>CANTUV010000027.1:34664500-35935500 GCA_947685225.1 Garcia nutans
GGGTGCCTAAAAAATTTTACATAATAAAGTGGTGTAGGAAAAAGTAGATAGAAAGCTCAAAGTGAAGCCCAAAAATAAATTTTGCCAGGTTTGGTTCCCAAAAGAGTACCTGATGAAAGAAATGGCACTAAGAAAGGGACATTTCCTAGGGAAATCTCATTTCAGCCATCAGAAAAGATGTCCACCATAGTTGAAAGATAGATTTATCATGCTTCCAAGCAACAACAAGCATAGGCTTCAATAAACAAAAGTTTCCTTAACCGTTGATAAAGACATAAAAGAGAAGAATGTTGAGACAAAAGGCTGAGGAAATGAGGTAGAAGGAGTTAGAGTCCAAGTCATAAGATAAAAGCAGGTCTATTAAGTATAAGGAGGACTTCGAGCTTATTAGAAATTTGAAGGATACTGAGGAAGAAAATGCGATAGAAGTTCAAGAATCTTAGAGGGCACTTCCTCAGCAAATTTGTAACATCCACAATTTTAAATACAAATAAATATTTATATGGAGGGCCAATTAGAGTGTTGAGAGAGATATATGTATAATATGTACCTAATGTATACACAAGATATACATTGGACATATATAGTGTATACATGGTATATACTTAACATATACCTAGTATATATATTTACTAAAAGACAGTTTAGTAAAAAGTAAAAAAGCTAAAATTAAATATAATAATATTAATAATAATAAAAGTAAAAGAAAATTAAAAATGTAATTTTGGGTATGAAAAACTATAAAATATCCAATATTTAATTAATTATTTAATTATTTAATAATTATATAAATATGTGCGTGTGCTTGGAAAGAAAGAAGAAAAAGTTAAAAACATAAAAATATCTTCTTCTTCTTCTTGACTACCATTTTGGAAGAATTTGAGGGTGGGAGAGAGGATTTTTGCTTCATCAAATCCATCAAATTTCACTGAGAGTTCAAAAGTTTCAAGTAGATTTTGAAGAAAAATCCAAAATTCAAGTAAGTAATTTCCTTTTAAAGCTAGTTTTCTTGAATTTTAAGGTTATGTGTGATTTGACTAGAGAGAGGAATGGATGTTAATTATTAATATAGATGGATATAAAGCTAAAATAATGAATAAAAGTTGATTTAGTAGTGAATTGATTAAGATAAGTTTGTTTGGGAAAGTTAGGGTTTATGGAGTTGATATATGGAATTTGAGTTTTTGAAAGGGATTTAATAATTGGTAAAAGGGTTTATAATGATGTTATTTTGATGTGTAAGTAAAGAGTTTAAGGGATAATGTTCAAAATCACTATGTAGTGTTAGAATTTGTTGAAACTCAAAATTAACTTGCGGATGTCTTTACAAAACCCCTAAATAAAGAAAGATTGGACTTTATAAAATAAAATATTGGCATGATTGATGAAAAATCTCTTGCATAATCATTCTTTTATTCTTAGAAAATCTATTTTGATCATGTGCACTTAAAAATTTTCAAAACCCAAAACGACTCACTTTACAGTTGCCCCAGTATACTGAGCGATCGCACATCATCTGCTCTTTCCTGAGCCCGAGCCTTTAAAATAATCATCTCCCACGCTTCAACATTATCTTTACCGAGCCCGAGCTTCAAAGTGTTTCTCTTGAGTGAGTGCACAACAGCTCGTGCAGCCGATCAAATTCAAAAAATTTCAAAATTTTCTTGACTGGTACACTCTTCTCAAGATTGTGTGAGCACACATTTCCAAGAGAGCTCGCTAGACTGAGCTAGCAGTCGCACAATAGGTTGAGCGACCGCACAACATGTGTAACTGGCATTTTCTTTTGAATGTTGGAACTTTCAAAATTCAAATTTTATACGCCCAAACGGTTAAAAATGACTAGTTTTCTAAATTTTGTCTATAAATACCTCTATTTTACATGAAAATACATCTTTACAAGCTCAAAAACACATATTCAAATAATCTTCCAAGAATTTAATCATCAAGAAGCAAATTTTGAAGGTTTTCATCAATTTGAAGTTGTTTGTTCAAAGCATCATTAACAATCTATTTCTTCCTACATTCCTTTCAATCTTTTACATTTCTATTTTGTTTTACTTTTGTTTTTTATTGAGGATATGGCACCCAAAACCAAAACCACGAAAATGAAAGACACAACCAAGGGAAAAGGGATTGTTATTAGTGAATTCCAACCTCAACCTCAACCCAAATCTAAACATTTCACTAGAAAAAGTGTCCAACCACACAAACCTAAGTACAAAAATAAGGATGAGAAAACCAAGTACTATATGCTCAAGAAAAAGACCCTTGAACCAACCAAAATACTTTCCGAAGGGATGCTTCTAGCTTTAAACATCCAAGGTGAAATCTATAGCTACATTGATAGAATTGGATGGAGGCATTTTGCATTTCCTAAATAGCTAGGTTACTCTAGCCTCTTAATGGATTCATAATGTCTTTAAGGGAGAGAAAAACCACAATACCCCTATAAGATTCTATGGAGTTTATTTTAGGCTTTTTGACCAAAATTTTGCTCTTTTCTTAAAAATATTTAGTGAAGTTTGGGGATTCCAAACTCATGGAGCTTTCTCCTGCAATGATACAGATTTTCCTTTAAAAAATTTTTAATTTTTTTGGAGTGAACTATCCATTGAAACCCATTACAACAATAGGTCATCTAAAGCCATCCATTTTAGGTCCCTTCTCTTTTGGCTCTTGCATAGAATAATCACTTACACCATTCACTAAAGAAGTGATGGAAATGAAAAGGTTACACAATGTGATTTATTTTTCTTGTATGCTATTGTGGATAATGAGCCAATCCAAAGTGCTAGGTTTCTCATAGACACCTTTATACATCATGGGAAGTATAAGGTAGGAACTTTCTTTCTATCCTCCCAAATTACCTAACTTGCTAGACACTTAGGACTCCTAACCCCTGAAAATCTTACAACCCTAAGTAACCCCCTTAATCTAGCCACAAACTCCATCAACCTAGACTATCTTGAATATGTTAGATGTATCCAAAAGGTTGATGATCAATATGAGTATATATTTGGTAGAAAGGGAGTTATCCAACGGGAAAGGAAGAGACTTAGGTACCACATTATGGAAGAAGAAGGTGAACCTATCCATATTGAAGTTAAGCACCCCCTAGACCTTCCAAACCTACCAAAGACAAAGGTGAATCATCCAAAACTCTCAAACTTATCCTTAAAGCCATATTTTCTCTCCAAAAATAATTTAATTATTTTAAGAAGAATGTCACAAAGAGAACCACAAAACTCAACAAAAAGTTTGGTCTCATTTCCCACATTCATCATGACATATATGACTTATAAGGGAAAGTTGAACTTCCTCAATGTGAGTTAAGTGAATGGGATGTGAGTGAGTATATTGAAAGTCCTTATAAAGGATCCTCACATGACTCTTCTCCAACTCCTTCTCTTGGTGATAATGTTGAAAGAACTCCAACTCCTCCTCCACCATCAAGAAAAGGAAAAGAAAAAGTTTTAGATTAATCACTTACTTGTATTTTCTTTCAATAGGTATCAACTTTATTTTTATCTCGTATTCACATTTATCATCAATAATTCTATTTTTGTTGAAATTTCTCTTATTTCCTTTTTTACTTTGTCAAAGTGGGAGAAAGGTGATGTTGATTGAATTTAATTGCTTTGAATTTAATTGTCATAGGGGGAGATAAATTTAATTATCAAAGAAGAGAAGAGAACTTGATTGTAAAAAGAAAAAAAAAATAAATTAGTATCAAGAAAAGAAAACAAATTACATGCATCATTTGTAAAATTATCTAACATATGGGGATAAAATTTATTGTCATTGTATTAATTTCTTCATGCACTTAATTATTTTTAACTTAAATTTAATTTGATTATCAAAGTCAAAAAGGGGGAGATTGTTGAGATTGTTGGACAATCAAAATCCATTTTTATCATTGACAATCAAATTGATAAAGTACTAATAATTTTAAATAAGTATGTTTTGTAGAGTTAAAAATCGAGCTCCTTTGTGTGATAGCCAAAACTACTGAGCGACCACACATATACAGCATGAGCTAAAGAATCGAAGTAACATATAAATTTGTTGAGCAGATAATCAAACGGACATATAGAGTACCGAGCTAAACATAGAATTGTCGAGCTAAGCAAATGTTGTAACTGCAGAGAACTGAACTTCACATACCAAACTCAGCGAGCCACACATATGGAATTGTTGAACTAAACAAATACTATAGTTGTATAACAAGCTAGATGAGCCAACCTTGGACAACTGAGCTAAGTCCATAATTTTCACTAAGGAGTTCACATTGTCAATGAGTGGTGAAGTTAGAACGCCTGGTAGGTGTACGATTGTACTCGAGCACTGAGTGACCGAACCAAATTGAGCTAAAAATTCATAAAGTCATAGAAAGGAATGCGGTCTCAGCTTGTGGTGAAGACAGAATGCCAGAACTTCAAGCACCACACAAAAAGCCTAAGTGACTGCACGAAATAAAAGACCTAAAAATATGAAAGGTATAGAAGTAATAGCGGTCAGCTCGTGCGACACTTCCTCAATGCTCAAAGACCCATACGACAGCCCAAACTAACCAAGCAACTGTATAAGTCTGGTAGATTTGAATCTTAGCACTAAATACCTCAGACCAATGATGACCGAACATGTGGATGAAAAAATTCAACCAATGGAACTAGCCGTTACACAGAGCTTTCAAACCATGCAACCACACACCATTCCGAGCAGCCGCACACCGAGCTACAACTACCAAATTAGTGGAAGACAAGTACTAAACATGTGGGAACCACCTCAAACAGTTACTTTAAGCTAAATGGCTATAAATACCACATTAAACATCATTTTTGTGGTTAGAGAATGCTTTAATTATAATTATAATTTCATTGAATAATATTTTTCATTATCTTATCTAAAGATCAAAAATCTAAAATCTTGGAGTGTTGGGTGTGAGCATTAAATACCATCAAAAGTTTAAGTGTGAGCTTAGAAACACTTAGGTTGTTAGAGTGAGCCTGAGAAAACTCTTATAAACTTTGTAAGGATTGATCTCAAACCATTGTAATAATTCTGTGTGAGCTGGTGAAAACACTAAGTTAGAGTTAAGCTTGTAAAAACTCAAGACTAGTAGAACCTTTATAAGTTGTTAAGGAAGTGAACAAAAGATTAAGGTAAATCCAAACCACTATAACTCTTTGCGTTCTTTCTTATATACTCTACTCAATCTTTTTCTACATCTTCTTTATCTCTTGCTTTTGAATTTTAAATTTACCATCACTCTTCATATCAACTAATTCACTCCCCCTCTTGGTTGCTAATTAGGGACAACATTACCAAATTAGTGCAAAATCTTATAGTGATATGGCTATCCAAATCGTTAGCTCCAACAAGAAACTTCTAGCCACATATGTTTCATCTGCACAAGTAAGCAACATTATTTTGGAGTCCCAACAATGGTCTTTCACATTTATAAAAAAGTTAGCATTCATGCCACTTTTCTAAATAATAATAGCAAATGAAATAAGGAAAGTAGGCCTACTGACCACTTTTAAACCCTAAAAAATAATAAAAAAAGAAAAAAGAGAGAATAAAAAATAATTCTTCAATACTGCTAGAATTTGTTCTTCAAATTTTGTAGACCTGTACTAAATTACTTAAAGTCTATAGAAAATTCTCCTTAAAAATTTATGCCTCAAATGCTGCATAAATTTCTATACTTGGAGTCTTTAGAAATCTCCTCAAAACCTACAGAAGTTTATCCTTAGATAGTGCATGAACTATTTCTCAAAGTTAGTCCTTAATTATGCAGAAATTCATGTCTCAAGGTTTGTACAAATTTTCTCATCAACTACTGCATAGAACCATTCCTCAGATTCTATAGAAATTTATTCCTCAACAACTACAATGAATTATTCCTTAGCTACTATAGAAATTCATTCCCTAAAATCTGTAGAAAATTCTCCTCAACGGTCTTTGTGTAGGTTTTGGGAACTTGAATAAATGAGGGATGCAAAGTTGAAGACTTTGCACTTGAGGAAGAGAGTTTCCTCTAATGAGTAAAAGAACTCCATTATTGAAGAAAAGTATTAAGCCTTGAAATACCTAACAAATCAGGGCTGAGGAGGGTTCACAATAAATTACATTTAAGGAGTGGGAATGGAATGAGCTTTAAATAAGTTTTTTTTGTCTATTGAACTATATCACCATACCATTTGGGTTTTTTAAACCCAAAGGTATGCAAGGGGCTTCTATTTGCACTAAAATTAATAAAAATATGATGAAAAATAAGGTGTCTTTGCAAACAACATTATTGCTACAAAAGAAGGGAAATCATGACCCAAAAGTCCAATTATAAAGATGAGGAATCGGGTCTATTGAGTAATCATACTTGTTGAGGAATTAGGTCTGCTGAGGAATTAGAACCATTAAGAAATTAGGATTTCTGAGAAATTGTAGACATTGAGCAATTGAATCGACTAAGAACAATGAATCGAGGAATTGAGTCTACTGAGGAATAATAAATCAAGAAATTAAGTATGATGAGGAATAATAAATCGAGAAATTAAGTCTAATAAGTAATAGTGAATCGAGGAATTGAGCATGTTGAGGAGCAACAAATTAAGGAATAAGTCTGCTAAGGAACAATGAATCGAGGAATTGAATCTGCTGAGGAATAGCAAATTGAGGAATTGAGTATGCTAAGGATCAATGAATTGAGGAATTAAGTCTACCAAGGAACAACAAATTGAGGAATTGAGTTTCATGAGGAACATGGAGTTGAGAAAATAGTCTAAGGAAGTTAGTTTATGCACAAACCCTAAAAAGTGAAGGATATAGAAACATGAAAACATGGGCAGTTAAGATAGAAAAATATGGGTTTAGTGGCTAAAGTGGAAGAGAAAAATTAGAAGAAAAGAGCTATAAAATGAATAAAGAGAAGAGGTAAGCAATCTGATCCAGAAATTATCCTCAATCAATCATCACAAAATTCTCCAAAAATCAATAGCTATAATAATATTTAAGTTTTTTTTTTTATTTTCTTTAGTTTAGTCAGTCTAATTGTTTTTTTTTTATTTTCATTGTATTTAGCTAGTCTTTAACTTTTCGGATTCACTTGTTTAAATTTTCTCAATTCCCATCATAATTAAAATTTAGTTTATGTTTTCATTATTCAAAAGTCTACTATAATTAGTTTCATCTATCCAAAATTTCAAAGCTATTCAAGTAAGCATATTCAATTTCATGGTCGATCTACAAATTTACCTAATTACTTCAATTGCCATTCAAAATTTCTTGCAGAATTCAAGCAAACTATTAAGGGGAACTTAAGGAATTTATCCTTTTTCTAGTCCTTCTAAGGATTTACGCAATTGCTCTATTTAGAAGTTAGGTTTACACGGTTTGGCTGAGAAACCTATAATTCTTTGGCATGCTAGCACCAAGCAAAGGCCAAAGCTTGCTATTCCTTAGGTGCAACAGATGTGTACTGATGAAACATGGTAGATTAATTGCTCATGCCTCTTACCAATTGAAGAAACATAAGCGAATTATTCTACCCATGATCTAGAGATGATAGTCTAGTATAATGAGTGTAGTGGCTGATGCTCTACATAGAAAGTCTTATGGTAGCCTAGCTCATATTGTGGTGGAAAGGAGACCTATTCTTAAGGAGTTGATAGAGTTGTTTGATGAAGGGTTATAAATTGAAGTGAATGACTTAGGTGTACTATTGGCACATTTCCAAATCTGCTAGATACTAGTCTAGCAAATCAAGATGGCTAAGAGACGAGACCCATAATTATGTAGAGTCATAGAAGAAGTGCTAGAAGGTAAATTTAAGGACTTCGTGATTGATGAAAATGGTGCACTTTAATATGGTTCTCAATTGTGTGTTCCAAATGTAGATAATATAAGGAATGAGATATTAGAAGAGGCACACCTTGTAGCTTACAACATGTATCCAGTTTCTATCAAGATGTATCGAGATCTAAAAGGTATATATTGGTGTAATGGCATCAAGAAAGATATCACAAAATTTGTTTCTAAATGCCTCTCTTGTCAACATGTAAAGTTAGAGTATCAGAAGCCTTCCGGGTTGTTGCATCCACTCCCTATCCCTGAGTGAAAATGGAAAAGGATTACTACAGACTTCAAAACCACTTAGGGTATGATTCCAAATTTTATTCCAGTGAAAATAAATTATTTTGTGCCTAAGTATGCTACGCTGTATGTGAAGAAGAGAGTTTATCTATATGAAGTCCTAGTTTCTATTATGTTAGATAAAGTGCCCCAATACACTCCCAGATTTTAGAGATCATTGCAAGATGCTTTATGTATAGGGTTAGATTTCAATACTGTTTTTCACCTCAAACTGATGGTCAATCTGAGAGGACTATCCAAACCTTAAAGGATATGCTTCGAATGTATGTGTTTAATTGTGGAAGCCATTGAGATTGGCATTTACTATTGATCGATTTCGCTTATAATAACTATTATCATGCTAACATCGAGATGGCACCTTATGATACTCTTTATGGTAGAAAGTGTATATCTCCAATCTATTACGAAGAAGTTGGGGAGAGACAACTAGCACGACCTAACCTATTCCAAATCACTTCTGAGAAAATTCTCATTATTTGAGAATGACTAAAAATTGTAGTTAGTCACCAAAAGAGTTATGCAGACCCTAGACATAGAAATGTATCTTTTGAAGTGGGTGATATAATATTCCTTAAAGTTTCTCCTATGAGAGAGGTAATGAGGTTTGGTAAAAAAGTCAAGTTAGCATCTATGTATATTGGAACTTATCTGACTATTGAGAGGATTAAAGCAGTTGCATATCAATTAGATTTGCTGTCAGATCTCTCTTATGTCCATCTAATGTTTCACATTTTGATGTTGAGGAAGTATATTTCTGATCCTTCACAGGTATTACAACTATAATAAATTCAGATTTATGAGAATCTTTCTTATGATGAGATTCCCAAAGCCATTATGGACTCTCAGATTCAAAAGCTACGCTCTAAAGAAATTCCTATAGTGAAGGTTTTATAGTGCAATCATTCTACTGAATAATGTAATTGGAAAACGAAAGCCTAGATGAGAGATAAATATCTATATTTATTAGTATGAAATTAAAACATCTTATGAATGGAAAATCAGTTAAATGTCTGCTAGTCATCTTTTCTATAATAGAAATTATGATGCGCTATTAACTAATCTATTAAATTTGAGGATAAATTTATTTTAGCGAGGGAGAATGTAACATCCAAGATGATGATGATGATGATGATAATAATACTAAGCTTTGAGATAGAGCTTACTAGGGAAATGGAAAAAGAAAGAGAAGATGAAATGATGGTGAGAGAGAAAAGTGATAAAATTAATAATAATAATAATAATAAATTTTAAATAATAATAATAATAATAATAATAATAATAATAATAATAATGAATGGTGTTTTTTATTATTCATTAGGTGTGTGTGGGTTTGTGTGAAGACTAATCAGAGAGAAAGAGAGAAAGGGAAGGAGAGGAGAGAGAAATATGATAAATAAGATTTATAAATACAAGATTGAATTGGGATGGCATGGGACCACATATTGGATTCTGGATATAAAACTATATGATGATATTACATAATAATAAGTTTATGACTAACGTGACGGTGGGGACTTTTTATGCTTAGCACTGTTTATCAATCATGTAGCGTTGCTTGGCTAAAGCTGTGATGGCAGACCCTATATATTAGATTTTAAGAGACTATATTGGATGAAGATAGCTAGATAAGGGGATTGGCTCCCTAATTTGAGGGCTATAGTAGTTCCTTTGGACTGATTTCTATCATTAGATGATTATTTGCTTTATTGTGTATTTGGCATGATATATGAGCATCCTTTGGATAGAATTAGGATATGACACAAGGTTTGTATATTAGCTAGTATCAATCATTGAGTTAAGACATTCTCCCTTATCTCACCATTTTTTCAGGTTTCTATGATGATCTTCAGAAAATAGTTTATTCAGTAGCCCTGCATTTCTTCCCCGTCAATGAAATCTATTTATAAATTAATTAAATGTGTAATTAATTATGTATTGTGCTATATTTATACTTTAGAAACTCCGTAAATTTCATATTGTTGAGATATTGTGATTTGATATTATATCGAATGATTGATGTGATGTTTCATATATTTCTGTAATATGATGGTTCAGGCTGACTAAGGGGTTTAGAGCCTCGGATTTCTCATCTTTTAGTCATATGCCCTTAGGTTGTTGTCGTGATGATACCAAATTATAAATAGTTATCCAACAATAAAAATATAAGATGACACAAATCTATTTTTCTATATACAACTTAAGAAGAAGGAAGTAGAGATAATAAAATACCTTCTACATATTACAGTTAAACAATAATAAAAAAAATCAAAACAACATATATGAAACATCTAAATAGATAATTCTAGCTTGAAAATCTTCAAGATTAGAATCTGCATAGAGCTTAAGAAAATCATATGAGAATCATGTAATCACATTTATTATTGATTACAAACATATGATGAGTAGGAGTATAATTAATGAAGAAGAAGAAAAATAAGAACACGGAGAAGTAGTTAATAGTGTTGCATCATTAATCATCACCAAAACAATACATACAAAAATTGAAAAGGATCAATTACACAAGGATAAAGGCTCATTTAAAATAATACTGAGTTTATAAGTTTTTAGAAATCATTTCCAATACAAGGTAAAAAAAAGCATGTAACATAGAGGGAAAATGGTACTTGAGAGTAGCACGAGTAAAAAAAACAAACATCTTAATGGTTAAAAAAAATTCAACAATATTCATAGTTATCCATTCAAAATGCGAATGAGTGTGTTTCCACCAAGAAATTCTAAACATGAATAATGAGAAAACATGATCTCAAGGATAGATTCCCAATGGCATTGTTACTTAATAATGAGTAAGCATGAATTGAGAACTTTGGAGAACATGGGAAAACACCTACTTAGCACTCTCAAAACCAACTATCTAAGAAGAACCAATAGTTACGGCGCAACTATGAAGGTTGAGGCAATAAAGAACTTAGAGCAAGCCATCATCTAAAAAAAATAGGAGCATCATGAGTATAAATAGAAGAATCCATAATCAAAAAGGACAACTAATCAAATCCATAATAACACATGAACAATTCAAATTTACTTTTGAATTTAGCTAAATAGCTAGTAGTTTTAGACTTTGTCAATATCTTTATTCTTCAAATTTGATAGGTTCTCATTTATTTAGTTAGTTTCGACACCTCTTTGTAATTTCTTGGTACAGTTCTTACTCAGATTCATTTTTGATATTCCTTGTAAGTGCTTTTGAGTGTGTAAGTGGATGCATTAAGTTTGTTTTTGCAATTAAGTTGAATAGACTATTCTTATATAGCAAACAAATTCTCTTTTGGTGTCATTAATTGTTCCTTTGCGTTATGTTTAGTTTCTTCAAGCATGTTTAGTTAATTTTCTTTTAAATTGCATATTTACCTAATCCCGTCTATCTTAAGAAATGCAGTAGTTTAATTCCTTCGGTATTATAGTTTGTTATTCATTTTATTTCAATTTGTCTAATCTTGTCCGGTTTTAAGGATACGACAATTGCAATTCCTCAAATTATTAATAGTAATCATAGCCTTTTATATTTTATTGTTTCCCTTATTTCAATTTGTCTAATCTCATCGAGCTCTAGGTCACAAAACCTTTAGTTCCTAAATCCATATGGTTTTAGTTTCTTTTAACTTTGGTAAGTCATAGTCCATCTTTGATATGCTTGACCCTTAACTTTAATTTATCTTATCTCGTTGATTGCAAGGTATATAGCAGCATAATTTTTTGAATTTGCTTCACTAAAAATTATAAGCAAATATTTTGCAGTCTAGTGCATATTCCTTAATATTTTATCACTTGTCTTAAGGTTCATATTAATTTCTTCATCATACTTTAGGTTCATTCATCAAGATTTGGTCCATTGAGGACTTGTTGATCCCTTTTAGTTCAAGATTCATCTAGTTGCTTATTAATTCCAAAATGCACTTTATTCCTCAGCTACATTATATTTTGCCAATTGTTATTAATTATTTTCATAAGATTCAAGGGAATCATATTGAGGAACTTAAGAAACTGTGTTCTTTTTCAAGTCCTTTCAAGAACTTAACACTTTTGCATGATTAGAAGTTAGAATAACATACTCCAATGGTTGAGAAACCTATAATCCTCTGGAATGCCATTGCACCACACTAGTAAAGGCCAAAGGTCATCATTTCTTAGGTGCAACAGAGTGATCACAGACAAGCAACCATAACTTTCATTGTCGATTACATCAAGTCAAAATATCTGAATACTAAAAGAATATATATACCAATAGACATAGTCAAAGTTATGAAAAATGAGTATGGTGTCAACTTGAAATATTAAAAGCATGGAGGTCCAAATGAAGAGCATTGGAGAAAGTTATTTATAAACTAGACAAATCTTATGAAATGATTCTATGTTTCTTATATATATTAAATGTTACAAAACCTATAATCAATTATTCAAATGCTTTAACAAGAAAATGGTTCATTTTTATATGTGTTTATGACACTAGATAAACTAATAAAAGGTTAGAATTATTACAGACTTATTATGGTTATTGATGAAACATTTTTTGTAAGCTACTTATGGAGGACTACTTTCAACATCAACATAATATAGATCTGGTCAACTATTTTATCTTGGATTCTTAATAGTTGATTAGAGGACAATCAATCTTAAGAATAGTTCTTCATAAACATAAAAAAAAAGTCTTTGGTTACAAAAATGGAATGATTATAATTTTTTATAGATATAAAATTATAATAACAATAATAGAAAATATATACCCTAAAGCAAATTATGGATTCTTCGTGTTTGACCTATTGAATAACTTGAAAACAAATTTCAAAACAAATAGAAAAAAAAAAGATTAAAGATTTATTTTTTAGGGTAGCAACAACATACATTATTAAAAAAAATTCAAAGATTGCATGAATGAGTTGGATAAACTAGATGAAAGAATTGCACCATACTTAAACAACATCAGCTACAATAGACGGGCAAGGATACATTCAACAAGCAAAAGATGCTGGATAATAACATCAAATATTACTGAGTCACTCAAAGCAATAAACAAAATAGCAAGAGATTTATCAATCACAACTTTGCTTGAGTAAATACTATCACTGGTGCAAAAATGGACATGGAAAATGGAAACATAGTAAAGATCAACCTTCACAAGGCTGGTAAAAAAGTTGAATATCTCATTCCTTGAGCTTGTAGCCTTGTGTATACAACTATCCCCGCTAGGATACTCACCCACCATTACTAGGTGCGCGACGCGGGTCGAGTCCAGATTAGTCTGAGTGAACCTTGTATACCAGGCGGGCACACAAAAAAAAATAATGTTTTTATATGCATATAACTTACAATGCATTCAAAACAGATAAAGTCAACAAAATATGAATTTTCAATATCTATGAAATGAAACAAAATACATGGTGAACTTGAAAGAAAGAATGTGTACTTATAACAAATTTCAAATAGATAAAATACCATGCAATCATATTGTTATAATAGTGATGGAAATACATCAAGACCCATACCAGTATTGCTAGCATTATTACACCAATGTAATATTTCTTCAAACCTACAATCCAACAATTTATCCAATTGGCAATCAAAACACTTGCATTGTACAAAATGAGATAAAAGAAAAAAAATTAACCCTCCAATAAAAGGAAAAGTGAAAGTTGAAAGGCCAAAGAAGAGAAGATTCAAAGTAGTGCGAAGACTAAAAATAAAAACAAGTCCAGTAGATATGCTTGGCATAGACATAATAAAAAAAAATGCAAAAATGTACCTAAACAAATGAACATATAGTTATAAAATAAAAATAATGTAGTTCAATTATAAAAATAATATATACTTCATTTCTATTATATGTCTCTTATTTGGTGCTTATGTGTTCTTTATATATCACTACATATTGTATGTTATGTCTTTTATTCGTATCTAATCAAACTATTATATATATATATATGTTTTGTATTGTATATACTATGTATATATAGTGTATAGATTGTTTATGCAATGTATATGTCATGTATGTACTATGCAAATAAAAAAACTATATGTTATATATATTTTAATTGTATGCATATATTGTGTATATGTTGTGTGCTTGTTAATTTTTTTATATACCATGTATATGTTGTTTACAAGTTATGTTTATACTATATATATTGTATAAATATTGTCTATATGTTAGTTAAAGGTTCTATCTTATTTATATTGTATTTATGTTGTTTATATGTTAAAAAATTTTATAACATAAAAAATAAAAAGTTAAATCTAAATAAATAAAAAATATTTATAAATAATTTCAAAATATTTACAAATAATTAGTAACTGCCTCGGCTACCAACTGAGCAATAGAATCTAAATTTCCTCCTTGTGTGAAGAAATCTCGGAAGCCAAGCGTTTTATGAGATGATATTATTGATCTTGTTATACATATATTCAAAAATAAATTTCAAAAATATTTAAAACATATCTACATAAAATATAACCTAACATTTAGTTTTTAAAAATATATCTACATATCTTCCCTTCGATTAGCCTTTTCCTTGCCTTTATAAACTTAAGTTCATTTGCTTTATATTTTCTTTTCACTTATCATCTTTAATTTTTTCTAATCGTTTAAGAAAATTCATTATTATTTTTAACAAAACCATCTACTTTACTTTTTTTCACCAACCTGCTATGACAGTCTTCAACATTTAACTCTTTAGGAAGGTCAAATAATCATGAACAAAAAAAACTTAACAAAAGCAAATGTAAATACACCACACTACATAGAAAAACATAAGTTAGATTAAAAAATGAAAATAAAAACAATAATTTTAATAAAAAAAAATAAGAACCATGATAATACTTATTAGTATGCTTTGAAAGGCCATTAACCATTATAATGTCAAAAGGATCCAATGAATCCTTTTCAGCATAAACTCTAAAATTTACATCAGTACCACTCCTCCCAATTAAAACTCAATGAATAGAAAAATAATGAGGAATAATGACACTGAATGCTTTGATATAGGATTTTCTGTAGCCTTATTATTGCATTCATACTTTAGAGAGTTGTAAATAAAAATACACCTCTTTTTTTTTTAATGATAACCTATTATGTCACACCCCATTCTCCAATACTAAAGATGGACTAAATCTGTATTCTGATAGCATCTTCTCTAGAATTTTCAAAAAAAACTAAAATATCTTATTATATAATCATAACTCATAATTTAAATACTTAATATTCTTCAAATACACATTATAGACTCTTGATTTTGGCCTTAAGCTAGTTTGGCCCTAATTAAAGAAGGCCTAAGTCATGGTCGGTCCATTCTTAATAAGCTTAAACCTATTTTAAGCTTTTAATTAGATTGGTCCAATTCGATAAAGCTTAAAATAAGTCCGATTTAATTTTTAAAGCCTTGAATCAGCCCAAAAGAAAATTTGGTTCGATATGGATCATGCCATATAGAATCGGGCCTGCCCAATTTGATATGGATGGTCCATATTGAATTAGGGCAACCCTAATTCGATATGGATGCCCATATTGAATTAGGCATTGCCTAATTCGATGTGGACCTTGTCCATGTCGAATTATAATTGCCAATTCGATATGGACTTTGGTCTATGTCAGATTAAAATTATTTTAGTCTGATATGGTAATGGTTTGCCTTGAATTCAAACTATTTTAATCCGATATGGTCACCGTTTACCTTGAATTTAAATGATTTTAATTTGATATGCTTCAGAGGAACCATGATTTAATAGGAAACTAAGAATCATTTACAAGATTGAACCCAATGTTTTCTTATAAATACAGGATTAAGAAGTAAGAGGTATCAAGAAGCAACAAAGAATTATTTCAAAACCCTAGCAGTAACCATTACCAAAAGCAATACAAAATACAAAGAATCATAATAAACCAGAAGACAGCAACATACTATCTTTACTTTGTGCAACCGAGATTCTACAACTGATGCAAACATAAAGCTTGGATCAACATAAAATATCAGTAGAGCCAATAAATAAAGGTTTGAATTTCCTTATCTAATTTGTTTTAAAATTCATAGTAGTTCATCCATTATTATTTTATTGAATTTTTTAATTTCATTTTTCTGTTGTTTTTATAAAATACCTAGCAAACTATTTGAGAATCCATGTCTACAAAATTTATTTTGAATGTCCAGTAAACTACTTTTTCACGGTAGTTTGTTCAACTTTAATTCAATATCACAGTAACCCTAACTCAATATCAAGGTAGCATTAGTCTTACACAATATCAATTTTAATTAAATATTCAATGTCCCAAAGTTTATATGTATAAACACAGTAGCTTTGTTTTCTAAAACTAAAACCTTGGCTTTGTTTTCTCAAACCAAAATAGTAGCTTTGATTTCCCAAACCAAAACAGTGGCTTTGTTTTAATAACCAAAACCATAATTCAAATCCCAAAACCCTAATTTTTATTCCCAAACTTTGAAACCCTAATTTTGTAAAAACCCTAATCTTGTTTTTCTAAATTTCTACTAATTGAGTTTTTTTTTAAACCTTAAAACATTAATCATATTTTCTTAAACCCTAATTCATATCAATAAAACCCTAGTTTGTACATCTATTGTTTAATATGATATTTAAATGTAGAATTGATTATTAATGCGTGTTTATTTATTATATGTTCATGATGGATGATTTATTTTATTTTATGGATGCTTTACTTTTATTTGTGATGGATGATTGAATGTTCTTTTTATTGGTTTATCTTAGTTTAAAAAATGTAAGATGTATGCTTTCACTTTTTGGGTACCTCATTAATCAAAGTTCCAAGTAATTTAAATTATTTTAAGTTTTAGATTAATAAGGACACATTTCCACCAAACGGTGGGTGTTCTATTTTATTTAGTTTTAGACATTGGACATTGTAATGACATATTTCCATCCTCGGATGGGTGTCCATTTATTATTTTGTTTGACCTTGTTTTGATTTTAATACAATGATTATTTATTTCAGTAATTGCATATAGTATAGAATATTTTATAACATTTAAGAATTTAATAATATATAGACCTAAAAAAGAAGCTGGTTCCAAAGAACTGGGCGTTATGGCGTGTCGGATCATTCTCACATTCCCCATACGTACCCAACTTTCCAAACTCATTAGGGGGTTGGGGATTCCTTGGAAATCAATTCATCCAGTCCATCCAGGTGGCGAGTTCATTTTCTTTAGGTTTAGGCTCGTGTTCTCTAAGGCCCTTAGCCTAGCAGTGTCGAAGTCGTAAGAACCATTCCACATGGGAGTGGGAGCAAAAATCCCCGTTCATAGTGGCAACTCCACTAGGGATAAGAGAAGTTGATTCCATTAGTCTTTATATTATTTAATTCTTTATTATTATGATATTATCCATTGCATCATATTATATTGCATTGTGTGCATGAGTTAGGATGCATGTGTAACCAGTATTGTGTTATGTAAGGGATATTATACTTTCACTCAAGGCATAGAGATCGAGCATGGAATAGCCACTCATAGTCTCATACCTTTTGTTATATACTTGCTATGGGAGCCTAAGCTTTTCAACTTAAAGACTAAAGCCCATGTAGTTGGCCTAGTTACTTTCCTTAGATTTTTATCCAAATATTTATTATTTGACTATGATTGATATATCATGGTTTGAACCATGACTTATTTGGTTTGTTCCATTTCTAATATGACCTAATTATATTGTATGCCCAAAAGACCAAAATTATTTTCAAAATTTTTCAAGATGGGTCTTTATACATAAATTTTTTTTTAAGATGGGTAAAAAATTATTTTATCTCATGTCACAAATACAAAGCCCAAAATTTATTTTTAAACCTTTTCACAATGGGCTTTGAACACAAAACCATTTTAGGTTCAAAACTGTTGACCCAAGATTGGATTTTTGCTAAAACCTTTTTCTTAAAATGGGCTTATACCTATTTAGGTCAATTATGGAATACTTAAAATCAATTATGGGCCTAGTTTACACTAAGACTTATTAATCATGGGCTTATTTGAAGCATGAACCATTAGTTATTTTTTTCAAAATGGGAAATCTATTTATGATAAAACTTTTAATTTAGTTTTAATCCAATATAGTATAAAAGCTATTTTTAGTTGATCCAATGGATTAAAGCTTAATTAATGGGAGTTATCATGGACCGACTTCTAAGTTTAAAAATACAACTATTGGTTAAATCGTCTGAGTGAATTATTTAAAAATAAGATATTCTATATTGATATTTTGTTGACCATATACCTAGGAAAAGGGACTTGCCATTCATTTATAGGTGATATATGGTTGAAAGTGTCGTTCCTATTCTTTTGTTTGGTTTGTTTATTTGTTTGTTATTTACGCATCCATGTATAGATGCATTACATCACATGTCATTAATCCTTTTTAGCTTACAGCCCTGGAGTACAGCAGTTCAAGAGCCTACGATAATCCAACCTATGCCAATGATGTAGAATCCAGCAATGACTCAATCAGTTTCTCACCAAAAGTAATGGAACCTGAACAGATTCAAAAGATGGTAGATGATGCCCTCAATGCTAAAATGGAAGAACTAAAGGGGGTCCTAGTTGAGACCATGAAAAGTCAAATGGCTACAATTTTTGGAAATACTACTGAAGCATCTGTAGTACCAAGAAGCAGAAGGACAAGAAAAAAGCTAAAGTTGGTGAAGTAGCCTTCGGTGATGACAAGGTAGTTGTCAATGATGATGATGAATAGGCTCAGTATTTTCAAGATCCTTAAGATAAGATGAAAGAGCCAAAAGTTATGGAGAAATCAACTACTGAATAGACTAAAACTTTGGATGTAGAAAAGATGGTTGCTGATTTGGAGAAAAAATTTGAAAAGAAGCTAAAAACTGAAGAAATGTCAGAGGTGGACAAGTTATTTGAACAAGATGAGAAAGATCCTTACAAATTCAAGATGCCTTCTTTTGCTAAGTTTGATGGAACTAGCAACCCTCATCTTTATGTCAAGCAGTACATCACTACTATACAGTCTGCTCAAGCTACTAAGGCTCAAACTCTAAGGTATTCATGCTTTCGTTGGATCCTATTGTGCAAAATTGGTTCAACACCTTAGAGGATAGTACTCAAAAGAATTGGAATTCATTTTACAAAGCCTTTATCCAAAAATATGGGTACAATGCAGAGTTGGAGGTCAATTTGATGGAAGTCAAGTCAATTACGCAGAAACAAATTGAGAATTTTGTTGATTATGTGAAAAGATGGAGAAATAAGGCTAATTGTGAGAAGGGCGCTACCTAGTCTTCATGAGAAAATGTCTCACACCCTTATCAGGGATTTCAAAGATCTTCTCCAAGCTGGCTTGCAAATTAAAGAGTGGGAAAGGGAGAAGAATCAATTTTCTACAAGAAGAAATGAGAAAGGGAACTATCAATCAGGCAATCAAAGCACACAAAAAGGCTATCAATGTTAATGCAACAGGTTAAAGAGGAAAAAGGCAATTTTTAGAGTTAGGAAAACCATTGTCCTGGGTTTTCAATAATATATAAAAGAAGGGACAGTTGCAGTCATTGACTCCTCGCCCATTGCCAAATTCTTTACCACCCAATTTTGATGCTAAGGCATTTTGCCAATTCTATCAAATGCAGGGGCACGAGACGGATAAATGTTTGAGTTTGAGGCATGAGATCCAAAATTTGATTGATAGTGGAAAGTTGCCCGAACTTAACAAGCCTAACACGGAAGACAATCCATTGCTAAAATTTAACAGAGTCCCAACACCGGCAACTTTCATGATCGGGGGAGGCTTAAATGAGAGGTTTGTCCTGTCTTCCTTCCAAGAGGTAGATGGAGAGGCAACTAAAGAAGAGGCGGTGCTTAGCAAGATGGAGCAAGTCATGGTTAAAAAGGAAGTAGCTATTTGTGTTGTAAGTGAGTTTTAGGACTCAATTAATAGCGATGATGATTTTGAGCTGAAGAAGGAAGAGTGGACCTGGTCCGAGCCCGAAGAAGGTGAAGTAATGAATAGTTGCTCCGGTAAGCCTTATGCAAGGTCACCACCAAAGGAAGTGGAAACTGATAAGGGGAAGGAAGTTGAAACATGGAATAAAGAAGAAGAAGACGATGTTGTTCTTAAGCAGTTGAAAAGAACTCAAGCTAGTATTAGCATTTAGGACTTATTAGCTACATCCAAAAAGCATCGAGAAACTATCCAAAGTTATGGCTAGTATGCCAAGTTCCACTTCTGTAACACCAGAGGAGCTGGTTAATTTCGTGAAAGTTGAAGGAGTGGTGAAATGTGAGGATGCTCAGATGAAGAATAAAGTTTATGTGGGAAGGGTGTCATTCTCAGATGTTGATCTACCAGAGGAAGGGAGAGATCACATTTTCCCACTTTTCATCAAGGTAGAAGTCAAAGGAAAAAGAACTCCATTAAAATGTCTCCCACTCAAGATCATGACCAAGCTAACTATATCAATAAGAGATCTAAGCCCAACTAAGGTGAAAATTAGGGCTTATGATAATACTAAAAGGCATGCTGAAGGAACCTTCAAAGCTATTGTAAAGGAAGGTCCTATTGAATCCATGGTGGAATTTTTAGTCTTAGATATAACCGCTACTTTTGCACTGTTATTGGGATGACCCTGGTTTCATCCTCTTGGTGGAGTTCCTTCTACACTCCATCAAAAGATCAAGTTCCCAAATAGGGATGAGACAGTGGTTATCGAGGCTAAGGATAATGAAGTGGTGAATGCTCTAATGATTGAGAACCTCTCAATAGTTTCCAATTAGCTGTTATTTCTGATGATGAGATGGTGGACCCCAAGAAAAAGCTCATCATGCTAGTTGACAAGGAGCCTAATGCAGAAAAGAAGAAGGAAGTTATCCTCAAGATCCAAAAGACTCTAGAGAAGATTGTTGCTCTAGTTGAAGAACAGTTTAAAGATCTTTTAGTTTATGATTATGAGAACAATGACTTTGATTTTGATTATAATTTGTCTACTTTGTGTGAGGATGATGATATTTTTTTTTCCAAGATGAATGCAATAAAGTCTGATTTTGTTTACTTATGTGATATTTTTTCTGATGGTTGCATACATTCAAGTAGTGATTACATGAGTATTTTTAATTTTAACTCTCTTGACACACAATCATTAAATTTGGGAACAACAGACAATCCAAAAAATATTAGCATAGCATCCGAGCTTACTCATTAAGAGAGAGAGATTAGAAAAAATATTTAAGAAATATGAAGAAGTCTTTGCTTGGTCTTATGAAGATATGTCTAGTATTGATCTAGATATAGCCAAGCACATAATTCCCACTTACACCCATATGAAACTTATCAAACAAAAGCTTAGGCCATTAAGCCAGAACGGGGCATAATTTATTAAAGAAGAAGTCACTAAGCAGTGAATAGAAAAGGAGCAAGCATATGAGTAATTTTGGAATCGTCAGAAGGGAAGCTCATCCCTCTAGCTAAGAAGTTGAAGTTTAGGGCAATCAATAACATAGTGGAGTAAGAAGCATGTATTTTTGGCCTAGAAACCTTGATGATTATGAAGATTGAAAAAGTGCAAGTTTTCGGTGATTCATTGCTAGTAGTATCCCAAGTGAATGGAGAATAGGAGTCGAAAGAAGAGAAGTTAAAACTGTTCCATGATTATTAACCCTAATGAAGAGAAATTTCAAAGAGTGCAGGTTTATACACCTACCAAGAGAGGAAAACCAAATGGTCCATGCCCAAGCCACCCTGGCTTCGGTATGGGAAGATCATGTTAATTTATTTCTTAAGCCTTTGGTTTTGACTAGTTTATCAACTCCTTGTTATGAGTATGAAACGATCGTAAAAACTGATACAGACCATGATGCGTGGTATGACACTATAAGATGATTCTTGAAGAGTAGGTGTAGAGCCTTAATTTTTGACCCAATTCAGTCCAAAGATTTTAAAACAGTTTGAAATAATTTTTGTGGCATATTTATTTTGATTCATTTTACTTATTATTTATTTATTTTATTTATTATTTATTATTTATTTAATATAATATTTGTTTTACTTTTCATTTATTATCTATTTATTTATTTAAAGAATATATATAATTTTAAAAAAATAAAAAAATAAAAAATCAGCGACGAAAGTTGCTAGAGACGAATTGGCCACGGGCCAATTTGCCTCAGGCAAAACCTGCTGTGAAATCGTGCCCCGCGCGTAATTTTGCCAGTGCCCAACCCGTAATTTTGGCCCCAGCTCATTCAGCACCAATCTTGCTCGGGATCGCGTGCAGTTTTTTCCGAAACCTTATTTTACTTGGTTTTTTATTTTATTTTTGAAATATTTTTTAATTTCCTTAACATACTAGGTTTTTTTTTATTTTAATTGCCTATAAATACCATATTAAAAACACACAGAAAAGGGAAAATTTTTTACTCAAGGATTATTCGGATTACTTAAAATCTTGAACTTGTGAAGGAAGGAGCAAGAGGCATCAAGCAACAAACAAACAATCTATAAAAAGGAAGCACACACTGTCTTTGTTATTGCTCAACCAGAATTAAAATTGTGGTTGAACCAACAACGGAGGTTTGAGCTTTTATTAACTTTTTATATTTACAGTAGCCTCATTATTCAATTTGATCAATTATTTGAGCATATAATAGATGATTTTTTTATCAATTTTTTTTATCATCTAGTCTCTATCTAAAACCCCAAAAATTATTTTTCAAAATCCTAATATCTTAATACCCATTAAACTAATTTTTGAAAACTAAAACCCTAATTATACTTTTCTAATACCACAAAACCATAATCTGTTTTCTCAAAACCATAATCAATTTTATTTTTCTAAAAATCACAGTAGCCTATTCTTTCCAAATACCTAAATTTTAATCCTATTTTCATGATCTCCAATTTTATTTACTTAAACCCTAAACCTTAATATTTTATAAAACTTTCAAAATCCTAAATCCAAAATATCCATTCTTTAGATTCAAACCCTAATTTATTTCAAAACCTAATCTTTAATTCAACCTATTTGTACATCCAATAGCCATGTTATTTCTTATATACTAAATATTTCTTAGTTAACTAATCCAGTAATTAAAAAACCCCATTTGTTAAACATAAAACCTAGAAAATTATAATTTTATCCAAGAAACCCTAATTGATGCATAAATCCTAAATTCATATACTTACTGCTTTATTTAAATCAGATGAATGTTTATTATATACTTTGATTGATGTGTCATGTCCTTGATGAATAATTTACTTATGATTAATGGTTGGTTATTTTTATTGATTTGCTTTGGATTCAAAACATTGTAAGAGGTACTTTTCCCATGTTTTGGGTACCTCATATTGTGAGCATCATGTAATTTAATTTATTTTTCATATTTTAGAATTAATGTAAAGGGCACATTTTCACCTTTCGGTGGGTGTCCAATTTAGTTTTAGATACGGATGATGTAAGGACATGTTTTCATCCTTGGATGGGTGTCCATTTATTTATTTTGTTTGGACATTGTTGTGATTTTAATAAAGTATTTATTTATTCTTATGATCGCATATAATATGGATAATATCGTTATCTTTAAGAATTTTATAATATTAAGACCTGCAAAGGAAATCAGTTCCAACGAACCAAGCGTTGTGGGGGTGATGGGCCGTTTCTCATCTTTCTTACATGTACCCAACTTTCCAAACCCATTAGGGGGTTGGAGATTCCTTAGAAATCGAGTCATCCACCCCTTTCTTTTTTCCAGTCCATCCGGGTGGTAACTCCATTTCTCCGGGCTTAGGCCCGTATTCTCTAAAGCCCCGAGCCTAACAGTGTCGAAGTCGCAAGAACTATTCCATCGGGAGTCGGGGCAAAAATCCCTGCTCACAGTGGCAACTCCACTGGAGATAATAGAAGTTGATGCCGTTGGTCTTTATATTATTCTATTCTTTCTTATCATGATATTATCCATTGTATCATATTAGATTACATCGTGTGCGTGAGTTAGGACTCTCGTGTAATCCGTGTTGTGTTATGTAAGGGATACCATGCTTTCACTCAAGGTATGGAGATCAAGCATGGCATAACCACTCATATCCTTGTACCTTTTGGTATATACTTGCTATGAGAACCTAAGCCTTTTAACCTAAAGACTAAAGCTCATGTAATTGGCCTAATCACTTTTCTTAGGTTTTTATCCCAAATGCTTGTTGTTTGACTATGGTTAATTTATCTTAGTTTAAATCATGGATTATTTGGTTTGTTCTTTTTCTAATATGACCTAAGTACATTGTAAGCTCAAAATAAATTTTTCTTTAAAAGTCCAAAAGACCAAAGCTATTTTTTAAAAAACTTCCCAAGATGGTCTTTAGACATAAAACTTTCTTTTCTCATGACTCAAATACAAAGTCAAAAATCCATTTTTTCTAAAAATCTTCTTACAATGGGTTTTTCAAACAAAACTATTTTTGTATTTCATCCAACCTTTTCTTACAAAGAGCTTACAAATTATTTAGGTCAATTACAAAATACCAAAAATCAAATGTTAGCCTAGTTTATACTAAGAATTATTAATCGTGGGCTTATTTTTGGTATGAATCATTAGTTACTTTTTCAAGTGAGAAATCTATTTATAATAAACCTCTTAATTTGGTTTTAATCCAATATAGCATAAAAGCTACTTTAGTTGGTTGAATGGATTAAAATCTAATTAATGGGAATTATCATGAACTAATTTTTATTTTTAAAATATAACTATTGGTTGAAACGTCCGAGAGAATTTTTTAAAAATAAGATACCCCATGTTGGTATTTTATTAACCATATACCTAGAAAAAGAGACTCGCCATTCGTGTGTAGAAGTTATAAGGTTGGAAGAAACATCCTAATTATCTTTGTTTTGTTAGTTATTTATGCATACATGCATGCATACATTTGCATCACATATCATTAATCCTTTCTGGCTCACAGCTCTGGATTATAATAGCTCAAAAGCCTATGACATCCGACCTACGCCGAAGATGAAGAATCCAACAGCGACTCAATCACTTTTTCACCAAAAACAATGGAACCCGAACAAATTCAAAGAATGGTGGACGACGCCTTCAATACTAAAATGGAAGAACTAAAGGGGGCCCTAGCTAAGATCATGAAGAATCAAATGGCCGCTGAAGCATCCGCAAGCACCAAGAAAGATAAGGGAAAGGCTAAGGTTGGTGAGGTGGTTTTTGATGATGACAAGGTAGTCATCGACGATGATGATGACTGAGTTCAATACTTCCAAGATCCTCAAGACAAGAAGAAGGAACCGAAGATTGTTGAAAGATTAGCTGTGGAGAAAACTAAAACTTTAGATGTTGAGAAGCTAATTGTCGACTTGGAAAAGAAATTTGAAAAGAAGCTGAAAACTGAAGAAATGTCTGAGGTAAATAAATTGTTTGAGCTAGATGAAGAGGTTCCGTGCAAGTTCAAGATGTCATCCTTTGCAAAGTTTAATGGAACCGAAAATCCTCACCTCCATGTGAAGCACTATATCACTGTTATGCAGTCTGCCTGAGCTACTAAGGCTCAAACTCTAAGGTACTTCATGCTCTCATTGGATCCTATTATCCAAAATTGGTTCAATACCTTAGATGATAGCACTCAAAAAAGCTGGGATCTGCTATAAAAGGCCTTCATCCAACAATATGGATACAATGTTGAATTGGAAGTTACTCTAATGGAGGTGGAGTCCATTAGACAAAGGCTGAATGAGAACTTCGTGGATTATATGAAGAAGTGGAGGAATAAGGCTGCATTGCTCAAGAGAAGGCCTGATGAATCCGATCAAATTAGAATGATCGTAAGAGGAGTGTTACCTAGCCTTTGCGAAAGGATGTCCCATACACTCATTTAGGATTTTTAAGGAGCTTTTTGCAAGCTGGTCTACAAATTGAAGAGTGAAAAAGAGATAAGAATCGCTTTTCAGCAAGAAGAAATAAGAAAGGAAACTACCAGTCTGGTAACCAAGGCATGCAAAAGGCAGTTAATGTTAATGCTACTAGCCAAAGAGGAAGAAGGTAGTTTTCAAAATTGGGGAAGCAGCTATCCTGGGTCCTCAATAAGGTATAAAAGAAGGGATTGTTACAACCCTTAAATCCTCATCCTTTGCCTAATCCACTCCCACCTAATTTTGACACTAAGGCATTTTGTCAATTCCATCAAATGCAAGGGTATGACACGGATAGATGTGTGAGGTTGAGGCATGAGATCCAAAATTTGATTGATAGTGGGAAGCTACCCTAGCCCAACAAGCCAAACACCAAAGACAATCCACTGCCAAGGTTCAATAGAGTACCACCACCGGTGACCTTCATGATTGGAGGAGTTTTGCATGAAAGTTTTGTCATGTCCTCTTTCTAAGATGTGAATGGAGAAGCAAGCAATGAAGAAGTGGTGTTTAGAAAAGTTGAACAAACTTTGGTTGGAAAAGAAGTAGCAATCTATGTTATGAACAAATTTTGGGATTTAAGCGATAGCGATGATGATCATGAACCCAAGAAGGAAGAATGGACCTAGTCCAAGCCTAAAGAAGATGAAGTGATGAACACTAGATCTGGTAAGCCTTATGCAAGGCCACCACCTAAGGAAGTAAAAGCTAATAAAGGAAAGGAAGTTGAAGTCGGAAACAAAGAAGAGGAAGATGACACTGTGCTTAAGCAGTTAAAGAGAACCCAAGCAAGCGTCAGTATTTGGGACTTATTGGCCACTTCCAAGAAGCACCTTGAAACTATGGCCAAAGCCTTGGCTAGCATGCCAATTTTCACCTCTATAACACTGGAGGAGCTGGTTAACTTTATGAAGGTTGAAGGAGTGATGAAGTGTGAAGATATTCAAAAGAAGAGCGAAGTTAATATGGGAATGGTATCTTTCTCAGAAGTGGATTTACAGGAAAAGGGAAGAGATCATACCTGCCCTCTCTTTATCAAAGTAGAAGTCAAAGGAAAAGGACCCCATGTGTAATGGTTGATGATGGGTCCACCATAAATATTTTCCCACTTAAAATTTTGCCAAAGCTAGCTATGTCAACAAGGGATCTAAGCCCAACCAAGGTAACCATTAGGGCTTATGACAATACTAAGAGACATGCCGAAGGGACATTCAAAGTTGTTATGAAGGTTGGTCCAATTGAATCTATGGTTGAATTTGTGGTTTTGGACATACCTATTACTTTTACTCTACTTTTGGGACAACCATGGTTTCATCCTCTTGGTGGAGTTCCTTCCACCCTTCATCAAAAGATTAAATTCCCGAACGGAGAAGAGACGATGGTCATCGAGGCTGAAGATAATAAGGTGGTCAATGCTTTAATAATTGAGAGGCCTCTCAATGGTTTTCAAGTAACTAAAATTTCTGATGATGAAGTAATGGACTCCAAGGTCTTGAACATGATGAAAAACATGAGCTACCTTCTTGGTGCTGGTCTTGGAAAAGGTAAGGCTGGTATGACAAAGCTTCCAGATTTCAAGACTCAAACTTCCAAGAAAGGGTTAGGGTATGAAGAAGCCAGCAAAGATGTTCATCCAAAGAAGAATGAGAAGATGAGCTTCCCACCACTTGAAGAGATATTTGTCAAAGCTCCAAACATGGGACCACTCCAAGGAAAGCCCGAGCCAATCATGTTCATGGGAAACTTGATCCCAGGTTTTGAAATTTTTGTTGATATTGCCGAGTTAGTGGAACAAGTGAAGAAAGAGCTCACCCTGCCAGCCGAGAAGGAGCCCAATCCAAAAGGGGAGAAGGAAGTTGTCCTGAAAGCCAAGAAGACTCCGAAAGAGATTGCTGCCCTGGTTGAAGAGAAGTTTGAAGATGTTCTGCTTTATTATTTTGAGAACAATGATTTTGATTTTGATTTTAATTTTAATTTTTCTGTTTTGTATGAGGATTATGATGTTTTCTTTTCCAAAATAAATGCAATAAAGTCTGATTTCACTTACTTGTGTGATGTTTCTCCTAATGGTTGCATACGTTCAAATAGTGGTTATATGAGCAATTTTAATATTAACTCTGTCGATACACAATCATTAAATTTGGGAACAACCGAAAATCCTAAAAATATTAGCATAGCATCCGACCTCACTCCTAATGAGAGAGAGATATTTAAAAAAATATTTAAAAAATATAAAGAAGTATTTGCTTGGTCTTATAAGGATATGCCTGGAATAGATCAAGACATAGTTGGACATCTGATTCCTACTTACATTCACATGAAACCTGTCAAACAAAAACTTAGGTGTTTAAGACTAGAGTGGATTGAATTGGTTAAAGAAAAGATCACTAAATAAATGCAAGTAAAGTTCCTTGAAGTGATAGATTATCCAGATTGGCTAGCCAACATAGTACCCGTACCAAAGAAAGATGGAAGAATTAAGGTCTGTGTGGACTATAGAGACTTAAATAAGGCTTCCCCTAAAGATGATTTTCCTTTATCCCATATAGATGTCCTCATTGATAATGCAGCCTCTAGCGTGCTACATTTATTTGTAGATGGATTTTACAGATACAACCAAGTGTTAATGGCCCAAGAGGATAAAGTTAAAACTACCTTCATTATTATATAGGGTATATTTTGTTATAGGGTAATGCCATTTGAGTTAAAGAATGCTAGAGTAACCTATCAAAGGATGGCCACCATATTATTTTCATGATATGATGCATAAAGAAGTCGAAGTATATGTTGATGATATGATAGTGAAGTCGGATACATGGGAACAACACTTCTGAAACTTAAAATTATTTTTCGAGAGAGCAGTGAAGTATAAGCTAAGGTTAAACCCAAAGAAGTATGTGTTTGGGGTTACCTGAGGTAAGTTGTTGGGACATGTGATTGGTCCAAATGGCATTGAGATTGACCCTGACAAGGTTAAGGCGATCGAGGATATGCCAGCCCCTAAGATGGAGAGAGAAGTCCGGGGGTTTATTGGCAGATTGTAGTACAGTAGCAGGTTTATAGCAAAGCTCACCACAATCTGTGAACCTATCTTCAAATTTCTTAAAAAGAATCAGTCAGTCATGTGAAATGAAAAGTGTCAAAAGCCTTTGAGTGCATAAAGGAGTATCTGCTAAATCCACCTATTTTGAAACCACCTAAACCCGGTAAACCCTTGTTATTATACTTAGCAATAGAAGAAGAGTCAATAGGAGCCATGCTAGCCCAAGCAAATGAATCAGGGATTGAGCATGTAGTCTATTATTTGAGTAGAAAGCTCCTACCTTATGAAATCAAGTATAGTATCATTGAAAAGACCTATATAGCTGTGGTTTGGTCTTCTAAGAAGTTGTTGCATTACTTTCAATCTTATAGTGTGCAAGCAATTTTCAAGTTAGATCTGGTGAAGTACTTAAGGGAGACACCCTCTTTGATTGGAAAGTATGGGCGATGGTTGATAATATTAGAAGAATTTGAGATTGAGTGTATAACCAGGAAAATAATCAAAGATAGAGCAGTGGCAGAATTCCTGGCCCAACAACCATTACCGGATAGCGAAGAGGTAATCTTGGAATTTTTCGGTGAATATTTAGAAGCCATAGAAGTACAAGGATGGAAGATGTATTTTGACGGAGCAGTGAATAGGAAAGGAGTAGGTTTGGGAGTCATAATAGAATTGCCCGAAGGGAAACTTATCCCTTTAGCCAAGAAATTGAAGTTCAGGGTGACCAATAATATGGTGGAGTATGAAGCATGTATCTTTGGTTTGGAAACCCTGATGATTATGAAGGTAAATAAGATGAAAGTCTTTAGTGATTCATTGCTAGTAGTATCCCAAGTAAATGGAGAGTGGGAGTTAAAAGAAGAGAAGCTAAAATCGTACCACCTTTACTTGACCATAATGAAGAAGAACTTTAAGGAGTGTAGGTTTATACACCTACCAAGAGAAGAAAACCAGATGGCTGATGCCCTAGCCACATTGGCTTCAGTATGGGAAAATCCTGTCAACTTATTCCTTAAGCCTCTGATTTGACCAGTTCATCAGCTCCTTGCTATGAATATGAGACAATCATGGAAACTGATACAGACCATGATTTATGGTATGACACTATAAGACAATTTTTGGAGGAGAAGGAATACCCGTTGGGGGCAACAAAGAAAGAAAGAAGAGCCATAAAGTGATGTTCCTTACAATACATCACCTTTCATGGAGAGTTGTATCGAAGATGGCCTGATGGGGTGCACTTGAGATGTTTGAGGAAGCCTGAGGTAGAGCATATGATGTCAGAAATACATGCAGAAAGTTGTGGTCCACACATGAGTGGTTTAGCCCTAGTTAAGAAGATAATTTGATAAGGTTACTGCTGGTTGACCATGGAGAGAGATTGTATTGAGTTTGTGAAGAAGTTCTAGCAATGTCAGATGTATGATAATTTGAATCACATGCCTTCTGAAGAATTGCATTCTGTGTCTTCACCCTGGCCATTCGCAACTTAGGGGATTGACATTATAGGAAAGATACATTCAATGACTTTAAATGGTCACCGTTTTATTGTAGTAGCAGTGGATTATTTTTTGAAGTGGGTTGAGGTCGAATCTTTTAAAAACTGGGGGCAAGGCAAATGGCTAGATTTATTGAAAAGAATCTCATCTGCAGGTATGAGGTCCCGCACAGTGTGATATCGGACAATGGGGTACAGTTTCAAGGTGCAGTTAAGGACTTATTCTCGAAATACCAAATCCATCATCACTGATCCTCCCCTTATAGACCGAAGGCTAATGGTGCGGTAGAAGCAACAAACAAGATAATTAAGCAAATTCTATCCAAGATGATGAAGACATACAGGGATTAGTCGAAGATGCTTCCTTTTGCTTTGTGGGGAACAGAACAAGTGTACGAACGCCGACTGGAATGACACATACTCTTTGGTTTATGGGATGGAGGCAGTGTTGCCAATTGAAATTGAGATCAAGTCATTAAGAGTGGTTTTAGAAGCTGAACTGCCTGAGACAGAGTGGGTAGTGAGTAGGTACACATAGTTAGCTTTACTAGAAGAGAGGAGGTTAAAAGCACTGTATCATCATCAACTGTATCAAAGAAGATAGCCCAGGCCTACAATAGAAGGGTTAAGATTAGAAAGCTCAGAGTCGGCGACTTAGTGTTGAAGTAATGTAAACTTAATGTATCTGATCTAAGAGGAAAATTTAGGCCTAGTTGGGAAGGACCATATATTGTGAAACAAGTTATGAACAAGGGTGCAGTCAAGTTATCAGACATGGATGAAAACGAGTTTAGTGAGCCAGTAAACATTGATAGGTTGAAGAGGTTTTATGTATGAAAAATGTCCGCTAAGTTGAAAACCAACAAGGGTGGCTTAGGCAAAAATTAGGGCAACTCACTAGTTCCGAAAACTCACAAGGTCGGATTAGGCAAAAATTAAAGTAACAAAAAAATAATATAAAAAAAGGGAAGCCTAAATTGAAAACCCGAAAGGGCAGTTTAGGTAATTACCTGAAGTAGCAATAGACTCCCTACTAATCTCCTTGACAATCCCAATTTAATTTGGTCCAGTCCAACTAAAGTCTCAGCTAAGATCACGGGTATCAGCGACAAGCCTCCTTTCATTTGGTCCATGATATCCAATACTCGTGGATCGATATCGTAATCAGAAGAAACAAGCAAGAATTGGACAAGCAAGCAGAGACAAAGCATGCATCACCATGCCTTGGTAGGACCCAAATGAGAAATACAAAAGTCAATTAAGGGACCAAGCATAATTTTCTCACCTCTCGTCAACTGTAGAACTTCGGGCTTTGAAAGTTGAAACAACATTTGCATCTTTTGTTGAGTTCTAGAAATCAACATAGGCAATGCAATTGGTTGATTGCTTGGATATCCAAGGATGGCCTCAAACTCTTCAATCATGGGACATATTTCAAAGCCATTTATCTTAAATATCCTAGAATTCACATTCCTAAAGGAAACCATGGCATGTAAAAAAGAATGGTCTAATTTAATATTTTGAAAACACTTCAAAGTATTGATTCTAGACCAAGATATTTGTTCTCAATGAATGGCTTCCATATTTTTAAATAAACCTTTTATTTTCTTCAAATTGAGTTTTGTCATTGTTGACAATTGAAGGAAAATTAAAATTGTTAAAAGGAATTTTGATGCTGAAATTGAAAATTTGTAGAAAATTTCCTAGTTTCTGTTTGAGGTCATAGCATGGAAAGAGGATTTATATAGGGTGATTGGTTATACCAAAATTTAAAAGGAATGATTTGAGTCTGAGACGCGTAAGGATAGGAAATCAACGATGAAATCGTTTTGAATTACTGTGTTTCCTTCGGTTTTGTGAATCAATGCTACTGTGGAATTCTGAATTATGAGAGGAAGGACCAATGATTGTACTGTAGTAATAATAATAACAATACAAAAAAAAAACTAAAAGTCAAAAGTTGCAGTAAAAGTGAAAATTATTATTATTATTATTATTATTATTACTACTACTACTACTACTACTACTACTACTACTACTACTACTACTACTACTACTACTACTACTACTACTACTACAAATAATACAATATTTTCTCACTGAGAAAGAGGTGGTGGATCATGATCAAACAAAGCCCTGAAAAAGTCATCGCCTGTTGGAGGAGTAGGCATATCATCTATCCCGAGTCTACCTAAAGAAGGAGCACCTGAACCTCTATTACCTTGGAATTTAGATCTATAATGGTCCTTATCCCAAGTAAATGAAGGAATCTCATGGTCATCAGTTTGGGGCTCCCTAGAAGACAAAGCACCAGGATCACTCATTCCCTAGAACCGAAAGTCTCAAAAGTCTTGCTCTGACTGATGGTACAATTTTTCAAAATGGGCAACCTGTTGAAGACTAGCAGCTAACTCTTCTTGCAGTTTCTTATTTTTTTCCTCAAGCATCCGATGTGAGTCAAAAAGGAAAGGGTAAGAGCATACATAATCATGCATACATGTAGTATAAATCATCATGGAACAGGATAACCTACTAGGTAACTCATATCAACGCCTTGTGGCTAAGATGATATCTCCGGTTGATAAGAATGAACAAATGGAGGAGCAACAGAGGAAGGTCCAGCCTCATGACCAAATTAGCCAGTAGCCTGCAATAATCATCAAAACAGTCAAAACAAGTTAAGAAAGGAGTAATTGCAATGGCAAGATGGTAAAAGTTTACTTAAGAGGTGCTAGCCCTGGGATGAGTGATGGACCCTCCCCCCTCTCTATGATACTCCTCTTCATCCTCATCTTCCTCGAGAATTTCCCGAATGCCAACATGAGATACGTCAAAGTTCAAGAGCCCTACTCGAATAAACTGGGCATATGACGCACCCGGTGGATAGAGAAAGGTTTTAACATCATAACCGTGCCGAGCTAACCACCATGCATTCTTTGGCATTAATGTGATATTTAAAGTGTACTCTTGGCAATTCATCAGAATCCTCCATCACTCGGGACCAAGAAACCACTCATACATTCTCTCTCCCCGAGAAACCAGCCACTAGACACAGGGCTAGCAATGACTCGGCAAGTATGCTGAAAAGGCAGTGCGGCATTCATGGAAGAAGTCCAGTTTGTCCGCTTCCGTGTTCTACCAAGCCAAATTGATCTGCAGGATGACAGAAGGTAAGTAAACTTTTTACATAAATTTTAAAATATACTAATATTATTTTACCTTGCCCCAGGTTAAGCAACTTAAGAGATAGCGCTGGGTGTGCACATGGTGAGAGCCAGGAACTGCTACACAATCTGACAACCAAAAATTCAACCTTGGATATCCGACTCTCTCTCAAAAAATTCCAGGCACCCTCACAAGATTATGCTCATAAGCTCATACCTGCAATAACAATGAAAATCAAATTCATACATGTATAAGCATGGAATTGACAATGGTGGAAGAAGAGTACCTCGACAACCACCATGAAACCAACGAAAGACTTCTTGTTCCTGCAAATCTTATCTATTCCATCATAGAGACAAGCAAGGCCAGCTTCACCCCAGCCATAAAGCGGTATCATACTCATATCAGTAAGGACCCTTAACACCGACAGATGGATGGCATACTCAGTGCTACATAAAATGGTCTACCCAAGCAAATACAGTAAAAATGTTCGAGCATATTGTTTGGATGTTTCTCTACAAACCTATCCATCATAGTTCAACCAATAACTCTGAATCAGCTCAATTTTTATCTTGAAGGGCTCTTTTAATGATAGTTCCATACCGATTAACTGTTGAATATCTTCGTGTGTCAAAATATCATTGGTAAGAGGGACAGTTATGGCTATATAATCGACTGGACCATTGGTCATCTCTCCTACAGGTAGGTGAAAAGTATGGGTCATGTCCATCTACCGCTCCGACAATGCTTCAACTATACTCCTGTCTATCGGACACTCCTCGGATGGTAATTGCAAGATGAAGCTTTCAAAATTGCACTCTTGGACAATCCATTTTACCCATGAGGGTGCTATATTATACCATTGTCGGACTTTATAGACACATTCTCTGCCTCGGATAACACAGCAATCACGCTAATATGGAGCCAGAAAAGTCAACACGAGGTAAGTATATCATTCTACCAATACCACCGACATAGCCTAAACTTACTCGTTATATTCTATTTTAATTTCTTTTATTTATTTATTAAATTCTTAATAATAGTTGACTAATTAATTTATTTTTCTAATCTTTAGTACTATTAATAATTAAACATTAAAAAATAAAAGCTAATAATAAAATAAAATAGAATAATGAATACATATTTGAGCATCTCATTTATTTATAATATTACCTTAGTTTTTTACTTGAATTACGATGAAGCTGCATCCTAGCTAGTAGACTTACAGTACCATTTTCATATCATAGAATAAACTCTATCAACTCAGCATTGAATCGAGGCCCTGATCTAGAAGCATGCATTCTCTCCATTTGTTAATCAACTCTCTGCTCAACTCCCTGCTTACTATGAAAATACATAAATTTGTGAATGAATGTAAGTGTGCATGAGTATTGACGAAATGAACCATTTATATAGGCAAAGAGCAAAGGAAAAAGGCAAAAGGCAAAAGGGAAAAACAGTACTTCCGTGAAAAAAGAAAAAGTCAATATCACTGTTGATAAATAGTGAATGAATAGTTAGTAAATAGTGAGTAAATAGTAAATAAACAGTGAATAAATAGTAAATTCAATTATTCAATTCTTATTCAGATATTTGCGTGTCTAAAAATATTTTCGTACTTTTAAAATATATTTTTTACGCAGGGGGCAAAAGGATATAGGTATGGTAAAAATTATCTAAATTAGCTAAAAAATAGCTAAATTTTTTGAATTTTTTTTTGCAGATAATCCAAATTATTTTTTTAAAGTCCAGAACTTACCTCGGGTCCAGAACCCAAATTATTTTTTAATTCCAGAACTTACCTCGGGTTCAGAACACAAATTATTTTTTAAGTCCAGAACTTATCTCGGGTCCAGAACCCAAATAATTTTTTAAGTCCAGAACTTATCTCAGGTCCAGAATCTAAATTATTTTTTAAGTTCAGAACTTACCTAGGGTACAGAACCTAAATTATTTTTTAGTCCAAAACTTAGCCTCGGGTCCAAAACCTAAATTATTTTTAAGTCCGGAACTCAAACCAACCTTGGGTATGGAGTCTAGTCTAGCTCTAAACCCAGTCAAAAGTCATGTTGTTTTTACTCTCTTCTACTAAAAGTCTCAGATCATTCAAGTAGGGAGAAAACTATAGACCCTTAATTTTTTATACAGCTCAGTCCAAATATTTTAAAATAGTCTGAAATAATTTTTATGGCATATTTATTTTGATTCATTTTACTTATTTTTTATTTATTTTATTTATTTTAATATAATATTTATTTTACTTTTCATTTATTATTTATTTATTTATTAATATATATATATATATAATTTTTTTAAAAAATAAAATATAAATAAATAATCAGCGATGAAAGTCACTAGCGATGAATTGGCTTAGGCCAATTCGCCGCAGGACCACCTGCGACAAATTGGCCACAGGGCAAAACCTGCGGCGAATTGGCCATGGGCCAATTTTTCACAGGCAAAACCTGCGATGAAATTGCGCCCCGTGCTCAATTTTGCTAGCATCCAGCTCGTAATTTCACCCTCAGCTCGCCCAGTGCCAGTCTCGCTTGGGCCCGCGTGCAGTTTTGCCAAAATCTTATTTTACTTGGTTTTTTATTTTATTTCCAAAATAGTTTTTAATTTTCTTAACATACTAGGTTTTTTATTTTAATTGCCTATAAATACCACATTAAAAACACACAGAAAAAGGGAAATTTTTTGACTCAAGGATTATTCGGATTACTCAAAATCTTGAACTTGTAAAGGAAGGAGCAAGAGGCAGCAAGCAACAAACAAACAATCCATAAAAAGGAAGCACACACTGTCTTTGCTATTGTTCAACCAGGACTAAAATTGTGGTAGAACCAGCAACGGAGGTTTGAGTTTCTATTAACTTTTTATATTTACAATAGCCTCATTATTCAATTTGATCAATTATTTGAGCATACAATAGATGATTTTTTTTATAAATTATTTTTTATCATCTAGTCTCTATCTAAAACCCTAAAAATTATTTTTCAAAATCCTAATATCATAATACCCATTAAACTAATTTTTGAAAACTAAAACCCTAATTATACTTTTCTAATACCACAAAACTATAATCTGTTTTCTCAAAACCATAATCAATTCTATTTTTCTAAAAATCACAGTAGCCTATTCTTTCCAAATACCTAACTTTTAATCCTATTTTCATGATCTCCAATTTTATTTACTTAAACCCTAAACCTTAATATTTTTATACAGCTTTCGAAATCCTAAATCCAAAATATTCATTCTTTAGATTCAAACCCTAATTTATTTCAAAACCTAATCTTTAATTCAAACTATTTGTATATCCAGTAGCCATGTTATTTCTTTTATATTAAATATTTTTTAGTTAACTAATCCAGTAATTAAAAACCCCAATTGTTAAACATAAAACCTACAAAATTCTAATTTTATTCAAGAAACCCTAATTGATGCATAAACCCTAAATTCATATATTTACTGCTTTATTTAAATCAGATGTATGTTTATTATATACTTTGATTGATGTGTCATGTCCTTGATGAATAATTTACTTATAATGAATGGTTGGTTATTTTTATTGATTTGCTTTGGTTTCAAAACATTATAAGAGGTACTTTTCCCATGTTTTGGGTATCTCATATTATGAGCATCATGTAATTTAATTTATTTTTTATATTTTGAAATTAATGTAAATGACATGTTTTCACCTTTCGGTGAGTGTCCTATTTAGTTTTAGACACGGATGATGTAAGGACATATTTCCATCCTTGGATGGGTGTCCATTTATTTGTTTTGTTTGGACATTATTGTGATTTTAATAAAGTATTTATTTATTCTTATGATCGCATGTAGTGTGGATAATATCGTTATATTTAAGAATTTTATAATATTAAGACCTACAAAGAAGGTCGGTTCCAACGAACCGGGTGTTATGGGGGTGCTAGGCTATTTCTCACCTTTCCCACACGTACCCAACTTTCCAAACTCATTAGGGGGTTGGAGATTTCTTAGGAATCGAGTCATCCACCCCTTTCTTTTTTCTGGCCCATCCGGGTGGCAATTCCATTTTCTTTGGGCTTAGGCCCGTGTTCTCTAAGGCCCCGAACCTAACAGTGCAGAAGTCATAAGAATTATTCCATCGGGAGTGGGGGCGAAAATCTTCGCTCACAGTTGGGAATATCCACAAGATGAAACAAATGAAGAGAGAAGACCTATAAGGCGATGGTCCTTATAATACATCACCTTTTATGGAGAGTTATATCAAAGATGGCCTGATGGAGTGCACTTAAGATGTTTGAGGAAGTCTAAAGTCGAGCAGATCATGTCAGAAATACATGTCAGAAGTTGTGGACCCCACATGAATGGGTTAGCCCTAGTTAAGAAGATAATCCGACAAGGCTACTATTGGTTGACTGTAGAAAGAGACTGTGTTGACTCTGTTAGAAGATGCCAGCAATGCTAGATGTACGGTAACTTGAATCACATGCCTCCTAGAATTGCATTCTATGTCTTCACCCTAGCTATTTGCAACTTGGGGAATTGACATTATCGGAGAGATACATCCAATAGATTTAAATGGTCACCGGTTCATTGTAGTAGCAATGGATTATTTTTCAAAATGGGTTAAAGCAGAGTCTTTCAACAAGTTGTGAGCAAGGTAAATGGCTAGGTTTATTGAGAAGAATCTTATCTGTAGGTATGGGGTCCCGCACAGTGTGATATCTGACAATAGGGTGTAATTTCAAGGAGCAATTAAGGATTTATTTTTGATGTACCAAATCTGCCATCACTGGTCTTCCCCTTATAGACCAAAGGTTAATGGTGCAGTGGAAGCAACGAATAAGACAATTAAGCATATTCTATCCAAGATGACCAAGATGTATAGAGATTGATCAGAAATGCTTCCTTTTGCTTTATGGGATATAGAATAAGTGTGCGAACCCCGACTAGAATGACGTCATTTTCTTTGGTTTATGCGATGGAAGGAGTGTTGCTAATTGATATTGAGATCAAATCACTAAGGGTGGTCCTAGAAGCAAAATTGCCTGAAACATAATGGGTAGCAAGTAGGTATACGCAGCTGGCTTTGTTAGAAGAAAGAAGGTTAAAGGCATTGCATCATCACCAGCTATATCAAAAAAAGATAGCTCGAGCCTATAATAGAAGGGTCAAGATCAAAAATCTTAGAGTCAGTGATTTAGTGTTGAAGCAGTGTAAGCCTAATGTCCCTGATCCAAGAGAAAAGTTTAGACCTGGCTGGAAAGAGTTGCATGTTGTAAAACAAGTCATGAGCAAGGGGGCAGTCAAGTTGTCATACATGGACAGGGATGAGTTTAGTGAGCCGGTGAACATTGATAGGTTGAAGGGTTTTATGTTTGAAATTAAAAAAAAAAAAAGCTTGCGAGGATGAAAACCCGAAAGGGCGGCCTAGGCAAAAGTTAGAGTAGTCCGCTAGTTTCAAAAATCTAAAAGGACGGGCTAAGAAATAATTAGGGCTAAAATGTGAAAAAAATTGTCAATTAGAAAATCTGAAAGGACCGGTTGGCGATAGAAGTGATCTTGTGTATGCTGGCTTTATATGTAATATCCCAAAATATACCCTAGAAATTTGGTGTAATAATTGTTGTAATTGAAGTAAGTGTATTTGTGTTTAATTGGAAAAGAGAAAATAAGTGAAGAGAGTGTTTATATGTTGTATATATGTAAATATATATAACATCTATACAAGTCAATGGGAAAGTCAAAGGAAGAGATTAATTATTGATTAATTGTGTTTAAAGGATTATTAATTATTTGAATTTGGGTTAGAGTAAGTGGAAGTGGATATTTTTAATATTTTATAACAAATACTTGGATAAGAGGATTTTAAGGAAAAGTGGGTTTGACTTGGCTTATTTGGTTTTCTTTCTTTCTTTTTCCTGCGTGGTCCTCAACCATTTCTCTCTTTCTCTTTGTTTTTCTGTGTTGTTCGGCCATCAAGAAGAAAGAGAGCAAGTTAGAGATTTGTTCTTCCAAGTTCAAGATTAAAGAGAGTTTTCAAAAGATCAAGTTGAAGGTTTAAGAGTTCTCCATCTTTGGTAAGTCCTATCTCGATTTCTTGTGTTTTTTTTGAGGTTATATGGGTTTTTAAGTTGGAGTTGTGTTTGAGAATGTGTTTGGGTTGATTATGTTGTGTTTAAGAGTATTTGGTTTAAGTGGTTTTGGATTTTGGGGTTGGATTGAAGAAAAGAATAAGTTGGTTGGTATAGATTGAGTTGTGGTTATGTTTAGAGTTTTGATGATGTTTGTGATTTGTGTTTGATGTGTGTTTTGGCTTGTTTTGGTGTTGTTGCAAGTTTGAGATGATGTTTGGGTATGTTTTGTTAAGTTTGGTGGAAGTGGATGTTGGTGGATAGAAGTGATTTGTAGTTGTTGTGTTGTTTTGGCCGGAATCTGGATTTTTGGCCTGACACGCCCATGAGCACGTCCAGGGTTCTTAGGCGTGTCAATTGTTTTGTGTGGTAGTAGGTTTGACACGGCCCGTAACACGCCCGTGTTATTGAGCGTGTCATAGCTACTGTGAGAATGGAGAATTTACACGGCCAGGAGCACGTTCAGGTTGTTGGACGTGTTGATGTATTTGTGTGAGGCAGTATGTATTACACGCCCAGTGACACGCCCGTGGTCATGAGCATGTAATAGCTTCTGTGTTGTGGAGTTAGGGCACGGTCAGGAACACGCCCGTGTGGTTGAGCGTGTCATGTGTAGAGGTTGCCCTAGTTAACTCTTAACTTGATTACTTCTTGTGTATCCTTAAGTAAGTGTGTGTTATATTTGTTGGATTAAGTCTTGAAGAAGGTGATTTGTCATTGATTTAAGAAGCATAAGAACCTTGGGAAAGGGAGTGTTTTGAGTTGTGTAAATTGCTTTTGAGGTAAGTACACATTCTGCATTATTGCATTGTTGATTCTTGTGAAGAATGTACTTTGCTATGCTTATATCAGTGATGATATATACATGTATTATATGAATGATATGATGATACAAATGATTGTACATTTGAAAGAGGAATTGCTAAGATGGGTATTGAGATATGCTATGATATGAGGCCATTGTGATTGGCTATAATAACTCAAATGTGATGTGAAGCCATTATGTTTGGCTATGATGATTCAATTGAAAGATATAAGGCATGTTTGCCTAATTGATGATGAGAATTGAGAATGAAATAATAAATGAATTGTGTGGCTAATGTGTTATTCAATTTTCAGAGTTTGTTGTTGGTGGCATGCCTAATGATAGTAACACTCTCTTGAAGTTAGGTTGGGCTTGATCCTTGAAGCCAAGTTGGGTAGAAGTTTAACATGTTTTACTCCCCTTGAAGCTTGGTTGGGTCTAGTCCTTGAAGCCTAATTGAGATGTTACAACCCTTGAAGCTAGGTTGGGTTGGTTCTTGAAGCCAAGTTGGGTTGAGACTTAGCATGATTTGTTCCCCTTGAAGCTTGGTTGAACCTAATCCTTGAAGCCTAGTTGGGTTTATGATAATGATAAATGTGATGATTAAACCAAAACATTTACTCTGAAAATTGAATGGCATGTTAGAGTGTTTTGGGCCCATGCTTGTCTTTGTATATAATGTGATTCTTGAATGGTAAAATCAATGGAAATATGAAGATGTAATATGAATATTGTTATGACATTGAATGTAGTATGATGTGGTAATGTGATGTGCTTCTATGTGTGTGGTTTATGAAATATAAAGGTATGTTGTTAGCCTTCCATCTATGATGTTGATTTATTATTAAAATGTGTGACATTACATTGCACTAAAGCATAATGCTAGCATACTTTGTACTACTAAGCCGTTGGCTTAGCGCGATAGTGTTTGATCACGCAGGTGACAGAGTTGAACCTGAGAGTTTTTCAAGACCGAGTGAGAGTAGACATTGAAGAGTTCATTTTGGGACTTAAAGATCAGAGAAGAGCTGCCAATCATGTATATATTCTATGTTTTGTAAACTTTGATTTATAACATATTTGTAATACCTTCCGCTGTGAATTATTAAACATTTTATATATAGTGTCTTTTGGATTTCTTTTATTTGTTTGAGATTGGTTTCACTTGTTTACAAAGATATTTGTTGTGTCTTTTTAAACCGTGGCATTTTCTATATTCAGTATACATATATTACGATCGTTTAAGCATGCTTGGTACGTATATAGGGTATAGAGGTGTTACATTATATTTTTTGTTGTTCCCTAATTTAATAAAACAGAGTTTATATTAAAATTATTTTATGTGCTATATTTTGAATAATCTGACCATTAGGCTAAAATAAATCACATAATAGCAAAAGGTGATGATAAATTATAAAAGGAAAGAAAACATCTTTTATTATTGCTTATCCTAAACATTTTTTTTCTAAAAAATTGACAATTGTAAAATATATGGCAGATGATAAGTGTAGCATACAGGCCAGCTTTGCTTTAGTCGATCCAAGAAGGCTTCAGTCAGGCGAGGCATGTCCAAATCAGGAGTGAACTCATAACTTCGAGGCTCGGTTCCATACTGGCAGTGAAGGTGATGAGGATCATAGTAAGTGTCATGATGGAGAGCAGTAAGAGGAACATACATTAGATACGTCTGAATGGTGACATGGGTAATCTTCCACCAAGGTACTAACCAACGGATGTTAATCACAGCTCGTGAGTGAATCCAGTTGATCTAATCAGCATATGAAGAAGCAGAATGGAGCAGTTTCCTAGGTGAATGCTATCATGAAAGATATTTGGTGAAGTCCATAGACGGGGTGTCAAGCAAGCAGAGGTGCTCCTGTAGCCATATTTGTAAAAAGGGATAGCAATAATCAATAATAAAAAAAAGGGGGCTCGTTAGGTTAAAAACCCAAAAGGACGGCCTAAGCAAAAATTAGGGCTGTTCGCTAGTTCTAAAAACCTGAAAGGGAGGGCTAGGAAAATTTTAGAACCAATATAAAAAAAGAGGGTCTTGTAGGTTGAAAATTTGCAAGGGCGGCCTAGGAAAAAATTAGGACAGCTCACTAGTTTTGAAAATATGTAAGGGTAAGCTAGGTAAAAATTATAGCAATAAAAATAAAAAGCCTAAATTGAAAATTTGAAAGGGCAGTTTAGGTAATTACCTGAAGCAATAGGGGACTTCCAGCCAAATCTCCTCAAAGATTCTATTTTGAATTGGTCTTGTCCAACTAGGGTCTCAGCCAAGATCACGGGTATTGGTGAAAATCCTCCCTCCATTTAGTGCACAATGTCCAGTACTCGCAGGTCGATGTCACCATAAGGAGAAACAAGCAGGAATTGACCAAGCAAGCATAGACAAAATATACATCCCCAAGCTTTGGTGAGAGCCATATGAGAAGTGCAAAATTCAATCAAGGGACCAAGCAAGATTTTCTCACCTCTGGTTAATTGCAGAACTTTAGGTTTCGAGAGTTGAAGCAGCATCTGCATCTTTTGTTGAATCTTGAAAGTCAATATGGGTAATGCCATTGGATGATTGCTTGGATATCCTAGAATGGCTTCAAATTCTTCAATCATAGGACATATTTCAAAATTTTTTATCTTGAAAGTCCTAGTTTTCATATCCCAAAAGGAAGCCATATCATGTAAAAATGGTTGGTCCAATTTGATATTTTGAAAGCACTTTAAGACATTAAGTTGAGACCATAATATTTGTTCCCAATGTGTTGCCTTGATGTTTTTAAATAAATTCTTTATCTGTTTCAAATTGGCCTCAGCCATTGTGGGAGCCTAACAATTACAGTTAAGTTGAGTTTATAAAAGAAAATTGATGGAGACAGAAGCTAGATTGAAGATTTGAGACTGTGAGGGTTGTAATTGGATTTATCCAAACATTCCTGCTTTGAATGTAGAAGAAAAGAAAGTGTTTTATTGATTTATATAGCCATTGGCCGAAGTTCAAGTTGTTTAAGGCAAGAAAAATCCATGTCGAAGTAGGTCTAAATTTTAATCCATGTCGAAATAGGTTTGGGCATATTGAATTTGCTACGAAGTGGGAAACTTTTAAGCCTAATCCACGTGGGTATTGGTTCTCTGGATTAAATTTAAATTATGTTCCATGTCGAATTCATTTTAAATGGATTCGACATGTTATGAATCTGTACATATATATGTAATAAGGAAAAGTCAAACTGATTAAAAAATGTCCAGATCAATTAAAAAAAAGTTGAAAAGTTAAAATATCATATTTTATTATGTATATTAAATTTATTACAAGCTTTTATTTATGTACACTAAGTTTAATACAAAGTGTTGATATAAACTAATCACTGTAATGGAGGTTATGGTTTGTAACTGAATAAATCCTTAAGGAATTCATCACCTGTCGGAGGTGGAGGCACATCGTCTGCCTAGTTTCCTCCCAAGTAAGAAGCATCAAGGTCCCAGTTGTCTTGAAAATCAGCCCTATCATAGTCAATACCTGAAATAGAAGGTGGAACATCATAGTCATCGGTCCAAGACCTCCTTGATGAAGACGCACTAGGATCCTTATTACCCTGGAATCTGAAATTATAAAAGTTTTACTCTAGATGATCAGGCTGCTAATGGCTGGCAGCCAATTGTTCCTGCAGTTTTTGGCTCTTCTCTTCAAGCATTCATTGTGAGCTAAAAAAGAAAAAATTAAGTTCATACATTTTCATGCATACATTCAGCATATATGAATATGAAATAGGGATTACAAACCAGATAGCTCAAGTCAAAGCCCTGAGGCCTGAAAGACGACTCAGCATAGGGAAATGGTTGAGGTGAAGCTATACTAGTTGGATCAGCTTCATCATGGCCAACACCATCTGGATGTTCAACCACCTATAATGATTCATAAAAGTTAGCCATATTCAAGCCAAGAATAAAGAATAATGCCTGAGAGGAGACAACCATAGCATTATCATGGGCAGCAGGATCCCCTATACCATCATCCTCTTCATCCTCCTCTTCTTCTTCTTCATCCTCATTATCCCTTTCACCGCCATCATTCTCCTTGTCCTTATCCTCATTCTCATCACCTTCTTCCCCTATATCTTCATCATCACCCTCTTCTCCTTCTTCTTCCTCATCCCCTTGTTCCTCCGAACTTTCAACACCATCAAGGTAGACCTCGAAGTGCAAAAGTTGGTCCTGCATAAACTCACTATATGACAAGTCTGGTTAAAGTAAGAATAAAAGGTGTTCTCACACATAGATATGCAGGTCAGCATAGATATTGGAACATTGGCTGGCACCTGCCTCTAACAAGGGCCAAGGAACCAGTTATGTACCCTCTCACCTAGAAACTAGCCGCTTAAAATCGGCCTAGCGATGATACGGGAGTTTTGCAAGGGCAATGAGTTGTTCATGTTGGTGGTCTAATTCACCCTTTCATCTACTCTCCACCAAGCGACATTCACCTGTAACAATAATATCGGTAAGTCATTTTCCTTATTAAATTTAATGGTACTACTAATGTTGCCTTTTACCTGATCTTAGGTCAACCGACTCAACTGGTAATGCCGGGAATGCACATGATGATCGCCGAGCACTTCCCTGTGACCCAGCAACCAAAGGCTCAATCTCGAGTATCCTACCCATCTCTCAAGAATACCAGGCCCCCTTACGAGGTTATGTTCATAGGCCCACACTTTTCATGGTCAAAAAGGGTTAAGTTCAATCATAAACCATCATTTGAATGAAGAAAAGGAATAACTCATACCTCAGCAACGACCATTAAGCCTATAAATGATATCTTATTCCTGTTAATTTTATCAAAGTCGTGATAGAGATAGGCGAGGCCAACCTCTCCCCAAGCATAAAAAGGTATGAGATCAAAATCAGCCAGAGCACGCAAAATCGATAGGTGAATTGTCACTTCCGTGTTGCATAGGATCATCATGGCTAATAGATATAACAAGAATCCATGGGTGTATCTTTCTGCCTGTACACCAAGTAATGTTCGGGTTTGCCTCATCCAATACTCTTGGATATATTCATATTTTATTTTGCATGCTCCCTTATAACTGGGCCTTAGACCAATTAAATTGCGAATCTCATCCTTAGTTAATATATTATTGGTCAAAGGGACGAGTATCCCGTCGCACTTTAAGCATGTTATTGCAGTAAAATCCACCGGGCCTATGGCCATCTCCCCAACAGGCAAGTGAAAGGTGTGAGTGGTATCCATCCACCGCTCAGCCAGTACCTAAATTATGCTTCTATCAATCTAGTATCCCTTGCTTGGCAACTGCAGCAAAAATTCTTCAAAGCTACACTCTCGAATCATCCTCCGGACTGCAGGCAGTACTACCTCATACCATTGGTAGGCTTTATGAACATTTTTGCCACAATGGATCACACAGCTATCATACTGCCACAACAAAGGTAAGTACAACCAGGTAAGTATATCAATCTTACTAATTAAAAAAATTCTAAAAAAAAGAAAAAATATAAAATGTAACATAAAAATTATTTTTAGCACCCTAATAATTTCATCATTTCTTTCTCTCTTTTTTTAGTATTTTTGTATCATGACTTTTTATTCATTATCTATCGCTAATATTATTTGTTTTTTCTAAGACAGTAAAAATATATATATAAATATTTTGCTATTATTGTTACGTATACATTTTTTTAGTCCCAAAATTAACTTTTATTTACATAATGATTTTCCATTTTCATGTTCCTTGATCTATTTTTTCACATATGTTTAAGTCTTCAAATGTTTACTTGCTTATTTTTCACTTGTACACATGCATACGTTTATTTTTAAAATTAACTTGCTTATTTTTTGTTACTATAAACAATAAAATGGCGGTAAAAGTGCATAAAAATAATAATAAATATATTTTGCAAAAAGAAAATTACATTAAAAAAAATAAAAATAAAAATACATGTGTTTAAAAAAATTTGCAATAATCAGGTTTCATATAGACAAATAAAAAAAGCTAAAGCTAAAGCTAGGCACATTCACGTGCTTAGCTTTCAAAGTCAATAATTCATGTCCCCTTCTATCTTCTTTCAATAATTTTCATTTACTTTTAAATAATTCATATCTATTTCAGACACAGTACACGAGCACACAATAATAGATATTTATTGTGAATCTATATTTTTTGCATATCAAAATATATTTTTTGTATTTGTAAAATATTTTTTCCACACAGGGGACAAGAGTACATAAGTACCCACATATACTAAAAAATAGCTAAATTTTTTGCAAAATACTTTACTGACTACAATTAATTTTTTGCAAGTGTCTCAAGTTCAAGTACCCAAATCAAATCTAATCTCGGGTCCAAAATCCATCTAATCATAACTCGGGTCTAGAACTCAAATTATTTTTAGGTCCAGAACCCAACCAATCATAACTCGAGTCCAGAACCCAAATTATTTTTTAGTTCAGAACTTAATATGGGTCTAGAACCCAAAACCAAATCGGATTCAAAACCCAAATCATTTTGAGTTCAGAACTTAATCTAGGTCCAAAACCCAAATCATTTTCAAGTCCATAACTCAATTCGGGTCCAAAATTCAAATTATTTTTGTGTCCAGAACTCAATATGGGTTCAGAACCCAAACTAACTCTGGTCTAGAACCCAAATTATTTTCGAGTTTCGAACTCAATATGGGTCCAAAATTCAAACCAACTCGGGTCTAAAACTCAAATTATTTTTTAGTCCAAAACTCAATTCGAGTCTAGAATCCAAACCAACCAGAACCCAAATTATTTTTAGTCCAGAACTTAATCTAAGTCCAAAACCCAAATTATTTTTTAGTCCAAAACTCAATTTAGGTCCAATATCCAAACCAACTCGGGTCCTGAACTCAAATTATTTTTGAGTTCAGAACTCAATCCGGGTCCAGAACCTAAACTAATTGAGTCACGGGTCCAAAACTTAATTTAATCTCAGGTCTAGAACCCAAATCAAATCCAATCTCGTGTTCAGAAACTAATCCAATCTTGGGTCTAGAACCCAAATCAATCCAATCTCAGGTCCAGTAATCCAAACCAATCTTGTCTCAGGTCTAGAATCCAAGTCAATCAATCCCCATGTCTAGAACCCATCCATGTCTAAAATCAGCTCAAGATCATGTTATTTTTCAGTCTCTAAACAAATTCAAGATCATTCAAGTAGGGGGTAGACTGTAGACCCTTTATTTTGGCCCTAAACTAGTTCGGTCCTAATTAAAGATGGCCTAAGTCATGGTCGGTTCATTATTAATAAGCTTAAATCTATTTTAAGCTTTTGATTAGATTGGTTCAATTCTATAAGGCCTAAAATAAGTCTGGTTTAATTTTTAAAGCCTTGAATCAGTCCACAAGCAAATTTGGTTCGATATGGATTATGCCATATCGAATTGGACCTCGAAATCAAATTCTTTTAATTCGATATGGTCACCATTTACCTCGAATTTAAATGATTTTAATTCGATATGCTTCAGAGGAACTGTGATTAAATTGGAAACTAAGACTCGTTTACAAGATTGAACCTAATGTTTTCTTATAAATACAGGATTAAGACGAGCAACCAAGAGGTATCAACAAGAAACAAAGAATTAATTCAAAACCCTAACAACAACCATTACCAAAAGCAATCCAAAATACACATAATCATAATAAACTAGAAGGCAGCAGCATATTGTCTTCACTTTGTTCAACCGAGATTCTACAACTGGTGTAAACATAAAACTTGGATCAACGTGAAATATCGATGGAACCAACAAACTGAGGTTTGAAATTCCTTGTCTAATATGTTTTAAAATTCATAGTAGTTCATCCATTATTATTTCATTGAGTTGTTTTATTTTTTTTTCTATTGTTTTTATAAAATACCCAGCAAACTATTTGAGAATCCATGTCTACAAAATTTATTTTGAATGTCCAGTAAACTACTTTATCCATGATAGCTTGGTCAATCTTGATTCAATATCACAGTAGCCCTAATTCAATATCAAAGAAGCATTAGTCTCACACAATATCAATTTCAATTAAATATTCAATGTCCCAAAGTTCATATGTATAATCACAGTAGCGTTATTTTCTAAAATCAAAACCCTAGCTTTGTTTTCTCAAACCAAAATAGTAGCTTTGTTTTCTCAAACCAAAATAGTGGCTTTGTTTTAATAACTAAATCCTAATTCAAATCCCAAAACCCTAATTTTTATTCCCAAACTTTAAAACCCTCATTTTTGTAAAAACCCTAATCTTATTTTTATAAAATTCTAAAAACCCTAATCTTGTTTTTCTAAATTTCTAGACCCTAATTGAGTTTTTCTAAAACCTTAAAATATTGTACATCTATTGTTTAATATAATATTTAAATGTAGAATTGATTATCAATGCATGTTTATTTATTATATGTTCATGATGGATGATTTATTTTATTTTATGGATGTTTTACTTTTATTCATGATGGATGATTGAATGTCCTTTTTATTGGTTTATCTTAGTTTCAAAAATGTAAAAGGTATGCTTCCACTTTGTGGGTAACTCATTAATCAAAGTTTCATGTAATTTAAATTATTTCAAATTTCTGATTAATATAAAGGACACATTTTCACCAAATGGTGGGTGTCCTATTTTATTTAGTTTTAGACATTGGACATTGTAAGGACATGTTTCCATTATCGGATGGGTGTCCATTTATTGTTTGTTTGAACTTATTTTGATTTTAATACAATAATTATTTATTTTAGTATTAGCATATAGTATGGATGATTTTATAATATCTAAGAATTTAATAATATATAGACTTGAAAAGGAGGCCGATTCCAAAGAATCGGGCGTTATGGGGGTGTTGGGTCATTCTCACCTTCCCCATATGTACCCAACTTTTCCGAATCAATTAGGAGGGTTAGAGATTCCTTAAGAATTGAGTCATCCACTCCTTTCTTTTTTTGGCCCGTCCGGGTGGCGACTCTATTTTCTCCGGGTTTAGGATCGTGTTCTCTAAAGCCCTAAGCCCAGGTTTAGGCCTGTGTTCTTTAAGGCCCTGAGCCTAACAGTGCCGAAGTCGCAAGAATCATTCCACATGGGAGTGGGGGAAAAATTTTTGCTCACACATATGGCTATATGTGTATGAATATTACATATCATTCGCACAAATATTATTGTTTTTTTATACATATTAGGTATTTTCTAATAAATTAACATAATCATTAATATATTCAAATGGTAAATGCTAATATATTAGCCTAACCTCTTCTAGATGCTGATGAAAATAAAGGTAGAGATATTCTATTGAATTATTCTTCGATATATGAAATATTAATAATAAAGGGGTGAGTCTAACTACTCAGTGAATAAATTAACGTGTAACAAGGGAGAATAAATAAGGTTTAATAATATATAATATATATAAAACATCATCAATAATTTTGCCGGATAAATATAATTTCAATTTCAATTAATTTCATAATTCTTAGAAAATTCGGACATAACTCAATTAAAACATCTTTTACATACACTCAAATATAATTCACTATAGATTCAATTTCAATCCAAGGGCGCATGATGACTTACCTCGCAAGCCCAAGGAAAAATAACTTTTATACATATGTGAAAAGCAATAACCCCAATATAAACACTCGTCATCAAGGTGTGATCATGCAAGATTATAATAAAAATGTATATAAATAATTTATCCAGTACAGAATAATCAACAAAAAATCAAACTATCATTATCTGTTCTTAACATAAAAGAAAATAAATATCATTCAAAAATGAATCATCACTTTGATTTCCTTAAAATCATATTTATATAATATACTTTAGAAATATAATGTTATATATTTATCAACTTACTTGAACTAAGAATGTATTCGTCTAACCAACAGGGTCTCTTTTATATTCAGCAATTACAGTAGGATTTATTTTTAAAATAATATAAAATATATTATTTAATTTAAAATATAACATAAGTTTATCAACTACTATAGATATATACAATTAAAATTACGTGTGGATACGATCTTTAAAGTCTAACGAATTTTTGGTGGAGTTTTGGCGTAAATCAATTTTTCTTAAAATTTTAAAAATAATACTTCAATGAGTATTATCTCAATTATCGAGCTAATTTACCATCCAATGCTCCAACAATATTTTTAATGGTTTAAAATTTTGCATATTAAAATTTACTAATTTGTTTATAATATTTCAATGTACAATTAAATTATATTAATTTAGTTTACTTATTTTAATAGTTATAATAATAATGATAATATTTATATTATTAACTAATTTATTCAATTGTGTTTAAATAATATTTATTAAATTTTTAACATTAAAAAAGACAATTTTATATTTATTTTTAATTACAATAAATTAATATATATTCAAAATTTATTTAACATAATTTTTAAAATAAGTTTGTGCTAATAATAATAATAATAATAATAATAATAATAATAATAATAAAGAATTTATTAAAACAACAATAATATCATTTTTTAAAATTTTCTTATTTGTTGTATTTTAAAATATTCATAATAATGACACTAATAAAGATAATGGTGATAATAGTAATAATATACAATAATATAGTACTATATTTTTAATTTCTTATAATCACAAATAAGATTAATAATTTTGATAATAAAAATAATAACATCATTTATTTAGAATTTAACATTATGCATTACTTTTCTATTAAAAATAATTATTTAATACCATTTCTTCAAATTTAATAATTTATGTTAAATTTATTACTAAATAATAATAGAAATAATATTAATATTAATTATTGAAATAAATCTATAATAAACTTATAATATATTAATAGTAATAATAATTATTATTATATTAAAATTGACAATTGCTAGTAATAATAATTATAATAAATTTATTAATAAATTTAATAATAATACTTTATTATTACAACAATAATAATATTAATATTTAATTGTTTATTTGACATTAATTACACATTTAACAATTATTATTATTTATTCTTAAATAAAAATAATAATAACTTAATTAATATAGTTATAATAATACAAATTATTTTAATTAGGTAATTAATTGTAACTAATCCTATAAATTTAAACAAAATCAATTAATTAATGTTGATTCAATCAATTAATAAATAACTGTATATTAACAAAAATTTCTTAAATATAATTTATTTGTTTAATTTTTATGAATAAATAAATAATAATTAGAATTAAAATATTTATTTATTTTTAATCATATATTAAATAAGTTTCATTTTAAATTTTAAATATATTTATTATCTATTTATTTTCTTTATTTATTTTTCATTTTATTTTAAATTTATTATCTAGTTATTTTCTTTATTTAATTTCCATTAATTAGAATTATTCTTCTAACTTACTAATTTCATCAATTTTAACCAATTTCTTTTAAACCAACTATTTATTATTTTCAATTTCAATTCTTAATATTTAATTAATCAAAATTAATTAATTATAATTATCAAATTTAAAATTTAATACATTTATATAAATTTTTAAAAATTAATCTATGATTTGCAAATGATATACTAAATCGAAGCTCGTAAAGATAGAGTCTCAAAAATACCAGAGTCACCGAAAAAGTGGTTGAAAAGTTGATCGAAAACCACGCCGGAGCTAATTTCGGATGGCGCATAAGTCGTTGAAAGGTGGCCGTTTGCGGTGATTTCAGTAGCGGTCAACATGTCTAAAGGCGAAGATCACGGTGCTTCAGCGTGTGTCAATTGGCATTGAATGATCGATGGTAGAGTGAAAAAAACGTTGGACGGCCGAAAAAAAAAATTTCTCCCTCACCCTTCTCTCTCTTTCTCTTATTTTTTTTTTCAAAATTCTTTTCCTTCTAAAATTAACTTAATTCATCACTTATTAATACTAATAATTCACTAACACACCTATTATAATATCTCCAATAATAATAAAAATTTTCAAACAAATATTAATTGGGTCGAGTATTGAATTTATTCACACTTTATTAATTTTGACTTTAGTTATTATTATTATTATTTTGTTTATTATAATTATTATTATTACTATTATAACTAGTTTAATTAATTTAAAATATTTACTTATTTTATTATTATTATTATAATTATTATATGTATATATATTTATGCTAACTCTAATATTTATTTTCTTTTTTTAACCTTATTATTATTATCATCATTAATTTTTTTTACAAGATATTACATATTAAGCATCCAATATCATTCTGAAGTTAGTTATCAACTTCTACTTGAGGAGCAAACTTGGCCATGGGATGGGCCGAGTTCGGATCGAGCTTGGGCTAAATTTTATATGGTTGAGCCCGAGCTCGGCCAAACCCAAAAAAATTTTGTATATTTTGTCCAAGCCCGGCCTGTAGATTATTTGTATAGCCCAAGCCCAACCCACATTTAGGCTAATTAAGATAAAAATATATATCCAAGCCCGTTAAAATTTTTGGACTATCAGACCAACCAGGCGGGTATCTGAATATTTGGCTAGGTATACTAAGGAGCATTACACCTTAAACGCATGCCCATAATATACTCATAAACCAAGTCATCCATAGAACAAATATAAGAATCACAATTCATTTTAGTATACTTAGCATAAAAATTATGAATATTTTGTTAAAACAAAATATTGATAGTAGTAATTTTGAATTTGCAACTATTGTCATATTTTTAATTCTTCCTTAAATAATTAAATAATATATCCAAATGCTACAAAAAACTAATACAATAAAAGAACTAATATAAAAAACATAAATAAACATAAACAACAAACAAACATATAGAATACAAAAAGCTCTTCGCCAGAATAAATCAAATCATTGTGAACCTCTAATTTCACACCTAGCCTAGATAATTGGAAAAAAAAAAGAAAATGATAAAAAAATACATGTTATAAAAAAACTCCACCCCCGCGCCAGATGACGTGACTAGGTCGCACGACATGCGGCAAGCCAATCATACAAAATTAGATTCTCTTATAATTTTTGGACTCAAAGTCATTTTGCATTGAATCTCAATGTTCTCCAAGTGGAACTACTAAGCGACAAAGCCTTCTAGTCATTTTCCAAGAAGAAGCAACTACCCAAGGTATTGTATTCCTATCCCAATTTCAATTTGGTAATTAATTAACTATAAAATTGGTTAATTAAAAATCATTTGCAATCAAATATATGAACTACTTAAGGCTCTGATTCCCTATCAAATTGGATAAGTAGGCACACTCGGAATACTTCTCTGAGTGGCAAGTCTCGTACCTAAACAATCAACCGACCCTTTTTATTTTGATTTTCTTCTATTCTTTATTATTAAGTGTTTTCAATATTATTTTTATTATTGTTTTTTTTCTTTTTTTGAATATTCTGAGGCTCCATTGCAAATTTGGTGAGTTTTGTAATGGACGCCCTGTAATTTTGTTTGCCCTATAATTTTGTTTGCTTTTTTTTTCCTTTTCATCTTGGAGTTATTTTGTTAGTTGGGGATTTGTGCTTAACCTATAACCCATAAGGACTAGAGTTGAAACTCATCTGAAATTACAATTTTGATGGAGTTGTAATATTGTGTTATTTCTATATTGCATTTGCGGTTGTCATTTAATTAAATATTCATGCATCATAAATATGGTTATTCACTATTAGTCATGGCATAATCCAAGAAACCATATTTTTCAAGTCATTCTAAAGAAAAGATAAAATAAATCCAAGAAAATCATTTATTAAGGTTGGTTTAAAAAATTTAGTGCGAGACATACCGTGATTTATTTTGGACTGGTGTCTTTTGGGTATAAAATAGTACATTTTTATGGAGTCAACAAAATGGGTTTTTTTCTTAATTTTTTCAACCAAATAAACTAAGATGGCGACTTTCCAATCTCTGTTTTTCAAATAAAAAGCCACTAATCACTTTTCAAAAGAAAAGGAGAGTTTCTTTTTAATAACAAGAGGAAACAAATCTTTTCAAAATAAAAGATCATTTTTAAACACTTGCTTACTGAACCGACTAGAGACCCTATGCTGTAGTATCGTGCGGAACTTAGACCAAAAAGAGAGCAATGCTCTAGCTCTCTTTTTGTGGGTTAGGCTCCGTGCTCGGGTGAGGGCTCAATGTTGGCGAACTCCATTAGGGACTCTTAAAATTTTCAAAACAAAATTTTAATGGGCTCTTTTCAAAAACCATTTTCTCGGATTGATATTCTCCTTTCTCATGTATAAGGATTCCTTACCCTTTAGTTTTAGGAAACCACAGATAGTAAGTAGCATCCACTTGTTAACCTTCATTAAGTATGTTAGGGGATAGCAAAGGCACCTAACCCACGTAGAACCCTTAATCCTTTTGAGGTGTAATGGACTTGTACATATTATTGGATCCATACCAAATTCATTATCTGTCATGTGGTTAGGTACATCGTTGTCCTATTATGATGGGACCCTTTGGACTAAACCACCATTTGCATGTAAAGGCTTTGGAGCCTACCCTTAAGAGGTATGAACATTCTCATAAAATTATTTTCATTTATACATACATGCATGCATTTCATCCACACTATCCCTACAATTTTAAGGTACCATTCCCTTAACACTCAATCCAAGTTAAGCTATAGGCTTAAAACCACATTATCTCCTAAATATAAACCTAAACTACATTGGTTTACCTCATGAACCTAGGTCACATTGACCTATCCATCACATATGAACCCAAGCCGCATTGGCTAGCATGAATCCAAACCACATAGGCTTAACCATCCAGCATAAACCAAGTTACTTTAGCTGCAACCTCCCTCCCAAAGCCGTAGATCTAGCCCTATTGGCTTAACCCTTCAAACATAAGCCATATTGGCTTAACCATCAAACATGAAACCAAGCCTATAGGCTCAACCTATCAAACATGAACCAAGCCACATTAGCTTAACCATTCAACATAAATTGAGCTTGATGCTACAATAGCTTGACCAATCACATTGAATTTTGGCCCTATAGGATTAACTTCTCAAACTAATGCCACAATTGGCCTAACCCTCAATCACCATAACTAAGCTACACCGGCATAACCATCTAAATTGCATTGGCTCAATCCACATCAAAGGTTTAACCCATAAAATCAAGCTACATTTGCTTGACCATCACATCTAAACTAAGATGTCAATGATCTCAATCACTAAAATTAAGTCATACTGGCTGAATTACTTTGACCTAGCACAAGCCTGAGCCACATCAGCCCAGTCATTAGGAATCAAACCTAAACCACATTGGCTTATCTCATTAGTATAAATCTAACCATCATGCACGAACCTATGCCACAATGGCTTGGCCTTTTAGGATGAGCCAAAGATGGATTAACCCATAGGCCCAAACTAAGGCCACGGAGGCTAAACCAAGTAGACTTGGACCACTCAAATCAAGCTTGAAAGAGTTAGAACACCTAAGCCACATGGCTTAGACCTTTAGGGATTATATCCTATCTAGCCACATAGCCTAAATCATAGGGTCCATTGGCCACATGGCCTGAACCATTAGTGATTTAGTCATATGGCCTAACCATTAAGGACCACACCTTACTTTAACAAACTATATGGCCTTAACCCTTAAGGACCATACCCTACCTAGCCTCATTAAGCCACAATGGCTCAAACCATTAAAGACCATATCCATCCTTACTAAGCCACATGTTTTTAGTCATTAAAACCATATCCCAACCACATGGCTCACCTTTTAGGAACACACCCATCCAACTTGATCATGAGAGCTCACCATCATAAACCTTAGCCATATTGCTCAACACTTAAAACAAAACTCATCCAGATGAACCTTACCCACAAGAGTTAAACCTATTCGTATGGATCTTAGCCATAAGAGCTAACCCTATAGGATCTTAGCCACATGAGGTAGCCCATCCTACCTTGCCTCAATAAGCTTAACATCCAACCTAACCCTAAAAGGCTCAACATCTAACCTTGCCACAATGACTCACCATCCAACTTATCCCTAATATGTATAAAATCTAATCGCCCACCATTAAATAGAGCCTTATGGCTTACCTTTTAGGAACATACCCATTCAATATACCTCACCATACTAAGCCACATGGCTCACCTTATAGGAACACACCCATCCAATATACCTCACCATACCAAGACACGGAGCTCGCCTTTTTTGGAACACACCCATCTAATTCACCCACAACAACTCACCATTCAACCTAGTAATATGACATGCCTCATGGGACCATCTAAACCAACCACAACAACTCCCTACACCCGACCACATGAACCATACTCATGTGACACATCTTAAGCCATAATCCATGCACCATTTGGCCATATGAACCATATGCATATGAACCATCTCAGGCTATGGACCATAGCCCATCCACAAGACCACTTGGTCACATGGACCAAACCCCTCACACCTAAACATTCATTTATGCCTTTAGCTATCTTGTCTCAAAAGCTAGATATAAGAACTACAACATATGAAATGTGCAATATGTGTCTAACCATCTTAACATATGAACCATGACCCATCGACTGGCAGTTTGACCTTGCCCTAAAGCATCATCTACCTTAGTCTGCATATGGGCCATTAACTATGAACCACTCATCACCAATGCCCTATGAACTAGTCCTGTTTGTGCAAGCCTTTAAGCATAATCTATACCCCTTTTTGCCCTTGTTAAGTAATCAACCTCTCCTCGAAGCATTTACTAACCCAGCCCTCTCATGTAAAGGTACCCATGGCCCAATAAGGAGACAACACTGAAATGCCCCCTTATCTTAAAGCTTTCAGCAAGATCACTTTACCAACCTCCTTAAGAAGCAAGAGAAGGATTTTAATCGGTCTTTGCAACCCATCAAGCTCATTCCATCAGTCTCCTTAATGAGCAACAAGAGAATTTTTAGGCATTGTTGATCACACAATAGGCTTGTGTTACTGAGCTCATTAATAAGTTGGCAGAACATATTGAAGCCACCACTGCCTTGAGCATCCAATAGACTAATTTCAAGAATATCTGAATTGATTATTTGGAGGCTCAATAATGGTCCTCAAATAAGTCAAATCAAGCCAATGTAGTAACTAATCCAGCACCTACTTAAGAGACTCTCCAGACTAACATTAACTTTCCTCCTTCCTTGAATATTTTTCAAGGTAGGGAAAATAACTCCAACCTTTAGGACTCATGGGGAATCACACAACAATAATGGATCCCTCTAAGATGGGCAAGAATTTCAAGAGTAGTACTAGAAGGGAATTTACAGACTTGGAGTTGCCTTTAGGCCTAGTCTATGTGAAAGCTTTTGAGGCCCTATCTAGTGACACCTTCAGAACCAAGCAAGCCACCTCAAACTTACAAGATTAATGAATATTGTGCATATCATCAAAGGGGCGGACACAGAACTAATGAATGCAAAAGCTTAAGGAATAGAATTTTGGATCTTATTAATAATAAGATAATCATTCCACCCAAGGCAGCCAGGATTGATAACTTTTCCTTGCTATAATTAAAGTTGGGCTAAATATGTCTTAATCATACAAACTTTCCCATATCTATTAAAATGCCAAATACATTTCCTAAACAAACCTAAAAATTAACTCCTTTCATGCCTACCATTTAGAAACCCTTTGACAACTGATCCTATGAAAAGGTTGAGTCCTAACCTAGTCCAAGCCTATGCTAGATACCAAGCCAAATTTAAAAAAAAATAGAGTCCAAGCTCATGTCAGATACAGAGCCAAATCTAAGCTCATGTTCGATACCAAGCGAAAGTCATGTTTAAGTCTCAAGAAACTTAGTCAAAGCTCAAACCGATTAAAGTCAAAATCAGAGTCCAGTTAGAATCTCAAAAGTCTAATTCTACCAATATCAAGTCATAACTCGAGTTAATCAAAAGTCAAAGTTAAAGTCTAGTCAGAATCTCAAGAGTCTAAGTCCACCAATATCGAGTCAATCCAAGTCAAAGTCCAAGTCTAATCCGAGTCAAAGCCTATGTCAAACATTGAGGCTGTAAGTGTCAATTTCTCTTATAATAACGTATTTCTCAATAAAACTTAGAATCTCATTCTCATTATCTTCTATGTATTAAAACAAATTATAAAAAAAAGATTGAAAAAAAGAAAAAATATTAAAAAAAAGAAAAAAAAGTAAATAAATAATTACCATGGCATTACATCGTCACCCAATAACAAACGAAGACCAATTCTCTGCAAGAATTTCCAAGTGAGCATCATTTGAAGTCTCATATGGGATCCCAAAAAAAAGTCAAAAAGAAAAAAAAAGAAAAAGAAGGAATTCATCATACCTTGGTGTAAGAGTTGTAAGATCATCGCATCAACATCTTTTAAAACATGAAAAAAAAAAAAGAAGAAGAAGAAAAGGTCACTTTATTGAAAAAAAAAGTCAAGGATAAAGCTATTAAGTCCACTTAGTAGAAAAAGGATTGAATGCTCGACCATTACATCATGGAGTTATAGGAACTCTATACTCAAGAATAATATCTTCTTTTATGGATGGCAACCATCTCATTAATCTAAATAGAAATATGAGAAAGGGCTATCAACAAAATTAGCCAAACACTTCAAAAGAATAGACATCTAGGAACCCTCGAAGAAAATACATCCCAACCCATATAGGCATTAGTTCCCATCTTAGTAGACATAGATGGAATTAAGACAAGAACTATACAGACATGATTCTCTTGCAAATGTAATTCATATATAGATAGCCCTATTGGGCCCGGTTCCATTTATTCCAAGTTGGTCCAAGTAATGTCAAATCTTTTCATACCAAGGTCATGTAAAAAGAAAAAAAAGGAAAGGAAAAGCTAGCTAAGCTGAAAACCTGAAAGGGCAGCTTAGGCAAAAATTAGGGCAAGCTCGTCGAGTTAAAAACCCATAAGGGCAGCTAGGGCAAAAATTGAAGCTAAAAACACATGTTTTACTCAAGTCAGGGCTTGCCAAAGTTGAGCCTCCAATGAAAGAATGGACACCTCACCCCAAGTTTGATTTGAGAAAGGCATAGTGCGACAGTCCTAGGGTTCATGTCAGCTTAAAGCCAACAGATACCACAAAAAACTTTTTCCATAATATTTTCAAATTATTTAATATTATTATAGAAATAAATATTTATTAATACAATCTCATTTGTAGCTAAAGTTTTACAAACATAAGTACTTTTTCATATTTTACATTGTACCCAACGGAGAACTACAAAGCATAAATATTATACATACTATATTTATTATTATATAATTTATTTCTAGTACTAACTAATAGAGAGTGCAGCTAGGAAGTAGAAATCCAGTTGCTTCCACTTGTAGATCACTAATCTGAAAAAAAAATAGTGATGAAGGGTGAGCCGTCAACTTAGTGAATCATAACTTAACATTCGGCTAGGTGGGGGTACCAATAAAATAATTAAGTAGAGGCATAGGCAAAATGAGTGAAAAAGTGATTTACAAATCGAGAATAATCAAGTAATAATAGATATGACAAATTTTTAAACAAATAACAGATAATAATTATAAAAATATATACAGAGACGTATTGTGACTTTCAGAATAGAGCAGGTTTTGTTGTATATTATGGCAGTAACTTCCCTCTTTTTAGGCATAACAGAATACCAGTATACATCGTCTAGTGGTTTAACCCCCCACTAGAGTTGGGCCTTGTCATAATAGCAAATGTCGATAATAATAACTTTTTAAACAATCTCAACAAAATAACCAGAAGGTCAATAAATATAAGCAACTTAACAGAAGAGTCAAAATCAATAATATTATAATCAATAATTGATCTTAACAAAGGAACTAAAAGATTGGTTAAGCAATAAATAAATTAACAGAAGCAGATATATCAATAAAAATATTTATTCTGAAGCAAATGGTGTTCCATTGAATAATAAATACAATATAAAGTATAGAAAACTGGGTTGTAAATAGAACAAGATACTATTTAATACAAATTAAATAGTGCCGCTCAGAACAGATTAGGTTAAAAATCACAGTAGATTATCACTCACATGTAGCCTCTTGCAATGCTTTTTCTTTTAAACTAGAGAATTCTCATATTTCTTTCTTCCCTACAATATCATTACATATACTATTAATTATATTATGTGAATTTAATTTCTTTTTGCTCATCTTTATTTATATTTATTTTCTTAATAATATTTATGTATTGCATGTGTTATACTTCCTTTATTTTAATGCCTGCAAATACTTAAAATTTATTCCAATAATTGTTATATAACCCTTTTTTTAATTGACAAGTCAAAGATTAAACAATTAAATTCAAGCTTTGTTAATATTATTTAAAGGCTAAATATACAAAACAAGTCATAGTTATAATATACAGTTTTTCATTTCTACTAGTACTTTAAACTTTATTTATTCATGCTAAAAATTCTTCCTTATAACAAATGCTGTAATTTTATTACTAAATCTTAAATTTTACCAACATAATTGATAATTTCATTCTTTTAATAGTTTAGTTTATTTAGTAATAACTATATTATATTTAACTTTAATGTTTTGAATAATACTACTTTATTAAAAATTTCCTTTTAATTACCTTATAACAGAATATTAATTCTTTAAACCTCAATCACATAATTAATAATTTGATTAGAAATTATTACCTCTTTACTTTTGATTCCAAGTGACCTAGACCCAAATTCTTGATTGGTTAATATTACTATTTTTTTAGGTTTTGGTCAATATTATGGTTTAGAAAAAAAAATGTACTAATATTTATTCCTTCGCTTCACTTTTTTTTTTAACTTTTATATAAAATGATGATGATGATGACAAAAGAATGCATAAGCTTCCATTTTTCAATCCCCTAATTCTTTGGTTTGATATTTGTCAACACCATTACTTTAATCATGCCACTTGTTCGGTTCATTTCTCTATTCTCTGTGTATTTAATACACATATTACTAGCCATCTTTTTCATCTATTATTTATTATTATTTTTTTATGATTATAAGAAAATTTTTATAGCTTGTAATAATTGTGTCTTCCATGAAAAGTTCATAATCATTTCCTCTTCCAACATGTTGAATGACTAAAACAAATGGAGCTTTCACTAACATTTTGTTTATGTAATATGTTGACAAGTGGTTTTACATATAAATCGTGATATATATATATATATATATATTATTCAATATCATGCCTTACATCCATCATATTTACATATATGTGTGCATTGTATCGTTTGGGCTAAACTTTATATTTGGTTTAATTTAACTTCTAATTTTTAAACTAAAATCCAAGATATTGCATGTATTTGGGCCTTTTTTGGGTCTTAACTTTCAATATTTAAATTCATTTCTTACTTATTCATTATTTATTGGTCTAATTAAATTATATTAGTAATAACTCCTAATATTTGGTCGAACTATCAAATCAAAATATTTATTACCATGTAAAATAATATTGTATTCTTTTTAATTCTATTATTATTTTTATTTAATTTAGGTGGGGTGTTACACAAATCAATTTGTTGAACCATTAGCCTCAAGCCATATTTGGACAAGCCCAATCGGCCTCTTCGCCTTACTGCCTATGATTCAAACCATCTTCATAAAATATAACCAAAACCAGCCTGTTAAACCATCAACTTGGAGACACACTTGAACATCCTAAGCATTCTCCCTATCTTATTACCCAAATTATTTATGGGCAAAGCCCACACTACAAAAATATTCGGCATTTGCGACGGATATCTGCGACGGACTTGATTCCGTCGCAAATTTGCTACGGATCTGCGACGGATTTGCGACGGAAGTACAAGTTTGAAGAATTTTGAGAAATTGGTCGCAAATCGGTTGCAAATCCGTAGTAAATCTGCGACGAAAATCATTCCGTCGCAAATAACAGTCGCAAAAGTTGGCGCAGATACTTGGCGAGAGAGAGACCCGCGTATATTTTTTCGCGAAAATTTTTTACGTCGCAAATCCGTCGCAGAAAACACTAAAAAAATAATTTGCAACGGACATTTGCTACCGTCTATTGTCGTCGCAAATTTCACTACAAAAATATTTGGCATTTGCGACGGATATCTGCGACGGACTAGATTCCGTCGCAAATTTGCTACGGATCTGCGACGGATTTGCGACGGATGTACAAGTTGAAGGAATTTTGAGAAAGCCGTCGCAAATTTAGTTGCAAATCCGTAATAAATCTGCGACGGATTTTTGTGTTTGTTAAGTCGGGTTGATTCGTATTTGAAGTTACTATTATTAGTATTATTATTTGTAAGTGACGACACCGTTTTATATGCTTTGTTTTTCTTTTACATCTTTTCCTAGTAGGGTTTTCTTTCCTTCGTTTAGACTCATCGTTCTTGTCGTTCATCTGCTCTGTATTTGGTTCCATTCTTCTATAATCCTCAGCCTCTCCACTGACATATGCTAAGGTGTTCGTTCTCACTCGCTTCTATTTTAACTGTCACAGCGGTCTTCGACTGAAACCAGGTTTGGATTACTAGATCCAGTCATGGATTTCATGAAGGTTTTTGATCAAACTGTCTGGGAACTGTTAGCTTCTAATCCTCTCTTTTTAATTCTTTCGATTTTATATTATTTTTTTGCATTTTTTGTTTTTAAAATTTGATTTTTGATTTCAGAAAGAGAGAGGTTAATCTCAAGGTTCTTAAGGTTCCCGAGATCGAACAGACGGTAACTCAATTGTTTTTTTTTTATGTTTATTCCTTTTTTTTGTTTTGGTAAATATCTATTAAAATTGATCAATTTCAATTAGAAGATAGTGATGAATCTCATGGAGATGTAGGTAGAACTAGTTCAAAGAATGGCGCCAATTTTATTTTATTAGCCTCATTTTATGCTCGATATATGATATTATCATTTTATTTGTTCTATACGTGATTTGCTTTGCATTACGCTATTTATTGATTCAGGTGTTGGATGCAACTGATGATGCTCTGTAGGGTCCTCATGGTACTGCTTTGGCAGAGATTGCACAGGCTACTAAGAAATTGTAAGCTCTAACTTGCATTTTCATCCCTTTTGTTGTGTATTTAATCTTCTTATGGTCAAGTTTTCATGAAAGAAAGATGGTTTTGTTTTCTTGTGGGTTTTGTTTATTTCGCTGCAATATGTTTTAGCACCGAATGTCAATTGGTTATGAATGTTCTGTGGACGAGATTGGGTGAGGCAGGCAAAGACTGGCGCCTTGTCTACAAGGTAATTCTTTTTTACTCTTTTAGATGATCTACATCTGAAGTTTTGATACTTCAGGCACTAGTTTCTTATATACTCCCCAGCGTTGTTGCCTTGTTGGCCTTTCTAAAACCCTCTTTTCAAAATGTCTCTTTGATATCAGGCTTTATCAGTTATAGAGTATTTGATTGCCCATGGATCTGAGCGCGCTGTTGATGATATAATAGAACACACATTCCATATATCAGTGAGTAGTGTTGTTTTGTACCAACTTATATTTTGTTTATGTTCATGTCCATGGCATTAAGAGAAAAAGTGAATTTTCTGTCCAACATTTCATTCCCCTGTTCAATTTTCGTTGGCCAAGTCACTTTCAAGTTTTGAATATGTTGAGCCAAATGGAAAAGATTCAGGGCTTAATGTGAGGAAGAAGGCAGAAACCATTGTGTCCCTCTTGAATGATAAGGAAAAAATACAAGAAACGAGAAATAAAACCTCTGCGAACCGTGACAAGTAAGTTTGTTTCTCAATAACTAATATTATTAATTCATTTACCTATCGTCCATTTGCCCCACACTATAGTGCTATTTATATACATATGTCAGTAATCATATGCACAGAAACTGGGAAAAGAATATAAGAAAATGATATTATTTATTACTTTGTGTTCATGCAAATTGCATATATAATTAGAAGTAATTACAATATATATAATTCCTATTGTTCTTGAAAAATCCTAAAAAAAAAAAAGAAAAATTGTGTAATCAGGTGAGCTGTTTATCTGGTGACATCTATTATTTTTTATTTTTATTTTTGTTGCTTTATGTATAGTGTATTATGGCAGTGTCATCCTTGCTCACTTTATATTCTGTTTGTATTTGCAATGCAACTAATGTATTTGGTCTAGAAGCAGCCACCAAAATCTTCTTCATAAGACAGCCAAAAGTTACCTAAGCTACTCTTAGAAAGCCCAAGTTTGTAATCTCTCTAAAAAGCCTTTCACAACATTAACCACCTAACCTTCATCCAAAACCACAACCCACTGAAGCATGGATAAACCTTTATACCAAACCAGCAATCCATTTTTGGCACTTACCAACATGATTCAACTTAATTGTAGCCTTTCCCAAAATCTTGATCAAAACTAAACAAAAGAAAAAGCCCTGACAATCAAGCCAATCAACTTAAGACTAGGTATGGCCACGGTTCAAGAATTACTAGTTCCGGTTTGTGAACCACCGGTTCTGATTTGTGAACAACCTGTTTAGGTTCAATAATTTTTTAAACCTGAACCAAACCGCCTACAGGATGGTTTAAAGATAATTTAGAAATTGCCGATTCCAGTCCCCAGTTCAAAGATGATTTAAAAGATAGTTCAAAGAAACGGGTCAAAAGGGCAGTTTGAGACGATTCAAAGGTGATTTAGGATGGTTCAAAAAATATATACATGTGATTTTAATTAAAAATTAGAGTGTTAGCATAATTAATATATTTTTTATCTTAGGCAATCAAATTGAATTAAACTAATACTTGTATCAAGTTATAATTTGCAGAAAGTTATTTTTTTTAAGAAATAATGAAAAGTCCGATCGGACCACTAAGAAGTTCGACTGGACCCTTCATATCCAAATGAGCAAAATTACACAGAAGGTTTTATGGTGGAGAGTACTCCCAAAATCTCATCGTACCACCTACAGTCCGACCAGACCATGCACTAATCCGACTGCACTATTAGATGAGAAAAGAGACAATTAACACAGAGAGTTTCACAGTCAGAAGTACTCTCATTTTCTTAGAGTACCAAAGAAGTCCGACCGGACCTTAAGGAATATCGACCGGACCTTTGAAGCAGATTTCATCCAAAACATCCAGTAGAGTTCGTGACAAAAAATTGAAGGGGACCAAGGTTAGTCCAACTGGACTAGATGGAAGTCCGACCGAACTTTTTAAAAATAATTCAAGTCAAAAAGCCGTTGTATCTCCACTCGATAAGTGGAAGCCATGTAGACCAACTGTTGGAAGTGCATTAAGCAGAATTTTAAATATTCCGACAAGACCTCTAGTATTTCGACCGGTATTAACCAATTCTGACCGGACGAAGGCTAGTCTGACCATGAAATTGCTCTAACAAATAAATTAGTGGAAGACAAGAATCAAACATGTTGGACCCTGCCTCAAATGGCTATTTCTTGGCATGAAGGCTATAAATACCTTAAGTAACTTCATTTTTATAAAACATATTGAATGTAATAGCCAAGTTTAACATCTTTCATTTTGTTTGCATTAAAATTACATTACTATTGATTGAGTGTTGGGTGTGAGCATTAAACACCATCATAAGTTTGAGTGTGAGCTTGAAAACACTTAAGTTGTGAGAGTGAGCCTGGAAAAACTCTTGCAAGGGTTGTGAGAATTTATCTCAAACCACTGTACTAGTTTGATATGAGCTAGAGAAAATACCAAGTTAGAGTTAAGCTTATAAAAACTCAAAGCTAGTGGAACCTTAACAAGTTATTAAGGAAGTGGATGTATGATCAAGGTAAATCTAAACCACTATAAATCTTTGTATTCTTTGTTCTATTCTTTACTCAATCTTCTTCTACATCTTCTACATTTTTTTTTTGAATTTTGAATTTACCATCACTTTTTAAACCAACCAATTCACCCCCCTCCCCCCTCTTGGTTGCTATCTTGGGATAGAATTGGTATCAGAGATAGTAAATTTATTAAACTTAATTGTGAAATTTGATCCAAAATGGCAACCATTCCACCAATAAGAACCTCTACCTGTGGAAACCTAAATTCATTCCTTCAACCTTATTTTGATCGAACGGATTACTCCTATTAGAAACACAAAATGTATTTGTTCCTAGATAGTGAAGGAATTAAACTAATAGAGCAGCCTCCATCTTAAGGAATTCTATATCAAGAGAAGAAGGTTGGAGAGTCTAACATCTCACTTGTGCACATTGTATTTGGAAGACTCTTAAGAACTATCATGAGGGTACTACCCAAGTGAGGTTCACCCAGAAGAAAATGCACGTCCATGAGTATAAGTTGTTCAAGACGAAGCCCAACGAAAACATCACTGACATGACAAATCACTTGCTTGCCATTATCAGCGAATTAAAGAAGTATCGCAAGGTATATGATCAAAGTGAAGTAAATAGCAAAATCTTGAGATCTCTTAGAGAAAGAAAGAGCTTTGAAACAAAAGTTTCTTCCATTGAAGAGACTCATGATCTTAGCACTTTGAGAACCGATGAACTTATGGGAAAGCTACTCACTTTTGAACTACACAATAAAAAGTAAGAAGAACAGTGTGAGAAAAAGAAAAGAAAACTAATAACTCTCAAAGAAATCAAGAAATTGAGAGCTCAAGTAATGAAGATAGTGATGATGAAGAAGAAATGGCAATGTTTTCAAAAAGAATGAATGATTAGAAGAGAAAGAGAAGATTGCAAGCTAAAAAAGGTTCATTTTCTAAATCCTCCTTCAAAGATAAAGATAAAAAGAATGAAGTAAAATGTTATAAATGTGGCAAATCCAGTCATATCAAATCGGATTGCTTCAAATTGAAAAATAAAAAGAAGTGGGGTAAGGGAAAGAAGAAATTACTCAAAGCTACATGGGATGATTCTTTCTTAAGTGAATAAGAGGAGGAGGATGAGGAAGGAATTGCTATGTCTCATGGCTATTGAGGATGACTCCAATGAGGTAGGTACTCAATCCTTAAATTTAATTACATATGATAATGATGTTGATGATGCTTTAGATGATAGTGATTTAATTGAACATATGAACCTTAGAGTAAAAAAGTATTTTTCTAAGATGAAATTTTATAAGGATAAATATTCTAAGCTAGAAAAGGATTTTGTGTGCTTAAAAAATTCTACATTATAATTAAAGACCTCAAATGAACATTTATTGAAATCAATAGATGAAATAAATAAAAATTCAAATAGCTTAGAAAATGTAATCAAGGAAAATGAAATTTTGAAAAATGAACTAAAAGAACTAAAAGAATCAATTTCACAATTTCATAAGGGAAAAGAGGCATTAGACACATTGATAGAAAATCAAAGGTCACCATCTTTAAAACATGGTTTAGGATTCAAAAGTCCATCCATCACTACATCTAATGCACCAACATTTGTAAAAGCATCTACAACTTAAACCTCTAATGTTGAAGTTGTAAAGAACACTAATGTACAAAATAAATCCAAAAATCCTAAAAGGATTACATTGGGTACACAAGGCTCTAGAACTAAAGTTCCAAGAGTAAATCATGTATTCATGTATACTAGGCATGTACACAAACACAAAAATGAACAAAAACAAACTCATTCAATACATACTTGCAATTATGGGCATGGTTCATTGAATTTCAATAGGAAAGTGCACAAGTATAGAACTTTATATCAATGCACATATTGTATGAAATTTGGACATAAGAGCACATTTTGCTATATTAGGAAGGCTCATCTCAAATTAGAAGATTCTTCTACCACTAACCCCCCAAGGACCCAATTGCATTTGGGTACCTAAAATAAGATGAACATTATTATTTTTGTAGGTATCTCTAAAATCTACTATCAATGAGAGCACTTGGTTTATGGATAGTTGATGCTCAAGGCATATGGCGGGCAATGCAAAATTTTCACAACACTTACTTACAATAATGGAGGTAATGTCACTTTTGGAAATAATGCTAAAGGTAAGGTTATTGGCATTGGATCCATTGGCATGCTTGGTAAAAATTTAATTGAAAATGTATAGCTTGTTGATGGATTGAAACATAATTTGCTTAGTGCTAGTCAACTATGTGACAAAGGATATGATGTAAATTTTGACTTTAAAGGGTGTAAAGTTATCAATTCAAATGGTGAAATTGCATTCAAAGGAGTTAGAATTAGCAATACATATAAAATTGACATACATTCCAATAATTCATTTGAATGTTTGATTTCCATTAATAATGATGTTTGGTTATGGCATAGAAAACTAGAACATGCTAGCATGGATCATTTCAAATGCATTAGTAAAGATGAGCATAAAATTTGATAAAGATAGAACATGAGAACCTTGTCAACTTGGTAAGCAACATAAATGTTCATTCAAATCTAAAAATATTGTAAGCACTTCTAAACCCTTAGAACTCATTCACTTGGATTTTTTTATACCAAATAGAGTTGCTAGCTTAGGTGACAAGTTATATACATTTGTACTTGTTGATGATTACTCAAGATTTACTTGGATTAATTTCTTAGCTCAAAAGAATGAAGCTTTCAATCATTTTAAAATACTTGCAAAAAGAGTTCAAAATGAAAAAGACTATGTAATCACATCTATTAGAAGTGATCATGGCAAAGAATTTTAAATTTTAAATTTTGAAAATTTTTGCAATGAGTTTGGTATATCAAATAGTTTTTTGGCTCCTAAAACACCACAACAAAATGGTCTAGTTGAAAGAAAAAATAGAACTTTGGTTGAAATGACTAGGAATATACTCAATGAATATGACTTACCATCTTACTTTTAGGCGAAAGCCATTAATATCGCATGTTACATTTCAAATTGTATTTATAAAAGGCCCTTGATAAATAAAACTTATTATGAGCTATGGAATGGAACAATATCCAAAATTTCATATCTTAGTATTTGGATGCAAATGCTTTATATTGAACACCAAGGAAGATCTTGAAAATTTTTCATCTAAATCAAATAAAGGCATATTTTTAGAATATTCATCATCTAGCAAAGCATATAGGGTATTTAATAAGAAAACTCTAGTAGATGAAGAATCAATGCATGTTGTCTTTGATGAAATCTCTAAAATTGATCAAAGGAAAGGTAGTGCTTTTGATGATTTTTTAAGTACATTTGAACAATAAGAAACAATTGATATTCCAAAAATAATCATGATGGACAAGAAGAAGAGTCTCAAGAGCTATCCAGAGATTGAAAATACAAGAAGGATTATCCAAAAGAACTCATCATTGGTAAAACATCAAAAGGAGTAACTACTAGATCTAAATTTAAACACTTAGATGTTAATGTTGCTTTTATTTCTCAAATTAAGCCAAGGACCATTGAGGAGGCTCTTAGTGATGAATGTTAGGTGATTGTAATGCAAGATGAACTTAACTAATTTGAGAGAAATAATGTGTGGGAACTTGTTCCTAGACCAAAAGACCATCTAATTATAGGATGTAAATGGGTATATAGGAATAAGCTTGATGAAAATAGTCTCATTACTAGAAATAAAACTAGATTGGTAGCCAAAGGGTAAACCAAAAGGAAGGCATTGACTATAATGAGACATTTACCCTCATTGCTAGATTAGAAGCTATTAGGATATTACTTGTATTTATATGTCACATGAATTTCAAACTTTTTCAAATCGATGTTAAGAGTGCATTTCTAAATAGGTTTATAAATGAGAAAGTTTATGTTGAACAACCTTTTAGTTTTAAAGATTATAAACTTCCAAATCATGTTTTTAAACTTGCCAAGGCACTATATGGATTGAAACAAGCTCCAAGAGCTTGGTATGATAGACTTAGTGCATATTTGCTTGAAAATGATTTTTCAAAAGGCAAAGTTGACACAACTCTTTTTGTTAAAAAGAATAAGCATAACATTTTGATTGTACAAATTTATGTTGATGACACTATATTTAGTGCTACTAATGAATCTTTTTGCAAGAAATTTGCTTCCTGTATAACTAGGAAATTCAAAATGAGCATGATGAATGAACTCAAATTCTTCCTTGGCCTACAAATCAAGCAATGCAAGGATGGGATCTTCATTAACCAATCCAAATACACAAAGAAACTTCTCAAGAAATTTGAAATGGATGGATGCAAGACTACCAAGGCCCTAATAAGCACATCTTTGAAACTTGACAAAAATGAAAGTGGCAAGGTAGTAGATGAGAAGAAATATCAAGGTATTATCAGATCACTACTTTATTTAACTGCTTCTAGACCTAATATAATGCATAGTGTATGTTTGTGTGCTAGATTCAATCATGCCTCAGGGAATAACATTTGAATGCCACTTAAAGAATTTTGAAATACTTGAATGGTACATTACATTTAGGACTTTGATATCCTAGAAATATATCTTTTGACATTTTAGGCTTTTTGGATGCGGATTACGCTGGTAGTCTTTTGGATAATAAAAAGCACAACTGGGCATATTATTTTCTTAGTGAATGCCTAGTTTCTTAGTTTATCAAGAAACAAGCTTCGGTTGCTTTATCTACCGTGGAAGCCGAATATGTTGCGGCATATTTTTGATGTACGCAAGTACTTTGGATGAAACAACAATTGTTTGATTATGGAAAAACTTTTGATAACATTCCTTTTAAATACGATAACACAAGTGTCATTAATCTATCTAAAAACCTAATTCAACATTCTAGGTCAAAGTATATAGATATTAGGCACCATTTCTTAAGAGACAATGTTTAAAACCAAAATATTGTCTTAGAATTCATTGATACACAAAACCAACTTATAGACATATTCACAAAACCTTTTAATGAAGAAAGGATGAACTTCATAAAACAACATTTAGGAATGATGGACGGAAACACCATATTATAGGACTTGGAATTGCTTGAAAACCTATTTTACTTTATCTAAATTTCTTATTAATAACTATTTTTTATCAAACATATGTATCTCTGTTTTATTAGTTTTTGTCATAGAATTGTATCTTATTTATTATGATGATTATTGTTTTCTTTAGGTATTTTGGTAGTTTTAATCTGTTTATTTAGTGTTTTCATCAATTTTGGTAGTTTTAATTTATTTCAGTATTTATGTCATTTTTGTTCTAGTTTTTAGTGTGGTGTTTATGTGTTGTTGGTTAATGTTTATTTGATTCTTGTTTAAAGTTTGTTTAAGTGTTTGTTTTAGGTTAATATGCAAATTATTTCCTTGGAATAAAGAATAGCATGAAGCAGAGGGCAAAACCAAGGAACCAAGAGAGAAGGAAAATTTGGCAGTAAGTGACACACTCAAGTGACACGGCCAGGAGCTTGGCCGTGTCCCATACTAAGCCAAGGAAGAAGACCAAAGGAAAGAGAGCAAAGAACGAAGAGATCAGTAGGTGACACACCCACTTGACACGGCCAAGCCACTGGCCGTGTCACATGACACGGCCAGGAGCTTGGTCGTGTCACACTCCATTCCAAAGAAGCATATATGAAGCAAAAGCGGACACATTCAGTGACACGACCAAGCCACTGGCCGTGTCACATGACACGGCCACCAGCTTGGCCGTGTCACTCCATGGACTAAAGGAAGAAAGAAAACGCGGATTTTTGGAGCTGGGTTTCGTATAAATAAGAGGATTAGGGTTTTTGAAAAGGATTCTTGGATCAGCCGTCAAACAAAAACTTAGGGTTTCCATTTTGTTTTCTTAGAGAATTTTGATTACACTTTGATGCAAATAGTCTAGATTAAATTTATTTTTGCCATTGCAACATTCTTCTAGCAAAGATCTGAACAAGAGATTCTTCAGAAGCTAAAGGGAGTTTGTAATTTGGTTTTGTTCTCAAACTTTGTCTCTTAAGTTTCATTGGAATTGTATTCATGAATTCTATTATGTCTAAATTGATTTCTTTGAATTTTAATGAGATGAATATGTTTGATAGCATTATTATGAACTAATTTGATCTAGTCTAGGGTTTGTATGGATCTACTATGATTGTATGAATTGGTTATTGCTTTTAACTGAATTATTTCTTTAGCCTTGATTGAATGGATTACTGTTAATATATAATTGATTGCCCACCAATTATGTGTTTGAGGTATTAGATGAAGGATTGAGAAATTAAGTCTAATGTTAGAACAATTCAATTAGGGACTTAGGTGAATTAGAAATATAAACCTAAGAAAAAGATCATTTCAATTGTAACAAGATTATTTGAAAGAGGTTTGAATGCGAGAGCTTATTTCCTTGATTCGATTAATTAAGTTGCTTGATATCTAATCTTTGAAATTAAATTGGTTGAGAGAAATAACCGTTCATACATATAAGTTAGTAGAGAAGTGCAAACCCTAGACCTTTCTATTAAGTGAATCAATATATCAGCTCAGTTTACTTTTATTGTTTTAAACTCCAATCGATCTGTTTTCATTAGTTGTTAGCAATTTAAATTTATTATAATTTGTTATTTGCAATCTGATAATCAATTAGCTTATCTAGCTTCCTTGTGAGACGACCTTGAGGTGTTCACCAAGATACTACAGCAGCCTCATATACTTACGAGTGTAGTTCTAGTAGTGTTAATTAGAGCGTAACAAGTTTTTGGCACCGCTGCCGGGGAGGCTAATTGGCGTAATTGTTTATTAGGCAAAAATATTTTAGATTATTTTTCATTGTTTACTTTTGATTTTATTTGTCTTTTGCTTTTAATAATTCCTTTTTTCCAGAAATTTTGTTTATGCAAGGCAGGAGATCACTCGGAGGAGAGCTATACCCAGTTATTCTAGAAATTCAGAGAGTGAAAAGGAGCAGAGAAGAGTTTGAACTGTATACCGGATTTGATACAGAGGAGGACACTTCTGATTTTGAGTCGGATACTACACAATCTACCAATATGGGAGAAGAAAGGCAAATAACTATGAGGGATTTTGCTAGACCAGTCATTGGAACTTCCACCTCTTGTATAAGATTGACAGATGCAGCAAGAAATTATGAGTTGAAGAACATCCATTACAACATGCTGCCATCATTCTATGGAGTTCCAAATGAAGATCCTTTGAACTTTATTCGGGATTTCTACTCCACCCTCAACACATTCCCATTGGGAGGGCTAACAGAAGATCAGTTGAGGATGAGGTGTTTTCCGTACACATTGAAGGATAGGGCAAAAGCCTGGCTTATGATGTTGCCTGAAAATTCTTTGACAACTTGGGAGCAAGTTTATAACAAGTTTATAGGCAAGTTTTATTCACATCAGAAGACAGCTGAATTGAGAGGGAAAATAGCTACATTCTCTCAATTTGAAGGAGAGCCATTTCATGAGGCTTGGGACAGGTTTAAGATGTTATTGATCCAGTGTTCACACCATCACTACCTACTTCAACTTCTGAATCAGTTTTTCTATGATGGTCTAACCCAGCAATTTCAAAATACAGTGGATAACGTAGCCGGGGGAGCTATGGGAGAAAAGACAGAAGATGAAACTTATGAAATCTTTGAAATGTTGGGAGCTAATTCTCAATAGAAAAGTGTAAGAGGAAGAAGTAAAGGGGTGAATCAATTGGAAGCCAACAGTGAGATGGTCAATCAGATAGCTGAATTGACAAGGCAAGTGCATATGCTGAACATGAAGAACAATACTTCTTCATCCACTCAAAAAGTGTGTGGAATTTGTGGAACTTTCGGGCATGGAGCAAATATATGCCCCTCCGCATATGAGTCTTATGGAAATGAAGCGGAGCAAGTCAATGCTATGGGGGGATATCAATCGGAATGATCCTTACTCAAATACTTACAATCCTGGTTGGCGGAATCATCCAAATTTTTCTTGGGCAACAAATAATTTTCAGCAGCCTTTCCATTTGCTCCAGAGACAAAACCAACCGCAGGGTCAATCTTCAAATCAAGGGCAGCCTAAGAGAGAGAGTTTGGAGGATAGTTTACAGGCCTTTATCCAAGTCAGTGCTAAGAATCAAGAGATGACTAACAAAAGGCTGGATTCATTAGAAGCATCTTTTAAGAAAGTGGAGACCCAAGTGGGACAACTTGCACAACAGATGCAGATTCAACAGAAAGGAAAATTTCCAAGTCAACCTGAGCAGGCACAATCAGTGATTGTGCTTAGAAGTGGCAAGGTAATAAACAATAATGTTGAAAATAATTCTGTGAATGCAAGTGATCAAGAGAACAAAAAGGAAGGAGAACCAGAGAACAAAGGTGCTGGAGAAAGATCAATGGAGAAATCCCATTCAGCAGATTTACACAAGGCAAGTAATCCTTACTGGCCTCCTATACCATTTCCCAGCAGGTTGAAGAATGATAAACAAGATAAGCAATTTTCAGACATCATCAACATGTTGTCCAAGGTAAGTATTAACTTACCCTTACTTGAAGCAATAAAGAACATGCCGGCTTATGCCAAATTCTTCAAGGAACTGAACACCAAGAAAAAGAGGTATGAGCCAAATGAAAAGGTGATAGTGTCAGAGGTAGCTAGTGCTGTTTTGCAGCATAAACTACCTTCGAAACTAAAGGATCCTGGTAGTTTCATAATTCAAATTACTATGGGTAATGGAAAGGGAACTGATGGCATGTGTGATTTAGGAGCCAGTGTAAATTTGATGCCTTATTCTGTGTATCTTGAATTAGAACTTGGGGAACTTAAACCTACCAAAATGGTGTTGCAATTAGCTGACAGATCTCTTAGATTCCTAAAAGGGGTTATAGAAGATGTGTTAGTTAAGGTTGGTGGGTTGATAGTGCATGTGGATTTCATTATTCTTGACATGGAAGGAAGTAATCATACACCATCTGCACACACTATTCTACTGGGTAGGCCTTTTATGGCGACTACCAACACCTTGATAGATGTTAAAAATGGTAAATTGTCAATGACTGTCTTGGGACAAACGGTTGAATTTTCTATTTTTAACACTTCTCCCATTCCTACAACTGCATTATATGAGGATTGCTCTTTAATTGATTGTATTGACGCAGTTGTTTCAAATGTTTTCTTGCAGACAGGTTCCTCGGATAAATTGGAGCTGGTACTGACCTTAGATTGTGGTTTGGAAATTTTTGATTCAGAAATAGCCAGTTACCTTAAGACATTAGAGAGTGCTGAAATAGAGGAACTTAAGGAGGATCCAGTATTTGAACTTCCCTCCATCCAAAAGGAAGAGAAAAATCCTTCACTTGAGTTAGAGCTGAAAGAGTTACCTAAAAATCTGAAATATGTGATTCTAGGAGATCACAACACCTTATCTGTGATAATATCTAGCGAACTTAGTGAAGGGGAGGAGATGAGGTTGGTGAGTGAGCTAAAAAGATTGAAAAGAGCAATAGGATGGGGATTAAGTGACATCAAAGGTATTAGCCCTTCAATGTACATGCATAGAATCACCTTAGAAGAGGGAGCTAAACCTGTGAGGGAGACCTAAAGGCGCCTTAACCCAAACATGAGTGAAGTGGTTAAGAAGGAAGTGCTCAAATTGCTTGATGAAGGAGTGATATATCCAATAGCTAATAGTGAGTGGGTGAGCCCAGTACATGTAGTGCCTAAGAAATCTGGAATCACTGTGGTGAAAAATGAGAATAATGAATTGGTTCCTACTAGGACTACTACTGGGTGGAGAATGTGTATTGATTATAGGAAGTTGAACAATGCCACAAAGAAAGATCATTTCCCTCTTCCTTTTATTGATCAGATGTTGGATAAACATTTTGGACACTCACATTATTGCTTTTTGGATGGACTTTCAGGTTATTATCAGGTGCCGATATCACCAGAGGATCAATCCAAGACTACTTTTACTTGGCCTTTTGGGACTTATGCATTTTGGCATATGCCCTTTGGCTTGTGCAATGCACCTGCAACTTTTCAGAGATGCATGATGTCTGTCTTTACAGACATGATAGATGATTTTATTGAGGTATTTATGGATGACTTTTCTGTTTTTGGTAGTTCTTTTGATAATTGCCTCAATAAACTTGTTCTTGTGCTTGAGAGATGGATTGAATGTAACCTCACTTTGAGTTGGGAAAAGAGTCATTTCATGGTTACTCAGGGCATTGTCTTAGGTCATGTTGTGTCAAGTAAAGGGATTAAGGTGGATAAGGCTAAAGTAGAGTTGATTGCTAAGTTACCCCCACCTACCTCTATTAAGGGAATAAGAAGTTTTCTAGGGCATGCAGGTTTTTACCTGAGGTTTATTAAGGATTTTTCTAAAATAAGCCAACCATTGTGTCATTTACTAGGGAAAGATGTTCCATTTGAGTTTACTACACAATGCATGCAAGCCTTTAATTCCCTTAAGGAAAAACTGACTAGTGCACCAGTAATTGTAGCTCCTGTTTGGTCTTTATCTTTCAAAATTATGTGTGATGCCTCTAATCATGCAGTAGGAGCTGTTCTTGGGCAAAGGGTTGAGAATTTCTTGAGAGTGATATATTATGCTAGCTTGACCCTGAATAGTGCGCAAATGAATTACACAACAACTAAAAAGGAAATGTTAGCTGTTGTTTTTGCCTTAGATAAGTTTAGAGCATATTTAATTGGGTCGAAAATTATTGTGCATTCTGATCATACAGCTCTAAAATATCTTTTGACAAAAAAACATGCTAGCCGCGCTTAATTAGATGGGTGTTATTATTGCAAGAATTTGATTTCCAAATCAAAGATACTAAGGGGAGTGAAAATGTTGTAGCTGATCATTTATCTAGATTACCCTTCTTTGATGAAAATCTTGTGTCTGATAGCATTCATAAAAATTTAGAAGCATTTCCTGATGAGCATCTATTTGTGGTAATTAATGCACCTTGGCTTGCGGATATTGCTAACTATCTTGCTTGTGGTATTTTGCGTTCTAACATGTCATTTTAGGAAAAGAAAAGGTTTTTGCACGTGAGTAAATTTTATTTTTGGGATGAACCTTACCTATTCCGGATATGCAAAGATGAGATAGTTCGCAGGTGTGTATCTGAGGAAGAACAACTGAGTGTTCTTAAATTTTGTCATGACCTTCACTGTGGTGGTCATTTTAGAGGGAGGAAGACTGCAGAAAAGGTGCTTCAAAGTGGTTTTTACTGGCCTACTCTATTCAAAGATGCTCACGAATATTGTAAGCATTGTGACCGCTGTCAAAGAGTGGGTAACATTGGGAGGAGGAATGAAATGACCCTTCAATCTTATATTAATGTTGAACTGTTTGATGTGTGAGGAATAGACTTTATGGGTCCTTTTTCCAAGTCTTTTGGTTATGAATATATTTTAGTTGCTGTTGATTATGTTTCAAAATGGGTGGAGGCAATCCCCACCCTTACTAATGATGCTAATATGGTTGTTAAATTTGTGAAGGAAATATTCTTAGCAGATTTGGTACGCCAAGAGTGATAGTCAGTGATGGGGGAAGTCATTTTTGCAACAAACTTTTTGAGAAATTAATGCACAAATCTGGTGTGAAACACAAGGTGGCGACCCCATACCATCCATAGACTTCTGGACAAGTTGAAACATCCAACAAGCAAATAAAAGGAATTCTGGAGAAAACAATCAACTTATCAAGGAAGGATTGGGCGAGTAGATTGCATGATGCATTATGGGCATTGTTTTATTAGTTTTTGTCATAGATTTTTATCTTATTTGTTATGATAATTATTGTTTTCTTTAGGTATTTTGTTAGTTTTAATATGTTTATTTAGTGTTTCCATTAATTTTGGTAGTTTTAATTTATTAAAGTGTTTATGTTATTTTTGTCCTAGTTTTTAGTGAGTGTTTATGTTTTGTTGGTTAATGTTCATTTAATTCTTGTTTAAAGTTTGTTTCAAGTTTTGTTTTAGGTTAAAAAGCCAAGGAACCAAGAAGAAGGAAAAATTGGACAGTAGCTGACACATGCAGAGGACACGACCAAGCTTGTGGCCGTGTCCCATACCAAGCTAAAGAGAAGCCAACAAATCAGTAGCTGACACACTCAAGGGACACGGCCAAGCTTGTGGTCGTGTCCCTCCAAAATTGTCCAACACGGCCAAGTTGTTTTGGCTTGGTCATGTCACACTCAAGTCCAAAACAAAAGAAAGATGAAAATCAAGCAGTAGATGACACCTTCAGGGGACACGGCAAAGCTTGTGGCTGTGTCCCTCCAAGAACCTCAGACACGGCCAAGTTCACTTGAGCCTGGCCGTGTCCCTCATGGATTAATGAAGATGCGATTTTTGGAGCGGAGGTTTCGTATAAATATTAAAGTTAGGGTTTTGAGAGCGGGTTGTTGAGAGTTTGAGTTTAGATTGAGCCGTCAAAGAATATTAGGGTTTTGATATCTTGTTTTCTTTGATATTTTGATTACACTTTGATTAAACTAGCTTAGATTAGATTTGTTCTTGCCATTGATACATTCTTCGAGCAAGTTCTGAACAAGAGATTCTTCAAGAGCTAAGAAGTTTGTAATTTGGTTTTGTTCTCAAACTTTATCTCTTTAATTTCATTGGAATTGTATTTAAGAATATTATCATGTCTAAATTGATTTCTTTGAATTTTAATGAGATGAGTATGTTTGATAGCATTATGAACTAATTTGATCTAGTCTAGGGTTTGTATGGATCTGCTATGATTGTATGAATTGGTTATTACTCTTAACTTAATTATTTCTTTAGCCTTAATTGAATGGATTATTGTTAATACATAATTGATTGGCCACCAATTATGTGTTTTAGGTATTAGATGATGGATTGAGAAATGAAGTATAATGCTAGAACAATTCAGTTAGGGACTTAGGTGAATTAGAGATATAACCTAGGAAAAGATTATTTCAATTGTAACAAGATTATTTGAGAAAGGTTTGAATGCGAGAGCTTATTTCCTTGATTCGATTAATTAAGTTGCTTGAGATTTAATCTTTGAAATTAAATTAGTTAAGAGGAATAACCGTTCATACATATAAGTAGTAGAGAAGTGCAAACTTAGACCATTCTATTAAGTGAATCAATTCATCAGTCCAGTTTACTTTTATTTTTTAAAAAAACTTCAATCGATCTTCTTCATTAGTTGTTAGTGATTTAAATTTATTCATTACTTGTTATCTATAATCTAATAATCAATTAGCTATTCTAGCTTCCTTGTGAGACGACCTTGGGGCGATCACCTTTGTTACAGCTACCTCGTATACTTGCGAGTGACGCTTTGTGGTAGAGTTAATTCGAGTGCAACAAGTTTTTGGCGCCGCTGCCGGGGAGGCTAATTGGCATAATTGTTTATTAGTAATAGATATTCTAGATTATTTTTCACTGTTTTCATTTTATTTTATTTGTCTTTTGCTTTTAATAATTCTTTTGTTCTAGAAATTTTGTTTATGCAAGGCAGGAGATCACTTGGAGGAGAGATATACCCAGTCGTTCCAGAAATTTAGAGAGTGAAAAGGAGCAGGGAAGAGTTTGAACTGTACACCGGATTTGATACTACAGAGGAGGACACTTCTGATTTTGAGTCAGAATATGCACAATCTGTTAAAATGGTAGAAGAAAGACAAAGGACTATGAGAGATTTTGCTAGACCTGTCATTGGAACTTCCACCTCTTGCATAAGATTGACAGATGCAGCAAGAAATTATGAGTTGAAGAACATTCATTACAATATGCTGCCATCATTCTATGGAGTTCCAAATGAAGATCCTTTGAACTTTATTCGGGATTTTTATTCTACCCTCAACACTTTTCCATTGGGAGGACTAACAGAGGATCAGTTGAGGATGAGATGTTTCCCGTATACATTGAAGGATAGGGCAAAGAGCTGGCTTATGATGTTGCCCGAAAATTCTTTGAAAACTTGGGAGCAAGTTTATAGGCAAGTTTTACTCTCATCAAAAGACAGCTGAATTGAGAGGGAAGATAGCTACATTCTCTCAATTTGAAGGAGAGCCATTTCATGAGGCTTGGGACAGATTTAAGATGCTATTGATCCAGTGTCCACATCATCACTACCCACTTCAACTTCTAAATCAGTTTTTCTACGATGGTTTAACCCAGCAATTTCAGAATACAGTTGATAATGCAGCTGGGGGAGCCATGGGAGAAAAGACAGCAGCTGAAACTTATGATATCTTTGAGATATTGGGAGCTAATTCTCAACAGAAAAGTGTAAGGAGAAGAAGTAAAGGGGTGAATCAGATAACTGAGTTGACAAGGCAAGTGCAGATGCTGAACATGAAGAACAATTCTCCTTCATCCACTCAAGAAATTTGTGGAATTTGTGGAACTTTCAGGCATGGAGCAAATATTTTCCCCTTCGCGTATGAGTCTTATGGGAATGAAGCTAAGCAAGTCAATGCTATGGGGGGATTTCAACCAAGGGCCTGGAATGATCCTTATTCGAATACTTACAATCCTGGTTGGCGGAATCATCCTAATTTTTCCTGGGCAACAAATAATTCTCAACAGCCTTTCCATTTGCTCCAGAGACAGAACCAACCGTAGGGTCAATCCTCAAATCAAGGGCAGTCTAAGATAGAGAGTTTGGAGGAAAGTTTACAAGCTTTCATCCAAGTCAGTGCTAAAAATCAAGAGATGACCAACAAAAGGCTGGATTCATTAGAAGCATCTTTTAAGAAAGTGGAGACTCAAGTGGGACAACTTGCACAACAGATGCAGATTCAACAAAAGGGGAAGTTCCCAAGTCAACCTGAGCAGGCACAATCAGTGACTGTTCTTAGAAGTGGTAAGGTAATTAACAATAATGTTAAAAATAATTCTGTCAATGCAGGTGACCAAGAGAACAAGAAGGAAGGAGAACCAGAGAACAAAGGTGCTGGAGAAAGTTCAACGGAGAAATCCCCTTCAACAGATTTACATAAGGCAAGCAATCCATACCGGCCACCTATACCATTCCCCAGCAGGTTGAAGCATGATAAACAAGATAAGCAATTTTCTAACATCTTCAACATGCTGTCTAAGGTAAGTATTAACCTACCCTTACTTGAAGCAATAAAGAACATGTCGGCTTATGCCAAATTCTTCAAAGAGCTGATCACCAAGAAAAAGAGGTATGAGCCGAATGAAAAGGTGATAGTTTCAGAGGTAGCTAGTGTTGTTCTGCAGCATAAAATACCTCCCAAGCTAAAGGATCCTGGGAGCTTTATAATTCAACTTACTATGGGGAATGGAAAGGGGACTGATGGCATGTGTGATCTAGGAGCCAGTGTAAATTTGATACCTTATTCTGTGTATCAAGAATTAGAACTAGGGGAACTCAAACCAACCAAAACGGTGTTGCGATTAGCTGATAGATCTCTTAGATTCCCGAAAGGGGTTATAGAAGATGTGTTAGTTAAGGTTGGAGGGTTGATAGTACCTGTGGATTTTATAGTTCTTGACATGGAAGGAAGTAACCTTACACCATCAGCACACACTATTTTGCTGGGTAAGCCTTTTATGGCTACTACCAACACTTTAATAGATGTTAAAAATGGTAAATTATCAATGACTGTCTTGGGACAAACTTTGATTTTTCTATTTTTAACACTTCTCCCATTCCTACAACTGCTTTATATGAGGATTGTTCTTTAATTAATTGTGTTGACGCAGTTGTTTCAGATATTTTCTTGCAGACAGGTTCCTCGGATAAATTGGAGGTGGCATTGACTTTAGATCGTGGTTTGAATATTTTTTATTCAGAAATAGTCAGTTGCCTTGAGACATTAGAGAGTGCTGAAATAGAGGAACTTAAGGAGGACCCAGTATTTGAACTTCCCTCCATCCAACAGGAAGAGAAGAATCCTTCACTAGAGTTAGATGAGCTGAGGAATGAGGCATATGAGAGCTCAAGGATTTACAAGGATCGTACTAAAACATTTCATGACAGATTTATTGTGCGAAAGACATTGAGTCCAGGTATGAAAGTTTTACTTTTTAACTCTCGTCTCCATCTGTTTCCAGGTAAACTCAGGTCACGGTGGAGTGGTCCTTTCGAGATAACTAAGGTATGTCCTTCTGGTGCCATTGAATTGGTTAACTCTCGAACAAATAAGACTTTTAAAGTAAATGGATAGAGAGTTAAACCATATAAAGAAGGATTTCAAGAAGTAAGGATCATTGACAGCACTTTGATCCATGATCCCTAAGTCTTGCAGTGATGTCCAGCTATATGACATTAAAGAAGCGCTAAATGGGAGGCAACCCATCGGTTTGCATTTCTTTTTCATAGTTGTAATTTTTAAATTTAGCAATTTTGATTTTATGTTTGTTTAAATAAATGGAATGGGTGCTTTGATCAGTTTTTATTTTTCTAATGTGTTTCAAGGTGGATCGAAAAAGAGGTTTGCAATTTCTTTAAGATTTGGTGATATAAAATAAAAAAATAATAAAAAAAGAGAAAAGTTAAAATGGCAGAAGGTGACACGGCCTTAGCCGTGTCACATGGGACATGGCCAAGCTTCACCTCAAGTCTCTTGTATTTTGTTTTTGCACACTCTTATTCACAGTAGGAGACACGGCCAAGGAGCTTGGCCGTGTCCTTGGCCTTGTCACATGGGACATGGCCAAGCTTCACCCAAAACTCCTTTGTTTAAGTTTTTGCAACTTTTCTTCACAGAGGCAAACATACCCATGGGACATGGCCAAGTCACTGGCCGTGTCCCTCAAAACACACTAGACACGGCCGTGTCCACCCAAACTTGGCCGTGTCTCTGCACTTTTACACTTTAAAAACATGATTTTTGCACTGTTTGCTCATTCCAATCCCTAGATCTGTTTTGTTTTCTCTCTTGCTCTCTCGACTTCTCTCTCCTAAAACTCCATTGATTGTGTTTCAAAGCTCCAAAACCTCCATTAAATCTCAATTTTCTTCACCAAAACCAAAATTAATCCATTAAATCTTCTTCTTCTCTCACAAAAGATCGATTTAATCAAGTTTTAGTGTCAAATTTTTCAGATTTTTCAAGATGCCAAGAACGAAGATGGTTTTCCACCGCAAGAAGAAGAGACCTACAACTGAAGTTACATCTTCATCTTCATCGGTTTCATCTTTGAAGAGAGCAAATCTTTTGGCTCGGGGTTTCTTCCCGACGAGGTATGTCAATGATGAGTCCCTTGATGCTCTTAATATTAGGAATAATTTTTATCATTATGTTCAAATCCTGTGGTGGGAGAACCTAGTCTCCTTGCGACCTTTGCAATTTCAAGAGCTTACTCTGGAGTTCTTAATTTCTCTTAATGCTGAAAGAGATGCGCAGAAAATTTGCTCTAGGTTGAGTTTTAAGTTGTTTGGAAAATCAGTTGTGATTAGTATTGAACAATTAAATGGTATATTTGGTTTCCATCAACATGGTGAAAGGTCGGTACCTAAGGAGTTTAAACAACAATTTGCTTGGGGAGCATTAGGCTCGGGGACTTATGTGGCCAAATCGGCCAAAGCAACTAAATTGAGCAATCCCGCTTTGAGGTACTTGCATCATTTTATGTCATGCGGATTCTTTGCTAGGAAGGAAAGCCAGGGTGTAGTGGAGCTCAGTGAACTATTTTTCTTAGATTGTGTGGTTAATGCAGTGCCTATTAGTTCCGGCTATTGGTTAGCCGATGTTTTTGATAGTGTGGCAAATAAGAAGAAGGGGGCTATCTGTATTGGCGGATTGTTTATCTCATTGGCATAGCCCTTTTTGATGATTTTAACCCGAGTACCTGTCGCATGACTAGAATTATGGGTAATGATTCCTTGGATTTGGCTACACTAGAGAAGATGCATATGGTGGTGCATAGGAGAGGGGCTTATATGATGGCTTCAGCTGAGCCAGAAGTACCGGGGGACAAACAGAAGAGAACTCGAGTTCAAGAGGAGTCCGATTCGAATTCTCTTGATTTAGATGAAGATGCTCCAGTCTCGGGTAATCAAGAAATACTTAATAGGATTGAGGCATTGGAGGGCAAGGTAGACCGTAACCATGCTGCCGTCTTGCAGCAGTTGGAACAGATTAATAGCAACCTTGCCAAGATTTTGAGTCTTCATCCCTCGGCTGCTTCATCATCATATCCTCCTTCACCATAGATCTTCGGAGAGATTTTCCTTATTTTCTTGTGTTTAGCAAATTTGTGTTTGTATTTTTCGTTTTTGTTTTTAATGTTAGCATTTTATATTTTGGATATTTTATTTTTATATATTGTATTTTGTTTTTAAACATTTGCTGTTTGTGATGGAAAGTTAGGTTTTGCCTCACCAGGGTACTTTGGAAAACAGGTTGCACCTTAACTCTTTATCTTTATTATTCTTGTTTTCCATTGAGGACAATGTCATTTATAAGTGTGGGGTAATCTTTAAACTTTCCTTTAATTCTTGTTTTGTTTGTCGTTAATTCTTGTTTTGTTTGTCGTTTTGTGTGTTATATTGTGTGTTGTGCATGGCATGATTGTTGAAAACTTATTGATTTTTTCTGTGATTCTAGCATTATAGTTGAGACTTTAGTATCAATATAGAGATTAGCATTTGAATTCATTCAAGATCAATTTTCACATTCTGCAATTCATGACATATAAATCTTTGAGAACCACCTTTGTGAGTTTTGAGCCTCATAGATTGAATATTAGTGTCAATTGATTTTCTTTTCTTAAGTGTGCACCTTCATGATTTTGCATCTCTAGAGCTTGCTTTTGCATACTAATTGAACTTACATTATGATTTTATCTCAAGTTTTAAAATGATGAAGGCAAATTAGGTTAGCCCTTTAGCTTACAAAGACCTCCCTTATTTATTAATTTCTTAGTGAGCCAAGTTGAGCCTTTAACCTTTTCTTGATTGATCAATACAATTCACAACTCAACTTTCTCTTATTATCATCATACCTGCATTAAGGAATGGAGTTTCTTATGATATGACAATAGGGTGGTTTGATTCAAAAGTGTGGGGTAAGCAATTAAAAAAAATTGTATTGCTATTTGGGGTTGAAATGCATACTTTGCACATTGTATTTGCTAAGAGTCGATTATTCTTTTCCTCTACATTTTAAGCTAGATGTTCCATGTAATTGTATATTTTGTATATATATATATATATTAAAAATAATAAATAATTAAATGATAAAAATAAAAAAAAGAAAGAAAATAAAAGAAAAGATATATATATATATACAAAATTCATATATTTTCTAGCATTAGTCATCAAAAGAGGAATGTCGACTTATGTATGTTTCTTTAAGTATGCAAGTGTGTGAAGTATCAATGGTTGGTGAATATGCCATTTGAGGAGTTATGAGTTTCTGAGCAAGAGTATTGTCTAATTTAGATACTCCATTTCTTGATGCTCCTGCTTAAATGTCTTTTCTCACACCTTCACCTTAGCCCCATTACATCCAAATAAAAGACCTTCGAATTATTTCTTGAGAAAATCAGTGAGGGAGATTGGATAATTAAGCAAGTTTATGGTAGTATGCAGTCATGAGTGGTTTGAGTGAATTAACCTTTGAAATCGAGTGAAACACTTAGATGAAAGATGAGATTTGTATGTCTGGATTAATGAATGAGTTAAGAAAATCTTGGTTGAAGGAAATTGCAATTATTTATGGCTGAGTCTTAAAGGATTTCATCTTATATACTGGAATTATAGTTAAGGTTGTTTGAGTTTTTAATTTGTGCCATGTGAATTTGCTTGAGGACAAGCAAAGTTTTAAGTGTGGGGTAGTTGTTTTATTAGTTTTTGTCATAGATTTATATCTTATTTGTTATGATAATTATTGTTTTCTTTAGGTATTTTGTTAGTTTTAATATGTTTATTTAGTGTTTCCATTAATTTTGGTAGTTTTAATTTATTAAAGTGTTTATGTTATTTTTGTCCTAGTTTTTAGTGAGTGTTTATGTTTTGTTGGTTAATGTTCATTTAATTCTTGTTTAAAGTTTGTTTCAAGTTTTGTTTTAGGTTAAAAAGCAAGGAACCAAGAAGAAGAAAAAATTGGACAGTAGCTGACACATGCAGAGGACACGGCCAAGCTTGTGGCCGTGTCCCATACCAAGCTAAAGAAAAGCCAACAAATCAGTAGCTGACACACTCAAGGGACACGGCCAAGCTTGTGGTCGTGTCCCTACAAAATTGTCCAACACATCCAAGTTGTTTTGGCTTGACCGTGTCACACTCAAGTCCAAAGCAAAAGAAAGATGAAAATCAAGCAGTAGATGACACCTTCAAGGGACACGGCAAAGCTTGTGGCCGTGTCCCTCCAAGAACCTCAGACACGGCCAAGTTCACTTGAGCCTGGCCGTGTCCCTCATGGATTAATGAAGACGCGATTTTTGGAGTGGAGGTTTCGTATAAATATTAAAGTTAGGGTTTTGAGAGCGATTTGTTGAGAGTTTGAGTTTAGATTGAGCCGTCAAAGAATATTAGGGTTTTGATATCTTGTTTTCTTTGATATTTTGATTACACTTTGAGTAAACTAGCTTAGATTAGATTTGTTCTTGCCATTGATACATTCTTCGAGCAAGTTCTGAACAAGAGATTCTTCAAGAGCTAAGAAGTTTGTAATTTGGTTTTGTTCTCGAACTTTATCTCTTTAATTTCATTGGAATTGTATTTAAGAATATTATCATGTCTAAATTGATTTCTTTGAATTTTAATGAGATGAGTATGTTTGATAGCATTATGAACTAATTTGATCTAGTCTAGAGTTTGTATGGATCTGCTATGATTGTATGAATTGGTTATTACTCTTAACTTAATTATTTCTTTAGCCTTGATTTAATTGATTGGCTACCAATTATGTGTTTTAGGTATTAGATGATGGATTGAGAAATGAAGTATAATGCTGGAACAATTCAGTTAGGGACTTAGGTGAATTAGAGATATAACCTAGGAAAAGATTATTTCAATTGTAACAAGATTATTTGAGAAAGGTTTGAATGCGAGAGCTTATTTCCTGGATTCGATTAATTAAGTTGCTAGAGATTTAATCTTTGAAATTAAATTAGTTAAGAGGAATAACCGTTCATACATATAAGTAGTAGAGAAGTGCAAACCCTAGACCATTCTATTAAGTGAATCAATTCATCAGTCCAGTTTACTTTTATTTGTTTTAAAAACTGCAATCGATCTTCTTCATTAGTTGTTAGTGATTTAAATTTATTCATTACTTGTTATCTATAATCTGATAATCAATTAGCTATTCTAGCTTCCTTGTGAGACGACCTTGGGGCGATCACCTTTGTTACAGCTACCTCGTATACTTGCGAGTGACGCTTTTTGGTAGAGTTAATTCGAGCGCAACAAGTTTTTTATATCTGACTGCTTTCAAGACTCCTTTGGGTGAGTCCATACCGATTGGTTTTTGGTAAGGCGTGTCATTTACCAGTGGAGTTGGAGCACAAAGCGTATTGGGCAATCAAGACTCTGAATTTAGACTTGGACAAAGCAAAGACAGAACATTTTCTGCAAATTTCAGAGTTAGATGAGCTGAGGAATGAGGCATATGAGAGATCGAGGATTTATAAGGATCGCACTAAATCACTTCATGATAGAATTATAGTGCGAAAGACATTGAGCCCAGGTATGAAAGTTTTGCTTTTTAATTCTCGTCTCCATCTGTTTCCAGGAAAACTCATGTCTCGATGGAGTGATCCTTTCGAGATAACTCAAGTATATCCTTCCGGTGCCATAGAATTGCTTAACTCTCGAACAAATGAAACTTTTAAAGTAAATGGATAGAGAGTTAAACCATATAATGAAGGGTTCCAAGAAGTAAGGATCATCGATAGCACTTTGATCTACGATCCTTAAGTCTTGCAGTAATGTCCAGCTATATGACATTAAAGAAGCGCTATATGGGAGGCAACCCATCGGTTTGCATTTCTTTTCATAGTTGTAATTTTATATTCAGCAATTTTGATTTTATGTTTGGTTTAAATAAATGGAATGGGTGCTTTGATCGGTTTTTATTTTTCTAATGTGTTTCAGGGTTAATCAAAGAAGAGGATTGCATTTCTTTGAGATTTGGTGATATAAAATAAAATATATATATATATATAAGTCAAATGGCAGTGAGTGACATGGCCAAGCCACTGGCCATGTCAAGCCAACCCTAAAGACACCATTTTACACAGCCCTTGACACGACCAACAAGCTTGGTCGTGTCACATGGGACACGGGCAAGCTTTACCCAAAATCCCTTCTCTTTGTTTTTGCAATCCTTTGTTCACAGTGTTAAACACACCCATGGGACACGGCCAAGTCACTGGCCGTGTCCCTCCAAACACATCAGACACAGCCAAGCTCACCCAAGCTTGGCCGTGTCCCTTCAATTTTAAACTTTAAAAGCACGATTTTAGCACTTTTCGTTCATTTCAATCCCTAATTTTCTTTTTGTTTCCTTTCTCTCTCTCGACTTCTCTCTCACAAAACCTCCATTGTTGTTCTTTCAAAGCTTCCAAACTCCCATTAATTCTCAATTTCCTTCACCAAAACTAAAATTAATCTGTTCAATCTTCTTCTTCTCTCATAAAAAATCAATTTAATCTGTTTAAGTTTCTAATTTTTTCAGATCTTTCAATATGTCGAGAACGAAGATGGTGTCCTACCACAAGAGGAAGCGACCTCCAACTGCAGCTGCATCTTCATCTTCATCTTCTTCATCTTTGAAGAGAGCTACTCTTTTGGCTAGGGGTTTCTTTCCGACAAGGTATGTCAGCGATGAATCCCTTAATGCTCTTCATACTAGGGATAATTTTTATAGTTATGTTCAAAATCTTGGGTGGGAGAACCTAGTCTTCTTTCGACCTTTGCAATTTCAAGAGCTCACTTTAGAATTTTTAACATCTCTTAAGGTTGAAAGAGATGAACAAAAAATTTGCTCTAAGTTGAATTTTAAATTGCTTGGGAAATCATTTGTGGTTAGTATTGAGCAATTGAATGTTATAATTGGTTTCCATCAACACGGTGAAAGGTCTGTACCTAAGGATTTTAAACAACAATTTGCTTGGGGAGCATTGGGCTTGGGAACTTATGTGGCCAAATCGGCCAAAGCAACTAAATTGAGTAATCCCGCTTTGAGGTATTTGCATCGCTTTATGTCCTGTGGGTTCTTTGCTCAGAAGGAAAGCCCAGGTGTAGTGGAACTTAGTGAGCTCTTTTTCTTAGATTGTGCCTGTAATGCAATACCCATCAGTACCGGCTATTGGTTGGCCGATGTTTTTTATAGTGTGGCAAACAAAAAGAAGGGGGCTATTTGTATTGGAGAATTGGTTACCACATTGGCAACAGCCCTTCTTGATGATTTTGACCCGAGTACCTGTCGTATGACTAAAATTACGGGTAATGATTCATTGGATTTGGCCACACTTGAGAAGATGCATATGGTGGTGAATAGGGAAGGGGCCTATGTGATGGCTTCAGCTGAGCCAGAAGTACCGGGGGGCAGACAAAAGAGAACACGAGTCCAAGAGGAGTCTGACTCGGATTCTCTTGATTTGGAAGAAGATGCTCCGGTCCCGGATAATCAGGAGATACTTAATAGGATAGAGGCACAGGAGAGCAAGGTAGATCGTAACCATACTGCAGTCTTGCAACAATTGGACCAAATCAATAGCAACCTTGCTAAGATTCTGAGTCTTCATCCTTCGGCTGCTTCATCATCACATCCTCCTTCACCGTAGATCACATTGGCTCTAATCTTTTGAGAGAATTCCTTACTTTCTTGTGTTTAGTTATAGCATATTTTTGTTGTTATTTTTCGTTTTTGTTTTTAATTTTAATATTTTATATTTTGGATATTTTATTTTTATATATTGTATTTTGTTTTTGAACATTTGCTGTTTGTGATGGAAAGGTAGAGTTTGCCTCACAGAGGAACGATGGAAAACAGGTTGTACCTTCACTCTTTTTCTTTATTATCCTTGTTTCCATTGAGGACAATGTAATTTATAAGTGTGGGGTAATCTTTAAGCTTTCCTTTAATTCTTGTTTTGTTTGTCGTTGTGTGTTATATTGTGCGTTGTGCATGGCATAATTGTTGAAAACTTATTGACTTTTCTGTGATTCTAGCATTATATTTGAGACTTTAGTATCAACATAGAGATTAGCATTTGAATTCATTCAGGATCAATTTTCACATTCTGCAATTCATGACATATAAATCTTTGAGAACCCACCCTTTGTGAGTTTTAAGCCTCATAGATTGAATATTATTGTCAATTGATTTTCTTTTCTTAAGTGTGCACCTTCATGATTTTGCATCTTTAGAGCTTGCTTTTGCATACTAATTGAACTCACATTATGATTTCATCTCAAGTTTTAAAATGATAAAGGCAAATTAGGTTATCCCTTTAGCTTAAAAAGACCTCCCTTAATTATGAATTCCTTAGTGAGCCAAGTTGAGCCTTTGACTTTTTTCTTAATTGATCAACACAATTCACAACTCAACATTTTCTTATTATCATCATACCTGCATTAAGGAATGGAGTTTCTTATGATAAGACAATAAGGTGGTTTAATTCATAAGTGTGGGGTAAGCAATTAAAAATAATAATAATAATAATAATAATAATAATAATAATAATAATAATAATAATAATAATAATAATAATAGTATTGCTTTAGTAAGAGTTGGGGCTGAAATGCATACTTTGCACATTGTATTTGACTAAGAGTCGATTATTCTTTTCCTCTACATTTTAAGCTAGATGTTTCATGCAATTTTATATTTTGTATATATATATATATTAAAAAAATTAATATAAAAAGAAAAGAAAAGAGAAGATATATATATATATATACAAAATTCATATATTTTCTAGCATTAGTCATCAAAGAGAAATGTCGACTCATGTACTTTTCTTTAAGTATGCAAGTATGTGAGATTATCAAGGGTTGGTGAATATGTCATTTGAGGGAGTTACGAGTTTCTTAGCAAAAGTATTGTCTAATTTAGATAATCCATTTCTTGATGTTCTAACTTAAATGTCTTTTCTCACACCTTCACCTTAGCCCCATTACATCCCAATAAAAGACCTTCGGATTATTTCTTGAGAAAATCAGTGAGAGAGATTGGATAATTAAGCAAGTTTATGGCAGTATGCAGTCATGAGTGGTTTGAGTGAATTAACCTTTGAGATCGAGTGAAACACTTAGATGAGAGATGAGATTTGTTATGTCTGGATTAATGAATGAGTTAAGAAAATCTTGATTGAAGGAAATTGCAATTATTTATGGCTGAGTCTTAAAGGATTTCATCTTATATACTGGAATTATAGTTAAGGTTGTTTGAGTTTTTAATTTATGCCATGTGAATTTGCTTGAGGACAAGCAAAGTTTTAAGTGTGGGGTAGTTATTTTATTAGTTTTTGTCATAGAATTGTATCTTATTTATTATGATTATTATTGTTTTCTTTAGGTATTTTGGTAGTTTTAATCTGTTTATTTAGTGTTTTCATCAATTTTGGTAGTTTTAATTTATTTCAGTGTTTATGTCATTTTTGTTCTAGTTTTTAGTGTGGTGTTTATGTGTTGTTGGTTAATGTTTATTTGATTCTTGTTTAAAGTTTGTTTAAGTGTTTATTTTAGGTTAATATGCAAATTATTTCCTTGGAAGAAAGAATAGCATGAAGCAGAGGACAAAACTAAGGAACTAAGAGAGAAGGAAATTTTGGCAGTAAGCGACACACTCAAGTGACACGGCCAGGAGCTTGGCTGTGTCCCATACTAAGCCAAGGAAGAAGACCAAAGGAAAGAGAGCAAAGAACGAAGAGATCAGTAGGTGACACACCCACTTGACACAGCCAAGCCACTGGCCATGTCACATGACACGGCCAGGAGCTTGGCCGTGTCACACTCCATTCCAAAGAAGCATAGATGAAGCAGAAGTGGACACATTCAGTGACACGGCCACCAGCTTGGCCGTGTCATTCCATGGACTAAAGGAAGAAAGAAAACGCGGATTTTTGGAGCGGGGTTTCTTATAAATAAGAGGATTAGGGTTTTTGAAAAGGATTCTTGGATCAGCCATCAAACAAAAACTTAGGGTTTCCATTTTGTTTTCTTAGAGAATTTTGATTACACTTTGATGCAAATAGTCTAGATTAAATTTGTTTTTTCCATTGCAACATTCTTCTAGCAAAGATCTGAACAAGAGATTCTTCAGAAGCTAAAGGGAGTTTGTAATTTGGTTTTGTTCTCAAACTTTGTCTCTTAAGTTTCATTGGAATTGTATTCATGAATTTTATTATGTCTAAATTGATTTCTTTAAATTTTAATGAGATGAATATGTTTGATAGCATTATTATGAACTAATTTGATCTAGTCTAGGGTTTGTATGGATCTACTATGATTGTATGAATTGGTTATTGCTTTTAACTGAATTATTTCTTTAGCCTTGATTGAATGGATTACTGTTAATATATAATTGATTGGCCACCAATTATGTGTTTGAGGTATTAGATGAAGGACTGAGAAATGAAGTCTAATGCTGGAACAATTCAATTAGGGACTTAGGTGAATTAGAAATATAAACCTAAGAAAAAGATCATTTCAATTGTAATAAGATTATTTGAAAGAGGTTTGAATGCGAGAGCTTATTTCCTTGATTCAATTAATTAAGTTGCTTGAGATCTAATCTTTGAAATTAAATTGGTTGAGAGAAATAACTGTTCATACATATAAGTTAGTAGAGAAGTGCAAACCCTAGATCTTTCTATTAAGTGAATCAATATATCAGCTCAGTTTACTTTTATTGTTTTAAACTCCAATCGATCTGTTTTCATTAGTTATTAGCAATTTAAATTTATTATAATCTGATAATCAATTAGCTTATCTAGCTTCCTTGTGAGACGACCTTGAGGTGTTCACCAAGATACTACAGCAGCCTCGTATACTTGCGAGTGTAGTTCTAGTAGTGTTAATTAAAGCGCAACAATCTCCAATTAAAATCACTCATTTTTCCCTAAAAATTTTGATTTTTGAATGTTTTTTAATCAGACCAACTAGAAGTCCAACCTTACTCATTTGAAAATCGTTGATTTCAAATTATTCATAAAAGTATGGCCATGCTCTCTATGGTATGATCGGTATTTTTTAAAATTTAATGTGTCTAAAATCAAAATTTCATTCGGTCTTTATATAGTCTGACCGACTCTGCCTGATTTTCAAAAGTCACCACTGGACTCTTTCAAAAATTTCTAGCCGTTAGAACTCAATTAAAACGTGCAAATCTTATCTCCAACAGCTATAAACGGCTATTTTTTATCTTAAAAAACTATAAATACCCTCTAATATCAGTATTTACATCTTTTTCATCAAATTCTAAATACTTAAACACTCAAAGTACTCAAAATCTCTTAAAATCAATTCTCTTCTTCATCTATTTTCTTGATCAAACTCATTGCTCCTAAATAACACAAGAGAAAGGCTTCAAGAGCTGAGAAAGAAAAGGGAGTTGCTGCCCCTTCTCAACAAGAAGAACCTCTTAGAAGAAGCCACAAGATAAGATTTAAATATGAGAAAGAGAGGCAAAGGTATGCAATTCTTCAAGACAAAATCGTAGAACCAAACAGTCTCTTCTTTACCCTCACTCTAGAGTCCTTAGGAATTGAGAATGCCATTAGAGGTTGTCTTAAAACCTTAGGTTGGGAGAAGTTTGTTTTCTTAGAGCATGATGACCTTGGTTGGGAAAGCTTGGCTAAAGAGTTTCTCACAACTTTGGTTGTTAGTAAGAAAAGTACTAACCCCTTAGGCTATTATGGGATATCTTTTAGGTTATTCAATCAAGAGTATGACCTCACATTTGAAGATTTTTCTTCCATTTGGGGTTTCCAATTAGAAGGTATATCTCACATCACAGACACCATCCTCACTCCAGAAGTTTAACTGGAGTTTTGGAAAGAAATTTTCATAGAAACCTCTCTCCACAAGCAATCCAAAGCTAAAAATCTTAGGACCCTCACTTATTGGATGTTGCATAGTACTATTAGTGTTAGGGAAGAAAGCAATAAGAAAGTTACCCAAAAGGATCTACTCTTTCTTTTTTGCCTTATTAGAGGTCAACCAATCCAAACGAAAAAATTTCTTATTGAAACGTTCCTACACATTAGAAAAATAAAATCATAACTTATTCTTCTCTCTTCACAAGTTGTACAAATAGCCAAATATGTTGGTGCACTTATACCAACAAACAAAGCAACACTCTTCAATCCTCTTGATCCTACTAAAAAATCCATAAACATAGGCTATCTTAAATATGCCAAATGCATTAGGGATGATGATGGAAACTATGTCTATCTCTTAGGAACACTAGGTGCTAGGGCTCAACAAACAAAGAGACTAAGGATTGTAAAAGAAGGTGAATAGACTTCCCAAATGGAATTTTCTAGAACTTCCACTCCAAGACCTCAATTTTCTATCCTCTAACTTCTTCAAGATATACATGGACCAATGAGCTCCCAAGGATAAAAAATTGAGAGCCTTACAAACCAAAATTTTCATCTTCAACTTGATATTCAAACTATTCAAGAAGCCTTGGAATTGCCAAAGTGCTTTGAAGATGAACCATGTTTGTCTCCCTCCATCCATGGCTCCTATCCTCAAGAAGAAGAAGGAGAAGCTCCTATCCTCAAAGTGCTAGGGCTCAATAAAGAAAGAGACTAAGGATTGTAGAAGAAGGTGAATAGACTTCCCAAATGGAATTTTCTAGAACTTCCACTCCAGGACCTCAATTTTCTATCCTCCAACTTCTTCAAGATATACATGGACCATTGAGCTCCCAAGGATCAAAAATTAAGAGCCTTACAAACTAAAATTTTCATCTTCATCTTGATATTCAAACTATCCAAGAAGCCTTGGAATTGCCAAAGTGCTTTGAATATGAACCATGTTTGTCTCCCTCCATCCATGGCTCCTATCCTCAAGAAGAAGAAGGAAAAGTTGCAGCCTCTCAACAAAGGGAAGAAGAGAAAGGGGAATATGGAGAAAAGGAAGGGGATGAAGAAGAATAGGGAGATGATGAAGAATGAGAGGATGAAGAAAGTGATAATAATGATTAGGCTTTACTTTTTTTAATTTCTATCAGTTCATTGTATCATTGTATTTGTGTTTATTTATTGCTTTCAATATTATTTTTGCTTTGAATGTTAATGAATTGAATTATTTTTTCCTTGATTTTAAATTAAAGTTTGATTCTTTTTGCCTTTGTCAAAAGGAGAGAATTGTCTTGAATTGAAATTGAACAACTTAAAATTGGCAATTGGCAATTGGAAAAATTGACATTAAAGTAATCAAATTGCATGAAGCACATATTAAGGGGGAGTAAATCTACATAAATTGTATTCAAATGAGCAAAATTACACATAAGATTTCACGATGAAGAGTACTTTCAAAATCTCACCGTACCACCTACAGTCTAACCGGACCATGCACTAGTCAAACCGGACTATTGGATGAGAAAAGAGACAATTCACATAGAGAGTTTCACGGTTAAAAGTACTCCCATTTTCTCATAGTACCAAAGAAGTCTGACCAAACCTCAAGGAATCTTGATCGAACCTTTAAATCAAATTTTGTCTAAAATATCCTGTGGAGTTCCCGACCAAGGGTAAGCCCAAAAATTAAACAGACGAAGGTTAATTTGACCGAACCAAATGCAAGTCCGACCGGACTCTTTAAAAATAATTTAAGTCAGAAGTCGTATCTTCACTCAATAAGTGGAAACCACATGGACCAACCGTTGAAAGAGCATTAAGTAGAATTTCAAATATTCCGACTGGACCTCCAGTATTCCGACCGATATTACCTAATTCCAACTGGACCAAGGCTAATCCGACTATGAAATTGCTTTGGAAATAAATTAGTGGAAGACAAGAATCAAACATGTTGGACCCAACCTCAAATGGTTATTTCATGGCTTGAAGGCTATAAATATCTTAAGTAACTTCATTTTTATAAAACATAATGATTGTAATAGCCAAATTTAACATCTTTCATTTCTTTGCATCAAAATTACATTTGTATTGATAGAGTGTTGGGTGTAAGCAATGAACACCATCATAAGATTGAGTGTGAGCTTAGAAATACTTAGTTTATGAGAGTAAGCCAGGGAAAACTCTTATAAGGGTTATGAGGATTGATCTCTAACCATTGTACTAGTTTAGTATGAGCTAGAGAAAACACCAAGTTAGAGTTAAGCTTGTAAAAACTCAAAACTAGTTGAACTTTAACAAGTTGTTAAGGAAGTGGATCAAGGATCAAGGTAAATTCGAACCACTATAAATCTTTGTGTTTTTTATTTTATTCTCTACTCAATCTTCTTCTACATCTTCTACATTTCTTGTTTTTGAATTTTGAATTTACCACCACTTTTCAAACCAACCAATTCATCCCCCCTCCTCTTGGTTGCTATCTTGGGACAACATAGAGAAAACATAATGATTGTAATAGCCAAATTTAACATCTTTTATTTCTTTGCATCAAAATTACATTTGTATTGATAGAGTGTTGGGTGTAAGCATTGAAAACCATCATAAGTTTGAGTGTGAGCTTAGAAATACTTAGGTTATGAGAGTGAGCCTGGGAAAACTCTTGTAAGGGTTATGAGGATTGATCTCAAACCATTGTACTAGTTTAGTGTGAGATAGAAAAAAATACCAAGTTGGAGTTAAGCTTGTAAAAATTCAAAGCTAGTGGAACCTTAACAAGTTGTTAAGGAAGTGGATATAGGATCAAGGTAAATCCGAACCACTATAAATCTTTGTATTTTTTATTTTATTCTCTACTCAATCTTCTTCTTCATCTTCTACATTTCTTATTTTTGAATTTTAAATTTACCATCACTTTTTAAACCAACCAATTCATCCCCCTCTTGGTTGCTATCTTAGGACAACATAGAGAAAACATTTAAAATTAAGATCAATAAAAAATAAAAATATTGAAATTAATTTACTAAAAAAAATTAAGTTGTCTGCGTATCCTCTTAGGGTTAAAAGATGAATTAAAGTCCACATAGTTCTCTTACGTTATATTCAAGGGCGACGTTACGTTGAAGAGAAGGGGGGCAATTGCCCCCCTTCTCTTTTTAAAAATTTATATATATATATAATATTTTTAAAAAAAATTTAAATTATTTATTATTTTTTAAAAAAAATTTAAATTGCCCTCCTCTTTTTTTTTTACAAGAAGTAAAAAAAAATACAATAAATTATTTATTCTATATGTAATAGTTCTCTTTTTAAATATTGACAAAATATTAATAATATACAAATGCAAAAAAAAAGGGATAAATTTTTCAACTAAATTAATTTTAACACATTTAATGAATTAAATAACTCATTTATTTTAATTATTTTTTAAGAAATTATATTCATTATTTAATTTTTTTTCTCTTTATTTTATTTTTATTATGAAAAATTTTATAAATTTAAAATTTTGTACACATATATATTAATATTTTTTATTAATTATTTTTTAATAATAAAAATATATTATTAATAAATTAATAAATTTATAAAATATTATTAAAATAAAATGAGAAAAATAATTACGGGAAAGCTAAAATTTGTAATAAAAAAAAATTTGCCCCCCTTTATTCCAAAGCCTGGCTTCGCCCCTGGTTATATTGTACAAGTACAACCCCCTTATCTTAGTTGCTTCCACCGTCAGATATTCTAGTTATCCCTTCGGTTCCTACATCATATAAATCTTCATCACTTGGTTCATTGATATTTTATTCTCTTGAGCTAGCTTTGGTCTAATCAGCTATACATGCTTAAGCTTCTAAAAATTCAGGAGCCATTCTCAATCGTCTCTTTTCGAATATACTACCTCCGTCACTAAAAGCTTTTTCAACAACAACAATTGAAACTAGTATTGCAAAAATTTGTTTAGCAAATAGTCAGTGTTGAAAAAGTATCTGTATGTCAATGCCACCACTCAAGAACAAAAAAATCTTTACCTTCATTACTATCACCAAACTCAAAAACAGATGTTAAATATATATCAAATTCAGAACTATCACCAATGGATCCTCTAAGTCTTTTTTGCCTTTGTGTAATTAAATGATCACCCTATCTTATTTGTTGTGTTTGATCACTAGATTAAAAAAATTGACTAACTACTACTTGGCAACCATAAAGAACACAAAATTTAACATATAAATCTACTATTATTTTTTGAACTTCATCAATTATTTAAGAAACATCAACCTTTTCTCCTATCATCAAGATTTAGAAATGAATAATAAAGAGTCAAATAATCATTTAAACTATCTAATTTACATCTAGGATAAAAAATAATATAAAAAGATAAATTAGTGGAATATTTTTAAAATAATTTAATCATTTTTTCTTCATACTAAAAATGCAATCTTTTAAAATAATATCACTTTCATGTTTCCTTATTTCACCAATAATATTTAAACATTCAATTAAAAATAAATGAGTTGTCGGATAATAAATACCACTTAAAATATATGTAGCATCATTAAAAACTTTTAAAACATTTAAAACTTTTGTATAAATATGTGGATATAATATTACTTGTGATACATTATTGCTAATAAATGTGCATAATAAATCTTTATATTCATAGGACTCTTTTAGTAATTCATAGGTTGAATTCCAAAGAGTTGGAATATCTCTTGAAAATCTTTTTAGCATTTTATTATTAATTTTATAAAATTTAGCTCATTCTCTCATTATTTGAGAATGTGTCTATAAAAATCCAATTGTCTTTTTAATAGGAGAAAAGAGTTCTCAAACCATCTTGTACACATAAATTTAAAACGTGACACCCATATCTAATATGAAAAATTTACCTCCAAGATTAGGTTGATAAATTTTTTGAAACTCACTAATTGATGTAGTATTTGTAGATGTATTATCAAAAAAATTGAAAAAAATTTATTAATTAATCTATATTCTTCTAAAATATTTTACTCTTTCTATAAATATTATTAGTAGTATGCCTATCATAAACAATGATCGCTTTGAATATCGCTACAAATAAAAATACGTCCATTCATATTTATAAATAAATCTTGTAAATCTTTTTTTATATAAAGAAAAAAGTGAATATTTTAAAGTATTTCTAGGAACATGTTTTGCACTAGAATTTAAAGCATTTTGACAATATATAACAAAACCAAGTTTTTGACTAAAACTAAATGATAAATGCTCAACTGAAATCATTTTTTTTCATTTTTCTTTATTTTTATTATCAGAATAATTAAATAATGATTAAGATGAAGGTTAAGAAGATGCAAACCCGAAAATTTACATTTGTGTCTTGTCGAGTCCGATTTTACTAGGATATTTTTGCTCTAAATGCCTCTTGAATGTGCTATATCCACCTCCAATCTTAAATTTATATACATGTCCACAATAATTACAAATCACATCAAATAAATTTTTAGATTTATCTTTTTTTTGTAAAATGAATCTTAAATATATCAGAAGTTAATATTTTTTTTTTCTTTTCTTTTTGATCAACTTGTTGACTTTCTTGAGTGAAAAATTGATGTAATTATTGAATATCATCATTATTTTTAATTTCATCTATTATATTTTCTAGGTCAATTAGCCTACGATAATCATCAACTATATTTTTTTCCTTATTTGATTTAAAATTTGAACATTGGTCATTTGTTTTTTTTTTTAAATATAGTGTAATAAAATTTGAAATAAAATATAATACAAATAGAAATAAAATGCAATAAAATTTGAATAAAATATAATATATAAGATAAAAAATTATAAATAATAGAAATAAAATGGAAATAATAAAAATAAAATAGAAATAAAATTTATTTATTTATAAAATAAAGTATTGAAAATTATAAAATAAAAATGAAGTATTTAAAAGAATATTGAAGATTGTAATATAATGTATTGTAAATTGAAGATTGTAAATGTAAATTGAATATTAAATATTTTAATATAATATAGAGAATATTAGATTATAAATTGAAGAATGAAAAGCAATTTGGAATTTGAGATTTAGAAGAAAGAAGAGAAAATTTATAAGTGTAAAAAAAATTGAAATGGGTGATATTTATAGAATTAATTTAATAAAATTTTTAAAATTAAAATATTAAAAAAAAGATGTGCAACGACCTAGCTTATGTTAGGCTGTGACCGTTAAGCAGCAACCCATGCGTTTTAGCATGGGCTGTTGCATAAAATCAAACTGATGGTTTGAATCACCAGTTCGAACTGTCGGTTTGAAACAACAATTTAAACTACTTTGAATTGCTGGTTTAGCGGTTCATTAAAAATTAAAACTTGAACCAAATCATATACTAAGGTTTAGGTTTTGATTTTATTACGGTGCCAGTTTTTGGCTGATTTTGACCGGTCCGGTTCTAGTTAAAAATCGAATAGTGGCCATGCCTGCTTAAGACCAAATAAGACATTGGCCAAAAGCCAAAGCCAAATTCCATTCTTCATATCCTGAACATTTTTTCTAATATAGTTACCCATAACTAAAAGAACTAAAGGTCAAATTTGCCCTAAGCTTTTAAAGCCAAGCAACCCCAACCAAACCCTGATAAGAGCCCATCCAAAGAAAGTTGCATCCCTCCTAAATCAACAGACCACAACTTGCTTGCTTATGCCCAAAGTTCCATACTGATACAACTCATCTCGTAATTGGACCTAAGGCTAAGCCTTCTAAAATATATTAAATTCAAGGACAAATCCTCCAAAAAAAAGCCAAATATGAGGCCAAGCCCTACAAAATAGGTCAAACCTAATAACATGGGCTAAATCCTACAAAAAGAATCAAGACTAAGGCCAAGCCACCATAACCAAATACATCTAAAGCCAAGACCCTCCAAAGAAAACCTATGGCTGGGCCTACTAAGGCAATTTTAACATACCAGAGGATAAGCCCTCTAAAGCAATTCAGACCTAGATTGACCCAACCATGGCCAAACTCTTCATACTAAAAGATTAAAACTAGTCATAACTGCTAAAGCTTCACTAAAGCACCTTTAGACTAGCCATATTAACCATTAACCATGCATATCAACCCAATGGCCATCCCTCAAATTAGTGATCGGCACTAGGAAATGGAAAAAGCACGTAGCTTAGGTTCCAAGAAACCGGTCATAACCCAAATCCAAGGGTCTAGAAAACGGAAAAAGCACATAGCTTCCAGAACCCGTAGTAAGCCTTATAACTCATTTCCTGATAAATCTAAATTATAATAATTATCATTGTTTTTAACTGGACCTACAAGCCCACTAATTATGCACTACTAGTACATTTCATCATTACTATAATACATTGGTTAATAATCTTTTTGACCAAACAACAAAATTAGAAAAATCGATAGAGAACTATCATGCATAGTTCTATGATGCAACAATATAAGATAAGTATACAATTATATATATAAAGAAAAACAACACTCTTGCTGAGGAAAAAGAAGGCAAGATGACCTGAATAAGCAATATTCATATGCTCAACCTACAATCTGGGAAAAAATGGTGAACATGAATGAGCATTTGACTCAATGAGTTATATAGTAATTAATATAATACAATTATCCCTTGCATAACGCGCTCATACAAATGTCAATCAGACAAACAAATCATATAAACAAATAAGGATAGGAGCAAGTCAATGGGGCCACACTAAACCTCAAACTGGAGAGCTGATCCCCCTATCTGGCTCCTTAGTTCATATATTTCTCTTAGAATCTAATACGTAGGGGCCATTGTCACATCCATAGCCAATCAACGCTATTCGATTGGCAAGCAGTGTTGAGCATGAAAATACTCTCGCTGTCACGTTAGTCTTAATCTCATCATATAATATCCTTATATCATAACCCATATCCCCAATCATGTGTGGTCCTACATCATCCTAACTCTATTCGGCATCACATATTATATGGATTAAGCAGAACAACTTATACTCAATACACATTATGCTTATAATAATATAACTACACATATATTGTATAAGCAGCCGATGTATTATACAAATGCAATTATGAACGTAAATTAAGGAAGCAGAGTATTATATTATTCTACATAACTTACTGATTTATGAAAATTTAATGATTCTCCTTGGAACATTTAATTGGGAGTAGAGGACATCTGAAAGTATTTTCAATAGATAATAAAAACTATTAAAATATAAACAAATCCGGCTCTAAAGATTCTTTTAAAATTTCAACAGAATCTCCCCTATAACTAGGATATTTTCCTCTAAAACAAAATGAAAAAATACTTCTAAATAATCTACAACAGCCAACGTCAATCCAATTGCCCCATCTGAGCCACCATCACAATTCTCAATAACTCAAATATAAGTCTAGCGTACATCTCACAAATACAATAGTAATATTTTATTAAATCAACGTTAATCTTATTTATTTAATTTACTAATAAAATATTCACTTAAAATTTTAAGATATATACTAATTTAATTTTAAATAATTTTTTAAATTTTATTTTATAACCGTCCCTCAATTATAATTAATTACCATATAATTTATTTACCTCACTTTATAAAAATAACTTGATTATTTAAATTTTAATTATAAAAATACTAATTTTAATCAAGTAATTAGTTTTATAAATTTTTTAAACATAATACTTTAAATTACAAATCTTTATATAAAATCATAATCTAATTTAATCGAACTCATTAAATATTTTTCATTATTAATAAACAACAATAATATTATCCATATTGCATAATTAATAATTATAGTTTTTATTCATAATAAAAATCAACAATTTCATATCTTATTAAACTAAAAATACTAGTTAATTTCTTAAATAATTATTATAATTTAACCATTCAGTTAATAATAATAATAATAATAACAATTTGATTATTATAATTATAACATCACTAATTTTAATTAAGTAATTAGTTTCAATTTATTAAGTAATTAACACTATGTATATATTATTTATTATACATGTTCTAAATACAAATCAATTAATTAAAACCATTACTTAATAAAAATGTAACCTTAATCCATAAACTAGACTAGTTAATTTCAATAAATAAATAAATTAAGTAATTTTATTTCAATTTATTTGGCTCACCGAAAAAGTCGCGGAGCATCACCGAAGGGTCGCCAGCCAACTACTGTCCGGTGACAGACCATTTAGAGGATGAAATAGGTACCTTTGGAATCTGTTAGTGTATGTGCCCTAAGCCATTTATTTGGATCTTTATGTTATACATTCATTATTAATAAATGAGGTTTTATTATCATTATTGTTTGTTTGCATGTTACACAATTTTGATATTTGTCCCTGGTTTATTATTGTTATAGAGATAAAAAAAATAATTCTTAACCAGTATGAACATTGATTTGATAATCATCAGATGATTATGTGTATAGTGATACAAATCAATTTCATAGATACTTGTTAGAGAACAATGTATTGGATAGACCCATCATGAGATTACTACATGGGTTAGTGTCATAAGTAAATCTCATGATAGTTATGTATTAATTCTTTGACTTGAGATTGTCATAGTTTCCAATATAAGAACTATTATATTTTGACATGATCAAACATTATCTGTAACTGGATAGTAATAAAGGTTATGATCATATATGATAGAAATTATGTAGAGGATAATGAACAATCAAGATAGAATTTGTCTCTCTCTTTGAAAGAGATATCTTTTGGGCCCCTCGATAAGTGAGACTGTAAAATGCATTGCCATGCTCAAATGAATTGATAGTGTGATCAATTTCATTTGTTTTTATCAGTCTACTTGGAGATCGAGTAGTCATAAGTTTGGACAATATAAGTATGACGTTGACCATGACTTATGTTCAAGCTAGATATCGTGTGACAAAGGGATTAATGCATGTATTATTATTAGGCAAATTGGACATTCCTTATATTAATTGGGTAGTTGTAACGCCTTGCTAGAGGCCAATTGTGACTTGTTGGTTTAATAGAGATTAACTTGACTGCCAATTAATATGGACCTATCGGGTCACACACAAGAATGCGCTTTGGGCTGGATATAATATTAATATTAGATATTAATATTTATTATTATTATTATTTTCGTTTTATATATATATTATTAGATAATATATTCAGAATCCTAATTAGATTTGGATTCTGAATTTGACTTACCTTATCCAATTTTGAATTGGATTCTGGAGTGATTATATTCACTCCAGACGTTAAGTCTTCTTATAGGTAACTTTAGAAAATAAAAGGAGAACGAAAAAAAAAGGAACCCTAATACGTTTTAGAGAAAACGCTTTTCAGCCTTCGCCGTTGTAGAGAGCTAGCACTCCAGACGGTAGCATTCGTGTGGATACGTGATAAAGGGTGTTTCGCGATCGAGGCATCTCTTCCAAACTGTGATTTCTAATCATCAACATGTTAGTTCTTTGAACACTTTTGTCAAATTAAACGAACAGCATGGATCCTGATGGGAAATCAAAGATCAAATTTTTCTGCTGCGTGTTTTTGGTTTGCTGTGATCTCCTTGATTTCCTAACAGAATCATCATCGTTTGGCCAAAAAATGGGAGAAAAAGTTTGGTGGTTACCAACTCTGATCTCTCTCTTCGGTGAACTTCAAGCAGCATGGTGGGTATGGAAATGAAGCTCGTGAGGAGACGAATCCAACGCCACTAGCCTCGCCTGAAATGGCCATTGAAATTGGCCAAAAATGGATTTAAAGAATCTCGCAGTCGTCACATTCAAATAGCATGTCCACCACCATCTGTCTGGGACACTTGCAAATAAAGCTCTCCCCGAAGTCATCGGTCAGCAACCTTTCCAGTAGTGGGGACAATGTTGGTCATCACCAGCTAGAGGTGGCCGGATCGGAGAGCCGATGACTCCTCTCTATCTCCGTATAAATTTTTCCTCTCCCTCATAAATGATTTGTCTCCTTCATTTAATACATAAATATCTCCTCATAAATGATTTATCTCCCTTAATTAATGCCAAATTTGATTGGTTTAACTTTTTATTATTTTTCTATAGTTTTAAAATTTACATAATAATAAATTAATATATAATAAAATAATTATGTATATTTTTAAAATAATTAAAAAATTGGGTTAGTACAAAACCTAAAATCCTCAGTTTTATTCCTAAGCTAAACTTAGGATTCTCCCTTCCCATCATTCTAGGTAACAGCACTTGAATTTAACTATCAAATTAATCCTAGGTTAAAACCCTAGTGACCGTCTCTCATATGTATTCAAGGTCAGCACCTTAGAACTCAGATCTCCAAAACCATCATTTCTATGTGAAATCCTAGAACCCAACTTTCAAGGCAATTCTAGGTCAATACCTTAGAATGCGACATTCAAACATATTCAAAAGTCAACTCTTTAGAAGACAACTCTCAAAACAACCCTAGGTAAGAGGCCTAGAGTTATCATTTTAGGTTAAGAGCCCTAGAATCCAGCTTTTCAAATTTAATTTGGGTAAATACCCTTAAATTTAAACCTCGGTTATCGTCATAGAACAATTAACATAAGACCAAAAACCAACTAGTAGTTTAAACATCTTAGGATAAGTTTATATAGACATTTTAGGTGAAAACCTAAAATGGGTCTTTCCTTACCCCCATTATGGTAGGTTTACATAGACATTTTAGGTGAAAACTTAGAATGGGCATTCTCTTACCCCCATTATGGTAGGTTTATATAGACATTTTAGATCAAACCTAGAATGAGCCTTCCCTTACCCTATTAGGGTAGGTTTACATAGATATTTTAGGTCAAACTTAAAATAAACCTTCCATTTCCCCATTAGGATAGGTTTACATAGACATTTTAGATAAAACTTAGAATAAGCCTTCCCTTCCTCCATTAGGGTAGGTTTACATAGACATTTTAGGTAAAACCTAGAATAAGCCTTCATTTCCCTCGTTAGGGTAAGTTTACATAAACATATTAGGTAAAACCTAGAATAGGCCTTTCCTTACCTAATTAGGATAGGCTTATATTGATATTCTAGGACAATCTCATAATAGACCATCCCAAACATCCTAGAGTGAATAATCATCTCTTTACATGACATGGCATTGCATCTTGCATCCAAATCATCATGTTCACAATATCATGGTTACTTTTCAAGTAAAGAAACTATGATTGAGGGCAGTTGTGAGCCCCAAATTTCTCAACTGGCCTAGATAATTAGGAAAAGGGAAAATTAAGAAAAATACATGTTTAAAAAAACTGCACCGTAGAGCCACCAGGCCGCACGCAGTGCTGCTAGTCCACACCGCGCACAGCTCATTCCCAATTTTTGACTCATATAAATAGGAGTATGCCCCTCTCATTCCAAGATTTGAAAATTTTACATACCAAAACTTTGTCGAAATTCTGTTTGATGCAAAAATATAACAAATTCATCTTAGATCGATTTAATCAAATTAAATTCGATTCTCTTATAATTTTTGGACTCAAAGTCATTTTGCATTGAATCTGGAGGCTCCCCAAGTGGAGCTATGTAACACCCTTATACCCATATACGTATAATACAAGCACCTAGTATATATAAAATATGCATATACGGTATAAAAATGTCACAATCCAGTAAAAATAAAAATTTTCACATTTCAAATTTAAACTCCAAAATACTTTTAAATGTATAATTAAATAGTAAATAAATATTCTTTTTTTAATTATAGATTCCAAAATAGAGTTTTATATGAAAATCTATAAAAAAAATTTGCCAGAGTTATGTCTGTAATTTGGACATTTCCAAATTATAAACAAAACACAACCTGCATCAGAGAACACTCCCAATAAAAAATCATTCATACATTTCACCCATACTCCTCAATTTCTCCACATTTCTTAAAATATTTATACATATAAATATACATATATATATTTATCGAAAACACATATATAAAACCCACATTATGAATTTTTTTAACACATTCATTATAATTTACAATAAATACACCAAACATAATATAATATACATAATATCAAAATATAATATAAAACATGTACATGTTGGCAGTGTCTCTGATCTTGATGTCCAAAATTAACTTTATAATCAAAATCTCAAAATAGACTCGATCCGGTCTAGAAGAACTCTCTGCCAGATTACCCTTATTACCTGTGTGATAAATTACAATCGCGCTAAGCTAAAAGCCTAGTGGTATAAACTTTGATAACAATAAAATTTAAATACAATGCCAATACATAATGCATTTATACTATGTCACAATGTGGCATCCAAGCTCACTTTTAAACATATTATTTCATCATTCAATGATTCACATAAGAACAAACACAAGCATGGGCCCAAAAGATCTAAATGCCATTCAAATTCTAGATTTACTATTTTGGTCCTAATTAACACCATGTGCCTAGTTCTGAAGGCAAATCATATTAATGCTCAAAAGCTAGCCCCGAAGGCAAATCATATCATAGTGACGCCAAGCATCTAGCCCTGAAGGCAAATCAAAGTAATTGCTCAAAAGCTAGCCTTGAAGGCAAATAATGAGGATAACCTCATAGGCATGCCAAACACAAAACTCTGAAAATTGAATAACATACTAGGCACACAATTATTTCATATTTTTTATTATCAATTTCTTTTTCATTTTCTCATAATCAACTAGGCACATTGCCTCTTTTCTCATTATCAATTAGGCATATTGTCTCATTTTCAAGCATCCAACCTTAATTATACACCACTTTAATCAAAACCCCAAAATATAGCATAACCTCACTTTAACTTTAAAAACCCATATTAAACCATTCAAATTGGTGTTTTAAGTTTATTAATATCATTAAAAAATATATTTTAACATGTTTTAAACCAATTACATTAGTTAGTTAAACACACACTTGTAGCCAAAATCCTAAAATGGCATAACATTTCCCATTGAAGGTTCTCTATTCCAACTCAATCTAATTATCATTTCAAACTTATATTCATCGCTTTTATCACTAAAGAACATACTTTAATCAATAAAAATAAACAATTCAACCACTTTGAAAATGTCATTTTCAAAACCCTAAATCAACACTTCCATTCCCAAACTCTAATCAAACTTAGCCAAATATATCATTTGACTTTAAAATACTTGTTTATGCATCAAAATAACACATTTTGAACCAAATTGCATAATTAAATCACATGAATTCACAAATCTAAAAGTTTCATAACCCTAAATTCTCTCTCTTCACCAAACTCAACTTAAATTTAACCATTTCCTCAATCCAATCTTAAAATCATTGTTAACTACTCAAAATAACTTCATTCATACCCAAATAAGCAATTAAAATATACCACTTCAAAAATCCAAAACCAATATAATCTAATCTTTATGGAAATCCAAGGAAAAAGTTGAAAACTTACTAATTATGATGGAAATCACCAAAAATCCAACTTGAACCCTTGAAATCCTTCAATTAAATGAGCCCATGGAGTTTCGGCCTTGAAGAAGAAAGAAGAAGAAGATGATAACCTTTTAATTTGCTCTTTTCTTCCACTAATTTATTAACCATATATATAATACAATAATATATTTTTAATTAATTAATTAAATCCAAAATTTACATATTCCATACAAAAATAAATTATTTTAAAATTATTTAAATAATTTTTAATTTTCAAAGTATAATTACAAAAATACCCTTTGACTTTTTGACTTTTCGTTTAGAAATGTTGACTTTTAGTTGACTTGTATAAATTACGTTCCTAATTTTTGAAAATTAAATAAAATAAATTAAAATTTAATTGGATAAATCAAATAAATAAATGAAAAATTGAATGATTTTAAGTGAAAAAGTGGGATGTATATGTGAAATTTATATGAAATTAAGCTGTTGATTTTAAGATAAATTGGTTATTTCTTTAAGGATATTTTAGTCTTTATACTATTAAGTAAGATCCATAGCTAATTGATGAAATGAAAGGCAAGACCGCAATTTAATAAAAGTCAAAATTAATTTCATTTCTACTATTCCTAATATATAAGGCTTTTATTCTTATGTTATGATCAGCAGGACCCATTAAATAATATAAAGACTAAAATATCCTTTAAAAGTAAAAACTAAAATACCCTTAAACAAAACATAAAATGACGTCGTTTTCTGTTTGGGTTCTTGAAAAAGAAATACATATTTTAGTAATTTTAATTTCACCCACTATTAGTAGGGCCATTGAAATAATATAAATACTAAAATACCCTTTAAAAAGTAGAAAAAGAAAGATACACTTTTATAATTTTTATTTCACCAATGTGTATCCTACTTAATAGTATAAAGATTAAAATATCCTTTAAAAAATAACCACTTTATCTTAATATCAACAACTTAAAGGGCAAGACTTTAATTTAACAAAAGTCAAAATTAATTTCATTTATACTATTCCTAACATCTAATGCTTTTATTCTTATGTTATGATCAGTGGGGCCTATTAAATAATATAAAAACTAAAATGTCCTTTAAATGTAAAAACTAAAATACCCTTAAACAAAACATGAAATGACGTCGTTTTCATTATGGATTCTTGAAAAAAAAATACATATATTAGTAATTTTAATTTCACCCACAATCAACAGGCTCATTAACTAATATAAAGATTAAAATACTCATTAAAAAGTAGAAAAAGAAAGATACATTTTTGTAATTTTCATTTCATTAATTAATTATGGGTCCTACTTAATAGCATAAAGCTAAAATATTTTTTAAAAAATAGCTACTTCATCTTAAAATCAACAACTTAAAGGGCAAGATAGTGATTTAACAAAAGTCAAAATTAATTTCATTTATACTATTCCTAATAATATATAAGTAGGGGTGGACATCGGTCGATTTGGTTAATTAATCAACTGAACCAATCGGTTAACTAAATCAATTTTTTTAAATTTTTTAACCGAACTGACCGAAATTTATTTTGGTCGATTCGATTAATTAACTGAACCAATTAATTTTTTTAATTTTATAATAAAAATTTTATTTAGAAAAAAATTAATATAATTAAATAATTAAATAAAACTTATTAAAAAACTAAAAAATAACTTTAGTTTGCAATAAAACTTTATATTTATAGTAAAAAAATTAATATAATTAAAGAATTAAATAAAAATAATAACAAAATATTTTTTAAAAAAAGGTTCAGTTAATGGTTAACCGACCAAACTGAACTGATTAACCATTAACCGAATCAAAAATCAAAAATCAAATTTATATAAATTTTTTTACCGAACTGGCCGAATTATTCTACAGTCAGTTAACCAAATTGAATTTTTAGTCGGTTAATAAAAAATTTAGTTGGTTAACCAAATTTTATTCACCCCTACATATAAGACTTTTATTTTTATGTTATGATCAATGGGGCCTATTACATAATATAAAAACTAAAATGTCTTTTAAATGTAAAAACTAAAATGCACTTAAAAAAACAGGAAATGACGACGTTTTTTATGGGTTCTTAAAAAAGAAATATCTATTTTAGTAATTTTAATTTTACCCACTATCAGCAAGGTCCATTGGTTAATATAAATACTAAAATATCTTTTAAAAAGTAAAAAAAAAATACATTTCTGTAATTTTCATTTCACTAATTAACTGTAGATCCTACTTAATAGTATAAAGACCAAAATATTCTTTAAGAAATAACCACTTAATCTTAAAATCAAAAACTTAAAGGACAAGACCATAATTTAATAATAGTCAAAATTAATTTCATTTATCACAATCCTAATATATAAGGGTTTTATTCTTATATTATGATATGCCAACAAATATTAAAATAATAAAATATATACAATAAATATTGAAAATTTGTCAGATAAATACCCTTTAATAAAATATTAATAAATTTTAGACCCTACTATTCTTTATTAGACCCTTCTAGACAAAAATACCATTTAAAATTTAAAAGCCCACTTCATATTTTTAGAAGCAGTTTTTTTTTCTCTCTCCCATTTTAAAATTTCATCTTCTCCTTCTCGTTCTCTGTCGAAGAAAGAAATCATCAATCACAGTAGTTGTATCTTCGCTATTTCTTCATTGTTTCTCTCCATTTTTATCATTTTAGGATCGAAACAGCTGTTATTTCATCACAATAGTCTTCTCGATCTCAGCAGTCGCTATTTCTTTATTGTTCCTCACTGAGATATAAAGATATTTATATTATTTCTCTGTCGATCTCTCTCTTCTAACTCTTTCCCTTTTAGAGTTTTAAGGTCGAAGTTGTTGTCTTCTCTCTACAGTAAACGCTATTTCTTCACTATTCCTCACTGTGATCTAAAGGTATTTATCATGTTTCTCTCTTAATCTCTCTCTTCTAACTCATGCTTATTTTGATTTTGAGAATGAAAATTTATTTGTGGAATGTTTGGTGTTCAGTGAAATTTTTGATTTTGATTGCTAATTTTCGCTTTACTGATGTGGTGATATAAACAGTTTAGATGGAAGAACAAACTATGCATGATATGATATGATATGAGTTTGTATTATTGATATGAGTTTAATATGAGCTAGTATGAGTTTTGATATGAGATGGTATGAGTTTAACATGAGTTAGTATGAGTTGATATAAGTTTTAAATTAGTTGGTATGAGTTGGTATCAGTTTGATATGAGTTAGAATGAGTTTATTTGAGTTTTAATTAGTTGGTATGAGTTAGTATGAGCTGATATGAGTTTGATAAGAGTTGGTATGAATTTGTCTTGAGTTGATATGAGCTGGTATGAGTTGGTGTGAGCTGATATGAGTTGGTATGATTTGATATGGGTTGGTATGAGTTTATGTGATTTGATAATAACTTGGTATGAGTTGGTTTAAGTTGATATGAGTTTGAAATTAGTTGGTATGAGTTTGCTAAGATTTGGTACGAGTTTATATGAGTTGGTAATAAGTTGGTATGAGTTGGAATCAGTTTGATATGTGTTACTATTAGTTGTTATGAGTTGGTATGAGTCTGATATGAGTTTGTATTATTGATATGAGTTTTGATATGAGTTGTTATGAGTTAGTTTAATTGGTATGATTTTGGTATAAGTTGGTATGAGTTTGATATGAGCTAGTTTAATTGGTATGAGCTTGATATGAGTTGATATGAGTTTGTCTTGAGTTGATATGAGTTGGTATGAGTTGGTATGAGTTGATATGAGTTGATATGAGTCTGATATGAGTTTATATTATTGATATGAGTTGTTATGAGTTAGTTTAATTGGTATGATTTTGGTATGAGTTGGTATGAATTTGATATGAGCTAGTTTAACTGGTATGAGTTTGATATGAGTTAGTATGAGTTGATATGAGTATAATATGAGTTGGAATGAGTTTGTCTTGAGTTGATATGAGTTTTATATGAGTTGGTATGAGTTTGTCTTGAGTTGATATGAGTTTGTATAAGTTGGTATGAGTTGATATGAGTTGGTATGAGTTGGTCTGTGTTTGAAATTAGATGGTATGAGTTTGCTAAGAGTTGGTATGAGTTTATATGAGTTGATAATAAGTTAGTATGAGTTGGTATGAGTTGTTATTAGTTAGTATGAGTTGGTATGAGTTTGATATGAGTTTATATTATTGATATGAGTTGTTATGTGTTAGTTTAATTGGTATGAGATTGATATGAGTTTGGTATGAGTTGATATGAGTTTGTCTTGAGTTGGTATGAGTTGATATGAGTTGGTATGAGTTGATATAAATTTGAAATTAGTTGGTATGAGTTTATATGAGTTGATAATAAGTTGGTATGAGTTGATATCATTTAGTATGAGTTGGTGTGAGTTTGAAATTGGTTGGTATGAGTTAAAATCAGTTTGATATGGGTTACTATTAGTTGTTATAAGTTGGTATGAGTCTGATATGAGTTTGTATTATTGATATGAGTTTTGATATGAGTTGTTATGAGTTAGTTTAATTGGTATGATTTTAGTATGAGTTGGTATGAGTTTGATATGAGCTAGTTTAATTGGTACGAATGGTGTATGAGTTGATATGCGTTAGTATGAGTTTGATATGAGTTGGTATGAGTTTGTCTTGAGTTTATATGAGTTGGTATGAGTTGATATAAATTTGAAATTAGTTGGTATGAGTTGGTATGAGTTGATATGAGTTTGAAATTAGTTGGTATGAGTTTGCTAAGAGTTGGTATGAGTTTATATGAGTTGATAATAAGTTGGTATGAGTTGGTATGAGTTGCTATCAGTTAGTATGAGTTGGTATGAGTCTGATATGAGTTTGTATTATTAATATGAGTTTTGATATGAGTTATTATGAGTTTGTTTAATCGGTATGAGTTTGATATGAGTTTGGTATGAGTTGATATGAGTTGGTATGAGTTGATATAAGTTGATATAAATTTAAAATTAGTTGGTATGAGTTTATATGAGTTGATAATAAGTTGGTATGAGTTGATATCAGTTAGTATGAGTTGGTGTGAGTTTGAAATTGGTTGGTATGAGTTAAAATCAATTTGATATGGGATACTATTAGCTGTTATACAGTGGTATGAGTCTGATATGAGTTTGTATTATTGATATGAGTTTTGATATGAGTTGTTATGAGTTAGTTTAATTGGTATGATTTTGGTATGAGTTTGATATGAGCTATTTTAATTGATATGAGCTAGTTTAATTGGTATGAGTTGGTATGAGTTTAGTATGAGTTTGGCTTCAGTCGGTATGAGTTGGTATGAGTTGGTATGAGTTGATATGAGTTGGTATGAGCTGATAATTAGTTGGTATGAGTTTATATGAATTAATAATAAGTTGGTATGAGTTGTTATCAATTAGCATGGTTGGTATGAGTTCGAAATTAGTTGGTATGAAGCGTCAAAGTTGAGATGAGTATGATTTTGTGATGAGGTGTTTTGACGTAGACTTTGTAATGAAAAATCAAGCAGGAAAAATGGCAACAAGTTCTCATACTAGTCCATCTTCTCAAAATGAACAATCTCTTTTATGCGGGGATAAGCCCATAACGCTCCATGGAAGTCCAGGAGTAATGTTGTCAACTTCTCCTAAAGGGTGGAGGATAAAAGAAGAATTTCTTCTGAACTAGGTAAGGCAAAGAAGGTAAGATTCGGTGTATTTCTTAGTGACGACATGCCAATTTCTAAGAAGGAAGTGGGAGGTGAACATAGTAATGAAGAACGCATCAGAGTAAGTAATTATCAAAAATTGTCTACTTCATATAACTTTATTTGAGACTGAACAAGTCAATGATTGAGTAGCTAATCAATTGAATATGTACCGGGATATTTATTATATCATCCCTCCAAGTGATTGGAGGTACCAGCAGGTTAACAAGGTAGGTTGTGGATTATAAACAATTCAGCTGATAAAGAATGTAATTGGTTCTAATAAAGAAAAGGTTTGTTTGATTTACAATGTGCGACTCATTGTGATTTAGGATGCTACTGTGTTCAATCTCATATCAAACTTATTAATAACACTCTTTTATTATTTTGGTGTAGATGGCTGCCTTTAAATGATACAATATCAGCTACCTTCTCGGGCTTGATGAAGAAAATTTTGATCATTGGTCTGGGCTTTTTCATACATCAAGTTCCAAATGAAAATAAAAATGAGCTTTCATTTAAGTTTGGAAAGTCAATCATGAAGTTTGGAATTATTGGGTATTGTTTAATAACTGGACTGAAATACAGTGGCGTGAAACACCTAGTTGGGGGGACTAAACTCTTAGTTCATCACTATGGTGGATGGACATGGGAGAGATTGTATGATGAATTTAAAAAAATGTCAGGATGCTGAGCTGCAAATCAAACTAGGAGTTGCTTGCCTAGTTGACATGTTGATTTTGGGAAAGGCTAAGACTACAAAGGTTGATCTTAAAATTTTAGCTCTTGTAGATGATGTTGAGGCATTTAACAACGTCGCATGGGGATTCATGAGCTGGAAATTCATGTATTCTAAGTTGACAAAACTCTAGAAAAATTGAAGAGCAGAGTAGTGGGCACCTACTCTGTCATTGATTTTTTTTATGCCATAACCATATTTGGACTGGAGGTAATTCCAAATTTACAAGAGATAGGGTGGAGAGGTGAGGAAATGGGTTTCCGTGATTAATGAACTGGAAAATATCTGCAAAATATCCATACCCACGGATTTGTTTGAAGTTATCCCAGCAGGTATTTTACTTGATATGAGCTTGTTATTTTGTATTTTTTTAGTACAAATGTTTTTATATTTTTAACATATATTGAATCAATATGTTAATGTATAGGAGCTGACTACTGTGGAAATGAAGATAACAAATGTTGAGGCTGATTCTCCAAATCTATAAGAAATTTACCGAGAGGAAATCCCCATACACTCGAAAGAGCAAAAATTACTGACCCTAATGTATTTGTTGCATCTCCTTTTATTTATGAGATCATAATGCTTATCAATTGAGTAACTGGTTTGGCTTCTAATTACTGTATAATTTTTCAAAAAACTCGAGTTGATAGCAAACCAATCAGTGAAACTGCAAAAAAAAAGGTTCAAAACATTTGAACGCAGAAGCAAAAGAAATCAAGATCTGAGTGTCATGCATGAAAGAAAAATGCACGTGGATATAGATTTGGAGAAGAATAAAATGGATTTATGTATATCTCAACTGGAGTCTTGATGCAGTGCATTAGAAATTGAAAATGCACTGCAAACTCAAGTGAATAAAGAGCTGAATGCTACCCTTTCTCGGTTGAGCGATAGACTCACGGCCTTGAAAGCAATTGAACATAAAAGGGCCGCAAAGAAGAGAAAAACCAAAGAAAATGAGGTCTCAGAATGTCAAAAGGAAAAGGAAGAGGCAAAGGATGAAAGGGAAAAGATTCATAAAGAAAAAGACCGTGAAGATGCAGAAAAGGCAGAGGGCGTGGAAGAAAAAGCAAATGAAAAAGAAGCTCTGGGATTAGATTCTACATTTTATACACCTCTGAATGCGTATGACGATTATACTAAATCCAGGTTATTTATTGTAAAATTTTATAAATGCACGTATATCTAATCACTTAAAATATCACTACTTGCAGAAAAGAAATTTCAATGGCGGCCGAGGACATGATGCAACTCAGCATGTCATTAGTTGAAGTGACAGAGACCACGTATAAGGAGCATAAGAAGAAACGTTTATAGATGCTGAATACTAAATACATTGGTGATGAGTGGACTTCGAAAGAGGGCAGCACAAAAAAAGGAGCAAACGTCTTGAAGTCTTATGCCGAAAGATGGCGAATGAAGTTACATATGCACCTATTTTGCCCTTGGATCCTTTCTCACCCCCATCTGCTGATTAGTGCTGAAGTTTGATAACTGGTGGCACATGCATTTTGATAACTATAAGCAATAAGCTGCACATTAATTACAGATTTATACTTTCACACTAATGATATTTTGATATAAACAAATTATTCTTCCAAGCAAATAAACATAATGTTATTTTGATATCTAACAGTGATCCAAGAGTGGATCAACCTTTTTGGGAGGGCGAGACCTATGATTTCATAGTGCATTCCATGAGTTATAAGGATTTTGGTATCGATTACGAGTACCCCATGTTTGGTTGTCTAACGATGTAAGATTTTCAATATAAATGCATCTTGTTGGATATTACATTGCAAATCAGTGTATTATCAAATTTATATTAATGTGTCTTTGTGTTGATTGTAGAAAATTGATGTCATATTATATTATGTGCGACAAAAATAGAAATATAATGCAGACTTCTTTGACCAGAGAAAGACATGTGGTTTTTGCTATGTCCATCAAATTTTTATGGCATGTCATGAAGATTTCAAAACGAAAAACCGGATGACTTCTAGTTATTTAACATATTTTCTTGAGGGCAAGCACAAGTATTGTAAACATGTCAAGGATGTTGACATCATTTATCTACCAGTCAATCAATCCGAACAACACTGGTTTCTTATAGAAATAAATCTACCAAAGTGGTCAATAAAGATATATGATTCGTTGTATACATATGCCTGCAGAAGCGATCAAATAAAATGTGTTAAGCTAATTGCAGAGATGTTGCCTCATGCTTTGAATGATGTTAAAATTTTCAACCATAGGCTCGAATTGGTTTATAAAAAGAGTAAGAAGCTGATAATAAATTATGAGAAGGATGTTTGTCCGCCAAGAAGGGTAAGCTCCATTCTCAGTCATTTTGTAACGATAGTTATTTGTCTTTTACAGTTGCTAACGATAATATATTATAACAGTGAAGATTGCGGAACATTTGTTGCCAAATTTGTCAAATTTTTAATGACGGACGGCCTCAACATATGGGACTGCAATCAGCAAAATATGAAAATAATTAGATATAACACGGCAGTTCATTTATGGGTGCATACTACAAACAAGAATAATAACACTTATTATAGTGAATAATATTTTGATATTTTGTACTAATATTGTGAATAACTCAAGTGGTATATATGAAAAATTTTATTCTCAATTATTTTGTTCACAATAAGATATAAACAATTATTAATTTATATGAGATTTTGTTATTTGTGTCGGATGTGGAATGTTGATCTGAGTTAATACAGGTGTCTATCAAATAAATTAGTTTGGCCTGAGTTGTGGAAGTCTGTTTATCCAGGATGTTCAGAAGATTGTTGACACAAGATGCTCCAATCTCATACTAACTCGTATCAATAAAAATATAATCATACCAAACTCATACTAACTCATACCAATAGATTTATACTCATATCAAACTCATTCTAACTCATACCAATAATTTTATACTCATACCAAACTCATATTAACTCATATCAATAAAAATACACTCATACTGAAGTCATACTAACTCATATCAATAATTTTTTACACTCATACCAAACTCATACCAATAATCTTATACTTATACCAACTCATATCAATAAAAATACACTCATACCGAAGACATACCAACTCATATTAGTAATTTTATATTCATACCAAAGTTATACTAACCCATATCAATAATTTTATACTTATACTAACTCATATCAACAATTTTATACTCATACCAAAGTTATATTAACCCATATCAACAATTTTACACTCATACCAACTCATATCAATAAAAATACACTCATACCAACGCATATCAACAATTTTATACTCATATCAAAGTCATACCAACTCATATCAATAAAAATAAACTCATACCAATGTATACCAATAATTTTATACACATACCAAAGTCATACCAACTCATATCAATAAAAATACACTCATACCGAAGTCATACCAACATATCAATAAAAATACACTCATACCAAAGTCATACCAACTCATATCAATAAAAATACACTCATACTAATCTCATACCAACTCATATTAATAAAAATACGCTCATACCAATCTCATACCAACTCATATCAATAAAAATATACTCATACCAAAGTCATACCAACTCATATCAATAAAAATACACTCATACCAAACTCATACTAAATCATATCAATAATTTTATACTCATACTAAAGTCATACTAACACATATCAACAATTTTACACTCATGCCAACTCATATAAAAAAAATACACTTATTGAAAACTCATACCAACTCATATCTATAATTTTATACTCATACCAAAGTCATACGAACTCATATCAATAAAAATACACTCATACCAAACGTATGCCAACTCATATCAATAAAAATACACTCATACCAAAGTCATACCAACTCATATCAATAAAAATACACTCATACCAACTCATATCAATAAAAATAATCTCGTATCAATAACAAAATACATAAAATTCAATTTTTTTTTCATAACCATCTGAATATGTAATTATTTATCAACTTCTACTAAAGTCTAGATCATTTTGCATAAAATCAACATATCAAATAACAAATTAATTGAACAAATAATCCTTGCATGTTCAGATGAATATTGTTTCTATTTGTTATCCGTCGATGCTCCTGATGAACTGTGCAAACGAATAGAATTTTGGCAAGTAGATCTATTGTGACCTTGCTTGCGATAGCGGATGCACCTTGGGTGAGTTTTATCCTCACCTAGTGAAGAATCCTGCATTTTTTTCGCCTCTCAGTTGAGGTGCGCACATCTAGTGGTAAAAGAGTGACGTTACGAATGTGATCTGGGATAGACCAATCACTGATATGAGGAATTCGGTTTATAACTTCTTTGTATGTTTGATACCAATATTCACTCGAATAATATGGAGAACACAACTCATAAGTGTCATAGCTGCTATTTCTAATAACCACAAGAGCATGAACACATGGGATTTGATCTAACTGAAAATTCCTGCAACAACAAAGTCCTCTTATCCATATCAACAACATAATTTTTATCAATGCCCTTAACATTGTATTTGCTATTGCTAGCAGGCTCCATCTGCGAAATATAAACAACGACATGACATGACAATATCATAATTCATGACAGTTGCTGTATTAAAATTAAAAACCTAGATATTTCAAAAAATAAAGAACTTACATTCATTGTTTGTTCTTTCATCATTCTATTCTTCAATTTTTTTCTACATCCAGTGACATTTTATCCGTTGACTGCTCTGCCTTGTTTCAACGTTCATAAGATTATCTTTGACACATCTTTCTGACTTCATCAACAAAGACAGTTATAGGAAGCTCTCTCGCCTTTACAAGCGCTGCATTGACTGATTCAGATATGTTAGTCGTCATGATGTTATATCTCCTTTTATGCATATGAGACCGCGTCCACCTATCCAACCCAACACATTCTTGATATTCTTTTGCACCAGGAATACTAATGCAAAATCAATCAAAAAGTTTAGTGAAATCATCTATTGTGTAGGCTTTTGCTGTTTTATAGTAGTGCTTCTCAAGGCCCTTGGTTATATGTTTAAATTTACACTTCAAGTTATTTAACGAGTGATACATGCAAATCCCATGGAATGCATTTGGAAAAACCTCTGCTACAGCCTTCTGAATGCTTAGGTGTCTATTAGATATAATAACATTCTCTGGTCTTTCGTCAAAAGATTCCTTCAATCTCATAAGAAACCACGTCCATGATACATAATTTTTAGAATCACCAATCTCGAATACCAAAGAAAATATCTTTTAGTTTGCATCGTGACAAAAGGCAGTGAAAAGCACACCTCGATACTTTCCTTTCAGATGAGTACCATTAATACTAATTACAAGTTTATAATTTTGGAAACCTTTAATAGCAGCATCAAAAGTAAAGAACAGATACTCAAATCGATTATCATCTGTGCATTGTAGAAGCATAACAGTATCCGGATTAGTTTTGCCTAGCATATGCAAATAGGATGGTAGAATTGAGAAAGATTATTCTGGAGTACCAAGTCTGATATTCTCATACGCATACTCTCGTCCCCTCTATGCAACCGAATAACTAATATCAACACCAAATTTATTATGCATGTCTTCGATAATGTCCTTCGGTTTGAAAACCCTCCCAGGATTTATGAATCACTTCTTAACACACTCTGCAACAACTAGTTGCTTGTCTATGTTTACTATGATCAAAATCGGTAGGACATGTATGTTGAGTGACATATTTTGTCACCATCCAACAACCTTTTGAGTCTCCAAGACTTCTCACTCTCAATCTCCACATACAACTTTTATCAATACACCACACGACAAAGAAAGAAGTATTGGACTTGAATACCTTAAACTGGAATTTCTCCCTAATTGCAATGAGGGACACAATTGTTTTAATATCATCCCTTAACTTAAATATTTTTCCCTCCTCAATCGTTTAAAATATATAACTTTTGTCTAACAATTCTGAATTAATCCTGCATGCTAACAAGTTTGTCAGCGTTTCTTCATTGCCAGTAGTTGCATTTTCTGCCTCATTATTGCAATTAAAATGAATCTCATCAGTGTGAGCTACCCTCATATGCTCAAACTCTGGCCCATGTTCAGTTTCATAATATTCTGGAGCTACATGGATAGATTCAGTAATTGGTGTAACCCTTGCATCTGCATCTTCTAGGTCTGAACAAAAACCCGGTGCCTCTACTTGTACAGTTTTTTTTCACTGATAGGATCATTACTGTCATGTCCAGATTTATGGGCTCATTCTTCAACACTAACAATCAATGGATGCTTAAGTCTATCCTCCATTACAATGCCCATGAATATCCTAAGTGACCTATCATCTACTATATCATAAAGAGGATGCGGGTTATTACCAGTAACAAATTTGAATTCCATATTTGATGTGCTGTCAATATGAAGCATCTCTGATACTGATTTCTTAAGTTCGTTGAAGTCAGCCATTCTATTGAGGAAAACATATTCAGCACCACCACCAACATATTTCCCAATGCTGACATCAAATGTTCCATCATAATATATGAGAATAATTATTTTGTCCATAAATTGGATTCGTCCTCTAGTAACTTTCATGCTATCCATCAATACCCTACAGTGAGAACCATCAATATCAAACTTATATCAACCACATATAATAAATATCAATAATACTAATACATATCAAACTCATATGTAACTAGTACCAACTCATATGAGCTCATACCAACTAATTTCAAACTCATATCAACGCATGCTAACCCATATCAAACTCATAACAACTTATACTAAACTCATATAAACCTCATACCAATTATACTAAGTCATAACAACTCATATCAAAACTCATACTAACCCATACCAACCAATATCAAACTCATATCAATAATATAAACTCACATCAGACTCATACAAACTCATACTAACCAATATCAAACTCATATCAAGAATACAAACTCATATCAACTCATACTAAAATCATACCAACTAATTTCAAACTTATATCAACTCACAATAACTCATATCAAACTCAATATACTCATACCAAACTCATACCAATTATACTAACTCATATCAATAATATTTCAAACTCATAAGAGCAATACAAACTCATGTTCAACTCAAATCATTAATACAAACTCATATCAACTCATACCAACTAATTTCAAACTCAATCAACTCATACTAACCCATATCAAACTCATACCAAACTCATATCAACCTCATACCAATTATGCTAAGTCATAATGCCTCATATCAAAACTCATACTAACCCATACCAACCAATATCAAACTTATATCAATAATACAAACTCATATCAGACTCATACCAACTCATACTAACTCATATCAACTCATACCAAAATCATACCAACTAATTTCAAACTTACATCAACTCATACTAACATTTCAAACTCATACCAAACTCATACCAATTATGCTAACTCATATCAATAATATTTCAAACTCATAAGAGCAATACAAACTCATATCAAACTCAAATTAATAATATAAACTCATATCAAATGGATACCAAGTCATACTAACTCATAACAACTCATACCAATTAATTTAAAACTTATATCAACTCATACTAACCCATATCAACCTCATACAAACTCATATCAACCTCATACCAATTATACTAACTCATAACAACTCATATCAAAACTCATACTAACCCATACCAACTCATATCAATAATAAAAACTCATATCGGACTCATACCAACTCATACTAATTCATATCAAACTGATACCAACTCATACCAAACTCATACTAACTAATTTTTGTTAGGAAATCAAGGAGATCACAGCAAACCAAAAACACGCAGCGGAAAAATTTGATCTTTGATTTCCCATCAGGATCCATGCTGTTCGTTTAATTCGACAAAAGTGTTCAAAGAACTAACCTGTTGATGATTAGAAATCACAGTTTGGAAGAGATGCCTCGATCGCGAAACACCCTCTATCACGTATCCACACGAATGCTACCGTCTGGAGTGCTAGCTCTCTACAACGGCGAAGGCTGAAAAACGTTTTCTCTAAAACGTATTAGAGTTTCTTTTTTTCTTTTTCGTTCTCTTTTATTTTCTAAAGTTACCTATAAGAAGACTTAACGTCTGGAGTGAATTTAATCACTCCAGAATCCAATTCAAAATTGGATAAGGTAAGTCAAATTCAGAATCCAAATCTAATTAGGATTATGAATATATTATCTAATAATATATATAATTGGATAAGGTAAATCAAATTCAGAATCCAAATCTAATTAGGATTCTTAATATATTATCTAATAATATATATATAAAATGAAAATAATAATAATAATAAATATTAATATCTAATATTAATATTATTAATATTATATCCAGCCCAAAGCGCATTCTTGTGTGTGACTCGATAGGCCCATATTAATTGGCAGTCAATTTAATCTCTATTAAACCAACAAGTCATAATTGGCCTCTAGCAAGGCGTTACAACTACCCAATTAATATAAGGAATGTCCAATTTGCCTAATAATAGTACATGCATTAATCCCTTTGTCACACGATATCTAGCTTGAACATAAGTCATGGTCAACGTCATACTTATATTGTCCAAACTTATGACTACTCGATTTCCAAGTAGACTGATAAAAACAAATGAAATTGATCACACTATCAATTCATTTGAGCACGGCCATGCATTTCACAGTCTCACTTATCGAGGGGCCCAAAAGATATCTCTCTCAAAGAGAGAGACAAATTCTATCTTGATTGTTCATTATACTCTACATAATTTCTATCATATATGATCATAACCTTTATTACTATCCAGTTACGGATAATTTTGATCATGTCAAAATATAATAGTCCTTATATTGGAAACTATGACAATCTCAAGTCAAAGAATTAATACATAACTATCATGAGATTTACTTATGACACTAACCCATGTAGTAATCTCATGATGGGTCTATCCAATACATTGTTCTCTAACAAGTATCTATGAAATTGATTTGTATCACTATACACATAACCATCTGATGATTATCAAATCAATGTTCATACTGGTTAAGAATTATTTTTTTTTATCTCTATAACAATAATAAACTAGGAACAAATATCAAAATTGTGTAACATGCAAACAAACAATAATGATAATAAAACCTCATTTATTAATAATGAATGTATAACATAAAGATCCAAATAAATGGCCTAGGGCATATACACTAACAATTTTAAGCTTATATCAACTCATATCAAACTCATACCAACTCATACCAAACTCATACACAAATCATACCAACTATACTAACTCATATCATTAATATTTCAAACTTATAACAGTAATACAAACGCATATCAAAATTAAATCAATAATACAAACTCATATCAAACTGATACCAACTCATATTAACTCATAACAACTCATACCAACTAATTTACAACTCATATCAACTCATACTAACTCATACCAAAGGCATATCAACCTCATGCCAATTATACTAACTCATAACAACTCATATCAAAACTCGTACTAATCCATACCAACTCATATCAATAATACAAACTCATACAAACTCATATCAAACTCATACCAACTCATACACAAATCATACCGACTAATTTCAAACTTATATCAACTCATACTAACTCATATCAAACTCATACCAACCCATACTAACTCATTTCAACTCATACCAACTAATTTCAAACTCATATCAACCTCATACCAATTATACTAAGTCATTACAATTCATGTCAAAACTCATACTAACTCATACTAACTAATATCAATAAAAATATACTCATTTCAATCTAATATCAATAACACTAACTCATATCATGATCATATTAATAATACGGACTCATTTTCAAACTTATATAAAATTAGTATCAGCTCATATCAAATTATACTAACAGCAAACTAATACCAATTCATATCAAATTCATATCCTCGCCAAAATAACTCATATATACAAATAACGAAAACAGAGGAGAAATGAAGGAAGGATAAAGACGAAAATATGTTATAGTATCGTTTAAAAAATAAAAAAAATTATTATATTACTGTTCAAGTATAAGCCAACGTCTTCTTCGATACTCAACCTCTGAATGTTGGCTCGACATCTTCTCATATTACCTCTTATATTTTTTTAAAGGAAAAAAAGAAAAAAGTTGATTTACCTTTTTACTTGGGTAAGACAAAGCAAAGCGGTCGCCAACAAATGAACTCACAAAGAACAGAAAATATTAGCACAACGAAAGATAGAGATGAGATCGGTAAAAAGAAAAAGCGATAAGTAATCGAATAAGAGAAAGATAAAGAATAGATCAAAAAATAAAAGAGAGAAAAGAACACAGTGCGAGGAGAAAAAAACCCATGAGAGAGAAAATGTTGTTTATGCATTTTCTTTTTCTTTTTTTTTAGAAATGGAGAGGGATATTTTTGTTAAATAAAATATAGTTGAGATTACTAAGGTCTATAAGTTATTAAAGCAATGGTCAAGAGTATTTTTTTACCAAATTTTTATAAATATTAAAAAAATATTAAAATAAATAATAAAAAATAATAAAAAAAATTTATATGCAGCCCTTAAAATTATTTATTTAGCCGATTTATCTCTGAGCATTAATGGATGTGGCGAATTTTCGATTCACGCCGCCGAACTGCCTGTAGGTAAAATTAATTAGCTCTTCACCACAAAAAAAAAAAAATCTTAATTAAGCAATCGTGAGAAGTCGGCGTTCTTGATATTTTAACGACAATTGATAAAAAAAAAAAAAAAAAGGGACAAAAAGAGAAAGAGAACTCAATGCTTCAATTAACCCAATTTTGTTGAAGGAAGCTAAGTGAGTCAGACTTTTCTTTCTCTTTGGTTTCGTTTATTTTGCTGAACAAGACCTTAATAATTTGATTGATATGATGAACGGAACAATGTCCACGACAAGTGGCCCGGCCGCTGGTTCAACCTCTCTTTTGATGACGACTGTCCCTCAAATTCGTTCATCTTTCAGTCCAAGAGATGACGCTTTTTCAAGAAACCGTCGGGTCAACACGATACAGCCACTTCGTTTCCCAAAATTTTCTACTTCTTCAGCTCGATTCAATTCCAAGACTCGAATGTATGTTTATTTATTGATTCTTTCATTTCTCTTTGTTTATATCATTAAATTTATGAGTTTTTGTTTGCTTGTTTGATTATGAGATTTTTTTTTTGGATTTGAAGATGGCCGCATGAAGTTGTTAATGGAGGAAGAATATCAGGCGTTTGTAGTAGAAAAAAGAAGAATAATAATGTCTGGAAACGCCCTAGTTCTTTGCTCTGTGAAACAGTGACTAAGGCATCTTTTTCACAACAATATAATTGCGTTTCTTGCTGCCTGAACCGCTATCGAAATCATTCTAGGAGGATCACAAGAGCTGTTCCTGGAGTTTTTGTTGACAAATCTGCTTTTCATTTGCCTGGACATGCTACTTCTGTTAGTTAACTACTCTGACTTCCTTTTTGTTGCTTTATTCTACTGAACAACTCATACAACCTTTTTCATGGGCAACATTTGGAGTAGTGTGTTCTTTCACTACCATTTTTTTTTTCATTTTTGGTAAATTTAGTTACGATTAGGACACGAACTCAAGACTTTTCAGCCGGACAACACTTCAGTTGCTCATTAGTTCAGTCCACTATTTTGACTTTTTGTGTGCGCTAGCTATTATTTCCCTCTTGTAGTGATATTAATTAAGGATATCGATTCGTAAAAATGAAACGACTGGCTTGGGTGCTTGAAGCATATTTAAACCAATTCTTTTTGAGTTGACCTCAAGCTTACCTAAATTTGTTTTTGAACGTGGTTTAGGTGTAACATTTCAAGCTTAAGTCCCTCATAAGTAGAGCCTGAGCTTAGCTTTGCCTTTTCATACTCTTATATACAGTGAATGATGATACAAATATATAATTATGGCAAATTGAAATGTTTAGCATCTGAACAATGTAAATTCTTATACCTATTAATTATGGCAGCTAGGAATATTGGAATGGAGACCCATCTTTTTCCCTATACTTGTCACATAATTTGTGCGTGCCTCATTTTAGATTTTGCAAGCATAGTAAATATGTTCTGTTGAGCTGATTATTGTATGTCTTATTTTTAGGTGAATCATGTTCATGTTCCATATGCATCTGTGGGTCCAAATGAGCCACATGCAGCAAGTACAGCCTGTCCAGATGGTATTCTTGAGAGACAAGATTCAGAATTATATCCTGAATTAGGAAGAACAGGATTAGCTGAATTTTTAAGAACTGAACTTCCATCTCACCCAAAGTTGTATCGGGGGCAGTTGAAGAATGGCCTCCGATATCTCATATTACCAAATAAAGTTCCCCCAAATAGGTATGACTTGTGCATTTGTCTATGGCTTATGCTTCCAGGACAATCATGTTTTATAGGATTTTTGGGTTAATAGTTATGTAAGATAGGTGCATTGCATGATAAAAACCAAATGCTTGATGCACAACTCGCTGACATAACTGTTATATGCTGCATTCAGGTTTTGTATATTCTTGCAACTTGATGCATAACCCCTAGCAAGTTGATGTTGACATGAGAATTGCCAAACTAGAAAAATACTTCTATATTGAGAAAAGAGAGAGAAAGCGAGAGAAAAAAAAAGAAGAATGAAAGAATGTTTAGCTTGATTATTTCCTCAAGCCTATTGGGGTATTTGTACTGATCTTTTATACATCTATAATGCGAAATAATATTTCTAAAGCTTGCTAATTGCATGATTACAGCCAACACAAGTATATTTTAACACTAACTGCATAATCATATCATATATCTTAACATATATATAGCTGCAGAAAATTTCAAGTGAGAGCTCCTCAAACATTAAATGTTAATTGCATTCATGAAATATTCTTGACAACATGGTTTTAAGTTTTATTTGCAATAGGAAAATCCAATGATGAGATTTTTTATAGGGACAAAAACTAAATGGGTAAGAGATGAGCTCCAGTGTGCTAGGATCCTAGTTGACCAAGTTATGGTAATTGGTTCCTGGCATTGAAAATATGTGATTTTAATGTGGAATCAATTTAGACTTTGGCTCTCCAACTCCTTGAGCTAGTTTTTGAAGTATAGTTCTTGCAAGATTCATAACAATTGGCAGTAAAATCAATCCTTGCGTGTGGACAATCCGAGACTTGAAAGGGATACCCTGCAGGCGAGATTAAAATTACTAGTAGTCTTGAGAAAAAAAAATAATCTGAGCTGGGCTAGTATTGGTAGGAGTAAGAATTGTTGAATATATCGGGTGTTCAACTGTGGGAAAATGTGAGGGTACTAGTTGGCTAAGGTATGAGATTTGGTGAATCTCACATTGTGGGCATGGGATTTTAACATAGTGTCAATATGGATTTTGGGCTCTTCAACCCCTTGAGCTAGCTTTGGGGTGTGGTTTTTTCAAGGTTCATAATGCAATGCTATTTTATTCTTTATAGTATATATAAGTACAAATATTCTTGTTCTTTTCATCAATGAATTTCTTTCCTTCCCTTGTGATAAGTAACCCGTCCCATCAATGTATTTCTGAAGTTATTTTAAAATTCGGTATGTTGTTCCAGCACTTATATTTGTGAGATCATTTAGAATCTGTATTTGTCTCACGTATTTCAAGATGCCTGGCTTGCATTTTTGCCCCTATCACAAATTTAGGAGTTGTTCAAGTCTTTAAATACTTAATATTGTAATGTTTCTAATTTACTTTTGTGATTGAATTAAAAAAAATCAGCAATTATGTTTTGTGTGATGCAATTCAACCGTAGGTGTGATGGAATGGGACCTTAAGTGTGATTCTAAGGAAATTTAGATGTGAAGTTTAAGCTATTTTCTTTAATTTTTGTTGGTATTACTGTTCATCCAATTACTATTCACAACTCCAAAAACAGCCCATTACCCTTTATTCTTGCTTAGTTTTACATCTCAATCCCCCTATTTACATACCTCAACCTTCCGCATATATTTTCCCACCTATTTTAGTTGCATGCAGACCTGAAATTCACTCTTTATAACCAGCCTTCGAACCTGTCCTGTGTCAAATACCCAAGCAATAAAAGCTTACTATATATTGGTGCACTTCAAGATTTATCAGAGAGAAAGTTATGAAGTGTAAACAACAGGTGTTATTACCGGCTATCATTATCATATTCTTTTTATTTTTATTTATTTATTTTTTGCCAAAGACTAACTACCATGAATTGACTTGAGTAAAACCACTTGAGTAACTAAGTTTATGACCATTATGAAGTACTAACAGTTGAAGGGTGGTACAACACCCACATCCAACGACATCCTCTTTCCGTTCATCAAAGGATATTACAACTTCTTATTGCGGAATGATTTCTTCATTTACAAATAACTAAACTTTCTTCAATGGAGTTGATGCATGATGTGTGTGTTTAATTGGAAATATAAATATACTTGGAGAAAATTTTGCCACTTCGATATGAAAAGAATAGAGGGAAAAGATGTGCTTATGTATATGCTTGAGGATTTGTTAAGTGTGTGGTATGCACTTTGATGACTAGAAGCATCACACAAATGAGGCAATTTTCACCTCTCTGTTTTTGTCTGTTTTTGCTAATATAGGTTTGAAGCCCACATGGAAGTTCATGCGGGATCAATCGACGAAGAAGATGATGAGCAAGGGATTGCACATATGATTGAACATGTTGCATTCCTTGGAAGCAAGAAACGTGAGAAACTTCTTGGGACAGGCGCCCGTTCTAATGCTTACACTGATTTCCACCATACTGTTTTCCATATCCATTCACCGACTACTACAAAGGTTTGTCATTTGCTTTTTCTTTTGAGTGCTTTTGGACATTGTTACATTGTTTTACTTGGGTCTGTATTTCCTGCATGGATATAAATTCTAGTTTTGTGGCCAATGTGTAGCTTGGGTGGTAGTTGAAACTTCTGTAAAGAGGGTGCAGTGAGAGCAAATCCCCACTCCCCCAACCATCATAAGTAAGAAAAAAAGAAAGAAAGAAAAGAACCCTGAATTTAATTTCTGTTTTTATGTTCTCCATCATGTTTGTGTTCTGCTTTTAGCAGTGGGATGTTTTATTCCTACATGTTGTTTTTAAGTGTTTTTTACCTTGTTACTTAGTGGCAGCCTTAAACAGAGTTGGAAATGATTGAACATGAAAATATTAGAACTAAGTACCTCATTCTGTAGAGGAGAAATATAAGAAAACAATGTATATTTAGATTCACTTGGCATATGTAGCAAGGATAAGGTTAGCATGATGTGACCTGTATAGGAACACAAAATGTGGAATATAGCTATATTTTATCTTTACCATGTGACCTGTATAGGAATACAAAATGTGGAATATAGCTATATTTTATCTTTCTTGTACAAGCCTGTGTTTGTCTGGACAACTGCATCACTTACTTTATGCTGAATTTTCATGATTGTTTCCCCTGTCAGAGTGAAGGAGGGTTTTTTTTTTCTTTTTTTGAAAATTTATCACACTCATTGCACCATAGTAAGGTTTTTTTTTTCTTCACATTAAGAGAAGTTATATGCTATATTTAGGGTTAAGTGAGGTATCTAATTTTTTGGTTTGCTATATGTAAGCCATTAATTTTGAATGAGGCATTAAATATGTTACAAATTAAAAATTATATGTGGAATAACTGTTGTTGAGTCTCAGAGTATACCATCCTATATGGGTCCTAAAGCAATATTTAGGTCTGAGTATCTTCTCACATAGGTCGAACAGGATTGCATGAAAATGGAGTAGATCTGCCTTATGTCTCCGTAAACAGTCTCAGTTTATGCGTTCAATGTCATAAAGTGTAAAGTTCTGAAACTCATATATATTGATATACAGACTTATGCCTATTTGCAGTATCAGTGAATCTAGTTCATTTGTTGCTTCCTGTTGCTTATTTTCTGAATTTGTTGTTTTGCTAATTTTGGAAATCTGGTATTTAATGGTGAGAAATGGGATGTTTCTGTCAGGATGCTGATGGTGATCTACTTTCATCTGTATTGGATGCCTTGAATGAGGTACAGATAAGAACTTTGCTATATGTTTTGGGTACATGTCCCGATATGATAAAATAATTCATTAGTAGGAAGAACAGGTTGCAAATTGCAATTCTTCATTTGTGCCTTGTTTCATGAATATTTGACTTAAGGGTGTGACATTTGGTTTGTCTTTCTGCATGTATGTTTCATGATGACAGATTGCATTCCACCCAAAATTCCTTTCTTCTAGAGTTGAAAAAGAACGGCGTGCAATTCTTTCAGAATTACAGATGATGAATACAATAGAGTATCGTGTAGATTGCCAGGTAAATCTGAGTTTCTAATTATGGTCAATGTTTTAATATTGATGGTTAATATCATTATTTTCAAAGGATTTTCTTTTCTTTTCAGTTGTTACAACATCTACATTCTGAAAACAAGCTGAGTAAAAGGTTCCCTATTGGATTAGAAGAGCAGATTAGGAAGTGGGATGCAGATAAAATTAGGAAATTCCATGAGCGATGGTACTTCCCTGCAAATGCAACCTTGTATATCGTTGGTGATATTGATAACATCTCAAAGACGGTTCACCAGATTGAAGTATGTCACAAACTAAACTATAATGCGTAGAAGACTTATGTCCATTTTATTAATTTCTCTGCTTCCCAAGAAAACTAAGGATTACAGCTCATTTGTTATTATGCAGACTGTATTTGGACAAACTGGCCTTGAAAACGAGACTTCTTCTTCTACTCCTAGTGCCTTTGGTGCGATGGCTAGTTTTCTTGTTCCCAAGCTCTCTGTTGGGCTGCCTGGAAGTTCATCCCCAGATAAGTCTTCTAGCTCTGTAGATCAATCTAAAATCTGGAAAAAGGAAAGGCATGCAGTTCGTCCACCTGTGCAGCATAACTGGTCTCTCCCGGGAAGCAATGTAGATATGAAGCCACCCCAGATTTTTCAGCATGAGCTGCTCCAAAATTTCTTAATTAATATGTTCTGTAAGGTAAATCTAGTGTTTATTTAAGGCACATAATCTTTCATGTGTAACTTCAGTTTTATTAGCTGTTGACTAGGTTTTGATTGCTTTGGTTTTATTGTTTAACATTGTTTTTGGGCATTATTCTGTTGACTGCAGATTCCAGTAAACAAAGTCCGAACGTATGGTGACTTGCGTAATGTTTTGATGAAGAGAATATTTTTATCTGCATTGCATTTTCGCATTAATACGCGATACAAGGTATATGATTGCATGGCTTAGTTCCTATATTTATTATAAATAAATTGTTTCTAACCTTATTTATTGTCATTTGTTTGCAATTAGTTTAATGGGTTTCTGACTGCTGTTAAATCTTAAGTCCTACACTGTTCTATTGCTTTTCCGTTATGGTTGTTTGGTCATTGCCTATTGGTTCTTCACATTTTCAATGGAAGGACTCAAGAATATGAATGATGATAATGATTATTTGGTTGACAATGTTTGAGTTTTTGATTGATCGTATTACTTATAGAGCGTTATGTCCTTTTTTTTGCCTTAATGCAAATTAATAGACAAGAAATCTGAAATCAAACATTTATGAAGTGTGAAGACTGATTTATGGTATAATAGAAGGTTGCAAAATATAACTGCTTGTTTCATGTGTTTAAATCGTCGTAACCTAGTTTGGTTAGTGCTTTGAAGGTTTTGCTAATCATTGAGATTTCAAGAGTTGAATATGTTGTTTGATTCAGATTATGAATGATTATGACTATTTGGTCACAGTGCTTGAGATTTCAGCTGCTTATTACTGATTAGTATTTTGCTTTCTTTTATTTATGCATATCAATGTTCTAAATGGAAATTAATATGCAATAACAAAATTGCTTGTAATTAATATCAAATATTTACCAATTTTTCACATAGCTTCTACTTTGTGGATATTCTGCCTGTTTGTTTTAAGTTTATATTATCTAGTCTGGTCGGTGCTTTCAGTGTTTGCTAACTGTGGAAATTTTCAGAGTTCAAACCCACCTTTCACCTCAATTGAATTGGATCATAGTGATTCTGGAAGGGAAGGGTGCACTGTCACAACTCTTACAGTAACTGCAGAGCCCAAAAATTGGCAGAATGCAATTAAAGTTGCTGTTCAAGAGGTTTGTACTTTTTGATGTCTTCACCAACAGAGTTAATGGAGTTCTCTTGCATAGAATTTGTCATGCTGGCACGTTTCATCAGCAAGTTTAGAAGGTTATTAAGATTTAGCTATGGTGTTTTGTCAAGTTCAAGAAGACAAAAAGTCTGAACTTGCTATGCTATTTATTATTCATTTGGTATATGGTATTTGTTTTGAATATGAGTGCCAAGAATTTTAGAGCGCATATTTTTCCTTAACAATTGTTGTGGGTTAAGATTGCCTGGTATCTCTCTTTTGTGTTTGATAACATTTAAGAAAATATTTTGTTATCCTTTTGTGTTTATTATCTTATTTTCTTGTATTCAAATTGTCCTTTGCTCTAGACTAGGAAAATCCTAGATTTATTCCATTAGGTCTTTGTGATGTTCTTGGCTATGCTTGAGATATAAATTATTTTATTTTATTTTATTTTATTTTATGTTTCTCTTAATTTGCTAACTGCAGGAAAAAGTTGCATTATGCGGTGAAATTACATGATTAGTTGCCACTGTGAAACTAGTCTATTGTTCAATGCTGTTAACTTTCTTCGATGATTTTGTGAATCTTTGTCCTTTTTTCTGTCCTGGTTGCCAGTGTCCATGATACTTTGTTTTGCTGCAGGTCCGGAGACTTAAAGAATTTGGTGTTACAAAGGGTGAATTAACTCGCTACATGGATGCACTTCTAAAAGATAGTGAACATCTTGCTGCTATGATTGATAATGTGTCTTCTGTTGATAATCTGGAATTTATAATGGAGAGTGATGCACTGGGCCACACTGTGATGGATCAGAGACAGGGCCATGAGAGTTTGGTTGCTGTTGCCGGGACAGTCTCTCTTGAAGAGGTGATATTTATTTATAATAACCTTGTTTATCAGCTGTTATGCTCTTTCTGCTTTCATTTACTCAGTGTTTTGTCAGCAAGAGCAAAAATTTTCGTTCTAGTTAACCTATTTTTTTTTATGCTATGTGCGTGTTGTATCTAGGAAGGGTCAATCTCATGCATTTGAATCTTATGTCAATGACTCCTGGTATCACCTATTGGTAATTTTGCATCTTTATTGCAATCAAGGCTTTAAATTGCCTGTTATCTTTTCTTGGTATGATGGGTCTTTGTGTGTTGTTTAGCTAGTGGCGGATTCACTATAAGGGCAATTGAAATGCAGGGATATAGTAAGAGAATGGTAATACTGCTCCCACTATCCCCTCTGGATAGTGCTAATTGCCTCATAACCATTTAATTTTAAATTATTTATTCATTATATTTAGTTTGAGTTAAATGAGTTAAAATATAAATATTGTTTTGTTTTGGTCAGAATATTAATAAAAATTAGAGAAAAAAAAAATTAACAACTAGAGTTGGTACATTTGTTTATTTTAAGTATAATATATATTCATGTTAAAGTTTTTTTTTTTTTTTTGAATATTATCAATAGTATACATGTATTTGTATTCTATTTAATTATTTTTTATGTGTATATAATTATATACATTGCTCCTGCTGACCGAATTTTCTGAATCCGCCGTTGATTTTAGCCAGCCTACCTCCATGGTTATTATTGTCAAAATGAATCAGATTCATTGTCTTAGAAGAATTAAATAAAGGATCCAATAAATGTTATTTTAATGCATAAATTGCCTTATTTAGCTAAAGAAACTGATGACAATTCTTTAGAAGTTACCTTATTCAATACAGAACTTTAGAATCAAGTTACCGGGTACAAAATATCTGAGAGAACTGGTTAAAGATGAAATTCATTTTTGAATCTACTAGTGGAACCAGGAAGTGTGTTTTCCCTGCTAAAAAAGGTGGCTGGATTTTGAATAAAGATGCTTCCTGCCAACAACTTGAGGAAAGAGAGGGTTATTATATTTTAATGTTAAAAGGGTAAAAGCCTAACAGGGTGTAGTTTCTGTAATAGCCTTTCTTACCCTTGATTTTCACTGGCCTGAAGCAGCCTATACTGGATGAGTAGGCCAAAAAAGGGACGAACTATGCTATGATGTAAATGTTGTAATTAAAGCTATGCTTGCAATATTACTTGAAAGAATAGTAGTCTTGCATCTTTCTTGATCGCATATTTGGAAGGGTTAGGATTTTCATCACTATTTTTATTGATTTTGTGATGGTCGGTATGAAGTGACATCCTATATTTTAATATTATCCTGTATATTTTATATTTTCCTTATAAAATTCTGTGTAACTAGTAAATTTATGGAAGTGTGTGTGTGGCAAAGAAAGTCACTGGGAAATCTATATTTATATATTATGCTAAATATATAGTCACTAACATTATATTGCGCCACATGTCTCCCTATAATCTCGCCACTTGTCATATAATCTATAAATTATTATTATTATTATTTATATGTTAATTAAAAAAATATTCAAATTAATGTTTAAGTTTCAATTTTCAAATAAAAATCTTCTAGATAAATTGTAAAAAAAATTAAAATAAAAAATTTCAAATTAAAAAAAAAATGAAATTAATTTTCAAATTTTAATTAATGTTTATATGAAAAATGATGTTTATAGTCAGTATTTTTTTCCCTTGTAAAGAAATAAAAATCGATTAAAATTATAAAACCTAACATTGAAATCCAAATAGTTTATATTAAATTTTTTTGTAATTTTTAGTAAAACCTACTGCATCTTGCGGGTAGAAGACTAAAAGATAAAACAGAAAGAGGGAAATGAAATAAAAATAAAGAGTCATTGCAGGTTTCAGAAGACAATCCTAACTCCCAAGGATCTGTTTACATGTAGCATTTATATTCTAAAAACTTGAAAATATATTTCATCCCTTCGTTTGAGACTAATCATTTCTGCTCTATTAAATACTTCAAACTTCTTATCTTGCATCTCCTGGATTTGTAATTGACAATCCATCATTGGAACTATTTAAAAATAGGTCATGAATACAGTGTTTATCCTGGGTGGGATATATTACTTTGTTTACTAGAAAGCTTTTACTTTTTCCTTGTGAAGTGAATAATCCTTCTTCACTATGTTGCTTTTGATCTGTATTTGTGACGTCAGTTTGGTTCTGTACATTCCTTATATAACTTATTGATCTACTTTGTTTGTTTAGGTTAATTCTATTGGTGCCAAGGTATTAGAATTTATTTCAGATTTCGGAAAAACCACTGCACCGCTTCCTGCAGCAATTGTTGCATGCGTTCCAAATAAAGTGCATATTGATGGAGTAGGGGAAACTGAGTTCAAGATAACTCCGAGTGAGATAGAAGCTGCTATAAAATCAGGACTGGAGGAACCAATTGAGGCTGAGCCAGAGGTTTCCTTTAGAACTTTTCCTGTGTTCCATTTTTAATGCAAGTGGTGAAGTTCAAATATCGAATTAGACATCATTTTGAGTTTGTATTTTTGTTTGTATCTGTAGCTTGAAGTGCCAAAAGAATTGATATCTTCTTCACAGTTAGAAGAGTTAAGATCACAACGTCGACCTTCCTTTGTCCCTTTACTTCCAGGAGTAAATGTCACGAAATTGCATGACCAAGAAACAGGAATTACTCTATATCGTCTTTCAAATGGAATTGCCATAAATTACAAGGTAAAGCTTATATTTCTATATGGGTTGTTGCCGGCTAACTACAATGATATTAACTTAGTTTATTATGAGGTTCCTTAATATGCCATTGGATTTTGTTTTCCTGTGTTGATGCATTGAAGTGCAGAATTTCCTTTTCTAAATAATAAAGGAAATTGCAATAATAGCAAATGAAAAATAGAGTGCTTTGATACGAAAACCGTCTTGAAACAAATGAGCTTTCCAACCTTGTTACTTCTCTGCTTGAGAAACCCCTAACGCCACAAGGAAGCAACGAACACCTTCTTGTCTTGGAGCACCGAAAAATACAAAAATTACTCATGAAAGAACTTTGTGCAACTGAAAAGAGCTTCTAGCTTCTTGGAATTCCTTGAAATTAATCAATAGGAAACGCTCCAAGATCTATTGGCCAATCACTCTTCACTACCTACAAAAATTCTGTCCCAAAGATGTCTGATTAGGCAGAATACTGTCACCCATTTTGGTTGATGATCAATGTCTGACCACTCTTGTTTATCAAATAAACAATGCAAAAAACTTTTGCAAGTATTAGGGTTAGTCTAGCTTACTGCAAGTATACAGCTGAACAAGTAATGTAATGGTGAGTATCATTCCCAGTTCCCATGAAGAAGGGTAATCTTAAATACCAAATAATCAAATTATTTATTATTTGGAAAGAAAAGATTGAATTTAATTCTCAAGTAACCAACTATAAGTAAATCTAGATCTACTAGGTTTTGACCCATATATATATATTTAGTTTAGGACTAGACTTCTTCAATTGGTTATTTATGGATTTTCTAAAGGTTCAATTCAATTTTTATTTTTTCATTTGATTATTAGTTGGATTCTTCTAAATTAAGTTATGGTCTCTCTTCAGTATTAAAACTAATATTGATCTTAACCTTTATGTCTACTCTCATGATAAAAAAAAAAAAATTAAATCAATCTATTAACATTTGTGAGAATCTTTTATCGACCTCCTAAGTTTTTTTTTTTTTATCTCTATTCAAATATTATTTAAAATTTTTATCTCTTTGAACTAATATTATGCTTCTACTCTATCTCAATTGCATAATATCTTAGATCTAACAATTATAGGCTAGCTAATTGTTGCATTAAGTACAAAAATAATAAAATAATCAAAAGATAATAATTATTGAATTAAATAGATATGAAGTTCACCATAAAATAACCAATTGAATTGTCTAACCCTAAATTGGGGTTTAGCTAATCATACTTGAAAAAAAAGTAAAGAACAAAAGAAATTAAGAAGATAATTGAAGACATTAAATATAAAAAATAAAATAAAAATCAAACTCGAAACGCCTTTGGATTGAAATAGAATTTTTGAATATTGAATCTCTCCAAAGATTAAGTCTCCTTTTCTCTTTAAAGAAATCTTGAAAACTTGCGAGGAACTAATAAAGAATAATTGAATGAATAATCGATAATGATCTCAGAGGGAAGCTTGCTTTATATAGGAGTCTTGAAAATCTTCTTTCTTGAATAGAAAAAGATCTAGGGAAAATTTTTGGGACTTCTAAACTGAATAGGAATTGAATTTAAGATAAACTTGGAGATTTTTAATATGTTTAAGAATATATTTTGGGTAGATTCTGGAATTTCTTTTTAGATTAGGAATTGTCTTTAGGATGAAATTCTGCAGAGAAGAGGAGTTCTAATTGTTATGGGGATCACATGGGCATGCTCTTTAAACTCCACGGCCGTACATTATTGTACCTTGTCTATTTCGCAAATCTTCTCTTTCAGGCATTGTGGTTTTGGAATGCATGACTGTGCAATTTCAATTGCACGGGCGTGGAAATTAAATCGCTTCTGGTCTTTTCTTTTTCTTCTCTTCTTCTTTTGTGTAGTGTTAATTTGACATCTACGGGCGTGGGAAATGAGTTGCATGCCCATGGACTTGGTTCCTTTTCTGCTTCTAAGTTGCTTTGCTTCCTTTTCGTTTTGCACCTCTACTTCCTTCATATTTCATCAAATTTTGATCAATTTGCACTTCAAATTTGTGTTTTGTAAAACCAAACTTCAAAAATATAATTATTCTAACTTTTACAACAAAAACACTTCAAATTCAATTGATAACAATAAATATGTAACTACAATAATAGCTAAAATATATGCACAATATGGCTTTATTAGTAAGTGCCTAGAGAAACATGATGACCAGCTAACAAGTCTGTTCATATGTATAATCAAAGTTATACTCATGTTCTGTTGCTTTATTAAACATGTCCAAAATATGTGTTTAATCACATTCATTCTCCTTTAACAAGGACCCATTGCTGTGCTGCTGCTACCTTTTTCTGTATTTTCTTCAACATAATTTTTATTTCCCATTATTATAATATATCATTTGATACTACAGGAGAATAAGTTTGGACGTTTATATCACATTTACTCTTTTTTTAATTGCTACAATAAAACAAATAAAAGAAATGACATGTTGGATCATGTAATATTCATGTTGATTAGCCATGATAAAACATGTCATCACAAGGGCATGCCTTGGTTTGGTAGACCACCTTTGATATATGGGAAAATCATGAAAGTAGAACTGTTAGGTTTGAACACCTAATCTCAAGTAGCATGAGGCCGACACTTGATCGGGCAGTGAGGTTAGGCATTTAGTTTACATGAAATGTGATCTTTCTTTGCCTCCTTTTACTAAAAATTTTTATTTTTAAATATGTTTGTAGTCAAACCCAATAATCTCTCTAAATGGTATTGCCACGCTTACACTAACATCACTGCTAGACAAGATTTGAGCAATTCATATGCCTTTTTTCTCTTTTCTTAATTGATATATGCTGGGAATGGGTCCAATCTTCCTCCATTTAATTTTAAATGTCATAAACACATGTGCTGCATTTCCTCCATTTAAATTTTAAGTGTCATAAAGACATGTGCTGCATTATCTTACAGATTTCAAAAAGTGAATCACGGGGAGGTGTAATGCGGCTTATAGTTGGTGGAGGACGAGCTGCTGAGTGTTCCGAGTCGAAAGGAGCTGTTATTGTGGGTGTTAGGACTCTCAGTGAGGGAGGTCGTGTTGGCAAGTTCTCTAGGGAGCAGGTAAAATAAGCTTTATTCCTTGGCCATTTGACATTCCTTTTTTTCCATTGTATCTAATTCCACTAGATTGTATTTCTTATGTGTGCAAGAAATTTTTTTGGATATCTATCAATTTAACACAATTCAACTAGGCCGTAGTTTTAAGTTAATTGGGATTGGCTATATGGATTTTTCTTTTCCATTCTAAGTGATTATGGTCTACATTTTCAGAGAGATATAAAATCATTTTGAACCATTATTTCCATATTAGTTTAAGTTTAGCCCTGCCTCTTTTAATTAATCTACTTTGAAATATTCAGGAATTTTGATAGGCACATCATTAGATATTCGCTTCACATAGCCAAACCATTTTAATTTATGCATTTTTATTTTATTCTTGATGAGAGCTACCCTCATTTTTTTTCTAATATACTCATCGCAAATTTTATTATTTTAGTACGTTCATACATCTATCTTAGTATTCTTATTTCAACAATACCCATTTCAATGTGTTCCCCTTTCAAGGGTCAACACTTGTTATCATATATCATCATAAGTCATAACTAAGTGCAGTAAAATTTGACTATTAATTTAATTAACATCTTACAATTACATAAAACTCCTATTACACTTCATTTTAAGTAATTAATTAGGCCTTATCTAACTTTTATGTTTTCATTTTATTAGTACTAACTGGCCATCAGTGGATACATGTATAATCGTAAAATTACCCAAATGTATTGAGCCACCTGAAATAATATGGGAAAAATGAAGCATGTTCAATCAATAAATCTAAAATCACTATATAATGAACTTGTTCACTTTTGATTATTGTTTACTTTTTGGCCTGTTATTTTCTCTTTTTAGACTCCAAAAGTTCAAATCTTATTTTTCTGTTATTTTAAATAGTATTCTTGCATGTGACATGGTCATCTTTTTCTGTTTTCCAAAAGAAACAAGAATGGAAATTGCAAGCATAGATGAGCTGCAAAAGTACCAGTTGAGAGAGAAAAGAGGATGTGGTTAAGGCAGTAGAAGTCCATTTGGGTAGATGAATCAGGAAGTTTTGCAACATCCTATCTAGAAAAAGGAATGAATGTTGAAACTGTGAATATATGAGATCAAGAAAGAATTTGCTATAATCATATCAGGACTCCTTTTTTGCAAAGGAGAATGCTGGAAGCACGGCCTCTATTTTTTTTTTCTGCATGCATTAACTATCATAAGTAATGTTATGCTGAGCTTAAAATTGGTCAAGTCAGGGCAAGACTGGTTGAATGATTATGAAATCTGCCAAAATATTAGACCGATTAAATTTTTAAGTGAAATCTACCAAATGATCTGTTCATGAATTTTAGTAAAATAAGAGTATATAAAAATAGAAAAAAATATTAGACCGATTAAATTTAGTGTAATCACATTGGGTGGGATGACAGTGGTCTCTTGTGAGATTTGGGTTAAATTTGGGTTTGAGCAACTAAAACAGATGGAATCACACTCAAAACTTTATGCACAGTACTAGACCGTGTTCACGATTTCAAAGCATGGCATATAATTGGTCATGCCTTCATTATCACATCCCTTTTTTAAGTTAGTTGTAATTTGTAGTGCATGTTGCCAGGTACTGCTTTTTAAGAGTCCTAACACTGGGAACTCTTATTAGCGCATAGTTTTTATCCTTTTATGCTGATTTATCTTTGTAATGTGCTTCTTCAGGTAGAACTTTTTTGTGTGAATCACCTGATAAATTGCTCTTTGGAGTCAACAGAGGAATTCATTTGTATGGAGTTTCGTTTTACTTTACGGGACAATGGGATGCGAGCAGCATTTGAGCTACTTCATATGGTGCTTGAGGTAACCTGCTTATCAGCCCACAGGCCAATCTGTAAACACATCGGGCATTCTTTTCTAATTTCATGTATTTCTATTATTGATCTGTCAACTAAATTTTTGATCTTCCTGAGTCTCAGCATAGTGTTTGGCTGGACGATGCGTTTGATAGAGCGAGGCAATTATATTTGTCATACTACCGATCCATTCCCAAAAGCTTGGAACGTGCAACTGCTCACAAACTCATGATGGCAATGTTGAATGGTGATGAGCGATTTGTTGAACCAACACCGCAATCATTACAAAATTTAACGTTGGAATCTGTAAAGGATGCAGTGATGAATCAGTTTGTAGGTGGTAACATGGAGGTATATAAACATTAACATTCAACTCTGTATATTCATTTGCTTCTGGATTTGAGGTTTCTTGTTATTTGAAGAGTGCGTGTCTATTTTTCAGGTAAGTATTGTTGGGGACTTTTCAGAGGCAGAGGTTGAGTCTTGTATAATTGATTACCTGGGCACAGTTAGAGCAACTAGAGATTCCAATGGAGAACAGGAAGTCAGTCCAGTCTTGTTTCGACCATCCCCTTCTGATCTACAGTTTCAACAAGTGAGAATTAGAGCTAATTTTATTTAACTTGCTTTTATGGAAATTGGATTTGTAACCTGGTGTGCATAAAAAATTTGGGGTTTAGGGTTGCAAATGAGCCACTGTTCCAATGGCTTTGCTTAGAACTGCTTGAAATTGAGGCTTGGTGAGGCTTGTTTAAGAAATGGGTTTGAGACAGCAATCACTGGCTTGATCTAAGATATACAATATTTTCCACTTTTGGATGAAAGATAGTGGATTTACTCATTTAGACTGAAAGCAAATTGAAATTGTTGACTGCTTTATGAGATGCACAAAGTTTTTCCTTCCTCTGATTTTCAATTTGTCCCTTTGAATTATATTGGGAATATATTAAAAAAGTTAAAATCTTTCTAGAGGGGTGAAAACATTCTGTTAATCTTATATACTACCATTTTCAACCTTTGACATCCCATTTTCATTTTCGGTACTTTTGGTTTTGTGGACTGTTCTTAATCATGGCCAAAGGCAAATATTGTTGAATTTTTGTCTTATGAGTGGAGTCAAAATTAAGCCAATCTTGAGCTCTGCATGACTCTGACAGAGCCTGGCCTGAAAGCAGGTAGCTATAAGCTTGTGCTAAGTTGGCTTTTTTGCACTTGTTTGCTCTGTTTATTATATTGCCTGGTAAAGGTTTTATTTCCCTTCAGATTTTGCAAATTTAGTTGGCTGGAACTCTAAATTTTGATGATATGGAACTGAAAACATTTTTGCATTTAACTAGGTATTCCTGAAGGATACAGATGAGAGAGCATGTGCATACATTGCTGGTCCTGCACCAAATCGTTGGGGTTTCACAGTTGATGGAAAAGACCTTTTTGAGTCCATCAGTGATTTTTCTGTTGCACCAGGTAAATTTTGGCTTTATAACCATAATTGAATAAGGAATTTGAGTAAAGAGGTAACATAAGGGAAGAATTAAAAGGAGGACAGGACTGCCCCAAATGATTGAGAATCCTGTTTCTAAGTTGAGAACCAATTTCATGAAGTTGGTATTTAGCATAGGTAATTGAATCTCAACTTTGTGAATTCAGTCAAAAGAGAAGTTTGGATGAAAGTGCAAGTTATCATGGAATCTTATCCTGTGTTTATTATCTTATCAATCCTCCAAGTTTTGCCACTGAGCAAGGATTAGGAGATTGGCCAGTGATAAGTCATATTCAGTTTACAATTTTTTTTTTAAATGGAGATATAGAATGGTTAGTTATGAGGCAAGTCATCCCATCTTATGATACTAGCTCTGGTTTCTTATTTTTTACTTTCAAGGTATCAGCACTGGAGCTTCAGCTATTGCCATATTGCTTTTTATCTTCTAAGTAAATGTTAAGAAAATTGCAAGCAACGCTAAGGGTACTATATTATCTCATCAGAGGAAATATTTGACTGTTAAGCAGATTATGTTATTAGCTTAGCATGGTGATGGGAAGAACGGTAGGATATTGTGCTTCATTTTTATTTTATTTTCTGACCCCAAATTGTGCTACTAAATAACGACCAACTATATGGTGATCTCATTTAGTTGGTCTGGCAAACAACGAATGGTAGTGTTTGCCTAGCTTTTTACCTTTACGGTAATGAGCCCTGGTAATTTTTTTTGTCTCCCTATGCTGAACCTTGCTTTCGGCTACCTTTTTCTTCTAATAATTCAGTATATGTTTAGAGAATTATGCAGTTCTGGTGGTAATATAATTCTGAAAAGGAATAGCACATATTCAATTTTCTATTTATTTTCAATTTGACATGGCGATGCAAAGAATTGTAAGAAATTGTGGTTCAATCACCAATAGATATGGTTTTATGAATAATCAACCGATTATGTTAATGTCTTCTATAAAATTTATAATATTGCCTTAATTTTTTTAATTTAAATCTAGTTGAAACTTTATGCTGGTCATGGAAGAAGATAATTGATAATTGTAAAAGATGTAATCTAATTTTTGTTTGTCTATGTGAATCTTAATTCAGTGTTCTGTGTTTAAAAATAAATAAAATTTGGCTCTTTTCTCAAATGCTTTTCTCTGTATAGACAGCTAAATCTTTGCAATTCAGATAACATGGCTGGCAATGCATTTGCAGATGTACAACCAAAATCAGAGAAACAACTGATAGAGGGGAAGGATGTTCCAAAAAGTTGGCAAAGAAAACTTCGTAGTCATCCACTTTTCTTTGGCATAACAATGGGTCTGCTTGCTGAGATCATAAATTCAAGGTAATTCTTCCAATAACTGTGCTTAAGAGCTCTTTTTTTTTTTTTTTTCTTTTTTTAAAAAAAGCTCGAACCTCAGAAATACGTTTTTGGGGGGCTTAAGAGCTCTTTTGTCCATAGGATTCTACAACATATTTAGCCATGACAGGAAGTGGCAAAATGTGGGGTTGGAATGTGGAATTTGAAGATTTTGGGAGAAATTTTAAGTCTATTATTTCTCAAATCTTAAATTTACAATAGGTTTTGGATTAATTTATAGAGAATAATCCTATTCCTATTAGAAGTATACATAAATTAGGAAATATGCATATATACATAATAGCTTAAATATAGCAACAAATCAAGTATATCTTAACAGAATTATTTCCCATCCCTTCCTCTTCCCTGTGCTGCTAACAGGGCTATACGATTTTCACTGTCCTTGTCCTCTCAGGGATCCTGATACTGGGTGTTTGGATATTGTCTCTAGGACTGATTTTGTGACAACTTTAACCTAGAAATGGATATAAATTCAAAATAGATAACTGAGGCTAACTTTTGGGTACTGTGAAAAGGATAGAGAAAATTAAGGTTTGTTTCTAAGCTTTATATTTTGAATTTTGTTAGGTATTATTCTCGAGGTTGAATTGCATCACAGGGTCCAAGAAGCAACAGCTGCAATAAATTTGTGGTTGAATATCTGGGTAATAAGTTTATAGATTGAAATCAACTCTGAAAATTAAGAACTTGACTCCAAAAATTAGTCCTAATCTTCTTAAGGATTTGGACTCCCAAAGAAAACCAATAGGATTAATGTTATCTTAAACACAAACTTAGTACAGGACTTCAAAATAAAATTAAAGACTCCTAGAATTGCAAACAGCTTTTAATTGAAGCAGGAAATTACAAATTACCCGCTTCCTAAAAAGATGAAAATCTCGCAATTTCCTGCTGCAAGAATAGCTTAATCAAGAATGTGCTGATGAAAAGCATTTGGATTAATGTTAGAATGATATTATCTAAAAACCCTTTAGAATGAGTCTTTATAGGTGAAGGACCAAATGATAGAGTTACTTGAAGCTTGCAACTTGGACAGATGTAGAAGTAAGAATTAGCACGCTTAGTGCATATGCTGCATTATTGTCAATTCCAGTTCTATGCTTGATTACATAAGAATCTTCTTGCAAGTACAACCCAATTGACGTGACAATTATTCAAGTTCTTTTGGGAGTTGATGTATTTGGGAGCTCGGTCATAATATAATTCAAACTCTTTAATAATTTGATAAAATTCCTTATCATAGATTTTTTTTTTTTGCCTCATTTTGTTTCTCACTAAAATAAACACTTGGATGGTCTCCTTGCTTAATATGATGCTTCGAACACCTTAGAAAAATCTGCTATTCATGAAAGAGGAGCTTCAACCATTCTTTCAGATATTTTCAAAAACTTTAGGAGCTGCTTCAGTGCAAAGAGAAAATGTCCTCATCCCCCCTTCATGCAATTGGTATAGCTAAAATTTTTCACGAACACCTGTTAAAAGTTTTCTTTGGCTTTGTGTGAATCAACAAAGATTTTAAATTGTTGTCTGGTTGCAGTGGGACTTTTTCTTGGTGTCATGATCAAAGTGTAATGGTTGTGCCCGACGCCGCCATGTTATTATTATTATTATTTTTTTAGTCGAGTAACTTAAGTTCATAGTTCTACAATTTTTTTAACAGAATCCATAATATATGAATATCTCAACATCTAAAATAATCTATTATTGAAAAAAAAAATTATTTTTTATCTATACACATATATATTGTTAGACACAAGTCTTGCAATAGCAATTTATTTAGTATTTGAATAACAAATAAAAAGGTAAAACCTTTATTTATTCTTCCTACTTATTATGTACTATTTTTTTTTCTAAAAAGAAAAACTTTCAGATGAAAGGAGAAACTTATCTCCATCTTCTCCTCTCCTCTATGGTATTTGTTTTTTATTTTTTCTCCCCTTCACATTTCTGTGAGATTATGGGAACTGTTTGTAGGAAAACAAAAATCCAGGCTGTAGTGGGTGGATGCAATGGCCATTTTTTGAAGCATCAGCTTAGAAGCATAAGGGGCTAAAGGGAGCTAATAGCTTGGGTTGAATTGCTAAAAATAATAGTTGATTTTGCTGTGAAAAAGCCATCAAAAGCTCTAGTTTCATTTAATCGTATACATAACTGACAGATTACAGGTCTTATAGGCTTTAGAAATTATAGATTGCTTACACATGCTTTCCTGATATGTCTCCTTTGGCTCTAGATTTTGTATCCTTTATAGCTGTGAAATTTGTCTATTTGTGACGCAGGGGAAAGGTGTGGGCTGTCAGTTTTCAACAATTAAGCCCACAATCAGCAAAGGTTTATAACCTTTGAATTTAAATTATAAGGAAAAAATAAGATGATTACAATACTATTAGTGCTGTCTATTTATAGTGATAAATCTTAACTAGACTAGGAATCCTAATTAAAGAAAGAATTAAAACTCTACTCTTATTCAATGATAAAATAGTAAATCCTAATCAAATAAGGAAACGGAAAACTAATGCAAATCTGAAATAAAAAGACTCGGCTCCGACGAGTAAACCTTGATGTATTCCGCATATATGGTTGGATCAACTTGCTTTAGCTCTTCTTTAGAAATCCATGTACTTTCACTTGTTGGTTTTCCAAACCACTTAACTAAAAATCGTCTATATTGGTTGCCACGCCTAGAACGAGCTTTCTTGACATCCAACACTTCTTCAATAACATCAGCTTTTGCAATAGGTAGCTCTTGTACTTGTGCTTCAATGGAGAATGGTACTCCATCAAATCCATGAAAAGGATACAAGTCTGAAACATTAAAAACCGGACTGATTTGTAAATCGGATGGAAGATCAATTACGTAGGCATTGGAACTGATCTTCTTCAACACTTTACAAGGTCCAAACCTCCTAGATTTCAGCTTATGATAAGTTCCTTTAGAAAAACGTTCTTGTCTTAAGTGTACGAGGACTTGGTCGCCTTCTTCAAATTCTTGTACGCGCCGATGCTGGTTGGCGGTAGAAGCATATGATGCATTGTTGTCTTTTAAGGCAGCTTCGACCTCTGTATGAATTTTCTTGATGTGATCAGCAAACAATTCCCCTTCAGCACTTACTCTAGCCTCTTGAGGCAAAGGTACCAAATCAAGTACATTTTGAGGTTTAAGTCCATAAGCGGCTTCAAAAGGAGTCTTCTTTATACTTCGATTGACTGAATTGTTGTATGCAAATTCAGCTTGGGGAATAACTAGATCCCATGTCTTTGTATTGCTTTCAACGAGACATCTTAATAGATTTTCCAAACTACGATTGACAACTTCTGTTTGACTGTCTGTTTGCGGATGGCAAGTAGTGGAATCCTTCAATTTAGTTTCGAATTTTCTCCATAAAGTCCTCCAAAAGTGCCCCATAAGTTTTACATCTCTATCGGAAATAATAAAAGTTGGAACACCATGCAGTCTCACAACCTCTTGAAAGAATAACTCAGCAATATGAACTGCATTAGAAGTCTTGAAACATGGAATAAAATGAGCCATTTTAGAGAAACGATCCACTACAACAAATATAGAATCAAATCCCTTTGTTGTCTTTGGAAGTCCCAAAACAAAATCCATACTCAAGTGAACCCAAGGTGCATCTTCACTAATCAACTCCTTAAATTCCTGCAATAATCGTTGAATTTCAATGGAATATTCAACTGATTTTTCAACCTGGTCAGCTCCTATCAGTTTGCTTTCTAAGGCATACATGACTCCCACCTCACTATGCTCAGCTTCAAATTCTTTAACACTTGCAAGCGCATTTAATTTACTAGTTGCAGCTCCTTTATTTGCTATTTGTCTAGCTTCTTCCTTAAGAGGATGCAAGGTGTACCTCTTGTTGTTTTTGTAGAACGAATAGGTATTAGGCTTCGCTTATGTGTCATGTCATGATCAAACAACCAAGGTTGTCCCACTAGAATATGCCCAACACCCATTGGTACTAGATCACATAGTGCTTCTTCTGCCAAATCATCTCCCATTGTGAATTGCACTAAGCATTGAGACGTTACCGGTACCTCGTGCCCTTTCTTCAACCAACCTACTTTGTATGGATGAGGATGTTTTATTGTAGGAAGCTTTAATTTGTCTACAGCCTCCTTTGATATTATATTTTTCATATTTCCTCCGTCAATGACTAAATTACACACTTTGCCTTCACAAATAACACGTGTACGGAAAATGCTACGCCTCCTCCAATCTTCTTTTCCTTCCTTGTTCATGGCTGTCATGACTGTTCGAACAACTAAAGACTCGCCTTGAGCTGGGTGAACATCAATTTCTTCTACTTATCATATTCATCAAAAATAGGGCCTAGGTCTTCATAATACTCTGCTAAATTCACCCTCCTTTGTGGACAAATAAATGAAGTATGTCCCTTTTCTCCACAAGTAAAGCAACGAACTTGAGAATTGTTGCCTTTCATTGTAGATGAACCAAAACTGTTTTGTCCACCATAAGGTACTATACCTTTCCCTTTATCGTTCCCATCAGCACGGATTCTCTTCATTGTATTTATTAGTAGCAGCAGCCTCTTTCTCGCTTTGTTGAGTTCTTTGAATCCCTCTTGCAGCTCCGAAATTATTTTGCCAATTGCTTCTGTTTATGGGCCTTCTAGCACCGTAACGAGAAACTCACTTTTCAGCTACTAATGCATATTGGCGAGCATCTTCAAGATTGTGTAATCGGACTATGCCCATTTCATCTCTAAGGGACTGATTCAAACCAGCAAGGTAGCGAGAGGTAATTTGTTCATTACTTTCAGATATTTCAACTCGAATAGACAAATTATTAAATTCTGCAGTGTACTCTTCAACAGACATGCTGTTTTGTTTCAAGCAGTGGAACCTTTCATATAGTTTCATTGCCTAATCAGCTGGTAAAAATTGCTTCCTTAGCTTAGTTTTCATGTGCTCCCACGTGTTGATTTTAAGCTTTTCTTGTCGTGCACGCTAGTCTTCAACTCTCTTCCACCATTGAAGCGCAGTACTCTTCAATTTAAGCTTTACAAAAAGCACTTTTCGGGTTTCAACCATTGGTTTCCATTCAAACAATTTTCTAAACTAGTTTCCCAATCCAAATAGTCTTCGGCATGCAATTTTCCATGAAAATCAGCAACTTCAATTTTAACTCCACTATTTAAATCAAGAGCATGAAGTAAACGCTCTTCCAATCTGCCCCGTGCTGCTAGATTTGCAGGTCCAGCTTCATGAAAGGGGTTTACGTCCTCGACTTCCTCTTCACTCTCAAGAGTTTCTTGAAAATCAAGGTTTTGGTGGTTGCCTTCCGGAGTCTCCATTCAGGCTTCCACGGGTTCCTGATGCTACAAGGCTTGTACAGCCCGGGTCAAATCTTCAATCATTCGCTGTATCTTAGCTATGTCGTCTTGTTGGGGCTGATTGCCTCTGCCTCTTCCAACCATGGTTTAATTAAAAAAAAAAAAGGAATCCTAGTGATCTGTTTTTTAGCTCTGATACCAATTGACATTGGGGAAAGGTGTGAGCTGTCATTTTTCAATAATTAAGCTATAATAGGGTTGATTATGGGTGGAACAGTAATCAACAATTAGGTTTATATCCTTTGAATTTAAATTATGAGGAAAAAATAAGATGATTACAATACTATTGGCGCTGTCTATTTATAGTGATAAATCCTAACTAGACTAGGAATCCTAATTAAAGAAAGAATTAAAACTTTACTCCTATTCAATGATAAAATAGTAAATTCTAATCAAATAAGGAAATGGAAAACTAATGCAAATCTGAAATAAAATAGGAAATTAAATAAAATCCTAGTTGTGCTAGGAATCCAATTAGGACTAGGATTGCTCCTGCATCAATTTGCTTGTTGATTTATTTATTTATGCAGGCTTTTCACCACAGTCAGAGATTCTCTTGGATTGACATACGATGTGTCGTTTGAGTTGAGCCTGTTTGATAGGCTTAAGCTTGGATGGTATGTGATATCTGTAACATCAACTCCAGGCAAGGTGGGTTTCATTTCTCTATATATTTGAATTTAGTTATAATTATTATTTTTACCATTCCAAAATTATTTACCAGCCACCACGTATGGGTCCAATAAACATGCAGGTATACAAAGCTGTTGATGCATGCAAGAGTGTTCTAAGAGGGTTGCATAGCAACAAGATTGCCCAGAGGGAGTTGGACAGGGTTAGTTTTAACTACAAGAATACTGTTTCTGTAATTGACAGAATTTATGTTATAGGGGTACATTGGAACAAACATGTACAATGGTAAATGTGAACTTAACAACTTATTTTTGGGTTTAAATCATAAGCAGGCATTTTATTTTCATTTTTATTTCTTTTCATTTTTTTTGAATGTCATTTGTAATGTTTATCATTCTAATAAATTACAGAATAGGAGTCTCTTGTTTTTATTATTTTCTATCTTGTGTCATTGCTGGATGTGAAGATCACATGTACATCTTTTGGAATCACAGGCTAAACGAACCCTTATAATGAGACATGAAGCTGAGATCAAGTCAAACCCCTATTGGCTTGGATTGCTTGCTCACTTGCAAGCTCCTTCTGTCCCGAGGAAGGTAAAATCAGTTATCTTTGATTGATTAGCCTTCTGTTCTTGAGCTTTTATATCATGTTTTTTATACAGATCTGTGTTGTACTTGGTAATTCTATTATTGCTTATGGAAAAAGTTATATAATAGCTCCTCTTCTTTTTCTTTTCTGGGTTTCAGGATATCTCATGCATTAAAGAGCTCACTTCACTCTATGATGCTGCCACCATCGAGGACATATACCTAGCATATGAACAGTTGAAAGTAGATGAGGATTCCTTATATTCATGCGTAGGCGTAGCTGGCAGTCAGGCTAGTGATGAGATTACTGGTAAGTGCACAGAATTAAACTTAGTAGATATATAGCTGTCTGGCATTCCCCATTTCCAGTATCTTTGGGTAAACATCGACCAGAATAAAAAGTGGAATGAAGAAGGTGATATTTAGCTATTGAAGTTGAAATTTTGTGAATTGCATGTGCATTTCCTTCCAGACATCTTCTAACTAGCACATCATACTCTTCAACTTTTGGTCGTTCTTGTTTCCTTTTTTAATTAGATCAAGTACTGTTTATTTTAGTACTTCCATATGTTGAGCTTTTGCTTTACAGCTCCCTTAGCAGAGGAAGAAACAGATGACAGCTATCAGGGAGTTATACCTGCAGGGCGTGGTTCATCGACAATGACAAGACCCACAACTTGACCTTCCTGGATATAGGTTATTTTCTGCAATTAAGTGGTACTGCGTATTAGAAATACATACCTGTTTGTTTCAATTTTTGGCTATTAACAAGAACAAACTCTTATTCCTGTAGAAATGGGAGGAATTCTATGTGATGCTAGAGGCTCAGCAGCTGAAGCTTTTAGCAGAAATACAATTAGTGAGATGCAAAACCGCTTTTCAGATTTCAGAATGGATCCAAAGGAATCAAAATCTGCCGTGTGAATGGTTATATTGATACATGCCTTCTCTTTCACACATTATAATTAGGTCAAATGCTAGATTTAAGGTAATTACACGTGCGAATAAGCTTATTATTTGCATTGTTAACCAATTTAAATAATTGGAATTGATATACCAAGCAGTATAGATATGTTCTTTTAACATTTTTGAGCACATAAAATTCAGTTTTACACAGGTGCCCCATTTTCTGAAACTGTATAATTGTAAATTTAACAAATTTTGTGTAACTTGCTATGAAATGAGGGTTTATTTTTTAACGAATGATTGTAGCATGTTCATGCTAATGTTGTCTTTTTCTTGGGAAATATCTTTTAAATTTTAATAATAATAATAATAATAATAATGAGCTTTGAAAGCGAGTTTGTTTGGAATTAGGGCGGCGAAATTCTGTTAGGGGGGATGATAGTATTAGTGGGGAGTGTGATAATGTGATGCCCCATATGCGGCCATAACGTTAGCATGCTACCTGGACCCGTAGCAATGACAAGCAGTCGGATTGCATTAGTTGTTACATGTTTTGTTTATTTTGGATTGAGTCATTTCTTCTGTTTTTTTTTTTGTCAACCATTTTTAAATTTATAATTGTTGAATAATGTCTTTTTAAGTTTTGCATTGAAATAATTGTTTATAATTAAATTAGATTTTGTAATTCACATAATGAAGAAGTTTGAGAATTGAATTCCATTTTTAAATTCATTTGGTAAGTTTATATTTTATTATTTTTTGACCTAATAAGGACAAAGCAAAACAAGAAAAAAATTATAATTGAACTTTCTAACGAAAAATAATTTTAAAATAATAATTAAAATAAGTCTAAAATATTTGTTGTCATAATTTTAAAAATAATTAAAATAATATCTAAAATAATAATTTTAAAATAATAATAATTAAAATATTTGTTGTCATACCGATTAATCAGCAAAAGAGATATAGTTAAAATATTCAAGGTTTTATTATATAAGAAAAACAAAACTAAACCAGGTAAGACTTGATGCATATTTTTTTTTTGCCACCCTTAATTATTGTAATGTTATTTCCTCCTCTTTTTACCGGATACTTGTGATATTGCTCTGAAAACTCCTTTTTTTAAAAAAAGAACACTATAATTTTATTTTGCTTTGTACTTGACAACAATGATACAACAACTATGTTTCCGATATAAGAAATTTTTACAACTTTAAAATAATGTAATATGTAAATTAAATATATAATATATAAATTAATATTTTAAAGAACAAAAACTAAAGTAAAATATAGAGGGAGAAATGCATTGTGCATAGGCTATTGTTAACCCATTGGCATATAAAACAATATTGTAGAGGAAAAAGCATGTTAGGACATTTTAGCTTAAAGTAGATGAAACACCCAATTTTGTTCGTATGAAATTGAAGCCAAAAAAAAATTATTAAGCCAGGAAAATTTTGCTCAATATCACTATATAGATGTAAATATTAAAAGGAGAATTGTAATAAACCATTCATATTAAATTATGATTGTTATTTTTTAAAATTGAAAAGAAAAAGGTATTAGTAACATTAACTTTATTGATTAATTGAATTTTTTTCTGTATATAAGAATTTAATCGTTATATTTTGTTGATTTTTCTGGTTTATTTTTCTATTAAATTTGCGGATATAATATTCTTCATTATCACATGGGGATTAACATACTAAGAAAGGAAATAAGTTGGACATGGCAAACTCCTAAAATAAATAGAAGTTTTAATTATTTTTTTTTTAACATATTAGTTATAAAATAATTTAGTCATTAGATTTTGAAATATTGATTTTAAATATTAAATTTTTTGAATATTTAGAAATCGATTAAAAATTAATATATTTCAGATTTTTCATCAAAATAAACTTAAATGATTAATATATTAAAATTATATATATAAATATAATCAAGACTAGAAAAATGGTTCAGACTCCTCAAGCTGGATCCGGCTTTCTAAGAATAAAATACACCAATATGATCACGAAAAAATAAGTCAAAACTACTGGCAAATCCGAAACTACTTACAGGAATTTCAGCCAAAACTGAAAAAAAAGGAAAAAAAAAAAAAAAGAAGTAAAAGTTGGAGAAAATGAAAAATAGACAGCAAAGCCAATGAGAGTGCCACCGTCATGGCCTCTTATGCACCCATGTGTCAAAGTGCCTGCCAAATCGCCAAAACCATCGAACCGAGACGATAACTTCACCGATTTTTCATTTCCTTTATAAAAAATGTTTGTCGTTTACGAAGGTAATCCAAGATACGCGGCATTCCGCTGTTGGTATCTTAATTTGCGTGTCCTCACACTGCCTCAACTCTCTCACTTTCGGTCGGCCCCGTGATGGATAAATTTATCAAGTTAAACTCTTTAGTGGACAATTTTTAAAAAAAAAAAAGGAAAAAAAATAATTTTTATAGTGGACAAATTTAACAACAGTTAAACTCAATTATTAAATTACTTTGTTTTACAATAGATTTAACTATAAAAAAATACTTAGATTTTATCCCTTTTCTCATTTTTTTAACATACTATTTCTTTTGACAATTACCATATAAACCTATGTTTTATTTATAATTATATCTTTTAATTGGTTAGTCTTATTTTTATTGACGTGTCAAGTTTATTTTTTTTTTATTCTAAAAAAAGGATGAATCGACGTTTCATTATTTAAAAAAATTAAGTGAATATAGAAATGTAAAAAAATAATGCTAGTTCATTTTTCAATTACATTCTAAAAGCAAAAACAATAATAGTTAAGAAAAAAAAAACATGGTTGAAGAGAGAGACATCAATCCGCTGCATCCAACAAGCACATATCCATTTATTACTGAACACTTCACTTTTAGTAACAATTAATTAAACAAAGAAGCTCAACATCTGCTATTTGGAGCTAAATGGCCGATTGGTGTCGCCGTGCAGTAATACGGGTTGTCCTATTTGTGCTATTAAAGCCGGAATTTTCTGGTTCAGATACCGAGAAATAGTCGGCAACTGGAGATCAACGGAAAGAGTATTGCTGTTATTAGCTAGGATGATTGCCTGTTATTTTGTTAGTTTAGTGTTGAAGCAAAAGCTCTCCAGGTCTCTTTGCTTTTGCTCAACATTGGTTTGACATTTTTTTTAATAGCAATTCACCACAGGTTTACAATTTCTTCGCACGGCTTGACGGGGTATAATACCCATTACCCAACGCCAGTTCAATCCATAAATGCGCTTTCCTTTATCTTCTGTTCAACTTCCACCAAGAGTTTCTTCACCTCAGCAAACTGACCATGATCCTTGGACACTTCTGTAAAGCCACTTGTACGGTTTAAAAGGCAAGAGATTTGAGTTCATTTTGCTACAAGAAAGTAACCGAATTTAGATTAAAATTAAGGGAATAAGGAAATTAACGGGCGTTACTTTTTTATTTCGTTATTCTCTCAACTTTTTCTTTTTCAAAATAATAAATCAACGTTATTTTTGCAAAGCACGTTTAATCTTTTTTTTTTTGACATGTTAGCAGAAATCCTAGTAAAATCAAACGAAAAAATAAATTTATTTAATAGTTTATCAAAAAAAATTATGATAAAGTTAAACAATGGTATAAATTTTAAATATTTTTTGATAATTAAATCTTTACAATGAAGTGTATCATAAACAAAACAATTATATCATATTAAACATTCATCTTTGAAATTAATTAAACAAAACAATTTAATATCAAAATCATTGAAAATTAATGATAAAAAATTTCTTATTTATATAGAAATTAAATTTGAATCAATTAATTATAATTAAATAAAAAAAGACTTTGAGTAGGCACAAAACCAGTGACATGGCGAAACATCATGATTCCGTGAATTGCAATATTTTGCTTTATAAACAGGAGTGAAGGCTGACGATTCTCCCTAACCGGCAGCCAGACTTGCATTTTTAAGGGGAATTTTTGTTAGTCGGAGCAGCAGAGGTGAAGCCTCAGCCCCTCATCTCTTCCTTACACACGTTGAGAAAGAGTTTTGCTCTCTCTCCCTGAGCTGATGGTTCTGCCACTATCTATAAATACACTTTCAAAACAAAATTCGAAGAAACAAGAAAAAAGAAAAATATTGCAATGGCGAAAGTATTGCTTCTTCTTCTTCTTTCCGTGCTCTCTACATTTCTATCGTTAGTGAGTGGCTACAGAGGGCCAATGGTTGGCTGTAGAATGCAGGTCTCCGACGTCGAGACTAACAAGGAGATGCAAGAGCTCGGCAAATTCTCTGTCGAAAAGTTCAACAAGCAGCTCCACCACCACGGCAGCGGAGGAAAGGAACTGATTTTTTCGAGAGTTGTAGAGGCGGAGAAGCAAGTAGTTTCAGGAATTAAGTATTATTTGAAAATTGAAGCCAAACCCAGCACAGATACCGTACAACTGCAGATTGAAAAAGAAACAATAAAAATGTTTGATTCTCAAGTTGTGGTGAAAGCTTGGCTTGATTCTAAGGAATTGATTTCCTTTCAGCCTTCAGAAAAATTCAGGGATAGAAAATTATAAAAAATTCTAAATAAAATTATAATTAATAGAATTAGGGTTTTGTTTTGTTGTATGATCAATTTTGGCGGTGTTTGCAGGTTTAATTAATAACTGTTGAGGTTTTTTTTTTCTGTCTTTGTAATAATCATGTTTATATTTTATCAAATAATTGAAAAAATTACTTAGTATGTTATATCTATTTTTTTCCTTTTAATAATAATAATAATTAAGATGTAGTTTAGTGGCTAGAAGTGTGTGTTATTTTTATCTAAGTCTATATATTTTTTCTTTTAGTATAATAATAATAATAATAATAATAATAAGCATGGATGCATAGCCTAAATGTAAATATATTTTTACTCTTATCGTCAAATACATTTTCAAATGATGATGATGATGATGATGAGTAATTTAGTGGTGAATATATTTTCTCTAAATAAATCTAAGATTTATTCTCTATTTCAATGTAATATTTAAAAATAACAATAATAATTAGAATGAAAAATTAAATTTTTATTTATTTTTAACTAAGTTGGATTGGGAGTTGAAAATTTGAAATATTTTATAATATTGATGGTAATAATTATCTTTTGCTCATACTTGTATGAATTGTTAATCATCAGTTACCCAACATAATTCTTTTTTTTGTTACAAAATAAATAAATAAAGCTTAATAGAGATATCAATTGTTTCTTAACTAATAAGCTGATCAAAATATAAGTGGATTTTTGTTTTTTTATATGTGAATGATTATCAATTTATTATTTTACGAGTTTGATGCTACGAGTATTCTTACTTAATATATATATACTAATTAAATAAAGTTAATATAAAATTAAATAACACAAATTAAAAATAAAACTCTATCAAATAATAAAATAAAATAATTATTGTAATTGAAATTAAAGTAAAACACAAAAATTAAGTTATAGATATTAAAACACCCTGACATAAATATAAAAAATTACAATTTATTCAAAATAAAAAATTAATTTAAAAACTTAAAAAGAAACTAAAAATACTAGAAAAAACAAATAAAAATCAACTCAAAATATTATAAAAAAATACAAAAAAAAATCATACAACAACAAAAAAGCATAAATCAACCTAAAAAATTACCTAAAAACAAATAACAAAAAAGTAAAAAAATTAAAAAATCCAATAACAATAATTTTAAAATCAAATAACACGACAAATTATTCAAGAAATAATCGCATAAACAGAAACTATTAAAATAAACTGCACTGAATAATAAACAATAGTAGTGAAAAGACAAGAAAGAGAGCTAAAAATAAATATTATAAAAGGAAAAACGATAATATTCTCCATTATAATTGCAAACACGATAATCAAATAAAAATAAATAATATATCAAATGAAATGTAAAAAAAATTAAAATATAAATATAAAAAATATGAAATATTATCTACACATTAATTGAATAATAATATAGTAGTTAAATAATATTATTGTAAGCTTTAAAGCTAAATAATATTATAGGAGAAGAGGATATTAATAGCATGGTAATTATAATTTTTTTGTATTTATATATACATATATATATATATATAATTATTATTAATATCAAATAAGATATTATAATCTTATTTTTTTTTGGATACTAAGGAGGCCATTAACGGACCGGGTAACATTATTATAATCTTATTTGAACTCTCTAAATCAATATAATTATTATTAATATTAAATAGAATATCATAATCATATTTGAGCTCTTTAAATATAAATCATGATAAAAAATAATATCTTAATTATATTTGAACTCTTCAAATAAATATAAATAAATATCTATTATATATTAAATAATAAATTTAATTTAAAATATTAAGAAATTAGTATAGTGATAAAACTGAGACAGAATTAACTATTTTAGTACAATATATAGATTTTCAACATTTCATATATTTGGTTACATAAAAGAGTTAAAAGTTGTAAAAGTCCAAAAATAGGAAGATAATAAAATTCTTGGCAGTCTTTAATTTTCACTCATCTTCTTCTTTCAAAGTTTAATATAGAGACCATCATTAATTTTTTTTTATTTGTCAATTAATAGTGATTTACTTTTCTTAATTTATTTAATACATATATATTGAAAAATAGCTAATTAGTAGGTAATTGTATGTTTGTTTTAGCATGTTTAATATTTGCTGCTCCTACATTTTTTTCCTTTTTAAGGATGAAAAATTTGACCCCTTTTTATGCTAGAAATAAAATTTTAAAAATTAAAAAGTAAAATAATTACCTTTTTACGTAGAATTAAAATATGAAATATAAAAAAAATATAATTCCAATCATTTTCTTCAAAATTATTATGTAACTATAAAAACTTCGAAAGCACTATCAACTTTATGACTATAATCAGGGCTATAATAAAGCTGAGTCGAGCCAAATTTTAAAGAGTTTAAGTTCTGTTCAATAAAAAATAAATGAGTTTGAGACCAAGCTCGAATTGAAATCAAGTCGAGTTTGAATTTGTATCGATTCAACTTATATTTCATGTATTTCAAACTTGAATTCAAATTCGATTTCACTAAGTTTAACGAGTTCAATGAGTTTATTTCCGTTTTTATATTTCATTCATATTTTTACTTTTTCAGAGCAAAAATATTAAAATTAACAATATTTTTATGAAAGAATGAACAATGTAATTATTTTATAATATTTAATTTATTTATAACATATGACATATACTAATAAATTATACACATTAAATTAGTTATAGGATTAATATATTTAAATAAATATTTAATATTTAAATAAAATTATGTATATTTTTAATCTATGATAATAAATGAGTTAGTTTGTGAGCTTAACTCATTAATTTTTTAAATGAGTCAATTTGTAAGTCTAATAAGCCGAATATCTTTTGGCTTAGACTTTGGCTCATTTAAAAAATTAACAATTTAAATTTAAATCTGAACGAGTTTTTATTGAATCAAGACTCAAACCGAACTTGAGTTACTTATAATACTAAAAAACTAAATAAATTATAGTTCTGAAAAAGAAAAAAATAAATTCATTAAATTAGTAATAGAATTGCATAAACATAGCACTAAGCATATTAATATTGTGTAAATTTATTAAAAAAATATTATAAAAAATTATCTCTAAATATAGACGAATGGCAAATGCTCCAGTCTCCGCCATGTCATGAGCTTATCACCTTACCTTAAATATAGGAAAATTACATATGTGCCCAACAAAGTAAACATGATGAGATAATTCATTAAATCATATGCATGCTGAACTTTGAGGTATTCTTGAAGCTTTAAAAAAAACTTCGTGTGGGATTTGAGGGCTAATAAAACCGATAGTAAATGTACAACGTAGGTTATCTTCAATCACCATCACTAATATTGTACATAAACAAACTCCTCACTTTGTATCTAAAATATATATATATATACGAGATATATATTTTTATAATTTAAAGTTTTATTCATATAAATTTAAATTAAAACTATACTTATACCCAAATCTACAATAAAACCCTAAAGATTCAAACAAAAATTGAAACTTAGATCTGATTACCTCCTTTTTCTTTTTCGTTTTCATTTTCAAGTTTTTTTTAATTCTTATTATTATTTAAATATATATTTTGAAGTTTAATATTTTTATCACATAAAAACATATATTTTTTAAATTTTAATAAAATATATGAGTCCCATTACCCTAAAAAAAAGAGTTCCATTAATATTTTTTTTACATTTAAAAATATATATGTGGATCTCACCAATAATATTTAGCAAATAAATCTTGCCACCTCAGCATTTATAAAACGGTGTTAAATTTGCTCTCCACCTAGGGTCTTAAATAGTTATTTTTAAAAATTTTTTGTTTAATTGAGTAAAAAAATTACTTAAAATGTTAATATGTACCTTAGCAAAAACATTGGAAACTTATTTGTACGATATCACTAAATTAAACTAGCCCTAAAATACCACTAAAATTTCCATTTGATTATTTCTAACTCAATTCTAGGTAGCAGTGTTAACTTGTCAACTAAATTGTCATGTAAATATTTAATTTGATTTCTCTGTGTGTAATGAAATATAAACAATCAATTCTATAAAAACCTTAATCTCAAATATGACATATTCCCACACGAATAAACTGAAAATTGTATTAACAGTATATAAACTACAATTAGAAAACTATCCTATATCATTCATAATTGAAATCAAGAAAGTTTAGAAGAAACAAATCAAAAAAATAAACTAAAAGGGTACAAATTAAGAAGACTAATATAACGCCCCAATTTATCCTTTTGCACAAAAATTAACATTTCATTCGTACTGAACTCAATTGCAAATTTTTTTGTTCAGTGAAAGATAACTTATAAAAGGAATAAATAAGTACAAGAAGCCTTACAAAAGTGGTCCACCAAATTTCTCACTATGGATTTTCTCTCTACTCTCATCTAGATCTCTCTAGATAGGGTTAGAGTTTTTTCTTGTCCTTAGTGTCTTTGGTGTCTTCCATGTTGTTATTGCCCTAATCTGGTGGGCTTTTCTGGCTCTTTTCTTGAATTCTTTTTTAGTATGGCTCAAGATCTAGAAAATTTATAGAGAAATTTTAGGTTAACAGAGAAAGAAGAGGAGGTTGCTGATCTTGGAGATGAGGTAGAGAAGAGGAGGTTGTTGATCTTGGAGATGAGGTAGATGGATCGGAAACTCATAAACACAAAAACTGCCTAGTGGGTCGGATGCTTTCAGGGAAGCCATTCAATATTAGAGCAATGTCGAATGCTCTAGAGGCAGCCTGGAAGCTAAAGAAGGGCTTCAAACTCCAAGAGTTAGGGCAAAACATGTTTGTTTTTTAGTTTGTCTCTCGAATGGATAAAGCACATATTGAAAGATAGTCATTGGCATATTGATCGGCAACTAATCATTTTAGATGAGATTACAGGTGATGAACAAACTTATGATGTTAGATTAGATAAGTGCGCTTATTTTCGATAAGACTCTGTAACCTGCCATTGAATCGGCGTGATGAGAGGTTTATTATACAAATTGCAGAGAAGGCAGGGGAGGTGGTAGCGGTAGACAAGGAGAATGTAAATTCTCTGGGCAAATATATTAGGGTCAATATTTAAGGTGGATGTTGGGAAACCATTAGTTCGAGGTTCTCTTATTCAAAAAAATAAAGGGGAACGGGTATGGATTTTTTTCAGATATGAAAAACTACCAAATTTTTTTACTGGTGTACTATAATCAGACATGTTGAGGAAGATTATGAACAGAGATATGAGGAAGTTAATACGAAGGAGTGGCCTTATAGGCCTACTCTCAGGGCATCTCCCTTCCAAGATAGAACTGTTAACAAATTAAAATAGATCTGGAGTAGTAGAGCTAGCCGTGAGTCTAATCAATCACTAAAGAGTGGCAATTCTAAAGGTAGCAATAGTGTTCGTAGGAGCCTACACGAAACTATGGAAGATATGCAAGTTGAAGATGACAAAGATGATAGAATGGGGAATGATTGGAAGATGAGATGGTGCAAGCTAATAATGTTGAATTGGTTAATGGTGGGATGGTGTGAGAGAATACTAAGTTTGATGATGCCTTGGTCTCAATAGAGGTTCAATCCTAGAACAAGCTACCTATAGAGGATTCTAGAGTGGGATTGCAAGCTAACCCATCTGAGGTGCAGAGTGATGATTAGGCTAGTGCTATCAAATCACACAATATTCATAAAAAAAAGTAACAGAGGTAGAGGGAGATGTTTGAAAGTGTAAGTTGGAACCTCCAAGGGCTGGGGAACTCTTAGACAGTTCGTACTCTGAAATTCCTCATTAAAGAGCAAAGGCCTAATGTTTTGTTTTTAATGGAAACTAGAATGAATAAGACTGAATTGGATGATGTTAAGCGAAATGTAACAAAATTCAATTGCTTGGGGATTGATGCCAAAGGAAGGAAAGGAGGGTTAGCCTTATTATGGAAGAAAGATATTATGGTACATATTAGAGGATTTGGGTAGAACTTTATTGATTTTGAAGTGGAGGGACAAGATAGAATTAGGCGGCGAGGTTTAATGATATATGGTTGGCCGGAAGGAGACCAAAAATACAAAATGTGGGATCTGACGAAATTACTAGCAGGACACCCAGATTATCCATGGCTATGCTTTGGTGATTTTAATAAGATCATGCTAGCTGAAGAGAAATTAGGGGGCAGAACTGGTGAGAATAGATCAATGAGGGAGTTTAGGATGACGGTAGATTAGTGCAAATTGAGAGATATGAGGTTTAAAGGCTATAGCTTCATTTGGACGAATAATAGAAAAGGTGTGGAAAATATCCGAAAGAGACTAGACTGTTTTTTGGGTGATGTAAAATGGAGAATGTTATTCCCTATTGCTGAACTATTCTATCTTAATAGGCTCTCCTCAAATCATGCTCCAGTGCTAATAGATGTCTTAGGATCTTGAACAAAGGGCAGATGGAAGAAGAAAATTAGAGATGTGATTGAAAGAAATAGATATGAAGATGTAATTAAGGAGGAATGGAAAGAATGCAACATGGCTGGTGAGCATCGTCTCATGAAGAAATTAGTACTCTGTGTTAAGAAATTAAAGGAATGGAAGAGGGTTTGCTTTGGTGATATCACCCAACAAATTCGAAATGCTAATGCTCAGTTAACTAACTTAATAAATCAGGAGAATGTAGGGCAAAATAGTGAGCTAGATAATTTAAGAAGTTCTATTAATTCATTATTAGAAAAGGAAGAAACAATGTGGAGGCAGAGGTCTCAAGTTTCATGGCTACAAGGGGGAGATAAGAGTACTAAGTTCTTCCATAACCGAGCCTATGAATGAAAAAAGAAGAACTTTAAAAAAGGGTTGAGAGATGATGATAGGAGGTGGAGAGAAGGGGACGAGAAAATTAAGAACATAGTGTTGGACTATTACTCAAAACTATTTTCAAGTTTTGAGCCAAAACAGTTCTCACACATGGTTGGGGCAATAGAGTCCTTTATTCCAATGGATGTTGTGAAATTTCCTAGATAGACCTTTCTCTCAGTAAGAGATCTTTACTGCTCTTCACCAAATGCATTCTAATAAAGTGTCTGGCCCTGATGGTATGTCTGCTTTATTCTTTCAAAAACTTTAGCATATTGTTGGGTCTGATGTGGTCACTCTTGTGTTAAATTTTTTATGTACTGGTGTGATGCCAGAAAAATTAAATCATACATTTGTTACATTAATCCCTAAAGTGTCGTCTCCTGAGTCTTTGAAAGATATCCATCCCATTAGCTTATGTAATGTGCTATATAAAGTCATTTCTAAGGTTCTTGCTAATAGACTCAAGGTTGTATTGCCTAGTATTATCCATCCCACCTAAATTGCTTTTGTCCCAGGTAGATTAATAACAAATAATGCGATTATCACTTTTGAAATTTTTCATTCTTTGAAACATATGCTTAAAGGTAAGAAAGGCTTCTTTGCTTTGAAGTTAGATATGTCAAAAGCATATGAGAGAGTTGAGTGGAGTTATCTGGAATAAGTTCTCTCAAAAATGAAATTCCTTGTGCTTTTTTCAAACCTAATTATGGCTTGTTTGCATTCCACTTCCTTTTCTTTTCTAATAATTGGGCAACTTAAAGGTTTTTTAAAACAAAAAATGGGTCTTTGTCAAGGAGATCCAATGTCGCCCTATTTGTTTGTTCTACATGCAAAAGGGTTATCATCCTTGATTTTGAAGAATGAACAAACAAGCCTTCTATATAGGATTAAGGTGAGCAGAGTTAGTCTAGTTATCTCCCATCTTTTCTTTGCCGATGATAGTATCTTGTTTGCTCGAGCCTCAATGGTGGAGTTTTGAAAGCGAAATATTTTCCAAGAAAGAGTTTCATGAAGCAATAATTGGATATTGCCCGAGCTATGTATGGAGGAGTATTCTGGGTGTACGGTATATATTAGAAAAAGGGATTAGTTGGCGAGTCGAGAATGGAAGTGCAATTAGAATTTGGCAAGATAATTGGCTTCCAAATAAGTTTTGGCCTAGGCCTATGTCTTTACCATTTTCAATTGATCCAGATGTATGGGTTAAGGAACTTATTGATTTTGAGTTGGGCTACTGGAGACATGATATCATCTCCCAGATATTCTATCAACATTAAGCTGCTACCATTTGCTTTATCCTACTAGGCTTCGAATTTTCAACATACTTTACAATTATGGTTGTTTACAAAAAATGGCAATTACACAGTGAAAAGTGGATATGATATTGTGTTGCAGCTGCTGAGCATCAATGATAGGTTACCGTCATCTTCAAATACTGTAGCAGTTTGGAAGCATGTTTGGAAGTTTAATATCCCACCTAAGGTTAGATTGTTTTAGTGGAGATTGTTACATGATATCCTTCCTGTTAGAGAAGTATTGAGACGAAAAGTAATTGTAGGAGATCCAATTTGGCAATTGAAACTTTGATGCACTTGTTCTGAGAGCATGAAAGGAGTTGGGCTATTTGGTTACTTTCACCTTTGGGTCTAAGAGCTGGGATATTTAAGGAGCAAACCTCCTTCCTGTGGTTTAAGGAAATAATGGAACATACTGATGAAGAAGGGCTAGAGCTATTTAGAATGGTGTTATAGTGCTTATGGGTGGAGCAAACTCAAATCCTTCATGAAGGTAAGTCTTCTTCTGAAAGCCACATTACGGGACAAGCATGCAAGATTCTACTGAAGTGCTAAGCAGCAAATAAGAAGATGAATCCCATTAGACCAAATGCTGAGGTATGATGGTCTACTTCCTAGGCAAATGTCTATAAAATAAATACAGATGTTGCATATGATGTGGATCGATGTGAGGCAAGCTTGGGAGTAATCATAAGGGATAATGCAGGGGAGGTAATTACATCAGCAAGAAAAAAAACAGATTAACGTGTTAAATGCAGAGATGGCAGAAAACATTGGCCTTGTCCTTTGGTCTTTCAATTGCAGGAAATTACAATTTGTAATATGTGATAGCAGAGTCAGATTGTCAGCCCCTAATCCTAGCCTTTCAGGATATTGATCCCTCTCATTCCTTCATGAATATCATTCATATGGATATATAGAGGCAAGCGAATGGTTTCCAACAGTGCCAATTCTCCTTTGTTCATAGAGATGGAAATTAAGTTGCCCATCCAATGGTAAAATGGGCCAATAGATTATCACCTTCTAATGTTTCAGTTTTGATTGAGAAGGCTCCTATTGATGTTCTTCCTTTTGTTCTATTTGACATTGATAATATTATTTCCTAATAAAATCCATCTTTATTCTTAAAAAAACAGTACAAAAAGCCTTAAATGGCTTGGGAAACTTGCAAGGCAAAATAGGAAAAACAAAAGTATTACAATTTTCATTAGAGAAAGCACAACATATGTCCAAAGAAACATATTCCACCCACAACTAAAGGCCATGAAAGATAAAGCAATAAGGTCTATAAGATAAGCAGGATAGAAAATCACTCTCAGACTCTTCTGCTTAAACACAAAAACTAGGAAGAGACACAAAAAAAACACTTATGCCATTATACACATACAATCTCAGATATTATAACAATGAAAAATGATGAAAGAGAAAATAATACACCCTCTTTAGGGGGGCTTTAAGAAAAAAGTTGTAATATATCTTTGGAAATAAGCTGAATTGGAGGGGCTACAACTATCGCCATAAAAGCACCTTCCTAGAAAACTAACTAGGTGAGACTTCATTGAGAAAAATCTAGTCTCCATCATACTCTTGGATTGTAAAGAGGAGATTGGACCGCTTCTGAAATATTTGAGCTAATGTTGGAGATCTAAAATTTAAACAAACAAAAGATAATCTTTGACTTCAAAAAATCCCCATATAAAACCAACTGAGTCAAGGACTAGATGATTTCAAAAAATTCGAACAGTTAGGCTTTTATTAGCTAGTTTAGGGGAAAAAATAGCCCAAACAATTAAAGAAACTAAGATAAGTGCGAAAGAAAAAAAAAGATAAAGAGAAGATTGAAAGATCGAGAACTGCTAGCGGTTAGAAGTCCGGCGAAGTTTTAACTTAGCTGCAATTTACTCTTTAGATTGATAAATAATCAAAAATCATATTTTATTCATATAATACTATCAATTTTGCTGGATTGTTTGGAGTTCATAACATGCAACAGAAGCCTAGAATAATTAATGATAGATCTATTTACATTTAAAATTTCATACATAGAAAAACATATTTAAAGTATACTTAGAATATATATGTATAAAAAAAAATTGGGAGTGGTCTTATTATATACTTAGCTTTGTCCCCGACAATTTATTGGTAATTTTATTCAAAATGAAATATTACATTGTATTATTCAAGAAATATCTTATTGAAAGTTTATTAGTAATTTTAACTATTAAGAATTCACCATTAAATCTGTTCAATGATATTTTTTTCATATACATTATCTATATATGTGATTTAGTTAATGAGAACAATTAATTTCTATTTTATAAAGACCATATATATATATATATATATGTATGTATGTATTGCAACTACGTTAAAACCTTTTTTTTGCCATAGATATCGCTAGACTTTACTATCAACTCTTTTACAAATGAAACTTACGATCAAATTGAATAAAATCTTAAGTTAAAGATTTTCACTAAAATTCTAGCTCAATAGTGGATAAACCTCTTTTTTTTCTTTTTTTTAAAGATATATCTTTGTTAAATTTATGACTATATATATATATATATATATATATCTATGTACACACACATCATGGTCTTAAAGTTGTAACATTTTACAATTCTTGTAAAGGCCACTTGTCTTATATTTTAATACACTATGCAATATCAATCCATGGCCGTGTGGCCATGGATTGATGAAATTCGGTTGTTAAACCGACTTTTTAATAATTTTATTGTATTGTTTATTTTTTAATTATTATTTATATATTAAATATATAAATAATAATTTAATCTATATAATCAGTTTGTTTATAAAATATTAATTAATTTTTCTATTCTAAATAAAAGTTTTTAATTTGCTGCTAATAAAATTAATTATATCTTCAGTGTTAGCAGGTAATATAATAATATTTCATTTGAAATGAAAATATTATTTATTAAAATAATTAAATTTTCTAATTAAATTATTAAATAATAATAAAATTAATCCATTAGCAAAGTTTAGCAATACTCTTCAATGACCGAATAGCATGAAGTAAATTATTACTACTAAGATAACATCATTTGTCTAGCCCGAAGGCGAATTATAATCATAATGAGGATTACCTCATATGTACCATTCCAACTAGGCTTCAAGGACTAGGCCCAACCCAGCTTCAAGGGTTCTGCTACATCATGTAACACCCAACTAGGCTTCAAGGACCAAGCCCAACCCAGCTTCAAGGGACTGTTACTTCTTAGGCATGCCGCCAAACACAAAACTCTGAAAATTGAATAGCATACTAGGCACACAATTCTTTTATGAATCCATTATCAAATCCCTTCTCATTTTCTCATGATCAAATTAGGCACAACGCCTCAAATATCTCACTTATATCAATATCAATTCTTTTTATTATGTTTACACATATCTCATTTATATCAACATAGCCATCACCAATAGCTTTACATACCATCTTTAATTTATACATAACAAATTGCATTACCCATATATTTTGGGCTATTATCATATTTTACACAAAGTTCACATTACATATAATGCATTTGTAACATTATTCAAATCATAACATATTTCTTATGCACCAATAATGTAGTAGGTAACTTAACACATTTTCCAACCAAATGTGTTAAGTCCCAATGTCATCTAAATATAAACAATTATTCAAAGTTTGTACTTACCTCTAAAGGCAACAAACACCACTTTCAACCTCCTCTTCTAAGATATCCATCTACATTTAGATTGGGGTAACTCAAATCTCTTCAAAGCCTAAACTAAATGTGATTATAAACAATCACTTAGTGATATACTTATAGGTATAAACAAAACCTCTCAACACAAGAATAAGAAACACAAAGAAAAATAAGGAAAAGACCTATCTAGGGTAAACTCTACACATGACACGCTCAACGTGTCAATGACCGTGCTCTAAGCTTACAACACAGAAGCTTTGACATGCTTAGTGATATAGGCATGTCAATGACAGTGCCAAAACTCTTACAACACAGTAGTTATGACACGCTCAGTGATATGGGCGTGTCACTGCACGTGTCAATTCTCCTCCAACATAGAAGCTGTGACACGATCAGTGACATGGGCGTGTCACTACTCATGTAAATACTACAACAACACAGTAGCTATGACACGCTCAGTGACATGGGCGTATCACTGCTCGTGTTACCAACACTGAAAATAGAACCATTGACACGTCCAAAGACATGACCGTGTCACTGGGCGTGTCAGGCCAAAAATCCTGATATCCAGACATAATTGCCACATTCAACTATTATCTTTCATTAACCTTTTCAACTCCATACAAACTCAACCAAATCCAACATTATATCATATAATACTTGTATAAACATCAAAACAACTCAAATAAAAATAAAAATACACAATCACAACCATGACTTCACAACTCAAAAGTTACACAACCCAAAACTCTTATTCTCTTCACCAAACTTAACCCTTTTCTTCAATTCAACCCCAAACTTCATAGTAAACTAGACAAAAGAACTTCAAATATATCAAAGATCAACCATTAACACAAACTACACAAAACATCTAATTAACACATACAAAACTTTCATGGAAATTTAAGGAAACAAGTTGAAAACTTATCAAATATGGAGAAAATTCTTAAAATTCCAATTTAAACACTTGAAATCCTTCAATTACTTGAGTTAGCAAGAAGCAAAATCTCTTTTTCTTTGATGATGATGGCCAGCTACAATGGAGGAATAAGAAGAAGATGAAGATAAGATCAACTCCACTCTTTACCAACTACACCCCTATTAACCACACAATTTTTCCTTTTTTAATCTCCACCAAGCATATATATTATTATAATATAATTAATCTCAAATATCAACTTCCACTATCCATAATAATAATTACTATTTTAGTAATTAAAATATCATTTGACGAAGTTAAAATGTTGACTTATATATAACATGTATATCTTCATATATACATCATATACACCTTCCCTTTCTCTTTTCTTTTCACTTAATTATATATATATATATATATTTTAATCATTTAATTAATTTTTAAAAATTAATATTCTCAAAATTTTTTGGATATTATATTTTAGTCATATGGCAAGCACTTGAGTCAAAACCATTAACAAGTATCACTGCTAAGATGGTCACCAATCCACCTATATAAATTATGCCCCTTTTTTTATTTGCTACGCTATCAAAAACATCGATTAACCAATAGCAGGTACTCACGGGTATCAAATGTAACACCCTTATACCCAATATACGTACACTACATATACCCAACATACGTAATATACATAGAGAGGATACAAGAATGTCACAACCATTTTAAACAATCAAATCATCATTTATAAAATCTGTATAATCTTAAAAATTCAACCGATATCATATAAATAATAGTTGAGATATTACTTGCTAAAACACATATGCATACTTCATTACCAAATGTTTATCCAAAACATTTTCGATAGTTTGCATAATATACATATTTTTATACATCAAAATCAACAAGTACAAAAATATAAAATTTATACATGCTGGCAGTTTGTCTCTGATCTTGATGTCCAACAGTCAACTCTGCACTCAAGCCTAGACTCGACTTGATCTAGACGAACTCTCCGACTCAACCGGATCTACCCTGTCACCTGCACGATGAATCACAATAGCGCTAAGCCAAAAACTTAGTGGTACCAACTTTGATAACAATATAGTTCAAATGTAGTGTCAATGCAGAACACAAAAGGATATTATATCTCATAGCATTATATCATTATATCTTGATAAATTACTCTGTTGTTACACTATTCATAATTCACATCAAAGCAAACACAAGCATGGACCCAAAAGGATCTAATATGTCATTCAAATTTCATAGTTACTACTTTGGTCCAAGATAACATCATTTGTCTAGCCCAAAGGCGAATCATAATCACAATGAGGATTACCTCATATGTAACATCCCAACTAGGCTTCAAGGACTAGGCCCAACCCAGCTTCAAGGGTCTGCTACATCGTGTAACACCCAACTAGGCTTCCAGAACCAAGCCCAAGGAACTGTTACGTCTTAGGCATGCAGCTAAACACAAAAGTCTGAAAATTTAATAACATACTAGGCACACAATTCTTTCATAATTTCATTATCAATATTTTTCTCATTTTCTCATGATCAAACTAGGCACAATGCCTCAAATATCTCATTGATATCAACATGGTCATCACTAATGGGTTTATATACCATTTTTAATTTATACATAACAAATTGCACTACCCATATATTTTGGGCCATTATTATATTTTGCACAAAGTTCACATTACATATAATGCATTTGTAACATTATTCATATCATAACATATTTCTTATGCACTAATAAAGTAGTAGGTAACTTAACACATTTTCTGATAAAATGTGTTAAGTCCCAATGTCATGTAAATATAAATAATTATTCAAAGTTTGTACTTACCTCTAAAAGCAACAAACACCACTTTCAAGCTCCTCTTCCAAGATATCCCTCAACACTTGGATTGGGTAACTCAAGTCTCTTCAAAGCCTAAACCAAATGTGATTATAAATAATCACTAAGTAATACACTTATAGGAATAAACAAAACCTCTCAACACAAGGATAAGAAACACAAAGAGAAATAAGGAAAAGAACTATCTAGGGCAAACTCTACACATGACATGCTCCACAATACGGGCGTGTCAATGACCGTGCCCTAAGCCCATAACACATAAGATTTGACACGTTCAGTGACATCGGTGTGACAATGATCATGCCAAAACTCTTACAACACAGTAGCTATGACATGCTCAGTGACATGGGCGTGTCACTGCACGTGTAAATACTACAATAACACAGTATCTATGATACGTTTAGTGACATAGGCGTGTCACTGCTCGTGTCATCAAAACTGAAAATAGAACCATCGACACACCCAAAGATATGGCCATATCACCGGGCATGTCAGGCCAAAAATCCTGATATCCACACATAATTGCCACATCCAACTATTATCTTTCATTAACCTTTCCAACTCCATACAAACCCAACCAAATTCATCATTATACCATATAATACTTGTATAAACATCAAAACAACTTAATTAAAAATAAAAATACACAATCACAATCATGACTTCATAACTCAAAAGTTACACAATCCAAAACTCTTATTCTCTTCGCCAAACTTAACCTTCTCTTCAATCCAACCCCAAACTATATAGTTAACTAGACAAAAGAACTTCAAACATACCAAAACCAACCATTAACACAAACTACACCAAACATCCAATTCACACAAATACAACTTCCAAAGGAAATCAAAGAAACAAGTTAGAAACTTATCAAATATGAAGAAAATCCTTAAAACTCCAACTTGAACACTTGAAATCCTTCAATTACTTGAGTTAGCAATAAGCAAAAATTTTCTTCCCTTTGAAGGAGAAAATCGGCTTCAATGGAGAAAGAAGAAGAAAAAAAAGATAGACACCACTCCTCCTATTCAACAAATCTCTTTAAAATCACACAATTTCAACTTTTACTCTCCACCAAGTATATATTATTATTAATAAATTAACTTCAAATATCCTCTTCCACTATCCATTATTTAATATTTAAATAATTAAAATAGATTTTGACCCATAATAAAGATGTTGACTTGTATATAATAGGTATATCTTCATATATATACCATATACACTCTTCCTTTTTCACTTAATTATATATATATACTCTTAAATCATTTATTTAATTTTCAAAAATTAATATTCTCAAAATTTTTGGGATATTACAATTCTCCCCCTCTACAAATAAATTTTATCCTCGAAATTACCTGCTCTCAAGTCTGGAACAACTGGATATACTGATTCCGCATCATCCGCTCACTCTCCCATGTTGCCTCTTTCGTAGCATGATTCTTTCAAAGAACTTTCACAAGTGGCACTTTCTTATTTCTCAACTCCTTCACTTCACGTGCCAAAATAGCCACTGGTTCTTTCTCATAAGTCAGATCTGGACTCACCTCAATTGATTCTACTAACAGAACGTGAGAGAGGTCTGACATATACCTCCGAAGCATAGAAACATGGAAGACATTATGAATTTAATCCAATTCAGGCTGTAAAGTTAGTCTATAGGCCACTGGTCCAACTCTTTCCAGTACCTCATAAGGTCCTATGAAACGAGGACTCAACTTCCCTTTGCGGCCAAATCTCAAAATTTTCTTCCAATGAGACACTTTTAAAAATACTTTATCTCCAACACCGAACTCTATATCTCTTCCTTTTAAATCTGAATATGATTTCTATCGGTTTGAGGCTGCTTTTCGATAATTCCTAATCATCTTTACTTTCTCTTCTGTTTTCCTAATCAAATCAGAACCAATCAACTTACCTTCTCCAACCTCATCCCAACATAGAGGTGTCCTGCATCTCCTACCATACAATGCCTCATAAGGTGTCATTCTAATACTGGACTGATGACTATTGTTATAAGAAAACTCAATCAGTGGTAAAAATCTATTCCAGCTCCCAGAGAAATCGAAGATACAACTTCTCAACATATCCTCTAAAATCTATATCACTCTCTCTGACTGCCCATTTATCTGAGGATGGAAAGCAGTGCTAAAATATAACCGAAAACCTAAAGCATCCTACAAACTTCTCCACAATCTCGATGTAAATTGAGGATCTCGATTAAATACCAAAGAAATTGAAACTCCATGCAACCTCACTATTTCATTGATATACAACTTAGCCAACTTCTCAAGAGAATAATCCATCCGAATTGGAAGAAAATAAGTTATCTTCATCATCCGATCAATAATTACCCAAATGGCATCATGCTTCTTCTAATTTAAAGGCAATCCAGTCACAAAATCCATCGTCACTCACTCTCATTTCCACTCTTGCACTGATAATGGCTAAAGCAATCCCGAAAGAAGTTGATGCTCAGCCTTCACACTCTGATAAGTGAGACATTTGAATACAAACTCTGTTATATCCCTCTTCATACCTGACCACCAATAATATTATTTCAAATCCTAATACATCTTGGTACTCCCAGGGTACATAACATAAGCTGACTGATGTGCTTCCTCCAAAATTACCTTTTCACTCTTGCGTCATCAGGAACACACAACCTATCTCTGTACCACAAACTGTCATCACTTCTCACATAAAAGTCTCGATTCTCCCCCTTTTGGCAATCCAATACAGCTTTCTAGATTTTTCTCATCTGCCAATTGAGCCTCCCTAATTTGATTCAATAACATCGGCCTCAATTGCAACTGAGCCATCAATGCACCATCATCACAAGACTCAAATCTGGCATACAACGCTCTCAACTCAATAAGCAACAAGAGTGAATAAGCAGTCAAACCTGCCAAAGACTTCCAACTTAAAGCATCAGCAACAACATTTGTCTTACTGGGATAATAATCAATTAAACAATCATAGTCTTTAATCAACTCTAACCACCGTATCTGCTGAAGATTCAACTCTCTCTGAACACCCAAATATTTCAAACTCTTATGATCCATATAAATGAAACACTTCTCCCCATACAAGTAATTTCGCCAAATCTTTAAAGCAAAAACTATGACTGCTAATTCCAAATCATGCGTCGAGTAATTCAGCTCATGCGGCTTCAATTATCGAGAGGCATAGCAATGACTCTACCCTCCTGTATCAGAACATAACCTAAACTACTATATGAAGCATCACTATAAATCACATAAGGTTTACCTTCCATAGGCAGAGTAAGGACAGGAGCCTGAGTCAACATCTCCTTCAGTTGCTCAAAACTCGCCTGACACCGATCTGTCCACACGAATTTAACTCCCTTCCAAAGTAATCTAGTAAGTGGAGCAGCTATCATAGAAAAACCTTTCATAAACCATCGATAATAGCCTGCCAAACCCAGAAAACTTCTAACCTCTGTCGCAGTCTTTAGTGAACTCCAATTCAAAATAGCCTCAACTTTACTCGAATCAACTCTAATACCTTATGCTGAAACCACATGACCAAGAAAAGTCACTTTATCAAGCCAAAACTCACATTTAGACAGCTTAGCATACAACTGCTTCTCTCTCAGAGTCTGCAATACAATTCTCAAATGCTTGTCATGATCCTCCTCATTACATGAATACACAAAAATATCATCAATGAAAACCACCACAAATTGATCTAGATAGGGTCTGAATACCCTATTCATCAAATCCATAAATGCTGCCGGTGCATTCGTCAATCCAAAAGGCATCACCAAGAACTCATAATGCCCATACCTCATATAGAAAGTTGTCTTAGGTACATCTTCATCTCTGACTCTCAACTAATGGTACCCTGATCTCAAATCAATCTTAGAGAATATTGCTGCTCCTTTCAACTGATCAAAGAGATCATCTATCCTAGGCAATGGATACTTGTTCTTGAAGGTCACTTTATTCAACTGCCGGTAATCAATGTATAATCTTAAGGTACCATCCTTCTTCTTCATAAATAACACAGGCACTCCCCACGGGGACACACTAGGGCGGACGAACCCTTTATTCAACAATTTCTGCAACTGCACCTTCAGCTCTTTCAACTCAACAGGTGCCATAGGATAAGGAGTAATAGATATGGGAGTGGTACCAAGCAATAAATCGATACCAAACTCAACCTCTCTCTCAGGGGGTAACCCTGGAAACTCCTCAGGAAAAATATCTGAAAACTCGGCAGCTGTGGGTATACTGTCAAGCTGAAAACCCACTACTCTGGTATCTACAACATGAGCAAGATAAGCCTCACATCCTAGTTGAAACAGCTGAAACAAACATGGATGAAAGATGTCTCTGCTCACTAGATACCATCACAGGTTCTCAGAGTAACACATTTTTGCTGACAATCTATCACAGCCCCAAGCTTAAATAACCAATTCATGCCTAAAATTAAATCATACTCCTTGAAAGGCATCTCAATCAAGTCACCAAGGAACTCCTCATCCTGAACTACAACTGGACTATTACGATGCACCTTGCTAACTATAATACTATGCCCTCAAGTATTTATCACCAAAACATCATATCTTAGGGACTCATAATGCAAATCAATCACAGGTAAGATGGATGCACTAATGTATGAATGAGTCAATCCAGGGTCTATCAAAGTAAGAACTGAAGTACTAAATAAAGAGAAAGTACAAGCAATAATGGCTGAAGCATCTGGTTGCCTCTGCATCACATAAACCCTCTGTGATGGCCCTGCCTCATCTGGTCTACTACCTCTAGCTGTAGAACCTCCTCTCTAACTAGTCCCAGATCGACCACTTCTACCAAAACCTCTGCCACCATGACCCCCTCTGACACTAGGTCGAGAAGCTATAGTATCTATATGTCTATCCTCTGGTGGCTCAGGGCAATCTCTGATGAAATGATATGATGACCCACATCTATAACACACTGTTGGTCCACCTGTCTTCCAACAAGCACCCCTATGTGCCCTACTACAATGGACACAGGTATATGGAACTGGCCTCTGAACTACTGGAGTCAGAGCACTAGCCACAGAAATTGTAGGTCTTATTCTCTGCCTCTACTACTGTACTGACCTACCAGAATGCCTCTGGCTCCTACCGAACCTTGAAAAATATACTCCTCGGCCTCTCTTCACAGATGAAGACCCTGCCTCACTCTGGGGTCTCCTAGCTCTGGTCTCCTCATCTCTAGCAGCTGCTGTAAGACCCTGTGCTCTCTCAACACTCTTAGCAGCTACAACCAACTGGAAAAAATCCTGATATCGAGAGCCTGCAATAATGCACATGATAGAGGGTCTCAACCCCCTCCTTAAACCAGTCAATCTTATAAGAAATGATCCCACCAGCATACTGACTTAGCCGAGTAAACTCTATCTCACACTCCGACACAGTCCTAGTATCCTACTTCAAACTTAAAAACTCTATCTTCTTTGCATCTTTATACTCCCTTGGAGTATACTTCTACTCGAACTCTCACAGAAAATTATTGCAGGTCAAGATTGGTAGATCATCCAGGGCATGTGGAACCGTCTTCCGCCAGTCATATGCATCCCTCTGTAAAAGAGATCTTGTATAATCAAACTTCTCTTTCGGACTAGCCTGCAACTGAATGAACACTCTCTGAACCCTGTCTAGCCACAGCTCTGCTACAGCAGGGTCTGTAGTACCAACAAAGTCTTCAGCTCCAAACTTTCTCAGCTTATCATATTGCCTCGTCGGTACTAGCGACTGCGGCTATGGTGACGGCTGCTGAACTAGAGCCTGTCTCAACAACTCCACCATATGTCGTACCCATCCCAGCGGAATCTCATCAGCTGCTGGTCTCTCTGGCACAGGAGTATGTTCCCCTCCAGCTATCTCAATTCTAGCTTCATCTCTACCATCAACAGGAGCCACACTCTCGGCACTACCCTCAGCAGATTAACGTGTCTGAGACGCCATAACTACCTATATCTACAAACATAGCAGAAATTATCACATCAAAGATCAAAAACTGTCAGTGTCTGTCACATCCGTGATTTTGGAGATATAAAATTTTATATATACTCAATATATATATCTAGAGTATATATAACATATACATATGGTATGTTAATTGTATATGTTGGATTAATATATTATATACTTAATATTTAATACACATATAAGGTACATTTGATGTGTATATAAGATACAAATTACTTGTATATATGTGAAATATCCCAAATTTTTGAAAAGTTATAATTTTTGAAAATTTGATAAAATAAATTATAATTTAAATGGATAAATTAAATTATTGATTTTAAATAAAAAAATGAAGGGGTTTTAAATGAAAATGTGGAATATATATGTGATATATATAAAAAATATATACAACATATAAATATCAACACTTTTTAAAAGAAAGGTCAAAGTAAAAGGGTATTTTGGTAATTAAATCTTAGAAATTTAAAATTAATAAAATAATTTAAAAATAAATAATTTTGGATGAAAGATAATATTTTGGGGTTTTAATTAATTAATTAATTAATTAAAAATATATTAAAATAATAATATATATAAGGTTGAAAATATGAGTGGGAGGAAAGAGAAAATCACTTTTTGTCATCTTCTTCTTCTTCTTTCCTTCAAGGCCGACTTTCATGGCTTCAATAGAGAAATTTGCTTCTTCCAAACTCATTTCATTGAAATATTTATAAAGTTTCAAGTGAATTTTTATGGCTTTCCTCTTTAATTAGTAAGTTTACTCACTTTTTCTTTGAATTTCCATGAAAGTTTGAATATGTGTATTTTGGGTTTTTGAAGTTCTAAGATTTAATTATCTATTTGGATATGGATAAAGTTATTTTAAGTGATTAACAATGATTTTAAGATTAGATTTAAGAAATGGTTGAATTTAAGTTGAGTTTGGTGAAGAGAGAGAATTTAGGGTTATGGAACATTTGAGTTTTTGAAATCATGAGTTTTAATTGTGTAAATTGGTTCCAAATGTGTTGTTTTGATGCATAAACAAGGATTTTAAAATCAAATGATGGATTTAGTTAAGTTTGGATAGAGTTTGAAGATGGTAGTATTGATTTAGGGTTTTGGAAAAGTGAATTTTCAAATAATGATTAATTGTTTGATTTTAATGCTTATTTAATGATATAAGTGGTGGAAATAAGATTGAAATGATAATTGGATTGAGTTGGAATGGAGATCCTTCAATGGTGAAGGTTGTGCCATTTTAGGGTTTTGAGCATAAGCGTGTGGTTAATTAATGTAATTGGTTTAAACATGCTAAAATATGTTTCTAATGATATTAATAAACTTAAAACACTAATTTAAATGGCTTGATATGGTTTTTCAAAGTTAAAGTGAGGTGAAGCTTAATTTTGAGATTTGGTTTAGAGTGATGTTTAATTATGGTTTGATGTTGAGAATACCTTAGAATGTGATATTAAATGATTATGTATGATCACATTTGATATAGGCATTGAGGAAGGTTGATTTACTTCATCCAAGTGGTGAAGGTCAAGTTGAAAGGATAGGATTTGAGGTTATTTTAAGTTTGCTTTGGGTTGCTAGTGGAGGTATGTACAAACTTTGAATATATTGTTTATATTTGCATGACATTTGGGCTTAACACATTGTGGTTGAAAAATATGTTAAGTTACTTGGTTCATTGATTGAGTATGAATAATGTGCTATGACATTTATAATGTCATATATATGTTAAATACATTATGAAAAGCCATTGATAATGGCTAAATTGTGTAGAATGTGAAATATGTATATTATGTGAAAATACCCAAAGTAATTGGGTAATGTGTTGTGAATGCAAAAATGAGATATGTGGAATAATGAAATGAATTGATATTGATAAAAATGAGAAAAATGAGAAAGATGTGAAAAATGAGAAAATTGAGAAAAAAAAAAGTGAAAATAAGGCAATGTGCCTAGATTGAATATGTGACAATGAGAGAGATTAATAATGAGAAAAATAAATAAATGAAAAAAAAAAGTGAGAAAAAGATGATATAATAAGACAATGTGTCTCGTTTGATCATGAGAAAACGAGAAAAGTTTTTATAAAGGAATTATGAAAGAATTTGATAAAGAGAAATATGAATAAATTGTGTGCCTAATATGTTATTCAATTTTCAGAGTTATGGGTTTAGCGGCATGCCTATGATTGCCTATGGGCTAAACGCTGGAATGGTGAAAAGACTGGGTCGTAAGCCAGGTCAGCTGATAAATATGATATTTTTGGGGTGAAAAGACTGGGTCGTAAGCCTCAAAAACTGTAGCAGTCTAGCCGGGTTGAGGACCAAGATACTAGGGGCCTAAGTGTCTAGTCGGGTTGAGGTCCAAGAGACTAGGGCTGTTACATTATCCATGGATACCTACGAGGCTAGACACATGGTGTCATTATGGACCAAAGCAGTAACTCTGAAATTTGAATAGCATATTAGATCCTTTTTGGGCCCATGTTTGTCTTTGCTTTAATATAAATTATGAATTATGATACAATTGAGTAATATAAAGCTATGAGTTGTGATTATGAAATATTTAAAAAATATAAGAAAGTAGAATGATGTGACATTTATATGCATTGTGCATTAGCATTGCATTGAGTTTTATTATTATTATCAAAGTTTATACCACTAGGCTTCAGCTTAGCGTGATTGTAATTCGTCGCGCAGGTGTCATGGATGATTTGGTAGAGCCAGAGAGTTGTACTAGACCTGGTTGGGTCTAAGTTTATATTTATTGAGCTTGAAGAGTTGTTTTTGGGTACATCATGATCAGAGCCAGTTGCCAGCATGTAGATATTTGATATTATAGTATATTTTGATATTATATATGTTATGATATGTTTTTGAAATATATAATGTAAATTGTAAAGAATGTTTTGAATAATTTGTTTAAGATGGGATCTTATATGTGATGTTGATATATATATATATACCTATAAATAAGTATTTTGAGAAAATATGGAGAAATTGAGAAGTATTGGTGAAATGGTGAATTGATTTTATTTGGAGTGTTTATTTTATGCAGGTTGTATTTTGTTAAATTTTAGAAACGTCCAAATTACAGACAAAACTCTGGCTAATTTTTTTCAAAGATTTTCATATAAAATGTTATTTCGGGTTACTATAGCAAGTAAAGAATATTTATATATTATTTAATTTTATATATTTAGTATTTGAAATTTTAAAACAAAAATGTGAAATTTTTTTATTAAATCGGTCTGTGACATTTTTATACCGTATACGTGTATTTTACATATGCTGAAAATATATATTGTACTTATATAGGGTATAAGGGTGTTACAGTGCCAATGCATGTGTCATATTTAAAAACCATATTTAAAAATCTCAATTTTCTTTTTCTTATAATCCACCTAGGTTGAGAACCTCAAACCTAAGCTCTGATACCAAAATAAATATAACACCCTTATACCCAATATACGTACACTACATATACCCAACATATGTAATATATGTAGAGAGAATACAAGAATGTCACAAGCATTTTAAATAATCAAATCATCATTTATAAAATCTGTATAATCTTAAAACATTCAACCGATATCATATAAATAATAGTTGAGATATTACTTGCTAAAACACATATGTATACTTCATTACTAAATGTTTATCCAAAACATTTTTGATAGTTTGCGGAATATACATATTTTTATACATCAAAATCAATATGTATAAAAATATAAAATTTATACATGCTGGCAGTTTGTCTCTAATCTTGATGTCCAACAGTCAACTCTGCACTCAAGACCTCAAGTTTAAACTCGACTCGGTCTAGACGAACTCTCCGGCTCAACAAGATCTATCCTGTCACCTGCGCGAGGAATTACAATCGCGCTAAGTCAAAAGCTTTGTGGTACAAACTTTGATAACAATATAGTTCAAATGCAATGCCAATGCAGAATACAAAAAGATATTATATCTCATAACATTATATCATTATATCTTGATAAATTGCTCAGTTATCACACTATTCATAATTCACATCAAAGCAAACACAAGCATGGGCCCAAAAAGATCTAATATGCCATTCAAATTTCAGAGTTACTGCTTTGGTCCAAGATAACATCATTTGTCTAGCCCGAAGGCGAATCATAATCACAATGAGGATTACCTTTTATGTAACATCCCAACTAGGTTGCAAGGACTAGGCCCAACCCAACTTCAAGGGTCTGCTACATCATGTAACACCCAACTAAGCTTCAAGAACCAAGCCCAACTCAGCTTCAAGGGACTGTTACGTTTTAGGCATGCCGCCAAATACAAAACTCTGAAAATTGAATAACATACTAGTCACACAATTCTTTATAATTTCATTATCAATATCTTTCTCATTTTCTCATGATCAAACTAGGCACAATGCCTCAAATATCTCATTTATATCAACATAGCCATCACCAATGGCTTTACATACCATCTTTAATTTATACATAACAAATTGCATTACCCATATATTTTGGGCCATTATCATTTTTTGCACAAAGTTCACATTACATATAATGCATTTGTAACATTATTCAAATCATAACATATTTCTTATGCACCAATAATGTAGTAAGTAACTTAACACATTTTTCAACCAAATGTGTTAAGTCCCAATGTCATATAAATATAAACATATATTTAAAGTTTGTACTTACCTCTAAAATCAACAAACACCACTTTCAACCTCCTCTTCTAAGATATCCCTCAACACTTGGATTAGGTAACTCAAGTCTCTTCAATGCCTAAATAAAATGTGATTATAAATAATCACTAAGTAATACACTTATAGGTATAAACAAAATCTCTCAACACAAGGATAAGAAACACAAAGAGAAATAAGGAAAAGAACTATCTAGGGCAAATTCTACACATGACACGCTCAACAACACGGACGTATCAATGATTGTACGATAAGCCTACAACACAGAAGCTTTGACATGCTCAGTGACATAGGCGTGTCAATGACCATGCCAAAACTCTTACAACATAGTAGCTATGACACGCTCAGTGACATGGGCGTGTCACTGCACGTGTAAATACTACAACAACACAGTAGCTATGACACACTCAGTGACATGGGCGTGTCACTATACGTGTAAATACTATAACAACACAGTAGCTATGATACGCTCAGTAACATGGGCGTGTCACTACACGTGTAAGTACTACAACAACACAGTAGCTATGACACGCTCACTGACATGTGTAAATACTATAACAACACAGTAGTTATGACACGCTCAGTGACGTGGGGTGTCACTGCACGTGTAAATACTACAACAACACAGTAACCATGACACATTCAGTAACATAGGAGTGTCACTGCTCGTGTCACCAATACTGAAAATAGAACCATCGACATGCCCGAAGACATGGGTGTGTCACCGGGCGTGTCAAGCCAAAAATCCTGATATCCACACATAATTGCCACATCCAACTATTATCTTTCATTAACCTTTCCAACTCCATACAAACCCAACCAAATCCATCATTATACCACATAATACTTGTATAAACATCAAAATAACTTAATTAAAAACAAAAATACACGATCATAACCATGACTTCACAACTCAAAAGTTACACAACCCAAAACTCTTATTCTCTTCACCAAACTTAACCTTCTCTTCAATCGAACCCCAAACTACATAGTTAACTAGACAAAAGAACTTCAAACATACCAAAACCAACCATTAACACAAACTACACCAAACATCCAATTCACACAAATACAACTTCTGAAGAAATCAAAGAAACAAGTTGGAAACTTACCAAATATGAAGAAAATCCTTAAAACTCCAACTTGAACACTTGAAATCATTCAATTACTTAAGTTAGCAAGAAGCAAAAATTCTCTTTCCTTTGATTGAGAAAATCGGCCTTCAATGGAGAAAGAAGAAGAAGATAGACACCACTCCTCTTATCCAACAAATCTCTTTAAAATCACACAATTTCAACTTTTACTCTCCACCAAGTATTTATTATTATTAATAAATTAACATCAAATATCCTCTTCCACTATCCATTAATTAATATTTAAATAATTGAAATAGCATTTGGCCCATAATAAAGATGTTGACTTGTATATAATAGTTATATCTTTATATATATACCATATACACCCTTCCTTTTTCGCTTAATTATATATATATATATATATACTTTTAAATTATTTATTTAATTTTTAAAAATTAATATTCTCAAAATTTTGGGATATTACATAGCATTGCTAGCACAATCTAAAAAATACCTGGATATTACATAGCATTGCTAGCACAATCTAAAAAATAGCTTGCTTAGTTCTACCATACCTGTACTTTTTTTCGTGCAAAGAATCCACATGACATAAACCTATGTAAATACCTCAAGACGGGATTTATCAACTTCGTTGCCTTGGCCGATTTGGCCACATACATTCCACTATAGCCTATTGCCCCCTATATGAATAGTTATTTAAAACCTTTAGGCACGCAGTTTTTCCTTGTTAATGAAAATTAAAAATAGCATTCAATTATTCAATATCAAGAACACATGATTTTTCAAGCAATTTAAAGCTAAACTTAGTACAAATCTTCATTTCATTTCTTTCAACCTTAAGAGAGGTTAGAAATTCTATGGTAAGTTCTTGAAATTGTAAAGATTTAAAGGAAACTAATTTCTCCCATCCAAAATTTTGAACATATCTAGTAAAATTTTCTCTAATTTGGAGAGTATCAAGGGATTCTTCACTTACATATCTCGTTAGAAAGAAATCTCGTGCTAGAAGAGTCAATCTCTTTGAAGATGACGAAGAGGATGATGAAGGTTGCCTCCTCTTATAATGGGACACCATTTTTGTTCTAGGAATCTTAATTTTTTGGTGGAAAGTGAAGCTTTGATGGATTTTATTGAGTTTTGATTAGAAAATTGGAAGATTTAATGAGTTTAATTGAGTTTTTGGTTAAGAAGAATGGAAGATTTGGTGAAATTTTAAGGTTTTTAGGGATGAGAATGGAGGTTTTAGAGAGAAAGATGAGAGAAAGAAGAAAGGAAGATGGAAATGAGGGTTTTGAAAGTGAAGAGATCAGATAAAATTTGGATTTTTAAAAGGGGTGACACGGCCAAGCTAGGAATGGCTTTCCTAGCTTGGCCGTGTTTGAGTCTTTAGGAGGGACATGACTGGTGGCTTGGCTGTGTCCCATGAGTGTGTCCATTACTGGTTTTGTCGGCAGGGGAAAGAAATGGGGACACGGGCTGGGCGGCTTAGTCGTGTCTGGGTGACATGGCCAAGCCTTCTGCCGTGTCCACTCCTAGGTTTTCTGGGCTCGCTTGACTTGGCCAGTGGCTTAACCGTGTCAAGTGGCAGTGTCTGTCACTGCCATTTTTGCCTATTCAATTTTTTTTAATGAAAATGTGTCACCCAAGTCTAATACATGCAACTTTTCTTCCTGGCTTCACCTTGAAACTCCATTAAAAATAAAAACTAATCAAAGCACCCATTATATTCTCTTAAAACCAAAAACAAAATTTAAATTGCAAAACACAAAAAATTTAACTATGAAAAGAAATACAATCCGATGGGTTGCCTCCCATTGAGCGCTTCTTTAATGTCGTGTAGTTGGACATTGTTGCATCATTTGTCGATAAATACCAAACTTTCAACAGTTTTTATAACATCGATTTCTTCAAAGTAGGGCTTCATCCTTTGTCCATTTACCTTAAATATCTCGTTGGTTTTCAAATTGAGAACTCAACAACCCCATATGGGAATGTTTCAATTACTTGAAATGGTCTGCTCCAACGGGACTTCAGTTTCCCTAAAAACAATTGCATTCTGGAATTGAATAGGAGGACTTTCATTATCGGTTCGAAAGTCCTTCGAAGAATCATCCTGTCATGCATAGTTTTTATCCTTTCCTTATAGATTCTTGAACTCTTATAGGCCTCATTCCTAAGCTCATCAAGCTCAAAAATTTGTAATATTCTTTGCTCCCTTGCTCCTTCTAAGTCCATATATGTGGTCTTTATTGCCCAATAAGCCTTATGCTCTAATTCTACAGGTAGGTGGCAAGCCTTGCCAAAAACCAACCTATATGAACTCATTTTCAATGGTGTTTTAAAGCAGTCTTATAAGCCCATAATACTTTTGGGAGTCGAATTGACCAATCATTTCTCATTGTGCTCACTGTCTTTTCCAAGATCCCCTTAATTTGCTTGCTGGAGATCTCGGCTTGTCCGAATATTTAAGGGTGGTATGGAGTTGCCACTTTGTGTCGAATGCCCATCTTGGACATCAACTTCTCGAACCATTTGTTGCAAAAGTGGCTTCCTCCATCACTCACTATTGCCTTTGGGGTTTCGAACCTACTCAAAATATTCTCCTTCAAAAATTTTAAAACAACATTAGCATCATTAATCCTAGTGGAGATAGCCTCTACCCACTTAGACACATAATCCACTATAAGAAGAATATATTCAAAACTAAAGGACTTAAGAAATGGCCCCATGAAGTCTATTTCCCATACATCAAAAATTTCAACTACAATAAAAATATTAAGAGGCATTTCATTCTTTTTGCTAATGTTCCCTACTCTTTAGCATTTATCACATCTTGTGCAAAAATTATAAGCATCCTTAAAAAGATTAGGCCAATACAAACCGCTTTGGAGAAATTTCTCGGTGGTCTTCTTCCTTCTAAAATGCCCTCCACAATACATGTTGTGCAAAATTGTAGCACTTGTTTCTATTCTTCCTCCAGTACACATCTTCTTATGATTTCATCCCTGCAAATTCTAAACGAATATGGTTCATCCCAAAAATAGTACTTACATGAATGCAGGAACATCTTCTTTGTCTAGAAATTTAAATCCTTTCTCACAACACCATAAGAAAAATAGTTAGCAATATCTACATACCAAGGTGCTCGAGTTAAAGCAAACAAGTGTTCATCCGAAAATCTTTCAAAAAAAAATTTCACAAGCAATTTCCGCATTATTATCATGAGAGTTCAATCTAAAAAGATGGTTGGCTACTACAATCTCACTTCCCTTCCGATCTTTGATTTCAACATCAAATTCTTGCAATATCAATACCCACCTAATGAGCCTAGGTTTAGCTTGTGGTTTGGTCAATAGGTATTTCAAGGATGTATAGTTTGAAAATACTATGACTTTAGAACCTATCAAGTAAGATTTAAATTTTTCCAATGCAAATACCACAACTAACATTTCTCTTTAGTGGTTGTGAAATTCACTTGTGCACAATTTAAAGATAAAATTGCATAATAAATTATACACATCAATATATTCACTCTTTGGCCCAAAACAGCTCCAATGGCATAATTCGATGCATCACACATGATTTCAAATGTTAAATCCCAATTTGGGACAACAATTATAGGAGCAGAAGTTAATTTTTCTTTTAAAATTTCAAAAGCTTCTAAGCACTTATCATAAAAAACAAATGGGACATCTTTTCCCAGCAAATGACACAAATGACATGAATTTTTTGAAAAATTATTTATGAACCTCCTATAAAATCCAGTATGTCCCAAAAAACTTCTAATCCCCTTAACAGATATGGGTGGAGGTAGATTCATAATTAATTCAACCTTAGCCTTGTCTACCTCAATCCCTTTGTGAGAAAACAACATGACCCAAAATAATTCCATGATCAACCATGAAGTGACTTTTTTCCCAACTCAGGGTAAGATTACATTCAATACATTTTTCAAGCACGAGAGTCAACTTTTGCAAGCAATCATCAAAAAAATTACTAAAAACAGAGAAGTTATTCATAAATACCTCAATGTATTTGTCCAACATATCGAAAAAAATTGAAAGCATACATCTTTGAAATGTACCCGGTGTATTGCAAAGTCCAAATGACATCCCATGAAAGGCAAATGTCCCAAAGGGACAAGTAAAAGTTGTCTTTGGTTGATCTTCTGGTGCTATCGGAACTTGGTAATAACCTGAAAGACCATCAAAAAATAGTAAAAAGCGTGTCCAGATAACCTATCAAGCATTTGATCAATAAATGGCAAAGGAAAGTAATCTTTCTTGGTTACATTATTTAATTTTCTATAATATATGCACATTTTCCACCCAGTTTGTGTTCGTATAGGTACCAACTCTCCTTTCTCATTCTGGATCACAGTCAAACCTGCCTTCTTTAGCACAATGTGTATAGGACTAACCCATTCACTATCAGCAATAAGGTAGATTACCCCCTTCATCAAGCAATTTTAAAACCTCCTTTTTTACTACTTCGCTCATATTAGGGTTAAACCTCCTTTGAGCATCTCTCACCAGTTTAGCCCCTTCATTTAAAACTATCTTGTGCATGCACATAGAGGGACTAATACCCTTGATACCACTCAACCCCCAACCAATAGCTCTCTTGAATTTTTTTTAACATTCTCACAAGTTTATCTTCCTTCTCACTACTAAGAGTAGCAGAAATTATCACTGGTTGTGAGTTGTTCTCCCCAAGAAAAATATGCTTTAAGTGCTTTAGAAGTTCTTTAAGTTCAATTCCCTTTGGTTGAATCTCCTAATTTGAACCCTCAACTTCTTCCTCCAAATTTGGAGCCCTTTTTAACTTGTCTTCACCACTCTCCTGTAAGAAAACTTCTTCAACAACATTATCAGTAAAATTAATGAAAGAGCAGTCATCATATAAAGCAGTAGTGGGAATAAGAAAAGTGTTAAAAATTAAAAATTCTACAGTTTGACCTAAAATAGTCATGGTTAATTTTTCATTTTAACATCAATTAATGTGTTAGTTGTGTCCATAAAAGGTCTCCATAATAAAATTGTATATTCAGAATCTCTAGAAATTTCTTCCCCCATATCTATGATAACGAAATCAACGGGTACCATCAAACCACCTACCTTAACTAGAACATCTTCTACAATTCTCTTAGGATATCTAAGAGTTCTATCTGCAAGTTGTAAAACCATTTTAGTTGGTTTAAGTTCCCCTAGCTCTAATTTCAAGTAAACAGAGTATGGCATCAAATTAATACTTGCCCCTAAATCACACATACCAATAGTTTCTTTTGCATTCTCCATAGAGATGATAACTGTAAAGCTTTCAGGATCTTTTAGTTTTGGAGGTAACATGTGTTGTAAAATAGCACTTGTTACTTCCGAGACTATCACTTTCTCATTCAACTCATACTTTTTCTTTTTTGTGTTAAGCTCTTTACAGAATTTGGCATATGATGGCATGTTTTTAATCACCTCATATAAGGAGAGGTTAATACTTACCTTTGCAAGCATATTATAAATTTCAGAAAATTGCTTATCATGCTTCTCATTTTTTAACTTGCTTGAAAAAGGAATTGGCGGTCTGTACGAATTTGGAGATTTGTGTAGCTTTAGTGCAACTAATGACTCCTCTCTATCTTCCTTCGGCTCACTTGGTTAAGCTTTGTCTTCTTGTATTTCCTTACCATTCTCTTGCATTGTGCCTGCATCCAAAGAATCATCAATTGTATTATTGTCGATTTTATTATCAAGTACCTTACCACTCCTTAAGACTGTGATTGCTTTGGCTTGCTCCGGTTGGCTTAAAAATTTTCCTTTTTGATTAGCTTGTAGTTGATTGGCCAATTGACCCGCTTGAGTTTCTACCTTTTTAAGTGAGGCTTCCAAAGAGTCAAATCGTTTGTTGTTCGCCTCTTGATTTTGAGTACTTATTTGAATGAAAGCATTCAAATTGTCTTCAAGTGAAGGTTTTTTAACTTGCTAATGATTTGAACTTTACCCTTAAAATTGGGGTCCCCTTTGATAAGGTTGGAATGAATGCCGAGGTGGAACTTGTTATTGGTTCTTCCATGAAAAATTAGGGTGATTTCTCCAACCAGGATTATAAGAATTTGAGTACGGGTCATTCCTTCCCTTTTGTTGGAACCCTTCAAAAGCAAAAGCTTGTTCTTGCCCTTCTTAGAATTGGTCAAAGTTTGAAGGACATACATTTACATTGTGGCCTATCACACCACATGATGCACATGATTCTTGGTTTGGCACCGACAAGTTTCCTCTAGCATTCAACAATTTAACTTGCCTTATCAACTCAAAAATTTGCCTTACCATTTCTGAGTTTGCATTCAGCTCATATGCTCCTCTTCTCATTTTTCCAATACTTTTTTGTTTAGAATTTGCTCCTAATATTTCAAATAATGCAACCGTTTCAGCAGCTATTTTATCACCCATTGCCCTTCCTACAACATTATCCACTGTGTTTTGATATTGTTGAGTTCGCCCATCATAGAAAAACTGATTAAGCAATTATTGTGAATAATACTGATGAGGGCATTGAAACAATAAAGATTTGAAGTGATCACATGCCTCATGAAATGGTTCCCCAACAAATTGGGTGAAAGTTGTAATACTCCCCCTAAGCTCCTTTGTCTTTTGGTGTGAATAAAATTTTTCCATGAATTTGTTATACACTTCGGTCCAAGTGGTCAAGGAGTTCTCCAATAAAGTCATCAACCACGCTTTTGCCCTATCTTTCAAATTATATGAAAAACATCTCATTTTGAGTTCATCCTCTATTAATGCTTACAAAGGAAAAGTATGCAATATTGTGTAAAAATCTTTAATGAAGTTGAGAGGATCTTCATTCGGCAATCCATGGAAGGATGGCAGCATACTATAATGAGTATTTTTGAGTTTATAATTTTTTGTTGCATTGCTCAACCGGATACACGATGTAGTTACTCTAAGGATTGGTTTGGAAAACTCCTTCATAGGTAGTTCTTCTACGTCACCCATTTCTACTTCCTTGCCCTTCTCAAATTGCTCATCGATTTCTTCTCCTTTTTGTCCCAAGGGATCTACTCCTTCAGTTCGTGGGAGTGTATGAATATCATCTATATATGAAACAAGTTCATTTTTCTTGAGACTTTCGTCCTTGCATAAATCACCTAGGAAATTCAAAAAGGACACTTTAAACAATTAAAACAATTAAAATAAAAGAATCAAACTATTAACAATAATTGTCTTCCCCTGCAGCGGCGCTAAAAACTTGTTGCACTCGATTAATTACTACTACAAAGAGACACTTGTAAGTATATGAGGTAATTGTAGCAACGGTGATCGCCCCAAGATCTTCTCACAAGGAAGTAATTATTTTGCAATAGTTTGATTAATAAATAAATTAAAATTGAGTGTGTGTTGTTGAATTTGTGAGTTGTAATTAAAATTTAAAAGTAAAAATGAGTAGTAGTGCTTAAGATTAATTCAATGCTAGGAATGGTGCCTAGGGTTATAGATCAATTTAATTAAATCTTGATTCTCAAATTATCCATTAATATAACCTTGTATTTTAATTTATTCTTTAAGTTCAATTAGTAATTACCAATTCATTAGTTTTCACATTTATAAATTAACAACAACCAATTACTTTAAAATTGCAAATTAAATAAACCATATAACTTATATTTCTAATTCATTCTTAGGGTGGTTAATTATATAGTTTCAATATCGAATTTCACCTCTCGGTCCATCGTTCAATATTAAGTGATTAATAGGTGGCCAATCTATCAAACTAACTTTAAGTCCAATGTAATCAACCAATAACAAGGTATACTGATGGAATTATCAAATCAAGTCATTTAATCAAATCTACTACAAACCAAAGCATGAATAAATTATCTCATTATCAATTTAAAGCAAATATCCATCTCAATATTCATCAAATCAAAATTATACATTGTAATATTAATGTTCATAATAAAACAACAATAATCTCAAAATTAATTAAAAGAAAGAATATGAAAAACCCCTTGTAGACACCAAGAGTTGAACTACTTGTCTTCCTCTTAGCTTCCACCTTGATGTATGATGAACAACTTCCAAGTCCTCTTCAATCAATGGCTCTCCTCTTGAAACATGGAATGGTAACTCTCTCAAGCTTACAACTCCAATCAAGCTTTCTTCAAACCTTAATCTTCGAAGGAGCTTGCTCACTCAATTTTATCCCCAAACTTAATTAAGTCTTGTCTATGGAGAAAATGAAAGATGAATGGAAATGAAGATGAAAAGAGAATGGTGTCTCTTTTCTCCAAAAATAAAAACAAAACTAAGAACTAGATAGCTCTTCAATAAGCCAAACGTGCATGTCATTCCATACCCTCCGCTTCCAATTCCTTTTCATTTTTTAAGACACCAACCATGTCTTGCCAACTCACACACCACTCTTTGTCTCCCTCTTTTTCTTTGTTTTATATTTCTTCCCATAAATCCATCTACCTTATTTTAATATTTCTTTTTAAAAAGAAAGAGTCTTTTGTCCCCCAATTGTCCCTCACTTCATGCAAAATAATTCAAAGTGACCAAATGAGGCATGGCCAAGCCTTGAGTGACTTGGCCACGTCGCTCATTCTTCTTGGGACACGGCCAAGCCTTGAGGTTGTGTCCACAGCTGCCCATCTTTCTTCTTCTTTTCCAGGTGTGACACGGCCAAGTCACTGGCCGTGTCATGTGGCATTGTCAGTGGCTTAGTTGTGTCTTCTACTTGTGTTCACCTCTGCCATTCGCTTTGCTCTTTGGTTTCATCAAATGGGACACAACCAATTTTTCCTCATCTAATTCAAGACTTGAGGTTGTGTGAGGCATCAGAGAGGTTCCTTTATCCATTTTTTCCCCAGATCATTGTTGATGGATTAGCAATCTAAAGTCTCTGCAGTTGTTTGTTAATTATGGCCTTCACCTAGGTTCTTTTTAGCCGTTCTTGAAGGATTTGATCGTGATGTTTTCTCTTTGCCTTTTAACGAGGAGATTATTGAAGTTTAGTGTATTTTCTTTATTTGTTGGTTGCTATAGTATGCTTGTCTGTTTTTTCTATGAATTTTGTTTATTAAGGATTATTTTTCTCTATTGTCTATATATTTAGTTTTGTGTTCCATGGCGTTCTTCTTCTGTTTTCTTCTATTGTTATTGGCTTGTATCTCTTATTTAATGTTCTAATGAAATTCAACTTCTTACAGCTAGTAAGCCCTTAATATGGGTGACTTGATTATAGTTATAATCTTATAGATGGTTATATAGTAAATTAAATAATAATAACAACTAATTAACTTATATAATTTGAAATTATAATTTAACAATTATTTTTATTTCAACATTTTAGATTAGACAACTTGATTTTAGGTGTATATATATTTATTTATTTTTCCTTTCAAAAAAATATATTTATTTATTTTTAAAAATAATTTTTGAATATTAATTACTTTAAAATTAAAAAATATTTTTTAATTTATTATTTTGATAATATTATTCAATATTTTAATTATTCAGGACAAAAGTTCAATTTAGCCTATATACTATAGCGAGTGGACCACTTTGGCCTTTAAATATTTTTTTTAAAATAAATTGAAACCTTTTTTTTAAATTGGCTCAAATCAACCATTTTTTAACATAATCATTATAAGAGATTAACGGTTGTTAATGTGATAACTTATTAGGGTCTAATATAGATTTTAGTATAGATTGAGGTCCAAATTAAACCTTAAACCAAAATTTATAATTTATTAATATTATAAATTATATTATTTTTAAAAAATATTAATAAATAATTTTTTAATGTTAATAATTTATAACATCAATAAATAATTTTTATAATATTATAATTTATAATAATTTTATTGATTTATAATTTTAATAAATTTATAATTTATGATATATTATAACAATTTTATAATTTATTTATATTATAAATTATAATATTTATTAACAAAAGAATTATATTATTTTAAAAAATTATGAATAAATAATTTTTTAATGTTAATAATTTATAACATTAATAAATAATTTTTATAATATTATAATTTATAATAATTTTATTAATTTATAATTTTAATAAATTTATAATTTATGTTATATTATAACAATTTTATGATTTATTTATATTATAAATTATATTATTTATTAACAAAAAAATAAATTATATAATTTTAAAAATTATTAATAGATAATAATGATAATAATGTGTAATTCTTTAATTATGATTTCCTGCTATACCAGCTAAACTAATTTAAAGAAAATCTGCAAACCATGTGCCTCTTAATTTAACAACTCCAGTAGATGGTCGAAACTTGAGATTTGTTATTAGCACTGATTTATTTGTGGATGCCAAATAAAACATTTACAGATATGAATGTTTCTAATCCTAATTTATAGGGTATGAACATCAAACTCAGTATATATTTATATTGAAGTGCATTCTCTGGAAAAATAAAAATAAAAAGAACTAATTGTTACTTCATCTCTAACTTATTTTTTATAAATTTAGTTCATTAATCAATGCTAAATGTTAATGTTATTTCATGAATAGGGTAAATGTAAAAGATTGATAATGAGAAATTACTTGTGATTTGAGCAGACTGTTAAATATTAATATATTTAATTTATTAGTAATTTGTGACTTTATTTTGATTCGAGGATTTCCCTGTAAGGACTAAAAGACATCTGTTTTCACGATCATTGACAACGACGAGATCTTCTTTTCTTCTTCACTGATCTCTCTGCAACGCAATATCAATGTCGGTGAGTTCTTAATTTCTCATCCCTATCTCTATATCTCTTTGTACACCCTAATTTCTTTACATAAATTTTGTTCACATGATATGCGTACAATTGCAGATCTTTGAGTACAATGGAAGTGCCCTAATAGCGATGGTAGGCAAAAACTGCTTTGCTATAGCTAGCGATCGGAGACTCGGTGTCCAGCTCCAAACTATCGCCACCGATTTCCAGCGAATCTATAAAGTCCACGATAAGCTCTTGCTCGGACTCTCTGGCCTAGCTACTGATGCTCAAACTTTGTATAGTCTTCCATCTTTGCCTCTATTTTTGTTGCTTCCTATTCGATCCTTTTAATCTGGAATAATGGGTATAATATATAGGTATCAGAGGCTGGTTTTTCGTCATAAATTATATCAATTACGAGAAGAAAGGGACATGAAGCCTGAGACTTTTGCTAGTCTTGTCTCTGCTCTCCTTTATGAGAGAAGGTTTGTGATATATATATATATATATATATATATATGTATGTACGTATGTATGTATATACATTTTGTTGGTTCTAATTAATGATTGTGAATGTTAGATGCCATGAATATTCTGGTTCTGGGGTTTTTTTTTTTCTTACTTTGTGTATTTGTTTGATAATCCAAGTGTGTTGAGAATGATAGTTATTATTTCCAATGGGTTTGGCAATGTTGTTTTGTTTAATTACTTACAAGGAAGATTGGCTGTCATGTATGTTACTGTTTTCTTGATGCACTTGCAATGTTGCACGTAGTATAGCAGCAGCATCTTCATTATCTTCGTAAAAGAGAAAGGTTTTGGCTGCTAGGTTGATACTTATAATCTTTGCATCTAACATTATGAGTTGAGCATTTGATTTTGCACTCAATACAAGTCATATAAATATACTGAATTTTAATATAGAGGCTGAAACTAGCAAAGGGGTCTGAGAGTTAAGGAATTGAAATGGGTATGATGGTTATCACAATGATTTTGAAACGACATTGAACCAAAGGAATAAGGGAGGCAGGAGGTAAGTATGCTAATTTCCATTTATTATAAATAAAATTTTCGACACTATAAATGCAATTATGTAAAAATTATTATTCTACCTATCACAACACATGCAATGTAGAGGTAGACAACTTAATCCAACATGATTTGAATCTAATCTGTTCCTGCATATGTGGGAATACTCTAGCGCTGTTTCCAACTTTTATTATTATTCCTATTTTTGATTTTTTAGTCTCTGTTCCTCTGTCGTTTGTTTCTTGTTTCCACTCTGTTTCAATTGGAAGCCCTGTAATGCTTCATATATAACAGTTTGTTTTAGAGAAGTTATACATTCAAGAAAGATGAAATGCAGCCTTTACGCTTTCTCAGGTTTGGTCCATACTTCTGCCAACCTGTAATTGCTGGATTGAGTGATGAAGACAAGCCATTCATTTGCACAATGGATTCAATTGGTGCCAAGTATGTTGCATGTCTTCTCTCAATTATTATTTCAAATCTAAGTCACAGCAAGCATAGTTTCCCGGGTGACTTGAATGTGTTGCGCCATTTATATTTTATCATATCTGGTCAAAAGTTGAGAATGTCTTTTAATAGTTTCTTGCGTTTTAGTTTATTTTTTCTTCAATCTGTTCATTTTTGTTTGTAGGATTGATCTGTAATGTCAGTGAATTATACTTATCGCCTGTTAGTAGATAGGATCTTGTCTTTTGACATCATTGGTTATGTTGTTTGCACATGTGATATAAGTAGCATCTAAAGCCTGATAGAACAAAATCCAACTACAATTTAGGTAGTAATTAAGCAAATTTCATCATATTTTTGTTGTTGCATATACGAATAGGTGTGCTGATTTTTTTTTTGGTTGCTTTTATTTCCCTTTTTTCTCTTCAAATGCAGGGAACTTGCAAAAGATTTTGTTGTTGCTGGTACAGCTTCAGAGTCGCTTTATGGTGCCTGTGAATCATTGTTCAAGCCTGACATGGTTAGTTACTTGACTTATGATTTGGAATTTTACCTTGTTTGGAAATGGATGGAAAATGAAGGGTGAGGAAACTTCATGGGAAAAATCATGAATTTACTTATTTATCCTTCATTAATAATTTATCCTACAAAACATCACTTTCAAAACTGTAACTTTAAGACTTTTCCCATGGTTTTTCACTCTTTTACTATCCTTCCATCCAAAAAAAGAGAGTAATTAACTTTGACAAAGGGGGTGTTATAAAAGACAATATTAATTTTTGTAAGATATTTAGTCAAATAATGTCCAGGAATATAAATTTCATTGATTCAAGAACATTGAGAGTATGTGAAGAAAAGAAAAAGTTCCTTTGTTAATTTTATTGAATCAAAAGCTACCTTTCAAGCTTAAAAAGTCATATATTATATATAGAGTAGGACATTCATGAAATCCTAATACAACTCCAATAAGGAAATTACTAGAAGGCAAGAATCGCAAAAAAAGGAAAGAAATCAACTACATAACATTTCCCACTAAATTGCCACTAGTGCGTTTTTCTGTTAAACTGTTCCATGAATGCCAATACTGTGCTATGCTTTTTGTCCTGCATTGCGCCATTTTTTTCAATTATTTTCTCACCATCCTGGTGAACCATAACTTTCAGGTTTAATTTTTATGTTGATGAGCCGTTTTTAACAACTGTTGCAGTCTAAAAGAAAAACTTATCTAACATAAAGTTATTTGGGCAGGAAAATTGTGCGAGTGAATAAAGATGTAATAGTCATTTAGTTGCAATAAAAATGTATTACAAGGGATTATAAGTTGAGGGTATGCAATTTTTGAATGGGATTGTTGGAGTGTTGGGTCAATGCTCTGGTTTGGTTACATTCCGCAACACGTTGTAGCTTTCCCAAAAAGCTAGTTAGTCTTTAATTTGTTGGCCCAATAAACTTTTATCTCATTCATTTAGTTCCTGAATAAGATATGGCAGGTTGGAAACATGCCGAATTGCGTACAAGATGTTGAACACTTATTTTCTAGCACCTGAAATTTATTTAGTTGATGTCATTTATAATTTTAGGATAGACCCTGCACTATTCGTCAATAATGAGACTAGTATTAGATATTAACTTCTTGTTTGAACATGTGATCAGGAGGCTGAAGAATTGTTTGAAACTGTGTCTCAAGCATTGCTATCTTCAGTAGATCGGGACTGTTTGAGCGGTTGGGGGGGACATGTCTATGTTGTGTAAGTTCATGCACCTCTCGTTTTTATTTCAGTACTTGGTACTATTTTCCCCTCAAAGCATGGGGGCAGTGACTTCCTAGTCTAGTCTTGATTCATTCTTGACAATACCTTCTGTGCTGTCTCTGTAAAGAATCTAGGAAGAGAGAATTATCAATGATCTCGTAAATTGAGTTTCCGCTTGTTATATTGTTAAACTATGGTCTTAAGAGACTTGAAGTAACGAGTTCTTGGAAAATTCTTGAAAGCCATTGATCATCAACTTGAAGATATGTAAAAATGTTTAGGCAAAATATGGCAGTATGCTACCCATTTTGAGATACCAAATGGTGTCTGTTTGTGTGAATTTCAGTGAAACCTGAAAGATAGCAACCTGGATTAATGTGTCGTGAGTTTTATAATGATCCCCATCCCCGTGCACATATTCATGATCAGAAGGGAGGAAGGTTGAAATTGCCCCAATGATTGCTATTCCATCACAAAAGTGACAGCCTAACATTTGTTCGTTAATTTTTATGCTGCAGAACTCCCACAGAAATTACAGAGAGAATCTTAAAGGGAAGGATGGACTGATCTTTGTCCATAAATGCCAAGCCCTTCTTTACACAGATTAGACCACCAGATTCTCAGTATAGTCAACCTTGGAGTCAAATTTGAATGTGAATCATCTGGTTTCTTCAATGAAAGTTGTTGACTAGTAACTTAAAATCAAAGTACTCTTGAGTTTGATGGCTCTTCGGTGATGGCATATTGAGTGTATCTCCTTGCACAGAGCTGAATTTAGTTATCTCATGAGTTTTGCAAGATTATTCAAGCGGATAATTTGTTGCTTTTTCAGTGTTTTAACGTTCTGGGTGAAAGGCGCTCTTCGGTGATGGCATATTGAGTGTATCTCCTAGCACAGAGCTGAATTTAGTGTATCTCCTAGCACAGAGCTGAATTTAGTTATCTTACGAGTTTTGCAAGATTATTCAAGCGGATAATTTGTTGCTTTTTTAGTGTTTTAACGTTCTGGGTAAAAGATTAATGGGTGAAAGGCTTTATTTTCCATATGGTTGTGGCTTAGTGGTTCAACCAACTCCAAATGCAAAGGGCTACGGATATTTCATTGACGATCTCGGTCATTTTTTCCATCCTTGGTCGTTTTACTTGTAAAATTAACATAAAATTGCTTGAAAATTTAGTTAAAACAATCAATCAATGGTTGAAAAAAAAAACAATTCATGAGCATATGATCTAAAAGTTTCGAAAGACGGTTATTTCATAGCATGATATGTTTCTCTGTCTAATTCCTTTCCTCTTATCTGTCTTTCTGTTTGTCTAATACAACCGTTCACATGACTGGTTATGGGGAATATAATTAGATCGTTCACTTCTGGTTTTACTGGAGTAATAAGCACTTGATTTTCTCTCTCGAAAGTCTCGCAGGTTTGTGAAAATCAATTAGTCTTTGTTGAACTGTCATATTTTCATTGTTCTTACATTTATATAAAATGCAGTTCAGTTTGTGGGTCAACATGGGATTTTATTTGTTACATGCACAATAGCTCTTGTGCACCTTTTCTGCATACCTTCTCCTTTATAAAAAGGCATTTCTCTCTGTTTCTAAATACCCATTTGTTATTTTATTAAATGCTTTTACAGTTTCTAACCAATACCTTTAAAAATCATAATTTTCCTGTAAACCCCATTTTTGTTTATTTGTTAAAAGAAGATAAATCATAGCTTCTCTTGTTCCCCCATACTAACCCAAACATCGAAGAAATCCATAGGCCATTAACAATTTCTAATCAAGAGAACACTTGTATTGAGACTAGTTCAGCATTGTTTCTTCAAAACCAGAGAACTCCATCTTTCAACATTAAGATTATAATTTTTATATTTCTTAATGGGATTTTGAATTCGATATCAGTAAATATTGCATCTGAATCAATCCACCATACTCACAATCAGAATTATTTTCTCAAGAATTATCTTGTGTTGACAAATACCCACAAATACTCATTTTGGAAGATGAATGGGATGACGGGTCCTAAAGATTGGTGTCGGTAAATTCAAAATCAAAATCTAAAGTACCTAGAAAATTGCACATAAGGTGTTTATGAAAATGTCATTGAATTTAATTATGTTCCTCTTGAAAAAAATAATCTAGGGTTATATGGGTCTTTTCACACATATTCAAAGTTACAATCCACCTTAGCATGTGTAAATTTACTTATTTGTAGCTGAAACGCAACTTGAGAATTAGAAGTAAATAATTTATACAATTTAATTATTATTTTAAAAAATTTAATAGCTCAATTGTTAAATTTTAAGAATTCAGGTACTACGTACGTAGTTATATCTATTTTTATAGTATTTTAGGATATTTCCGTCCATTACATAAGAATTATTTTCTTATTTTGTAGCTTATAGTATTTCAATTCATTTGACTTTTTATGGACATAAAAAATAACAATAATAATAATAATAAATACGTTGGTCAATATAATATTGATATATGAGACCATACATATCAAATTGATATTACATTTATATAGTTTTATTTTTGAATTTCAGCTCACAACATGTTTTATTGTGATAATGTGCAGTGCTCTTGTTCTTGTATCTCTAGTACAAATTGGGCATCTATGAATGCAGTGGCCATAGCCTGTGCAAAATGATATGGGGAGGTCTGGTTTGTTGCTTCTTTTTGTGGGACTCTTCTTTTGTGATAGTCTTCTGATGCTCAAAACTAGGGTAATAAGCCATCACCACACAAGACATAGACTACTCTAGTACTGAGTTTGATACAAGCGAATTAGAAGACTATTGTAACAATCATTATGAACCCACGATGCAGGTTATTGATAGGTCACCCTCTCGCCGGAGAATAAGGGATTGCCGGAAAGTTCACAGCTTGAGGAAATATTGAGGCCAAGAAATCATCTATGGTTATGGAAGAAATCAAGTTAATAATAATGGCACCATTCTTCCTAATGTTATTCGCTCATCAAAATTTGTACGAAAAGGCTCAAATAGTTTCAGGCCAAAGATTTATTCTGAAGTAAAATATGGAGAGAATTAATTCATGCGTCTTGCCATGATTTGTATACGTACTTACAGATCCCAAATATTTTTTTTTCTACTTAAATAAGAAAAAAATAAATCACACTATGAATAATAAGATATAAACACCTAAAATAAAATATTTTTTTCTACTTAAATATGTTGATTGTAAAATAAACAATATGCATAAAAATATATAAAGAGCAATATGTACAACATAGAAAAAACATATATATTATGTCTACTTACCTAAGTTGAAAGAGGTCTACCACCATATTGGATAACGAAATCAACTCTTCTCATCAAAAAACAAAATCAAATACAGGTAAAAGAGTATTATATCTTGTGAAAGATATCTTCTTCCTAAAAAATAAATTATACCCAATTTTTAACAATAAAACTAATTTAATATAAAAAAAATATAAAGTTAGGAAAACAAAATATTTGTTTCTCTTGATCATTCCTTCATTTTTACAATTAGCATATGTAAGTAGAAAAAAATATTTTATTTTAGGTGTTTATATCTTATTATTCATAGTGCAATTTATTTTTTCCTTATTTGAATATATATATTACTTTCATCACATCAATATTCTATTTTATCATTTGAGGAAGAAATAAAAATATTCAAATAATATATTAGTCAAATTTACTACAATTGATTTTTTTTTATCAACGTATCCAAAATTTGTACTCCAAGTATCAAGAAAATAAATAATTTGTGCTTTGGTTATTGGTAGTCATCCTGTTGATAAGTATATTCTTAGGTATTTCATGCATTGTAATATGCCTTGGATACAGGTTGATCATGTGTTATTTTCTATTAATACTTTCAAAGTGTTTCATTACGTTTTGGATAAGTTATGTTTTGTGGACAGGTGAATATATAGATAAAGTGGAGGAACTATGGGTGGTGTGGGGGGCTGACGATCCCTCTGTTGGCGGCCATAAGCACTTATAGGGGCAGTGGCGAAACTCTCCCCACGACTCCCTCCACCAACGACCAGAAGCACCTGATAGGAGAGGGGTTCTTGGCCATCGACTCCCCTCTATAGGCGACCAGAAGCACTTATGGGGGGTGTAATAACTCAATTTTGAAATTATTTTAAAATATTATTTCAAAAATATATATATAACTATTTTTTTATATATTACTTTATTATTATGTAAATTATGAAAATAAATAAATAAATATGTGCTTTGCATTGATGCGAATCAAACTTAGAGCAAGTAGTTAGAGTGCAAGAGAGATTACCATAAGGCTAAGTAGCCAATGCCTAATTCAGTTCCTACTTAAATAATATTTAAGCTTAAAATTATAATACGTGAATGTAAAAAAATCAAACCAATCAGATTTGTGCATTAATTGAGGGAGACAAATCATTTATAAGGAGAGAGGAAGAATTAATGAGGGAGAGAAAGAATTAATGACGAGAGTGTGTGTGTGTGAGTGAGAGAGAGAGAAGGGTTGGCTGCCTCTCTGATCCAGCCACCTCTAGCCGGCAGTGACCGACACTGCCCCCACCACTGGAAAAGCAATTGACCGATGACCTCGGAGAGACAAACACCGGCTAGAACCGTTCACGATTGGCGACAAACATACCCTCCGAAGGCCACGGTGATGAAATCCTTTAACTCCATTTTTCGGCAAATTCTGATGGTTATTTCAAGCGAGATTGGTGGCGTTGAGTCCGTCTCCTCACTAGCTTCATTTCTATACCCACTATGTTGTCTGAAAGTCACCAAAGAGAGAATTGGAGTCAATGATTATCGAATCTTTTCTCTCATTTTTCAGCCAAACGACAATGATTCTCTAAAAATACCACCATTTTCGAACTCCTGATGTCGAGACAATTCTAACGATATCCATCCCGTCCTCTAAATCAACCATCGACGGCGGTCCATCATCGAAGAGTGGCACGCCGGTGACGCTCTGATTACTTTTTCGGTGAGCCTAATAAATTAAAATAAATTTTATTTATTTATTTTAGTTAATTGATTTCTAATTTATGAATTAAGGTATTATTATTAGTAATCAATAAGTTTGTTAATTAATTAATTAATTAATTTAAATTAACTAGTTACTAGTTTATGCAGTGAAGTAAAAATTATTATTAAATAATGAATTTAATTAATTGATTTGTATTTTCGAATATATATATATATAATAATAAATAATATCTTCATAGGATGGATTACTTAATCAATTTCACCTAATTACTTAATTAAAACTAGTAATGTTATAATAATAATAATGATCAAGTTATTATTATCATCATCATCATCATCATCATCATCATCTAAGTAGTTAAATAATAATTATTATTTAAGAAAATAACTAGTATTTTCAGTTTAATAAGATATGAAATTGTAAAATTTTATTATAAATAAAAATTATAATTATTAATTATGTAATATGGATAATATTATTATTATTTCTATCATTTAATTTTAAACTCATTATAAATTATTATTATTGAATTAAAGATAATTGAGTAATTGTTTTATAATGGAAATAAATCAAATAATTGTTTTATAATGAAAACCTATTAGATAATACCAATAATTTGTTGAATAATATTATTATTCTTACTTTTATTAAAATATACATATTAATTAAATTTAGTTAAAGATCAATTATGAAATTATTTTCTTGAAGCTATTCAAAATTATTTTGAAGTATATTTTACAAACTTAATTAATTATGTTGGAAGCCTAATAAATAAAAGTTAACATTAATTTAATAAATTACTATTATTGTATTGTATTTGTTAGATGTGTGTTGAGTTTGGATTGGAGGCCCAAATGGGGCAGTGGATTGATGTTGGTTATTGTGAACTATTTTAGAGTATTATTTGATTATTTTATTTCATGAGAGAATGTCCTAATTATATAGAAGACTCTGTCGAAATTTCGATAGAATCTTTAGAATCATCTATCCTTTTATATTCTAATAAATCTTGTTGTTTGTTAAAAATAATTTTCAGATGTTCTTTTGCCTTCAGTTCGTATTTCGAGAAAAGTTATCGAGTTTCGTCTACTGTGAGTTATATAGATTAATATAATACCTCGCTCCTCTAATTTACGATATTTGTTACATTTGCATAATTGCATTAATTGTTTGAGCAGTAGGCATATATAATTGTTATTATTAGTACTAGATTATAAAATCATAATTAGAACCAACAAAATATAGGCAGAGAAGGAGGCGAGCAAAAGGAGGCTAGCCTAGGAACAAATGCCAACCGGGCACCAACTCTATCTCCGATAATCAACCGATTAGAAACTTCGATGAAGACTATGAAAATTTTTCCCTTCCTTAGCGAATTCTTGGTTTTGCCGTTGTATGTATATATATATATATATAAACACACTTAGATTATTAAACAGATACACAAAGTAAAAAAAAAATCCCCAAAACCAAAATATTCATGGCAATGAAACACTCACAATCATTAATTAGAACCAACAAAATATATATACATATATATATTACAAACCTTTTCCCATAAACCAGAGCAGAGACAAAACTAGCAAAAGTCTCAAGCTTCATGTCCCTTTCTTCTAGTAAATTAATACAATTTATGATGAAAAATCAATCTCTAATACCCCTATACTATGCCCATTATTACATATTAAAATGATCGAATAGCAAGCAACAAAAATAGAGGCATCTATATATTATATCCATTATTATAAATTAAAAGGATCAAATAGGAAGCAACAAAAATAGAGGCAAAGATGAATGACTATATAGAGTTTGAGCATCAGTAGATGGGTCAAAGAGACTGAGGAAGAGCTTATCATGAACTTTATAGATTCACTAGAAATATAATACCCTTACACCCTATTTACATATAATACACTCACACTCAGTATATATACAATACACATATATGGTTTAAGAATGTTACAATCTGATTTAATAAATTTTTTTACCTTTCATTTATTATTCATTCCTCAAAATATTTATACATATATATGCATATTTATATATTTCAAAATAAATAATACCTCACGATACTTCATTTTTAAAAGCATCTTTTATAATTTACAATAAATATACATACCCTCAAAAAATATAATATTAAAATGTACTATAATATAAAATTTATACATACTGGCAAAGTGGCTCTGTTCTTGATGTAGTAATACGCTTCAATCTCAACCAACATAAGCTTAGACCCAATATGGTCTAGTAGAACTCTCCGGCTCTGCCGAATCACCCATGTCACCTACGCGATGAGTTACAATCGTGCTAAGTTATAAGCCTAGTGATACAAACTTTGATAATAATAACACTTTAATAACAATGTCAATGCAAAATGCTTATGTGTTATGTCATAATATGACATTCAAGTTCACTTTTAGATATATGCTTCCATCACTTAATAATTCACACAAACACATACACAAGCATGGCCCAAATAAACTAATACATCATTCAAATTTCAGAGTTACTGTTTTGGTCCATAGTAATACCATATATCTAGCCCTAAGACAAATCAAGTAATGCTCAAAAGCTAACCCTGAAGGCAAATTATATCACAGTGACGTCAAGCGTCTAGTCCCGAAGGCAAATCATATCATAGTGGCGCCAAGCGTCTAGCCCTGAAGATAAATATAGGCATGCCGCCAAACACAGAACTCTGAAAATTGAATAATATACTAGGCATACAATAAATTCATACTTTCCATTCAAAGTTCCGTTCTCATTTTTCCATTTTTCTCATCCATATCAATGTCATTTCAATTCAATATTTCATAACAAAGCCACATTACCCAAACACTTTGGGTCATTTTCATATTTTGCACATAATTCACATTTCATTCAATCTAGCTATTAACAATGGTTTTTCATAATGCATATAATGCAAACATAACAATATGCATGTCTTAGCACCATGTTCATAAATACTCAATATATCAAGTAACTTAACACAGTATATTTTTTCATCCAAAATGTGTTAGGCCAAATGTAATGCAATCGCATTCTATTTATCAAGAGTTTGTACATACCTTAGGAAACACTCCAAAACAAGTTTCAAAACTCCCTCCAACCTTGTCTTTCAAGTTGCCCTTCAACATTAGGGTTAGGACAACTACTCTCTCTCAATACCTAAGCCAAATGTGATCATAAATAACCATTTAATATGACATTCTAAGGCATTTTCAATATCAAACCATTTAAATCAGGAATTACAAATGAAAGACAAAGAAAAGAGTTATCCTCAAGTAACACGTCTAACAACACGGGCGTATTAATGACTATGTTATTAACCTACTCTTACAGAAGCTTTGACACATCCAATGACATGGGCATGTCACTGCCCGTGTCATTCATTCTACCTCATAGAAATTTTGACACGCTCAACAATACTGGTGTATTAATGGCTGTGTCAATTATTTTGTCTTACAGTAGCTATGACACTCTCAGGAACATGACCGTGTTACTTGTCATGTCATCAACGTTGAACTCAACACTATTGACACGCCCAACGACATGGCCGTATCATTGGCCGTATTAGGCAAAATCTGCATTTCGCACATTCAACTATTTCAACACAACCACTTTCAAACTCAACTTAAATTCAATCATTTCTTCAATCCAACCTTAAAATCATCATTAACTACCCAAAACCAACTTCATACATACCAAAATAAGTTATTAAAATATGCTAATAAACAATCCCAAAATCCATGTTCTTAAATAAAATTCCAAAGAACTTGTAAAATTGATAAAGAACTTATCAATTGATGAATAAGTCTCAAAATCTTCACTTGAATCATTAAAAACTCTTGTAAAATTGGTGTATGAAAGAAGAAACTCTCCTTGCTCACTCTCTCTCTAGCTCACGATAAAGAAGAAGGAAAAAAAGAAAAGACTCTTCTCTTTTCTTTCATAATAATAATAATAATAATAATAATAATAATAATAATAATAATAATAATAATAATAATAATAATAATCACTATGCACTTAATTATACAATATATATATATGTAATGTATATCTTGAATATATGTATTTATATCTTATATATATATATCATATTTACTTCAAATTTATATATATATATATTTCAAATATTCTTTCTACTAAATCATTTAATATCCTTTCATTTTTTTCCATTTAAATCATTTATTTAATTATCCAATTTAATTTTAATTAATTTTATTTTATTTTTCAAAAAATAGAGTTGTTATAAAAAATCAGTGGCAATAGTTTAAAGTTGGACACCGAATCTCCAATCGCTAGCTATGGCAAAGCAGTTTTTGCCTACCCTCGCTATTAGGGCACTTCTATTATACTTGGAGATCTGTAATTGCATGCATATCTTTGAATGCAATGGAAGTGCCCTAAGAGTTTACCAATTTTAAATAACCAAATAATAGGAATGGACTTGCATCCTTATAAAGTTTTATAGCTTAATAAGTTTAGAATCTATTATCGTTCTTGGACCGTCTCATCTTATTATTTGACATCGTACAGATATTTACCCTTAATAGGACCCGAGCCGAACTACTATTTCTTATAAGTTAAGATGTTTATGAATCGGATTCGAGTATTAAAAATATAGTAAATACTTTATTCGTCTTAAAATAATATGAATAATTCCATCTTATATATATTAAGAAAATTTTAGTTATTTAATTAATGGATAAATTTTTTTCTATAAACTATCTATTTTATCCTCCATTTATATTAAATAACTATTGATTATTGTAAATATCAAGAATTAAAATAGTTATTAATTGGGTCAAATATAATTATAATTTAGAAAATATAAATAATTAAATGCAATGTTGTTGATTACAAAATATTTAAATAGGTGTATAATTATTAATTTATAATATAAATATAATTTAAATAAAGTAATGAGACTACTTGGAATAAATAAAAAAGAAAAAATATTTTCATTATTTGGAGGCGGGAGAATATTTAATTTAAGAAAATTTATGAAATAAATTAAAAAAATATAAAATACAGTATAACAAAAAATTTATAAAAAATCTATTAATATAATAAAATTTATAAAAATATTATGCATATACTAAAAATTTATAAAAATATAATATATTTTGGATATATTGTATATATCTTTAGTATATATATTGAATTAATAATCAATTTAATTTAGTTTAGTTTAATTTTTTTGCACAAATAATTTAATTTAATTTGTGAGCCGTGGAATATAACAAGAAAAAAAGTATAGATGGACGGAGGCAGTAGAGCTACCAGTTATTAAATCGGCAATTTCTCCATAGAAAAACTCCCATAATTCCACCGTTTTCGCATCTTTTTCTCCTCTTACTCTTAACACCCGCACCCACTCTCTCTCTCTCTCTCTTGCGGTGACCCCTCTCTTCTCCCTTTCTTCTGGGGGTCGCCACTCCCTCCAAAAAAAAAACACGAACAGAGAATTTTTTGAATTCGTTTTTCAATTCTTCAAAATTTAATCAATCAAACAAAAATTTGATTTCTAATTATATAAAAAAATATCAATCAATCATGTCGGAGATGGCCAACACAGATCCAGAAGGAATTGACGGAGTTCGTATGACATGGAATGCTTGGCCACGCACCAAAGTCGAGGCTAGCAAGTGCGTGATCCCACTCGCCGCCTCAATCTCTCCGATCCGCCACCATCCTGACATCCCTACGCTTCCTTATTCTCCTCTCCGATGCAAGACATGCTCCGCCGTTCTCAATTCCTTCTCGCGAGTCGACTTCACTGCCAAGATCTGGATCTGCCCCTTCTGTTTTCAGCGCAACCACTTTCCTCCGCATTACTCTATGATCTCGGAGGCCAATCTCCCCGCTGAGCTCTACCCTCAATATACTACCGTTCAGTACATGCTCCCAAGCCCTGGCGTTAATCCTAATAACCCTATGAATGCTGCTGCTCCTTCACTGGCGGCTTTACCTGTTTTCTTATTTGTTCTTGATACTTGCATGATCGAGGAGGAGTTTGGGTTCGTTAAATCAGCTCTTAAACGCGCGATCGGGTTGTTACCGGATAACGCGCTTGTTGGGTTCGTTTCATTTGGGACGCAGACGCAGGTTCATGAATTGGGATTTTCAGATATGTCGAAGGTTTATGTTTTTAGAGGCACGAAGGAGATTTCGAAAGATCAGATTATGGAGCAATTGGGACTTGACGTTTCAGGCAGGAGAACTCCTGCTGGGTATCAACAGAAAGGGATGCAAAATGCGTTTACAAATAAGGGCGTTACCCGATTTTTATTACCAGCATCTGAGTGTGAATATACTCTCTATTCTGTGCGTGATTTGTTTGATTTGCCTCTTAATTTTTAATTTCAATTTCTAATGTGAGCTTTTTGTTGATGGAGCGAAATTGGTGTTTTGATTTTTATGTTTATATAGCTTTTGGATGAGTTGCAAACGGATCAATGGCCGGTTGCACCTGGGACTCGGGCTTTGAGGTGCACAGGAGTAGCCTTAAGTGTGGCTGCTGGATTGCTTGGAGCTTGTTTGCCTGGTACAGGGGCCAGGATTATAGCTTTGGTTGGTGGTCCATGCACAGAAGGGCCGGGCACGGTAATGCCTTTTGATTTTCTCATACTTGTTATTACGTGCTAACTTGATCATGATCCAGGTCTTTCCTTTTTTTAATTTTTCTTTATATATGATTATACATTGTTGTTGTATGTTGTTTCTATCATGCTTCTGTTCAATGAGGTCACAACCAGTAATTTTTTAAAGGATATGCTAGAATTTATGCTACAGCATCGATGGTATTGCCTGCATTTTGTTAGGAGAACAAGAGTTTGTTGAGTTTTTGTAGTTGCCTGATGTTTCTTATTTAAATAAATTTTTGCCAAGAACTAAAACCAACTAATAGTCATCGCTTAAGTAAAGAGGCCTTTCTAAATGTGAAGTCAGTGGTTCTCTCTCTCATTGTCCATCACGTGGTGGCTATGGCTATTGATACGATTATGTTTAATCTCTCTCATTGTCCATCCTTGTGGTTTATGGGAATTAATAGGATAATGTTTGACCAGTGAAAAATAAAACTTATCTGTAACTTTGTTGATATACAAATGAACACTATTTTGTCTGGACCAGTAGTAAATGAAAAGGCAATATATATATATATATATATATATATATAAATAATTAGTTGGGAATTCACTTGTAAATGCTAGTTCAGAGTAATAGTAGATGAACCTACATCTTTCCTGCAAAGTTCTGGATAGATCCCGTTTGTAAGAACATCCATGTTCCATATTATATTTTAAAGAGCAGATTGAATTCCTTTCTTGGCATTGGTTCATTTTTGCAAACTTGTAATTGTGAGGAATTATCTAGGCTATGTTAAAATTAAGACAGTAGATGGAGAGATTGAGCCCATCTTCCCCCTACCACTCCTGTACTAGCCAAGGAGTATCCTTTGCACTGGGTGAGCCCTTAAATGGATATCCAGACATTATTAGGGATTTGATCTTTTATTGCCTTTTGCTGTCCTGAAAGTGAAGGACTTCTTTATGGAGTAGGGAAAATAATGATCAGGGTCGTGAACCTAAATTTATTAAACTTTTTCAGGTCAAATTGAAAATTCATGCCTATTTTTCTTTTTAAATTCAATCATGAATTTATCCTTTTTTGTAGATTGTATCAAAAGATTTGTCTGATCCAGTGCGTTCCCACAAGGATCTTGACAAGGATGCAGCACCGTATTTTAAGAAAGCAGTCAAATTCTATGACAATCTTGCGAAGCAGCTTGTTAGCCAGGGTCATGTTCTAGACCTTTTTGCATCTGCACTTGATCAGGTGTTCTTCACATCCCCTAGTATTTTAGTGGAAGTAAATTTACATTTTTGAGGGATTGCTTTCCATATGAGAATGGTAAAAATAAAGACATTGTTTTCCATGTGAGAATGATAAAAATAAAACATGTATCTTTATTTACAGTAAGCATACTAAAGGGTGTATATTTATCCTCTGATAGACTATATATTTATGAAGTTAACTTGTCAAGTAATTGGAGGAAAAAAGAATCCCCAAAATGAAAAGCCTTGAAATATATTATCCTAGGGGAGATGATAATCTTTAGTTTTGGTCCTACATATTGTATTGGACTATGTTGATAGAGGGGTACGACTTGGATTAGACTGATTAAGGTAGTTAAAAAAAATTACCTTAACCAGTTCAAAAAAAAATGATGGCCAAGATTTTGAGTCTTTTTTTTACTAGGACTACGGTTTGGTTGGTTCTTATATTGTGAATGGCCAACCATTCATAGTCAGTGTAGTGAAGACTCTGTGAATTGATTTGTTGAAGCTATAATTAGACTGTAAAATGTCAAATAAGGAAATTATTTTAGATATATTCCAAATTTTATTTATTATATTTCAGTATTACACATGTAAAACATATAATAATAAATATAACCATATATATATTTGTATTATGTTAACATATAACAATAAATATAACCATATATTTTTTGTATAAATTTGTTTTTTTTTTGTGTGTGTGTGTGTATTAAGTACAATTACATTTAAATGAACAATGAAGGGGAGCCTTGGTGCAGCGGTAAGTGCTGTCGCCGTGTGACCTGAGGTCACGGGTTCGAGTCGTGGAAACGGCCTATTGCAATTAATTGCAAGGGAAGGCCATGTACAATTACTCAATGGGTCCGACCCTTCTCCGGACCCCGCTCATTGCGGGAGCATTCGTGCACCCTTTACATTTAAATGAACAATATCTATATGTACGCATAATTATTAATTTATAATTAATATTTTGATCATTATTTTTTATGGTTTGAGTTAGTTTGCATTTGGTTTTCTGAATGGATACAAATATTATAAAAAGTTAAAGGTTGATTATTAGCATTTGTAATTATTTTGAACTTCAATTGCATCTTTTATTTTTCCAATTATGAATTCCAAAAGCTATGGTTCAAAAGTCAGTTTTTTAGTTGTAAAGTTCAAACACTAGCACTTTTATTTCTGTTTTACCTGAAAACACTATGCCAATGATAAGGTGCTTCTAATTACTGACTGTTGATTTTCCAAAGACTAACCAAATAGGCACTTAGTCTCATTCTTATGGCCTATGCACACTTAGTCTCATTCTTATGGCCTATGTACTTGCAGTGATTGAATCTTTTGGCTCAAGGCTTATTTTCTTATCATTATTGGAGTATCTGCTGTAATAATTGTGAGTGAAATGTCATTGTTTTAAGAATTGTGTAGATCTTTTAACTGGGATTAACCATCTAACTTTTTCTCCATCCATTCAAAGGAACATTTTCTGTTACAATTAATTATTGTTTAGCTCATGAGAATTGCATATTTTAGGTTGGGGTTGCAGAAATGAAAGTTGCAGTTGAAAGGACTGGTGGTCTTGTTGTTCTGGCTGAAAGTTTTGGGCATTCTGTATTTAAGGATTCTTTCAAGCGCATATTTGAAGATGGAGAACAGTCTCTTGGTCTCTGTTTCAAGTGAGTTTTCTTCTTCCATTCCTTGTGTAGTTAATTATTCATTTGAAAATGGTTGCTTTATCATCATTCTGATTTTTTTCCTATGATAGTTTGATAGTGATATCGAAAGTTGCATTCAAGGGGATCTTTATTTCTAAGTAGCAATGTACACCCTTATGGTTGTGTTTTCGATGGTTAATGATTTTACTCCAAAAGAACTTGTAAATGTCATGTTTCATGCCATGTTAACTTGTGCACAGGAAACTTTTCACTCCATCCCTTTCCTCTTATCAGTTTTTGTACATGCATGTGCATGCATGCATATGCAAGGTTAGTTTATGTCAGCATTTCATATGTTGGTTATCTTCAACGTCTTGCTGCAATGCGCCTTCCTTTTTTAATACGTCATTACAACAATGAAGAAAATTTTCTTTTCCAAATCTTCATAAATTTATCTTTTTTTGTATGTGAATTCTGTGCAAAAAATATTGGGCTGTCATGCTTGACCACAAAAGGTTATATATGCTATTTTTTAATTTTGTTGCAAGTTATCTATTATTTTCGGAATTGCATTTCTAAGCTCATAAATTTTTTGCAAGTTTTAGTTGTTTTCTTGAATTAGTTGAAACGAAGTGAAAAAGCTGCAATTTTGTTTGGATATAATTTCCTAGTGGTGAACTGTGGCTTCTATGCGGGGTTGACGTCAAACTGGTGTTCATGCATGTGATATACTTTGTTTCACTTCCTTCCAGCCATAAAATTTGTCTTATTTCCTTGCAGTGGAATGCTTGAGATTAACTGCTCCAAGGACATTAAAATTCAGGGTGTCATTGGACCTTGCACATCTATGGAAAAGGTATTAACTTGTTTAATTTTTAATTTTATTTTTGGTGCTGGGTTTTGGTACTAATTGCTATGTCTTGCAGAAAGGACCTAATGTTGCTGATACAGTTATTGGAGAGGGTAATACTGGTGCTTGGAAGATGTGCGGTCTTGATAAAAGTACTTGTTTGACGGTCTTTTTTGATATTTCATCAAGTGAAAGATCAAATGCTCCTGGGGCTGTAAATCCACAACTATATATTCAGTTCCTTACAAGGTAAACAGATCTGAAAAATTCTTTTCCCCCTAACCTATCTTTTTTTTTTTTTAATATTCTGAATAGGCTATTTAAGAAACTGACTACATTAATTTTGTAACCAAATTCTGATGGATATAATTTTTCCTGTAGTTATCAGAACCCTGAAGGTCATACAATGCTTAGGGTTACAACTATTACTAGAAGGTGGATAGATAGTGCTGTTAGTTCAGAGGTTGGTTATGTTTCTTTGTCATTTTATTGTTTTAAAACCATGTAAAGCTAGTATTATGAGGAGACTGTAGCACTATGATTGTCATTTCTGGTGTGTAATTGCTTGATCTAGTATGTTAAAATGCACAGTTTATATTAGATCTGCCTCTGCAGTGTGCACATAATGCAACTCATGTGATCCAAGAGACACTTGGCTCGGTGGGACTTCCTGTCATATTGTGGAAAAGGACATAAAGAGAGAGATGGAGAGGAGGAGAGGGGTGGTGAGGTGGAGCGGCAATGTGGACGTATTAGAAAAATTATTATTCTTTTTTATTCTTCGCCATCTTCTTCTTATTGTTCTTTTGTGTGGAAGGACCTCAAAAATATTGGTTCTAAAAATCCGTGACAAGTGATTAGTTAATTACTTTGATATAGTGGAAGCTCCATTGGCATTTTAGAGGTATTCTATGGTTATATGGACTCTCTTTATTTTTCTTCATTATTTTTAGACATCATGTGTGAGGTATTCTTTCAAGTTATTATAATGTATTTTATTGTTCGACACTTTTGTATAACATGCTTTATCATATGAATTATTATTTGATCCTTTTTCTTTTTTTATTTTGCTTATTTGAAAAAGAATGTAGTAAATTCTGAAAAGAGTATGTCCGTATGCAGTGTTATCTAAGATACTCTTTCTGTGAAATATGTCATTCTGTTATTCAATGTATCTTAATGTGTGCTTAGTAGCAAAAAAGTTATCATCATTTTTCATCTTTTGGTACGTGTAATATGGACTCAGGCGATATGAGAATTTGGTTGCCTATTCATTATAGGCATCCATGTGAAATAGATATAACCTTGTTATACATCTAGTTGCTCTCTCTGTCGATCTGATTTTGCAGCCTTCCGGAATGTTTTGGTAACCATCAATTGATTCATGATGATTGAATGGCTAAATTTTCACATTTATGATGTTCTATCTGTCTTTGGTTATATTGGCTTCCTTGCCTTTATCAATACACTGTGGATTATTACTCTTGTAACACCGATCAATATAAATATAGCAAGGAGTTAATGCTGAGATGTGAGAATTGCCTTTTGCAGGAATTAGTACAAGGCTTTGACCAAGAGACTGCTGCTGTAATAATGGCAAGGTTAACATCCCTGAAAATGGAGACAGAGGTACCAATCAAATGTCTTCTTTTGGCTGCTTATTTACTTTTTCTTTGAAGTATGCAGTTCACCATTTTATTTTATATCTCATGGAAAGTTTGATGAATATTTATATTTACTTTCATACCTGCATGAATACAATGAAATTTATATTACTGTTTGATTTTTTTTCAAATATTATTTAATTGCAGAAGTTTACATATACTTCTCTTGTAATATTATGTCCTCACGATATTTGTTTTGGTGACAGTTGCCTTAGTGCTTGTGCTACTGTTCATAAGAAAACAAAACATTTCCATCCTCGATCCTGATTGTAAATTTAGCTATATGATCAGTTCTTTAGTTTTTGTATATAAGCTCTTGAATATGTTGGCATTGGTTACTTCACTCTGTTTTGCTCTCCTTTTTTTTCTCTGCCTCTTTATCTATCTTTTTTGGCCCTTGTCTAACAGGAAGGGTTTGATGCCACTCGGTGGTTAGACCGGAACCTCATCCGGCTCTGTTCCAAATTTGGCGACTATCGGAAGGATGATCCAGCATCTTTTACATTGAATCCTTGTTTTTCACTATTCCCTCAGTTTATGTTTAATCTGCGAAGGTCACAGTTTGTACAGGTAGATGGCTTGCCTTCTTTCATTTCACTGTTACTTTTTTTTTGGCTTAATTGAACTATTTATATGCGTGGGCTTATTTTAATTTATTTGTGTTTGGTTATGGCAGGTCTTCAACAACAGTCCTGATGAGACAGCTTATTTCTGCATGTTGTTAAACCGGGAAAACATTACCAATGCTGCTGTTATGATTCAACCATCACTAATATCATACTCGTTCAACTCGCTGCCTCAACCTGCATTGTTGGATGTGGCTTCTATTGCAGCTGACCGTATTCTTTTACTAGATTCATATTTTAGTTTGGTCATTTTCCATGGTATGACAATAGCACAGTGGCGCAACATGGGTTACCAGAATCAACCAGAACACCAGGTAACCCATGTTGAGATGGATCTAAATTTTGAGATGCATGTTGAAATACTTGGTTTATTTTCTCTCTTTTTTTAAAAAAAAAAAATCAAAGGTAAATCTTTTTCTTATTCATGAGAGTTTAATAATGAATATTGATGATGAGAACCACACTTGCATTTTATTTGGTGGTTATTTAAATATTATGTGTTTCGTCCTTTGATGACTTATTCACATTATATTTTTGCGTAACTGCTAACTGCATTAATTTTCCCTGGCAGGCATTTGCGCTGCTATTGCAAGCTCCACAAGATGATGCCGCAATGATAATTCGGGATCGTTTCCCTGTTCCTAGGCTGGTGGTATGTGATCAGCATGGATCTCAGGTGAGTTTATCTCAATATTGTTTCTTGAGGTTTCTGAACCTGTATTCTTGTTACTTCTTTGTATTTAATACAGGAATAGAAGTAAGGATCTATTAAGATAAGAGTAACTTTTAAATATCTTCTAATCTGTAGTTCTATTTATTTACTAACTAATAAAAGCATGAACTATTATGATTAAAAAATAGAAAAAACTAAGGTGGGAGTGTCAAATGGTAAAAAAGAGTACTTGATTGGCTTTTTATTATCTTCTTGTTATTGAGTGAATGGTGGTTTGTTTTTTCTGTGCAAAGAATTTCTGAATTAGGTGGCTGAAATAGCTTCGTTTCTACAATTGAAATGGTTAAAATTCTGATATTTTGTTGTGCACTTGTGCATTTGAAACTGTTACTCTGATCCAAAACTGACTTTGGTTTCATTATCCTATGTCATGCATGAGTAGGCAAGGTTCTTATTGGTGAAGTTGAATCCATCAGCTACTTACAATAATGCCAATGAGATGGCTGCTGGGTCGGACGTGATTTTCACAGATGATGTGAGCCTTCAAGTTTTTTTTGAGCATCTCCAGAGGCTAGCTGTGCAGTCTTAAAACTTATCTGTAGGCTTTTTCTAGTATGGGGAAATTTCTCCGTGTGAGTTTTGTATCTTCTCTTTTATCCTTCTGTTCCATTCTGTTGTTTACCTTTCTTTCTCTAATCTTCGTAAAGTTGAGCCCCACATCGTTAGAAAAATAAGGAGAGCGTATATCATTCTTTTGTGGGGGCTGGGGAGGTATTTGCTTCCCTGAAAGAAACAACAAGAAACAGGTCCGCGGAATGTAGTGTTTATACAGAAAGGAAGGTACGTTAGGAATGTGAATTAAGAGGGATCCCTGCTTCAATAGCGGGGTGAAGAGCACCATATTTTGACAGATGATTTTTCTTTAATTTCTTTAATTTATTTTTGTATTCACATGGGTCAGAAGTGATTTTTGTAAAACTTGATACTGAAATGGGCCATGTTCTTTAGGTTAAAAGTCATAGTCATTTTGAACTAATTTTATATATTAGTTTGTAATACCTTTTTTACACAAATCCTTGTTAGAATTTCCTTGCATTACAAATTAAACTATGTTAATAGCTTTTACTTTTAAGCCGTTAAGACCACAGCCACTACCACCACTTGTACTGTCACTATGTATATTGTATCTCTTATAAACCTCACAAACCTTTACAACATGAAACAATCAATTTATTTTACTTTTGGATTAAATGCATTTTTATACTTGTTTCATCTATAGTCTCTTTTTAGCTTTTATTCGTTTATGTCTGTCGAGTTCTATAAGTTTAATCAGAAAGTATATGCGGCATGATACACAAGAAAATCAGTTGGAACATTCTTTTTAAATTTATTTATGAACAATTTAAAAATGGTATCTTACTAATTTATTTTGCTAAAGGTAAATAAAGGTCCCAAACTCAGATGATTAATGCAAAGAAAAGAAACATGCCGTGTTTTGATAAATATATGGCTTCGGGTAAAGATCAGAAATCAGTATGCAGTGGGTGCATTCCTGCCTTTACCCATCTTTATCTGGCTTGGATTTTAAATTTTCATTCTCTTTTTTTTTTTTTTTTTCTTTAAAACTTGTGGAAGTAGGCAAGGGTGTGGAGTGGAGCTTTGATTTGAAAACCCTCTGGTTTAAATTCAATAAATTCTTAAAATCTAATTCAAATAGTCTATAATGTAGTTCAGTTCAGCGGTTTTAAAATCATTGATTTTGGTTTGAATCCTGACTTGAGAGTTGTTTGTTTGAGGAAGGGTAATTCATGACTCGAGAGTAGGGCTATGCAGAATTTTAAGGTCCGATCGAACCCGCTTGATCTGAAGCATTTTAAGTGGGTTCAGTCATATTAAAATGTGAATGTGGATTATAACGGTCAGAGTTTTTAAATTTTTTGGGTTAAGTGATCGTTTGAATTGGGATTTAAATTTCCGCATAAATTCGTATCCGACCGACTATTAACATATGTATATCTATATGATATAAATAATAGATTACCATCATTACTCTTAAAAGAAAAAAAAAATACAAAAGTCAAAAGTCTAGTGTCGCATACTACTTCAAAAAAAAAAAAAAAAAGGCCCCGTACACTGCTAAAAAAAAGTTTTTCTCTCTCTCTCAGAATTTCTTCTCAATTTCTTCATTTCTCCACCATTTTTGCTCTTCTAAATCAATAAATCTTAATTTCTTCCATTGATTTCTTTAATTTTTCACCGATTTCATCTAATTTCCCATCGATTTCTTCAAATATTTCACCGATTTAAAATACTTTCTTGTGAGTTCTCAAATTTCTCTAGTAAGTTTTCTAATTTTTTTGTGTTATTTGTGTCAAGTGTTTTTATTTTTATGTTCCCACTGGCTGTTGGAATTTTTAGTTTTTGGTTTTTTTTTTTTTTAATTTAGGATCTTCGTTTAAAAAATTTCTTAATTTCTTTGATTAAGAAATTTGTTAATTTTTTTCCTATATTATATATGTTTAAATTGTATAAAATGAAACTTTTAGATTTTTGTTGTTTTCTTTATATATTTCATTGACATGATTTTTTTTAATTTGGTTTTTTTAGTTGTCTTAACAATGAATTATTTTGTAAAGCAATAATTTTCTATATTGTTCTAGTCTTTTCACTTCTCAAGTTTTTATTGTATTAATAAACGGTGACTTTATTTGTGTTTATTGTTCAATTGATTACAAAATTTACTTATTTGTTTCATTCTTTTTCTTTCTCCCCTCCTGAATGTGTATACTGGCAAACACCACTTACTTTTTTTATCAGAAGCAAACATCACCATTTAATAACCAATCCGAATCTATCCAATTTTAACCAACTGAATCCGTTAATTAGGTGGCCAATCGAAAACTTCTTTTATTCGGTTGAGCTCGGATATATATTTTCATGAAGATGTTAGGTTCAGTTGGATTGAAAAAATACATTCAATTCAACTAAACCCAACCCGTGTTAAACCCTACTCGAGAGGCCACACAAATATTTTTTTTTAAAACCAAATAATAATTAAAGTATTATTAATGAAACTCATCAAAGGCTACATTATTTATTATAATAGGAATACCCATCATACAACATTTCTATCAAGAACATAAGCAGTTGTATTTGCTTATCTTTGAACAAAACAACAAATAATCTCGCCATTCCAAAGTAAGATAAATAGGTTTGAGGCAACATTCTTTAAGCTTTGAACGATCACTAAGGCAATTATTTCATTTCATATTATAGTTCTAAAATCAAATCTCCCAGAAGCTTCAGATAATACAATATCCACATCGTATTTTAGCCATTCAGGCAGTGGCGAAATAAGAAAATTAGAAGTATGGGAGCATTTTTTATTAAAAGAAAAGTAGTAGTAAAAAAATAAATATATCAATAAATAATTGTGAATTACTTATCGATTCTTAGTTTAATAAAATGGACAATTAAATCCTATAAGTTTGCATGTTTTAAAAATGATGCAAAATGGATTCATTGTCAATAGTTGCAAAAACTTTCTTCTCTATGTATACTATCAACTATCATTCACCCACTTATTCCTAAATTTATAGAATTAGTTTTTATTATATTCATAGCAGAAAATATTCTCTCAACCGATGCTATAGCAACTGGTATGAGCAGTGTTAATTCAACCAAGCGATAAAACCATAAAAAATTTTATAAATTAACATTAACATCATAATCAATGAACAAATAATAATTTTGATAACAATTTACAATTTAATCAATCACAATTTAATTATCATTAACAAATCATAATTTTTTAAAGCAATTAACAAATCATAAATTAATGAATAATAAATAATAATCTTTTTATTTGAACCAACCAGTTCTTGAAAGAGCCCTCCTCCACAATGCTACTTCTAATGAGTGATAAATTTTTGCAACCATCAGCATAAAGGGCATTCAATAAATAAAATATAAAATGATTTAGAGGCAATTTGAAACACTTAATATGCCTTATCCACATACACTTGTTTTTTATAGCATATCTTTAGTAGAAATACACCCTCTACACTTAAGTTTCAGTGAGATGTCTAGGTTTCACATCTTCCTATTGGCTAGGGCACTTCAAGTAGCTAGTTTAGTGCTTTATATACACTCTTCATCGTGTAATAGCTTTTTTCTATTCTCAACCCACACTGACATGTCTTTCTTGCTAACCAAACTTAAAGGGATGTTCAAAATAAGATCTTTGTCCTTGTCATTAAACATATGAACAATAATTCTCCTATTCCAATTTCTCATATCCTTAGACAATAAGGCCTCCCACCTTCATAGCCTCTAAACACTCAGGCAATCTGGATGTAATAAAAGGATTTTGAGGCCAGGAAGTGAAGGCTCAGTCCACACATTCATTCTTTGACCCTTTCCAACTATCCATCTATATTTTTTTTTCAAGTAAGTTCTTTATGGCCATCAAGCTTCTCCAAATAAAAATAGCATTGTATCTTATGATGGCATAGAAGAATTCACTTCTAGAGAAGTACCTAGCTTTGTATAATTTGGCCACCAAAAAGTCAGGATTTGTAATTAGCCTCCACCCCTACTTTCTTACTAAAGCCAAATTGAAATAATGGGCTACTAAATTGTAGGCCACCTTATTTTTTAGGTATAAAGCCTTCAGACCAGCTCTCCCAATGAATTCCTTTAGCCACATTCAAATCTCCTTCCTACCAGAAAGTGTTCATCACTTTCTTTAATTTGAAGAACAACTCCAAAAGTAATAAAAAATACACTCATAACATAGTTGGGGACTACCTGAGCAATTGTCTTTAATAGGATTTCCTTTCTAGTCTTAGACAACATGCCCCTTCTCTATCCCCCTATCCTATTCTAGACTTTCTTTTTAATGGAAGTGAATACATCTCTTTTGTTTCTACCTATTATAAATGGTAATCCTAGATAATTACCTTTCAATTAAATTGAGTTGATTCCTAGCACCTCACAAAATGGCATCTTTTTTTACTTCAATCTTCGTGTTTCTACTAAAAGCCATTAAAGACTTTTAATAGTTGACTATTTGCCCAGAAGCTACCACATATGCCTTCAAATAGTGCGTAATACATTGACCTTGGGTTGCAAACAACATATGAGTAACTACAAAAGCATTCCTAGCTAGCTTACAGTCTTTGATCAAACCTTTCGCTTCTTCATCCTTCAACATTAGTGAAAGAATTTCAACATATAGCATAAAAGGGTAAGGTGACAATCCTTTTGAGGGTTGAATTAGGCTTTACTCTTTGCTTGCCATTACTATCTTATAGTTCACTGACCTCACATACATTATAGTCAACTTTACCCATTTGTGATGAAAACCTATCACAAGCATTACTCTCTCTAAGAAATTTCATTCTAACCTATCATATGTCTTGCTTATATCCAACTTGAGTGCTGCTATACCCCATTCTGCTTATTGTTTTCTTCTTCAAATAATGGCCTACATCAAATGTTATCATCACATTGTCAGTGGTTAAGTGTTTTCAAATTAAAGCACTTTAGTTTTCTACTATAATTTTGAGTAAAATTTTCAACTTATTTGCTAGGACTTAGTACATAATTTTATACAAGACATCATATAAAGTTATTGTTCTCATATCCATAGGAGTCTTAGGATGTTTCTTTTTTGGTATCAGGACTAGCAAGATGTCATTGAGATTAGCTGGCAAGTGTTCCTCCTTCAGAATCTTTAAGCAAACATCGGTAGCCTCAATTCTAACTATATATTTCAAAACTGTTGGTAGAAGATTGTATTCATCCCATCTAACCTAAGGGATTTGTCTAGCTGCATTCCCATGATTGCATCTTTCACCTCCTATGAGGTGAAATCGTTCAACAAATTATAATTTTGCTCATTTGTGATTTTAGGGATAATATATTATGAACTCGATATCTCAATTTTGTGCTGAATAGTTTATTAAAATAGTCCACCATCATCTCTTATACCCTAAGTTTTCCATATAGTATACTAGCTTCCCTCTTAAGCTCAGATATTAAGTTGTTTCTTCTTCTAACAGAGGTATGACTATATAAGAATTGGGTATTTGCATTCCTTTCCTTGAGCCAGAGTTGATTTGACATTTGCTTCCAGTTGATGTAAAAGTTTGACTAAGTTCTCCTTCACTTTATTCATAGCATGCACAAACTTAGAATCTCATTTCCCTCGAAGATTGATAATAATCTTCTTGTAGTCCTTCAATATGAATTTAAAGGGCTAAAGAGTTATTCGACTCCAGCCTCTCAGCTTTGATGTATGGTGAGCTAGCTTTATCTTAATCGATTATTCTTCTATAACTACATTCTAGCTTTCCTCTATAATTCTTCTACATCCTTACTCTCTCAGCTATGCCAACTATTCTCAAATTGAAACCAACATAATAGAGGCCCATAAGACACTTGACCTAGATTAAGTAAGAGGAAGAGAGTGGTCAGATGATATAGCATTCAGATTATAAATCATGGCATTTGAAAATTTTGAATTGTAGTTCCTTGATACCAAGACTCTATCTTCTACCCAAACACAATTATCCTCCTCTCTACTCCATGTAAAGGGATAGTCTTCCATACATATATCTTGCAATCTACAAGCACCATTGTTATATGGTGAATAAATCCTCTACCCTAAGTCAATAACATTCCACCGAAGTTACCTAGACACCTTTGGCCTTCTCAAATTTCATGCTTTAATTCGGATTAGATGTTATGAATTTTGCCTTCTGCTTCTCTCCAGATATCCATAAATCGATCCTACCAATTCCGTAATATCAATCCTTACATCTATGAAATTAGAAAAAAATGAACCATTTAACAGAATCCTTCTTTTTTTTAATATTAGCGCTAACCCTCCATCATGCCTAATTAGTTCCATTGTAAAAAGTAGCATCAAAAACCCAAAACTTGTCTCACACTCTCAACTTTGCTTTGATGGACAGTGGTTTCCATTAGAAACATACATTACAACTTCTTTGTTTGAAAGAATAAAATCTAGTACAGGATACTTATGACCAAGGCCTGCCATTGATAATTTTTTTTTCTACATCAAATATTATTTTTCTTATTCAATTATCCTTGACCTGTCTCCATATCTCCCAAATAATAATATTTGATATCAATTACTACAATGTCATTATTTTGGTTTAAATCTTGCAGTCCCTGATTTCCTTCCATACTACTGTCATGTGAGGATATGTCCTCTCAAGTGGTCTTAATTTGTTCTTATTTAGAGGTATTTTAGGGGTAATTATTTACTCTCCCCTGTTCCATTGTCACCCCGTCATTTGAATCTTTGTTTGCATGATCTATTGTTGTCTCCACATTTGATTTGAATTGATATTCTCCATTATGGACTATTATTTGCTAACTTAGCCAAGGGCCATATATCAGCTCTATTTACCAGTGTGCCATGTTTATCAAATAACTAGGTGCACAACTTCTCAAAGTGTCTGATAATAGCATAAAAAAAAGAAAAAGATTGATAACTTCTCATATTCGTTGGTTTCCAAAAGGCTGTGAAGGAAGTTGATATTTTATCAATTAGAAAATGACCACTCAAGTACCATTGAAAATCATCCATGGCATCCTCTACCTCTTCCCCTAACTCAAGCTCCCTTTATCCTCATCTTCCAATGTAAGGCTAGCACAAACTTCCTCTAGTGGTCGATTGCTATTCTGGTTAGCCATAGTCAATATAATGTTGGGAGTGATAGTAGAAAATAATAGAAAATAACTATTTATTGTAAGCAAGATCGCTGCAAAATTAGGAATAGCAATCTTATTAATTGAAAGAAGAAAAATAAGGAAAATCCTACTTGTACAAAAAAAAAATGAGAAACCCTATTTGTCAAAGGACAAGATATGTAGGCAACACAAATAACTTTAACTAAAAAAATTAGTAAAAAAAATTAGAATTGAGTTTAAATTGATTGAATTATTAGTTTAAACCCATTAAGCTACTGGTTCAAACTAGAGTAAAACCATTAATTTTAATATCGATCCAAAATTGATAGTTTATGATTCATAAAGATCATGAACCAAAATTAAATCATGTTTCTATATTTTAAATTTTAGTTTGCCATGATTCTAATTTTGACAAGTTTTGAATCAATTTTAACTGGATTAATTTCAATCTAAAATTATAACATGATGATTTTTATATAGAATAGTATAGTCAAGTGACTCATTGAAATCAATTAAAGAAATTATTTTAGAGATTTGGAGGCAATGGTAATGGTTTTGATATAACATAAGAAAGTAATTAGAAATTCACTTTCAAAATTTTTGGAGTGAATTTATGAGTTATGCTAAATGCAAATTTGAATATTTATTTTTTAATATTTTAAAAATCAATTCTAAATAATTAATCTAATTAATATTTATCAATTTATTAATTTTATTTTTAAAGAATAAATGTGGCTTATAAATTATCTTAAATTTGAGGCATAACAGTAATTATCCAAATATAATAATAATAATAATAATAATAATAATAATAATAATAATAAGTTTAGCAAAAAAGAGAGACACATTCTATCTTTAGGGTTGTAGGGTTATCTCGCCACTAGTTTCCGTTCAGAGAGCAAATTTGGAAAATTGGCGCGAGGGACACTCTCCCGCTCAAATTTGAACACAGACGGTCTTTCTCTGAGTCTCTCCACCATGTTCTTGCCGGACTCACAAGACGCCGATCTGGATCTGGTAGATTTGATCGACGAAGAATCAACTCCACCTCCACAATCCTTCATCAATCCTCTTATTCATCAATGCTCCAAGGGCCACCGCTCCACTCTCTCTCTTCCGACCAACCATGGCGGCTCTATCTGCCTCCTCTGCCTTTCCAATCTCATCACTAACCCAAACGCCCCTACTTTCCATGTCTCTTATGCTCTCTCACAGCTCTCTCTCGCTCTCTCCCACTCCTCTTTCCTTCACTCTCTTCTCTCTTTCCATCCTCACTTCCTCATCTCCCCTCTCATCACAGCTCTCTCCTTGTTCGACGATGATCCCCTCGCTCATCAGCTCATTGATCTTGTTACTACTCTCTGTAGCTCGCGTGATTGTTCCATCTCCGATGAATTTGTTAGGAGAATCGCTGATCATATCTCCTCCGGTACCTTGGCGTGGAGTCGGCAGCAAGCATACATGGTATGCAATGTTTCGCTTTTCTTTTTGTTATTGACGAAATTTTTCGCCATTTTCCTTAAAAAGTGAAGGAAAATTTCTCTGGCCTGATCTGCTGAAAATTGCTGGCATAGATCCTAGATTGCTCAAGTTCGTTTGCCTAGTGGGCAGCCAATATCTCTTACTGCATGGCAGAGTGTGTATAATTAATTAGGACAATCTTGAATTATGATACAGCTATTTTGTGGTAAAATAACGTCTGTTGTTAATATCCATGTGTGATCTTAAGTGCAGCTTCACTGTTTTGGGATTATCTTGAACTGTTCTGTAATTAATCCTTATGCTCATATTAAAGATATAGATTCTCTCTTATCCAACCTTGTCAGAGGTCTTCAGTTGCCTAGGTAAGTGTTAAGCAACCTGAGCCATAATTTGCCTTCTCCATGCTCCAATATCATCCATTAACTTCTTGACATGCTTTCTTGCTCCTTTGATGCAGTGAAGAAATCTGGGGAGAGATCTTGTTTGTTCTATACAAACTATTCATCCTCCATTATGCTTGTGAGAATGGAGATGGAATCGACTCTTTTTTTTTGCATTTTGTCCTAAGCTCTTCCATCTGTCATTGGATGATACTGTCCGGTTGAACTGCATAGGTTCGTGACGTTCTGTTAGACACTTCTTTCTTTATTTTTGTTCCCTTCTGTGATCATTATTTCAGTTAGATTACCATGTTGGTTCCAGAATATGACCTTCTGTTGAGTTCTTTTCTACAATATATGTTGAGATTATGAAAATATGATAATTATACACTAGTTTGCATACATTAGTAGTATTAGTATGCATTGCTCGAGTACAGCTAGAAAAAGCTTAAAGTTCGTGGGCTGTTGTTCTCAACTGTTGATTTTTAAAAATTTAAGCTGCTGACCAATAATTTGCGGTGAGTCCCTGTCACATTTTGATTCAACAGTTAAGGAACTGGAGCTCATATAAATTTAAGTTTTTTTTCTGCCTTTCCCAATTTATTTATCATTGGCTTGCTAGACGCTGAAAACACGATATGCATGAGTCCTTGGATAAATAATTGATTTTGGTTCACTACAACTTTTATAAAGGATTTTTAGATAAAATAAAATGGTCAATTAATTAAATAATTACAAGCTTTTATGTCTTTTTTGACATAATAAGTAGCTCTCGTTTGCTATTCTTTTTTTTTTTTTTTAAATTTTATAGTTTGATGCAAATCATAGGGGGAGTTTCTGCTGATTGTGCAATCTGAAAACTGCAAGGACCTGCTTATTCTTCAGTTTCACCTCACCACAATTTTCAACTTTTCTCATCTACCAACTTTTTCCTTTTTGGCCCAGCATTCTTGGCAATCCTTGCTCAGAAGGGGTTTTTTGAGAATGCATATGAAAATGACATAAGTAGTATGAGCTCTGACGAAGCTGATAACTTCATGCAAATGACAGACCATGGAGCAGATTGTCCTCCTCTAAGTCTTCTATTTGCTGAGGCCATCAAAGGCCCACTCCTTTCAGCAGACGGGCAAATTCAAATCCGCACATTAGATCTAATTTTTCACTATTTGTCATGGGAAGGAGCTCCAGGCAAACAGATCCAACATTTAGTGGAAGAAAACATCGTGTATTATGTACTTGAAATACTAAGACTGTCAGGTAAGTGAATTTACTATACATGCATATTAAAATCAAGAGCTACTTACAAAGTTTCAGTCTAGCATGAGAACACTTTTTCTGACTGTCCTATCTGCAAGTTTGGACATACAATCTATATGTTCTGATTATCTGACATTGTGATTTCATTTTTTCTTGAACTGTTGCACATCTAATTATTTCAAGCCTGCTCAAGTTAAGGAAATATAACTTAGTTATATATCTATATTTGTTGAATCTAAAAGAACTGAAGTTCATATGCTGCAAAATGTTGTTGTTGAGCTCATCAATTTCTACTGATGTGGACAGAATGCAAGGATCCAGTTGTCAACTCTTGCCTTCTAGTTCTTGAAGTTTTCTCAAAAGCTGAGAAAGGTTTCACTGAAAGACTGCTTATTGGATTTCCAGTTCTGATACCGATTCTGTGTCATGTATCTGGAGTTCCTTTTCATCCTGTTCAAAATCAAACACTGACGCTCATATTAAATGGCATTTGTGACTTTCCTGGAATCATATCAACTTCCCATATTGAGGAAATAGTTCCTGCTTTGGTGAAGATTTTTAAGAGGTATACCAATGGGGAGATGGGCATGTCTTCAGAGACATTTATAATGGTCTGCTCAATTGTTATGACGGTTTTAAAATCTCAATCTTTCCATGGAACTTCTCTTATGATAACATCAGTTAAAGAAGCAATCAGTCATGCCATTTTAGCTTGTCTAAATATCTCTGAGAAAGATCCTAGTCAACTTTTGCATGCTTTAAACCTTCTTAAAGAGGCATATGGATATGGTAATGGAGAAGTATCCATAGACAAATGCAGTGTCACTGAGTTAAAAAATTGTGTAGTGGATATATGCACTTCACATATCTTACCTAGGATAGTAACTTTCATTGATGAAGTGGATGAGGAAATTATCCTGGGGATAATAGAAATTTTTCATTTTATACTGCATCAGGATTCTGATGTGCTAGCCAAACAATTTGCAAAGATCTTAGTTAAATCTTCTCGGTTCAGTATATCATTTGGATATTTAGGAGCATTCCCCACAGAAAAAATGAAATTAAGAGTATATCTAATGTTCAGTTCACTTGTGGATGTTCTTCTGGGAAATGATACTGGGCAACCCATTAGAGATGCTGCTTCAGATCTTCCAGCTGACCGTAGTGATCTGTTATTTCTACTTGGACAGAATACTTCCCAACATCTGTCATTGTCTACTTGTCAGTCTGCAGTTTTGCTGATTTTACATAACAGTTCTTTATATGATGACAGGTAATTGAGCTCCGTCCCTTGATTCCAGTTCCTTTGTTATTTTATATATAAGGTACATAATTACGGCATTAGGATCTTCATTTTATAACCTATCTGTCTCTTGTTTTTGATATTGTATTCCTCAGGCTTGCAGACGAGAAATCTGTATTAGCTTCTCTTGAACAATATATTCTTGTCAACGGTAGTCATGCCACTAATACAATGACAATGACACAACTAGTAAATCTTTATGGTTTCTATCGGAGTGTTGTCAAGATGAACTGCCGAACTTACTATAGTTCAGAAGCTGAGAGGATCATGTTTCATCTAGTCACCGAAAATGAATGGGATTTGCCTTCTTCGAGTATTCACTTGGTGTCACTGAAATGGTTGTTCCAACAAGAGAAAATCAGCAAACCATTGTCACACCAACTCTTGAAATTTTGCCAGAATAATGGCTTAAATGGTTCTCACATCGTTGTTCATGGTGAAAGTGATCAAAGGATAAATGTGCAAGTAATTGCAGAGTTGGCAACATCAGAAGACAACTATGCAGCAAGACTTTTGGTATGCTTATTGATGCAGGTGGTGGAGGAAAATGCCAGGAAGATGACATTACATCAATAGTAAATATCTTGGAAACAATCATTAGCATCTCTCCAGCTGCATCAAATCAATTATGCTTGAATGGCATAGGCAATGCAATCCGAAGTATCTATTACAACCCTAATCATTTTTCTTCCCAACAGACATTTTTGGCCACCTCACTTTTAGTGTTTCATATTCTATGTTCAGTGCACCCTGAAGCACTGTGCGATGATGAAGCTTGGCGTGCAGTGACTTTGAAGTTTGAGTTGCACTTAAACTCAATAAAATATCCTCATAATACCATGAAACTGATTGAGCCTTTTACCTTGTTTTGTAGTTGATAGACTATCTCATCCTTGCAGTGGCTGCTAAATGGTGGTCTGTTGAAGCTTTACGAGTGATTGCCATTCTTTCCATGATTTTGTACAAAGCTAGCAGCAAGGTGTTGTTAGAAGCTTCAAAACCATAATTTTCAATACTTTTCTGGCATATATGATAGACAGCATGGTTCACGAGGCCTGTTCAAAAGGACCTGCTTTGTTTGATCACAATGAGGGAACAGACATTGGTGAAATACTGATATTTGTGCTTTTACTATACTGTTTCTCTTTAAGAAGGTAATTTCTCCATTAAATACAACTATCTGATTTCATGGTGTGAATCTAACTTCTTTCTGTCTTAGTTTGCATGTTGTCCTCCCTGGGGCTATGGATTTGCAGAATCTACTTGATCCGTCGAATAAGATGCAGTCACTTTCAATGATTAGCATCTACTGCCATGACTTGTGTAGGCTGATGCATTTTGGTTCTCCTCCAATCAAGCTTGTTGCATCATACTGCTTATTGGAGTTCTTTACAGGAATATCAGAACAGATAAGCAGAAAAAATGAGAAACTGAAATGCTCCATAGGTTACCTAATGTCCATGATGGCTATATTGGAAGGTCTGATATTTTACAGTGATATCAGAGTGTCCTTAAACTGCAGCCTGTGCCTATCAATAATTTCTGGATGGCAAAAGCTGGACATGAAGGAGATAGAAGTAATTGCAAATAATACCTGGTGCAGGCTTATCGTAGAAGAGATGGCAATGCCTTTGGCTGTTCCATGTTTATCAACTAAGTCTTTTACTAATTATCACAAGCCTGCCGTTCAGGTAGCAGTTGCATTGCTAAAGCTTCAAAAATCTCCTCAGTGAATGAGCACTGTGTTTGATGATCCCTGCATTTCTTGCATAATTAAGAACCTTGCAGCCAGTAATGTTAGCTCTGAGATGGTGCTTTTATTTGACATCTGGCAAACTCCAAGTTCTTGAAGGCTGAGCAAATTGCTTCTTTGAATAGGGTACTTCAGGTATGATATAGTTCTTATGGTTATGTACTTACTTCAAGGTATCCAAAACAAATATTAGATGCCATATTTATGGTTTTCGTTACTTTGCAGGAATGCAGGAAACGTATCTACATTGAAGATACTCTAAATGATCGTATCAATGAGCATATGGACAAAAGATTTACTGCTGCAGATGATTTGGGATAAATTTGTGAGTATCTCATTCAATTGATATCATCTGATGCACGTCTAGATATTGATTCTGTGGATTTAAGAACAGGTAAAAAGAGATTATTAGAAGAAATAGAAACGTTTTTCAGAACCTCAACATTACAGGACAACTAATCAGCTCATAAATCAATTATGCTTGTATCAAAATTACCTGAGTTAACAATATGTACAAAAAGTGAAAGTGCACGGAAGCCTTGTGTACACAACCATGTAAACAGTATAATATTCAATTTAGGTTGTATACAAATAACCAATGTTTTCTTGATCTATGTGCTATCAATTCGATATAGAACTAGGGAAAACATGTAGTCCGACTTTCACAGATGTTTTCTTTCCTTTTTTTTTCTTAAAAAAATACTAAAATTGCTAGCTACACATCGAATAGTACAATTACACAGCTTTTGCCTTTGAACAATCCAATGCTTCCTTACAAACTTTCTAGAAAGCCTCAAATTGTGCTCGGAATGGAAGTACTGCTTTAGATGGCTGCTTATGGATTAAAACTTTTTTTTTTCTACCTTCCTTTCTTACTGGATCAAACATTTAGCAGGTTATATCCTATTTGATGAATACGTAACTGAATAATATGTTTGGAAACTCAAATTTTGCAAGGAATAAATTTTATTTTGATAGAATTGAATCGAATTGAAATTTTTTTTTTCAAACGAAATTTATTAGTTGTTTGACATTAAAATTGAAATTACTTTCCCAGAAAATGTCATTTTAGATATTAGCGAGAGAAGTAACTTTAAAACATTATTTAAATGTTATGAAATTTATATGTGTGTGTGTGTATATATATATATATATATTAACACAACTCAGATAACAATACTAAACCAAGTTTGATTGAGTTTTTAAGGCATATCATCTGGTGCTAGAGAGTTACGTGGGCAAATGCAAGATTAATTGATAATTATTCATTTCTGGAAATTAATTACGATTTATTATTCTAATTCAACTCTGTAATCCAAGTTGCAGAAATCTATTAGTATGTTAGGTCCCAGTCAGAAGCCAAGAAATTTGATAAAGAAATAGGAAGTTTGTATTTTTTTATTCATGTCCTACTGCTGCAAATTACATGTTCTTAAATAAGAAAGAAAAGCAACAACTTTGCCTATTCTCATGGCCCACAATCGGCAGCAATGAGATTTTATTTGCTTTGACTCTAACTGAAATTGACTAAGCAATTTACACACTAAGAATAAAATAATTGCAGCAGAAAAATAAACAGCAGTATTATTAGTTCAAGAACTTCCTATTCTTCACAATGACTCTTGTTGACCGACGTATTGGCTTATCATTACCTCCCCCATCAGATGGAATCTTGTCCTCAAGGTTCAGATGCGGAAACCGCGCTTGCAAGTTTGCAGAAAGTTCCCAGGTGGCATCTTCATGTGGTAAATTCTTCCATCGAACTAGAATTTCCTCCAAGAAGCGACTGCCAGTCTTAGTCCAACGAGCATCCAATATTTCTTCAGGTTCCAAAACAGCATATCCATCATCTGTAAGCTGAGGTAAGTCATTAGAAATAGGAGCAGCATCGCCGACATGCCTTTTGAGAAGGGAAACATGAAAAACCGGATGGATTTTCGAAGCAGCAGGCAATTGCAATTTATAAGCCAAATTTCCAATTTTTTTAATGACAGGAAATGGCCCATAAAAGCGATTGGCTAATTTCTGAAAAGCTCGTTTGGAGACAGACTGCTGACGATAAGGTTGGAGCTTAAGATAAACCAAATCACTAGGAGAGAAGGAAACATCTCTGCGCTTCTTATCTGCCGAGTGCTTCATCTGATGCGCAGCTCGTGAAAGATGGATTTTCAAGTCTTGTAAAATCGCATCCCTCGCTGCTAATGTCTGATCAACCTCTTGTACTAATGAGTGGCCCAACTCATAACGGGGAATCATCGGAGGGTCCCTGCCATACAAAGCTAAAAAGGGAGTCATTCCAATAGAGATGTGGAAAGAGGTATTGTACCAATACTCTGCCCAAGACAAAAAAATTGCTCCATTTGCGTGGTTGTTGACTTGCAAAACAATGCAGGTACTGCTCCAAACAGCGGTTAGTGACCTCATATTGCCCGTCAGTTTGAGAGTGATATGATGAGCTCATATTCAATTTAGTTCCGGACAGCTTGAAGAACTCCCGCCAAAAATGGCTCATGAAAATAGGATCGCGGTCACTAATAATTGATCTCGGCATGCCATGATATTTCACAATAATTGATCTGCGCAAGACTCTAGGCCCGTGACAGATGGTATCAGAGCCATGTTATCTATCTTTTTTCTTTTCTATATCTATATTTTTTTTTCTATTTCTTTTCAATTCCTATGGCAACCAATAAGGAACGAATTGAAAACTTGGAAGCTGCTGTCGGGCAACTTCAAGATTCCATTAGCAACATGGATCAATGGTTTAACGAAAAACTGCATCAGATTGAAAAAGCCATCTCGAAGTTTTATGAGATGACTCTTTCTACTAAAGAAGGAACCAACAGCGTTGGTGACAATAGCCAGAGTCGTTCTAACAAGGAGGAATCGAAAGAGGGAGGAAAGCCTATCTTCGCTTCCAATCTCGCTAAAATCGAATTCCCTAAATTTTTAGGCGATGATCCAACAGAATGGATGGCTAAAGTGGAACGGTTTTTCGACTATCAGAAAACGATTCCTACTGAAAAGGTGTATTTAGCCTCTTATCATCTCCAAGGAGAAGCTAATCAATGGTGGAGGTGGATGCAACGTACGTATAAAGAAGAGAACAAGGAAATTACCTGGGAGGCCTTTGTCGAAGAATTATGGTCCCGTTTTGGACCAACTGAATGCGAGGATTTCGACGAGTCTCTCTCTAAAATACGACAAACTGGGCCCTTGAGAGAATACCAGCGGGAATTTGAACGCTTGGGTAATAAGGTGAAAGGATGGACGCAGAAAGCCCTAGTGGGAACATTTATGGGCGGCCTCAAAACAGAGATTTCAGATGGTATCAGAGCTAGCTCGCTGCACGTTTGGTGCCCACCCGGCTAAACGCGTGGTCCAGGTGTCCCAAGAGGAGGTGGACAGCCTGTGTCTTGTCTCCATGCGGTGTCGGAGCAATGGTTCGGCCTTAGGCACCGTGAGTGGATATGGAGCAAGCTTGGCCAGGGTAGTGCCAAACACGTGGGTTGAGGTGGGGGCGTAAAGCGAGTGCGGTCCAAGGGCGAGTCGTTCTTCCCGGCGCGAGGACGTGCCGCAGTTTGAGTGGGGGAGAATGTCACGGATGGATTCCGTGACCGTGTGAGGCCATTATAAAGGAACATGACTGCTGTGTTTCAACCTTCATGGATTGGGACGGCTTAGCGTTTAAGGCGTTGTTATACCCTCGTGGCCTGTACTCCACGCAAAGCCTACGTGCAGGCGGGATGCTGTGCCGCAGGGACAATTGGTCGGGAGCTGGGCTCCCCTGATGAGCCCATGGCAGGGCGAAACCAGTGTGGTACGGTATGGCAAGGCTGGCCCCAGAGCAGGGATATGGCCAGAGGGGCAAGGCTCTCGGGGCGCCGCACGGGCGCAGTGCTGCGCAAGACCTTAGGCCCGTGACATAGTATTGGATGCATTTCCATCGCTTCTTGCTTTTTTACTATTCGGTATCCATTCCATTTCCATTCTACTTGTCTTGGATTGGTCGGTCAAGTTTCCAAGTCGTTTCGCAAACTAGCAAAATTAACACTCCGCTCCCTTCTTAGGCAAGAGCAGGATTTGAAATAAAATTAAGTATGAAAATTTGAACTCGACACATAAACGATGATAATATTTACTTTTAACTATTAAATTATACACTGGTGTTTAATATAATTTAATTTTAATTATAATGATAACATTTTTATATTTATAATGAATTTTAAGTGAAAATTAAATTTTTATAATGTAAATTAATTAAAAAGAAAAATATAATATTTTTATAAAAAATTTATATAAATATATTTTAATTTTTAATTTTGCAGAACAATTTGAGATGTACAAATCTATATAGCAAGTAAATCTTTTTAAAAAAGATAGGAATTGCTAATTAACTTTTTGAAAATACATATTAGATTGATGTATTTCTTATACCATAATAATTAAATAGTATGGGGATGAAATTGCATTATGTTCTGTTAATAAAAAAAAGGGAAAATTGAAGGGATAAGCTACCAGCAACCAGCAGCGCTGAGAAGAGGTACAGATAACAGAATGCGAAGGTAAAGAAAATGGATAATAAATACATTTGCTCTGCAAATCAATTGCAAGGCACTATTTACATGGAAATATGACAATTTCCTCTTCTCCAAAACCCTAATTCCTAAAGCCTCCTTCTTCTATCTCAACCCATCAGCTCAACCTCATGCGATTATCCAACACAATTCTTCCACAACCCACAAAACCCTTCTTGTTGAGAGCTACCATGAACACCAGAGGCTCAAGGTCTTGCTTACTAAGCTCACCAATCAGGGTTCTTGCCCTTTGCAAGTCCTTCGCGATGATGGAGATTGGTCCAAAAAGATCATTTTTGGGCTGTTATCAGATTCCTTAAACGTTCCTCAAGAACCAACGAGATTTTTCAGGTACTCTCCTTCTGTCTCTTTTTCATCCGTAATGCTTTATTTTTAAAAAAAAACAATATTCTGGGTTCTCTAAAAGGGCAAGAAAATGGAAATAGAAGAGAGTTTTGTAGGTTTCTATTTCTAGTTCTTAATCTTTTGAATTCTTGATTTCAAGATGTTAGATTGTTAGATGGCCAATATGCTTATTTTAAAAATGGGAACAATGGAAACGGTTTTAATTTTCGGTTGAAATTTCTTGGTGTCATTTAAAATTTGAAACCTTGGACCGGTATTTAATGTTTGGAAGGACATAGAGAAATCAAGAATTAATGAATTTAACTATGAGAAGATTATAGTGTTATTAGGTGAAGAAGGACTACTGAAAGATGCGTCTTTGGCATTCATTGAAATGAAGAATTTTAGGCTGAACCCCTTCTTTGCAAATCTATAATTCCTTAGTACATGGTTATGCAAGAAATGGAAAGTTTGATGGTGCTCTGTTTTACCTTAATCAAATTAAGGAAATGAACTTGTCTTTAGAAAGTGATACCTATGATGGCTTGATTCAAGGTTATGGTAAGTACAAAATGTATGATGAAATGGGTATGTGCTTGAAGAAGATGGAGATGGATGGATGTTCACCAGATCAAATTACTTATAATTTGCTTAACCAAGAATTTGCACAAGCTGGTTTGCTTACAAGAATGGAAAGGGTATATCAATCTATGCGAAACAAAAGGATGGATTTGCAACCTTCTGCTTCAGTTGCTATGCTTGAGGCTTATGTGAACTTTGGGATTGTAGAAAAGATGGAGAAGATTTTGAAGTGGATGCGGAATTCAAAAGCCTCATTGAACGAAAATTTAATTCGGAAAATAGCTGTTATTTATATTGAAAATTTCATGTTCTCAAGATTGGATGACGTAGGAGATGATCTTTCCTCTAGGACTGGTAAGACTGATGTTGTTTGGTGTCTGCGCCTCCTTTCTAATATTTGTTCGTTGAGTCAAAAAGGCATGGACTCCATTGTTAGGGAGATGGAAGAAACAAAGGTTTCTTGGAATGTATCATTTGTTAACATTATTTTGCTAGCATACTTGAAGATGAAAGACTTCATGCAATTGAGGGCATTTCTCTCCAAGTTAACAAGCCTTCACGTGGAACCCGATATAGTCACTGTTGGAATTCTATTTGATGCAAAGGACTTGGGCTTTCATGGGATTGGAACATTAGAGACATGGAGAAAGATGGGTCTTCTTTACAAATGTGTGGTAATGGAAACTGATCCTCTGGTTCTTACTGCCTTTGGAAAGGTCAAGTTTATGAGAAAATGTGAAGAGGCATACTCTTCTGTTGAACCTAATGCTGTACAAAAGAAGTGGACTTACTATGATCTCATTGATTTAGTAACTAAGAAGAATAGAAAGCAACCTCAATTGAATCGTGGAGGTAGATGAATGAAATAAAAAAAGTGAAAGATTTTGCAGACTCAATTAGCTTGTGTGACTAACTGAGAATCACTTAATTGTATAGAAGTAGAAAGCATTTGACATTTTTTCATGATACAGCAAGTTAACCTTCAAGTGAGGATTTCATTCTTCATTGCCATTTTGTGGTATTATGTTTAGTTTTACTGCATTTTGGTCTTCACTCTCCAGTGAGGTTTTTTAGGCCTAATTTTCATATGTTAATTCATGAAGCAGTCTTTGGATATCATGTTTTAAAGAATCTTAGTTGTAGCACCTTTTCAGATTTTTATATAATTAGTACTTCAATTTTTTTACTGTTTTGAACTAAATATTTTTAATCCATAATTTAATTTCAATAAAAAAAAAATTGTTAAATTTTAAAGGATTAGATTAGAATGTTGTATAATACAGTAATTGGAAAATTAAAATATATTATCTAAGATTTTACGGATGAAGTGTTGTATGAACTAAATTGTCAAGGACTAAATGTAGTAAATATTTCATAATTTTACTAATAAGAATTGAAGTGTTGATTATTAATAAATCTAAATGATTAAAAATATTAATTTTGGAATAATGGACATTAAAATATTGTGTCAAATCTTAAGATATTAAAATAATATATATATGTGTGTGTGTGTGTGTTCTGGAATGAAGCTAAATGTAAAGGAAAAAAAATTGTTATCGTCAATTGAAAACTTCATTGTTCTGTGAGAATTTAATAATAATATCATATTTCTAAATAATTGGTCAATTAAATACATGAATCAATCAAGAGAATTTCAAAATTTCATACATTCATAACATTGTTTATTTTAAATTTATACACTATTTGAAAAAGAAAAAAATATATTTTTTAATGATAGTAATTAATAATAGGCTAAATAATTATGAAATTTTTGAGGTTTTGCAAATTATATTAGTTAGTTCTTGTATTTTTAACATTTAATTTTTGCATTCTTGTATTTTTAAAAATTAAATTGTTTAGTCTTTTTGTCAATATTTTCATCTTAAAATTATTAGTCAACTACTTTAATATTATAAAATAACTTATTTGTTCTTTCTTTATATATATTTATCTTTATTATTTATTAAGTTTATTTATTTAAAATTTTATTTTATATATAGATCGTCTACAAAATAATAAAAGACATTATTTTTATTATTTAAAATTTTTTAGTAATATTTATAAAATTAAAATAAATAATATATATATGTATTATCTGTAAAATAATAAAAGATATTATTAGTATTATTTAAAATTATTTTTTAATAATATTTATAAAATTAAAATAAATTATGTGTAAGAAATATCAATAAAATTAAAAATAAGCATGACTTAACAAATAACAAAGAAAAATATATATAAAAAAAGGGTAAAAAAATCATTTTATTATATCAAAGTAGTTGACTAATATTTTTAGGATGAAAATATTAACAGAATGACTAAACAATTTAATTTTTAAAAATAGAGAAATGCAAAAATTAGATGTTAAAAATACAGAGACTGAATAATGTAATATATAAAATATTCGAAATTTTATAATTATTTAGCTTAATAATATTGTATTTAGCATAATTATATGCATATTATTACTTTTTGACCACGGGAATAGATAAAATGAAATTATGAAATAAATTAATCACATCAATCTATAAATAAATATTAAATTAACATTTATAATATGAAAAATATACATATATAATTTCAAAAGTATAATTGTAAAATTTTTAAAAGTGAATTTAAGAAATATAGTAAAAATATATCTAAATGTAATTGAAAATAAATAAATGTAATTATTAATGTTTGGATCTGATTCGCTCATGATGGATGAGTAAAATTTATAGTCTCAAAATTATTTAAATATTAATTAAGTATTTATTTGGATAAATGCATATAGAGTATTAATGGGATCACTGATCAGGAATTTTATTCCGGATGTAATTATGATTCTGAATAACTCTTATTTTAAAAGAAAAAAATAAGAGAATTATAGTTTTGTTTTTGGAAAAATATCTTTAGATATTAGGAGAAAAAGAAGGTGAGTTTTCTTCTTATAATTTTTTTTTTCTCTTTAAAATACTTTATAATTTTCTTCTTTTATAAAAAATCTTCTCTTTTTAAGTGAAAGTGCAATTGTGATGTTTTAACTTTTAAACTATCTTGAGTAAAGATTTTTCCCTCTACGGTGATTGCACTTCAGACTGATAATATAATCAACAATTTTAGTCTTCCACAGATATCATCAGAAGTAGCATTCAACTTTTATTTTAATATATGGGTATGTTCTAACTATAATAAATTTACATTTTCAATTGGCATTAAAAAAAAAGTACAAAATTCAATGAAAATACTATAGTAATAAAAATTATAAAACTTATACATTTATATAACATATAAGGATATATGAAAAGATTTTTTATATTTATTATAATTTAATAAAGATTTGTTAAATTCCAATATATTAGTAAAATTATGCAAAATTTATGAACCTTCGGTGCATTGATTAATAGACCTTTGGGCGCATTCTTAACATGACTCCACTTTTTCAATTGGCAATTGTTAGATAATTTAGTAAATTTTATAACTTTTGGTCAATATTATTTTAAAAATTTTTATTTATTTTTTAAAAATGATTAATTTACTAAAAAAAAACTGTTACATTTATGTATATCTATCGTAATTTAAGTTATTTCTTATGCATTAGAAATTTCAATAATATGAGATTTTACTTTTAAAAGAAGAAATATTCTTAGTAAATATATAAGACTACGACTACTCGCATCGCAACTTAAAAAATTATTTAAAATTAAACTATTTTCTCTAAAACTAATTAAAATATTTGCAGTAATTCTAAAATTTAAATAGCGATAATAAAATCAAAAATAAATTTATTCCTCAATTGATTTAAATTTTAAAATCACATTAAAATAATAAAATTTAAAATTTTAACTATTCTATCTCAAAATAATTTTACGATTATATAATAAAAAGGTATTTTTTCCCTTAATTAACTTGGACTACATTTGTATATAGAAAATTCAATTTTGCAATATTGACTCTTTATAAAGAACTCAACTAAATTGAAAATTGTCATTAGAGCATTAATTTTTCGCTCACTACTTATGCAGCCATGGCCACAATTTAAAACTGACAAAGAATATGAAGATTGTAAAGAAATCAATTGGACCTATATTTAGATGAGTTTGAGAAATTTTTCTAATTGGATTTTAGCGATTGATTATGGAATGCTTGATAATTCAATTGATGATATTAAAAAATTTTGAACCCTAATGATCTTCTCATAAATCATTATAATAATCTCGTATATGCAATTATAAAAAAATATATACATTGTTTTCTTTAATAATTACGGTGATATAGATTACCTCCAATATAGAATAATTTTGGCTCCTATTCTTGACATAATAGAATCAACTAATAAATATCACTGGAAAGTAGTCAATTTAGATGAGGTCGCAAGGAAATCAATTGGATGTATATTTAGATGAGTTGAGAAATTTTTCTGATTAGATTTTGACAATTAGTGATAGAAAGATTGAAAATTCAATTGATAACATTGAAAAAATTCAAATCCCCAATGATCTCTTAAATCATTGTGATGATTCCATATTTATAATTGTTGAAAAATATATATTGTGATTTCTTTAGTCATTCCAGTGATATAAATTACTTCCACCATAGAGTGATTTTTGCCCTTACTCTTAACATGGTGGAATCAATCAATGAATATATGATTTCACTTAATCATAATCCTAAGAAATTATATTTGAGTTATGATATAGTTTGTATGTCTGATCTTGCTTTTAAATCTTTGGAACATATATATACACCACAATTCTTAAACAATATTGAATGTTCTGGAGTTTCAAATCACCATATTACTTTAAAGATTGGGGCTCTTATGATGTTATTGAGAAATATAGATTAATCATCAGGATTCTATAATGGTACAATGTTCATCACAAGATTTGGAAATCAAGTTAGTAAGGCCAAGACTTTATTAGGAGTTATGGCCGGAAAAAAAGTATCCATCCTAAGAATGATGTTGATTCCATATGATACAATAACAATAAAGCCTTAATCTCAAGTTACTTGGGGTCGGCTATATGGATTTTTTTTTAATCAGATCAAATTAGGGCTATCTCTTTTTATAAATGTAACAAAATAAGATCATTTTGGACCACTTTTGTCCATGTTAGCTTCGGTCTACCTCTGCCTCTCTTAGTTATATCTATCTTGACCTATTCTATCTTTCTAACTAACACATCACTAGGTCTTCGCTTCACACGACTAAACTATTTCTATCCATGCTCTCTTATTTTATCCTCAATAGGCCCTACCTTCACTTTTTCTCTAATGCATTCATTGCGGATTCTATCTATCCTAGTATCCACACATCCATTTTATCATTTTCATTTTTGCAATATGCATCTTACTCATGTGTTGTCATTTTATTGCCTAACATTCACTATCATACATCATCATATGTCGTATAACAGTGCAATATAACTTTCTTTTCAATTTAAGTGGCATCTTTTGATCACATAGAACTCTTGTAACGGCCCTCCACTTTATCCAACCAGCGTTAATCCTATGACTTACATCTTCTTCACACCTTCCATCCTCTTGGAGAATAGACCCAAGGTACTTAAAAATATTACTACGAGCTACTGTCACTCCTTCTAAAACAACTTTGCCTCCTCCTTCATTAACGTTCTCAAATCTACAATGCTTAAAATCTTTAGATTCCAAAGTACTTCTCCATAACTCCAACTTTTGATTTATTCCTACTCGAGTCATATCTATTAGCACAATATCATCTGCAAACATCATGCACCAAGGAATATCATCATGTATATGCCTCGTTAGCTCATCCATGATCAAGGTAAAGAGGTAAGGGCTCAAAGTTGAACCTTAATGTAACCCAATAGAAACTGAAAAATTCTTAGTATCCCCTTCAACGGTATGAACACTAGTAATGGCTCTATAATACATATTTTTCACGGCTTGAATATATCTTATAGATATCCCCTTACACTCTAGGATCCACTATAAAACTTCTTTAAGAATCCTATCATAAGCCTTTTCTAAGTCAATGAAAATCATACATAAATTCTTCTTCATATCTCTATACTTTTTTATCAAATTTCTAATAAGAAAAATAGCTTTCATAGTAGATCGATTAGGCATAAACCAAATTGATTTGGGGAGATACAAGTGTCCAAATGCAAACGGTGTTTCATAATTATCTCCCACAGTTTCATAATGTGACTCATAAGCTTTATACCTCTGTAATTTGAGTAATTTTGGATATCTCTTTTGTTCTTAAAAATAGGTACCAAATAGTTTCGTCTCCATTCATCATACATTTTCTTTGTACTTAAGATCTTATTAAATAAAGCTGTCAATCACATAACTCCTACATCTCCCAAACATTTCCAAATTTCAATGGGTATTCCATCTGGTCCACATGCTTTCCCAACTTTCATTTATTTTCAAAGCTTCCTTAATTTCAGAGAACTTAATCCGTCTAGTGTACTTCTCATTTTTTCTCAGTTTTGTCATTTAGACCATCAATGTATCCACTATGATTACCATAAAGAAGATCCTCAAAATAACCTCTCCATCTTTCTTTGATATCCTCCTCTTGTACCAAAACTCTAGTCCCTTCGGCTTTGATGCACTTTACTTATTTTAAATCTTGATATTTCTTTTTCCTTATTTTAGCTAATTTATAGATAGTTTTTTCTCCTTCTTTTGTTCCAAGTTTCTCATACAAACTCTCCAAAGATTATGCTCTTGCTTTATTAACTGCCTTTTCAGCCTCCTTTTTTGCTTGTTTATACTATTCAAATGTATGATTGTCACCATACTTTGGCAAACTCTTATACTATTCTCTTTTATTTTTTACTGCTTTTTGTACTTCTTCATTCTACCACCAAGACCCCCTTTGAAGGATGTTCACATCTTTTAGATTCTCTAAATACCTTTTTAGCTACTCCTTTAATTATTGTAGACATGTTCACCCATATATCATTTGCTGACATATTCTCATCCGCCTCCTAATCCCCAGCTTTGACCAACTCATCTTTAAACATCAATTATTTTTCACCTTTTAAGATCTACCACCTAATTTTGGGGCTTCTATTTCTCTTTGGCCTACTTGTCCATCTCTTAAATGTAACATCCAAAATCATTAACCTATGTTGAGTAGTCAAAGCCTCACCTGGGATAAACTTGCAATCCTTGCATCGGGTTCAATTGGTTTTTTAGTGAGAATATAGTCAATCTAGTTCTATTTTGCCCACTTTTAAAAGTTACTATATGGGATTCCCTTTTTTATAAAATATGTGTTTTCCAAAATCAAATCATAGGCTACCGCAAAATCAAGGATAGTTTTGCCTTCTTCATTTCTAAAACCAAAACCAAAACCTCCATGTACATTCTCAAAACCTACTTTGTCTTTCCTACATGTCCATTTAAGTCTTCTCCTATAAAGATATTCTCATCATTCGAAATTCCTTACATAAGCTTATCCATATCCTCCCAAAATTTTTGCTTACTCTCCCCATCCAATCCAACTTATGGGGCATATGCACTAATTATATTAACGATCTCTTTATATAGCACAAGTTTTATTGAAATGATCTTATCCCCTATTCTTTTCACTGCCACAATGTCTCCTTTAGGTTCTGATCCAAAATTATACCAACTCCATTCTTATTTCTATTTGTTCCTGTGTACCATACTTTATATCATATATTCTCAACTTCTTTACTTTTCCCTCCAACCCATTCAGTCTCTTGAATGCAAGCAATACTGATTTTTCTTCTCTTCATAGTATCAACAAGTTCTTTGAATTTACCTGTGAGAGATCTAATATTCTAAGTTCCTATTCTAATCTTACCTTTCACCTGTTCTTTCTTAAGTCTCTTCCTATAGAAGCCTTTACCATTATCTAAACATATAATTCTCACAACACTCATATTTTGGACTAACTTCTTTATCCACACTCATTCTTGATGTGAGAACCCTAACTTATTTGGCACCACATTCGGGCGCCGACATGGTGCATCGCATTTGAGGAATGCCCTACACCCTTGCTTATTTCTTACTACACCGGGGCTTCGATGTAGCGCATCGTAAGTAGAGGACTCCCCAATAAAATTATCATTAGAATCCATATCATGAGATATTCTCATTCATTCGATCCAAAATTATCATGAGATATTCTCATTTAAGTCTTCTCCTATAAAGATATTCTCATCATTCGAAATTCCTTACATAAGCTTATCCATATCCTCCCAAAATTTTTGCTTACTCTCCCCATCCAATCCAACTTATGGGGCATATACACTAATTATATTAATGGTCTCTTTATATAGCACAAGTTTTACTGAAATGATCTTATCCCCTATTCTTTTCACTGCCACAACGTCTCCTTTAGGTTCTGATCCAAAATTATACCAACTCCATTCTTATTTCTATCTGTTCCTGTGTACCATACTTTATATCATATATTCTCAACTTCTTTACTCTTCCCTCCAACCCATTCAGTCTCTTGAATGCAAGCAATACTGATTTTTCTTCTCTCCATAGTATCAACAAGTTCTCTGAATTTACCTGTGAGAGATCCAATATTCTAAGTTCCTATTCTAATCTTACCTTTCACCTGTTCTTTCTTAAGTCTCTTCCTATAGAAGCCTTTACCATTATCTAAACATATAATTCTCACAACACTCATATTTTGGACTAACTTCTTTATCCACACTCATTCTTGATGTAAGAACCCTAACTTATTTGGCACCACATCCGGGAGCCGACATGGTGCATCGCATTTGAGGAATGCCCTACAACCTTGCTTATTTCTTGCTACACCCGGGCTTTGATGTAGCGCATCGTAAGTAAAAGACTCCCCAATAAAATTATTATTAGAATCCATATCATGAGATGTGACAAAAGTTTTACAATGGTTGTCACCTACCACAACCCTCCTCTTTTATCCGGGCTTGGGACCGGCTATGCACGAGAAACTCATGTATAGGCAGAGTTGCATTCCTTTATCGACTACGCTGCACATACAAAGCCTCGGAAGCCGACTAGGCAGCACGCCAAAGGGATCGAGATGAGCACAGGGCCCATAAGAATATATTCACATTGAATTTAATATTGCCCTATGATGTAAGAATATATTTTAAATTTTATCCAATACAATTTCTAATCACATTAACTTTTACTATGTCCATCAATAAAAGTTAAAGATAATTATTATTTCATATGGAATCATTTCTAAAGAGATATGTATTTATACACGGATAGTTTTATGTTACTATTTCAAGGGTGATAAGTAGAATGGAATTAAATTTTAATTTATTATGATGATGGACATGCGGATAGCTTTATGTTTCTCTTGTGTGAAGGACTAGAAGAGAACCCATTTCTATTGATAGTATCTACCAAGCTTAAAGAAAGGGATATCAATGCTACAAATCCATTAATGTGTAACTAGCTTGAAGATAGTGATATCAATGTTACTAGTGAGGCTGCTTCAATTGTCAAGTTACTCCTTATGGCTGCTTGGGGTTCTCTACAACTAGGAAATGTTTTGCATTAATGATCATGGTGGTTTTAAGATATGGGATGGTTGTGATGCTCATGGTACTCAGATAAATTCCTTTCGCTCCCATTTTATTGCGAAACCAATTGGCATATGGCAAGAAGAGCTGGTTTCTAATGGTTGCACCTACTCTAGTCTGCAGGTTGAGGTTCATTTTCTTAGTGTTGGATTTTAGCCATGTGGATTATTGCTTGAGTTATTTTGATGATAACACTAATAATATGTTAGAGCTTTTAATTACCTGGTTAGATCCCTTAATTCTCACCTTGGGTTGTTTGTGTCTCAAATATGTGTTTGCAATATGATGATTGTTGCAGTGGAATGACTGTCCTGTTATTGTAATACGAGGCCCTGGAGTTTTTTTACATGTTCTTAGGATGCATTAGGATGGGAATGTGATGGGCACTTGGTTTCTTTTGGGTTGTTTTCGTCCCATTAATAGGTTTTTTCCATTATAATAATAATAAAATAAATACTATTTATAAAAAAATGATGATGATGGCCAAATTACAAATAAAATCACAAATGTAGTATATAAAAAAAGTTTTTTGTAATTTAATTTTAGACATTTTATACGTATTTTTCATTAAATTATTATGTATTATTAGTTATTTTGAATCATTTTATACTTCAATTAGTTTCAAATTAATTTAATTATAATTTCATAGAAAAAATATCAACACATAATTTTTATTTTGCTATCATTAGTTTCTTTTAATATTTCCCTATGCATCACACATGATTTAATACTAGGCATTAGAAAAAGTGTCACTTAGGCAATTGATTCAATTTAGAATACCCTTCTTAATGGTAAAACAAAAAAAAATTAAATGAAAAATTAAATCACTGGTATTCACATTAAATATATTTGAATTAAGTGGACTTTATTTATAAAACAAAATACAATGAATAAATTATTAAATAATATACATATATTCAATATGATGTGAGGAGATTGAAATTTTCTAATGAACTATCATAAATGCAATAACCTATTAAATTCAATGTGAATAAAAACAAGTGGAGTAATAGCTAAAGAATTTTAACCCATTTTGTAATAGTTCTTAGCAAGCTCTTCTCCTATTTTTCACTTTTCTTAAACTCTCAATTTGAGGTTCTACTGATCTAAATTAGCTTTCAAAAAATTTTATAGTTGTAGTTGATTTGAGATTTCACTCTTTTTTTGGTAAATAAAATCAATCTTATTACCAAAAGGAATTTCTATATAAAAAAATATTTCCTTTTTACATCATGAACCAAAAAACAACATCACAAATTAAGCAAAATCTATAATAAATTCAGCAGCCTTGTTTACCGACAGCCTCCAAACTCATCACCTCTAGCCCATCACAGAGAGTTAAGGTAGTAGCTACTCCAACACTCCATTGTCATTTTCTATTCATGAACAGTATATAGCTATCCAACATATATAGTAGACACCACAACTAGATATCACTGCTGTAAATAGCATTCACTAGTACTCGCACATCCAAAACCCAACCTACAAAGAAACATCTAGCATAAAAACAAATAGCCCACCAAAGCATGCCTCTAGGCATGTCAAGTCCCTTTCAATAAGGAACTAGCTACTTTCATAATTTTTAAAACTCAAGCATTTTCAAACCTCAATCATTCAATATTCAACATTCTTTTCTACTCTCATGGCTCTCAACAATCAATATCTTAGGTCAACTAGAGTTATCAATAGTAACAGTACAACACATCAATCTCCCATGTAATAACAGAGCTAAAACAAACCACATTGTTATATATAAAGAATTTTTTATTTATATCAGAATCCAAAAAAAAATTACCAAACCAAATTAAAACACATTCAAACCTTGCATACCTAGCAGACTCAAATCATCACCCCTAACCTATTATAGAGTTGGGGCAGCAGCTACTATAATAAAGGCTCAACCAGAGAATTACCAACATTGCAACAGATTCTAAACTAATAAATCAATTGCACTACTTCTACAATTAGCACTCACCAATACATCTAAGAACTCAATCTTGTCTATTCACTAATACTCTTGCATGATTCTCTAACCAATAATAGAAAATATACATCTACATTCTGATATCCCAATTAACAACACCAAACATCATCATAAAAATCCAACTGCACAACAACATCACATTGTATAATAGTAACAGGCCTAACAAGCATCCAACATCCCAACCACAATAATAAAACATGCTTTTTTTTACTTAACTCTACAACAACATCAAACCTCAAGTTCCCAACAACCTGCAATAGCAACAACCATGCCCAAGTATTTGTGGCCTGAAATAGTAGTATGTATCTAGTAACATTACCATCATCTTATAAAGGAAATTCAACAAACAAATCATCACCCTATGTCCTAGACATAGCGCCTATTAGTCCTAAATATCCCAGACTCCAAGCTGTTGAGCTTTAAAGATCCCAATAAATATGTTTTTGACAGAAAAGAAAATTTTAGAGCAAATACTCAGCCTGTCGGCGTCCTTATTAAAAATTATTTAGCTCCTCTTTCACTATGAATAGTAAATGGATGCTAGCAGAGCACTCCTCCTTACCCTTGCTAAAAAGCTTTTGCCAATAACTTTCTTTATAAACCAACTTATCAAACTCCTCCAAGGAAAGTTACTTTCTTTCTTAGATGTTGTGTGCAACTGCATTCCAACTATATAAAATCCACTCTAGTATGGACGCTAGTACACTTCCTCGTGACTTGCAAAGTCATACTTCATTATCTTATTACGATTAATCAATATGGCTGAGTAAGTTAACTTGCCGAGCAAAATCCAATTTGTCTATCACCTTCTTATTTATCTCATCAAGGCATTCTCCCTTTCTGCTATTTTGTAGCCACAAGTAGTGGGGGTCACAAATAAACCAAAAGATCCCCAAGTCCATGACTACCTCTTCTCTTGCGATTTCTCCATCCTTCTCATCTTCTTCACTTCCTCCTCAATGCCTCATATATCGCCCAAGACATTTTTAGGCATCAATATAAGAAAGATAGTTTCACTAAAAGTGGACTCCACATCCTAATACTACATTTTCCCCTAACTTACAACCATATATGACTGCTAAATGAGCATTTAAAGAAGAGATGGTCCATTATTTTAGCAACCGAGTGGCAAAAAATACAAAGAACATTTTCAATAATTCCCTACCACACTAACATACTCCTTATAGCCAATTTGTTCTTTAAAACCATCTATAATACAAAACTTTGTCTTGGGATATTCTGCTTCTCCCATATAAGTTTCCACCATGATACTACATTTTCCTTACATCTCAACTTTTCCTACGCATTATTTATAGTGAAAGACCTTTATTTGGTATACTTCCAAGAGATGTAATCCTCGTATGACTCAAAATCGTTGTATATCCTACCAAATTATAGTAATATGCTCATCAATTGGTAGAGGAATGTGTCATTCATTCCCTCTCTAGTAATCTTTTACCTTGGTAGTTTTAGGCACTCCAGAGTCCTCTTTTCTTACTGCTAGGAGGTTCTCAACAATATTTATCCTCCCAAATCAAGCCAAAAGGATAAAACACCTTTCCCTAGTTTATAATGAAAGAATCCCTTATGCTTATCCTATAGCTTAACCATACTCCTTCATTCCCAACTTGCATTTAAGAATTTGGTTATACCTCATAAGCTCATCTTCTTAAGTTTATTTTTAACTACCCAAATAGCCTTTAGAGTTTCTTTGGTGCATATTAACTCCCAAATGTGCCTCCTAATAGCTTTCTTATTCTAAAAGCTTTAGGCTTGCATACATCTTTCTAAGCTATCTTGCGTACATCTTTCTAAGTTATCACCCATCTTTGCATATGCTCTATAGCTCATGTCCATAAGAAATTTTTATATTCCCTATCAATTTCTTTAATCACCGCTTTAAGTAGGAGGAAGGTACAACACTAGAAGATATGCAAGCTTCTTAAAATCGATATTACTAGTTAAATATGATAAATGCTTATCTATATTGATATCCTGGCTGTGATTTTTCCATTAGAGCCTCACAATGGATTCTTTTTAGGCTAGTGGATATCAAAGGCAGCCACAAATACTTTATTAGGAGACTCCCCTCTATAAAACTTATCAAATGTAGAATGTGCTATTTAGTATCAATATAAATGCTACTCCAGAAGAAGGAGCTCTTTGCATTATTAACCTGCAACCTTGGAACCTCCCTGAACTCGCTTAATTTTTCCACCAACCACCTTACTGAAGCCATATCTCCATACCAGAATAAGAATAAATCATCAACAAAACAAAGATAACTTAGTCTAATCCTCTTTCATCCTTCATGAAACTGAAAATAACTAGGAAACTTTGAGAGATATATTCTATAGAAAAAACAAATAGCAAGGGAGACATAGGATCCTATTTCCTAAGCCCCTTCCTTCCCTGAAAACACCCCCTCTAATTCACCATTTATCAATACTAAGAATATTCTTACATAAACCATAACCCAACTAATAAAATTTCTTAAGAATCTCATACTAAGAAATACCTCTTCTATGAAATCCCAACTAACTGGATCATACACTTTTTTCAAATCCATCTTTAATGTACATTTAGGCTTCCCTATACTACTATAATAATTTGATATTAACTCATGAGCTAGCAAAATATTATCGCTAATCCTTCCTTCCTGTAATAAATACAAACTATGAGAAGTTTACTAATTTCTCCATAACCTTCCATAATCTTTTAGTTAGGAGGGGAGAAAGGAGGCTGGTGGGGGGCACGACCTCGACCCCTCACCCCCAATATATATGTATATATATATATGTATCCAAAGAGTTAATGAAATATTAACTTAATTAAATATTAACTTTATAAGTTATTAATCTTCTTAAAAGACCAACAAATTAATTAAATACCTAAAATATTATTTTTGAAAAGAAAAGATTTGATTGGTGTGTAGAAGCAGTTACCTTAATGAATTAATAAAACTAAAACTCTCCATCTTTCCTTTTTAGCGTAAAAAGTAAATGAGCCCAAATTATATTAAAACTTCTACTTTCCTCATCTTTGTCACTTTTACCTCTCAAGAACTTTTTTTTCTTTTTTTCCTTATTATTCAATTTATATAGTTATTTATATAATTAAATCTTCAACTTCACAGGGTATGTCTTTTTCATTTATGAAATTTTGAATTAATATAATTATTTGTCTACTATTGTTAATTTATGTAGAGGAATGGTGGAAAGGGATAAGTTAAAAGCATACCCATTGGTTGACAGATTAATTTGACTTGTTTTAACCCTACAAGTTTCAACTGCAACTACCAAACGAGTTTTTTCAGCTATGAAATTGGGAAGATAAGGCTTAATAACAAGATAGAAGATGATTTTCTTAGAGATTCTCCAATTATCTGCATTGAAAAAGAAATTACTAAAAAATTTAAGATTGACAAGATTATAGATGACTTTTATTCAAGAAAAGAGAGGCAAACACAACTTAAATGATGAAAAATAAAGGTGTGTTTACATATTTATAATATTTTCTTTTCTACAACTTATTATTAGTAATCTTTAGAAACTTTTGCTATAGTATTTTTTAATGAACCGTTTATGGCCCCGTTTTGAAAATTTTTCTGGCTTAACCCCTACTTTTGGTGATGACCATAGTAATGGTTTTATAAACAACTGAATAACATGCTATAGGCCTATAGTCAGTCAATCCTAATGGATTCCTAGTCTTAAGGATAATTGTGAGGGATATTACATTCATCTATTTAAGCAATTTTTCTTAATTAAAGAATTCATTAATGGCTGCAATCACATTTGGCTCCATAATGTTCTAAGTCTTCTTGAAGAATAAACTATTATACCCATCCACTCCTAATGTTTTATCCTCACTAATAGATCATATAGCTTCCTTTATCTTATCATCAATAACTACCATAAAAAGTTGTTCTTTTTTAACCTTAGAAATCATAGGCCCATTTGAAATTGCTTCAACATAGTTATGCCTTCTCTTCAACTCACTAGTTCCAATCAACTGAGTATAATATACCATAATAGCTTGCTTAATATAAGAAGCATCTTCCAAGACTAAACCATCCTCACTCTTTATATTAGATTTTTAAGATTTTGCCAAACACTGAAATAATTACAAGAGATTTTGAGATTTAATTATATCTCTTGATATTTATAATTGCTATGCATATGATGAACAAAAAGAATGTGAGTGCGAACGCAATGCGGAACATTTTTATAAAAATTAAAAGAATATTTTGAATGAAAAAATTTTAAAAAAATTAAAGGCAAAAAAAATATGAATGACCAATAAAAATGCTTAACTTTGGTATGTTTCTGTATGGTCACTATAGTTCATCTTACATGTATTCAATGCTGTGTGTTGTTTAAATGATTAGGATGACATTTTATACTATGTCAACCACTTTGATAGAGTTTTGGCAAGAAATTTGTAGGTGATACATAATTCTTCTTATTGTAAGTTAATTATAAATTAAGATTAAATATTATAATAAATTAAAATTTAAAACATTTTTAATTAAAATAAAAGATATAATATAATTGCAAAAATTTATAAAGTTTAAAGTAAATAATGTATTAGGTGTATTGATCAAATAAAAAACTAACTTAAGTCACCCAATATAAAATATTACCCTTACATAATAAAATATTGTTATAAATATATATTTTGGCAGATATCTATGCTCTAACTCCTAATCAATTATTATTTTGTAATCAAAAGAGTTATGTAATATATCTTTATATCTCCATATTTATTGTGACTCTCTATTTTATAACTAATAAATTAATTGTGACTCTTCATTTCATAACTTATAAATATGAACCTATAAATAGAGGCCTCTAATGTTATTTTGGGATAATAAAATGAAAACATATTTTCCTCCTACCTACTTTATGTTATTCAATTTCTTGTATTATTCTTATTATATTTAACTTTTATTTTATAACACATTATCAACACGAGTTTGTTCCTAGATTCATAATATAAAGGTTTTTATTTCTTTGTTTTTCTTTTTCTTGTATTATCCTAAATCTTACCAAACTCGAGTTTGTGCCCCTTGATATTGTTGGTAAGAACTATTTATCATGGAGTTTCATGTTGAAATTCACCTTGAAGCTAAAGGGCTTGAAAATATAATTTTAGTTGAAAATAAAGCATTCAACCAAGATAAGGCAAAAACAATGATTTTTGGTTGTCATCATTTTTATGAAGGGTTAAAATTGAATATCTAGCCATAAAAGATTCACTTGAATTGTAAACAAATTTAAAAGAGTGACATGAACATAACGAATGATAATATTGCTCAAAACTCATTATGATTGGATGCATTTATATTTTTAATATCATAAAATTTAAAATTGAGTATAATCTTATAATTTGTAAAAATTAGTTCTCAATTAAAATCATGTGAAAAAAACATTATTGATTGTGACTTATTAAAAAAATTATTTTGACATTTCATGATTTAATTATGAACCTATAGCATCAATATTGCGAAAAAGATTTTAAAAAGTATTCAAAATTGATTACATGCTTACTTGTAGCCGAGTAAAAGAATGTGCACTTTTAGCAACAATATTGTGAAAAAGATTTTAAAAAGTATTCATAATCGATCTCAAACTTACTTGTACCTGAGTGAAATAATGAACTACTGATAAAAAAATTATAAAAGCTATTGAATCTCCTCCACTTCTTGAAGTGAATGTAACAATGTTAAGTGTAGTCATAATTGTAATAGTGGTCATAATCATGGCTATTGGGATTAAAATAAAATCATGGAGACCATGGTTAGGGTTGTGCATATAGATTAGATATTTCTAAACTGAGCCAAAGTACTGAAGAAAAATATTCAAAACAAAATCGTAACGTTGACTTTTTACTAGAGCCGAACCGAACTGTACTGTTTATTTTAAATTTTTACAGTTTTAGAAATTAGACAATATCTGAACCGAGAACTATACTGAACTATATTGAACCGTAGCGAACTGTTCTGAATTATAAAAATTAGTTATATGTTAATAATTTATCTTATATATTTTATATACTAAAAATTAAATCTATCTATAGCTTTTAATAAAATCTAATATATCATAATCAAATATTATTTAGTATCATATTAAATGCTTAAAACATATTTAATTAATGTATATAATTTAAAACTATGATTTTTTAATAAATGAGTGTCAAACAAAATAATTTGTTTTATTAATCCTAAAAATTATTTTTTTCATTTTATCTAGAAAGATAATTGAATTAATGTTAAATATTATCTTTCTAATTTCCATATTATCGTGGAAACTTGGAAGGATAATTAATATTAAATAGTGAAACTTGGAAAGATGATTAATACTTAATAGTGAAAGACATGTTTCACTTTTAGCCTTATAATAATTAAGTTTTAAGTGGTTTGTGGTTAACATAACAACAAACAACCCTAGTTCTTAGACAAAAATTTCTAGCTTTTTTTTTATTCTTTTTAACACTATTTCTCAACAAATCGTCAAGTTATCATTCACATCTTCATTAAAATTTAACATTCATCATTCTTCTTTATCTAAGGTAAGTAAAATAACCATCTCAAAATTAAGTTACTAAGTTATTATAGTAAAATTATTTTTTTCAATCTAATTAACTTTTTAATTTTATGTTAGTTTTAAAAATGAAGACAAACGAAAGTAATTATTCTAATAATAAGAGAAAGGCATTTAAATGTGTGGATAGTGTTCCAAGTGCTCATTTGTTGGCTACATCACAATAATCATGTGATAATATGACAAGTGAAGTGCCTGCTACCCCTAGCCAATCAATTCATTCTTCAGTTAAAGAGATAAAAGGCTTTGGGAACATTTTAAGCCAATTCTCAATGCTAATGGAAAGGAAACTGGTAGGGCTTCTTGTGTGTATTACCTTAAAGACTATCAAGGAGAGAGTGAATTAGGCACTTTGGGGTTAAGGAAGCATTTACTTATTCTGTTTAGGGGAAAGACAAAGAAAGAGATCAAGGGACTTTATGATCAGAGAAAGGAAAGGAGCATGGTTGGTCTATCACTAGGTCGGTGGGGGAACCCGTGGGAAGGGGGGACGACACACCGAATTCACATCAGAAATTGCCAACATGAACACAAACGAAATCATGAATTGCGTATAGAAAGAAAATGAATCACTTCTACTCTCAAAGCTGAGGTATATGAAGAATGGACTTGTAAAAATGTATTATAAAAAAAATTAGTTAAAACACATAAATCTAAAGATACATCACAAACTACTTTGAATTTTGAGAAGCCAATTGATGGTCATGATGCTAAGATATCTTGTTGACATTTTAATCAACAAACTTGTAGGTGTTCGGATGATCATAGTGGATGACCTGCCCTTTAGGTTTGTTGAGAGAGATGGTTTAGAGAATTTTTGCAAAATTAATATCCTTGATTTTCAAATTCCATCCAGGTACATAATTGTTAGAGATTGTTATGTTATTTATTAAAGGAAAAAAGAAATTGTAAGCTTTTATTGATACTTATTGTTAAAGAATTTCTTTAACTACTGATATATGGACAAGTATCCAAAATATATTGTATTTATGTTTGACTGCCCATTTCATTGATTCTCAGTGGTGCATGCAGAAAAGAATTTGAATTTTTATGTTGTTAAAAGTTACAAGGATATAAATATTGGGAATGCTATTGATTTTTGTATGGAAGAATAGGGTTTGAAAAAGGCTATGTATATTATAGTTGATAATCCTTTACCTAATGACATTGTTGTTCATCAATTGAAAAAAAAAAGTTAATAAAGAAAAATGTATTTGCCTTAGGTGGGGGTGCTTTTCACATGAGATGTGCTCATATACTTCAACTAGATGTTAAGGATGGCATTGAGCTTATTGATTCATCTATTAAAAAGATTAGAGATGTTTTGAAGTATATTGGAAGTAGAGTTGGCAATAAGTAGGAAAATCTCTATTCCCTGAGGGAATTTGCCCTGAATTAGACGTGGATTCCTTGCCATCATTCCCTGTGGGGGTAGGGACAGGGAGAGTTCTCTCCCTATTGAGCGAGGTAAGGTGGGGCGGAGAGTATAATCCCCGTCCCATGAGGATCCTCGATAGGGACCCAATAGTATATATACTATAATATATACTATATATTATGTATTAATATAATATATATTAATATGATATATATTATATATTATAAAATGTATATTATATATTATGTACGTTATATTTTAGTTATTTGCAATGTAAAATAAATTTAACTTGATTTTTTTATTGTATTTTTTAAAATTTTATTATATATAATAATATAATTATTATCTTATTATAATGCATAATTATTATAAATTATTAATTTTTTATACTATTAAATTTTATTTTTTTAAATAATAAAATAATATAAATTCTTCGTGGGGATCCTCGTAGGGGCAGGGAGGAGACGAGGATTTGCCCCCATTTATGAGGCGGGAAATCCCTATGGCGAGGATGGGGATGGAGAATGTCCCCTCGCCTCGTCCTACCATGTTGCAATCCCTAATTAGAAGTAGCTCGTAAAGATTGGATTTATTTGAAAAATGTTGTGAGACTACTAACATCAGGTACCATAAAGTCATTATAATTAGATTGTCTAACTAGATGGGATAGCTATTACTTGATGTTGGAAGTTGCAGTAGTTTATCAAAAAGCCTTTGACAAATTAGAAGATATGGACAATAAATTCTTGTCTAACTTTGGTGATGAGATGCCTTGTGAGAGTGATTAGATAAATGTTGAAAATCTTTGTTGGTTTCTTAAAAGATTTTATGATATAACTTGCAAATTATCTTACTCATTGATTCTACTTCTAGTATGTACTTCCTTAGATATTATGCGAATTTTTAAGGAATTGAAACTTTGTTAAAATTGTAAAGAACCATCCTTGAAAGAAATGGGCAACCAAATGAGAGCTAAATTTAGTAAGTATTGGGGTTCCATTTGTAAGATGAATGGAGGCTTTTCATAGTTGTGATATTAGATCCTAAATATGTAGCTCATTATTTTGAAAATGATGTAAATGAATTAGTAATTAGAGTCGCAAAAGCCATGAATGAGTTAATGGATGAGCATTAGGTAATAAGTAAACAAACAAATATGTGCACCGATACACTCTCTTCAAATCAATCTCATGAAGTTGGTGAAGATATTTATTTAAAAGAAGTGGATGATTATTTTCTGCAAGTTCAGAATGAGAAAAATGTGATATCCCAAGATGAATTGGCTAGGTATTTAGAGGAGTTACTAGAAAAATATGTTGTTGAATTTGATCTTTTAGTATGGTGGAAGGTAAATGTAGTAAGATATCCTATTTTATGCAAGGTTGCTAGGGATGTTTTGGCTATTCAAGCCTCAATTGTGGCCTTTGAATATACTTTTAGTACTAGTGGGAGGTCGTTATATCAATTCAAAAATTCTTTAACTCCAACTATGGTTGAGGTCCTAATTTGTTGCCAAGATTGGTTGAGAAATTCCAAGAAAACAATCCAACTCGAAGAAACAATTGAAGAACTTAAAAGTTTTGAGTCAGGAAATTATTTTACTTCAAAAGCAATAAGCACTTCTAATTTAATTTTTTCGATTTAATTTGGTGTCATTATGTTATTTGCATACTTTTGCTTTCTAATCATTTGTAAATTTTCTTTATAAAAAATTACTCAATATCCAGAAGTGATAACCAATATCTTGTCGAGAACTAGAATTGAGTGCTAAGTTTGTTATATTTTTCCTTGCCTATTCTTATTTTAGTTGGTTATTATTAGTAGCTATTACATATAATTATTTCAAGCCATTCATAATTAAACTTTAAGAATATGTAGTTAAGTTTTATTTGTTTTTCAATTTAATTTTTAATTTTAGTTTTTGTATTTTAATTGTATCTTATTTTTATTAATCTTTGTTGCTTTAGATTTTGTTTAAGTAAATATGATAATTTTAAGGAAGCTTGAAGGAATTTAAGACTTGAGAAGAATAAGAACCGCATCTAATGACTTTCACCACTTGAAAATAGTAATTTTTAAGCAAACAATTAGGCTTCACTACTTGATATAGTGATATTGGACAAAAATTATTATTAAATCAAACTTTTGTATTTTTTATTTATTTTAAATATTTTTAGCTTTGGATTTTACAAATATTTTATCTTTAACTTTGAAATTAAATTATGAATGTCATGAATATTTTGATTGGGAAAATCTTAAATATATATTTATTTTGTTTTTTAAGAAAATACTCCAAATATCTATATTGAACCGAATTGAAATGGATTACCTTGAAAGAACCAAATCTTCATTATGTATTGTCCGAAAAATACAAGATAGAGATTATTATTTTCAATATAGTTCTAAAGTTTGAATTTTTGAAATCAACTTTCAATAAGGTTTTAGAGATTTGTAAATCTTAGAATTGGATCGAACCACGAACAGACCTAACTATGGTACAATAAAAATAAAGGCTAAGTATATATTTAGCCCCTTAAACTTGTCACTTTTATTTACTTTGCCCCTTAAACTTTCAATTTAATCCTATAGCCCCCTAAACTCGTATCTTCTTAACTTATAAATATAAACTCGTTAAATTATACCGAGTCATACTGAGTCATTAAAGTGTCTATTTAGTATAAATATATCAATATAAGGGATAAAGTAATTAATATTCATTAATATAAGTGTTTATTAGTAAAAAATAAATAAGTACAGGGAACAAAGTGATTAAAATGAAAGTTCAAAGGACAAAGTGATTAAAAGAGACAAGTTCAACTTGTGTTATATATATATATATATATATAGCCTAAAATAAATATAATTTCTCGATCCTAAGACCATCCTAATGCAAATAAAATTGAAAAGCAACAAGAAAAAGGGAACCAAGAATGATTATACCTCATAAAGTCTTCAAAAGCTTCTAAAATCACCTTTCTTTGTTGGGTTGTAGAACATCACAACAATCCTCTAATGGAACTGGCTTTAATAACGTGCACATAAGGGAAAATCAACCTCTAATATAATTGAAGTAGCTTAGACGAAATCCCTGTGCTAGCCAAATTAAAAATCACCCAAAAGGAAAGAAGATGAAAATATTGTATAAAAAATAGAAAATACAAATTAGAAACAAGGTTAAGTAAACATATTTTTCAGTTTTTTTTTCATTTTCTATTTAGAAAAATAGTTAGAAAAATGAAAATTTATAAAATTATGAAAAGAAAAAGTTAGAAAATGAATAATATTTTCCACAACTTAACATATCCTAAATATATTTTCTATTTATTAAATACGTATTAAAAGGTACCGTGGTACATGACACCCATTTACATATCTCTATAAATATATATTTTGATGGTCCATAACTTCAACTCTAATTATTATTTTGTAATAAAAAATGTTACTTAATATAACTCTTTATATCTCTATATTTATTGTAACTTTTTATTTTGTAACTAATGAATTAATTGTAATCATATTACTTGTAATCCTTCATTTTATAGCTTAAAAATATGAACCTATATATAAATAGGGTCCCGTAAACCAGCATTTAATGCTAAATTTTCAATATTTTTTTACGGAGCAAAATAAATAACATTAATTATCCTAATCTCTTTTTTTTTTTGAAAGGCAATTATCCTAATCTCTTTTTTTTGTCATTAAATGTTAAAATTATAAAATATCAAATTAAATAAAATAAAAAATAACAAATTAAATAATCGAGCACTATAATTAGGAATACCCTTATAATTAATAATTTCAGAGCAAAAACACAGTTTACCTTACTCTTTGTCAAAACTTTTTATTATAAATTTTGATCAACATTAATTGTAGCCATATTTTAAAATTATTCTAAGATTTTGGCCAAATTTGTATATTTTTTTTCTTCCAAGGCTTTGGAATTTTGATATCCAATTATTCCAAGCAAATGCAAAATACTATTTAAACTAGACTTTATAATTTTTTATAAGGAAATGCAAAGATACTATACCGAATTAATCAAAAAAATATCAGTATTATAATCACTCATTCTTTAAAAACCACAATAAAAAAAATATCAAAGCTAAATCAATATTTTTCTCAAGAATTTATTAACATTAACATTTAATTGAAAAAACAGGATTTAACCTATCTTCTATTGAAAAAATAGGAACGAAAAGAAGGAGAAAAATCAAGAAAATATTATAACTAGAGGGAAAAAATAAAATAATTCGAGGTAAAACTTAATGGATCAGAGTGAAAAATATGAAAAAAAAAATTAAGAAATTGAATAATGAGTGAAAAATGATAGAATGTTTAAGAAATTGATTAATGAAAATGGGGGGAAAATAATTTTTAGGTAAAATTTATTCTTAAAAAGTTAATGCTTTAAATTCTCATAAGGAAATTAATTTTTATAAAAATTATAAGTATTAATGAGTTAATATTTCAATAAATAAATAAAATTACCATATTTTATGATATTTAATTATGCTTATGGAGTGCCCCTATGACACTTGTTAACATTATCCATATAAATAAAGGCTTTTGATATTATTTTAAGACAATAAAAGAAAATATATTTTCCTCTTATTTAGAGGGTGTTTCTCAAAACTTAAAAGCTGGTCAAAACTGATTATAAGCAGTTTTTAGATTATAAGTTGTTTATTTAAGTGTTTCTGAAAACTTAAATAGTAGATTATAATATGATTTTAATCAGTTTTTTAAAAGTTGGGTTTTGTTACTTTTTTTTAAGCACTTATTTTTAAGTAGTTTTGACCAAGTAAAAAACCATACTATTCCTACCTAATCTTCAATATTCTAAATTTGCTCACCCTATAAACTTTAGGTCCCATCAAAATTCTTTTATGTTTATTATTATTATTATTATTATTATTAAATAAATTTTATTATTATTATTATTATTGCAAAATAAATTTTGAATTAATATTTAAAAAATTATTTTTATACAATAAATAAATTCAGGGACAGTTTGGTCATTTTGACAGTTTTTGCAATTAAAAACTGATTATAAGCTGATTTTACAGAAACACTTAACTGATTATAAACTAATTATCAGCTGCAGAAACGCTTAACTGTTTATTTTTAATCTGATTATAATCTAAAAATCACTTATTCACAATAAGTTGAAAAACTCCAGTTTTGAGAAACACCCTCTTATTATATTTTCTTTAATTTTTCGTCATGTTCCTTATTATATTCAATTTTTATTTTGTAACAAATATGATTCTTTACAAATTTTAAAAATTTCATTGTAAAATTTCCCTTTTTTTTAGGGAAAAATTCCTTTTATTACACTTTCTATCTATCTGCCAATTATTCTTATAGCAAATTTTAATATAATGTCTTCCAAAAAAAAAGGAAAAATCTAACATAACGGCTAATTAATACTATATCTTGGCAATTATTATATTAATTAATACAGTGATTTTTTAAGGTATCAAAATAATTTTTACACCTACTATTATCGCATCAATTGAATCAAATTATTGATGAAGTATATATAATAATATATTTATATAATTCGAATACTTTAACTTTTATTTTTTTAATATTTTTTATTTTATTTTTTATTAATAAATATAATTTATAATATGGTACAAATTTTCATAATTTTAGAGATTTGGCCACAAAATAAAGACAATTAGTTAGAGGAGATTAAAAAAAAAGCGCATTATTATAATCGCTGAGTTTATACGTCAAAGCGTCGTAATCTAAAAGGTCAAAGCAGTTGGTTATTCTAAAAAACGACGTAATTCCAAAGGAATTAGAAAGTTATGAGCATTTTCGTATGTCGTTTTCGTGATCGGATAAAGTGGGTTTTATAATTACTCGTGTGGGGTTTGTTTTTAATTGGTGGTGATATTAAAAAATGTAACAGCCACGTGACTAACTACTTTTTGCTGCCCAATAGAAAGGTCAATCTCAACAGCTTTTAGTGCCAGCGCATGTTAGTCGCCGGTCGAGCACATGCACTCTAAGCTTTGTTCATCTACAACCGGTATCACGATATAAGATTGAAATGCGATTTTTTTTTCATGCCCGTGAGCAACCATACAATCAAATCAATATTAAAAAACAATTTATTGGTATAATATCATCCTTTTTTTAGTCGAACTAGATTAAATTATAAATACAATAAATTTTTTTATTAAATTTTAATATAATTATATTTTCAGGAAATTAAATTTAAAATTTTTAATTAAGTTAGAATTATGCACTCAGTAATAATAATTTATTAATTATTATTAAAAGTTATTATATAATAAACATAGGTCATTTAAAAATATATATATAAGTCTCAAACTAATACCTTGAAGTATTTCAGTTTGGTTTTAATTTTATTAAGATAAAATTAAAATAAATAAAATCCATCTAAATTATCTATATTGACTTGTTAACAAATTATATTTAAATTTAAAGTAGAAAGATCAGTTTATAATACAATTTTGATTTAAAACTTATAAATCCATGAATTACATTTTTAAATTTAATTTGATTTGATTTTTATATTTTTAATTTATTATTATTATTTTTGTTTGGATTGATTTGATTTTAATAAAATAAAATTAAAACAACTAAATTCCTCGAAATTAACTCTATTACTTTATTAATAAATTGTATTTAAAATATTTTTAACCAGCCACTATTAAAATATCTAATACCTAATAAATATAGATTTTTTAATTTGACAAAGGGATTGAATCAGGATGTCGGGAACTCAGACTAACTATGGTCATAGTTCGGTTAATCAAAATTGTCGATTTGAAATCGCCGATTTTGAATTATAATTTTCGTGAACCTTAACATTAACCGATAAAAGCGGATTTAGTTAAGGTTCAGGCTCTTGAAAATTGATCCGGTTCTGATTTCGGTTTCGATTTTGATTTAAACCACTGATTTAAATTAATTTTTTTAAAAAAATTATATTAAAAAGAAAATACTATTATTGATATATGATAATATTTTTTTATGAGATTAAATACTACTTAAAAATTAATAATATTATTTAAGTTAAATTAAATAATATTATTTATAAATATTTAATATTATAATTAAAGTATAAAGAAAAAATTTAAAAAAAAAATATTTGAACATAATTACTAAAAATTAATTGACTACATAAATTATAATTATAAATATTTAATATTATATTTAAAATATTCAATAAATACAAATAATTGAAATATTAAAAAACCACATAAAAAAATTTAAACTTAATTAAAAAATTACATAATTAAAAAAATATTAAAATTACATAATTCAAAAACTATTCAATATTAAAAATTATAATTGAAAAAAGGGCTTGAACTTAATTTTAGAGAAATCAAAGCCAACATGTAGTTATCTTACTTTAAATTTAGTAGTACCCTCTTATTTGTTTTCACCATTTTTACTTTTACTACCCGTTGTACTTTCATCCGTTGCATCATAATCTAAACATTGATCATCATCATCGATATACTTTAAATCTTATATACACATTGAAGTTTTTGACCAATCATTGATGTACATTTGAGCTTGCAATGAGTGGGGTGTTAGTCTTAATCGGCACTCATCCAAATGACTAGAACTTGTTATTTTAATATAAATTGATAATAATAATAATAATTAATAATATTTTTTAACAATGATAACAATAATAATTACTAATAAAATAATAACAACAAAATAATAATAATTAACAAACAATAAATATTACTGGCAATACTAATAAATAATAATAATAACAAAATAATAATAATTAATAACAAACAAAAAATATTACTAACAATAATAACAAATAATAATAATAATAATAATAATAAATATTACTAATAATAATAAATAACAGTAACAAATAATAATAAGAAGAATTTAAGAGAGAATAAATTAGAGAATTGAAGAATTTAGGATTAAATTAGATAATTAAAATTTGATAATTGAGAGAAATTATGTAAAAATTTAAAAATAAATAAAAAAGATGATACATTTATAGATTTTTAAAATTTTTATTTTCATAAAATACCCCTAAATTTTTTTTTTCTGTTAGTGGAGATAAATTGATAAAATAGATATAAATTAAAAAAATAAAAAAAAATAGTTGCCAATGGCAAAGTGGCCAGCCAATGACCACCTGCCAGCGCACCTGCTGCACAGTTTTTTTATTTTTATTTTTTAATTTTTTTAGTTTTGAACAAGAACATTCAGGTCAGTTTCGGTTTAAATATTTTGGAACTGAAATCAGAATTTTAAAATAAAGTTCTGATTTCAATTTTGAACCTTTAATTACGGTTTACGGTTCGGTTTATTAAACTGAACTGAAATCGTTAGTCCGATTCAACAGTTCAACAGAACCTTAACCATGATTACCTCATACACTATCAACTAACTCTAGTAACTAAACATCCTTTCAGGAAAAAAAAAAAAAAAACTAGTAACTAAACCAACCAAACCTTCACTTGATATATAATAATGAAATTATGTATTAAGTGTATTCTTTAATATATAGTTTATAATATTTTAGAATTTAATTTTTTTAATTTAATTTTTTTATTACAAAAAGAACCAAACTAAAGCTCTTCTACTGTGTCCAACACCGATTAGATCTTGTTGAAGCAACATACAAATTTGAAAGTCCATGGATGCCAATTGAAAAATTAACCGCGTATAACTTAAGTCAATCCGCAACATAATTAGCTTCTCAATACATATGGTAAATATAATATTCGTGATCTTGAAAAAATTAAATAAGTATTTGGAGGTGTAAGTGCATGACCGGCCCGTTACTTTGAATTGCCCTAGATATATTAAAATTTAATTGCTTAATTACTATTAAAAATATCAATTTTTTTAATAAATGGGTTGCTTTCTTGCTCAACTTCCTTCTGAATATATACAGGAGCAAGGAAAGTTGTGCATAATGGATCACAAACAAGAAACAACCCATTTATTAATTTTCTTTTATGTGTATTAATGTATATATATATATATATGAGTGAGTTGCCGTAGGCAATGGGCTGCCTAAGCTTACTCTAGGGCCGGGACTGTATAGGTGTTATATATATTTAATATATACTTAGTGTATACATAGCATATACATATCATATAATTATTATATAAGTTGAATATATATTTATTATATTTAATATATATATAATGTGCATATAAGGTATACTTAATGTATACATAGAATACACATTATATATGCATATGAGTAAAATATATATTATATATACATAGTATATACATTGCATAAATATATACATAAAGGTATATATAATTTATAAGTAAAATAAATATGATATATATATAATATATCACACATATATATCAAGTATAAATTAGTATTGAAAAAGTTATTTTTATTGTTGATGATGATGATGCTAATAATAATAATAATAATAATAATAATAATAATAATAAGAGAATAAGAAAAGTCAAAGAAGGAAGAGATATGATTGGTAGGAATTAAGGAATTAATTAATCATTATATATAAGGGATAAATATGAGAATTAAATAAAAGATAGGAAATTGAAGTTTTAAAATAATTTAAAATTAAATTATTATTGAATGGAAGAAAGAAATTAGAATTTTAAATAATAAATAAGTAATTAATTAAAATAATAAAATAATATATACATATGGATAGTAAAATAATAAGAAAAATAAAACATATTCATCTTCTTCTTTCCCATTTCTTCTTCTTAAAAAAAACATATTTCTCCATGAGCTAAGAGAGGAAAAATTTTCTTCTCCAATTCATCAAGTTCGTCAAGTTTTTTAAAGAAATTAAAAGAATTTTGAAGAAAGACTAAGATTTTAAGTAAGTTTTTATTATTTAAGTTTTATTTTAATGGATTTTTAGGTTATGTATTGATAAAGATAGAGAGAGAAAGTTGATTTAAAATTGTTAAATTGATGAATTGAAGTTAATATGATGGATATGTGGTAATTTAATGAGTAATTGATTAAGATACATAATATTGATGAAACTAGATGTTGGTAATGAATATGTGTAAATAGGTTTCTAGAATAGACGATGATAATTATGGTAATAGATGAACTTAATGTTGTTTGAATATGTATGCAATAATTTTATGATTAGAAATTGATTATAAAAGAGTTTGATTAAGTTTAGGGTTATGGACCTATTATGTGAAATTTGAATTTTTAAAAGAAATTTTCGTAATTATAGAAGTGAATTATTTTAATATTATATTGATGTATAAGTGATGTTTTTATAGTTAAATGTTAAAAATGAGCTTGATAAAATGAAGTTTAAATAAGATAATAATGGTAAAAATATTATTTTGGTGAAATTCTTGGTGGAATTAATGTTAATGATATTTGAATAATTAAAGTAAATTTAAATGGATTGCTAATGCTAAATTGAAACTTATAATGTGATTTAGGGTTGAGTAAATGGAAGTTTTAAAATCAAAGAGAGTTAAGGTTAAAATTTAAAAATTAGAGGAAATGATGTTTAATTGATATTTAATAGCCTAAATGGCTTAGAATGTGATTCTAAATAATTATAGACTTTCACATTTTGAATAAGCATTGAGTAGGAGCAAGTTATCCATATCAAATGGTAAAGAACACTTGAGAGAAATGAAGGAAAAGTGGTGTTTTTTAGCTTGAAAATAGTTTAAACTAAATATTAATACATTTGATTGTAATGTGTTGAAATGCTTTTTTTGGCATATTGTATTGTATGTGAGAATAATGACTATACTACTTTAATGTATGAATTCATATGAAAAGTGTATAAATATATATTTAAAGGTATAAAATGCATAATGTGTAATTAAATGAGCCATTTTAAGATGGCTAATAGTATTGAAAAATATGTTTATTAGAAAAATTAAATTATGCCTACTATAGGACATAATTCGGCCACATTGAGATTGTGACAAAGAAATTAATGAAAATGGTGAAAAATATGCAAACCTTATAAAATGATAAAAAAAAAAGTGTAAAAAGAATGAAAAATGACATAATTACTAAAGTATTAGAAAAGTGTGAAATTGTATATGATATGTATGAAATATTATATAATGTCATTTTTTTAGAGTATTGTGTTTGATATTATGATATATCGATGATTGTCTTCGGACGAGATGCTAAACATCATTATTATAAAATAATTTTCTTAAAATTATAGAAATTTTATAATGACGAAAACTGTGACATTCTTATTTTTTTTATATGCGGATTTTACATATACTAAATGTATATATTATATATATATATAGAATATAAGAGTGTTATAGTAAATGTTCATTTTCCAATAAAACTGGAGTATACCCTTGATGAAATGCACATCATTAAATATCGGAGTCATGAAGTAATTTAACTGCAGTAAAATTGTCAACCTTAACAATTAGTCTCTTAATTTTAAGTATCTTAAATATAAAAGTAAGCTGAACAATCTCCTAAAATTTAACTTTGATTGTCAAACATATGCCTAAATTTATGACAATCATGGCACCACCATCCCACCGAACTTCGAATGAAACCACAATCCAATGGTAAAATTATAATTTAGATGAAGTGGGATAAGATTTTTTTTGTAAAGAAATTATAAATAAATTTATATTCAATTTTATTTTTTATATTAAAAAATTAATATAAATAGTTTATATTAATATTTATAGTCAAATTTATTTTTATATTAAATATTTAAATCTTAAAATGTTTATCATTTTTATTTTAATATTTAAATGTTAATTTGAAGAATTACACAATATATATTTTTTAAAATAATATTTATATATTTTAAAGATATTTTAAAGAAAATATTTAAATTAATTATTTTTTATATGATATAATATTTTTTGCAAAATAAAAATCTAAACCCAATTCATAAACAAATTACAAAATAATTAATCTAATCATAAAATTTCAAATTCTCAATATCATAATCAAATTCTAAAATAATCAACCAAATTATCAAAACTCCAAATTTTAATTCATAATCAAATTTTAAAATAATTAACCTAATCATCAAAACAATAAACTAAAATCTATGAATTAAACTTTAAATTAAACAATAATTATAAATAATTACAATAGCCAATGTAATTAATATTCAAAAATTAATTTGAAGAACCCATCAATAGGAGAACTCCAAAAGATTAATTTTTCTCTTCTTTAAGACCCATTCCCTTTCAAGAAAGACTGAGACTACTGAATACTTTTGGACTAATGAACCACTGTTTGTATACGCTGAATTGTATCTGTTACACTTACATGCTTTTGGTAACAAAATCAGATCATTTTGGATATGCTAAAATTTAATTTAATTTCATTTGATAAATTTCATTTCACTCGATTTTTTTTTAATCCTGAGAATTTTGATAAATATATTTTCTTACACTTAATTTTGAATAATTTAACCGAATCCAACTGGATCCATACCTTGTAACCAAAGCAACAAAAGTTTTGTACCTTAAAGACAGAATCACCCTCAAATGTGAGAAAGTTCGAAAGTACAACCTCTAGAAGCGTTTTGGCATTACAATTGTGATTTCTAATTTGGTGAATCTGTTAGCAGAAGATTTAGTGGTTGATATAATTAACGTGCGCCTTTGTGGAACAGGTTAAGGCGTTATCTTCGCTGTCAGTCAGTGCACCGTACTCCTCCGTAGACCCAACACTGGAGAAAAAAAGGAAGACTAGAGCTTTGCTTGCTCCACTCACTCTCTTTCTCTCTAAATTCTCTCTTGTGCTTGGTGCTCCAAATCTTTTGCTTAGTCTGCTGTTTTTTGGGGCTTCGCTACACCCTCTCTCTATGAATATGGATAACCAAGATCACGGAAAGACTCATACAACAGGTTTGTTTTCTTTTTCTTCCACTTTTAAGTCATGGGTTTGTCGAATTTTCTTTGGTTATCGATTTTTCCTTAAGAAATATAGTTATGCCCTCTTCCAATTTCGCTTTATTATTTTTGGGTATTTTTTTCTTTTTGTTGTTTTTTTCATTCTTTTTATGATATGTGATTTTCTTGGTTGTCTTTGTTTTTTCACATCCTGTGAAAATTGACTGGGTTCTTTTGCTTCTTGTCGCTTTTTGGGTATTATTTCATGTAGTGAAGATATGGTGATTGTTGGGTTTTGATTGAATTTTGCAGGCCCTGACAGTAGTCATGGAATTCATGTTTGTCACAAATGTGGGTGGCCATTTCCAAATCATCATCCAAGTGCAAGACATAGGCGTGCTCATAAGAAGATCTGTGGAACTATTGAAGGGTACAAGCTGGTTGATCCAGAGGGTTCTGCCCATTCTACTGTTTCTGATGATGAGCACCTCTCTGATGAAGATCACAAAACCCCTGGTGAGTATTTTTCCTTCTTGTACTATAATTTTATGTTTCTGAATTTTATTTCTTTGGTTTCTGATGAATGTAAAGAAAGAAAATAAATTGCTGATTTTGGATCTTACATTTTACGTTTTTGGAATTTCCATTAATGAGCCAAATATCGTTTCTGGAAGTTAGCATAAGATACACCTTTTATTGCAAAATTGGTGAAGAATTATACCCTTCAGTTAATGGTAAATTTGGTTGTTTAAGGTCCGCCAAGTTTAAAAAGAAGTAACCATGAGAAAGGAAGTATTGAAATTGGAGATAGATCAGGTAGATCAGAAGATGAGGTCTTTTCAGATGCTGTTGCAGAATTTCCTGACAACGGGTCAGGAAAGGGGATGGAAGAGTTCGCAGAGGATGTTAAGAAGCAAGTACTGCATTTGGAAACTGCTCCTGATAATGATACAATAGCCACTTTATCAGAGGAGGATGGTGCAATTACTGGTAAGCTTTCAATGGGACCAGACAGTTGATAGCATTGCGCTCTTCTCTGCATTAGAGTCCATATATTGGTGATAAATGATAAGTTAGAGACAGCTGACATATTAGAATGCCATAGAATGAGATTGCTTGCTAAATAAATGGTGCTTATAATTCTGCAGGGTGTTTTGCATATTAATACTGTGGACACAGTTTAGTTTTATCACAGTTAACTTCATCAATGTGATTTTATCTTTTGAGTATTCATGTCAGAAGGAGGGATAATATGGTCTCGAGTGGTTCAGACAACCTGCAATTTGTAAGTGGAGTGTACTACATTGGCAAATTGCTTGACTCATCATCATACAAGCCTAATTGCAGTTTAGATACATAGATAGGGTCTTTAAGGAAAATGTTTAAACATAGGAATTGATAACTTTAAACACTGCTATTAGTCTTCAGAAAGGATTTTCATATTTAACTTGCCACAATATCATATGCCATTTTTTTTTGGCATTGTGATATATCATATGCAACACTTGGTAATTAAAGCCATAGAAGCTTGTAAATGCTGGGATTAAATTTTAATTTCGTATATGTAATAATTTTCTCCTTTTATTTTTCGATTGTCTTATATTAAGTTACCTGGTTGCATAGAGTATTGACATAATGCAAATAAAGAAGTTTAGGCTGATTAATAGCTTGCTACCTAATATATGAAATAAATAGGTATGAAATAGGAATCCTGTCAAATTATATTTTTCAAGGACTGCTTTTATTTGAGTTCTAAATGCTTTGCATTGGCTTTTACTCTTTTAATAAGATCTCAGCAGGGTTTTTTTATCTTGGTTCTCTTTATTTTAGTGTGCAATTATCCTTCTTAGGAAGTTGGTTGAAAGATGTTCCTGGGTTGATTTTATCTCATTTATCTGCTTCATTGAGGTGCAACTATAGAGGGAGGATTGGTCAGGTAGGCTGGTCAGAAGGATGTTTTGTTGTGAATTTGTCAAGCAAATGTTTAAGATAGTTTCCAATTTTTGTGAAATGCTGAATCTTCTAAGTTTCTGGGGGGAGGAATTCAACTTATTACAACCTTCAAAAGAAAATGAGTATTTATGTAAAGAAAACATTTCCTATAGAGGATGACTAATGTCTTAATCACTAACATAATCGTTGATGTTCTCGAATAATAGTTGGATCAGTTCAGAAAAAAAATTTGGCCTTGGAGGGGCTTATATTTGTGTACTTAAACTGTAAAAGGAAGAAAATTTTTTGTATTCTCTCCTTTTTCAATCTTCTGGTTAGTCTGGTTGGAATAAAATATAAAGGAAGATTTTTGAGTGAACAAAAAGAAACCTTTTTGCTCTTATGAATTTTTGGGTTAGGAGGTGCTATGATCAATTTTCTTTGTGATGCTTTGCTTTTGTAGGTTTATGATTCCCTTTCTTGTAAATGATTCTCTCTCTTTGCCATTGCACCCTTTTGGTCCTGGTTTACTAGCTTCTTTAGATAGAAAAGGAAAAATATAAAATCTTTAAGAGTTTCACACCCCTTGATATGAATTCTTAAAGAATTGATATGGAAAACATTTTTCATAATGAGTATTACATTGATGTCGTTGAAAAATGATTCATTTTGTTGCCTCATAATTAGACTAAAGAAATGCTGTTGTAACTTATTTGTTGATATGACTGCAAATGAGTATAATGCATAACTTGATATAGGCAGTGATATTAATTCTGCTTTAATATGTATATAGATATGCAAATGTAAATATTATCCATTGTAATTTTTTAGCTTATTGGTGCTTCATTATTGTTTATTTCTTCTGTGTATATGTTGGGTTAATGTTATTCTTTTTGTTAATCTCACCTTCAATTTTGTTTCAGTGAAGTTATGATTTTTAGATTTTGGTAGAAGTTTGACCAGATATTTTACATGTTAACCAAGTTAAATTAGTTCTATGATAAAAAAATAGGTTATAGGGTTATCAGATGAAAATTTTGGCTATATCTCTATATAAATTTGCAATAATAACCTTAAACAAAACTGAAGTTGAGTAATTTTATTGATACTAGTAAAGGTTCACAATAATTGTGTTGAAAACCTGATATCCAGTGACAAAATCAGTGACTCTAGTTAAATTCAACCCAGGGTGGTTTCTGATGTTACAATTACTTTATGCTTGGAATTTAATAGAAATACAGAATGCAACCATCATATAATGCATCAAAAAAGAAGATGCATTATGTGCAGACAGTCTAACTATTTTTTATTGATATACTTGGCATATTTTTTCGATGGTGCCTGTGTATGGGATATAAATTTCTGTAATTGTGCAGCTAATATTTTGATAAACCTGCTTTATGCTAATGTGCAGCTAACATTCCACCTCCAAGCAATTTAGCTGACAACAGCCAGCTGCAAAATACTGAAGCTCAAGGAGTTATTTTGTCTGGAAGTGCACAAGAGCCCCAAAATCACATCTCAGGTGCTACTGTTGACTTAATGGAAAGATCTTTAACTGATTTTAGAATAGAAGAATCTGTCCCCAAGCCCTGTGATGATAAAAGAAGTTTGACGTGTGACTCAAAGCCTATCCAACTTGAGGACCAATCAAATGCATCACAGATTAATAATGTGGGGGGTTTGGCAGAGACTGATGCAAAAGGAAATGAAGAAACTCAGACTGATCAGAAATATACTGGCGATGGCTTTACCAAGACTGTTGCAAATGAGAATGAAGGAACAGTTTTAGATAGACAACTGCTAAATATTGAGGTCTCACCCAGTGATAATGTAGGTGAAGCATCTGAGACATTGGCCAAGTTGGGGGAAATAGAGGATTTAACTTCAGATCCTGCACCAGCTGCTGAAGTTGATCAAGTGAAGGAACTGAATATCTCTGAGATATCATTAAGTTGTCTCTCTCCTGAGCTCGATTCTGCTGAACTTATAAATACTTCCATTAGTACTGCTCAGCTCAAGGTGGACGATGCTCAAGGAATGGCATCTGCCAGTTCTGGCAAGTCAATTGAGAGTTACAATGCAAATGTAGTAGGAAATGACAATGTCAATGTGCTTTCAGTTCCTGATGATATACCTATAGTGGAGAATGCTGAGAGCATTAGAGGTTTTAAAGATTATAAAGGAGGTAGATTACCCCAACTAGTAGATTTAGACTCATTTGGAATAATTAATGATGTCAAGGATAATCCTTCAATTTCCAGCTCAAGCCTATTGAATGGAGGCAGAGAAGTCTCTGTTTCAGATATGCACGTGTTGAAAGATAACCTTGAACAGAAAGATGGGAGCCATGAGCATACTGCCGAACGTATTGCTGATGAAACAGAGCCTAGCACGCCTCAGGTCAAGTTCACACTTAATGAAAGCCAAAAAACAGAAGAATTTGACGCCCCTATTGATGCTGTTGCAATTGAGGTTGAAAAAAAATGTTCTGTTCAGTGCCCTGAAGAAAAGCTACCTGATGATTATTGCAAGAATTCATCACAGAACTTTTATGTAGAAAATACTAAAGAGCTCTTATCTGATATATATCCTGCAGCTGCATCAATGGGCGCAGAAGTCAGGACAACTAACATAATTGGTGTGGGTGATCCTGTTGATCATGACAAGAGTGGAATCAAAACTTGTGATATAGCTGAAAATGAGGAGTTCAAAAGAATTGCAGAGGAGGGCTGTGCAGAAAACATAGTAGTAACTTCAGAACCTCCAATTATTCTCTCTGAACTCAAGGTTGATGCAAGGACCAATTCAGGTGGAGATGAGAATGCTGCTGATCCTGATGAGGGTGAGGTGGAAAGCTACCATGTGTCTGAAACTAAACCTGTGGAAGGTAATTCTGAATTAGAATCCTTGAAGGGAGAACTGTTGGTGACGGGAACGGTGATGGTTGAATCTACTAGTAATCTTCATGAATCTTGTGTTACCTCAGAGAATGTAATCAATGCATCTGAGAGGAATTTATCAGAGCATGATTTCATACATTTGATGAGTGTTTCAAATAATCAGGAAGGTGTAAGGGAACTGGAAAGCAATGGCAATAGAGATGGAAAGGTACAGGTGGAGGGTGATGATAGAATTAGTGCAGCTGCTGATGCTGGGGAAAATGACATTTTACAGATGTCTTCAACTGATGTTGAGGATTTTGAGGTATTAAAGAAACCTTCAGATAAAATTGATGATGCTGAGGTGTTACAGAAGTTGTCAGAAGAAGGCGTGGCTAAGGAGCCTGAACTTGCCGCTTTAGATGCTTCATTATTCATTCAAAATAGTGCCACTACTGGAGATAATCCAGAGAGAGACTTTGCAGGGTTTATACCTGAAAATCGATCCGAGTCTTCTCTTGATGAACGTGAAAATAAATTTGTGACGCAACAGCTTGGTGCATCTGCAACTGATGTTTCTGTTGATTCAGGTAGCCGAACTGATAGCTTGGAAGGTCACTGGGGCTCTGTGTCAGGTACATTTGCTTAAAAGTTTTGCTTGATTGGTAGTGCTAGATAACAAATATTCCTACTTTAATATGGATCTTAAAACTGTAACCAAGCTATGCCCTAGAAACTCTTGCATTACATATTGAAAATGGGTTGTTTATTCCTGGTCTGAAGGATATGAGAGTTCAAATCATATGAGAACAATAACTAACCATGTTAATAATATGAAAACAATAACTAGCCATATTTGGAAATGTTTTTGTTCTCTTTATGCTTTAGTATATCTTCAAAGAAACTGTATCGCAGATATGTCTTGGAAGGAAATCTAAACTATTTATAGATTAATAATTTTAATGTATATTTTTGGGTTAACAAAAGAAAGTGATGTATTTATTTAAATTGATTAAATCCCAAGAGTATATGGAAACAAAGAGGATTAACCCAGTTGGCTTGCTTGAAAATTATCATTTTTCAGTGAGGTTGATAGTAAAAGAAGAATATCATATCCCTATAAATTCAATTGTTTGTTTCCAATGCATGATACAGTGCTTTCTACCCAATCCGATTTGCCTGCCATTGTTGATGCTGAACCTCTGGCATCAAATGGTTCAAAAGCACCTGCAGAATCTGAGAAACCTGACTTGAAGAAGCCAAAAGCTTTATTGGAGGGACAGCATTCTGATAAATCAGATATATTCGAGCCTCCGTCTTTCATGACATTGATTGAACCAAGAGGTGGAGAGAAAGCTGGTGCTTCTGATGACCAGACCGTTAAGAACATGCAGGAGCCAAAAGCTACTTCTCTGCAAGCAGGTTGGTTTCCCTCGCTTACTCATGTTGTAAATGAGTCACATGGAAGAAAGAAGAATGAAGAAATAATTGCTAAGGTGACAAACTGGAGCACAGGGAAACAGCACGGTCCATTAAAGAACCTTTTGAGCGAGGCCAACGCTGAAATCAAATCCAAATCGCCAAATGCCAAGGATAACCCACCACAGGTGGTTCAAAAAGATGAAACTAACCTGAATGATAGCGTTACCACAACAGTGAACTCGATTCTTGGTTCTCAAATACCTGTAGCTGAGCCAGTTAAGAAAGAAGCAGGGAAGGAATGGAATTCTCCAGCAAGGTATCCCGCAGACATCAAGAGAGAAAAGAGGAAAGTCAAAGGAAGGCCATACTGGGCACAATTTGTATGCTGCTCTTCTGTAAACTAGGACATTGAACACTGGTAATATAATGTAGAGATACAATTACTACTATCATCCCACTGTCCGCCCTAATTATAGTGAAGATTATGGCAATTTATTCAGGTCACTGCCTGCAAATTAGACCCAAAGAAATATATATATTTAAGTACGTCTATTGGTTTTGATATTTGTGGAAATTATTTTCTTTGCCTTTTATATTCTTTCTTGAAATCATTTTATTTTAATAATATTGTTTAAAAATTTTCAACACCTTTTTGATAAAAATATTAATATTTGTTTAAATTCTATTTTCCATATGACTCGTAGCTGAGAAACTCTTCTAACTAATCATCCATTACGTAAGCTGTCTCCAAGCTGAAGAAAAGGAACATTGGTAAATTCAAACACACGAGTAATGTTAAATCATTTTTTAAAAAATGGTATGATATTCTATGATTAAATAAAATTTTTTTATTTGGTTTATGATATTTTATAAGATTTTAATATATTATGAAAATAAAAAATTATTTATTAATATATATTTAGTATTTTAAAAAAATTATTTTTTGATTTTTCAAAAAATAAAATTATAAAATTATAGAAAACTAGTAAATTGGTAATTTAAAAATTTACAGTTTTAACTCATAAAATTATCATAAAAAACTATACTATAAAAAATATAAATAAATTAAACTATATCATATATTATACGTACAAGCCATAAAAGAAAGAAGCTGTAAAATCTAACCTTTGGCATTATTCTCCAAAAAATGTGGCATGATACACTCATTCTAAAGCCTGAAACATTCTGGCCTATTTCATGATTTAATTGTAATTTTTTGCACAAATTATTTAATTCTAACTTGTCATTATCTGCCTCCTCTTCGTTGCATAAATTTTAGGAGTCTTTATAAAAATGTCAAAAATAAAATAAAAAATAATTTTTTAATATTTTAAAAATTCAGATTTATAATAATTTATAAATTTTTTAATAAAAATAATAAATTTATATACTTTATTATGAGTTGATTATATTTTTATTATAAATTTATATAATTTATTATGAATTTATTATAAAATAATTAAAATATTTTTAATAAAAATAAAAAAATTATAAAAAAAAAATGGTGAAGTAGTAATTTTTCCTAAATTTTACTCTCTGGCCATTTTTAAACATAAATAATTGAGCTTAATGTTTAAATATTAATTTAGGAATAACATAAATCTTACGGGAGAATGTTGTGTTCCTAAACCCAAAACCCTCGTCCAAGCTACCAATACCGGCTTTTTTCCTCTCTCTGTTTCTTTTAAATTCTTCTCCCCTTTTCTCTTCATCCCAGTCTTTTTTCCAGACAAAAATGAATTTCATGGAAAATATTTTCCCTCCATCCAAACAATCCCCAAAACTCAATCTCCATGCCTTCCAAAACCATTGTTCTGCCATTATCCAAAACCTCTCGCAGCTTCCTCTCTTCAATCCTAACCCTTCTTCCTTCCAAATACACCTTCAGAATTCTCTTCAGAACTTCCAAATTCATACAAGACAAGCGATTGGCAATACAATCTCTTTCCTCAACCCAAATCCTCCATCTTTATCTAAAAACCCACTTTGGGCTCGAATTTCTAATGATACCAAGACTCCACTTGAGCCAGTTCACCAATCTCGCACCGTTATGACCACTGAAACCGTTGAAGAGAGATTGGCAGGTGTACCTGTCTATGCGTTGAGCAATGCTAATGAAGAATTCGTGCTAGTTTCTGGGGTTTCCACAGGGAAGTCTTTGGGGTTGCTTTGTTTTAAGAAGGAAGATGCGGAGGCACTTCTTGAGCAAATGAGGAGCATGGACCCTGGAATGCGAAAAAGTGGGTCTAAGGTTGTTGCTGTTGCTCTAAACAAGGTGGTCTTCTTGTTTTTTTCTTTTAGATTTTTCGCTTATTACAATCTGATTTATATTGTTACTTCAGTCATTTAATCTTCTCCCCCATTTTTACTTGGTGGGTTTTTGTAGGTTTTTCAGCTAAAGGTTCAGGGGGTAGCATTTAGATTTATTCCAGAGTCATCACAGGTCAAGAATGCGCTTAGGGTGAGCATCTTCTTGCAAAATGAGAAATTCTGTTTTATGGATTGGTAATGAATTTTATTTGGTACTTTGAAATTGTCTTCGATTAGCTTTGCTCTGTACATTCATCTTTGCATCTATATTATTGTGGAACAATTTACCTGTCATTTTCAGTATAGAGTGGCATTCTTTCTCTTTATCATGCTGCACATGAGCAGCATTCTATGTGCAGGTGCTGAATGCGAGTGAGGCAATGCAAGATGCATTTGTTATGCAATGTAAAGCATTGCTTGCAGAAATATGTGTTTGCATGCATGGCCTTGTTTCGACCAAGTGAACATATATCTTCACAATTACCATTGTCAATAACTTCAAAACCAAGTCTGAAGTAAGAAGTTTTCCAGTTTTGTTGTCGCCGCCTAAAACCAAAAAGATGAAATAAAATAAATTAGAGATTAACCACTATCTTTCTGTTAAAATATGTGGTTGTGTATTAGATGGTATGTGATTGAACCACTTTATTCAGTATAAGTGTTGTTTCCCATGATTAATGTTTTTGGGATTATCATTATTTAACCACTTTATTCGGTATATTAAATTTTTGGGGTGACACGTGGAGTAAAATAAAAAAAATCTGAAGGGATAAACTCTCACCAAGCTGTCAAGTTATATAGGACTACTCGAACTACTAGCTAATCTTCACATCTGTGCTTTTCCCTCCCCACACTGTTGGAAGTTGCTTGCATCCAAGGGCAGCTTGATAGAGTGCTGTTAAGATAAATTTTTTACCCGATTGAACTTAACGGGGGTGCTTGAACTAGAGTTGAAAAGCCATTTAGGGAAACACCTTGGGATTTGAAGTGTAATAATTGCCATTTAGGGAAACACCTTGGGATTTGAAGTGTAATAATTGAATTATTCACCATTTTATAACTGTTTACATATTTTATTTCTGTAGATTCCGTAGAAGGATGCAATAACGAGGGAAACCAGCTTAGCCCATGAAATTAAATTAACACATCTACTTGGAAAGAGTTTATTGCTTTTCACTGTGTTCCCTTTCCTTCAGTTAACATATTTTATATCTACTAGGGATGTGCAGATAATGTTTTCTCTAATTCACTTTTCACTGTTAATTTTGGCTTATTACACATTAAATTCAATTCATTGATGCTTTTTTTTTCTCATTTCATTTTTGCTTTCAAGGAGATGGAAAAGGCCGGTTCTTCTGATGGTGGCTTCTCTGGTGTTCCAGTTTTCCAGGTTTCTATTTTAGAATTTTTGAACTAATTAATAAATTTCCTATAGGTGTTATATGCTTTGTGTTTTGTTACTTTTGAAACATAAGGATTGTTGTATAATGCACTGGTTATTATGTAACTGAATGAAAAGCATACTCAACTCAACTCAACTCAACTCAATTCAACAAAGCATTAATCTCAAGTCAATTGGGGTCGACTATATGAATTTTTTTTTTCACTCAGTACGATTTAGGGTTATCTCTTCTGATAGATGTAATATTATAAGATCATTTTAGACCACCTTTAACCAGGTCAGTTTAGACCTACATCTGCCTCTCTTAACTATATCTATTCTAATTTATTCGGTTTTTCTGACTGGTGTATTGCTAGGTCTTCGTTTCGCATGGCAAAACCATCTCAATATATGTTTTATTATTTATTCTCAATAAGTGTTATCCCCACTTCTTCTCTAATACACTCATTGCGGATTCTATCCATTCTAGTGTGATCACATATCCATCTTATTATTTTCATTTCCGCAACATGCATCTTATTCATGTGTTGCCTTTTTATTGCCCAACACTCACTGCCATACATCATCGCAGGTTGTATTGCAGTGCGGTAGAACTTTTCTTTCAATTTAATTGGCATTTTTCAATCACATAAAACTCTTGTAACACCACCCACTTCATTAAACCAGCTTTAATCCTATGACATCTTCTTCACAACCCTCATCTTCTTGAAGAATAGAGTCAAGGTAGTTAAAATAATTACTATAAGGTACTGCTATTTCGTCTAAAATAATTTCGCCTCTTGCTCTATTCTCATTATTAAATTTATAATGTATATGTTCAGTCTTAGTCTTACTTAGCTTAAAACTCTTAGATTCCAAAATGCTTCTCCATAACTCCAATTTTTTACTTGCCCCTGCTTGAGTCTCATCTATTAATACAATATCATCTGCAAACATCATACACCAAGGTTTGTCATCTTGTATCTGTCTTGTTAGCTCATCCATAACTAAGGAAAAGATAAGGGCTCAACGCTAAACCTTGGTGTAACTCAATAGAAATGGAAAAATCTTTAGTATCCCCTCCCACAGTGCAGACACTGGTGATGGCTCCCTCATACATATTCTTCAAGACTTGGATATATCGTATAGATATTCCCCTACGCTCTAGGATCTACCATAAAATTTTTCTACGGACTCTATCATAAGCCTTTCAAGTCAATAAAAATCATATGTAAATCCTTCTTTATTTCTCTATATTTTTTCATCAAATCTTTTATAAGAAAGATAACTTTCATAGTTGATCGATCAGGTATAAAGCCAAACTGATTTAGGGAGATACAAGTATCTAAATGCAAAAGGTGTTCCACAACTCTATCCTACAGTTTCATAGTGTGGCTCATAAGCTTTATACATCTATAATTTGAGCAATTCTGAGTATTTCATTTATTCTTGAAAATAGGTATCAAATTATTTTGTCTCCATTCATCATGCATTTTTTTTGTACTTAGAATTTTATTGAACAAAGATGTCAACCATGCAACTTTTATATCTCCCAAACATTTTCAAACCTCAATAGGTATCTCATTTGGTCTACAGACTTATCTTCAAAGCTTCTTTAACTTCCGAAAACATAATTCGTCTAGTGTACTTTATGTTTTTTTCGGGCCTAACGTCTAAACTCTCAATGTTACCACTATGGTTACCATTAAGAAGTTCCTCAAAATAGCTTCTTCATCATTCCTTAATATTCTCTTCTTGAACCAAAACTCTATTTTCTTTATCTTTAATGCACTTAACTTACGATATTTTTTTTCTTATTTTAGCCAATTTATAGATAGTTTTTTTTCTCTTCATTTGTTCCAAGTTTCTCATACAAACTCTCTAAAGATTGTGCTCTTACTTGACTAACTTTCTTTTAACATCTTTTTTTACTTGTTTGTACTGTTCAAAAGCATCATTGTTATTACATTTGGGCAAACTCTTATACTATTCTCTTTTACTTCTTATCGCATTTTGCACTTCTTCATTCCACCACCAAGACTCCTTCGAGGAATGCTACACTCTTTAGATTCTGTAAGAATTCTTCTAGCTATTCCTTTAATTGTTGTAGACATGCTTATCCACATATCATTTAATGCCATACTCACATGTGTCTCCCACCCTCCAGCTTTGACCAACTCATCCTTGAACAACAATTATTTTTCACCTTTCAAAGTCTACCATCTAATTCTAGGAATTTTGTTCATCTTTGGCCTAATAGTCAACCTCTTAAACTTGACATCCAAAACTACTAACCTATGCTGAGTGGTCAAAATCTCATCTGGAATAACCTTATAATCCTTGCATCGAGTTCGATTGGCTTTTCTTGTGAGTATGAAGTCAATTTGACTTCTATTTTGCCCACTTTTAAAGGTCACTAGATGAGATTCTCTTTTATAAAATGTGTTTGCCAAAATCAAATCATAGGCTAAAGCAAAATCAAGGATACTCTTACATTCTTCATTTCTACTTCCAAAACCATACCCTCCATGTACCTCCTCAAAACCTACTATGTCTTTTCCTATATGCCTATTTAAGTCTACTCCTATAAAAATATTTTCATCATTTGGAATCCCTTGCATAAGTTAATCCATATCATTCTAAAATTTTTGTTTGCTCTCCCCATCCAATCCAACCTGGGGGGCATATGCACTAACTATATTGATGATCTCATTTTAAAGTACAAGTTTAATTGAAATAATCCTATCGTTTACTCTTTTCACAACTACAATCGTCTCTTTTAGGTTCCGATCCAAAATTATATCTACTTCGTTTTTACCTCTATCTATTTCTGTATACCACACTTTATATCCAGTATTCTCAACTTCTTTACTTTTTCCTCCAATCCATTTAGTCTCTTGAATACAAGCAATGCTAATTTTTCTTCTCTTCATAGTATTAACAAGTTCTTTCAGTTTACCTGTAACTCCCTACTTGTTCTTTCTTATACTTCTTTCTATAGAATTTTTTACCATTATCTGAACATGCATATCTCGTATTACTTGTATTTTGGACTAACTTCTTTATCCACACTCGTCCATGATGTGAGAACTCTTGCTTATTATGCACCACAATCGGACGCTGACATGGCGCTTTGCATTTGGGGAATGCCCTATACCCTTGGTTATTCTTCTCTACACCCGGGTTCCGATGTAACGTGTCGCAAGTAGAGAACGCCCCAATGATTTTATTATTAGAATCCATATTATGAGATATGACAAAAGTTTTACTTTGGCTGTTACCTACCACATCTCTCCTCCTTTACCCGGGTTTGAGATCAGCTATACGCAAAAAACTCATGTATAGGCGGAGTTAACTGAACGAAAAGCATATTATATGAAATTTATATGGCTCGCATGCAAGATAGCGATAATGGCAGATTTTCTACCAATTTTAAAGCTGTCTTGATTTCATTTTTTTTTAGTATCTTGTTGTAACTAGTGTTATAAGTTTGAATGTTGTATGAAGCACTATGAAAAAATATAAAAAAATCGATGCATAATTAGTTAATTATTGATTACCTTGTCAAAGTACAGCCATTGGGTTCTCTGATGATGAATCTCATAGATTTTGTTGAATTAGAAGTTTGAGGTGACACTTGCATTTCTTTATTTTTCGCAGTTGCAGTGTGGTGTTTCTAGTAGTTTCGGTTTCTTTTTCTTTCTATTTTGGGTGTCTGTTAAAGTTACTGTTGGAGAAAAAGACGTGGACTGGTTAGCCAAAATTCTCAATTATTGTCAACTTCTTTTTAGTTGTCTTTTATACAATCAATTTCAGCGTGTGTATCAGTTGCTCTTGCTAATGTCAAAAACCCAGTTAACCATCAGCAAAACCCTCCAAACCGTGTTGGATTAGTTCCTTTATTGACTGGCAACAGTTGCACCCATCTTTATTGCATTTCAATCTCTTATCACATCAGTTTGTCAGTCGCTTCTCACCTGGATATGCACACACCTTTTCGTGCACTGCATGTAATGACCAGATCATTTGTATCTACCTCGCTTATATCTCTCCCTAATATCCTCTATTTGCATCACTTGCTCCGGCTGCACTTCGGATGTTATTCAATTGCACTTCAGATATCCATTGACATGTGAATTAATCTTTGGACCTCACTGTATAACCCTCCCTGGCTTAACATTATAAGCATTTCCTTGTATATCTATTTTTGGGGATTCTGTCAGTTTCTCACTGTTCTCTTTTTCTTTCTCTCTTACTATATAGATTATTTTACCTTGGTACCTGTTAACCATTCACTTAAGGGTTCTTTTTATCGTTTTACATTCCTGTATTTCCTGGTGGTTCACATCGTTGCTCTCTCCCCTTGTCTCTTCGTTTTCAAATATTTGCTACCTCCTTACCTACTAGTCTTTGACAAAGCAATACTCGTCCATTCCCTTGTTGCAGCCAATACATCCCCTGCCAACAGCAGCTAAGCCCCCTAAGACTGCCCACTCTTCTTGTGTCTTACAAATTCTTCCTTCAGTATTACTTGCACTGCAACGAAATCTTCAATCGTTAACCCACAAGAAAACAGATAAAGAAGGTTTTAGGGTATGCCAAACTATGTCAGATGTTGGGGTTTATCCAACCACTTGATGTCTATAGGTTTTTTTTTATTGAAGAGAGCTTCCCAACAAGAAAAACTCTTGCTTTCTGCTCTCTAGATTTCAGAAATATGCTTTGAAAAATTAGTTGTTTATAAAACTGAATTTCATTATTTGATGGCATATGCTTGCGCTTGCTGTCATGAATGTCATTATGTTCGGTTACCATTGTGTTGCCTGTGCTTTCTGTTATATGATTGCTTGAGATTTATGGCTCAATATCTAGATCTTTCTGCAGCGTACCTATCTGTTTGATTTAGCATTATAATTTCTTTTCTTTTCCATCTGTGAATATTTAAATTAAGTGGGTTTAGATCCAACACACTCTTGGGCTGGCTTTTGCTCAGTGGCAGTGTCACTACAGCTTTTCCGCATATAGCAATTATGATGCATGCTTTTGCTGCTGGGCACAAGCCTTGACTTCAAATTTTTTTTTTTAAAAGTTTCTTATTAACTGCTGGAGTGTTTGAATTTCAGTCAAGAAGTTTGGTATTGAGAAGCCAAAATAAGAGCTATCGTCCATTGTTCTTTAGAAAGGTTAGTATAGAAGAATGGACTTCTGGGCATGCACTACTTTAGCCAATTGTGGCACAACCGTTAATTTTTCTTTTTCTAACTCTTGTTCAGGAGGATCTAGAAAAGTCTCTACTGCGGGCTTCACGCCAGCAGAAAAAATTAAATCCAGCATTAAAGCAGGGCGATATTCAGGTATGGTTTTTGAGATATATGGGTTGGTGAACTCCATCTTCACTAATCAATATTGTGCGTGGATTTTAGGTTGCTGTGTTTGAAGAAATAATAAAGTCTATGAAGGTAAAGTCGATTTCTGCAAAAGGTTATTTTTTATTTTGATTATGTAGGCGATGAACTAAACAATGGAAGACAAGGAAATAAATTATGCATTATATGGCTGTTTAGATTTGCAGGTCATAGTCATATTTCATCAGTCTTTAATTTTCTGTGCATAAATTTGCAGGAGAATTCCACGTCAACCTGGAATGATGTTGTTTTTATTCCTCCTGGCTTTGATGTTTCAACCGATCCTTCTGAGCAATAGGCAGAGCTGCAAATGAGCAAAGATAGGCATTTTGTCTAGTATGTACATTCTACCATTAATTAGGAGTCACAAAATGGGAGATATAATATATGTGCATGTGCCAGATTAAACCAAAAATACAAAAATCAATTTAAAAATTGTTATTTCTTTTTTGGCTGTCCGGGGGTCCATACTCTAGTACTTTCAGATTAGGCATATTGTAGCAATGAATGGTGGTGTTAATACTTGGGGTTTACCTATGGTTTAGGAGTTTAAAAATGTAGTTTGTGATGGTCATAAATGTTTCTGTTGTGTTTCTAAATTCTAATTAGGCTATAGCATTTCAAAGTTTGGCCAAATTTTGAAGGCTTTTGTGATGTTAAATGAAAATTTATGGGCATCCTTTCCTTACCATACTCTTTGTTTCCATATGGCTACTAGACTTGGCATAATCAGCTAAAACTTGAAATTCTATGGTTGGCCCATTTAGCAAATGGATTACGATGATATTTAGTTAGGGGGAAAATTGAAATGAATTAGTATAAATGGAGCTTAACTCATTAACTCGGCTTACTATTAAATGTTCATTTTATTTAACTGGATGATTGATCATTAAGATTTTAGACAGTTTCTTATTATTATTATTATTATAGGAAAATATATTGGCTATTATGTCATGATAAAATTGTCATGTTTTTATTGTGAGATATGTTCAATCACTGATTTATGTTTGTATATATTCTTTTGTATTATTTCTTCAAAAAAATTATAATTTATTTAATATTTAAATAAGATTATAATAAAAAAAATAAAAAATATATTTTTTATTTTAAATTAGGATTTATTTAAATTTAAATAAAATTATGACAAAAATAAAAAATATGTTTTGGAGTTCATTTTTTTTTTCTAATTTTGTCATGGCCGAATTGTAGGATAAGGATTATGGCACGCATGTGAATTTAAAAGAAAAAACTAAGGGATTTAGTTATAAATTTATTTTTTAAATTTAAATTAAGGCGATAGAGGCACCATTTGTATTAGCAAGTTGTTAGCCATTTCTATTTACAGAAGTGTTGCAGTAACTATAAGATAAATTATATTATAAAATTGCTTATATTATCACACAACAATTATTGACTAATTATTTGGATAAACCCTCATCATTTTAAGTGAAGCTGGATTCCAATTTGTATTTCAAGTTAATTTAAATATATATATATATATAATTTTTAAATTTAAACATATATTTGTTCTTTTAAAATAATTATCCATTTGAATGAACCTCAATATATCTATTAAAAATAGCTTGCAAAAGGATTTGAAAGCATACGGTCCAGATAGTATTATACATTTTGAAAGATAAAAGAGAGTTTATATGGAAAATTATTTACATTTTTGGGCTTCATTTTTATGTTATAAGAAACACTTATATTTACATGCATATTTCAATAAATGTAAAAAAAGAAATGAAATTATAGAGTAAATTTTTTATAAAAAATAATTGTTTGGTTTATTATTCTTTGAGTTTTAGAGAAAAATAAAAAAAATAAGGGGGAGAAAAAACATCAAATATAATAATTTTTCTTTCCTTTTTGGACAGAAGAAGAAAAAGAAAAAATATTTATTTTCTTTTCAAATTATTGAAGAGAATATAAAAAAAATAAATTTTAATTTTCTTACTTTTTTTTTCCTTCCTTATCCTGTTTCGCAAGGAAATGTTCAATTTCACGCTTATTTTCTTTTCCCTATTATTATTTTTTCCTCCATCAAATAAAAGATGAAGTTTTCAGTCCTTACAATATACTATTTTCAAATCGCGGAAATTATATAAAATTAATTAGATGGATTAAAATATTTTTTATTAACTCATTCATATTAAAAAATTATACAATCACTTTATTAATTAATTCGTTAATAATAAAAGTATAATTAAAAAAATTAATTAATTTTTTTTATTCTATAAAACAATAATTTTAATAGGATAAATTTTTAATGACAATTTAAGTGGAACACAGATAGTATAAAATAAGCTTAGGAAATACTTATACATCTAATAGTGTATTTAGTAGATCACTAAAAAAATTAATTACTGAAAGTTTATTTTATATAGATATATTATTCAATATATATTTTATTATAAAAATTTATATTATCGTTTTTAAAAGATGTAATAAAATATTAAAAAAATTAATTAAAAAATATATTAACTTATTTGATTACAATTTAATTTTAATAAAAAAAATTTAAATAATGTCTAAACTATCGTTATAATATCTCTTTTCTGATTATTTAAATTATGTATGAAATTTATAGTTAAAGTATATATATAATTATTTTTTGATATAAAATCTCGATCAATCTTTTTTTCTAATGAAATATTTTTTTATATTTTTTATATAAAATACTATATCAATTAATTGATATAATTAAGTGAGTCAAATTTTATTTTGCATAAATTATTTATAAATAAATATGATATTATTAATTAAAAAATATTATATAGTAATGCAACCACACTATAAACACGTTCACCTTTGATATGAATGCTTGTATAGCACGTGTCTAATAAGGCTATACACGTGTCAATTTCTAATTCTATATATAATAATAATAATAATAGAAGAGAGAGAGAGATTGGTGGAATTTTGTTTAGTACAAGTAGAGCCATTATTTGATCCTATCGGAATACTGGATGAAGAATTATTATGAAAGTTGACAACATAATTGTGGAAGATGATAAGTATGAAGTATTTGATAAAAACTCCAAACTCCAGCTTTCAAAATTAATAATAATGCCAAAGGGGATGTGGGAGCTTCTTCTTTTGTATAATGCTTCCATCGTTCTTGTTGGAGGCCTCACAGCCTCTTCTTCTTCTTCTTCTTCTATCCAAAATTTGCCAGAGAATGATGTGACACTCTTTTGTTTTGGCATGCGTTTCACAAGCTATTGGATAGGTTTCAACCCCAAGTTCTTTTTCTTTATAAAATCACATTTTATGTTTTTTCTTTAAATATTTTCTTTAAAATATTTTAGACTGTGTTTGAAATGTTTTTGTTCTTTTTTTTATTATTTTTTTAAAAACTTGCTTTATAATATCATTAAATTTTATATTTTTTTATTAAATAAAAATTATTAAAATGGATTATATTTTTAATACAAAATGGATATTTTTAAAATATTTTTTATTTTGTTAAGATACTTTAAAGAAATTCTTTTATTTTTAAATTGGATACTGTACCATATGCTATGCCATCCCTATTATTATCACTAATTAAACACTTAAAATTTAAAATCATAAATAATATTATCTCTATACCAAAAGAAATTTTTTAAGAGGGTTGAGGGCCTAGTCTAAATGGTTAGTGCGCTGTGATGTGACCAGTTGGTCACGAGTTTGATTTCTCATTCTGTCACTTTTGTGGTGAGTGTTGATCATTCTTGTGATGAGTGTTGATAGGGAAGGACTACTCCTATTGTGTAGTCCATAGGTTAAATCCCTCCAATGAATTAAAAAAAAAATTAAGAGTGGGACTTGATTTTTATTTTTTTTATTTTTTGTCTCAATTCAAAGTTCCTCCAAACACTTACATCTTGTAGTTACCAACTCATTAAATCGTGTAGTTCCCACATCCATTCTTATATGTATTTTATGGACTTTGTTGGCTTGATAGCCTTCCATCACTTAACATTTATTAGTATTCTAAACTAACAATAATAATAATAATAATAATAATAATAATAATAATAATAATAATAATATGTGTTAATGGGTAGTTTGTATTCTTTAGTAATTTCAATTAAAAAATAAATTAAATATTACACCTTAAATTTTTCATTAACAAGTAGTTTCATAAAAACAATTCACAAATAAGGTGAAAAATAAAAAGTATTTAAATTCGATAGTCATTCTATTGAAATTTTTTATTTTATTATTATATCATTTTATATAATAATTAAATTAAGCTATACTCAAATAAGCACTACCTACTTTAAAAGTGTTCATTACATTAGGTGGGAAAATCTCATCTATATTAAATTATCTTATATAGTTTAAAGAAAAAAGTTATGAATCTTTTGTTAAATAAGTTGATGGGTTAATTTTGTATTGGATTATATAAAGAGGTCTTATTATATTATATTATATTTATAAGCCTATAACTAATTAATACATATAAAGTTAAAGAAATTATAACTCTTCTAAAGCCTCTTTATTTCTATAGGCAAATGAATTATTCTTAATATAATATAATGAATTATTAGTTCTGATTCTTCAATAATGCATGTCATTAATTAATTTACTCAATTATGCGAAGCTTGTAATGAAAAATATAAGCTTTCTTTTTCTCTAAAATAATTACTAATAAGGGAACATCAACATTATTTTATTTTGGTACTAAACATAGATAATAAATAATAAAGTAATAAAGCTTTTGCTTATTGGCAAGTTACTGTTATTTGCACTATCAAACAATGAAAAAAGGTTCACAAATATTATAATTTTTTCTACATATAACTTTAATAAACATGCTGTTTAATGAATTAACAAGTGAATTTCCTCTCGTTTTCTTCATTAGAATTCTATTTTTTTTATATAGAAAATATGTAAAATTTGACCATATAAAGTAAATTAAATTAAAATTTTATTTTATACAAAATTAATTAATTTATATTAATTAGACAGAATCTCCTTCATTTACATATCATTTTAAATTTTCATATTTTTTTCAATATGAGATTATATTCTCTAGGAATTTTGAGGTTAAATTATATAAAAGTATTTTTTATATTTTTATTTAATATAAAATTATTTTTTTAATGCAGACAAATAAATTTTTAAGAGTTAACTAAGCAAAACCCAAAAAAAAAATCAAAAGTTCCAATATTCGTTTTGCCTGCAAATTGATCATATTAAAGATGGATCAATTTACCCTAAATAATTAAGTTGGAGCCATTTCATAATTTCTATATATTTGAATGGTCTAAAATTGTGTTTGCGGACAGTTAAAATTGGGGTTTTTACAAATTGTTAGAAAAAATAAAAATATTTCAAATTTATCATATTTTAAAAATTAAGTATAGATGATTATTTATTAAAATATTATATTTATATAATTTATTATGTATTTATTATAAATTTATATAATTTCTTATGAGTTTATCATAAATTTATTATAAAATGATTAAAATATTTTTGATAAAATAAAAAAAATATAAAAAATGATAGAAGATTGTAATATTGCCATTAAAATTTGGATGAGAGTAAATTAGAAGGAAAATTTAATTTAATTTAATGAAGAAAAGGAGAATAAATGAAAGATGAAATTAAATTTAGGTTAAATTTACTGTATTTTATCTCTCATTATCCTACCATTTCTTTTAATAAATAAGAAAAAGTGATAAAAATTAAAAAAAATTTTCTCTTTTTTTATTTCTATTTACTCTCATCTAAACAAAGGGCAAGTGATTGATTATTTTTTATGGTATGATATTTGAAAATTATAAAAATATAGTTTTATAATATTATTTAACTAAAAAGAATTTTTTTAAAAAATAATAAAATCTTGAAGGTTGATCAGTCTCATTGGACATGGGAACTGACATTTATCCATCTCCTTTCAGTGGGATTTGGTCGTATTAGGACATATGGCAATTATTGAGTCCGACAAAACATGCTTATGCCTATCAGGTGTGAGATCACATCGCCACAGTTCTTTCTGACTCACAGGGGCAGAACCACACACAAGTGACAAGACCTTCCTAATTTTTTTTTCTTTTAAATTTCTTTTAGATATATATATTTTATATATAATTTTTTAAATATATAAATTTTGACCCCCAATTCTTAATGATTACAAAGCTACCTCAATATAAAATAAATTACAATGCCAAAAAAAATAAAATAAAATTAATACAATAGATATTTCATTGAGAAAGATCATCTAACTACTACAATTATAGCATTCACACATTTTAAATTAAATAAAGTAAAAAAATATTTTATTTTATTCTTTTAATTTTTCTATTATTTCTTTGTTGTCTTTTTTTTTTTAAATTTTTTTTATCAAGACTGAAGATAATTCTTAAGAAGATAAAATTTTTATGCATTCGGTAAATTTGATGAATAGAAAGTAAATTACTTTTATTTATCTCTATTATTTTTTTTAAATCTTAGTTTATATTTGATTTATTTTTAGTTTTATTTGTAAAATGGAATTCTAATAAAAGTTAATTTAGTATACTAAATAAAATTTTTTGCTAAAAATTGATTAGATTATCAAATTTTCTATTAAAATTCTTAAATTTCCAATGTTAGATTCTTCAATAATTTTTTCACTTCCAATGGATTTTGTATTATAAATATCTATATATAGTAATGAATTATTTATGCATGAATTTTTAATTAATCATAGTGATTTTGCAATTGGTTGGCTAAAAATTTTTAATTATGATATAAACATTGTCGTTTTTATTACTAAATGAATAAAAAAAATTTCAAATTTTGTTTTATCAAAAATATAATATATTTTATCTTGTAGACTGAATTTTCTAATGAAATTATAAAGAACTTTTATTGTAAAAATTTATTATAATTTTTATATTATTGATGTAAAATTTTGGCTTCTCTCAGTGTACAATCCTGCATCCACCCCATGTTTGTGAATCGTGGTCGAATTATAAATTAACAGTTTGATTTATAAACCAAATTAAAATTGAGAAAATCGATTCATAATTAAAATAAAAAATAATACATGAGAGTCTGATTTAGATTTATAATTTTTAAATTGAAATTAGAATTGGCAGTTCAGAGTCTCAACTGTAAAAATAAAAAAATAAAAATTATTATATGTTACAAAAATTATGTATACATTTTAACGTATATATATAATATTATTACATATATCAATTTTTAATATATTATTAAAAGATATATAACTTTTAGTTGAAAAATTAAAATCTTAGAATTAATTTTGAATTTTTTTTTACATTTTAATTGCTCTGAATATAAAAAAAAATTCATATAGTCAATCCAATTTATTATTATGATTTTAATTAGTTGAGTTTAGCTAGATTACAATATTAAATATTTAAAATTATATAGTTAAATATATATTCCCTAAAAAAATACATATATATTTATATAATGAAAAATTTTATATTTGAAAAATTTTGTCCTTCTCATCATTATCATCATCATCGTCATTATTATTATATTATTTATTATTATTAAAATATTATTTTTAATAGTTAATATCATTTGATTCAACTTAATTAATATTATCAAAATTACTAGCCAAATATTCAATTTTATAAAAGTTATTATCAATTACAATTATTTTTGTTAAAAATAAAAATATATTAATTTGAACTAGCATTCTAAGCTAGAATTAAAATTAAAATCGATCTATCATTTAAAGTCATAAATCTTAATCGAATTGATAATTGCCGATTAAAATTAAAGTTTATAATTATTATGAATCAAAATTTGTAATTTTGATTAATTGAACCGTGATAATAGCTGTATTTCTGCCTATGTGTGTATTGAAATAAGTAATTATTATTTTACCTAGTAAATAGAAAAAAAAGGAGTTTTTAATCAAATTATACGCAAAATATATTAAGACTAATTATATTATATATATTTAAATATTTTAGATCAAATTTAATTTGGAAAAAGAATTAATCCTTTATTTTTTATATACAAATAATAAGTTCTTACAATTTATGTAAAAATCTTATTAAGTGAAGAAAATTTAGTATCGAGTTTGAACAAAAAAAATCCATGTGAATTATATTTTCAAATTATTCTATATTAGATCTAAAATTTTATTTCAAATAATTATATATAATCTTATATAAACCATATATTAAAATAAAGTAAATCTATCACTTATTTCAAAATATATGTATGTGTATTAAGAAATTTGTTAAAAAAAATGCTAAGATATATTCTTCTAAAATTCTTAGGTCTTTCAAAGTTTTAGTGCTAATATTTTAAAATGTATAGTTTAAATTATAACTATATCATATCTTCAAATTTATTTTATAACTTACCTTAAAAATTTATAATGAAAGATTCAGTTAATATAATTGTTAGAGAATTCAATGTGTATATTATTAAACCAAAATTTGATGATAATAAGATCATATACATAACCATAAATATTTTATCATGAACGACTTCATTAAAAAAATTAATTAGAACCTTTTTTTAGAGGAAAATAATTAGAACTTAGAAATAGCTAATTGTGAAAAAGTATTTTTTTTTAATGTAAAATAAATTTTTATTAATAAATAGGGGGTGAAAACATGTTAGGTTGTGCTGGGTTTATCCTTAGATTAAAACCTAGTCCGATTACACTTCGAGCCAAATAATATGGCTTGCAGTTTGACCCTATCTTGAATGGGTCGACTATGACTGGCCGAGCTAACGGATTGGGTCAGCCGAACTTTTTTTCTTATTTTTTCTTTTTTCATAATTTTTTTTCTTTTCTACCGTACACTACCTATAAATGCAGCATATATTGCAATATATATATAGTAAATGTATATTGCAGTCTGTAGTACATGAAGTATACTGCATAAGTGACATGTATACCGCAGTCTGTAGAAATTAATTATTTTTTATATATATACTGCATATATATATTATATATATAATCATAAATATAATATATAAATAATATATATAATAATATTATATAAAAAATAAGTTGCTTTGTATTATAATATAATATATAATTATACAATATATAAAAAATAATGTGAATAATAATTATATTATATATAATATTATATAAAAATTATATATATAAATAATACCTCAGGCCCTAGGCCCGACCAAAGACACCATATGAAGCCCAAGGCCCGATCCTAGCCCTTTAAAATCCATTCTAACCCAACTGAGTCAAGCTGGGTTAATCGACTTCGCGAACCAATTGAATAGTCCTATCTGTATGATACAAATAAAATTATATAATTCTAAAATATATAAAATATATATAATTAATGAAGTTACTCGATATATTTGGACTTTTCGGTGTAAATAGTGGATAATGTAAATTGATATTATGCTGTGGGCAATCTGATTTTTAGCCGAGCACTCATTCCACCTTTTATTTGTGAAAAAAAAATTAAAACATCTCCCATATAAGGACACTTTCATTGAAAAATAAAACATAATCTCCATTGGAGAAGAACAAAACTTCTTTTTGAAGACGACACATAACTTTTGAATAAGGAATGACAAAATTTCATAAAAGAAATTTAAATTACATTCAATTTTATTCTAAAATATAAAAAAAATATATAAAAATAAGAATAAACGCTATATTTCAAATTTATATTAATCTAAAAATTATTTTAAGAACCATAAATAAAAAGACATAAAACTAAAAAAAAATAACACAAAATCAAACAATACATCAGAAAAGAAAATGAAGAAAGATAGACGAGACTATTATCTATCTATAAATCGACGATAACTCTACTCTCAAAATAGAAAAAAAAACATAAAAAAATTTAGAGAAAAAAAAAGCCGCATGAAAAAGCGATACTAAATGTGAACAAATAAAAATAATTAAGATTAATAATTTGATTTGTATAATCATTGTGATGGAATTTATTAAAATTATATTTTTATTTTTTCTAAATATGAAAATTTGATTTTATAAACAAAAGATAGTCATTTTATATTTCAATTTCTAAATTTATTTTTTATTTCATTTTTTAATTCTGGCCAAATCAAGGTTCAAATGCTTACCTCGCAATTTATGCAGTTTCATCATTGCTAGTAATATTTATAATTGGCATGAATGTATTTATAATTTTTCTATTTCAAAAAGTTAATATGACAGCCTTAATGAAACTATTTTATAATTAAATTATTTATTGAAATTTTATTAATTTTAATTAAATTTAATTATGATTGATTCTTTAAAAGAGCATCAATAATATATTATGAATTGTATTTTGAAAAATCATCAAAAATAGACTTTCATTAAAATCTTTAATATTTTTTATATTCTATTAACCTTAGATGACCTCAAAAAGAAAAAAAAATACCCTTAAACATAATAAACAATCCTTTTTTTTTCATTTTGAAACGCCGCCAACTAATTTCCCTTCATCTTCTCAATTTTTCTTTCTCTTTCACTAATATTCTACAATCTTTATCTTTATTTTTTTTATCAAAATTTTATATTTCTTCTTTATTATTTGCAATACGACATCCAGTAATTCATTAAATTGGAATGTAACACCTCCATACTCCATATAAGTACTATACATATACCTGATATACATACAGTACGTATATAAAGCATAAGAATGTCACTGATCGTTACAGTTGAAAACTTTTATCGGAGTTCAAAGAAGAGTACATTTTATTTAAAGCACATTTACAAAATTATTCTACTTTCAATGATCTTACATATATATAATAATCTTGTCTTTATTAAAAATACACTTATACATATAAATACATTATTATCAAAATACAACATATTTAAATTTTATATCTATGCACCACCTTCTAGTTGGTTTCGAGATACTCATACCTTTCTCGTGGCATAACGATTGACTTCAGATCTACCACCTACTCACCTGCGCGATTACACAACCGCGCTAAGCCCGAGAGCTTAGCAGTATAAATAAATATTATAAACATACATTATAGAAAATCATACTCATATGTTAACTTCATATATAATTATTTTCTTTTCATATTTTCCCATTTCAATTACACCTTCCATATATAAATGTATTTCTACTAATCTCATCATTATATACATACACACATATATTATTGATACAAACCACAATCCCATGACTTATTAGAACATTCATAAAATAATATTAACAATGTCCACATTCACATTCATATTATACATTATATTATATTTTCATGTTGTACTTGCACATCTCATCATTCAACATAATTTTTCAAGCCACCTTCGCTTTCATTAATTTACTTATATATCGAAATCCTTTCATTCCGTAATTATCATTATATATCTCATAACATTATCTCTTATTTCATAATTTACATTTAAACAAAGACCAGCATGGGTCTCATTATTCATTCATTGCACATTTCATGAATCATATTTAAACAAAGACAAGCATGAGCCCAAAAGATACTAATATGCCATTCCACTTTCAGAGTTAATGTTTTGGTTCTATTATCACATTTATCATTATCATTATCCCAACTAGGCTTCAAGGATTTAGGTTCAACCAAGCTTCAAGGGGAACAAAGCATGCTAAGTATCAACCCAACTTGGCTTCAAGAACCAAACCCAACCTAGCTTCAAGGGTTGTAACATCTCAATTAGGCTTCAAGGACTAAACCCAACCAAGCTTCAAGGGGAGTTAAGCATGCTAAACTTCAACCCAACTTGGCTTCAAGGATCAAACCCAACCTAACTTCAAGAGATTGTTACTATAGGCATGCAACCAACAACAAAACTCTGAAAATGGAATAACACATTAGACACACAATTCATTAATTATTTCTTTATCAATTTCATTCTCATTTTCTCATCATCATTTAGGCAAACATGCCCCACTTATTTCATTTGAATCATTATAGCCAATCACAATGGCTTTATATCTCATTAGACTCAAATCACATTAAAGCAATTCATCATTCAAGTATTCACAATCAATTGCATTGAACATACATTAAGAATGATCATCATATCTTTCACTTTACATATTTCATCATTGATATATATATATATATACATAGCAATTTACATTATTCATATGCATCAACGATGTAATAGATTACTTAACACATTTATAACCAAATGTGTTAAGGTTCAAAGACATATAAATATATGCAATCAAATAGGGTTTGTACTTACCTTAAGAACCACTCACACCAATCTATACACTTCCTCTTCCAAGAACTCTTCACCACTTGAATTAGGGCAATCCACTTTCTTCACAACCTAATCCAAATAAAATGATAAAATACATGAATCCCAATACAATTATTCACTTATTAACCTCATACTAAACTTCTAGATCACAAATTACAAATCAACATCTCTCTCTAGGACCCCACGGTAGTGGCCTCACAACCCCCACGGGCGTGGCATAGCAAACAATTCTGCCCAATTGCTTTAAAACCCCCACGGTCATGGCCTTTCAACCCCCACGGCCGTGGCAGCCAAAGGCCACGGGCGTGGCATCCAAAATGCCTCTGTTTCGGACCAAAATAATGTATTCTATGTTTTCAACTTCATTAAACACAAATATCTTGAAGATCTAGGAAAATAAATGATCAAACTCACCACATACATCAATTACCAACTAATTTAACCCCTTATATAACTTCAACAATCTATCATCATCCTCAGAAATAACTATGTTATCATTATTAAAATTCCAATTCAACATATCTATAACCTTTAATCTTACACTATCATCATCTTCACACACTAACCAAATCAAATATAAACAAAATCAATAGAAATCAACTCAAAGAAATGAACACTTGAATATTTTGTCAAATCTTCAATCTCCACCTTCAATTCTCTTAAAGCCCTTAAGATTTTGATGTATATGTAGATAAAATCACATCTCTCTCTCTCTCTCTCTCTCTCTCTCTCTCTCTCTCTCGTTGAAGAAGAAGAAGAAGAAGAAGAAGGAAAGAAGATCTTTTCTTCTTTTTCTCATACTTATCATATATATATATATATATAATTATATATATTTCCTAAAATATTCTCCACCACCACTTTCTTCCTTTGACTTTCCTTTCTTCTTTTTCTTTTATTATTATATAAACTTACTTCTCCTACACCACTTTATACATTATATATATATGTGATGTATATGTTGGTATATGTATATCTCTTTTATATTACATTTATATTTTTCATATTTTCCAAATACCATATGTATGCATATTATCCTCCATATACATCTATCTCTTATAATATTTCCTTTTTATTAATTTATCTTTCTTTCTCTTTCCATTAAACATATACATTAAATCCAAATACAACAATAACTCCAAAACTTTTAGGGTATACTTTAGGATATTACATGGAAAGTTATAATTTTTTTTTCAAATCAAGCTATAAAAGAATAAAGATTATATTTTTAACTATGCATGTATATTTGAGTTCTTATAATTGTGATATTTTATAAGAAACTTGTTAATTTTATTGTATTTAACCATAATCTCTATCTCTTTATTTTTTTTTTCATTTTAATTTTTAGACTGTTAAAAAATTAAATAGAGTAGTATGAAGATAAGTGAATTGTGTTAAAAGCAATATTGCAAAATTATGGAGGTTGTTAGGGCTTGTGAGTAGATTATAATATGCAGTTAGAGATTATTAGGAATAGTTAGGGGCGATTTAGATTTATTTTAATTTTTAAAGAGGATAAAAAATTTACAGACGTGCTATAATTCTCATAACTTACCATAACTCATATCAAATTACTTCTAATTAGCACTGAAAATTATTCATTATATAATCTAAGACAATTTACATGCCTTTATGTTTAAACAAAATCTGTAAGATTTATTTTGATTTTTAAAGAAAAAAAAAACTAAAAAAATTTATCCTAACTTGCATCAAATTGCTTTTAACTGGTATTAAAAAATCTTCATTATATTTTTAAGATAATATGTATATTTTTATCTGAAAATAAAATATGTCTCATTTATTTTAATTTTTTTAAGAGAAAAAAGTTTACAAACATGCTCTAACTCTCCTAACTTATCATAACTTACCATAACTCCTTAGATTATATAATGATATAATCTAAGACAATCTGAATATTTTTATGTCTAAACAGAATCTGTCATATTTATTTTAATTTTTAAAGAAAAAAAATTAAAAAAACTATTATAATATGTCATAACTTGTCCGAACTCACATCAAATTACTTATAACTAGCATTAAAAACCTTCATTATACCTCAGAAATAATATACATATTTTTTTTTCTGAAAATAAAATATTTCTCATTTATTTTAATTTTTAAGAGAAAAAAAAGTTTACATAGATGTCCTAACTTCCAATCAGCGGCGGAACCAAGGGGGGGCATGGGGGGTCTATGGCCCCCCCTTGGTTCCTATATACATATACATATATATATATATATTTTAACAGAAAATGGAAAATTTCATTAATAAAGAAAACAAGAATACAACAAAAACAAACAGAAGAAACAACAAACACTAACCATTGAACACTAGCAACAAATCCAACACCTTCAACGGAACAAAAAAAAAAACAAAGCAACAAGAAACAAAACATATAATATAACTGAAAAAGACAAACAAAACAAAAGAAAACACAGGCAACCTACAAAACAGAAGCACAAAAACTCATCTTCAACAGTCTTTTAGTAGTAAGGCTCAAGTAGCTCAAACAACGGCCCCCCTTCGTCGGTGTCCTGGTTTCGCCCCTGCTTCCAATAACTTGCTTTAACTTATATTAAATTACTTCTAATTGGTATTGAAAATTATTCATTATATAATCTAAGAAAATTTGTATGCTTTTATAATTAAATAGAATTTTTCTAATTTATTTCAATTTTTAAAAGAAAATGCTAAAAGAATTGTACTAACTCGTCATAACTTGTCATAATTCACTTCAAATTGCTTCTAATTAGCATAAAAAATTCTCTATTATACCTCTAAGACAATCTGCATACTTTTATCTAAAAATAAAAAATGTTCAATTTATTTTAGTTTTTAAAGAGAAAAAACTTACAAACATGTCCTAATTTTTTCTAACTTGTCTTAACTCACATCAAATTACTTTTAATTGGTATTGAACATTATCCATTATACAATCTAAGATAATTTGTATATTTTTATGTTTAAATAAAATTTTTTTAATTTATTTTAATTTTTAAAGAAAAAAGTTAAAAGAACTGCCCTAACTCGTCATAACTTACCCTAACTCATATTAAATTGCTATCTAACTGACATCGAAAATTCTCCATTACACCTCTAAGATAATTTGCATACTTTTATCTAAAAATAAAATATATTTAATTTATTTTAATTTCTAAAGAAAAAAAAGCTAAAGAAACTGTTCTAACTTATCATAACTTGCCATAACTCACATCAAATAACTTATAACTGGCATAAAAAAAATTCTCTATTATAATTTGTAAGATTATCTACATGCTTTTGTTTGAAAAATAAAGTCCATCTAGTAACATCTATCTAATTTATTTTAATTTTACTATTATTTTTTATAACATATGCAATATGCTAGTAAAATGAGGTATGACGTGTAGTTGTTATTGGGAATGAGGCCATAATACACTCACATGTTAAAATTTGATATCAATTCATTCTACTTCATAAGCTACAAATACTTAGACTACTCAGAAATAAATTATATTTTATTACATTTCTTTATTTATAATAAACATTAGAAAGTGTTTGATATATAATTTATAAATTGTTATATTATTGTATAATTTTAGTGAAGATATATTATATAATTTATATTCTTCGCTAATAAATTTTTTATTATGACTGGTTTGTGACTTGTTTTAGATTTGTACATAAAGATAGAGTTATGATATTTTTAAATTTCAACTTATGGATACTGTTCATTTATTATATTCACTAAAATTTGAAGTAAAATAAAAATGAGGTTGATGTGTTGATTAGATTAAGTTTAAGGCCTGTCAGAGTGCATATAATTGCAGTTATGATTGGTCAGGTAAAGTTACGACATTTTTGAATTGCACCAAAGTAATATAAATTAAACCTTTTACAATAACTTGAAATACTAACCATTTATAATTGAAAACACAATGAAATTCAGTTCAAATGTTTAAAATATAAATAGTTACACCATGTATATGTACATATATCTACATCATAATACTATTTATGTATACCATATATTAAACTGTTCATGTCTCATGATCACTGTAATATAAATCAACATATTTTTGAGTTGCATGGTATTATAAATAATATGTAATGGTGTATCTCATCTACTTCATATTTTTCTGATTGTATTATCAGATACCACAATTTAGAAATATGAAAAATTTAATGAATTTAGTAACAAACATCTCACGATCTAACTTGTTAATATAATAGAAATTTCGTATTTATATCATAATCAATACAATTTTAAAATGGCACATTATTATTAAAGTAAGTGTCTTACCCATTCTGCATTGAACATCTCAACTTTTTAGTTAGAAGGGAAATGATTTCAGTTAGGGCAAGTTAGGTTGAGTTAGGACATTTCTATAAGCTTTTTTTCTTTTAAAAATTAAAATAAATTAGATAAATTTTATTTTTCAAACAAAAACATGCATATAATCTTAAAAATTATAATACAGAATTTTTTATGCTAGTTAGAAGATATTTGATGTGAGTTAGGGCAAGTCATGGTAAGTTAGAGTAGTTCTTTAAGCTCTTTTTTTTAAAAATTAAAATAAATTAGAAAAGCATGTAGATTATCTTAGATTATAAAATGGATAATCTTCAATACTAATTAAAAGTAATTTGATGTGAGTTAAGGCAAGTTATGTAGAATTAGGACATGTTTGTAAGTTTTTTTCCTCTTTAAAAAGTAAAATAAATTGAACATATTTTATTTTTAGATAAAAGTATGCAGATTATCTTAGAGGTATAATGAAGAATTTTTTATGCCAAGTAGAAGCAATTTGAAGTAAGTTAGGGTAAGTTAAGACAGTTTTTTAACATTTTTTTTTTAAAATCAAGATAAATTAGATAAATTATATTTAAATATAAAAAGCATATAGATTGTCTTAAATTATATAATGGATAATTTTCAATATCAATTAGAAGTAATTTGAAATAACTTAGGGCAAGTTATGAGGAGTTATGACATATCTGTAAATTTTTTTTAAAAAAATTAAAATAAATGAGACATATTTTATTTTTAGACAAAAGTATGCATATTATCTTAGAGATATAATAAAAAAATTTTGACGTCAGTTAGAAGTAATTTGAAGTGAGTTAGGGCAAGTTATAGCATGTTAGGATAATTTTTTTAGCCTTTTTTTTAAATTAAAATAAATCTGACAGATTCTATTTAAATATAAAAATATATAGATTGTCTTAGATTATATAATGGATAATTTTTATTACTAATTAGAAGTAATTTGATATGAGTTAGGACAAGTTAGAGAGAGTTAGGTTATGTCTATAAACTTTTTTTCTCTTTAAAAATCAAAATAAATAAGACATTTTATTTTTCAAATAAAAGTATACAGATTATCTTAGAGGTATAATAAAGATTTTTTGATGCAAGTTAGAAGCAATTTGATGTGAGTTATGGCAAGTTATAGCGAGTTAGAGCATCTTTTTAGCTTTTTTTTTTAAAAAAATCAAAATAAATTCAACAGATTTTATTTAAACATAAAAGCATGAAGATTGTCTTAGATTATATAATGAATAATTTTCAATACCGATTATAAATAATTTGATATGGGTTAGAGTAAATTAAAGGAAGTTAGGACATGTCTGTAAACTTTCTTTTTCGAAAAAAATCAAAATAAATGAGACATATTTTATTTTCAGACAATAGTATGCATATTATCTTAAAATATAATGAAGATTTTTTTATGCCAGTTAGAAGCAATTTGATATGAGTTATGACGAGTTAAAGTAGTTCTTTTAACTTTTTTTTTTTTAAAAATAAAAATAAATATGACATTCTTTTTAAACATAAAAGCATGCAAATTGTATTAGATTATGTATTGAATAATTTTTAATACTAATTATAAAGTAATTTAATATGAGTTAGGATCAATTAGATGGAGTTATGACATGTCTATAAACTTTTTTTCTTTTTAAAAATTAAAATAAATCTGAATCGTCTCTAACTATCTCTAATAATCCCTAACTGCACATTATAATCTACTAACAAGCTCTAACAGCTTCCATAATTATACAATATTACTTCAAACACAATGCAGTTGCCTTCATATCAATCTATTTAATTTTTTAACAGTCCAAAAATTAAAATGAAAGAAGAAAAGAAAAAAAAAGGAAAAGAGACAAAGATTATGGTTAAATACAATAAAATTAATAAGCTTTTTTTTTATATATAAAATATCACAATTATAACAACTCAAATATACATGCATAGTTAAAAATATAATATTTATTTTTTATAGCTTGATATGAAAAAAAAAACTCTAACTTATCTATTTAATGCATCAATGGATGTCGTATTACAAATAATAAAAAAAATATAAAATTTTGATGAAAAATGAAGATAAAAATTATAAAATATTAGTGAAAGTGAAAGAAAAATTGAGAAGATGAAGGGAACGGGATTGGCGGCATTTCAAAATGAAAAAAAGAAATGATTGTTTATTAGTTTTAAGGGTATTTTTTATCTTTTTGAGGTTATCTAAGATTAAGAGAGTCTAAAAAATATTAAGAATTTTAATGAAGATATATTTTTAGTGATTTCCCTTGTATTTTCATATATATATATATATATATAAGTTTCAATTATGAATAAAATCTAAAATCCCTTTTTAAATTTGTCATCAAAAATAATATACTATTTTCAGGAATAAATATCAATGTATGTTTTATTTTTTAGAATGTAAAAAGAAAAGAAAATAGTTTATTTTTCTTCTTAAATAAATTTACTTGTTTCTCGTGATTATAAAAATATCTTTATATTAAATATTTTATAATAATTAATGTTATTAGTAATAATAAGGGTAAATTAATAAATAAAACTGAATTTGTTAATTTTTGTTCAAAGATAAATGCGAAGTATATATTTTTTAAAATAAGAACATATGTTATTAGGTGTGCTAGTTATTATGTCGTTAGGTTAAGATACAAATTTCTTTATGTAAAATCACAATAATTATCGATTTTTTATTTTTACATGCAGAATTTGATATAAATATGAAAATTAATATTTAAATATCATAAATAATGATAAGGTGAAATACGATGAAACATGAAATCTTTAATCATTTAGACCATCTTCAAGAGTAGTAAGAGCAAAATAATTTTGCGTATGTATAGAAGGAGTATCTTTTTATATGTAATTTTATTTTCGTCAAGCTTGAATAAGAAGTGCATAAGGCTCACTATATATAAATTTCATAAAACTATATCATCTCTCTCGATTATATCATTACTGCCTCCGTACCAATAAAATTACCACTTTTATATATATAAAGAAAATTATTCTACTAAAATTATTATTTTATAAAATAAAAAATAATTGTTTTTTAATTGTACCATTGTTATTATTGAGTTAGTTAATAAAATGAGGATATAATAATTGAAATATTAATAGGTTAATAGATAGTATTTTAATTCATTCAAAATAATTTTATATAATATTCAGAGAGTTCAATAATTTTCTTAACCGATGTATTTAGGATTATAAATGAGTTAAATTATTTAAACTTAGCTTAAATCTTGATTCGATATAAACTAATTCAGGCTCAAATTCAAGTTTTTCATTTATTAAATGAGTCAAGTTAAAGTTAAGAAATATTCACTTCGTTAGGCTTACAAACTAGTCATTTAAAAAGCTCGTAAGTTATATTTGTAAATTAGTCCGTTTATCATGCTTGATTAAAAATATATATAATTTAATTTATCTATTCAATTATATATTTGAATATATTAATTCTTTAAATAATTTAATTTATATTATTTATTATTATATATGATAAATAAATTAAATAATATAAAATAAATAATTTTGATATCACATAACAATTTAATTCAATAAATTTTATTTGAAAATTTTTTATATATTATATTTTTAAATTACGAATATTGATATTTATATAATTGTGAGTGAAATTTATATTAATATAATATTATATTAGTAAAAGAATTATGAAAAGTTTAATAATTTATAATAGGATATACAATTATAATAATATAATATTTTATTTTTTTGTTAACTGAATATAATTATATTGTTCATCTTTTATAAAATATTATATTTTTAATATTTTTACTCTAAACATATATTAAATATAAATAAAAAATTAAAATTAAAATAACCTCATTAAACTTAGTTAATTTGAGTTGAAGTTTAAATTTGAGATATATAATATATAAATTTAATTGATATGATCTATATTTAATTTGAGTCTGAGTTTAAATTTAACTATTTATATCAAACTAAATTTAATTTTTTAAAATTTAACTTGATTCGACTTAATTAAGACCCGTAAAGATAATAATTTTACTGAAATTAAAATAGTATTAAAGTTAGCGATAACTGGATGGATATTTCATCTAACAGTGACAAAGTATGGATAATAACAACGAAAATTCTTATTAAAAAATGGGAAATAATTGTTAATTTAAATAATATTTAACTTTTTTTTAACTGAATAATAATTAACTTGTTGGATACAGTGTAAATTAATTACTCAAATACTAGGTTAAAAAATATGAGCATTTTAATTTTTTTAAATATATTTAAAATATATATACTATAAAGAAGGGACCCTTGATTGATAATAATTAAACAATGAACAGTGAACAACCCCTTGTGTCGGTGCTAATTATCATTTTCTGCTAATATTTTTTAGTAATTATTCTTATTTAATTGGCAACATTTGCCTAATTGTAAAATTCATATATTTTCTTATTTTTAAATCCAAAATAAAAAAAATAAATTGATTTCTAAATTTCTATACATTTTATTTGTAATAACTATTTTTGTTAAAATCAACAACTGAATTCTATTCAGATGACATTTTATAATAAAATTAATGCATTTAGGTGGAATAACAAAATTTAAATGCTAAAAGTTCATTTATTTGAATAATTAAAAAAATTATTAATTTATTTTTATATTTTAATCTAATAAAATTCTATATAATTATTTTCATATTTGTCATCAATTTTCTTTATCCAGTAAAAAACCTATCACTTTTTCAATAAATAAAAATTGAAACCAAAGTTTAAAAAAAATTAAAGTAAAACTAATTCTAATAGTAATAGATATATTAACAAAATTTTTTAATTTAATTTTGATTTTATTTTTAGATTTTTTTTTCAATTTGATTTTTTCTTCTTCATGTAAATAAGAATAATATGGTAATATGAAATTGTGGATGTAATTTCGTAGAATTCAATTTCACCCTAAAAACTTATAGTTGATTATTTTCTTTTATTAAATTGATATATGTATTTTTTTATTTTACAAGATATAGAAAAATTAATTATTTTAATTAAAAATATAAACTATATATTTTTACTGTACTCTTATTTTAATGTAAACTATAATTATTGAATATTTTTAATAAATAATATTAAATATGAATATAATAGAAATTTAACATATGTCAATTAATTTATTAAAATAATAATTAAATTATAATTTAAAATAAATAAAAGACTATATCAATTAATTTGAGATCAAGCTGAAAATAATGTTTTTTTTAATTGAACAAAAAAAATTCAATTTAAAATAAATATTTTTTGGAAATTAAAAAAAAAAAAGTGAATTGGGAGCTGGTGGGTGGTCAGGTCAAGAAAGAGGGCAAAGGCACAATCCCGAGGAGGTTTCCGATTAATAATAATGATGAAAATTATGATTATGTTTTGTTTTTTTTTTTTTTATTTAGGCAGAAAAAACATAAAATTCAAGCGTCAAATTAAATTTATTTTTTTTAATTTTAAAAGGTTTCTCTTTTTTTTTGAATTTTTTTTAAAAGACCAATCAGCAATAATAATAATAATAATAATAATAATAATAATAATGTGGAAGTTGGCCCCACTACCGCCGCGTTACTTCTAAAATGTTTCCAAAGTGGAAGTTGGCCCCACGACCGCCGCGGTTACTTCTAAAATGTTTCCAAAGTTTCCGTTTATTTGAGGGAAATATTTTCCTCGTATTTTCTTATGCTTTCTACGCACAAAATTTGATTTTCCAAACATATTTTTTTTTATTTTTACAAAGAATTGGAAAATCAAGTTGGCGTTTGGTTCATTTGTTGACAACTAATTGATGGTATTTTCATTCCTAATATTTAACTTCATTTTTATTATAAACTAAAATCCATAAATGTTTGGTATTTTCGAATTGATAATCAATATTTGATAATCGGTTGCTAATAACTGGAAAATATATAATTATTTCTAAAAAATTGCTAATTTTTCTTTTTTTATTGTTAAATGTAATTAATAGTATAATATATATTTTTACTATATTATTATTTGATTAGTTATTTTTTAATATGTGATAAAAATTATAAGCCAAAAAATTATAACTAATTATATTATTACATAATTATTTTTTAAACATAAATATAATGATTTTTCTAAATATTATAATATTATAATAATTATTTATTATTGTATATCTATATAAAATTAATTTAAATATATTTTTGTTAATAATAATTTTTAAAAATTTGAATTTAAATAAGCAATCAGCTATTTGAAAAAATTTCAAAACGCCAGCTGTTTGAATTCGTAACACTAAAAACTAAATAAAATACCCATTAAAAGCTTTATTTTGGAATTTTTTTCTATAATCTGATTGTTGATTTTATATTTCTATATATTTTTCATAATATATTTACTCCTACAAAAAGTTTTTAATATTTTTTTATTTATAATTATTTAATAATAATTAAAGATAAATGCTATTTCCACATGTTAAAAATAATTAATTAAAAAATTAAATATATATTTTTTTCTTGATAAATTAAAATTTAAAAATAATATATATGTATATATGTAAACATTATATATTCATATTCATTTTAAATATAATTATATGTATATAGTTGTCTTACAATTTAATAAGAACTGCTGCTAAATTTTTACAAAATTCTTACTGATAATTACTAGTTAGCAACTATTTTTCAGTATTAACAACAGCTACAAATTATCAAATAAACCAAAAATATTCTAAGTTATTTTTCTAGATTTTTATAATTAAATTATATTAATATAATTCAATTTAACTAATGATATAATTCGGCTTTAAAAAAACTAATGATATAATTCATTTATTTAGGATTAAAATGATAAAATTTATTTGAACTTTATTGTTTGAAATGATTGAAAAATAAAAATTATATATATAATTATTATTATTATATCCTTATAGAAATAGTAATTTTTAATTTTAAATGTGTATTTTAAGTTTTTTTATAGTGAAATTCATTAAAATGTTAGGAATATTTTTTATTTAACATAATTTTATTTATTTTAAGATAATATTTTTAATTAAAAAATTAAAATTTATTAATTACATTATTTTAAATATGCGGATAAAATTTATAATTTTTTTTTTTGTAAAATTTGAGTTTTGATAATGGAATTTAAGAAAGAATTCAAAATACAGATAGATAATAAATAAAGACAAAAAAAAAGTCAAAACGGTGAAACGCCAACTATTAAAATATATATATATATATATAGCGTATTAACTACAAAGGCAATGTATGTCTCGTAACCGTAATTACTCCTACAAAACTAAATTCGGCGCCCTGAGGAGGGAAGTCTCTCGTGCTGATTTCTCTTTATTTTAATAATTAATCAGATTAATATTAAATAGTATTAAGTTGGTGTATAAAGGAGTAATACATCAAACTGACCATCAGAAAACCAAATGTTTTTATCGTATTAGACAATCTATATAGGCATAGACATTGACTGATTATATATTAAAAATTAAAATGGATGAAAAAAAAAATAAAAGAAAAGTTTCATGTAAAAATATTTTGAAAATATTTATTCTCTTTCTTCTTTTAGATTTGTTCAAAATCTAAACTTTCAGTTAGCTATTGTCACTGCTCACGCTGAACTACAGTCTGGACCAATGGTCCAGTTTGGTTTGTTGGCTTAGTCTGAAGCTAAAAAAAAAAAATCAAGTAGATCATAATCGAGATCGTCTTACAAGGATCCAATTTTAGTTATTTATTTATTTTTAATTCGAGTCTAAGTAGGTGGTTCTGGATATGAACTATTAAGTGTAGGACTGCAAGTACTAATAATCCCTTGTACATGACTATAGGTTCAATCATATTACCGACTAAAACCTAAGGGTTCAGTTAATTAGTTTATGATCATGATTACTTTCAATTTTTTTTTTAAAAAAAATACCGAATTTCAATTTATAACAATTGATATATATATATATATATATGACGTATATCTAGTATAAAACTATATGATATATAATATATTAAAAATATGTTTTAAAAATATTTTCCATTTAAACTTTAAAAAGAAGCATGTTGAAGATATTTTTAAAAACCTTAAATTTCTTTCTTTTTTTTAAAAAAAAGCATATTATGGGAAACCAAAGAAAGTGGTCCTAAACTCTCTACTATTTATGAAGAATTGCACCTTTATTCCTCCATACCATATCCCGTTGTCATCCACCGCCAATATATATATATATATATATATATATATATTTCTAATCATAACTAGGGGACCCGACCTTTGCACAATGGGGACACAATCATTCTATTAAATTCCTATTTTTCTCTATTCCAAAACCCAAATAAAATTTAAATGAATACAATCATCCAATCCAATGCCCAAACAAAAACTTCCAGCTTTGATTATTTGGTATTTGCTAAGCTGTCACCAGCTTTGCCTATCAACTTTGCAAAGCTGACTTATTTATGAACATATATAAATACCTCTCTGCTTTGCAAAACCCTACACATCCCATCAATCTCTCAAAGAAATTTTCAAAAACAACTCTCTCTTTTCTCCTGTTTATCTTTGAATTTCTTCGTTTGCAAATCTAAATAAATAATGGGTTTTTCTTGTAATGGGTTATCGATTGTTATGGTTATGTTTTGTTTAATGTTAATAGGTGCTTCTGCTGGTAATTTCTATCAAGATTTTGACATAACTTGGGGTGATCAGAGAGCTAAAATATTTAGAGGAGGGCAGCTTTTATCTTTGTCGTTAGATAGAATTTCTGGGTCTGGTTTTAAATCCAAAAATGAGTATTTGTTTGGAAGAATTGATATGCAGCTTAAACTTGTTGCTGGTAACTCTGCTGGCACTGTCACTGCTTACTATGTACGTATATGTTAATAATCTCTCTCTATATATTTATTATTAATTAAGCAATCATTATTAACAATTAATAGAACTACTCTGTTATTTAAATTTCTTTCTTTAATCAGAGTAGTTTGATCAGAATAATTGAATAAATAAAGTCATTTTAACATGGAATGGAATTTGAAAGTGACTTTTTTTGTGGAAGAATTGCTTGGTCATGTTATTAGGTCAGTTTACTTTGGACATATCTTTTCATGGGTCACGAGACTAATTACTATTAAAATATTACTGTAAGTCATAATTAGTGAAAAAATAAATTAAAATTTTAAAAAATTTAGTATTTTTTAAATTCAAACCGTGTTTTTCCTTTGTGAATTGGTCTTATTTGTTTAATATGTATGCAGCTGTCGTCTCAAGGACCAACACACGACGAAATAGACTTTGAGTTCTTGGGAAATCTAAGCGGTGACCCATACATTTTGCACACAAATGTGTTCACACAAGGCCAGGGCAACAGAGAGCAGCAATTCTATCTCTGGTTTGACCCAACTAGAAACTTCCACACTTACTCCGTTATCTGGAAGCCCCAGCACATTATGTAAGTATCAAACAATTCCATTTTTATAATATCAAACTGTAGCTAATTAACCAATTTCATTAGCCAGTTCAGAACTCAGAGAACACTATAATATATTTTTTTTAATTATTGTTTCAGATTCTTGGTGGACAATATTCCCATCAGAGTGTTCAAAAATGCAGAATCAATAGGGGTTCCATTTCCTAAAAACCAACCGATGAGGATATACTCAAGCCTTTGGAATGCTGATGATTGGGCTACAAGAGGTGGATTGGTAAAAACTGACTGGACTAAGGCACCCTTTACAGCTTACTACAGAAACTTCAATCCCAATAATGCCTGTATTTGGAAATCTGGTGCTTCATCTTGTTCTAAGTCTGCAAGTTCTTTCTCTGATAATGCAATGGATCAAATCAATGGACTTGATGCTCCTGGAAGAAGACGACTCAGATGGGTTCAAAAATATTTCATGATTTACAATTACTGCACTGATTTGAAGCGATTTCCTCAAGGCGTCCCTCCTGAGTGCAAACGTACAAGATTCTGAATTCAGTCTTTTCTGGCATGAGTTAGGGTCGAGCTTGTGATATATATAAATATTCCACTGTTTACAATTCTTTAGTTAAATTCCTCTGTTTCCAGCAGGTTTGGTACTTGAGGGGTGAAAATAAGTTATAAATTCTTTGTTTTTCTTGTTCTTTAGTACTCACTTTGTGAGTTTGTTTATGGCTGTAAATTCTGTTTTATATAATAAAGTTTCTTGTTTTGAGTTTTTTGGTTAAAAAATTGCTTCGTAGTTTGCCTTTTAATTTCTAGTTCATGCAATTAAAGATTGATGTTTTTTATTCTTTAATTTTTTTGACCAACATCAATTTACCTTAGGCCCTGAATTTATTTAGTAAGAAAGGCTAAAATCTTTTCAATCTTTTGTCACGTTTTATTATAAAATTAATGTTTGAAGCCAATAAATTTTATAAAATTTTGGGAAAATACATTTAGTTATGATATTTGAAATCTAGGTGGATTTGAAGACTCCTAGCTCATGTTAGAGCTTTCCTGGCCTACCTGTAAGATAAAAATGAGCTGAGCTCAAATTTAAGTGAAGATGAGCTTAAATTTCAGTGAAAAAATTTCAGTGAAAAAACTCTAATGCTTAAGATAGAGCTCGGTATGTTTATAAATAAGCAAGAAAGAGGAAAACAAATTTTGATTTGTAGGGGTTTATTTTATTTATAGTTGAGGGATAGAAGACAAAATTTAAATGCGTCAATAAATTTTTAAGATATTTTAGTCTCATACAATAGATGTGTTAAGGATTTGTCTCCCAACACCCAGAAATTAGTAATGTAATGAGTGCGCCATAGTGAGCTCTATTTCCTACTGAGAGCTCGGTTTCAAATGTTGGGAGGTATCGAGCTCAGCTTAAGAGCTCAGAAAATGGGGGATAGTACCACTGTTTACTCACAACTTCTTTATCTATGGACACATTATCACTATCCAAACTCATTTTATTGAAATAAAGAAAAAGAATTGTAATATAAAGTTACAACAAACACCCTCCTATTACAAGATCCCGAAAAATTGAGAAACACCAAGCCACTCTCATTGATGTCAATAAAACAAAAACGAGCAATGATTTTAAATTTATCAGACTAACCAATAAAAGTGTCTAATGATTAATGCTACACTTCCTATTTATAGAGTCGGAGGCATTAAATGCCCTAGGCGGGAAACCAATTTTCATTTCCAGCCCATTTTGCTTGCGGCAACTGTAGCATTGCTTTCCCTCAGTGTGACACGTATCTAGTCGAACCTTTTTTATTGACACGTGTCTTCGTCTGAAATAAATGTAGATGGCTAGGAGGAGACTAACGGTACTACCTCTATTTATCGAACTCCTAGGCTGAGCTCGGTACCTCTCAGCATTCGAAATCGAGCTCTCAGGAGGAAGTTGAGCTCACTGCCGCACGCTCATTACATTACCGATCTTTAGGTGTCGAGGGACAAATTCCTAATACATTTACTGTACGACTTTGACATGCTCTAAAGATCTATTATGACATTCAGACCTTGTCTTTTATCCTGAACTATAAATAATGGTGAACTTCTAGAGGTAAAGGATTATTTTTTCTATTCCTTTACTCATTTATCTGCGGACAGACCGAGTTTTAACTTAAATATTAGAGTTTTTTACTGAAACTTCAGCCCCTCTTTTTATCTTACAGGTAGGTGAGCTAGTAGCAGAAGAGCCCGAATTTGAGCTAAGAGTCTATGAAGTCTACCTCGACTACATCAATATTTTTAAAGAGTTTTGTATTTTGCAACATTAAATTTAAATATAACTTAATACATCTATTGATCCTTTAACGTGACAACTTTAATTATTTTGCCTCGTCTATTATTTGATTAGTCATTTTATTTTTTAAAGTTACACATTTCCGTATCAATTTAACCGTTATTTTAACAAAACCAAATAAGGGAAACACGTGTGAAGTACACACATTTGACGTAACGTACACTTAATAAAAAATTAGACACTAAGGCCACGCATGAAAATGATAATCCACTTACTAATCAAAATTTTTCATTAAAATCTTTTCCCAGAAGTGAATTTCCATCCCTCATTGTTATTGAAGAAGCTGTAATTTTGGTGAATTTTGATCCCTCCATTGTCATTGAAGAAGCTGTAACTTCGATCCCAAAATAGATTAGAACCCAGAAGTGAATTTTGGAACTCTCTTAACTACGACATAGACACAAACATTTCTAGAGAGAGTTCAATCTTCAATGTTTTGTTTCATGAAATGTCCATTTCAGCTCCAGAAATTCAATCGAACACAGCAACTAAACCATATCCTCAAATCGAAGTAGAATCAGTGAAATGCTATTCATGTGGATTTACAGAGGAATGCACTCCTGGTTATATTTCTCGAGTTCTGGACCGCTACCAATAGCGGTGGTTGTGCTTGTGTGCATGGAGGCAGTCAAAGATGAGGTTTTGAGATCTAATAGGCTTATTTCTACTTAAGAAGCTTTAAATAGGCACATCTATTTCTGCAGCAAGTTTCGATCTTCAAGTCCCTAAATCAAAACAGAGCATCATATTTTTGTCATGTCTAGAATTCTTCGCCGAAGTTCCGATTTTCCAAGAGCTCTTCTTTCAAATTCAAGCAGTGTTTTGCCAGATGTTGATGTTGAAAATATTAAAGGGTCAGCATTGGTTCGATCTGAGAGTTGATTTTCAGCTCTGACTCATTGAATTTTTGTTACTTGTTCATAAGTAAATACATAAAAAAACTAGAGTAATCCTGCTTTCATTTAGTGATTAAAAAGGGTTTTATTGGGTAAGTAATTTTATTTTATTTTTCACTAAGGTTAAAGAGAATTTAGTTTCAAGGATTTTCATTGCATAAGTTATGTACATAAAATCAATCTTGTTATTATATAATATGTTAATATTAGGCTATTTTCAATTTTTTCTTGATCTTCTTTCTTTATTTCTTGAAATTTCCATTCATTACAATGGTTTTTTTTTCGATAAAATTTATTAATTTAAAAAGGATTTCTCTGTTTCTCTTTGTTCTAGTTTCTGTTTTTCTCTGTTTTAGTTTTTGGGTACTCTATTTTTCTTTTTCTGCTTTTATGTGTTTTCAAAGCTAATTTGTTTTGCTCTTGCTTGTGGAAAGTTATTGCTGTTGCCTTTAGCAATTAATTGGCAGCGATGTAGTGTTAGTTATAATTAGAGAAGCTTCAAATTTTGGTATGGCAGAAGAAGATAATGTCTAATAATTAAGGATTTTACTTCTATTTGTACAAATAAGTGAATATTCTCCTTGATTACAAGAAAATGAGAGAAATTTGCATGCATTAGGAGAAAGAGCGAAGGAGAAATGGCTTCCTGTGGATTTGGATTTGGGTTTGGACAAAGAAGAAGAAGAAGAAGAAGGAGAGATTAGCAGAGGGTGGAGCAACGACCATTTTTTATTTTTTGTTTAAATTAAATTTAACCAATTGAAGGGTATTTTTGATTTTTCATAATATATCAATAGTTTTAATTATATTAACGTCTTATTGGAGAGTGAAATATAAATATTTTAACACATCAGAAATTAACAGTTAAATTATTATAAAATAATAAATTTAAAAATTAAAATGATTAATCAAATAATAAATAAAATAAAATAATCAAAGCTATCAAGTTTAAAGTGGATAACATATATATTAAACATTTAAATATTTATTTTAATTTTACAAAATTGAAATAATTACACCAAATCTCATTGCAGCCTGTTTGGAATAGATGAAATATAAATATAGAATTGATTTATAAGTGAATTCCCATATTTATAAAAATACAATTTAAAATATAAAATTTAATTAAATTAGAATAATTCTTATTTTCTAAAATAATATCACAATGTGATAAATATAATTAAACAATTAAACAATTAAGCAATAATTATATTTTGTATTTATAAATAATCTTTAAATTTATAAATACAAGAGATAAATGAAAGAAAAACAAATAAAAAAAAAGTAAAGAGAAAAATTCAGTGAATTACAAGAGTAGAGAGAGAGATTGGGTAGTCATATGTAAAAGAAAAAGACTAAAGGTACTTTGTCTTCAAAATTATTTTGTTAATTTTGTGAAATTTAATTGAAAATTTCACTTAATTTAATTGAATTTGGTTTTATTTAATTCTTTTAAATTCCTAAAATAGTGTTTTAAACTTAGAAAAACCTTTTAAAAATAAAAAATTCGAAATGAAATTTACAAAATTTCATAAAATTCATTTTCAAACGATTTTTTTTAAAATAAATAGAATTTCCAAATACATTTCACAAAACTAACAAAATATTTGTATAAAAATACCCTCTCTTTCTTTTTCTTTCTTATTTTACCAACTAATTTTTTTTATCATATTTCACAAATTAAATATTAACTATAAATACAAAGTATTTTGTTTAGTGTTATTTTCTATTTTTTTAAATTATATTGAAGGTGTTTTAGAAAATAAAATAACTCATTTATAGGCCTGGCAAAAGGATTGATTAATTATTGGTTACAAACCAATCACTGTTTTTAAATTTGAAAATGATTAATTGATTGAAACAAATAAATTACTGTTCTTAGATTTGAAAAAGATTAATTAATTAATTGATATAAACCATATTTTAAAAATAAAAATACAAAATTCAAATTAAGTGAAATTCTATATTTTAAATTGTCTTTGTAAAGACTATAAAAAAATTTATTTTATCCAATAACTAAATGTTAGAAAGTTTATTTTCAATTCATTTATAAATAAATTATATTTAGTGATTCGTTTGTTTCAAATATTTGTTTAAATATAATGATGCAATAAAAATTAAATACCAGACTGGTAGTAGAAAAATGGGAAGGCAAAACCTCAGAGCTAAATGCTAAATGTGCAAACTCATAGAGTATAACATTATCTTTGGTTGGTTGTAGTAGAGAGTCGCGCCTCTACAATTATTCAATTCAGAGAATGAACACATCTGCAGGCTGTATGTATTTCTGCTCCTCTGAACTAAGGTGTTATTGACTTCGGCCACCTGTCCTGCAAAGTATTGAGTATTATTGCAGGTTTCGTATTGAGTATTGTTGAAGGTTTCTTTCGGTGTATTTATCGCTTTTAATTCATATATGTTTATTAAAAAAATTTAAATTTTTTAGATATTATATAAAATTATTTTAAATTAATTAAAATATACTGTTAATTTATTAATATTATATTTTATTTCATTAATTAAATCTGTAATAATAAAAATATAGTTTAAAAAATTAATTAATTCTTTTTAATTATATAAGATGACATAATTTTTTTTTTTAAAATAACAATTCCATTATTTTTTTTTTCAAAAGTGACAATTTCAACAAAAAGTAGTATACATCTCACTTCTTAATACACTATAGATATGTGAGTTGTAACCTACACTTGATGTTATTAAAATTAGCAGAATCCAATAGTTGCCGGCTACTACTAGCATTTGAAGTTCACACGTTAATCCATCCATCCATTCATTCATGGGTGTTGGACATTCTCTAACAAAAATTTATATTAATGTAATTTTTTATCTATCTATTTATTAAGATTATCACGCATCACATCATATCATCATATATCGTTTTACTATTTTAATTTAACTCCTATTGATAATTCAAATTAAAGAGTTTCTTTCAAATGCTGAAACTACTCAACTAAAAGCTCATTAGTATTTGAAATTACTATTAGTAAATTTTGAATACTGAAGGGGAGGACATGAGAGATCAGAAGAGTCACCTTCATTATGTTCTAACTTAACTATCAGGTGTACTTAAATTACTTCCTTTTTTTCAAAACTAACTGCTCGTTTTTGTTTCCATTGATAAAACCACAATTTCGGACTCCGCCTTTATACAATAACAATAAAACTGTAACCTCTGTGCTAGCATGTTCATTTACATTGAAACCCACAAACGCATTCAATACTTGTTTGTTAGACCAAACATTCATCAAGCTAACCAATTATGATATCACATAATGTATTGCTCTGCTCTCTTATTTGGACTTTTTCACAGAATTCACCTGTGAAAAGGTTCTTTCTTCGACAATATTGGAAAATCTCACCCGTGGTCGCTCCCCACACTGCATGAAAATAGCATGAACAAGACTTAATGAATGTTTTAGATTTAGAGGAAAACAGATTAAACGCTTGAAATTTTATTTTAGCACTTACAGTGATTCTGCAGTGAACATTAAGATCATAATTCATTTGGCTAAGACGGCTTTTTGCTGCTACTTCTGCTTCAGATGCTTTCCTGCAAGCCTTTTTCACCTGAACTCAGACAACAAATTATTAACATGAGAATTTATTTACTACATGTTTATGTCAAGGAAATGTGATGGGGAGTGGATGCATAACTCAGGCCAAGGAAAAACTGGAGATTTCTATCACAAAAATAATATCATGGCTCTTGTATTTTTATTAAAATTTTCACATTAAATGTTTACTTGTTACTGTAGATCTAAGAATACTATCTCTAATAGCTGTTAAGATTGAAAAATCTATTTTTATATTAACTAGTCACACTTCATCATTAATAGGGTAGTTCAACACTTTTCCCAAATATTAACTACCTAGGGATACTTGACAAGTGCACAGTAATCACTGCATAGCCACCTGAGAACATACTTCTATATTTCGAATAATAGCACCTGCTCTGATAGCATATTAAAATCTTCACATTATATCTGAAAGTATTAATCTTAAAAGCATCTTAAAAGCTAATTGTTAAGATTGAAAAACACATTTCTATATTAACTAAGTCACACATTATCATTAATAGTGTAGTTCAACAATCATAATTTTCAGGAAACACGTAGAAAGTTACAATTTAGGCCATTAAGGTAGTTGACAATAACCAGAAGTCAGGTCAGACAGCTAGATGTTACAATTCACGAATATTTATCTTGCTGTATACAGGCTTTTGGGTCACCATAAATCCTTTCACGCTACTTTCACATCCACATAAATACATATGTTGCTAATCTAAGATCAGGTAGTCAAGGCAAAAGCAGAGTTTTACATGCCCGGAAAAGGTTAGAAGATTTCTGGTTGTACCATCTGGCTATGCTGGGTGATACTCATTCCCAACAATTCAATGTTACTTCTAAATCATTTTTCAATTCAGTCAAAGTTAATATGACACAGTGTCAGCAAAGAACTTGATAACAAACTAGCAGGATAATAATAGTACACAAAAGCAGCATCTAGCGTGTCATAAGGTGAAGTTGATTCATAAAATTACTAATCAAAAGTAACTTAGACATCATGAAAGCTTAGTGCAAGTACTGCCAACAATATGTATAATAAGTCAATGCATCTTGAGTTGAGTAGTATTCACCTGATTGATACAGATAATAAGATTATTATCAGAACCAAATGCAGCTTTCTCAAGCATATTCCGCAGGTGAGATAGTTCCTTTATCAAATCTACGGCAACTTCTTCAGCATCCTGCAACTGATTTTTGGAGAACTCGAATGCCCTCTCTGCATGGAGGCGAAAGGAACAACAGTTTAAACAAGTGCAAAATCCTCTGCATCCTCTTGGATATTTTTTAAGGATACCCTTTCTGGGATCAAGGGAAATAATTCCCAAGTGATCGGAGGCTTCAAGCTTGGATGAGTTTTCAGACAAGCTGTCTGCATCAACTGCCTTTGAAGCATTACTGAGTTTTAATACTGATATTCTACAGGCCTCTTTATTATCAATAGATACATCATGTGAAACTAAGTCAAGACAACCCCCTGAGGAAGATTTAGGACTGACAAGAGAACATAATGGCGTTGTGTCTGAACTGGTTCCATTTGCCAAACTCACAATGGAAGGGGCAGCATCTGACTGTCCAGCTTTATTATCTGATTTCATATCCACAACTTTTAATTCTGCTTCTTCTTGTAAACCAACAGACACTGGTGTATCATTTTTGTGATCAGAAGACTTTAGATTTGGTTGATTACTATCACATGAATTTTTGGTATCTGGCAAAATTGCCACTTGCAAATTACATGAAGCGGTATCATGGTCCATATGATGGGTTCTGGTATTTAGTTTCTCTACAGGATTTTCTTCAATGTTGGTCACTGATAATTTTGAGGGTGGGCCTTCTTCTAAGCTCTTCTCAATTTTGAGGCAATGCCCATTTCCATTATCACCTATAAAAATTAGTTTCAAAGATAAGCAAAATGATGTCAACGCACTCACTTAATAAAATTGCTTTCATGAAGTAAGCACAAAAAACATCTCACAGCTTACCAGAATTTTCTTTAGCAATATTCATCAGATAGGGAAACAATCTTCTATATCCAAAGGAGCTTCTGGTCTTAAATAGCTTCATTCGTGAGCACGGATTTAAACCCTGTATTTCATAATTAACCAACTTGAATTACCAAAAATGATAAAGGAACAAAGAACATGCTAACATTATGATACATTTTGTCATTCTTGTATCGCTAGAAAAAATATTTTATATGGTCACTTTATAGCACATGTTTCATGTCTAAGTAACATTATATGATTTCTGCAAGGAAATGAGCTACTCTCAGGAGCTGATATTATCTTTACCAATTTGGTTTTAGAACTGGAGTCCATTGTCTTGTAACTGAAATAGCCATTATCTCTAGAACTTCCATCGATTGGCTTCCCAAGAACCTGATCAGAACTCTGTGAGACTAGTTTGATTCTATCTGATTTGCCGAAAATATCAGCATCTGGTGGTGTCTTCTCAATGGATTCTTCATTTGGATCATCAATTTTATCACAACCCTCCTTATTTTCAATGCGGATATTTCCTTCTAAACTAGAAACATTAGAACTTACATGATCCAGCTCAATAGTTTTAGATGTCAAAGATAAATCAGTCACAATAACATTAGCATCTTGAGCACTGCAAGCGCACGTGCTTCCAATGCCTTCAGTCTCTCCACTATCCACTCTTGAAGAGCTTTCCTGGTTCTTTTCGTGCCCAAATTGCATTGATGAATTGGTACCGTCATCTAAGCCACCAGCCAAAATTGGGGCATCCTGTGACACACAATCACAGGCTTGAACCTCCATGGAAGAGCACTCTGTTTTTAATTTATTAGTTGAGGTTTGCTGGCTCACAATGTTTGGGGCTTTACCTTTTCCAGGATCACCTGCGGATATGAATCTCAACAAAGTTTAGCTTTCTGGTTCAGTTAACATTTCTAAATTTCATCATCATTTAACAAGCCTGGAACTCACAAGAATCATCTCGGACCATATCTGTCAAATAAGGAAGCAATCTTCTATAGCTGATTGAGCCTGGGACTTTGAAAACTTTTACTCTTGACCATGGATTAAGACCCTATTTCAGAAACATACATTTAGCAGAACAAATTATAGAATTTCTCGATAGATATAGAAGGGAAAGAAAATTACATATATAAAAAGGTAGTTACTTTAACAATCAACCAAAACTTAAACTTGCGCTCAGTATTGTTACATACCGATTTGGGTCCTGAATCATTGACAATTTTCTTGTCAATGTTGTCTTGACGATCCTCTCGCTTCTGAATATACTCAGATGACAGATTTGGAGAACGATGTTCCCAATTAAGGATTTCTGCATCTGGAGGCGTTGCCTGCACATAATCTTCGTTCAAATCGCCAACCCCATTTGAGATTTCACAATTTTCAGCACTTCTCGTATCAGTCACGGGCAAATTAGTATTATTCAGCTCTTCCTTAGATTCCGTATATTTGTTTTCTTCCTCTTTCTTGGTATCCAAACAATTCCCATCAAAATCCTCTTTATATCTCATCTCTTCCATTTTCTTGGAATCACAAGAAAAATTATCTTCAAATCCATCAATCATTTTCTGAGCCCCCATTTTCTCTTCACCGTCAACGCATAACCCACGATCCTTATCCATCGAAGCCAAAGAAAAAACCCGTCTGGCGCGAAGATCTTGGATGAATGTTGAAGACCAGTCATCTACATCAACAACAGAATCTTGGGTCAATGCTGTTTCTGATTTTGGCGTAGCCTTCTTTTTGTGGGTTTGAAAATGGGTTTTCGATAGCAAATCAACAGGGCATAACTGAAGAATAGTATGGTGTTTTGTATGGCGAAATGAAACAGAGCGAGCCAGACCAGATCGATTTCGACGAAGATAGATCTGAGCCTTGCTGCGGGTGAAGATACCCATGAAAGGATGGTCTGAAGAAGATGGCCTCTTCCTTTTCTTAGAGATGGCATGAAAGGAATCTGGAGTTGCTTCCATGGCCGCGTGTGTGAGTGAGAGTGAAAGAGAGAGTGAGTGGGTGGTAAAGGAAAATGATGGGATTTTGGAGAGAGCGAAATTTGGCGGGAAAGATGAGGAAATGATGGCGGGAATGTAACAGAGAGTGGGGACTTTTTGGCGGGAATTTGGGATTCTCTCTTTCTCGTATCTCGCCCAAAAAATTGTCAACTTTTATAGTTTATCTTATGTAAATTATTATTATTATATTATGTTAAAATTAAAAATTATTTTTCTATAATTTTGAATATTGGTAAGAAAAAATTATTTTAAAATAAAAAATATATATATATATGTTATATTTATATTATTATATCAAAAATTAAAAAATTATTTAATAATTAATTTATATAATTAAAAGTAATTTAAAGATTATAATTCATAAAGATGTTATTATTAATAACATAATACAATGAAAATGAAAATATTATACATACACACAAACTTTAAATCAAAATGTAAAGAAAAAAAAAGATAATTAAAAATATAAGATACTCGTTGAATATTTATAATAAATTAAAAATAAACAAATAATATAGAATAATGAGATGAAATTTTTAAATTTATGTATTATATGAGTAATATTATCATTTTTTTGGTTAAAATTGATAAGACCAAATATATTTAAAAAAAATTCAACATTTTAATTTCAGGTCAATTTTTAGACTTTTTCACACCACCTTTTTTTTTGTGACAAAATCAAAACTTTTAATATTAAATTTAATCTTTAATTTTAATATGAAAAAGTTTATAAAATAATACCCTTTAATTTTTTTTCTTTTTTATAATGAGAAACCCCTATTTGACAGGACATCAACATATTTTTTTTAAGATGGATATCAACTATTAAGTAGGTTAAATCTGAAGTTAGCTTAATATTTTACCTCAAAGACTCTATCTTAAAATAGCTTATGAAAGGACAGTCTCATGTGGTACGTTCAGTGCATTTAGCTTATAAAAAATAATTCAAACTACTTACGTGATTTAAAACTGAGATCTCGTTAATATACTCTCTTATAAAATATAATTCAAACCACTTACGTGATTTGAATTTGAGACCTCGCTAATGTACTTTCTATAACTTATCAATCTTTTTACTCGTGATGAGTATTAGTACTGTACTATCAGTTCATTAATTAAATAATTTATTATAATATTATAATTGAAAAAAATTAATTAATTTTTATTAATTATATAAAGTGATAGTTTGAGAATAATATTTTTTTTTTATAAAAGTAATACTTTCGCTAAACGGATAGAGTATCATTTTTATTTTTATTTTTTTAACAATTATTCCAACAATTTGCTAAAATCACATATTAATTTATTAACGTCTTAATTAGTGGCACTTGCTTAACAGTTAGCAAAAGTCTTTAGCAACATGAACGTCGTTAAATAACGTTAATAACCATGACAACATGCTAATTTATTTTTAGTAATATAGATCGCTTTAAGACCAAAAAAAAAAGGACTTCAAAATTACCTACGTTTAACTCTAAAAAGTAGAATAATAAATAAAATAATAATATATTTAATAAAAATAAAGTATTAAGATTGGGCTTAAGGACTATAATTTTTAATTAAGAATGAGCAATTTATAAAGAGAAAATTATACCATATTTTTTAAAATTTTATATCGCTTTTTTATTTATTTTCATTATTTTTCAGTTTTATACTTATATTTTTTATATATAAAATATGCTTCTCTTTTCTTTTCATCTCTTCTCTTTTGGCCCTTCCTCTCTCTGTCTCTCTCTCTCTTCTTTTTTTTTTCTTTTCTTTATCTTTCGATTATTTCTCCATTTCTAGTTCCAAGATATTATTGGCATAATAATATAGAATTATAGAAAAAAATTTCAATTAATCCCTTAAGTAAGGATCAATAGGACTTTCATAATCCAACATATGGGCTCATCCGCCTCGTCTTCAGTACCAATCACTGTATCATCATCCATCTCCTTACCAGGCACTGTATCTTCACCAAACTCCATACCCCTCGCATATATAGCTCCCTCAATTATCAAATTAGAATTAGGAGGCCGCCTTGATCACTGTGAGTAAGAAACAATAGTAGATGAAGGAGCTCGACCCATTACCAAGTTTGTTTTCTTGTCAAGAGTGGTAGGAAAGGAACAAAAGTTTGTTCGATCTGTAAAGAATAATGCAAATCTGAAGTGCGTTATGTAATATTTTGAGAAAAAATATGTAATAATAAAAATAATAATGAAAAAAATATTTTAAAAAAATAATAATAAATTAAGTTAAAAAAATTTGGTTAGTAATTAATTAAATTAAAATAAATAAATAATAATATTATTATTATTAATATTATTTCAAAAAAGAGAAGAAATAAATTGGGAGAGAGAAACATTGTAATCAGAGAGAGTAAAAGTAGGATTAGTGGACAGTGTGGATTTTTAACCGATCTACCGTCGATCTCCGTGAGACACATGCCGGACCACAAGGAGCGCTGCTTGGAGACGCATTGATAGCTGTCGAAAATGCCGTCAACGGTCACCAGAGCAGGCCGCATGCCTCGATAAAGCGTCCTACTGGCGTGATTTTTAGACGAGTTTTTTGGCTAGTTTTCAACTTCTTTTTTCGACGACGAATATATTTTTAGATTTCTCTCTTCATAAGCTTTACTTTGACACCTCATTTGCTAATTATGGATGAATATTTAAAAATTTTAATTTATTATAATTTAAAATAATATAAATATATATAATTAGGTTTTTAATTAGTGATTAATATATATATATATTAGTATTATAAATTAATTAGGTTTATACATTATTAGTTAATATTATGAGATAAATTGAAGAAATAAATTTTAATTTGATTCCATTAAGAGAAAATCAATAAAAATAAATAAGTAGATAATTAATGATACAATAACTAAAACTAAATTACATGTTGCGCATTTTAAATAATAACTTAAAATTTTTTAATCTGTTGAGTTTAATTAAAATTTTCATTTGATAGTAAATTATTTATTTATAATTATTTATGTGATAATTTGATTTAAACAAATAAACTACCAATTAAAAGATTTAGTTGTAGATATTAATTATTTAATTACTAGATTAGTTAAGTGATTATAAATAGATGAAAATTTCAAATTTAGAATAGAGTATGATTAAATTAATTAAATAATTAAGTTGTGTATATTTATTAATAAATTGTGGAATAAATTACTTATATTGTACATATATATAATTATGAATCAATAAATTGATAGTTAGTTGTTAGTTAATTTAAAATTTTCATTAAATAAGATTTAAAATTTTTTATTAATATATATATATATATAGATTTTATTAGTTGATTAATTATTTGTAATTGAAATAGAAATAAGTATTATGTATAGTAACTTAGGTAAAATATTTAGGGTTAAAATAAGTTAAAATTTAAAGTTTTATGAATATATTTATAAAATTTCAGAATAAATCAAATTAAATATAAATATATACATATATATATATGTATGCATGTAATATAATAAATTAATTAAAAAAAATAATAATTTAATAATTTGTTAATTAAGTTATGTTAAATACTACTAATAAACTATTAATACATATAAGAGTTTTTATTTATAATTGAATAAAATTGACTAAATTATTTATAAGTTAAAATGAGTTAATTAATTAGTAAATAATCAAACTAGATAGTAAACGAAGTATGAATAAAATTTATAGGAATTCATAAAAATAATTATTTAATTAAAATTTATATTTTTATTATTATGATAATTAAGGTAGTAATTTTTTTTATTAAAAACATAATTAATGTTAAAGTAGTGATTAAATATTAATATTATTATTGTAGTAATAAAGTATTATTATTAAAATTTTTATATTTATTAGTAATTATTAAATTTAGTACAATTATTATTATTATCACTAATTTTTACCACAATTACAACTACCGAATATTAAAATATATTTTTTAAATTTTATTATAAATGTATTTCAATAGCTAGTATTATTTTAATTACAACTATCAAATATTATTTTAATTACAACTATCGAATATTAAAATATATTATTTTAATTTTATTATAAATGTACATAGTATTATTATTTTTATAAAATTATTATTTTATGTTCTAATAAAATATATTATTATTTTATTATATATATATATATGATTTATTAAAATTGTTTTATAATGAAATTAATTTTATAAAAGAATTTGGAAATATAAAATAATATTTATGAATGTATTTAAAATGGAAACAAATAATGGTATATTGATATTTGAATTATAGTATGATAATTATTTATTGATACAGTTAAATAAATATTTTATATGCATTCATTATATATTTTCTAATAGAGACACTTGTGATGATGGGGTATTAAACGAATTGACGAATTATGATTATGATATTGTATTTTGGACAACACTTAGTATACATATAGTCTTTGGTGCGTATATCATGTGGTCGTCCTTTAAGGGCAGCTATACACATGTGTATGACCATGAATATTTACTCTTGGTGCTACCATGCGTCATCACTGTGCCCAAAATGTCATGTTTCACTATTAGATTTCTAGTAAATATATATTTACTTGCGCCTAAGGTATTATGTTATCTATGAACTATATATATTGAGTATATGAAATTATATGATTATATTTTATGACATGATATTTCTTTAAAAAATAAAATAATATACAGTAGTATGAAATTTTATATTAGTAAGTATATAAGAAAAACTTTATTTGTTCCCCATTTGTTATATAATTATCTTCTCACTGAGTAGTTGGATTCATCCCTTATTTATATAAATATTTCAGATACGGTTGAAGAATAGACATGTAGAATACCTCTACTTTTATTCCGTTCAATGCATAGAAAATGTCGGACCAATATAAGCATCTTTTGAACTTATTTAAAAAGTATTTATATTTTTTTGTTGAGTAATAAATAATATGTATTTTAAATGTTAGTAACTATTTGAATGATATTAATGTGTGTAAGAAGAATATTAAGGAAATAAATTATGAGCGATATATTTTTATAATAAAATAACAGTATAATAATTTATGAGATAAGTCCACCCATAAAATTAAGAGAACGGGGTATGACATTTTATGGTATCAGAGCAAAAATTTAAAATTCTGTAGACATTTATGAAAGACCTATATGAATTTAGATAAATAAGAAAATGTGATTTAATTTAAATTATTAGTGTAAAAGGAATCTATAAATATATATATATATACATATTATTATATCTTAAAAAATTATTTTAAATTTTCATAAATGATTATCCAAGAATAAGAGAAATTTTTTTAGGGTGTACTAATATAGAAATATATATATTGTAATTTTAGATAATATATATATAAAGAAAATAATATAATAAATAATACATAGTTGACTTATGTTATATATATATATATTTGTAGGATAATACCGCCGCTATTGTGAGGTGGTAAAGGTCGTGCTAGAAACACTAGCCAGAGAGATTGAGTGGTTAGATTAAAAGATGTTGGCCGACCTCATAGGAATTCTAGTCCATCCTCTTCTGAGGAGGAGTTTATTGATGCTAATGAGACTGAGAGTAGCAGGTAAAATAATGATGCTACTTCACAAGAAGAATTATTCGGAGTAAATCCACCTCCTCCACCTCTAGTTCCACCTGTAGCTGCTCCAGCTATGCCTGCTTTATGGATCCAGGTTTTGGTGTTGCTTTTGCTCAAATGATAAATATAGTTAAGGCAGCAGATAATCAAGTTAAAATTCTTGGGATGTTGTTTCTCACTGTCAGAAATTGGGAGCGAAGATATTTGAGGGGTCTTTGGATTCTAAAAAGGCTGATAGATAGTTAAATAAATTGGAGAAAACATATTCACTTGGTCGCGTATTAGATGAAAATAAATTAAGATATATTCATGCTTTTCTTGATAGTGTGGCTAAAAGTTGGTATAATAGGCTAGTTCATGATTTTGGTGCAAATTTGACTTGGGAGATCTTTGTGGCTAAATTCCAGAAAGAATATATTACTGACAGCTATAGAAGAGAGAAAGAAAATATGTTATTTAATCTTAAGCAAGACGGTATGACCATAACACAGTATGTGGACAGATTTGAAGAATTATATCGATATATGTCTCACTTGATTATCGAGGATAAAGATAGGTGCAGCAGGTTCTATAATAGGTTGCACTATACCATTCATAAGAGTGTGCTCGATTGGCAGAGTTTGAGTTTTTGCACCTTGGTGGATAAAACTTTAGAAGTGAAAAAATTGCTAAGAGAAGAAGTTAAATTTGAACAAAGGAAGAAAAAACAGACACGGGATCCTTTTAGTGGGGGTCCTGAGGGACAATTCAAGAGAGGTAGCGGTTCTCATTCTAGATTTAGTCATGATGGTATGAGTAAAGTTGTACAAATAAGATCAAACTAGCAGAGTAATAGGTCTCAGGCTAGTAGTAGCATGATGGGTCAGTCCCTTAGTAATTCGGGTAGCACTTATAATTTCAAATAGGGCAGTGGTATGGGAGATGAACAGAGCAGGCAATGTTTTTCTCAATGTACAACCTGTGGCGAGTATCATTTGGGAGAATATAGAAAAAAATCTTTAGTCTTTTTTCACTATGGAGATACAGGTCATTATATGAGAGACTGTCCTTTGCTTGTTCATTCTAACACTTCAGCATAGGGATCTTCTGCACCTAATAATCAAATCAGGATGCATCATCTAGTAAACCACTTAACTGGGCTCGAGTTTTTGCTATTACATAACAAGAAGCAGTTGCATCACCAGAAATTGTGATGGGTATGTTATCTATTTTTGGTCGTGATGCACATATTCTTATCGATTCTGGTTCCACACATTTATTCATATCTCGTTCATTTGTCACATACGCGAATAAGAATTTGAGTTCTTTAGAAAGTAAGTTAGTAGTGAGTTTTCCAGTTGGCACATCTATGAAGTGTGAACACGTGTATAAAAATTTAGAAGTCAGAATGGGTGATTTTGAGTTGTTAGCAAATCTTGTTCCTTTGCTCATACTAGAATTTGATATTATTTTAGGGATAAATTTGCTATCTCGCCACCATGCTTCAGTTAATTGTTATGAGAAGAAGGTGATTTTTAGTCTGCCTGAACATCATAACCTTATATTTTGCGGTGAGCAGAAGTTATTTTCATCTTGTGTTATTTCTGCTATGACGGCTCAAAAATTTATTAACAAGGGTTATCAAGCATATCTAGCACAAGTGATTGATACACATTTAGAAGGGCTTAAATTGAAAGATACACCTATAGTATGCGATTTTTCAGAAGTTTTTCCTAAAGAGCTTCCAGGTTTACCTCCTAATAGAGAAGTGAAATTTTTCTATTGATGTTCATCCTGGTATAGCTCCTATCTCTCAAGCTCCTTATAGAATGACTCTTGCAAAGTTAAAGGAATTGAAGATGCAATTATAGAAATTATTAAATAAAAGATTTATTAGACCCAGTATTTCACCCTAGGGAGCTTCTATGTTATTTGTGAAGAAGAAAGATGGCCCTATGAGGTTGTGCATTGACTATAGGCAACTAAACTGGGTCACTATCCAAAATAAATATCATTTACCCCGCATTGATAATCTTTTTTATCAGCTTCAAGGTGTCAAAGTCTTTCCAAGATAGACTTGTGATCGGTGTATCACCAGTTGAAAATAAAGGAGTCAGATGTGCCTAAGGCAACCTTTAGAACTCGTTATGGATATTATGAATTTTTAGTAATGTCATTTAGGTTAACCAATGCCCCAACTGCTTTCATGGATCTTATGAATCGGGTATTTCATTCTTATTTGGATAGGTTTGTAATTGTATTTATTGATGATATCCTTGTGTATTTTCGAAGTAGAGAAGAGCATGAGGAATACTTAAAATTGTATTACAAATCTTGAGGAGCAAACAGTTGTATGTTGATGCGTGCCGTTAGTGCTATATGCAATTACCGCAAGTGCACGGGTCGCTCAAGTAATATAGTAGTGAGTGAGTATCGTTCCTCTGGGGACAAGGCCAAGTACTAGTGCAAATCTTAATCGTTGTTTAGCGAATTAATAGTTGTGTGATGTGTTGTAACTAAAATCAACTAATTAATGAATGAAAGGAAATTAAATGTTGTGCACAAAAGATTTATAATGATATTAATAGAACTATCCAGATATTGAATCCCCCTAGCCTCAATAATATTTATAAACAATCCATTCAGCTAAATCGTTTAATCAAATTGAATTGGCATTCCTCTAACTTAGATTAAAGCCTCTCTCGAGTGGATTAATCCCTAATCACTAAGTAGAGTGCCAGAATCTCTTCTCAAAACACAATTAAATAGGTCATGCATTAAGGACAAGGAACTATAAACCAAAAGATCTTGTAGGTCTATCTCTAGCACCCCAATCAATCCTCAATCCTTATAAGTATTCAATTCACATCAAGCTTTCTCAAGTCAATAATATGAAAATAATAACCAATCAATAAGCATGCTATTATCAATTGGAAATAACAACAAGTATCATAAGAATAACACAACTCAATTAATTGATTCAACTGAATACAATTGTTCAATTCATACAAATTGGCTAGGGTTCATCAACATCTAGATAGAAAAAAGATTTAGTTCATATTCACAGCTAGAAAAACAGAGTAATATAAATGAGTAAAAGAAACCAAACAATTCATGGCAGTGAATCTGTATTTCTTCACTTGAGCTCTTGATTCTTGGTTTAGGGCTTGTGTATGATGTGGGTCTTTCTTCAAACTCAGCTCAAGACCCTTCTCCTTGCTCCAGCAGATGGCTTCTCCTCCTCTTCTTCCTTCTCTGTTCCAGCAATGCTCCAGCAAAAACTGCTATTCTTCTCCCCCTCTTCTCTTTTTATTTCTCTCCCAATCTCCAGCCCATACCTACAGCTCACTCAACCCATCCATTGTCTACCACTTTCCCTTGGTTCATCACCCTTTTCCCTGATTTAGGCAAGCTCTTCTTTTCTTGTTCTTTCCTTTTGACAAAGGCCAGCTGTTGTCCCCCACTTATTCCCCAATCAGTGCAAAGAATCTCACTTTTTGACAGGTGACACGACCACTGACATGCCCATGTCACTGGGCGTGTCATAGGCACTGTGATTCTGAACAAAGGGCACGCCCATTGACACGCCCGTGTTCATGGGCGTGTCATAGCTACTGTAAGTCTGAATAAAAGGCACGTTCCTTGGCACGCCCTTGGTACCGGGCGTGTGACAGCTACTGTGAGTCTGGATGAAAGGCACGTCCACTGACACGCCCGTGGTCCTGGGTGTGTCACAGCTACTGTGACTTTGGATAAATGGCACGATCATTGGCACGCCCGTGGTCCTGGGCGTGTCACAGCTACTGTGACCCTGGACAAATGGCACGTTTGGTGACACGCCTATGCAGCTGGACTTGTCATAGCAACAAAATGCAATAACAAGGGCACGCCTATTGACACGCCCGTGTTTATGGGCGTGTCCATTGATAGATTTTTTCTCTTTTCTTCTAATTTCGTCCGTAATTGCTCCAAAATGACCAAAAACCTCAAATTATCGAGAATCCCTGCAATTAACCTTAAAATGCACTTTGAACAAACAAATCAAACTCAATTGGATAATAATCATGTTAAGAAATGGGAGTAAAATATCATTAATTGTGTACTTATCAAATTCCCCCAGACTTGAGTTTTTGCTTGTCCTCAAGCAAACTAAATCACTGCAATAAGCAGAAATGACGGAATCCCTCTATAAGGAAAAATAAAGTTTTGACAATGCTCGAATCGGATAACCTCACTTTCTCAACCAAAAATAATTCATAATCATAACAGCTGAATCAAGAAGTTTCAAAATAAAAATTTCACATACCTAAAACCTGAAAATCCAGAGTTAAAAAATTGAGCATAAAATTCCAGCAAATCCAAATGCCATGAACAAAGTACGAAAAAAATGAATTTTCTCTTAAGCATTCTAACCCTTAAATTATTATTATTATTATTATTATTATATATATATATATTTTAAAGAGCCCGACTTGTTTGAACTGATACTAGCCTTTTGACGCGAAGGTAAACATTTGTGATGCCGACCCCCGGTTACTCAGTTAGAATCACCGTTCAAATGGCTACTAGCACTATTCATGATTCCAACTCATTTGTAGTCAAAATCGACGGAACAGGGAAAAATTTTCAAAGCTCCTTTAATTAGAATTTTTTTTTCAAGGGTTGAAAACTTAAGGGTCGTACTAAATCCGACTCAAGAATCTATAGAATTATATTATGCTCAAAAATGTAACTAAGGTTTTAAATTCCAGTAATGTTCCAATTTCCATCAATCCACAACTAACTATAGCCATTACAATCGATCCTCAACAATTGATCGAAATCACTAAGTTAACCTCAACAAGAAATTGTCATTTAGGAAATCTCAAATTAGTTTAACATGTAAAGGAAAATCACATCAAATCATACTTATCATAACAATTTAGCTTACTTAGCAGGCATTGATTGAGACAAATGAATTAAAAAATGAAGTAGTAGAAATTTATTCAATAAAAGTATACCTCTCCCCCTTACTTAAGATGCACATTGTCCTCAATGTGTGCGCAATACATGAAATAATGAAGAGAGAGAATAACTGCCCTTTTTCATGTCCATGAGTGGATGAAAATGATTACGGTGCCGAGAGTGCGGTGAATGAGGTTTTGCAGCAAAATAATATTCTACAATGCTCTCAAAACAAGGTTAATATATAAATAAATAAAGAAAGGAAACAATGCTTAAAGAAAATAATAATAATAATAATCCAAAAGCAATTAAACAGAAGAAAAACTAAAAAAAAGCGTATTAAATAAGTAAAGAAATAAAAGACGACATTAAAAGAAAATTAAAATGTGGCTAGTCACTGCTGGTCTCATCATCATCGGAGACATCAATCTGTGGAGCAGGTTCTGGTGCAGGTGTCGGTGTACGGGCAGGTGGCTGATAAGGTGGAGGTGGTGGCTGATAAGGTGGAGGTGGTGGCTGTGAAGGGTGAAATCCCTGATACCGCCAGAATTCCAACATGGATTGCTCAAGCCACTGCCGCCTCAAGATCTCGTGATCCAACTGGGCTTGGATCTCCTCCTGCTGGATTAAAATCATATTCTGGTTTAGCTCGATATTGCCTATCTTACCTTCAATCCGACACATCTGACGCTCAAACTCTGTGGGTTTTCTATCATCATCCCACTCCTCATTAATTGACTGGCGCCAATCCCGGAATGCAGGAGGCTGGACAAAAGAAGGCCCGGCAGAAGAGGGTCCAGCAGCAGCAGATGGTTCAGCAGCAGCAGATGGTCCAGCAGCAGAAGGTCCAGCAGCAGAGGGTCCAGCAGGATAATCTGACGGTGGAGGTGGTGGTATATCGGAGGTAGGAGCAGAAGGAGCTGCCTCTGGTATATCTGAATCCATAGGAGCAGCCCGTAGCCCAGCTACCTTTTCCCTGTTCAACCTCTTAAGTGTGTCCATACCCAACAGCTTGGGCATACCATCCACCGTCATAGGGAGGCAACCATCTAACACACCTAGCCGCTGAGCAAGTCTCGTGATATACATGCCACCATGTAGAGTACCTGAAGCTCCCTTCCTAGACTGCTCATGAAAGAAATGGGTGATGGCATGGGCTACATTGCACCGGATCTTCTGTTGCATGCAGTGCAAAAAAAATAGATCTCTCAAGGTCACCACCCCTGTACTGCTCAGTCGGGTTGTAAGAGTGTGAATCAACAGATTATGCACCACCCGGCAGGGGAAAGAATCAAAGTTGGATGCCTTGGAGACCTTGGGCTGATATCTATCGGCAGTGGGTACAAAGTCATGCCAAACCCGAGGGGGAACAACATCATATTCAGTAAAATCCACCTCGGCGCTGAGATACTCGACGGTCTGGACATCCTGTTCTGTATATAACCCTAGATGTACCCCAAGGTCATTGATGCTCATGTGGAACCTCTGCCCTCCCAGTCGAAATTTAATTGTCGGCTCAGTGATGGAAATTTTGGTCTTCTGGTATTGGAAGGTGCAGTAAAACTCAAGTGTAAGCTCTCGGTATGAGGGCTCGTGGATAGAGAAGAGCTGCCCCCACCCCGGTTGATCAATCATTTCTTTCACCTCTGCAGCAATATTAACCATTTCCATAGCCTCCCAGTCTAAGAACCGAGGTGCCGACCATTCTTTGTTTCCAAATAGTTTGAAGCGTCGTCATTCCTCAGCGTTGGAAAATTTGAGACACTTGTGTCCCGCCATGAATTTAGAAGTTGGGCGGGTAGCAGGTTGGCTGGAACTGCCCTCCCCTCAGGCCCGTTTGGCTGGAAGCTGAGAAGATGATTGCTTGCGAGGGCCCATTTTCGATTATCCTGCAGAATAAATCAAACGGTTTGTCAATAACGAAAGCATAGCACAATACAAGTTCAACCGAAATGCAGACAATATAACGCCACACAACGTAATCCAACCCGAACGACAGCACACAGTTAAATCAATCTCCACCATAACAGCATAATATCCACAAACCACAAGTAACTAGGATTAATCAAACAATTTCAAAACCAACATATTATTCAATTTCAAATAACACAACAGAGTGACGCAAACGATTGATCAACAAAACAATTCTAAAATTAAAACAACATATTATTTGATTAATCAACAATTCAAAACAAATCTAAAATCAAACATATTCCGAATCAAACGGAATTCAAAACGACAATCATAATCAAACGCCATAAAAATTAAAAACACACCGGAATAAAGCAAATAAATCACGAAATTGCGAATTTCATGGTAAACACAAGCAAATACAAGGAATGTATATGAAAAATGAAAGAAAAATGAAATAAAACAAACAACAATCGAAAAAAATTTAAATCTCGTACCTGAAATCGCAAATCCGAGTGAAAATGAGTAGTTACAATGGAAAAACGAGAGATCACATGCAAAGAATGCAAGCTGGGAGTAAAAATCGTTCAAAAACCGAATGGTTGTGTGAATGAGCCGGTGAAAATGCAGAAAATTTGAGAGAAAACGAGAGAGAATGAGAGAAAATTTTGAGTTTTTTGGAAAAATGGGCGTGGGAGCTATATATAAAAACGTCAACACGCCCAGCGACACGCCCGTGTTACTGGGCGTGCCCCACGATTTAAAAAGCCAGTTCGCGTGACACTCTCTTAGACACGGACGTGTCCCTGGGCATGTCACAGGTACTGGAGGAAATTACAATTGACACGCCCAACAATACGGGAGTGCTTGTGGGCGTGTCATACATTCTGTGACACACATGCAAACTACACGCCCACTAGTCTGGGCGTGTTCCTGGGGGGGTGCCCATTTTTGAATTTTGAATTTTTTTTAGAGACACGTCCATGGACACGGTCGTGTCCATGGGCGTGTAGTTGCTACTGTCTGAAAAGATAATTTACACGCCCACTGACACGGTCGTGTTCATGGGCGTGTTATAGCTACTGCCTGAAAAACATAATGACACGCCCACTGACACGGGCGTGTCCATGGGCGTGTGCTCAATTTATTCTCCAAAAATCAAATTCCCTCTGCAACTTCAGATTAGGCAAAACAACAACCAACCATTCAATAAAAGAAAGTTAAAACAAAATGACAACACAAACCAAAAACATAAAAAAAACGGCGAGTTGTCTCCCACCCAGCACTTCTTTAACGTCGTATTAGTTGGACGGTCGGACGAATGTCCCTAATCTTGGAGGTATAAAACCTCCTTGAAGGCCTGTATTTCCCCCTCCAAAATAAGATTTGAGCCTGTGCCCATTGACTTTGAAACCTCCTTTTTCCGGGTGGCTTATTTCAACCACTCCGTAAGGGAAAACTTCCTTGACAGTAAAAGGACCGGACCATCGAGATTTCAACTTACCTGGAAAGAGTCGAAGCCTTGAATTATACAGCAATACCTGATCTCCTGCTTGAAACTCTTTCTGTTTCTTGATGTGAGAATCATGCCATCTCTTGGTACGTTCCTTGTACATTCTTGCATTGTCATAAGCCTGCAACCTCCACTCGTCTAGTTCATTCACCTGTAATTTTCGCCTTTCACCTGCACAAGCTAGATCAAGGTTAATCTATTTTATTGCCCAATATGCATGATGTTCTATCTCAACAGGTAAATGGCAAGCTTTTCCATATACCAATCTAAATGGCGTAGTGCCTAAGGGAGTTTTAAAAGCAGTTCTAAAAGCCCATAGAGCATTGTCCAATTGCTTAGACCAATCCTTTCGGGATCGCTCAACAGATTTTTCCAGAATTCGTTTGATCTCCCTATTTGTGTTCTCGACTTGGCCACTGGTTTGGGGGTGATAGGGAGTAGCAAACCTATGTGTAACTCCTAATCTTTTTAAAACCTTTTCAAGCTGAGCGTTACAAAAATGAGTACCCCTATCACTGATAATTGCTTTTGGCGTGCCAAATCGAGAAAACAATTTCTTCAAAAATTGCACTACAACCCTAGCATCATTGGTTGCCAAAGCTTGGGCTTCAGGCCATTTAGACACATAATCTATAGCTACCATAATGTATTTGTTGCCAAAAGAGTTGGAAAATGGTCCCATAAAATCAATTCCCCATACATCAAAAATTTCACAAACTAGAATCCCATTTTGGGGCATCTCATCACGAGATGAAATGTTTCCAGCCCTTTAGCATTGATCACAGCGAACTACAAATTCGTAGCTATCTTTAAACAAAGTGGGCCAATAGAATCCTGATTTTAGTACCTTTTAAGCAGTTCTATTGGCCCCCATATAACCACCAGCTGGTCCGGCATGGCATTGACTAAGGATGTTCATTATTTCGGGCCATGCCACACATCTTCGGATCATGTGATCCTTACACAACTTAAACAAAAAGGGATCCTCCCAAAAATAATACTTTGGATCAGAAAAGAATTTCTTCTTTGCTTGATAAGTTAAGTCCTTAGGGAGTTCCCTAACAGCTAAATAATTTGCGAAGTCTGCAAACCATGGTGTTTCAAATTTTAAATCACTTACCTCACTTACCATGGCGTACAGCTGTTCATCGGGGAAGTGATCATCAATGTCCTCTTCTTCAAGTCTCTCTAGGGTCGGATTCTCCAAGCGAGAGAGATGATCTGCTGCAAGATTTTCGGCTCCCTTCTTATCTTGAATTGTTAAGTCGAATTCCTGCAACAACAAAACCCATCGAATTAGTCTAGGTTTAGCATCAACTTTCGCGAATAAGTACCTTAAAGCTGAATGGTCTGTATACACAATCACCCTTGACAAGATTAGATATGATCTAAACTTGTCAAAAGCAAAAACCACAGCTAGCAGCTCTTTCTCTGTAGTTGTGTAATTGGCTTGAGCTGCGTTCAAGGTCTTGCTCGCATAGTAGATAGGCTGAAAGTATTTTTCTTTGTGTTGACCCAAGAATGCTCCTACTGCAAAGTCACTTGCATCACACATCAGTTCAAATGGTAGATTCCAATTAGGAGCTACCATGATTGGAGCATGGGTCAATTTCTCCTTTAGGGTCTTGAATGCTCTCAGACATTCCTCATCAAAAATAAAATCGACATCCTTCTCAAGGAGTCTTGTCAATGGACGGGCTATCTTAGAGAAATCTCTAATGAACCTTCGATAAAAACCCGCATGCCTTAGGAAGCTTCTGATGGCTTTCACAGATGTGGGTGGTGGTAGCTTCTCAATGATGTCTATCTTTGCCTGATCCACCTCAATGCCCTTGCTCGAAATCTTGTGTCCCAACACAATTCCTTCTTGAACCATGAAATGACACTTTTCCCAATTAAGCACCAAATTGGTTTCCTCACATCTCTTCAAGATCCTCTCAAGGTTTTCCAAACATTTTTCAAATGAGCTGCCATAGACTGAGAAATCATCCATAAACACCTCCATAATATCCTCTATTAGCTCATCAAAGATTGCTATCATGCACCTTTGGAAAGTTGCAGGTGCATTACACAACCCGAATGACATTCTTCGATATGCAAATGTCCCATATGGGCAGGTGAATGTAGTCTTCTCTTGGTCTTCCGGTGCAATAGGAATTTGGAAATAGCTTGAAAGGCCATCCAAAAAGCAGTAGTATTCATGGCCGGATAACCTCTCCAACATTTGATCAATGAAGGGTAAAGGAAAATGATCCTTTCTAGTTGCATCATTCAATTTTCTGTAGTCAATGCAAACCCTCCAATCGGTAACTGTTCTTGTTGGAATCAGCTCATCATTTTCATTAGGGATCACAGTCATCCCTCCTTTCTTCGGTACTACTTGAACTGGGCTCACCCAAGAACTATCCGAGATCGGATATATAATCCCTGCATCAAGTAGTTTTATCACTTCAGCCTTCACTACATCTTTCATCTTTGGGTTTAGCCTCCTCTGTGGTTGCACTACTGGCTTGAATTCATCCTCCATCAGTATCTTGTGAGTGCAATAGGATGGACTAATCCCCTTTATATCTGCTATCTTCCAAGCTATCACTTGCTTATGTTTTTGCAACAATTGGATGAGTTTTTCTTTCTGCTTAGAAGATAGGTGGGAACTCAGAATTATGGGCAATCTCTTTTTCTCTGCCAAAAACCCATACTCAAGGTGATCCGGAAGAGGCTTCAGTTCCAAGTTGGGTGGATCAATCACCGATGGTTTTGGCTTTTCTTCCTTTGGCATTTCAATGGTCTCATATGCCCTGCATTTGAATGATTTGCTTGCTTCAAGAAAAGCAAGCTGTTCCATTGCTTCTTGACCCTCAATATTTTCCTGCAATAAACACAACTCAAGGGGATCCTTGGAAATAATGTTAGTTAAACAGTTTACGGTCTCATGCTCAACAACATCATTGCATGATTCCGCCTCATCAAGTGAAAGTGAATGTTTCATGGCATCATGTATCCTAAAAATTACTTTCTCCTCACCCACTCTCAAAGTCAATGTGTCGTCATGAACATCAATGAGGGCACGGGCTGTATTTAGAAATGGCCTACCAAGAATAAGCAAAACATCCGCATCCTCATCAATATCAATGACAACAAAATCATTGGGGAAAATGAAATCCCCGACTTTTACCAACACATCTTCTATTATGCCACGAGGGTGGACTACCAATTTATCGGTAAGTTGGATGGTCATGAGTGTTGGTTTAGGTTGACCAATGCCTAGCTCTTTAAACATTTTATAGGGCATAACACTTATGCTAGCCCCCAAATCAGCTAAAGCACTTTTAACCTCAAGATTACCTATAAAACATGGAATGGTAAAACTACCTGGATCTTTTAATTTCTTAGGTAATCTTCTTTGCAAAATTGCTGAACTTTTTTCAGATAAATGCACTAAAGATACTTCCTCAAGTTTCCTTTTGTTAGAAAGGATATCTTTCAAAAATTTAGCATACTTAGGCATTTGTGAAAAAGCTTCAGCAAATGGAATGTTAATATGCAATTGTTTAAAGAGTTCAAGAAACTTACCGAACTAAGCATCAATCTTGTCCTTGTTCAGCCTTGCCGGATAGGGTACTCTAGGTCGGTATTCCTTCAAATTGGGGCTGCTTGCTTGTGGCTACTTCTCTCTTTCACTTTCAAGTGCAGCTTTCTCTCCTCAAGTGGTAGGAGGATCATCATCTTTTTCTTTTTCTTGTTCTTCAGCCCTTTTCTTTTCCACATCTTTATTGATCTCTTTACCACTCCTTAGCGTAATTGCCTTAACCTGCTCTTTAGGGTTTGCCTCAGTTTTGCTAGGTAAACTTCCCTGTGGTCTCTCACTGAGCAATTTGGCAATTTTCCCCACCTGATTCTCCAAATTGTGAATGGAGGCTTGTTGATTTCTAAGGGTGGTTTCAGTTGATTGAAACCTTGTTTCAGAAGCTGCTATAAATTTCTCCATCATGTCCTCCAAACTACTCTTTCTTGGAGGGGCAGCTTGTTGATGTTGGGGTTGCTGGAATCCAGGGGGAGGTCTTGGATTATTTTGATTGTTCCATGAGAAATTTGGATGATTCCTCCACCCTGGATTGTATGTGTTGCTGTATGGATTATTCTGTTGTTGCCTTGGCATATTCCCAACATAATCTACCTGCTCTTGCTTGGCAAACATGTTGCCACTTTGGCAATCTTGACTTTGGTGTCCACCTCCACACCATTCACAAGACATTACCTGCATAACTTTCCCAGAAGAAGAAGAAGCCAAAGAATCAAACTTCTTATTCAATGCTTCTAATTGGGCTGTCAATGCCACCACCGGATCTAATTGGTGTGATCCCATGGCCTTCAGCTTTCCTTGCTCTCTTGGGGCTTGCCATTGATAATTGGTGATGGCCATATCTTCAATTAAGTCCATTGCTTGTTCAGGTGTCTTGTTGTTTATGGTACCACCAGCTGCTGCATTAATGGATTGCTTACTTACATAATTCAATCCATTGTAAAATGTTTGAATTTGTAGCCATAGTAGAAGCCCGTGATGAGGACACCTTCTTAGCAAATCTTTGAATCTCTCCCAGGCATCATAGAGAGTCTCACCATCTTGTTGCAAAAAGGATGAGATGTCATTCCTCAACTTGGCAGTTTTTGTTGGTGGAAAGTATTTCTCTAAGAACTTCTCTGCCAATTGGGCCCAGGTGGTAAAAGTTCCTGGAGGAAAGGATTTCAACCACTTCTTTGGTCTGTCTCTAAGAGAAAATGGGAACAACCTCAGCCTAATTGCATCTTCTGAGACATTGTTTATCTTAAATGTGTCACAAATCTCCAGAAAATTCTCAAGATGTGCATTAGGATCTTCATCAGGGAACCCATCGAATTGACAAGTCTGCTGCACCATTTGAATCACATTCGCCTTAATTTCGAAGTTGTTTGCAGCAACTGTCGGCCTCCGGATACTAGATTCAGCCCCATTCAAATTGGGCTTAGCAAACTCCTGCATTGTTCTTGGTCCAGCTCCTTCCATTACTTCGAACATTTCTTCTTGTTCAACTTCCAGATTTACTCTTGAACTTACGTCTTCTAGATCTGCCTCCTCTTCTTCCTTTTGCTTTCTCCTTAGCGTTCTCTCTAGTTCTGGGTCTAACTCCAGTAGTTGGGAGGAGCTAGATCTGGTCATAAACAATAAGAAATACCTACAATGATAGTAAATCAGCAAGAACTAAAATTAAAAATGATTAAAAAGAAAACTAAATCAACAATCTTAATTATATTACTAATATTGAAACCGTTGTCTCCGGCAGCGGCGCCAAAAACTTGATGCGTGCCGTTAGTGCTATATGCAATTACCGCAAGTGCACGGGTCGCTCAAGTAATATAGTAGTGACTGAGTATCGTTCCTCTGGGGACAATGCCAAGTACTAGTGCAAATCTTAATCGTTGTTTAGCGAATTAATAGTTGTGTGATGTGTTGTAACTAAAATCAACTAATTAATGAATGAAAGGAAATTAAATGCTGTGCACAAAAGATTTATAATGATATTAATAGAACTATCCAGATATTGAATCCCCCTAGCCTCAATAATATTTATAAACAATCCATTCAGCTAAATCGTTTAATCAAATTGAATTGGCATTCCTCTAACTTAGATTAAAGCCTCTCTCGAGTGGATTAATCCCTAATCACTAAGTAGAGTGCCGGAATCTCTTCTCAAAACACAATTAAATAGGTCATGCATTAAGGACAAGGAACTATAAACCAAAGGATCTTGTAGGTCTATCTCTAGCACCCCAATCAATCCTCAATCCTTATGAGTATTCAATTCACATCAAGCTTTCTCAAGTCAATAATATGAAAATAATAACCAATCAATAAGCATGCTATTATCAATTGGAAATAACAACAAGTATCATAAGAATAACACAACTCAATTAATTGATTCAACTGAATACAATTGTTCAATTCATACAAATTGGCTAGGGTTCATCAACATCTAGATAGAAAAAAGATTTAGTTCATATTCACAGCTAGAAAAACAGAGTAAGATAAATGAGTAAGAGAAACCAAACAATTCATGGCAGTGAATCTGTATTTCTTCACTTGAGCTCTTGATTCTTGGTTTAGGGCTTGTGTATGATGTGGGTCTTTCTTCAAACTCAGCTCAAGACCCTTCTCCTTGCTCCAGCAGATGGCTTCTCCTCCTCTTCTTCCTTCTCTGTTCCAGCAATGCTCCAGCAAAAACTGCTGTTCTTCTCCCCCTCTTCTCTTTTTATTTCTCTCCCAATCTCCAGCCCATACCTCCAGCTCACTCAACCCATCCATTGTCTACCACTTTCCCTTGGTTCATCACCCTTTTCCTTGATTTAGGCAAGCTCTTCTTTTCTTGTTCTTTCCTTTTGACAAAGGCCAGCTGTTGTCCCCCACTTATTCCCCAATCAGTGCAAAGAATCTCACTTTTCGACAGGTGACACGACCACTGACACACCCATGTCACTGGGCGTGTCATAGGCACTGTGATTCTGAATAAAGGGCACGCCCGTGTTCATGGGCGTGTCATAGCTACTGTAAGTCTGAATAAAAGGCATGTTCTTTGGTATGCCCGTGGTACCGGGCGTGTGACAGCTACTGTGAGTCTGGATGAAAGGCACATCTTTGGTATGCCCGTGGTCCTGGGCGTGTCACAGCTACTGTGACTTTGGATAAATGGCACGATCATTGGCACGCCCGTGGTCCTGGGCGTGTCACAGCTACTGTGACCCTAGACAAATGGCACGTTTGGTGACACGCCTATGCAGCTGGACGTGTCATAGCAACAAAATGCAATAACAAGGGCACGCCTATTGACACGCCCGTGTTCATGGGCGTGTCCATTGACAGATTTTTTCTCTTTTCTTCTACTTTCGTCCGTAATTGCTCCAAAATGACCAAAAACCTCAAATTATCGAGAATTCCTGCAATTAACCTTAAAATGCACTTTGAACAAACAAATCAAACTCAATTGGATAATAATCATGTTAAGAAATGGGAGTAAAATATCATTAATTGTGTACTTATCATATGTCAAGCTTAGTAAATGTGAATTTTGGATGGATAGAGTAGTATTTTTAGGTCATGTTATATCAACAGAGGGAGTTTATATAGATCCTAAGAAGATAAAAGCTATGATGAACTGGAAGCCGCCAACAAATTCAACAGAAGTGAGAAGTTTTTTAGGCTTGGCAGGTTATTATGGACATTTTGTTCAAAATTTCTCCCTTATTGCTTCAGCATTGACAAAACTGCTAAGGAAGAATGTGAAGTTTAACTGGACTGAGGAGTGTCAACATAGCTTTGAAAAACTAAAAGCCTATTTGACTTCTGCTCCTGTTCTTACTCTTCCTTCAGGCGATGGTGGTTATATAGTGTATAGTGATGCTTCAAGAAAAGGTTTGAGATGTGTCTTAATGCAACATGGAAAGGTGATCACTTATGCATCTACACAGCTTTGACCATATGAAATGAATTATCCCACTCATGATCTTAAACTTGCTGCTGTGGTTTTTGCCCTAAAAATTTGGAGGCATTATCTTTATGGAGAAAAGTATTAGATATTTACCGATCATAAGAGTTTAAAGTATCTTCTTTTCCAGAAGGACTTGAACTTAAGGCAGAGATGATGGATTGAGCTGCTGAAGGACTATGATTGCACTATTGAATATCATCTAGGAAAGGCTAATGTTGTAGCCGATGCTCTAAGCCGAAAATATTTTGGTAGTCTATTTCATATCTAGATGGTACGATTTCGTTGTTATTAGACCTTCGATCATTGGGAGTGGATTTGATGATGAATGAATCTGGGGCGCTATTGCAACTTTTAAGGTTAGACCGATCTTAATAGAAAGAGTTAGAGAAGCTCAAGTTCAAGATGAGAAAATGAAGAAGACCACCAATGGTGTAAAGGCAGGTACTCATACAGATTATTCTATCAGAGAAGATGGCACCTTAGTACTTAGTAGCAAATTATGTGTACCAAATATTGATACTTTAAAAAAGAGAAATAATAAAAGAAGCTCACTACTCTGCATATTCTATGCATCCGGGTAGTACCAATATATAGAACACTTAAAGAAAACTATTGGTGGAAGGATATGAAGAAGGATATAGTAGAATTTGTAGCAAAATGCTTGGTGTGTCAACAAGTTAAGGCAGAACATCAACATTCTTCGGGTCTTCTACAACCTCTTTCGATTCATGAATGCAAATGAGAGCATATTACTATGGACTTTATTTCTGGCTTGCCCCGTACTCAGCAGGGTCATGATGCAATTTGGGTGGTTGTGGAAAGGTTGACAAAGTCATCTTACTTTTTACCTATTAGAATAGATTTCTCTCTTGATAAGCTTGCAAAAATTTATGTGAAGGAGATCGTAAGATTGCATGGTGCTCCTGTATCTATAGTATCAGATAGAGATCCACGATTTACTTCCATATTTTAGCCTAGTCTGCAGAATGCATTGGGTACAAAGGTAAAGTTCAGTACTTCTTTCACCCTCAAACAAACAGATGGTCAGTCGGAGCACACCATCTAGACTTTAGAGGATATGCTTAGAGCCCGTGTCCTGAAATTCAAAGGAAGTTGGGATAAGCATTTACCATTGATGGTGTTTGCTTATGATAACAATTTTCACTCAAGTATCGGTATGTCGCCTTATGAAGCATTATACGAAAGAAAATATAGAACTCAAGTATGCTAGGATAAAGTAGGAGAAAGAGAATTAGTGGGTCCAAAATTAATTCAGATGACTGTTGTTAAAGTTCAATTGATTAGAGATAGACTAAAGGTGGCACAAGATAGATAGAAGAGCTATGCAGATTTGAAAAGAAAGGATATCGAGTACGATGTGAGTGATAGAGTATTTTTAAAGATCTCTCCATGGAAAGGTGTAGAACGATTTGTTAAATGGAAAAAGTTAAGTCCCCGGTTTATTGAGCCTTATGAGATTGTGGAAACGATCGGCTCTGTTGCTTATAAAATTATACTACCACCAGAATTATCTCAAATATATGATGTCTTTCATGTATCCATGTTGAGAAAGTACATAAACGATCTTTCACATGTACTCCAGAGACAACCAGTGGAATTATAAGAAGATTTGACCTATAAATAAGAACCAATTACAATTTTAGCTTTAGAAGAGAGAGTCTTAAGAAACAAGGTTATTCCTTTATTGAAGGTCTTATGGAATAATCATTCGAAAAAAGAAGCTACTTGGAAAAGAGAACAAGATATGATTGCTCATTATCCTCATTTGTTTTCATCCATAAGTGAGTAGAAATTCGGGGATGAATTTTTATTTTAGGGGGGAAGACTGTAATATCTTGAAAAAAATATAATAAAAAAAATTAAAAAAAATATTTAAAAAATAATAATAAATTAAGTAAAAAAATTAGTTACTAATTAATTAAATTAAAATAAATAAATAATAATAATCATATTAATATTAATTAAAAAAGAGAAAAGAAAGAAATCGAGAGAGAGAAATAGTGTAATCGAAGAGGGGAAAAGGGGGGTTAGTGGACAGTGTGAGTTTTTAACCGATCTATAGCCAACCATTGACCTTTGTGAGACACGCGCCTGATCACAAAGAGCGTCGCTCGAAGACGCGTCGATAGCAGCCGAAAATGCCATCAACGGCCAGCGGAGCAGGCCGCATGCACCGATAAAGCGTCTTGTCGGCGTGTTTTTTCGACGAGTTTTTCTGCCAGTTTTAGTGTCACGACCCAAACTGGGGAGCCGGGACCGGCGTAAGGCTATACCTAAGTACAACCTTACAAGCCTAATTCAAATTTATTATTATAGCGCAAAATTACTAACTTCAATAAATTTAATCCATAATCAAGCCATCAATAGAAAATGATACTATTCAAAATCAAGTTCAATAACTAAAACTCAAACTAGATGCAAAGAAACAGTCTACTCCTTATTACAAGAAAAAGGGTTCGGACACGGCCCGCCCAAAAATATTCAGAAATCTCTATGGAGTAAAGAAAATATGCAGACGAACCAAAATCCACAACCAACTAGAAGAACCCACAAAGAGAATGACCGAGCTCACTAAGGAATATAACTTCAACCTGCAAGTCAATCTATAAGGGTGTGAGCTTTATATATAGACGCTCAGTAAGCTCATGAGAGGCAGAGAAACACTAATAAAATTTAACAAAGTAATATATATCAAGTAAACATCCACAAAAATTTCATACATGATAGTGTATCGGGGTCTACAAAATATAACATCCTCCTCCTTCAACCATATCCAAGAACAAGTAGGCACGTGGCCCCAAGAGCAAGTAGGCATAAGCCCCAAGAACAAGATCGATATCGATATACAAATAATCTCCATAATCACAATCCATATCATCCGTCCCCATTAGACACACCATCGCACACCACAAGAATATTCAATATCATATCAAGGCATTTAGCAAATAGCATACAAGTTTCTCTGTCTCCTATTCACATGCGAGGCTAGGGCAAGAAAGGATAATATATCGAAATTAGAAAGGATAATATATACGAAGGGCTTATATATATATATTAGTTTAGTTAGCAAATAGCACATCACAAATAATACACATACACCCATGAACTTACCTGGTATCCAAAGAAAGCTTAGCCAAATCCTCACAACCTACTGACCTTGAGCTTCAGCTGGATTATTGCCTAAGGAAAGATAATTACATAGTCCAACAATCAATCCCCCTATCTCATCTATCATGAGGGATGCAATGCATGCTATGAATGCAAAAAGACCAATACTTAACCAACAATTAACCAAGATAATCTAAAATTAAAAACCAACCCGACTCAACTCAAAATTATGGTTCAACCCAATGGTTAAACCGATCGCATCTCAAAAATACAAAATCAATTAATTACCTAAAATTTATTAGAACCAGAACCTCAACTCAATTTTTATAACTCATTTATCAAATAATATCACATCAGTCCCTATGCAAAAATCATAATTCATACCAACACCCAAAACCGATAAAAATTCTTAAGTAGTCCATATAATTCAAAAATTTCCAGAAAATAATTCCATCATTAAAAAATTCTGGAAAAATTCCAGTAGCTTCTCCAACATCTAAATAACGTGTGTGAAAAATTTCAGATTAATCCAAATTTATTTGATCCCCAAAAAATATTTTACAATATTCTAGTTTTGTTTGAACCACAAAAAATCAGTACAACAAAAATCATCATAAATCCTTCACATTTCGTTACAAAACAATTATCCAAATAATTTTCTCATATTATAGACATCAGGATGGACAACATATAAAATTTCATAATTTTTAGAAACCTCTAAGTCCCTCAATTTAATTTTTAAATCGGATTCATATAACCAGTTACCATACTGGCAGCAGTTGAGAAATAAATTTATTTCGAAACACAAACATTTTAACCAGACCTAAAAATATTTTTTTTATGAACACCTAACATCATATCCTAAAACATATTAAAAATTCAGACCTAGATCATTTACCAATAATTTTTAAAAATTCGACAAATTTACTGGAATATCAGCAATCACAAGCAGTAATAAATTTTCACTTTATTAATGAATTAAAAATATAAATCAAACATGAAAATTCAAAAATAAATTTCTAGATCAATTTTAACATCCCTATAACAGATCCAAATCAAATTTGGTTACAAATCATAAGCCTATTTTCATAAATCTTAAATTCAAACTCAATAACACCAATAACACCCTTAAACAATTTAATCTATTTAAATACATTAAAAATCAAAATCACCCTTAAAATTTTATTTTTAAACATCCTATATGTTATACTAACACCAAATAACAAAAATCATACCATGAAGTTGGAAGAAATTGAAAGAAATTGAAGAAAACCTCAAAATCTCGAAACTGCCAGAAATTAGAAGCCAAAAACGACAGGCCGCGAATCACGCTGCCACGCCGAATGACAACACTTCTAGCCCGCAGCTCTGCGCCGAACGACATAGTCACACGCCGAACGACACCGGCACCAACGGGCGCGCACTGACCAAACGACACAGCCCAGTTTTTGACCGAAAAATATTTTTTTTTCTCCCATTTTCTCTCTCTGACGGCACAAAAATTTTTAGACACTTAATTGGGTGCACTAACACCCCTATTTATACAAATTTTAGGTGGTAAATTACTAATATACCCCTAAATTAATTTATTTATTTAAAAATACCCTAAAACTCTTTAAAAATTAAAAAAAAATACCCAACTAACTTATAAAAATTCACAACTAACCCCAAATTCAATTATTTTAAGAATTATTTTAATTAGTTCATTAATTATTTAATTTATTTATTTAATTTATTTTATTTTAATTAAAAATTAATAAATATCCGAAAAATTTTCGAAACACAACCCCTAGCAAAATTATACTTAAAATAACCGTAACGACATCACGATCACCAAAATGACATCAAAAACAGTAAAACGAAATCCAAAAATTTTTCGACCGCCAAAATGACCAAATGACACGGTCACACGCTGAACGACACGGTCATACGTCGAACGACACCGGCACCAATGGGCGCACACTGACCAAACGACACAGCCCAGTTTTTGACCCAAAAATAATTTTTTCCCCCATTTTCTCTCTCTAACGGCACAAAAATTTTTAGACACTTAATTGGATGCCCTAACACCCCTATTTATACAAATTTTAGGTGGTAAATTACTAATATACCCCTAAATTAATTTATTTATTTAAAAATACCCTAAAACTCTTTAAAATTTTTAAAAAAACCCAACTAACTTATAAAAAATCACAACTAACCCTAAATTCAATTATTTTAAGAATTATTTTAATTAGTTCATTAATTATTTAATTTATTAATTTAATTTAATTTATTTTAATTAAAAATTAATAAATATCCGAAAAATTTCTGAAACACAACCCCTAGCAAAATTATACTTAAAATAACCGTAACGACATAACGATCGCCAAAATGACATCAAAAACAGCAAAACGAAACACGAAAATTTTTTGACCGCCAAAATGACCAAAATACCCCCCGAAGCTAAAAACACAATATTATACTCAAAACAAACATCTCAACACTCACATTATGAAAATAAGCACCAAACGTTATAAAATGCACTCGAATATGAATTGAAGGTAAAATTACCATTTTGCCCCTAAACTCCAATTTCCCCAAAAATTAAGGGTTTTACAATCTAACCCCCTTAAACAAATTTTGTCCTCGAAATTTTACCCAATAACATACTCATCATCAAAACACTTTTATATTTTAAGTTATACACAAATCCGGAAAGCATAGCTCACTTAGCACATGTTGTTATGGGTGATCAGGCCATAACCCCACAATACTAAGCGCTACAGACCGTTCCAGTTTTGCTCCAGGTTATGTTTATTATAAAATCAAACAGAAGCATTTTATTTTCAACTTCCACTCATCAACAATCATCACAAAAAGCCAAAACTCAAGTGTTCAAGTTAAACCCAAATCAACCAAAACCATTACTAATATAACACTTGTCCATATGATACCCATCATTCTACCAACAACCCAGACTTATTCAAGAATGACATCCGATATCAACAAACCAAGATTATTCAAAAACATCTTCCAATAACCAATTTAATAGCAAACTATCATAAATAATACCAGACAAAACACATATACATTTATGATATACAAAAGATATAATGATGTAATAATGATGTAGTGATATGCATGCATATAGTGCTATATCAAGACTATTAATAAACTACACTCTAACCCCCTTAAAATGATTTTGCCCACGAAATCAATAACGCACCTGAAGACTCAAACAAATGAGGGTATTTTGCTAGCATGAGTTCCTCTGCTTCCCAAGTGCATTCCTCAACAGAATGGTTACGCCAAAGAACCTTTACTGAAGCCACATCCTTTGAACGTAATCGCTTGACCTGACGGTCCAAAATAGCTACAGGCTGCTCCTCATAAGTACAATCATCAGTAATCTCAATAGTCTCTGAAGCCAGACCATGATTGGGGTTCGATACATATTTCCTCAACATCGAAACATGAAAAGTCGGATGCACAGCTGCTAACTCGGGTGGCAAATCTAGTCTGTAAGCAACATCACCGACACGTTCTAGGACCTCATAAGGACCGATAAACCTGGGAGCCAATTTTTCTTTCTTACCAAACTGCATAACACCTTTAAAAGGTGATACTTTCAGAAACACCCTATCACCAACTGCAAATTCAAGATGCCTTCGCTTAAGATCAGCATAACTCTTCTATCTACTAAAAGCAGTACGGATCCGATCCTGAATTACCGGTACAACCTGGGCATTATACTGCAAAAGATCGGGACCCTCAATACGATGCTCACCGACCTCCTCCCAATACAATGGGGTTCTGCACCGTCTACCGTACAATGCTACAAAAGGAGCCATACCAATGCTAGCTTGATAACTATTATTATAGGCAAACTCTACCAACGGAAGATGATCTACCCAACTTCCTTTAAAATATAGAACACACAATCGTAGCATATCCTCCAAGGTCTGAATGGTTCTCTCCGACTGTCCATCTGTTTGAGGATGAAAAGTCGTGCTATAATGAAGATCTGTACCTAACCCTTTCTGAAGCTTCTGCCAAAACATGGATGTAAATTGAGCACCTCTATCAGATACAATGGAAACTGGTACCCCATGCAGACTCACAATCCAATTAATATACAACTTTGCATACTGAGACACTGTGTACTTGGTATTAACCGGAAGAAAATGAGCTGACTTGGTCAATCGGTCTACAATCACCCAGATCGAATCATAGCCACCAGGAGTCCTTGGCAATCCGACAATAAAATCTATAGTGATTCTCTCCCACTTCCACTCGGGTAGTGGTAACTCTCTCAATAAACCGGCTGGCTTGTGATGCTCATACTTAACTTGCTGGCAAAGTAAACATTGAGAAACAAACTCCGCAACATCATTCTTCATTCCTTTCCACCAATACATCTGCTTTAAATCTCGATACATCTTAGTAGAACCAGGATGTATAGTGTACTTGAAAGAGTGAGCTTCTTTCAAAATCTTTTTCTTTAAATCATCCACTGAAGGCACACACAACCTTGAAACGAACCGCAAAACTCCTTTTTCATCAACCGAGAATTCTGTGGATTCACCTGATAAGACTTTCTGACGGATCGTTGACAACTCCTCATCCGTATTCTGCGCTGAAATTATCTCATCAAGGAAATCAGGTTTGACTGTCATATTAGCCAACAACACACCTCTATCACCTTCAATTTCTTTACCAGACATATGAAAAGTTAAATCATCACCTAGCAGTTGATGTATCTCCCGTATCAACAATCTTCTGGAAACTGAAATGTGGGATAGACTACCCACAGACTTACGACTTAGAGCATCAGCCACACCATTCGCTTTACCCGGATGATACTGGATGCTATAGTCGTAGTCTTCAAGAAACTCTACCCACCTTCTCTGTCTCAGATTCAAGTCTTTTTGAGAGTACACATACTTAAGATTCTTATGATCAGTGAAGATCTCATAAGTAACTCCATAAAGATAATGTCTCTAGATCTTGAGTGCAAACACAACTGCAGCCATTTCTAAATCATGTGTAGGATAGTTTACCTCATGCTTCTTCAGCTGTCTAGAGGCATAGGCGACTATTTTACCATGTTGCATCAATACACAACCCAGACCAACGCCTGATGCGTCGCAATAAACAGAATACCCCTCAGTGCCTTCTGGCAACACAAGTACTGGTGCAGTAGTTAATCTTTTTTTAAGAGTAGCAAAACTCTCCTCGCAAGCATCATCCCAAATGAACTTAACACCCTTACGAGTGAGTTTTGTTAAAGGTGCGGCTATTCTAGAAAAATCTTTGACAAACCTTCTGTAATATCCTACTAACCCCAGAAAACTCCGAATCTCAGTGACAGTCTTCGGTCTCTGCCAATCCATCACTGCCTCAATCTTCAGTGAATCAACCTGAATACCCTCTGCGGATATAACATGTCCCAGAAAGACAACCCTGTCCAACCAAAACTCATATTTGGAGAACTTAGCATAAAGCTGATGTTCTCTTAAAGTCTGCAACACCAACTTTAAATGATGCTCATGCTCTTCCTTGGATTTCGAATATATCAGAATGTCATCAATGAATACGACAACAAACCGATCAAGATAAGGACTAAACACCCTGTTCATCATGTCCATAAAAGCAGCAGGAGCATTAGTAAGTCCAAAGGACATCACTAGAAATTCATAATGCCCATACCTAGTGCGAAAAGCAGTCTTAGGTATGTCACTCTTCTTCACCCTCAACTGATGATAACCCGACCACAGATCAATCTTGGAGAAAAACTTTGCTCCCTGCAACTGATCAAACAAATCATCAATCCTGGGCAATGGATATCTATTCTTCACAGTCACCTTATTCAGCTGTCGATAATCGATACATAGCCTCATCTATCCATCTTTCTTTTTCACAAAAAGAACTGGAGCACCCCACGGTGAAGTACTCGGTCTGATATATCCCTTATGCAACAAGTCATTCAATTGCTCTCTCAACTCCTTAAGCTCTGCTGGAGCCATCCTATATGGAGGCATAGAAATAGGATTGGTTCCAGGTACAAGATCAATGGAGAATTCAATCTCCCGTTTCGGTGGTAACCCCAGTAAATCGTTTGGAAACACGTCCATGTAATCTCGTACTGTCGGGATATCTTCAAGTTTCGCTTCTTCCTTGTTCACATCCCGAATAGAAATAAGGTAGGCATTACAACCCTTTCGCAACAATCTTCTAGCTCTCATAGCTGAAATTAGCTGACTGGTCCCATTGATTTTAGAGCCATAAAATGTCACAGTCTTGTCGGCCTCATATGCAAACACCACTACCTTATCCTTATAATTCAAATTAGCTCCATGCCAAGCTAACCAATCCATACCCAAGATGACATCAAATTCTATCACATCTAACGCCACTAGATTTGCAAGTAGTTCAACATTTTCAACTTTAACAACGCAATCCTTGTATACCTTTAAAGATTCTACCTCCTCTCCTAAAGGTGTATGAACAACTAATGGCATTTTCATATGTTCAGATGTAATACTCAGCCTAGATGCAAAACTAGGTGATATGAATGAATGAGTAGCTCCAGGATCTAACAATATGTGTGCATCTAGAGAACAAATAGAAAGAGTACCTTGCACCACATTGTTGTCAACTTGAGCCTGCTGATGATTTAGGTTGAATACCCGAGCCTAATTATGGTTTTGGCCCTGATTCCGATTCTGATTTTGGTTCTGACCATTACCTTGTCCCACTGGTTGAACTGCTCTACCATTATATTGGTTTCCATTATTTGCAGCACCCTGGTATCCACGACCTTGCTGATACTGCTGACCCTGATAGCCCTGATAACCGCGACCCTGCTGGCCCTGATATCCTCGGCCCTGCTGGCCCTGATAACCTCTGCCCCCATTGTAACCTTGACCACCCTGATATATGTTACCGTTAAACTGTCCACGACCACCATTACCTCTACCATAACCATTTCCATTCTGATAGTTACCCCTATATGCTTGATTGCCAACTGGTCTGAACTGAGTATGCTGACCTGCCTGAGTCTGATTGCGCCTAGGAATTGGACAATCTTTGACTTAGTGATCCATCTGTCCACAGTTAAAACAAGCTCCAGTCTTCCTCCTGCACTCTCCCGTATGATGTAAGCCACAAGATTCACAGGTAGGGGCTCTAGGACCCTGTTGCTGGTAGCGCCCACCATTATCATTGCCTCTCTGACCACTATACTGCCCCTGATAACCTAGCTGATTCCCTGGCTTGTTCTTCTTTCTGCTTGATTCTCCAGCATCATCCTTCCTTTTTCTGTTTTCTAGCCCAGAGCAGCATTAACAGCCAAATGTACTTCCTTGTAATTGTGACTGGCTATCAACTCATAGTACTTATCATTCAAGCTATCCACAAATCTATCAGTCATAGATTCTTCATCCTGAGACACACGTGTAGCATACTTCCTTAGCTCTTGAATTTTTGAAAAATTAAAAATTAATTTATTTTAATTAAAAATTAATATCTGAAAAATTTTCGAAACACAACCCCTAGCAAAATTATACTTAAAATAACCGTAACGACATCACGATCACCAAAATGACATAAAAAACAGTAAAACAAAATCCAAAAATTTTTCGACCGCCAAAATGACCGAACGACACTGTCACACGCCGAACGACACCGGCACCAACGAGCGCGCACTGACCAAACGACACAGCCCAGTTTTTGACCCAAAAATAATTTTTTTCTCCCCTTTTCTCTCTCTGACGGCACAAAAATTTTTAGACACTTAATTGGGTGCCCTAACACCCCTATTTATACAAACTTTAGGTAGTAAATTACTAATATACCCCTAAATTAATTTATTTAATTTAAAAATACCCTAAAACTCTTTAAAAATTTTAAAAAAATCCAACTAACTTATAAAAATTCACAACTAACCCCAAATTCAATTATTTTAAGAATTATTTTAATTAGTTCATTAATTATTTAATTTATTTTATTTTAATTAAAAATTAATAAATACCCAAAAAATTCTCGAAACATAACCCCTAGCAAAATTATACTTAAAATAATCGTAACGATATCACGATCACCAAAATGACATCAAAAACAGCAAAACGAAACCCAAAAATTTTTCGACCGCCAAAATAACCAAAATACCCCCCGAAGCCAAAAACACAATATTATACTCAAAGCAAACATCTCAACACCCACATTATGAACATAAGCACCAAACATTATAAAATGCACTCGAATATGAATTGAAGGTAAAATTACCATTTTGCCCCTAAACTCCAATTTCCCCAAAAATCAAGGGTTTTACATTTAGACCTCTTTTTTCAGCGATATGGATATTTTTAGATTTCTCTCTTTATAAGCATTAATTTGACACCTCATTTACTAATTATTGATGAATATTTAGAAAATTCAATTTATTATAATTTAAAATTTAAATTTAAAATAATATAAATATATATAATTAGGTTGTTAATTAGTGATTAATATATATATATATATGTTAGTATTATAAATTAATTAGGTTTATACATGATTAGTTAATATTATGAGGTTAAGTTGAAGAAATATATTTTAATTTGATTACATTAAGAGAAAATCAACAAAAATAAATAAGTAGATAATTAATGATAAAATAATTAAAATTAAATTACATGTTATACATTTTAAATAATAACTTAAAATTTATTAATCTACTGAGTTTAATTAAAATTTTTATTTGATAGTGAATTATTTATTTATAATTATTTATGTGATAAATTAATTTAAATAAATAAATCACTAATTAAAAGATTTAGTTATAGATATTAATTATTTAATGACTAAAAATATTAAGAAGAAAGTAAATTATATATAATATGGTTATTAATATAATTATTAGTAAACTCAATATAAGTTATTATGATTAAATTAAAAGTAAATAAATACTTGTTATAATAAAATAAATTAATTAAATAATGTATAAATAAATATAATTAATTTTACTATTGTTATTAATAATATCGTTATTATTATTATTTTACAGTATATAAAAAATTTTAAAAAATATTATTTAAAACATAAAGAAAAATAAAAAAATGTTATTTAAGTAGATACTATTTAAAATATAATTACATAAATTAATTAATAAAATAAATATTATTAAACTATTAAATTAAAGAAAATGAAAATAATATAATTTAGTTGTATAAAGAAATATTATCAATACTTAATAAATTTAGACACTCAAATGATATTAAATTGTTAAACATATTATTAGAATATTTGATAAGTTATTGACTTGATAATTGTGTAATACTTATTTTTTGAGAATAACCGAGTTATGTTGAAACTCCGTCGAAAATTCATTAGAATTTCACATTTTCTTTTTATTTCATTTACCTTGTAGTAGTATTAGTCCTAGATGATACTTTAATAAATTATTATTTTTATGTCATTTTAGATTTGAATTCAACTGCAGTCGTAAAACATAAATGTGATCCGGTCAATTAAATAATTTGAGCTATTGATTAAGATGAATGGGTAATTATTTAACATTGATATTATTTTTTTATTATATATATATGATTTATTAAAATTATTTTATGAAATTAATTCTATAAAAGAATTTTGGAAATATAAAATAATATTTATGAATATATTTAAAATGGAAACAAATAATGATACGTTGATATTTGAATTATTGTATAATAATTATTTATTGATACAGTTAAATAAATGTTTTATATACACTCATTATATGTTTGCTAATAGAGACACATGTGATGACAAAAGTATTGAAAGAATTGACGGATTATGATTATGATACCGTTTTTAGAACAATACTTGGTATACATATAGTCTTTGGGGTGTATATCAGGTGGTCGCCCTCTAGGACCAGCTCTGTACATATGTATGACCATAAATATTTGTTTTTAGTGCTACTATGCGTCATTATTGCACCCAAGATATCATATTTTACTCTTAGGTTGCTAGTAAATATATGTTTACTTGCACTTAAGGTATTATGTTATCTATGGACTATATATATTGTGTATATGAAATTATATGATTATTTTTTATGACATGATATTTCTTTAAGAAATAAATTAATATGCAGTAGTATGAAATTTTATATTAGTAAGTATACGAGGAAAAACTTTATTTGTTCCCCCATTTGTTATATAATTATCTTCTCACTAAGTAGTTGGACTAACCTCTTATTTATATAAATATTTCAGATACGGTTGGGGAATAAACCTATAGAATACTTACTTTTACTTCATTTAGCATATAAAAAAGGCCGGACCAATATAAATATCTTTTGAACTTATTTAAGAAGTATTTATATTTTTGTGTTGAACAATAAATAATATGTATTTTAAATGTTAGTAATTATTTAGATGATATTAATGTATGTATAAGAAGAATATTAAAAAAATAAATTATGAATATTATATTTTTATAATGAAATAATAGTATGATAATTTTTGAAATTAGTTGAACTATAAAATTAAAAAAATAGGATGCGACACGTGAGTTGTTATGAACTTGCATGAGCTGCACAAGGCATGTCATCTTATGTTGCATGGAAGGACGACGTGGTTGCTCATGATGGCAAACATCACCATCATTATTCATGTGAGCCATGTCACCTTTTGAAGAGTTTCCAACAACTCCTACTTGAGGAAGAGTCACAATCAAATTAGGTGTTGTAGAAGTCTTAAGAGTGTCAACATTATTCTGAAGAGATTCTGGAATTAAAAAATCATCCTGCAAAATGAGATCATCATTAAATTTATCTTCTCCCTTATCTGCAAAAACAGAAAACCGAGAACCTCTTCGTTTGCCATTATCCTTATCAACAACATTAGGTAGTTTCTTAGGAGCACGCCTCCTCTTGGAAGCCACCATCCATCATCCAAACTTAGCTTCACCCCTATTGTCATTCACTGGAAGAGCCTCAACATGCATGTTTGTCAACTTTCACATCTTGCAGTTTTGAGAAACATACAGATTCTAAATGTCCATAACGACTGCAAAAATAGCAAAGCTCAGGTAGATTTTGATATTCCACCAACTAAAACTCTCCATCAATCCCAAATTTAGAGACTAGGGGTTTAGAAAGATCTACCAAAACTGTAACATGTGCAAATTTATCCCTTTGAAGGTCACTTGTGTTGTAATTAATCTTAATAACATTACCTACCACTCCAGCAATACTTCAGATTATCTCTTTTGGATAATAATGAAGAGATGACTCTGTAATCTAACTCGTATATTAATTAGCTCGGTTATAACCCTAAAATCAGGGATCCATGGTTGAACTTGCAAGTAGCTAGCCATGATACTCCAAGGACCATCTAAAAGAGCACGTTGGCAATCAAACTGATCAGAAAATTGAATTAGGAAGGAACCTTGACCAATTTCAAGGACTCAAGAGTTTCCTAATCCCCACATGCATTGAAGCCTATTGCACAATGCTTTGTAGCTAATCTGACAGCCCAAAAGATTAACTGCCACCGCATCCTCCAAAGTTTTGGCCAGCTTATCCTTAAGGTTCTAGAAAAAAATTCACAGTTAAAAATTTTCTAGATCTATAAATGATCGCATCACTTGCACTAACTTTGACATGAAAATAATGCATGACATCTATCAATTTATATTTCCAATAAAAATAACAAATCTTAACCTAAATATTTAAATTTACGACTATTATTTTTCGCTTCTTGCAGCCTTCTATTGTACCTTTGGAAAGTTGCGAAGCCAAAGACATTTCACTTTTTTGGAATTATAGTACTCATACAATTTTGTAATTTTAATATCAATAAGTTAATATTAATTATAATTTTTTAAAATTAAAAAATGAATAAATATTTTAATTAGTGTACAGATTTGAACGAATATAACTTTAATATTTATACCATTATATTATATTAAAGTTACAAGATTATTTAATAAATAATCTAGAATTAAACTAAATAATCTATAATTAAACTTCATAATCAGAAAGAGAAAATAATACAAACTAACTAATTAAGTGATAATAATTTTTTTTATAAATTGAAAGATTCCGAGTTTGAATAATTTTTTAATTTACGGTAGAGTAAAGATTTAAACTTGAAATTCCATGTAAATTAAATTAATTTTAGGAAAAAAGGGAAAATAACACTAGCTAATAATTATAAACATATATCAACCCTATAGAGAGTGTTCTACAGTTTCGTGGTCCCATTTAAGCCCAACTCCCAAACAATAATTTACAGAAAAACTTTATGTAGAAAACTATGATAAAACCTCCTCCACAAAAGCTTTGAGATTTTTATCCGAAGACCCGCCATCCTTGACAGCTTCAATTGCCAAATCCTTCCATTTCATGGCATTTTTTCTTATCTCTTCCCCTTCTCCATCTCCCATTACTATCTCCAAACACTTCATTATCTCTTCACCTTCAACTATCCCTTCTTTATTGGCAACCACTCTCACTCCACTCTTCCATTCTTCTTCAATCAACTTCCCATTTGTTCCTTGATCTGTCCATTGCGGAAACGCCACCACCGGAACCCCATAAACCAAGCTCTCTGTAGTTGAGTTCCACCCACAATGCGTCAGAAAACACCCTACTGATGGATGTGACAGTACCTCCAGTTGATTACACCATGATACTATCATCCCTTTCTCTTCTAGTTCATCTTTGCAACTTAGTTCTTCTTTTTCTTTTTCTTCGTTTCGATTTGGATCGTCCCTTATCACCCATAAGAATGGTCGACCACTATTCAATAACCCACTAGCAATTTCTTCCATTTGTTGATTTGATAACACACAAATGCTCCCAAATGATACATAAATGACTGATGATTTTGGCTTTGAGTTGAGCCATTCTATATAAGAGTTTGAACTTATTTGAAAAAGATCAGCTCCGAAACGAGTATCAGACGGATCTTTTAGATCAAGTAGTGGGCCAATTCCAATCATATTGAACTTGTCAATGGCTTTCAAAGCATCAGGTTCTAATGCATCAAACGTGTTAACCAGTATTACTGGTTTGGCTTCTTCGTCTTCTTCACTCAGCTTATCTAAATCTTCCTGAAACGCTGGAAGAGCAAATTTGTAAGAGTTCGAAGGAACAAGAAAAGAAGGAAGGTCACGACTAGTGAAGGATTGAACTAGTCCTGGCAACTTAACTTCATAAGATGGGTCATTGCAGTTACTAAACAAATCCCCATAACCATTGAAGTAATAATAATATAATCCAAAAACAGTTGCAGGTTGAATCCAAAGAAGAGTCGACGGAAGGTGATGTGCACGCGCCACATCAGCTGCCCAAGGAAGAAGTATCGTGTGCACTAGCCAACTAAATGGTTTTCCTTCATTTGCACTAGCCACGATCAGATCACTCAGCGTTTGAGAGCCACGGCGCCTGATCTCCGACATGTAGTTGTCGTGGTCATCGCCGGGCTTGAACCCATCGTCGTAACCATCAGAAAAGGCGGCGAATGAAAAGCCTTCAGGGAAAGGTGCTTTATTCATGCGGCGTTTAGCATGTAGAGAGGTAGCAAAAGTAACTCGAACCCCAATTCTTAGTAAACGGTTAGCAAATTGGAGAGCTGGGTTTATATGGCCTTGTGCGGGGAAGGTGACAAGAAGAAAGTGAGGTTGTGGCATGGTGGCTTTTTGGCTGTTGCAGAGGTTGGTGGGGGGCGTAGATGTTAGGTGTACTACGTTGCATAAATTGTTTGGAAATTTAATGCTTAAATAGAGTTACAGGGCAGAATGGTGACGTTTGTGGTGACGTTTCTTTCACAAGGGAATTATTTGTCTGGTTAGAGATAACGACGAAGAAGGAGAAGACAATTTAGTTGTGGTAATGACTGGTAATGGCTGAATAATTATATGCTACAACTGTTGCAGCAATAAATGTCTACAACACACTAATAAAATTTTTACATGTAGATATTTATTGCTACAACAGAATTAAATAAATGTCAATAAATACCTACGTGTAAAAATTTTATTGATGTGTTGTAGATATTTATTACTACAACAGTTGTAGCATATAATTATTGGTAATGGCTAAAGATGTTACTGCAGGCACGGCTCGATTATTCACAATTATTGGTTTAGAATTATCGATTTTAGTTTATAAAAATTATAAATTTTAATTTTAACAGGCAGATAACTTATTGGATTAAAATTTATATTTTTAAAAAATAGATTAATTTTAATTTTAATTTTGATTTAAATTATTAATTTTAATTAATTTTAATAATTTATTATTAATAAAATAATTATAATTAATAATATTTTTTACGATATTAAATACTTAATTCATAAATTTAATAATATAAATTAAATTTAATAATATTATTTATTAAAAATAATAATAAATTAATAATAATAATTATTAATAAATACTAATAGCAATAATAATAGTAATAATAATGACATTTTATAAATATAATGTCTTTATTATAAATATATCTATTCATTATAAAAATATGTATTTAACTACTTAATTTTATATATTTATAATATTAAAATTGAAGTCTAAGAAAAATTTAAAAAATTAACTATAAGATTTTAATTTTGAATTAAAAATTAAATATATTTTAATATATATATATTGAAAATTGATATATAAATAATATTAATGCATATATTAATTTTTAATATATATCTTGAAAGTATATTTAATTTTTATTTTTTTATTTTTGCTCTTCAGAATCGCTGTTTTTGGCTTCGGTTCAAAAATTATAAATCTTAATTAGAATCTTATAATATTGTTTTGATTTCGATTAAAAATTATATTTTCTATTTCAGTCTGATTCAAGATTCACTATGAACTGTGACTATAGTTATAAAGATGCATAAGGTAAAGAGATATGATTTGGGAGCAATATTTTTAAAATTAAACTGACTGGTTGGCTCAAATTAATAAAAAATAAAAAAATTGATTCATTTTGATTTTTTTTTAAAAAAAGAAAATTTACAGAAAATCAAATAAAACTGTCAAATTGTGAATTGAACCAAACTGGATCAAACCAAATCAAAATTAAATTATTTTTTAATAAAAATCAAAGAAAAAAAGTAAAATTCTCTAACCTAATCTAAATATTTATATTAGTAAAATTTGTGATAATTTTTAAAATTTTAAAATTATGTCATATTTATTTAATTTTTATTTTTAAATTGATAAAGTATATTTTTATTATTTTAAAAAAAATTATAATTTTTAATTTTTTTCCTAATATTATTAAATTCAAGTCAAGACGATTGAACTATAAACTAACGAACAATTTAGTTTAATATGTGATTTAATTTTAAAAATATTATTTGAGAATGGCAACTAAAGTATTCACCACATAGTTACACTGGACAAATTTTAATTATCTAAAAATACAGTTTTATATATTTTTAAGAATATAATTATATTTTGATATGATATTTTAAAATAAATTTAAAGGAATTAATTTTAAAAATTAATTATTAAAATTATCAAATATTTATATTCAAATTATTATATAACATTTTGTACCAAAAAAAAATATATCATATAATAGACGTGACATTTAACAAATTTTATGGAGATTGATAACGTTGATGTTTTGCCAAAGCAGATGCACGATAGATATATAGATTGAGCGATGAGCAATTCTCTAGTTGTCAGGTCATATTGAAAGAAGTGAACAGTTTTTGATTGGGACACTTAATTAAATTACAGAATTGCTTTGCCAATTTTTGGCCATTAGTTTAAACAATTTGTCAATATAACGTCCTGTCATGGGAATTACATCTACAATAGAGTAGTATGAGTACAAATTCATATTCAACTTTTCTTCTTCAATGCACAAAATTAAGTTTGGCTAACTGTTTTCCCTTTTTAATTAATTGTTGTTATTTTTAATTATTTAAATATTTAATTCTAAAGGAGGAAAAGATAACTGTTTGTAAACCAAACAAAGTACCTTTCTCCCAATTAATGAGAATAATGATATCATAAATTAATAAAATAAAAAACATGATAGGAATCATATTTAATTAATGGAATACACACACACAATTATACTTTAATGTTGTTCAATTTTTTATGAAAATAAAATATATCATTAGGATTTTAACTTCCGCCTTCATATGTATATATATATATATATTTCTACAAAACTTTGATAATCGCATAAATTATTAATTGGTTTGTTATCTATTTTCACTAGTTCATGTAAATTTTATCCTATATGTTATAGAAAAAAAAATATTAGATAATATATATATATATATATATGATAATAATTTTGTACATATAATGAGTATTTCAATTTTTACTTATGTTTGTAAAATTAATAATACTCATTAAATATGGAGGTGGAAGTCAAAATCCTAATTAAAATTTGATTTTTTTTTAATTGAACGACATTAAAGTATCAATATCTATTCTACTTCATATTTTTATTTAATGCCCTAATCTCCAAATTAGCTCACTATATAATCGCTATGGAGAAAAGGTAATTATATATATATATATGTATGTATATCGATCTGTGTGTGTATTAAAAAAAGAAATGACTCCATCATATATACTGAAATAAAAATTTTTATTTTCTCAATTTTCTTTTTCAGTAATAATAGTTTTATTCCATGAAAAAGAAGCGGGTTTGTATTATGATATTTTCTTGTTAATTGAAAGCGACTATGAATTTAAGTCACGCTCGGTACAGAAAAATTAGGTTTACAAAGTTGAATGGAAAATAGATAATAATAGTTGAATTTATTATTATCTAAAATAATAATAAAAATGCTACTAAGAACGGAAATTATTTTTTAACCTTTTTTTTAAATAATATTTTTAGAGTTGAGCTGGATAGGGACTACAAGGATGATAAAACTCTTCCTATCAAATTTTAATATAATTGTATACAAAAATTCTTCTTATTGAGTTTTAATGTAACTGTATATCCAAAAAATTATTTGTTAATGTAATGTTTAAATTAACTAAACATATTTACAATATTTATTTTATAAAAACAATGTTTCTTAACGTTTGTATAATATAAAAATTTTATACGATTTAGGGATGGATAAATGCCGACCGACCCCGATGCTATTATGATTGATTATCGATTTAAACTAATTAGATTTATCAGTTTCGACTTGTATGTTTGCTAATTAAAATCGATCGAACCTAATAAAATCTACCGAATTCAATCAATAGTGGTCGATTTCAAAGAATAAAATTTTCAACCTATCCGATAGTGATTGGATTGCCTAACTCTTAAAAGTCGACCAACCCAATTGCTCATTCCTAATACAATTGGTAGGACTTATATATTTAAAATATGAATGTATATTTTTGTATTGAATTTCTTTATTTATTAATATTCTTTTATTCATCCCTAATTCTTGAGAAATTATATGATACAACAGTAATTTCAACCAGAATGAAATTAAATGACAAATTAATTTTTCAATGATAAAATATAAAAGATATATCATTATCCAATTAGTTTATTATTTCAAATAACATGTCTAGTTGAAATCACCATTATATTTTATAATTTTTTATAATTCATAAATTAAATGTCCTCTTTTCAATCATCCATATCTATCTATATTTTCTCTGCCTCTAATCCCTATTTCTTATCAACATAACTCCATTTATTAAATTTGTATCTTCTTGAAGCTTTGTAACCCTAACTCTCTATTTTGTTTATTTCTTTACTAAATAAACTCTTTATTAGCACAAATTTGAAGCTCTATAACCCTAATTCTCCATTTTGTTTATTTCTTTACTATATAAACTCTTTGTTGGCACAAATCTGAACATTATAGATAGTAGTAGAAGCAATATGTTGAACATAATGAATGACGACAATAACTTTGTTATTCCTTTTTGTTGAGATAAAAAGCTCTTCGATAGAGACAAATCCAGGAAGATGATTTTTAGTTGTTGTCATTGTGGGATTTATCTTGCGTGATACATTGTTATTGTATTATTTTGTGAAATTAATAAATTAGCCAAAATTGTCAAATTCAATTCCATCAATAATAACTTCATTCCCTAACATCTCCACCACGGTGTAGGAATTAAAATAGCATTTGTCATTAAATCTTATAACTATTATAGAAATAAATTTCATACTTTGAAACACAAAATTAAATGAATTTTTAAAATTAGCATTCGTACTAATTCAGTTTATCCCATACACTGTAACACCCCCATGCTCTATATAAGTACTATACATATACCTAGCATACATACAATACGTATATAGAGTATAGGAATGTCACTTTTAGTTTTAATTTAAAAACCTTTATCCGAGTTCAAACAATATTACCTTAATTAAATAACATTAACAAAATCATTATACTTTCAATAATCTTAATCTTATTTATCAAAACTTCATTTATACATATGAATATAGTAGTATAAATAATACACCATAATTAAATCATACATGTATGCATCACATTCTAGTTGGTCTCAAAACACTCTTACCCTTCTCGTGGCATAACAGCTTGACTTCCGAATCAACCGCATGATCACCTGCGCGATCACACAACCGCGCTAAGCCCGAGAGCTTAGTAGTACAAATAAATAATAAAATATACTTTACAAAAGAATCATACCTCATATTTTTAGCATTATGTTTTATGGTTCTCTTACCCCGTTTTCCTTTCTCAATGTATTCTTAATATATTCCCACTAATCTCGTAAATTAGAAACATAATTACATAGAACATTCACAACACAATACTTACCCTTTCTATCTCATATACATATACATATACATCATTTTAACAAAACACCATTCAATGACCTATCCAACCTTCATGAAAACAATTCTCACAAATTCCACATTCATATACATTTTACACACCATACAACATTTCATAAACTCATATCTCAACAAAGCTCCTCAAGCCATATTCACTTTCAATATATCAATACACATATTACAAAATCATACTTCATAACATCATTTTATTCACAATTCATCAATCATGAATCACACTTCCAATAAAGACAGCCATAGATCTCATTACTCATTTATTTCAACATTTGAAAATCACATTGACAACAAAGACAGACTCGGGCCCAAACAACACACTAATATGCCATTCAATTTTCAGAGTAAATGCTTTGGTTTAATTATCACGTTTATCATTATCCCAACTAGGCTTCAAGGATTAGGCTCAACCAAGCTTCAAGGGGAACAACGCATGCTAAGTATCAACCCAACTTGGCTTCAAGAACCAAACCCAACCTAGCTTCAAGGGTTGTAACATCTCAATTAGGCTTCAAGGATTAGACCCAACCAAGCTTCAAAAGGAATAAAACATGTTAAACTTCAACCCAACTTGGCTTCAAGGATCAAATCCAACCTAACTTCAAGAGATTGTTACTCATATTAGGCATGCCACCAACAACAAACTCTGAAAATGGAATAACACATTAGCTATACAATTTATTTATCAATTTCATTCTCAATTGAATTATCATAGCCAATAACAATGACTTCACATTTCATTTGAATCATCATAGCCAATCACAATGGCTTCCCATCACATTTGAATCATCATAGTCAGTAACAATGACTTCACATTTCATTTGCCAATTATACATAATCAATTACTTTATCATATCCTTCATAATATATATATATATATATCATTATTGCAATTCACAAGATTCACAATGCATAAGACATAACATTGTTCATATAGTATCATATGCATCAATTCATCACTCAAGTATACATAATCAATGGCATTGCATATACTTTTTCAATGATCATTATATCTTCCACATTTTCTATATCATCATTGATATATATACATAACAATTTACATTATTCATGGATTTAGAATCTTCCATATACATTTAGTTGGATCATTATTGTTTTAAATGTGTTTAAAGTGTTTAGGTTTAGGTTTAAGTACACACTTACCTTTGGAGAATCATAACAATGCAAGAAGAACAAAGAATAAAAACATTAATTAACACATTTGAGGGACACGGGCAGCTCACTTGGGGGACACGGCCAAGCTTGTGGCCGTGTCTCTCAACACAATTTTGGCAGTAGCAAACACGGGCATGGGACACGGCCGTGTCTCTCAACACAAAGTGGGCAGTGGCAAACACGGTCAAGGGACACGGCCAAGACAGTGGCCGTGTCTCTCCAAAAATCATCCAACACGGCCAAGTTTGCCCTAACTTGACCGTGTCTCTCCTAACTTGGCCATGTCCTTCAATGATGTAAAGACCAAATACTTCAAAATTCACCCAAGCCCTTCAAAATTCACACCACAACCCTCTTAATCATCATCTTTGTTAATATTTATCAATTTCCTATCACTTTAACATTTATATAACTTCATTATATCATCATAATAATCAACATATACATCACTATAATCAATTACTCAAAGTACCAATTCATTTATACTAAACCCTAACTCAACAATTCATCATCATCCTCACAAATACCCCAACTTATCATCACTTAAATATCAATTTAACACATTTACATACTTCAATCTTTCATTATCATCATCTTACACACCAATTATACCAAACATAATCTCAATCCAAAAGAAATCAAAACAAGAAGATAAAGACTTATATATATGTATAATCAATAAAATCAACTCAAAAGATAGGTACTTACTTGAATAGCTTGCCAAATCCTCAAACTCCACTTGCAAATCTCTTGGTATCCTTAATCTTTGGTGTAATTAAAAGCAAAATCACCTTTCTCTTTCTACCTTCTCTCTCTCTCTCTCTCTCTCTCTCGTTCACTAAGAAGAAGAAGAAGAAGAAGAAGAATGAATGAATGAATCTTCTTTCTTCGTTCTTATCCCATAATAATAATAATAATAATAATAATAATAATAATAATAATAATAATAATAATAATAATAATAACATTAATACACTTAAATCTCCACCACACACAATTCCTTTTGACTTTCTTCTTCTTTTTTTCTTTTTGTCCTTATTATCATTATTATTATTATTAACTAATTATACATATATATATATATATATACAACTCACTTATCCTACACCATTTTATACATCATGTATATGTGGGTATATATATATGTCATATATATATTGCATTTATATTTCCCATATCTTCTCTTCACTTCTTTTCTTTTTCCCTTCAATGCACACATTGAATCCAAATACAACAATAACCCCAACATTTTTAGGGTATACTTTGGGATATTACAATTCTCTCCCCCTTAAATAATTTCGTCCTCGAAATTATCCAGCATAATAACAACCCATTTAGACAAATCACCATCGTAACTTCCATATGAAGATAATCATATCTTACATTATAATTTTATCAAATCACATATCTTCTACTCTCCCCTTTAGAAATAATCATCTTCTCTGAATTTCATAATTCATCATTGTATAGATATATATATATATATATATATCTTTATATCTTATTACTTTCTCAACAAAGCAATCAAGATAACTATTACATCTCCAATGAATTTTATCTTTATATTAGAGTTAGATTATCACTTTAGTTCTTTATAGATATTCTCTTAACTTTAACCTCAAAAGTCATTAATTAATATCTTAACATTGATTATTCCATTCTTACAATCACTTTCAAAATAAAATTTACCAAACCTCTATGGATAACAATATCCTTACTTTCTTAAGCTTGCTTCTCACTTAATATAATTATTAATACAATACTTTTAAACTTACTTAACAAGTGAGCAACATTTCTCTTTTTCTCACTATGTACAATTTATATAATTCAATTTATTTATGTTCATTCATAAGCCAGAATATTACATCATACACATTACCATTTAACTTTTACACTCCCAGTACACTGTACGTATTAAATCTCAATATTGACTTGCAACTTTAGCAAAATCTAGATCAATCGATCTATTAAACACAATATACTAACATCTCAACCTTATTTGATTCAAACCAATATTTAACTTATCAAAATTTATCATTGGATTTCACAATATATATATAACCTAATTCCATTAAGTCAAACTTATATTCAAATTCTAATCCTTTCAGATTCATATACTCAATCAAAGTTTATCAATATAACAAACAACTATGGCTTTATAAACGAACTTTGCCCCAACCAGGTCGGTAGTCCAAGTTCGGTTGCCCAACACAATGGGTCCGCATGGTTCCGCAGGAGGCAGATAGGTCCGTTCCTTTAACTTTTCACAATTCATTTCTCATAATCAATTAGGCACTGTATCTCAATTAATACTCATTTCCAACATCATTGCCAATAATCATAGTTTTTCATCACATCAAAATAGTATGCACGTATCTCATTAATTATATTAAACATTTCATTATTCATTCATATCATTTAACCATGTTCCTAGAAACATAGTTATCAATCTCACCAAAATTGTATTACAGTTATATCATCTCAGTTTAAATCTGAAGATAATAAAACTAACCAACTAATCACACTAGCCAAGTCATATGACTATGATATTCCAACAATCACGCTTGGGGTTTATAAATCAATATTGTTCTTCTATTATTCGATTCCAACCTTTACAATTAAAATGCTAGATTACATCACAAAACTTGTATATATATTCTCCAAATTCTTATTACACCAAGAAGTAACATATTTTAATTCCATCTCAAAACAATTTGCTTTTGATTATTCAATCATCATTAACCTAACTCATGCTCAATAATATTATCTTTAACATTTTCTACGCCCAACCTTCAATCAGATACAAATCTTACACAAGTTTCATTCATTACTCCATTTTCAATCCATTTATTCTAAAAATTTTCAAATACCATATTCTTTCCTTACAATTCCTTATTATACTTATACATAAAACATTTCCATATACAAATACTTTGAGTTCCAAAACATCTTATGTTAGCCTCATTTAGTTATTACCATAACAATTTTACTGTTCAATATTACCCAAGTCCATTCTCATTTCTAATACCATTAAACATGCAATGGTATAACTTAATAAACATATTATATACACATTCATAGGTCACACTTATAATGTGATTCACTTCCCACCTTTCTTACATATAATCATTACATTCATGTCGAAAAGTTCATTTCGCATATCCTCTTTATATATATACACATAATTATGCAATTTATTAACTTTCTCTTTTGCATATAGTTTATACAAATTTAATATTTATCACTTTCTTTTGATTATTATCATTCTCATTCTTTTAACATAACTTAAGTTATTCATTAACTTCAATAAATATATACACTCTACTTATAATATTATTATACAAAGAGCTTAATCACATTTCCAATGTGATATCTCTCTCACATTTGTTTTTAAATACCTTTAACATATCTTTCATATCCATTTTCATCCTTTCCAACCAAATTACTTAAAGTAACTCATTTCCATTTGCTCAATCCCTTTTCTTTTATTTCAAACCAAATTTTCCTACTATCAATCTCATCCCCCAATTCATAATACTTTCATGTGCACTACTATTCATTTCATATATCTCATGTATTGGATACATTAAACTATCAATATCTAAATGATCTTTATCCACATTCCATTACAACCATAAATTCTCAACTTACTAATTTACTTAAACTTCAATTTATTCATCTCATTCTCTCAATATCAACTTTAAAAACATCTTATATGTATATGCCACAAAGCAACATCAAAACATATAAGTTTCACAATTATTAAGCTCATTCCAAAAATCTAAATGTTACATATTACCACCATTAATATGAGCTTTCACAATATTCAAACATATCACATCATTAACATTGAAATCACCATGTTTGCATTGAAATAACAATACAAACAACACCAATATATCTTCGTACTTAACCAACATCATCTCTTTTTCTTTTTAAACAAAACCTTAACTTTACATATCCACACCTTAAATTATCACACCTAATCTATATCAATCAACTCATTCAATATTTCACCGTCCTATTTATTTATTTTTTATTAAAATAACATATTTTTTCATATTACCCATCCAACAATATTTCCTCTTTCTAGAAATCCAAACATAAAGTTTACTGGAAAAAGATTCAAATATTAGAGGATAGATTACATACTTTAATCTTAATTTTTGTTTCTAACTCATTTCCAACTTTATTCTTCTAGCCATTTCTTTATATGTCAAACACATATCAATAATCAAACTTTTTACTTATACCTTCCATATCATTTCTTTATATCACAATCACCTCTCAATTATCAACAATTCAAAATTTGCTTTCATATGAAACCTCATTTACACACTATCATTTATCTCATGAAATTCAAATACATCACAATTCACAATTCACATAATGCCACGTTCGAGACCAACCTAGGTGTGAATGCATATGCATGTTTTACCAATTACATTTCCAAAATCTTCTTTTTAATTCTTATTTAAACTCTTCAAAAATTTTCTTTTTAATTTCACTTTGGCCGAGAATCTCGAACCTAAGCTCTGATACAAAAATAATTGTAACACCCCCATGCTCTATATAAGTACTATACATATACCTAGCATACATACAATACATATATAGAGTATATGAATGTCACTTTTAGTTTTAATTTAAAAACCTTTATCCGAGTTCAAACAATATTACCTTAATTAAATAACATTAACAAAATCATTATACTTTCAATAATCTTAATCTTATTTATCAAAACTTCATTTATACATATGAATATAGTAGTATAAATAATACACCATAATTAAATCATACATGTATGCATCACCTTCTAGTTGGTCTCAAAACACTCTTACCCTTCTCGTGGCATAACAGCTTGACTTCCGAATCAACCGCATGATCACCTGCGCGATCACACAACAGCGCTAAGCCCGAGAGCTTAGTAGTACAAATAAATAATAAAATATACTTTACAAAAGAATCATACCTCATATTTTTAGCATTATGTTTTATGGTTCTCTTACCCCGTTTTCCTTTCTCAATGTATTCTTAATATATTCCCACTAATCTCGTAAATTAGTTACATAATTACATAGAACATTCACAACACAATACTTACCCTTTCTATCTCATATACATATACATATACATAATTTTAACAAAACACCATTCAATGACCTATCCAACCTTCATGAAAACAATTCTCACAAATTCCACATTCATATACATTTTACACACCATACAACATTTCATAAACTCATATCTCAACAAAGCTCCTCAAGCCATATTCACTTTCAATATATCAATACACATATTACAAAATCATACTTCATAACATCATTTTATTCACAATTCATCAATCATGAATCACACTTCCAATAAAGACAGCCATAGATCTCATTACTCATTTATTTCAACATTTGAAAATCACATTGACAACAAAGACAGACTCGGGCCCAAACAACACACTAATATGCCATTCAATTTTCAGAGTAAATGCTTTGGTTTAATTATCACGTTTATCATTATCCCAACTAGGCTTCAAGGATTAGGCTCAACCAAGCTTCAAAGGGAACAAAGCATGCTAAGTATCAACCCCAACTTGGCTTCAAGAACCAAACCCAACCTAGCTTCAAGGGTTGTAACATCTCAATTAGGCTTCAAGGATTAGACCCAACCAAGCTTCAAGGGGAGGTAAAACATGTTAAACTTCAACCCAACTTGGCTTCAAGGATCAAATCCAACCTAACTTCAAGAGATTGTTACTCATATTAGGCATGCCACCAACAACAAACTCTGAAAATGGAATAACACATTAGCTATACAATTTATTTATCAATTTCATTCTCAATTGAATTATCATAGCCAATAACAATGACTTCACATTTCATTTGAATCATCATAGCCAATCACAATGGCTTCCCATCACATTTGAATCATCATAGTCAGTAACAATGACTTCACATTTCATTTGCCAATTATACATAATCAATTACTTTATCATATCCTTCATAATATATATATATATATATCATTATTGCAATTCACAAGATTCACAATGCATAAGACATAACATTGTTCATATAGTATCATATGCATCAATTCATCACTCAAGTATACATAATCAATGGCATTGCATATACTTTTTCAATGATCATTATATCTTCCACATTTTCTATATCATCATTGATATATATACATAACAATTTACATTATTCATGGATTTAGAATCTTCCATATACATTTAGTTGGATCATTATTGTTTTAAATGTGTTTAAAGTGTTTAGGTTTAGGTTTAGGTACACACTTACCTTTGGAGAATCATAACAATGCAAGAAGAACAAAGAATAAAAACATTAACTAACACATTTGAGGGACACGGGCAGCTCACTTGGGGGACACGGCCAAGCTTGTGGCCGTGTCTCTCAACACAATTTTGGCAGTAGCAAACACGGGCATGGGACACGGCCAAGCTTGTGGCCGTGTCTCTCAACACCAAATTCCAGTAGCAGACACGGGCAAGGGACACGGCCGTGTCTCTCAACACAAAGTGGGCAGTGGCAAACACGGTCAAGGGACACGGCCAAGACAGTGGCCGTGTCTCTCCAAAAATCATCCAACAAGGCCAAGTTTGCCCTAACTTGACAGTGTCTCTCCTAACTTGGCCGTGTCCTTCAATGATGTAAAGACCAAATACTTCAAAATTCACCCAAGCCCTTCAAAATTCACACCACAACCCTCTTAATCATCATCTTTGTTAATATTTATCAATTTCCTATCACTTTAACATTTATATAACTTCATTATATCATCATAATAATCAACATATACATCACTATAATCAATTACTCAAAGTACCAATTCATTTATACTAAACCCTAACTCAACAATTCATCATCATCCTCACAAATACCCCAACTTATCATCACTTAAATATCAATTTAACACATTTACATACTTCAATCTTTCATTATCATCATCTTACACACCAATTATACCAAACATAATCTCAATCCAAAAGAAATCAAAACAAGAAGATAAAGACTTATATATATGTATAATCAATAAAATCAACTCAAAAGATAGGTACTTACTTGAATAGCTTGCCAAATCCTCAAACTCCACTTGCAAATCTCTTGGTATCCTTAATCTTTGGTGTAATTAAAAGCAAAATCACCTTTCTCTCTCTACCTTCTCTCTCTCTCTCTCTCGTTCACTAAGAAGAAGAAGAAGAAGAAGAAGAATGAATGAATGAATCTTCTTTCTTCGTTCTTATCCCATATATTATAATAATAATAATAATAATAATAATAACATTAATACACTTAAATCTCCACCACACACAATTCCTTTTAACTTTCTTCTTCTTTTTTTCTTTTGTCCTTATTATCATTATTATTATTATTAACTAATTATACATATATATATATATATATATATATACAACTCACTTATCCTACACCATTTTATACATCATGTATATGTGGGTATATGTATAAGTCATATATATATTGCATTTATATTTCCCATATCTTCTCTTCACTTCTTTTCTCTTTCCCTTCAATATACACATTGAATCCAAATACAACAATAACCCCAACACTTTTAGGGTATACTTTGGGATATTACATACACTACAAAAAAAAAGTATTTCTAGTCACAACAAAAATAATAACTAAAATTGTAAAATAGTGTTATATAATAATCATTAACACACTAAAGATGATTAATAATCGAATTAAAGTATTTGATTAATTTTATTGTTCAATAAAGAAAAAAAAAAGATAAAAATATTTTGAAAAATGTTCATTTAAACAAATACAATAGCACTTACAAGCATTGTGCACATAAATATCAACATCCACACACAATAACATAAAATATATTTCTTTTTATTCAAAAGATACATTCTTTTGTCTTCGTCAATTTTTTTTATTACACGCTTACTCATATTTTGCTTCTCTTAATTACAGAATCCAGCTTTACCACTTATCAAATATTTTATTAAATAAGAATATTAATGCTTTTATAGATGTGAAAATAGGGGAAAGGAATCACATATTCATGAATTTAATTAATTTTTTTAATATTTCTATTTATATTTCTAAATAAATCACTTATGAAATTCTAACAACTAAAAAATATATTATCAAAATTTTTTAGTATAAGCCTATAACAATAAACTAGTTACAAATAAATATCATAACACCTTTTATTGACATGTATTATCCAATAAAATAACATAATACCTTTTATTGATATGTGTTATTCAATAAAACAACTTTTGAGATGCAACTTGCTGAAATAACTAAATTGTACACGATTTTTTGATTCCACAACTAAATTGATATTTTAAAATTTTGAACAATTCAATTATTAAATGTTAAAAAGTTCAGATATCAACAGTGTAATTATACATTTTTTGCACTGACCATAGTTATATGAATTATTTTTTACGTTGTTACATATAATTTGATGCTTTTTACCCTATCCATAATCATATTCATTTATTTCTTAATTTGTTTAATTTTTTTAGTTAACTAAATTTTCATATTTTTTTAGTTAACTAATTGTTTTTTATGTTGTTACATATTCATTTTTTTTAGCCCTAATCTCCAAATTAGCTCACTATATAATCGCTATGGAGAAAAGGTAATTATATATATATATATATATCAACCAAGTGAAACAACGCCGCCGTACCCTTTAAAAAGATTATAGTTATTCTTTATATGTTTTTAATATATGTTATTTCTTTAATTTATTTTAATATAGTCTTTTACATTCTGTTTAGATCTAAGTGTGGGGCTTATGCCTGATTGCTGATTGTTTTTATTAAAGTATTTTAAAATTCCTTTATCCCCTATAAGATCCTCCAGTTTTTGCTGGTATCAGAGCCATCTTGTTTTAGGGGTGGTAGTAGATAGATATAGAACTGTTTCCATAGTTAAATTTTTTGATTTATAAATCTAGAAGTGGACTTAGTGTTGTCTAGGAATTGGATATGCAGTAAGACCCGTGTTTGCCGACGAACAGGCGTTTAGGGCAGTAAGTCAGTGGTCGCTTCCAAAACCAACATTAATAAACTTTAAAATCTATTTTCCAAATATTTAAAAATAGAACCATTTTTATGTAAATCTGCTAGTACAACTAAATCAGATAGTTCTGAGTCATTAGAATTTAAACAGATAGTTAACAGAAATGAAGTAATTTTAGAAGATTTTAATAAAGCAATTGACAACTGGGTAATACCTAACATAGATAAAGAACATATTTATAAAAATCCAAAATTAAATATATTTAAAATGATTATATAATTAAAGCTGAAGAAAGGGATGTACAATTAAGTAAACCCTTTGAAAAAATAACTTTACTTTCTGCAGAATCAATAAAGCACCATAAAAATAAAAAATACAAATATATACATATAGGACTCGTACAAATAGGTATAAAATCTTTAACTAGAGAAGGATTAAATACTAGTATCTTGGCAGTAGTTAGAGATGCTAAGTTTGTAAATTTTAATGACTTACTATTAGGAATTATAGAAACCAGTCTGAGTAGTGGACTTATCTCATTTGACTGTTTTCCTGATATAACAATATCCTTAAATGATCCAAACATATTAAAGAGCGTAGTCTTAAAAATTAAAACACATAATTATAAAATGCTTGAAGGATTTATTCCTGTAGCATTAATGTATAAAATAAAGTATAAAGCAATGGTATCCGCCTTTACTACGAAATATATAATTCAACCTAAATGAGGACAAACTAAATTTTTATAAACAGATTTAAGTAAAGCTAATACAGTAATCTCTAGGACTATTCAGTGAAAAGATATTAGTCTTCCGATGAATGGGTCTTAGAGGACGATGTTCCTCTCCCTGAACCAAAGAATATAGCAAAGCCCAACATGGAACTCAGTAAAATAGAACAGTATGAAGACGGTAAAGTAAAATTAAAATTCAGTAGACATAGTATAAGCAGTAGGTATTTAGACTCTTCCTCCTTTGTTTCAACAGTAGATATAGGTAGAGCCTCACAGTTACCTTCTGTTATATATGCTTTATATAAAGAAAATGAACCTAAACCCGTATTGCAAACTGTAGTAAAACCTAGGTATTCTACATCAGATATACCTGAATCAAGTAATAAATTAAAAAGTGTAGTCTATAGTACAACAGTACCACACTTATATTATAATCCAACAGGAACCATGAACCCTTTAGAGCCAAACCCTAATTATAGAACAGTCTCCTTCTCCACCTATGTCACCTACGGCTTCTTTTATGACAGAAAATGTAGCAAACATAGATAGAGAATTAAATGTAATTAATAAAGAATTTGTTTTTAATTATGATAAATTAAATAAAGAATTAACAGCAATAAAAAATAAAGATAAATTAGAAAATGTAATAAATAAAGTAAAAGACTTAGAATTAGTTAAAGAATAATATATTAGTTTTATAAAATATTATGAAGTTAATATGAAATTTTTTTATTGGTTTAAAAGAATTTATAGAGCAAAACTTAAAGCAGAAAAATTAATAAATTCGGTAACTATTAGGAATAAAGAAATAGAATGGAAAGTAAATGATAAAATTATACAGAGTGAACATCCACCTAAAGCATTAAGTATATTCTTACATGGAGATATAGAAATACAAATAGCACCGTTTAAAATAATAGCAGAAAATGATCCTAATAAAAAATTATTAGAACAAAATAACTTTAGTAATGCACATTTATTAAGTATAGGACAACAATTAAATAGAATAGAAAGTTCTATTAAAGAAAGTAAAATAGTAAAAGTTGAAAAAGAAATTAAAGATAAAAAACTTAAGTCTCATGTTTTTAAACCTTTCGAAGTTTCTAAAACAGGACAAAAAGAAGTCAAATCTAAAGATTATGATTTTGTAAAGGCAATTAAAGAACAATTAAGTAAAATTGACTCTTCTTCTGGGTCAAAACAAGTAGTACAAGAAACATCTCAATCTAAAGCTTCTAAAACCATTAGTATAGTTACCCAAGAACAAAAATCAGAATCAGTTGAGGAATCTCAACCTGAATTTGAAGATATTGAAACCTTTAGTAAAGCCTTAGAACCACAAATAAATCGTATAACATATAATCAGTCTATAGTACTTAGGATATCTGCCCAGACTTAGGGATAACAGATAGACCTAATACCTTAACACAACATAAATATAATGCCTCTTCAGTATATGAATGGAACATTGATAGCCTATCAGAATACAATATTCTGAGTCTTCTACAGCAGATGACAATGACTGCCAATGCTTATAGAACCCAAACAGAAACCTTAGATAAAACTATAGCTGAACTCCTTATAGCTGGCTTTATTGGCCAACTTAAAGGTTGGTGGGATAATCATCTCACTGATAAACAACATCTAGAAATTTTAAATGCTATAAAAACTTATGAAGATGATATACCTATATTAAATGAATATGGTGATACTATTTAAAATGCAGTGGCAACACTAATTTTGACTATATCACTTCATTTTATAAGTGATCCTACTCACTTAAAGGATAAAAATGCTGAATTACTAAGTAATATTAGGTGTAAGAAACTTAGTGACTTTCAGTTTTATAAAATAGCTTTCCTAACTAGGATAATGCTTAGAGAAGATTCCAACCAGGCTTTCTGGAAAGAAAAGTTCTTAGCAGGGCTACCCTTTTTCCTAGGAGAGAAAGTTAGAAACTATATAAAATAGGAATATGGAAATCATATTCCTTATTATTTATTGACTTATGGACAATTGTTTAGTATAATTCAAAAAGAAGGATTAAAACTTTGGCAAGACATAAAACTTAAAAAATCATTAAAATATGAAATGAGAAAGACTAAACAAGAATTAGGTTCTTTCTGTAAACAATTTGATTATAGTATAACACAAAAATATAAAGACTGTTGTGGACAGTGTTCTACTACAAAAAATAGAAAACCTTATAAAAATATCATAAAAAGAATTATAAGAAGAAATTTGATAAAGATGATTATTATAAGAAACAGAAGCCTTATAAACTTTATAAATATAGAAAACCTAGTAGAAAGACATATAAATAAAAAGATAAAAGGTTTACATCATATAAAGATTTAACATGTTATAAATGTGAAAGAAAATGTCACACATCAAGATTTTATAAATTTGATAAAAAATTACAAGAATTAAATTTAGAAGAATCTATAATAAATAAAATCCATGAATTATATTTAGATTATTTAGATTCTGTAGATTATTCAGACTCTGAAGAAATAAAACAAATAGAAGATATAAGAACAGAAACTAGTTATAAAAATAGTAGTAAATCATTAAACGCATTAACTAAAGAACAATAATCTATTTTAGAAGCAATAAAATATATTAGTGAACCTAAAATTCAAGAGAAATTTTTAAATAAAATATCAGGAGATAATGATAAACCTAAACAATCACTTTTACACAGTACTAGTAAACAAACATATGATTTAACTGCAATATTAAATAAAATAAAACAATAAAGAATAAACCAACTATAAATGATTTGCAAAAGGAAATTAAAGAAATAAAATTAGAATTAAAAGAATTAAAAAATAAACAAGAACATGATTCACAAATAATAAAGTCTCTATTAAATTCAACTTCTTCTGATGAAGAAGGAGAATAAGATATTGAACAAATAATTAGTAAAGAAGAAACTAATAATAATGAAATAAGTTTAATAAGTAAAGACAAAATTCCTGATAATCTAATTTTTATGTTACATGAAATAACATCAAGAAAATATTTAATAAAAATAAAACTAAATTTTTAAATAATTATAATATAAAAACTATAGCATTATTTGATACAGAAGCTGACCTAAATTGTATTAAACCTAGTTTAGTACCTAAAAGATTTTGACAAGAAACAAAAGAAAGCTTATCTACAGCAAATAAATCTAAATTAAATATACTTGGTAAAGCAAAAGCATCAATAATCTAAATTAACCAATATTCATCATATGGTAATCTTAGGAACACCATTTATGAATCTTATTACACCTTATTCTGTAAATGATGATAATGTAAGTTTTAAAGTTAAAAATAAAAGATAATTTTTCCATTTTTGGAAAAACCAAAAAAAGAGAAATTTAAATCTTTTAAAGGCACATTCAATAAATGAATTTCAAATAAATGCTCTTATAAAGGCAAAGTCTGAACAATTTTGTAACTTAAAAAATAATTATCACTTGCAAAAAATAAATGAACAATTAAATAATAAATTTATACAAGAAAAAATTAATAAATTAAAATTGAATATAGAAAAAGACTTATATGCTGATATTCCAAATGCATTTTAGAATAGAAAACAACATATGGTTGATTTACCATATGAAATAAACTTTGATGAAAAGTCTATTATAACTAAAGCTCGATTTAATTGAATTTTACATAAAAGAAATAAATGATTTAGAAAATAAAGGATTAATTACAAAATCTAGAAGCCCTTGGTCTTGTGCTGCATTTTATGTAAACAAGGCCTCTGAAATCGAAAGATGAGCACTTAGATTAGTAATAAATTATAAACCTTTAAATAAAGCTTTAAAATAGATTACGTATCCTATTCCAAATAAAAAAGATCTATTAGGAAGATTATATAAATCTAATATTTTTAGTAAATTTGATATGAAATCAGGATTTTGGCAAATTTAGATTAACCCTAAAGATAGGTATAAGATTGCATTCACTGTTCCATTTGGACAATATGAATGGAATGTTATGCCTTTTGGTTTAAAAAATGCACCTTCTGAGTTTCAGAGAGTGATGAATGATATTTTTAATCCATATACTAAATGTTGTATTGTATACATTGATGATGTATTAATATATTCTATAACTATAGATGAACATTTAAAACACTTAAAGAAAATTTTTATGGTAATTAAACATAATGGATTAGTATTAAGTAAAACAAAGATGTCTCTGTTTCAGACTAAGATTAGGTTCTTATGACGTTATATAGAACAGGGAATTATAGAACCTATAGAAAGAAATTTAGCCTTTGGGGATAAGTTTCCTGATCAAATTATTAATAAAGCTCAATTACAAAGATTTTTAGGTTGTTTAAATTATGTTATAGGATTCTTTTCCAACCTAAATAGGACTATAAAGCCATTACATAATAGACTAAAGAAAAATCAAGGTCAATGGACTGAAGTCCATTCTGGTATAGTCAGACAAGTTAAAGCCCTAGTTAAAACTATTCCTTGCCTACATATAGCTGATCCACTAGCTTCTAAGATAGTGGAAACCGATGCATCAGATATAGGTTTTGGTGGGATTTTAAAACAAGTTAAAGAGGGTAGAGAAACCATAGTCCAATTTTATTCAGGACATTGGAGTCCAACCCAATTAAATTATTCAACCATAAAGAAAGAAATTTTGAGTATTGTTTTATGCATTTCAAAATTTCAATCAGATTTATTAAATAAATTTTTTTTACTTAGGATTGATTGTAAAAGTGCTAAAGATGTTTTGCAAAAAGATGTTAAAAACCTTGCCTCAAAATAAATTTTTGCTAGATGACAAGCTATTTTAAGTATATTTGATTTTGATATAGAATTTATTAAAGAAGAGAATAATAATTTATCTGATTTTCTTACTCGTGAATTCCTTCTCAGGAATCATGGGGAAAAACAAAAAGAAGATGGCCAATAAGGCCAAAGAAACCCTAAATGATGATTCTCCTAAAGCCATATCTGATCATTCAGATAGTATTGCAAACCCTAAACCAATAAAGTCTTGGGCTGATGCTGTCCAAAAAGAAGATAATAAAGCCAAGATGGATCTTTGGGTCTCTCAGCTGGCTCAATCTCCAGAAATCCTTAAAGCTCTTGCAAAAATGAGCTTCCCGCCTCCTGAAGCCCCAGGTAATAATTCTATTATCCCTTTTAAAATAGAGTTAGGCCAATCTTCAAATGAGTTGAATGTTTCAAGCTCTTCAACTCAAATTGTTTCTTCAAATTTTCCATTAAAGTCAAAGTCTTTTTGGCATAATAAAAATTTTTAGTCTACAGAACTGATTATTGATTTTGGGCCTGCACAGCAGAACCCATGGTCTATAATTGAATATGTATATCCTAAAGGATGGTTTTCAAACCAACAGAATTTTCTAAAATCCAAGAGTATTATCTTAATATTCTTGTGGATTATGGTTCTCTGTTTTTAAAGCACAATTATAATCAACAGGATAAGGCTGTCATAGCCTATTCTTCATTCAAAATAAAGAAAATTCTCCATCCTTTTGAATGGGAAAGACCTTTGCACGTTCCTGTGCAATTTAAAGCCCTTCCTTTTATAACTCATTGTTCGTCATATAACTATTGGGACTATATAGATGCCTGGACTAAAGCCTTATTTTTCCAAAACCCTGAAAAAACCTATTCCTGGCTTATCTATTGTGAAACCAATATAAAAATTAATAACCTCCCTTCCTGGTTTGTTAATTGGTGGTATTACTGTGGTAATGATGATCGTTGTCTACCACATGATGTACAATTAGCCTACCAGTATTATAAAACTCACCTAAACCCTACATCTTATGAGAAGAATTTTCCTCCTCTTCTTCTCTTTTGCCTAACCTTCAATATACCTTGGGTATATCAATGGTATTTTGACTCATCTCTTCAGTCAGGTAACAATATCTCTGTTATATTAAGAAAGTCAAAAGTCAAGTGGTGGACTGCCTTTCGCAATTCTACCACTGAGAAAACAGTAAAACAATGGCTCTTAAAGAAAAACTATAATGGTCTTGATCCTAGACTATCAGTCTCTTTTGGAGCCTAAAGAGCCCAAAATATTGCCCTTCTTGCAGCTGCAAAGACTACAACAGAATATAAAGCCTTAATGGAGCAGATGGTTGAATCTCTTCCTTCGACCTCTGAGCCCATTAAGCCCAGCAGAACCTGCTCTGCTGGATCATCAAATAAAGTTCCATCCAGAAGAATAAGAAATTCTTCTTCATCTTCTTCAGATACCTCCACCCCATCCATGACATCATCTTCTACTGAGACTTCTGACTCAGATTACTGCCCCAGTAATGAAGATGACTGCTATGGTATATTGTCCCCCATTAAAATAAAAAGTAGAAAAGAAAAGATAAAGAAAAAGAAAAGAAAAAAGAAAAAGAAAAGAAAAAAGATAAAGAAAAGAGAAAAGAAAAAGAAACAGAAAAAGAAAAGAAAAATAAAGAAAAAATAAAGAAAGAAAAGAAAAATAAAAAGAAAGTTGAATCTGACTCAGATACAACTGAGTAAAGGCAGAAGAAACCTTATCTCTTTATTAAAGTCAATAAAGGCGGTGCCCACTGACAGGATACTGTGCATCAATAGTATTTACCAGAGAAAAAATAACAGTAAAGTCAGAAGAACTGTTCATCCACAGTTCTCCACAGTAAAGCAAACAGTACCTCCAACAAGGTACTATTCTTCTACAGTCCAGAGCGTGAAGGTACAGTAAAAGCAAACAGTAACGATAGGTTACTATTCATCCACAGTGCCAGACATGTGACAAGAACAGTGAAGAATTAAAGCCTCTGTCTATATATTGAAGCTCTTTCTGAAGCTAGAAGGCATTTGAAACCTCTCTCTCTCACACAGAAGACATAAGAGACCTCCAAGCTTTAGTTTTAGTTTCTCTGTTCCCTTTCCTCCTTCACATATATTTCTACCATTTCTGTAACCTCTTCCTCTATTGATTCTCTTGTAAGTTGTAATTTTATTTTAAAAAGATTTATCTTGTATAAGTATGCTCTGCACTTGCAACGAAAGTTGATCCAGTGCATCAGAAAACTATTGTATTTTCTTTAAAGCTTTGTTATAAAGAATTAAGTTTCATTTATATGTTTTAAATATAGTCTTTCATTAAAGTATCACCTATAAGTATGCTCTGTTTCATTTCTTGCAAGTAAGAAACGTGCAAGTTGAGCTTGATTTGGAATTGAAACATCAGAAATATTATGCATTACTTACTATGTTGAAAAGGACTTCCATATTCTATCATTTTCTTCCTCTCCTCTCTCTTTAAATCTACACAGTATATTATATGAAGAAAATCACATCGTATAATTATACTAAAATAATTTAAAAATTAAATTTATTTACTTATTTATTTAAAGTTCTAATTATAATCTTTAAAGAGGTATATAAGGTTGGAAACCTAAATATAAATTGGAGCAACGTCAGACCTGCACTTGTCTGAAGCCCTCCTTTGCACCAGGTGAAACAACGCTGCCGTACTTTTTAAAAAGATTATAGTTATTCTTTATAAGTTTTTAATATATGTTATTTCTTTAATTTATTTTAATATAGTCTTTTACATTCTATTTAGATCTAAGTGTGGGGCTTATGCCTGATTGCTGATTGTTTTTATTAAAGCATTTTAAAATTCCTTTATCCCCTATAAGATCCTCCAGTTTTTGCTGGTATATATATATATATCGATCTATGTGTGTATTAAAAAAAGAAATGACTCCATCATATATACTAAAATAAAGATTTTTATTTTCTTAATTTTCTTTTTGAGTAATAATAGTTTTATTCCATGAAAAAGAATAGGGTTTGTATTATGATATTTTCTTGTTAATTGAAAGCGACTATGAATTTAAGTCACGCTCGGTACAAAAAAATTAGGTTTACAAAGTTGAATTTATTGGAAAATAGATAATAATAGTTGAATTTATTATTATCTAATATAATAATAAAAATGCTACTAAGAACGGAAATTATTTTTTAACCTTTTTTTTAAATAATACTTTTGGAGTTGAGCTGGGTAGGTACTACAAGGATGATAAAACTCTTTCTATCGAGTTTTAATATAATTGTATATAAAAACTCTTCTTATAGAGTTTTAATACATCTATATACCCAAAAAAAATTATTTGTTAATGTAAATTTTAAATTAACTAAACATATTTAAAATATTTTTTTTTATAAAAACAATGTTTCTTAACGTTTGTATAATATAAAAATTTTATACGATTTAGGAATAGATAAATGCCGACCGACCCCCAATGCTATTCTGACTGATTATCGATTTAAACCAATTAGATTTGTTAATTTCGGCTTGTATGTTTGCTAATTAAAATAGATCGAACCTAATAAAATCTACCAAATTCAATCAATAGTGGTCGATTTCAAAGAATAAAATTGTCAACCTAACCGATAGTGATCAGATTGCCTAACTCTTAAAAGTCGACCAATCCAATTGCTCATTCCTAATACAATTGGTTGGAATTATATATTTAAAATATGAATGTATATTTTGTATTGAATTTCTTTATTTATTAATATTCTTTTATTCATTCCTAATCCCTGAGAAATTATATGATACAACAATAATTTCAACCAGGATGAAGTTAAATGATAAATTAATTTTTCAATGATAAAATATAAAAGATGTATCATTATCCAATTAGTTTTTTATTTCAAATAATATGCCTACTTGAAATTATCACTGTATTATATAATTTTTTATAATTCATAAATTAAATGTCATCTTTATAATCATCGATATCTATCTATATTTTCTCTACCTCTAATCCCTATTTCTTATCAACATAACTCCATTTATTAAATTTGTATCTTCTTGAAGCTTTGTAACCCTAACTCTCTGTTTTGTTTATTTCTTTACTAAATAAACTCTTTATTAGCACAAATTTGAAGCTCTATAACCCTAATTCTCCATTTTGTTTATTTCTTTACTATATAAACTCTTTGTTGGCACAAATCTGAACATTATAGATAGTAGTGGAAGCAATATGTTGAACATAATGAATGACGACAATAACTTTGTTATTCCTTTCTGTTGAGATGAAAAACTCTTCGATAGAGACAAATCCATGAAGATGATTTTTAGTTGTTGTCATTGTGGGATTTATCTTGCGTGATACATTTTTGTTATTGTATTATTTGAAAATTAATAAATTAGCCAAAATTGTCAAATTCAATTCCATCAATAATAACTTCATTCCCTAACATCTCCACCATGGTGCAGGAATTAAAATAGCATTTGTCATTAAATCTTATAACTATTATAGAAATAAATTTCATACTTTAAAACACAAAATTAAATGAATTTTTAAAATTAGCATTCGTACTAATTCAGTTTATCCCATACACTACAAAAAAAAAGTATTTCTAGTCACAACAAAAATAATAACTAAAATTGTAAAATAGTGTTATATAACAATCATTAACACACTAAAGATGATTAATAATCGAATTAAAGTATTTGATTAACTTTATTGTTCAATAAAGAAAAAAAAAGATAAAAATATTTTGAAAAATGTTCATTTAAACAAATACAATAGCACTTACAAGCATTGCGCACATAAATATCAACATCCACACACAATAACATAAAATATATTTCTTTTTATTCAAAAGATACATTCTTTTGTTTCCGTCAATTTTTTTTTATTACACGCTAACTTATATTTTGCTTCTCTTAATTACAGAATCCAGCTTTACCACTTATCAAATATTTTATTAAATAAGAATATTAATGCTTTTATAGATGTGAAAATAGGGGAAAGGAATCACATATTCATGAATTTAATTAATTTTTTTAATATTTCTACTTATATTTCTAAATAAATCACTTTATGAAAATCCAGCAACTAAAAAATATATTATCAAAATTTTTTAGTATAAGCCTACAACAATAAATTAAGAAATATTTATAAAATTAATCTAAATAGTAAAATTATTTTGAAATATACTATACTTTTAAAAAATTTATTTTTATGTAAAATAAAATTTTAGATTGCAAAAATACAAAAGTTTCAGCTAAGTAGGTCATTTTTTTTATATAATTACATTGTTAGTGTTTGAGCTTTTTAACATTTAACAATTGAGTTGCTTAATTTTTCAAAATAATAATTTAGTGTTATAACCGAAAAATTGAGTACAATTTAGTTATTTTCGCAGGTTATAAACTAGTTACAGATAAATATTACAACACTTTTTTTTGACATGTGTTATCCAATAAAATAACATAATACATTTTATTGACATGTGTTATTCAATAAAACAACTTTTGAGTTGCAACCTGCTGAAATAACTAAATTGTATACAATTTTTTAATTCCACAACTAAATTGATATTTTAAAATTTTGAACAATTCAATTATTAAATGTTAAAAAGTTCAGACATCAACAGTGTAATTATACATTTTTTCCACTTACAATAGTTATATGAATTGTTTTTTATGTTGTTACATATAATTTGATGCTTTTTACCCTATCCATAATCATATTCATTTATTTCTTTATTTGTTTAATTTTTTTAGTTAACTAATTTTTAATATTTTTTTATTTTTCAAGTACAAGAAAATTCTAATTAATTATAAACTTTTTATGATTAAAAAGGCTTAATACATAAATAAATATTTGTACTTATTCAAAAGAATCTATTAGTTCTCCTTACTTTGTGGGCGTTTTATGACACACCCATAAAAGATTAAAGTGGTATTTTTTTAATATTTTGATTAAAGTGGCATTAATATGCTATTTGCCGAGCTATTTCTCTTCTCACGTCTTCTTCGTGTATTACACATGCAAATAGACTTTACAGTCCATCTAATTTTCAGAACTCTTCATCAAATTTCCATGCATTTTCCCTCATACTTAAAATAACTCCAAAAAAAGAATAAATAAATGCACAACTTGTGTATCAAAACAATTAATTCATAGATATGTGAAACAATCTAATCAATCTCTAGCTTTGTTCATTCAAAAAATTGAAGTTGAAGAATATGGATATTGGAGTTGTTAACATAAATCATCATGATCAAAAGACAAAAAGATTGTGAATTCCGAATAACCATCCATAAAATTGATTTTCCATTTTTTACTCAATAAAATGCCTAAAACAGGAAAGAAAACAAAAATATGATGAAAGTAATTCATTGAGGCAAATTATCAAACACTTCAATAGCATTAAAGAATGAGAAAAACAAATGATATTATAAGTTCAATGATAATTTAAACAAAAAATCAATGGCAGAAAATTATGAAAAAATGAAAATGGAGATGAGATTTCATTAAATACATTCAAAAACTTAAATCATTATAACAATCATGTATTTGATTAAAAATCCAAATAGAATTTGAAAGATCCCCCAAAAAAATTTCAAAAATTAATTATAAATAACATATGGGTATGATGTTTTCAGACTCAAAGAGACAAAAACCGCAAAAGATAAACAGGTTTAGATTGTTAGAATATTGAAATTACCATAATAGAAAGAAAAGAAATAACTTTCTTATTTGTAAGAGATACTGCAAAAAAAATGATTCTTGAAATCTAAATTGGTGATAATTGTAACACCCTCTATATAGTCCATACACTTGACTATAAAGACATGCTAAAAGACACTCGACTTGATAGAATTCGAAATGACAATTTTTTTTAAAAGCCATAACACGCTTGTGTCAAACAAAGTTGACATGCCCGTGTACTAACATTCAACTCTGCCTCTAATAAAATTTCATACTAATATCTCTCATTCATTCAATCCTCAAAATCATCAATAACTTGTCATTAACAAAACAAATTTAGTAAAATTCTTGATATTATAATAGCATGCGCATATATATATTATTTTTACATACACCAATTAATGAACAAAAGTCATCTACAACCTAGAAAACTATAATCCGGTTATATATTATAGCTATACATAACTCATTTTCCAAAAATATATACATACATATTGTCCCAAGATGGAAACCAAGAGAGGGGTGAATTGGTTTCTTGAGGAATGATGAAAAATAGAAAAATTCTACAAACAAAGAATTCAAAAACTCAACAACAAAAACTGTAAAAGTAATAAATAGTTGAGTAGTGAGCAGAAGAAAGAACACACAAGATTTATAGTGGTTCGAATTTTCTCCAATCCTACATCCACTTCCTTAACAACTTGTTAAGGTTCCACTAACTTTGAAGTTTTACAAGCTCACTTCCAACTTTGGTGTTTTTACAAGTTCACACCGAACTTGACAAGTGTTTTCCTAATGCTAACACTCAAACTACTTACAAGAGTTTTTCCATGCTCACTCTCACAACCTAGGTTTTTCCAAGCTCACACTCAAACATTTACAATGATGTTTTTAATGCTTACACCCAACACTCATTGCAATTCAAATGTTAATTGTAGTAATAAAAGAAAATATGTTGCTTGGCTATATAATTCAGAATCTCTATTCTCTTAACAGAATAATAATGTATTTATAGCCAATGTGGTCTATAGATAGTGAGAAATAAGTCTTGGTAGTTTAGACCTATTTCAATAGACTGTTCGAAGCAGTTAGCGGTCGTCCTTAATACTAGGACGGTCGCGTCAATGTCTCACGCGGTCGCCCTTGGATAAGGGACGGTCGCTGCATTCAAAATTGCTTCAACGGTCGAATTTAAGTGCTCTGCTGCTGGAATCTTGCCCATGATGTGGTTGTCGGGACGGTCGCACATAAGCTAGGTGCAGTCGCCCTTTTTGAATATTGAAGTGGGTTTATAACCGTTATTACACGTGGCATTTTTTAACTGGGCAAAATAAACTTTCGCCTAAATATGAATTTCGCAGTCGCCCTAGGTGCCAATTAGCGGTCGAATTGAGAGACTCGTGTAGAACTTTTGGGCGCACCTAAAGGCGCGAACACTACTGTCAGTTTGAGTAGTTTTCTCTTAAATTAGCAGAGCGATCGCAGAGTTTTAAGGACGGTCTCGCTACATTAGTAAGCGAGACCGTATTCTTCACCGTGCTCGTCACCGCGAACCTTACTGGAATTTGGATGATTTGGGTTATTCATGTTGCGGTCGTCCTTGTTTGTTGGACAGTCGCTCATGTTGATGTGCGGTTACTACTGAGGTCGAGTTTATGACCGCGAATCCTACTGTGATATGGTTTCATCCTTCAATTCAATGGGGCAGTCATCTCCATGGGTTGTGCAACCGCAAAATGTGCCCTGTGTTGACTTATTTGAAATAATCTAATCCTGCAACAAGGTTCTTAAAACACATGTTAAATAAGTCATTCAATTTGAGTTATCAAGGATCAAAATTGAGATCATTTGGCTAACAATTTCCCTCATTTTGACTTTGACAATCAAATGGAATGATGATATAAATTGAAAGAAATGTAAATTTAAGGAAAGAAATTTAAACTTCTCATGTATTGAGGGTTAAAATATTTCTGGAGGAATTCTATAAAGCTCCCCCTAAACATATGCATGTATCATGTTTATTTTGGAGTGTATAGCTTATAACTTGGCACATTAGTAAAATAACACATATACACTTTACACACATGTATATTTCTCCCATTTGTAATTTCATTTCTCCTATAAGTATGTATATTTCTCCCCCTTTGTATAATAATATTTGTATATCTCTCCCCCTTTGTCATAGGCAAAATGTATAAGAAGAATATAAAAGTTCATATGAACATAAAAGCCATAATGTTATTAAAAAAGGTTAGTACAAAGGATATTAAAGATAAGAGAGAAAAATAGAAACAACAAAACAGAAACAGAAATATTAAGAGTAAACTAATCATAATCTTCATCCTCATCTAGCTCTTCTTCTTCTATAGGAGCTTTTCCCTTATCAAGAGAGACATTGCTGGTAGAGCTAGTGCTGATGGATTCTTCTGCTTCAGGGGCACTCTCTGTATGATCACTTATATCCCAATCCTCAAGATTACATTGAGACAAATTCATTTTGCCTTGCATGTCATAGAGATCATGATGCATGTGAGATATAAGGTCAATCCTTTTGTTCAAGTGATGGATTCTCTTGGAGACCCTTTTCTTGAAGTGAGAGAGTTTCCTGGAAAGAGATTTGATTACTCTCAAAATGAGTTTTGTAGGAGAGCTGGTTTGGGTAGGTTTAGATGAGGAAGCTTTGGGAGGTAGTTCAACAGCAACTTCCAAGGAGTCTCCTTCTTCCTCAATGGTGCACCTTGGTCTTTTCTTGTGCTTGTCAACAACTCCTTTTTTTCCAAAGTAGTACACATATGTGCCTTCAATCTTCCTTACACAGCCAGCATGTTACAGATAGTCTATTGTGATGGCACTAGAGGCAAAATTGAAAGGGTTTCTCAAGGTAGCTAAGTTAAGATCATTGAGTAAGTTCAGGTGCCTAGCTATTTGAGTAAGTTGGGAAGATAAGAAGAAAGTTCCAGTTCTTGTGACAACATGGTGATACAATGTTTCAATCAAGAATTTTGTTGTGTTCATTTGGATGTTGTGGATGAAAGCATATAAGAAGATGAGGTCTCTTTTTGTTACCTTTTCATTCCCATCAGCCCTTTGGTGAATAGTATAGGTTATAATTCTATGAAGCATCCAGTGGGTGAGGGACTTGATGTGTCTAGCTTTTGACTCTTTCTCAAAGGATGTCTCCACAGAAATTTCTTGCCAAAAGGTAGAGAGGGTTTGGTTAGAGAAGGCTAAATCATTGTAGGAGGTGACTCCATCAACAGGAAAGTCCCAAAATTTTCCAAAGTCCTCTAAGATTAAGGCTAGGTATTGGTTAAATAGTTTAAATCTAACCCCATACCACCCTAGTGCAGAATTTGCACTCTTTTCAATCTGAAAGGACATGAGAAATTCCTTACTTAAACTAGAGTAACCTACCTCATCAGGGAAAACAAATTTTCTCTAGCAAAGAACATCAAGTAGACTCTCAATCTCTTCCTTAATGTTGAGGGCAGAGAGAATGCCACCAAATGGAGATTTGGTTCCTTCAAATTTCTTTCTTTTCAGCATAACATATCTCACATCTTCCTCAGGGGTTTGGTGGTGAGGTTTATAAATTTTCTCACCTCTTCTAGATTATGGAGGAGATGGAGGAACATCTTGAGGTTCACTTATGGTGATTCCTAATGGTTTCTTTCCTTTCCCTTTCCCTTTGGAAGTAATTTTCTTTTTGGGGGCCATGAGAATTTAAAAAGGAGAAGAAACTTGAAAACAGAGAGTGTTTAAGAAGGAGATAATCTTGAGAGGATTTGCAGATATGGAGAAAATTTTGTATGTTATAAGTGATAAAAGTCCTATGTAACTGATGTATGATGTTCTTAAATAGAAGAAATTAAGAAAGTAGCCGTTTATGACTGTTGAAGGTTGGAAAATCGCGACTTGTCATACTGCCAACGGTTATAAAATTTTGAGCAGAGTGTACAGGGTGCGGTCGAATATCTGTATAGGTGCAATCGCGAAGAACACTATAACGACCATCAAAATAAATTGAGCGCTCGCGAGAGGAGAGAATGTCTATAACGGTCGAAACTATTCAAATTATTACGACCGCTCACAGTGTTTCCCGACCGCTTGTTGAAGGGATAATTCAGATGAGTCTGACTGGCAAGATTGCGACCGCAATAAGCGTTGGAACGACCGCGAGTATCTCAAAAATGAGAGGAGCAAGAATTGTGAATTGTTATAGTTTCAACATTATGATCAAAGTTGGTGCCTAGAGATTTTTAAGAAATTTTTGTTAATAGGCAATATTTTATTCATTTATGGAAGTGCCATCAATCATACCTAAATTATGCTTAATGAAGTTAAGCCTATCTTGATTCAAAGGTTTTGTAAAGATATCAGCAAGTTGATTATGTGTATCTAGAAACTCTAAAATAATATTTTGGTTTTGTACATTATCTCTCAAAAAATGATATCTAATGTCTATATGTTTAGATCTAGAGTGTTGGATTGGATTTTTGGACAAGTTGATAGCACTAGTGTTATCACATTTAATGAAAATATTATTAAACACTTTACCATAGTCAAGCAATTGTTGCTTCATCCATAACACTTGTGTATAACAGAAACATGCCACAACATATTCTGCTTTCGCCGTAGACAAGGCTATCGATACTTGTTTCTTACTGTGCCAAGAAACTAGACAATTGCCAAGAAAGTGACATGCTCCTGTTGTACTTTTTCTATCCAAGATACTACCATCATAGTCTGCATTCGGAAAACCTAAGATATGAAATGATGTGTTTCTAGGATACCAAAGACCTAAATGCAATGTACCGTTTAAGTATTTCAAAATTCTCTTAGTAGCATTCAAGTGTGATTCTTTAGGACAAGTTTGAAATCTAGCACAAAGACATACACTATACATTATATCAGGTCTAGAAGCAGTTAAGTAAAGTAGTGATCCGATAATACCTCGATATTTCTTTTCATCTACTGCTTTACTATTTTCATCTTTACCCAATTTCAAGGATGTGCTCATAGGAGTTTTGCTAGTCTTACAGCCATCCATTCCAAATTTCTTGATGAGTTCTTTTGTATATTTGGAATGAAGATTTCATCTTTGCATTGCTTGATTTGCAGTCCAAGGAAGAACTTGAGTTCACCCATCATGCTCATTTCAAATTCCCTAGTCATACAACAAGCAAATTTCTTGCACAAGATTTCATTAGTAGCTCCAAATATTATGTCATCCACATAAATTTGTACAATTAAAATGTTATATTTGTCCTTTTTAACAAAGAGAGTTGTGTCCACTTTTCCTTTTGAAAAATTATTTTCAAGTAAATATGCACTAAGTCTATCATACCATGCCCTTGGTGCTTGTTTCAATCCATATAAAGCTTTGGTGAGTTTGAAAACATGATTTGAAAAATTGTAGTTTTCAAAACCAGGAGGTTGTTCAACATAAACTTCTTCGTTTATAAATCCGTTTAGAAATACACTTTTAACATCCATTTGAAAGAGTTTAAAATTCATGTGACATGCAAAAGCAAGTAAAATTCTAACAGCTTCTAATCTAGCTATAGGGGCAAATGTCTCATCATAATCAATGTCTTCTTCTTGATTATATCCTTTGGCTACCAATCTTCCTTTATTCCTAGTGATGTGACCATTTTCATCAAGCTTATTTCTATAGACCCATTTGCATCCTATGATTGAATGATCCTTAGGTCTAGGAGTGAGTTCCCATACATTATTTCTTTCAAATTGATTAAGTTCATCTTGCATTGCAATCATCCAACTCTCATCATTTAGAGCCTCTTCAATGGTCTTTGGCTCAATTTGAGAAACAAAGTAAAATTAACATCTATATGATTAATTTTATATATAGTAATTACTCCCTTAGATATTTCACCAATGATGAGTTCCTTAGGATGATCTTTCTTGTATTGCCAATCCTTAGGTAGATCTTGAGTCTTTTCTTTAAGTTCATTCTGATTGATCCTTGGAGCATCAATAGTTTCTTATGGTTTAAGAGTACCTGCAAGGTCATCAGAAGTACTACCTTTCCTTTGATCAAGTTTAGATGATTCAACAAAGATAACATGCATTGATTCTTCAACTACTAGAGTTTTCTTATTAAAAACTCTATATGATTTGCTAGATAATGAGTATCCTAGGAATATGCTTTCATCCAATTTGGATGAAATTTTTTTAAGATTTTCCTTGGTGTTTAATATAAAGTATTTGCATCCAAATACTCCAAAATATGCAATTCTAGAAATTCTTCTATTCCATAGCTCATAAGAAGTTGTATTAATTAAAGGTCTTTTGTAAACACGATTTGCAATGTAACAAGCGGTATTAACAGCTTCTGCCCAAAAATAAGATGGTAATTCATATTCATGGAGCATTATTCTAGCCATTTCAACCAAGGTTCTATTTTTCCTTTCAACCACACCATTTTGTTGGGGAGTTCTAGGAGTAAAAAAATTATGTGAAATGCCAAGTTCATTACAAAAATTTTCAAAATTTTCATTCTCAAATTCTTTGCCATGATCACTTATAATAGATGTGATCACATATTCTTTTTCATTTTGAACTCTTTTTGCAAACGTTTTGAAGTAATTAAAAGCTTCATTCTTTTGAGCTAAGAAATTAACCCATGTGAATCTAGAGTAATCATCAACAAGAACAAATGCATAGGACTTGCCACCTAGGCTTGTAACTCTATTTGGTCCAAACAAATCTAAATGAATGAGTTCTAAAGGTCTAGAGGTACTTACAACATTCTTTGATTTAAATGAGCTCTTATGTTGCTCACCAAGTTGACAAGGTTTACAAGTTCTATCTTTGTCATATTTTATTTTAGGAAGACCATCAACTAGGTTTTCATTATAAATGCACTTTAATTGATCCATACTTGTATGTCCTAGTCTTCTATGCCATAACCAAGCATCATTATTAGTAGAGATTAAAAATTTAAATGCATTATTGGAATGTATGTCAATTTTATACGTGTTGTTTATCCTAGTTCCTTTAAATACAGTAACACCATTTGAATTAGTGATCTTGCATCCTTTGGAATCAAAATTTACAATGTATTTTCTATCACATAATTGACTAACACTTAGCAAATTATGTTTCAAACTATTAACAAGACATACATCTTCTATCAAGTCTTTACCAAGTATTCCAATGGAGCCAACACCAATAATTTTACCTTTACCATTATTTCCAAAAGTTACATTACCTCCAAGCTTGTATGTAATACTTGTAAAAAGCTTTGCATTCCAGGTCATATGCCTTGAGCACCCACTATCCACAAGCCATGTGCTTTTGTTGATAGTAGATTTTAGGCATACCTACAAGATAATAGTAGTTATCTTTTCTTAGTTACCCAAATGAAGTTGGGTCCTTATTGGTTAGCAATAGAGGCATCTTCTAACTTGAGATGAGCCTTTCTAATATGACAAAAAATACTTTTATGTCCAAATTTCATACAATATGTACATTGCCACAATGTTTTATATCTTTGCACTTTCCTATTCATATTCCATGTATTATGCATACAACTACAAGTATGTGATTGCTTTTGTGCATGTTTAGTGTATATAAATGCATGATTACTTTTTGAAAACTTAGCTCTATTTCCTAATGACCCGTGAGTAGTTTTTTTGGAACTTTTAGATTTGGTGTGAGCATCTTTGTTCTTATCAACATTAGAGATTCGAGTTGTAGAGGCTTTTACAAATGTTGGTGTGCTAAGTGCAGTGTTGGTTGAGCCATTAAACCCTAATCCATATTTTAAGGAAGGTGATCTTTGGTTACCAATTAATGTGTCTATGGCTTCTTTTCCTTTATGAAATCTTGAAATTGATCCTCTTAGTTCATTTAGTTCATGCTTCAGAGTTCATTCTCTTTAATAACTTTTTCTAAGTCATGTGAGTTTTTATTTAACTCATTTATTATTTTCATTAAGTGTTCATTTGAGGTTTTCAATTCGAGGGAGAGTTCTTTAAGCATATAAAATTCTTTTCTAACTTAGAACTCTTTTCATTATAGAGCATCATCTTGAAAAAATATTTTTCTATTTTAAAGTTCATATGCTCAATCAAATCATTATCATCTAGGTCATCAATATCATCATGTGCTATTAGATTTAAGGATTGAGTACTTACCTCATTGGAGTCATCTTCAATAGCCATGAGATATAGGTTTGCAATTTCTTCTTCTTCTTCTTCCTCTTCGCTTGAAGAAGAGTCATCCCATGTGGCTTTGAGAGACTTTTTCTTTTTTTTTTGTCCCATTTCCTTTTGTTCTTTACTTTGAAGCAATCCGATTTGATGTGACCAGATTTACCACATTCATAGCACTTTACCTCATTTTTCTTTTCTTTATCTTTGAAGGAGGATTTAGGAAGTGTACCTTTGTTAGTTTGTAATATTCTCTTTCTTTTCCACTCACTTATTCTTTTTGAGAACATTGCCATTTCATCTTCATCATCAGTACCTTCGTTGCTTGAGCTCTCAACTTCTTTTATTGCTTTGAGAGCAATTGGTTTTCTCTTTTCTTTCTCACCTTGATCTTCTTCTTTTTCATTGTGTAGCTCAAATGTAAGTAGTTTTTCCACAAGCTCGTCAGTTCTCAATGTGCTAAGATCATGAGCTTCTTCAATACATGATACTTTTGATTCAAAGTTCTTTCTAGCTCTTAAGGCTCTCAAGATTTTGCTATTTACATCACCTTGATCATATATCTTGCCATACTTCTTAGCTCATTGGCAATAGCAAGCAAGCGATTCGTTATGTCGGTGACATTTTCATTTGGTTTCATCTTGAATAGCTCATACTCATGAACATGCATTTGTTTCTTGGTGAATCTCACTTGAGTCGTACCTTCATGATAGTTTTCAAGTGTCTTCCAAATGCAATGTACACAAGTTAAGTGTTGAACTCTTCCACCTTCTTCTCTTAAAATAGAATTCATCAAGATGGAAGCGGCTTTATTATTCTTGAATCGATCTTTAACATTGACAATTGACCATTGTGCTTTGGGAAGAGGAACTTGAATACCATAGCTCAATCCCTTCATGAGTAGGAGGTTTCTACTCACTTTCCATAAAATCCCATAGCTCAATCCCTTCGCTGTCTAGAAATAAATACATTTTTTGTTTCCAATAGGAATAATTCGTTCCATCAAAATAGGGTCTAAGGATAGTGTTAAGATTTCTATGAGAGGTTGAGTTTGATGAAGAAGAAGTTGTCATAGTTGGTCAAATTTCACAATTAAGTTTAAGAAATTTTAAGCTCTGATACCAATTATTGTCCCAAGATGGCAACCAAGAGGGGGGGGGGTGAATTAGTTTCTTGAGGAATGATGGAAAATAGAAAAATTCTACAAACAAAGAATTTAAAAACTCAAAAGCAAGAAATGTAGAAGTAATAAATAGTTGAGTAGTGAGTAGAAGAAAGAACACACAAGATTTATAGTGGTTCGGATTTTCTCCAATCCTACATCCACTTCCTTAACAACTTGTTAAGGTTCCACTAACTTTGAAGTTTTACAAGCTCACTTCCAACTTTGGTGTTTTTACAAGTTCACACCCAACTTGACAAGTGTTTTTCTAAGGCTAACACTCAAACCACTTACAAGAGTTTTTCCAGGCTCACTCTCACAACCAAAGTGTTTCCAAGCTCACACTCAAACTTTTACAATGGTGTTTTTAATGCTTACACCCAACACTCATTACAATTCAAATGTTAATTGTAGTAATAAAAGAAAATATGTTGCTTGGTTATATAATTCAGAATCTCTATTTTCTTAACAGAATAATAATGTATTTATAGTCAATGTGGTCTAACTAGCCGTTATAGATAATGAGAAATAAGTCTTAGTAGTTTAGACCTGTTTCAATAGACTGTTCGAAGCAGTTAGCGGTCGTCCTTGATACTAGGACGGTCGCATCAATGTCTCACATGGTCGCCTTTGGATAAGGGACGGTCGCTGCATTCAAAATTATTTCAACTGTCAAATTTAAGTGCTCTGCTGCTGGAATCTTGCCCATGCTGTGGTTGTCGGGACGGTCGCGCATAAGCTAGGTGCGGTTGCCCTTTTTGAATACTAAAGTGGGTTTATAACGATTATTACACGTGGCATTCTTTAACTGGGCAAAATAAACTTTCGCCTAAATATGAATTTTGCAGTCGCCCTAGGTGCCAATTAGTGGTCGAATTGAGATACTCACGTCGAACTTCTGGGCGCACCTAAGGGCGCGGACACTACTGTCAGTTTGAGTAGTTTTCTCTTTAATCAGCAGAGCGGTCGCGGAGTCTTAAGGACGATCGCTATGGATCTCTTTAAACTCTCACCGTGCTCGTCACCGCGAACCTTATTGGAATTTGGATGATTTGGGTTACTCATGTTGCGGTCGTCTTTATTTGTTGGACGGTCGCTCATGTTGATGTGCGGTCGCTACTGAGGTCGAGTTTATGACCGTGAATCCTACTGTGATATGGTTTCATCCTTCAATTCAATGGGGCAGTCGTCTCCATGGTTTGTGCGACCACAAAATGTGCCCTGTGTTGACTTATTTGAAACAATCTAATCCTGCAACAAGGTTCTTAAAACACATGTTAAATAAGTCATTCAATTTGAGTTGTCAAGGATCAAAATTGAGATTATTTGGCTAACAATATACAACTATCATTCAAAGTATAATACTTATGCCATGTGAACTATTTCAAAAGTTAATATACAAAACACTTTCAGAGTACTTATTTTTAATGCAGTTGATCTGAAACCTTTAACTCTCACTCTGCAATCTTAACTATTCCCGCTTGATCTACATGCCAGAAATAAATTAATATGTTAAGCAAAACTTAGTGATGCTTGTGTATTCACAATTTGTAAAAGAATATAACAAAAGAAAAATATCCATTAAACGATCGTTTATAAAGAAAGAGGAAACACTATTATAGAATCTTAACAAAATATGAAATTTGAAACATTTATAAATCAACCAATCACAATGTTGGAAAATGCAAGATTTTAGAGATCTAGACAAATTTACACATTTATCATAAGTTCCTTATTTTAATAACTTCTTTTATTTTGCCCGCACACACAGAATTTAAACCTCACAATTGGATAACGGATCACTAATGCCAAATAAATGTACACTATCAAGATTACGGCTAAAGACTCATTATTAATACAATATAGTCACTTTTGGCATATATGTCCACTGTCACTGATGACACAATACATCCACTATTACTATGGATATCCACCCTCTGGCTAGCCATTCAATTCAAAAATAGGTTTAATACCAATATTATTTGGACATTTCATCATTCTCAACTAAGTATTTAATTACGCAATACTTTAATGAACATCACAATAATTCATATTTCACACTTCCAATATTGCATAATTCTAACTTTTCAAATTAGAAATCTTACATTCTTTTCAGAACAAACTTATGTTATAAATGTTAATTAAAAAGGAAAATTGTATTAAGAAAAGAAATGAATTGTTTTAGGGTTGAAAAAGAAGAAAACTAGATTTATAGCGTAGAGATGGGCATGTCCAATGAATCCACACGCCAACGCATATAAAAATCTTGCTGCTAGAAAAATGACATGCCCATGCTAAAAATATCCGCTCACCCATGTTGTTCAAAACCTTACTGCTGGAAAAATAATACGCCCATGCAGAAAATGTCCGCACGCTCATATTGTTCAAAATCTTACTGAAAATGAATTTTAAAATTAAAACGCCCATGCTGAAAATATATCCACGTCCATGTTGTTCAAAACATTACTGCTGAAAAAATGACATGCCCATGCAGAAAATATCCGCAAGCCCATGTTATTTTCGGACTTCTCCAAATCCAAAAATTTACCTTTTTAACAAGCTAAAAACCACTTCAAGCTTCTTTTTAAGCAAAATCATCATTAACATACAATTATAATAAAAATGAACTAAAAATCAAATCTTTTCATCAAAGGCTCCAAATCATCTTTATGCACAAAAATACAATCAGTCAATTCTTTAATAAATAAATCAATTACACTAATTAAACTAACTTATAATGACATTGAAATTCAAAGAAAACTAATTAAATTACAAATCATCAATACACAAGCATATACCTCTTCAAAGAATTCTTTTTTTTTCTCTTCTCTCTCTTTCTCTTTGATTGTTAGATGATAATCTTATTTACTTTAATTAATTCTTCTAAAAACACTTTTAATTCTTGCTCAATTTGATGAAAAAAAGAAGAAAATAAAAAATAAAGAAAATGATAATTGTAAGCGTGGATGAAGATGAAAGAAGAAGTTTGATGGTGATGGTGATGAATGGTGTGAGATGATGATAGGAAGAACAAAAAAGATTTTAGATATCCTCAAATAATATCTAAGATTTTGATTGAGTGTGAACATGCACATTATAATTATAATGCACTATTGTAGATCCTTAATTTTTGACCAAGTTCAGTCTAAAAATTTTAAAATAGTCCCAAATAATTTTTGTAGTATTTATTTTTTAAATTTAAAATTTTATTATTTATTTTAATTATATAATATTTATTCTATAATATTTATTTTAATAATATTTATTACTTATTTTCTTAATATATATATATATATAATATTTATTATTTATCATTTATTTTAATAATATTTATTATTTATTTTCTTCAATATATTATTTATTATAAAAAATAATATTTATTATTTATTATTTATTTTATTATTTTAAATAATAATATAATTAATTATAAATATTTTAAATATAATATTTTTAATAGTAAAAATAAAAAATATATATATATATGATAAAAAATAAAAAATCGGACGGTCAAATCGGTATGAGGCACGCGACGATAGGCAATTGGCCTGCCACTGGCCTGCGGCGAATTGAGGATCCTTGCCAGCCTGTGAGTCGAAGCTGCTGGGCCTTGTCTCTTCAATCCTCGCAGGCGATTCTCGCGTGACGCAGCTCGTATATTTTTTCGGCCAAACCTTATTTTATTCAGTTTTAAAATTTTATTTTCTAAATAATTTTATTTCCTTAAACAATTTTATTTTCTTAACCAATTAGTATTAGGTTTTTTATTTTTTTTATAAATACCACATTAAAATAATTATAGAGGGACCTTTGGACTTTGAAAATTTTGGGACTTTTTAGAATTTTTTGGACGAGGGATTCAGACTGAAAATTTTGGAGGCAGTAGTTATAAAACTTTGGCTTTTTTTTTCTTTTTTTAGGCAAAAAAAAAACAAAAATAAAAAAGAAAGAGGCAGAGGACTTTAGGGAGATTTTATTCAAGGACTTTTGGGCTGGAGACTTGGGACTTGTAGTCTACAAATTCTGTACAATATTTCTTGATAAGCAACAAAAGACATATTGACAAATTTAAGACAACAAGACAGTGTTGTCTTGATTTTACTTGGCCAAAAATAAAGAATTGTAGCATATAGGAGCTTGATCAATTCTTTCAATTTGGTGGAGCCTTCAAACGTAGGTACGTTTATTTAATTTTATTTATCAAAGTCACTAAATCATCCTCATCTAAACTATGATCACAGTGTCTAGTTTATTAATTATTTTTATTTAATTTACACAGTAACCTTATTTAAATTTTTTATATATCATTACAGTACTTTCATTCAAGTTATTTTCTTTTAATTATCATTATAGTGGCTTCGTTTATGTTTCTTGAAAAATTATCACAGTAGCTATAATCCTTATAAAAAAAATAATAATATTAGTTTCTCAAAATCAAAACTCTATTTTTTAAATCTAAACCCTAAAATCCTAATTGTTAAATATAAAACCTACAAAACCCTAATTTTATTCAAGAAACCACAATTTAAGTTCTAAAGCCCTAAACTTATGCATTTATTTTTTTATTTAATTTTAGATTTGCTTACATAGTTTATTATATGTTTTGATGATTGATTTATTTGATTTCAACATTTGATTTATTTAATTTATCATGGATGGTTATTTTAATTATTATTTATTTATTAAAATTATAAGAGGTATATTTCTATGATTGAGAATCTCATTAATTAATTTTCATGTAATTTAAATTATTTTTATATTTTAAAATTAATGTAAAGGACACGTTTTCACCTTTTGGTGGGTGTCCTATTTAGTTATAGACATTGAATGATGTAATGACACGTTTTCATCCTCGGATGGGTGTCCATTTATTTATTTTGTTTGAATATTACTTTGATTTTAATATAATGATACTTTATTTTAATTATTACATATAATATGGATAATATCATTATATTTAAGAATTTTATTAAGACCTGAAAAGGAGGCCGGTTCCAATGAACCGGGCATTGTGGAGGTGCTGGGTCATTTCTCACCTTCCCCACACGTACCCAACTTTTCAAACCTATTAGGGGGGTTGGAGATTCCTTAGGAATCGAGTCATCCACATCTTTCTTTTTTTCTGTCGTCCGGGTGACGATTCTATTTTTTTTTGGGTTTAGGCCTGTGTTCTCTAAGATCATAAGCATAACAGTGCCGAAGTCGCAAGAACCATTCCACATGGGAGTGGAGGCGAAAATTCTCGCTCACAATCCTATCTCTTAATTCTAGATTTTAATCGATTTTTAGTTTAGTAAAATCGTAAAAATAATTTCTTTAACTAATTTAAAGCCCCACTGTCCGTATTTCATATATAGTTCAATAAAATTTAATTTTAACATCAGAATGGTATTTTTGTAAATTCCTATCACTTTATGATTCTATTTTGAAAATACCAATTTCGTCATACTCTCACTTATTTCAAGTTTTCAAGTCACTCTCGTTAATTTAAACAATCCAATACCAATATTTATTAAAAAATTATTGTTTAAAATTTTAAACATTATAATAATCAACATGATTTTGAGAAGAAAATGGATGAAATTTTAGAGTGAGAAAATAAGAAGCTTATTTTTTGAAGATAAAAGACTGAAAAAAGAGGAAAAATTCATTCTGAAATGGGAATAAATTTACTTCACACTCGCAGAAAAATTTTATATTTTACTCTCTAAATCCAACTTAACAATGTGTCAAATAATATTATTTTAAGCATGTAGAAATATGTCATAGGACGAATATAAAATATAAGGAGCTAAGATGTCCTTTTTTTACAAGTAGAGGTACTCATTTATGCATTAAGCTATTAAAAATAAAAATGACATTATATTTTAACACTTGATTTTATATATTTTATATAATTTATATTTTTTAAAATAATTTTAACATATATTATAACAATTATTTAAAAATATTTAAATTTTTTTAAAATATATAACATAATGCATACATTTATGTGCATAAATCTAGTTATTTATAACATATACCCAACATATTGTAAAACCCTTGATTTTTGAAAAAATTGGAGTTTAGGGGTAAAATGGTAATTTTACATTCAATTCATATTCAGGTGTATTTTATAACGTTTGATGCTTATTTTCATAATGTGGGTGTTGAGATGTTTGTTTTGAGTATAATATTGTGTTTTTGGCTTCGGGGGGTATTTTGGTCATTTTGGCGGTCGAAAAATTTTTGGGTTTCGTTTTGCTGTTTTTGATGTCATTTTGGTAACCGTGGTGTCGTTATGGTTATTTTAAGTATAATTTTACTAAGGATTGTGTTTCAGAAATTTTCGAGTATTTATTAATTTTTAATTAAAATAAATTAAATTAAATAAATAAATTAAATAATTAATTAACTAATTAAAATAATTCTGAAAATAATTGAATTAGGGGTTAGTTGTGAATTTTTATAAGTTAGTTGGGTGTTTCTTTAGAATTTTTAAAGCTTTTAGGGTATTTTTAAATTAAATAAATTAAATTAAGGGTCTAGTGGTAATTTACCACCCAAAATCACTATAAAATGGGTGTTAGGGCACCCAATTAGATGCCTAAGACCCTTGTGCCGTTTGAGAGAGAAGAGAGGAAGCAAAAATAAATTTTTTCTTCAAATTCGGGCTGTTGTCGTTCAGCAGAGGGCGTGCATTGGAGGCGGCGTCGTTCGGCGAGGCACGCGTGTCGTTCGGCGAGGCGAGCTCCTGTCGTCTGGCGTGTGGAGGCCTGCCGTTCGGCGTGCTGCGGGTTGCGTCGCATGTCGTCTAGTTCCTCCCAGTTTGGGCAGATTTGAGGTTTTTCACTCTTTTCTTCTCTTCTTCATATTTTCGACCAAGTTTAGGTATGATTTGTGTTGTTGGGTGTTTGTATGATGTTTAGGGTGTTAGAAAATAATATTTTTGATTTATTTTGATTTTTAATTAATTAAAAACAATTAAAAAGTTGTGGTACGATTATGGAGGTTCTTGATGTTTAATCTTTGATTCGGGAGTTTAAGTTAATGATATGGTATTTTTGGCAATTGTCATCTGTTCTAGGGATATTAGGTTAGGTGTATGATTTTATTTGGGAATTTTAGGTTAAGATTTATATTTTTAATTGAATTATTAATTTGAAAATGCTGTCTGTGCATAGTCACTGTAAATTCAGTACCTTTGTCGAATTTTTAAAAATAATTGGTGTTCGATATTAATTTAATTTTTTGATATGTTGTTTATTAAGATGTTGTGAATCTGTGAAAAATAATTTGGAGTCTGGGTCTAATGTTTAGGTTCCAAAATAAATTAAGAATTGACACTGCTGTTGGTTAAGGGTTTTCTGATGATGTCTGTTTTGAAAATTATTTTGAAGGTCTTAGATGTCTTGAAAAATTATGAAATTTTTATATGTTGTCCATCCTGATGTCTATAATATGAGAAAATTATTTGGATAATTTTGTTGTAACGAAATGTGAAGGATTCATGATGATTTTTGCTGTATTAATTTTTAGTGGTTCAAACAGAACCAGAATGTTGTAAAATATTTTTGGGTAATCTGAAATTTTGCACACACGTTATTTAGATGTTGGAGAAGCTACTGAAATTTTTCCAGAATTTTTGAATGATGGAATTATTTCTTGGAAATTTTTGAATTATAGGGACTACTTAAGAATTTTTATCGGTTTTGGGTGTTGGTATGAATTATGATTTTTGCATAGGGACTGATATGATATTATTTGATAAATGAGTTATAAAAATTGCGTTGAGGTTCTGGTTCTAATAAATTTTAGGTAATTAATTGATTTGTATTTTTGAGGTGCAATCGGTTTAACTATTGGGTTGAACCATAATTTTGAGTTGAGTTTGGTTGGTTTTTAATTTTGGATTATCTTGGTTAATTGTTGGTTAAGTATTGGTCTTTTGCATTCATAGCATGCATTGCATCCCTCATGATAGATAAGATAGTGGGATTGATTGTTGGATTATGTAATTATCGTTCCTTAGGCAATAATCCAGGTGAAGCTCAAAGTTAGTAGGTTGTGAGGATTTGGCTAAGCTTTCTTTGGATACCAGGTAAGTTCATGGGTGTATGTGTATTATTTGTGATGTGCTATTTGATAACTAAGCTATGATATGTATATAAGCCCTTCATATATATTTTTCTTTCTAATTTCGATATATTATCCTTTCTTTCCCTAGCCTCGCATGTGAATAGGAGACAGAGAAACTTGTATGCTATTTGCTAAATACCTTGATATGATATTGAATATTCTTATTATGTGCGATGGTGTGTCCAATGGAGACGGAGGATATGGATTGTGATTATGGAGATTATTTTGTATATCGATATCGATCCTGTTCTTGGGGCTTATGCCTACTTGCTCTTGGGGCCACGTGCCTACTTGTTCTTGGATATGGTTGAAGGAGGAGGATGTTATATTTTGTAGACCCCGATACACCATCATGTATGAGATTATTGTGGATGTTTACTTGATATATATTACTTTGTTAAATTGTATTAGTGTTTCTCTGCCTCTCATGAGCTTACTGAGTGTATATATATAACGCTCACACCCTTATAGATTGACATGCAGGTTGAAGTTATATTCCTTAGTGAGCTCGGTCGTTCTCTTTGTGGGTTCTTCTAGTTTGGTTGTGGATTTTGGTTCGTCTGCATATTTTCTTTACTCCATAGAGATTTCTAGATATTTTTGGGCGGACTGTGTTTGAACCCTTTTTCTTGTAATAAGGAGTAGATTGTTTCTTTGCATCTAGTTTGAGTTTTAGTTATTGAACTTGATTTTGTATAGTATCATTTCTATTGATGTATTGATTATAGAATAAATTTATTGAACTTAGTAATTTTGCACTATAATAATAAATTTGAACTAGGCTTGTAAGATTGTATTTAGGTATAGCCTTACGCCGGTCCCGGCTTCCAGGTTTGGGTCGTGATAAAAGTGGTATCAGAGCAAACCCTCATTTTCCTTTGATTGGTGGGTCTAGTGGTGGTGGAATAGATGAGGAAGTTGAACATCAGCCCGCCACTCATGTTGAGGAGCCACCTCAGCCACGCAGACGTGGTAGACCACGTAGAGTTGCTACTGAACAAGATCAGGGGCTAGGACAAGATCAGGGATTAAACCAAAATTTTCCAAATGATGGCGCAGGTCCAGGTGCTGGTAATATGAATATGCCAGGTCAAGTACTAGTTCAAGGAAACCCATATGCATATTTGGCTACTTTGCAGACATTGAATAGATCTATGGAAGCTCTCGCTGATATAGTAGTTCGAGTTTTTCAAGGCATGGGTAACAATATGAATGCTAATGCTCACACTACAGCTAGAGGAAATGGATTAACTGACGACCTGGATTTGCACAAATTTATTAGAGTTGATCCACCTACATTCTCCAATCTTACTACAGAAGACCCTCTAGCATTTCTTAATAAAGTTAAGAAGATCTGTGATGCTTTGAAATGTACTGAGAAGAGAGCCATAGAGTTAACTGGGCATCAAATGCAAAAATTAGCTGAAGAATGGTATAAGATCTCTATCCAAGGCCAGGTTGAGGTATGGGAAGACTTCAGAAGAATGTTTATGCAAAACTTTATGCCTCGGAATGTGATGAAAGCAAAAGCAAGGGAGTTTGAAATGTTGACTCAGGGCAACAAATCTATAGCTGAGTACTGGGAGCAATTTCAAGAGCTAAGGAAGTATGCTACACGTGTGTCTCAGGATGAAGAATCTATGACTGATAGATTTGTGGATGGCTTGAATGATAAATACTATGAGTTGATAGCCAGTCACAATTACAAGGAGGTACATTTGGCTGTTAATGCTGCTCTGGGTTAGAAAACAGAAAAAGGAAGGATGGTGCTGGAGAATCAAGCAGAAAGAAGAACAAGCCAGGGAATCAACTAGGTTATCAAGGGCAGTATAGTGGTCAGAGAGGCAATGATAATGGTGGGCGCTACCAGCAACAGGGTCCTAGAGCCCCTACTTGTGAATCTTGTGGCTTACATCATACGGGAGAGTGCAGAAGGAAGACTGGAGCTTGTTTTAACTGTGGACAGATGGATCACCAAGTCAAGGATTGTCCAATTCCTAGGCGCAATCAGACTCAGGCAGGTCAGCATACTCAGTTCAGATCAGTTGGCAATCAAGCATATAGGGGTAACTATCAGAATGGAAATGGTTATGGTAGAGGTAATGATGGTTGTGGACAGTTTAACGGTAACAGATATCAAGAAGTTCGAAGTTTTTTTTATCAGGGTGGTCGAGGTTACAATGGAGGCAGAGGCTATCAAGGCCAGCAGGGCCGAGGATATCAGGGCCAGCAGGGTCGCGGTTATCAGGGCTATCAGGGTCAGCAGTATCAGCAGGGTCGTGGATACCAGGGTGCTGCAAATAATGAAAACCAATAGAATGGTAGAGCAGTTCAACCAGTGGGACAAGGTAATGGTTAGAACCAAAATCAGAATCAGAATCAGGGCCAAAACCAGAATTATGCTCGGGTGTTCAACCTAAATCATCAGCAGGCTCAAGTTGACAACAATGTGGTACAAGGTACTCTTTCTATTTGCTCTCTAGATGCACACATATTGATAGATCCTGGAGCTACTCATTCATTCATATCACCTAGTTTTGCATCTAGACTGAGTATTACATCTAAACCTATGGAAATGCCATTAGTTGTTCATACACCTTTAGGAGAGGAGATAGAATCTTTAAAGGTATACAAGGATTGCATTGTTAAAGTTGGAAATGTTGAACTTCTTGTGGATCTAGTGGCGTTAGATGTGATAGAATTTGATGTCATCTTGGGTATGGATTGGTTAGCTCGGCATGGAGCTAATTTGAACTGTAAGGATAAGGTAGTGGTGTTTGCAAATGAGGCCGACAAGACTGTGACATTTTATGGTTCTAAAATCAATGGGACCAGTCAGCTAATTTCAGCTATGAGAGCTAGAAGATTGTTGCGAAAGGGTTGTAATGCCTACCTTATTTCTATTCGGGATGTGATCAAGGAAGAAGCAAAACTTGAAGATATCCCGACAGTACGAGATTACATGGACGTGTTTCCAAACGATTTACCGGGGTTACCACCGGAATGAGAGATTGAATTCTCCATTGATCTTGTACCTGGAACCAATCCTATTTATATGCCTCCATATAGGATGGCTCCAGCAGAGCTTAAGGAGTTGAGAGAGCAATTGAATGACTTGTTGCAGAAGGGATATATCAGATCGAGTACTTCACCGTGGGGTGCTCCAGTGCTTTTTGTGAAAAAGAAAGATGGGTCAATGAGGCTATATATCGATTATCGACAGCTGAATAAGGTGACTGTGAAGAACAGATATCCATTGCCCAAGATTGACGATTTGTTTGATCAATTGCAGGGAGCAAAGTTTTTCCCCAAGATTGATCTGTGGTCGGGTTATCATCAGTTGAGGGTGAAGAAGAGTGACATACCTAAGACTGCTTTTTGCACGAGGTATGGGCATTATGAATTTCTAGTGATGTCCTTTGGACTTACTAATGCTCCTACTGCTTTTATGGATATGATGAACAGGGTGTTTAGTCCTTATCTTGATCGGTTTGTTATCGTATTCATTGATGACATTTTGATATATTCGAAATCCAAGGAAGAGCATGAGCATCATTTAAAGTTGGTGTTGCAAACTTTAAGAGAACATTAGCTTTACGCTAAGTTCTACAAATGTGAGTTTTGGTCGGACAGGGTTGTCTTTTTGGGACATGTTATATCCGCAGAGGGTATTCAAGTTGATTCACAGAAGATTGAGGCAGTGATGGATTGGCAGAGACTGTTACTGAGATTCGGAGTTTTTTGGGGTTAGCAGGATATTACAGAAGGTTTGTCAAAGATTTCTCAAGAATAGCCGCACCTTTAACAAAACTCACTCGTAAGGGTGTTAAGTTCATTTGGGATGATGCTTGCGAGGAGAGTTTTGCTACTCTTAAAGAAAGATTAACTACTGCACCAGTACTTGTGTTGCCAGAAGGCACTGAGGGGTATTCTGTTTATTGTGACGCATCAGGCGTTGATCTGGGTTGTGTGTTGATGCAACATGGTAAGGTAGTCGCCTATGCCTTTAGACAGCTGAAGAAGCATGAGGTAAACTATCCTACATATGATTTAGAAATGGCTGCAGTTGTGTTTGCACTCAAGATCTGGAGACATTATCTTTATGGAGTTACTTGTGAGATCTTCACTGATCATAAGAATCTTAAGTATGTATACTCTCAAAAAGACTTGAATTTGAGACAGAGAAGGTGGGTAGAGTTTCTTGAAGACTACGATTATAGCATCCAGTATCATCCGGGTAAAGCGAATGTTGTGGCTGATGCTCTAAGTCGTAAGTCTGTGGGTAGTCTGTCCCACATTTCAGTTTCCAGAAGACCGTTGATACGGGAGATACATCAACTGCTAGGTGATGGTTTAACTTTTCATATGTCTGGTAAAGAAATTGAAGGTGATAAAGGTGTGTTGTTGACTAATATGACAGTCAAACCTGATTTCCTTGATGAGATAATTTCAGCGCAGAATACGGATGAGGAGTTGTCAACGATCCGCCATAAAGTCTTGTCAGGTGAATCCACAGAATTCTCGGTTGATGAAAAAAGAGTTTTGAGTTCAGTTCAAGGTTGTGTGTGCCTTTAGTGGATGATTTAAAGAAAAAAATTTTGAAAGAAGCTCACTCTTCCAAGTACACTATACATCCTAGTTCTACTAAGATGTATTGAGATTTAAAACAGATGTATTGGTGGAAAGGAATGAAGAATGATGTTGCGGAGTTTGTTTCTCAATGTTTACCTTGCCAGCAAGTTAAGTATGAGCATCACAAGGCAGCCGGTTTACTGAGAGAGTTACCATTACCCGAGTGGAAGTGGGAGAGAATCACTATGGATTTTATTGTCGGATTGCCAAGGACTCCTGGTGGCTATGATTTGATCTGGGTGATTGTAGACCGATTGACCAAGTCAGTGCATTTTCTTCCGGTTAATACCAAGTACACAGTGTCTCAGTATGCAAAGTTGTATATTAATCGGATTGTGAGTCTGCATGGGGTACCAGTTTCCATTGTATCTGATAGAGGTGCTCAATTTACATCCATGTTTTGGCAGAAGCTTCAGAAAGGGTTAGGTACAGATCTTCATTATAGCACGGCTTTTCATCCTCAAACAGATGGACAGTCGGAGAGAACCATTCAGACCTTGGAGGATATGCTACGATTGTGTGTTCTGGATTTTAAAGGAAGTTGGGCAGATCATCTTCCGTTGGTAGAGTTTGCCTATAATAATAGTTATCAAGCTAGCATTGGTATGGCTCCTTTTGAAGCATTGTACGGTAGACGGTGCAGAACCCCATTGTATTGGGAGGAGGTCGGTGAGCGTCGTATTGAGGGTCCCGATCTTTTGCAGTATAATGCCCAGGTTGTACCGGTAATTCAGGATCAGATCCGTACTGCTTTTAGTAGACAGAAGAGTTATGCTAATCTTAAGCGAAGGCATCTTGAGTTTGCAGTTGGTGATAGGGTGTTTTTGAAAGTATCACCTTTTAAAGGTGTTATGAGGTTTGGTAAGAAAGGAAAATTGGCTCCCAGGTTTATCGATCCTTATAAGGTCCTAGAACGTGTCAGTGATGTTGCTTACAGACTAGATTTGCCACCCGAGTTAGCAGCTGTGCATCCGACTTTTCATGTTTCGATGTTGAGAAAATATGTATCAAACCCCAATCATGTTCTGGCTTCAGAGACCATTGAGATTACTGATGATTGTACTTATGAGGAGCAGCCTGTAGTTATTTTGGACCGTCAGGTCAAGCTATTACGTTCAAAGGATGTGGCTTCAGTAAAGGTTCTTTGGCGTAACCATTTTGTTGAGGAATGCATCTGGGAAGCAGAGGAACTTATGCTAGCAAAATACCCTCATTTGTTTGAGTCTTCAGGTGCGTTATTGATTTCGTGGGCGAAATCATTTTAAGGGGGTTAGAGTGTAGTTTATTAATAGTCTTGATATAGCACCATATGCATGCATATCATTACATCATTATTACATCATTATATCTTTTGTACATCATAAATGTATATGTGTTTTGTCTGGTATTATTTATGATAGTTTGCTATTAAATTGGTTATTGGAAGACGTTTTTGAATAATCTTGGTTTGTTGATATCGGATGTCATTCTTGAAAATCTTGGTTTGTTGATATCGGATGTCATTCTTGAATAAGTCTGGGTTGTTGGTAGAATGATGAGTATCATATGGATAAGTGTTATATTAGTAATGGTTTTGGTTAATTTGGGTTTGACTTGAACACTTGAGTTTTGGCTTTTTGTGATGATTGTTGATGAGTGGAAGTTGAAAAGAAAATGCTTCTGTTTGATTTTATAATAAACATAACCTGGAGCAAAACTGGAACAGTATGTAGCGCTTAGTATTGTGGGGTTAAGTGATCACCCATAACAACATGTGCTAAGTGAGCTATGCTTTCCGGATCTGTGTATAACTTAAAATATAAAAGTGTTTTGATGATGAGTATGTTATTGGGTAAAATTTCGAGGACGAAATTTGTTTAAGGGGGTTAGATTGTAAAACCCTTGATTTTTGGGAAAATTGGAGTCTAGGGGCAAAATGGTAATTTTACCTTCAATTCATATTCAGGTGCATTTTATAACGTTTGGTGCTTATTTTCATAATGTGGGTGTTGAGATGTTTGTTTTGAGTATAATATTGTGTTTTTTGGCTTCGAGGGTATTTTGGTTATTTTGGCGGTCGAAAAATTTTCGGGTTTTGTTTTTGATGTCATTTTGGTGACCGTAGTGTCGTTACAGTTATTTTAAGTATAATTTTGCTAGGGGTTGTATTTCGGAAATTTTTTGAGTATTTATTAATTTTTAATTAAATTAAATTAAATTAAAATAAATAAATAAATTAAATAATTAATTAACTAATTAAAATAATTCTGAAAATAATTGAATTAGGGGTTAGTTGTGAATTTTTATAAGTTAGTAGGGTGTTTCTTTAGAATTTTTAAAGAGTTTAGGATATTTTTAAATAAAATAAATTAAATTAAGGGTCTAGTGGTAATTTACAATCCAAAATCACTATAAAATGGGTGTTAGGGCACCCAATTAGATGCCTAAGACCCTTGTGCCGTTTGAGAGAGAAGAGAAGAAGAAAAAATAATTTTTTTCTTCAAATTCGGGCTGCTGTTGTTCAGCAGAGTGCGTGCGTTGGAGGCGGTGTCGTTTGGCGAGGCACGCGTGTAGTTCGGCGAGGCGCACTCCTGTCATCTGGCGTGTGGAGTCCTGCCATTCGGCATGCTGCGGGCTGCGTCGCCTGTCGTCTGGTTCCTCCCAGTTTGGGTATATTTGAGATTTTTCACTCTTTTCTTTTCTTCTTCATATTTTCGACCAAGTTTGGGTATGATTTGTGTTGTTGGGTGTTTGTATGATGTTTAGGGTGTTAGAAAATAATATTTTTGATTTATTTTGATTTTTAATTAATTAAAAATAATTAAAAAGTTGTGGGGCGATTATGGAGGTTCTTGATGTTTAATCTTTGATTCGGGAGTTTAAGTTAATGATCTGGTATTTTTGGTAATTGTCATCTGTTCTAGGGATGTTAGGTTTGGTTTATGATTTTATTTGGGAATTTTAGGTTAAGATTTATATTTTTAATTGAATTATTAATTTGAAAATGCTGTTTGTGCATAGTCACTGTAAATTCAGTATCTTTGTCGAATTTTTAAAAATAATTGGTGTTTGATATTAATCTTATTTTTTGATATGTTGTTTATTAGGATGTTGTGAGTCTTTGAAAAATAATTTGGAGTCTGGTTCTAATGTTTAGGTTCCGAAATAAATTAAGAATTTACACTGCTGTTGGTTAAGGGTTTTCTGATGATGTCTGTTTTGAAAATTATTTTGAAGGTCTTAAATGTCTTGAAAAATTATGAAATTTTTATATGTTGTCCATCCTGATGTCTCTAATATGAGAAAATTATTTGGATAATTTTGTTGTAATGAAATGTGAAGGATTCATGATGATTTTTGCTGTACTGATTTTTAGTGATTCAAACAGAACTAGAATGTTGTAAAATATTTTTGGGGGAACAAATAAATTTGGATTAATCTGAAATTTTGCACACACGTTATTTAGATGTTGGAGAAGCTACTGGAAGTTTTTCAGAATTTTTTAATGATGGAATTATTTTCTGAAAATTTTTGAATTATAGGGACTACTTAAGAATTTTTATCGGTTTTGGGTGTTGGTATGAATTATGATTTTTGCATAGGGACTGCTGTGATTTTATTTGATAAATGAGTTATAAAAATTTTAGTTGAGGTTATGGTTCTAATAAATTTTAAGTAATTAATTGATTTGTATTTTTGAGGTGCGATCGGTTTAACTATTGGGTTGAATCATAATTTTGAGTTGAGTCGGGTTGGTTTTTAATTTTGGATTATCTTGGTTAATTGTTAGTTAAGTATTGGTCTTTTTGCATTCGTAGCATGCATTGCATCCCTCATGCTAGATGAGATAGTGGGATTGATTGTTGGATTATGTAATTATCTTTTATTAGGCAATAATCCAGCTGAAGCTCAAAGTTAGTTGGTTGTGAGGATTTGGCTAAGCTTTCTTTGGATACCAGGTAAGTTCATGGGTGTATGTGTATTATTTGTGATGTGCTATTTGCTAACTAAGCTATTATATATATATAAGCCCTTCGTATATATTATTCTTTCTAATTTTGATATATTATCCTTTCTTGCCCTAGCCTCGCATGTGAATAGGAGACAGAGAAACTTGTATGCTATTTGCTAAATGCCTTGATATGATATTGAATATTCTTGTGATGTGCGATGGTGTGTCCAATGGGGACGGAGGATATGAATTGTGATTATGGAGATTATTTTGTATATCGATATCGATCATGTTCTTGGGGCTTATGCCTACTTGCTCTTGGGGCCACGTGCCTACTTTATTCTTGGATATGGTTGAAGGAGGAGGATGTTATATTTCGTAGACCCCGATACACCATCATGTATAAGATTATTGTGGATGTTTACTTGATATATATTACTTTGTTAAATTGTATTAGTGTTTCTCTGCCTCTCATGAGCTTACTGAGTGTATATATATAACGCTCACACCCTTATAGATTGACTTACAGGTTGAAGTTATATTTTTTAGTAAGCTCGGTCGTTCTCTTTGTGGGTTCTTCTAGTTTGGTTGTGGATTTTGGTTCGTCTGCATATTTTCTTTACTCCATAGAGATTTCTGGATATTTTTGGGCGAACTGTGTTCGAACCCTTTTTCTTGTAATAAGGAGTAGACTGTTTCTTTGCATCTAGTTTGAGTTTTAGTTATTGAACTTGATTTTGGATAGTATAATTTCTATTGATGACTTAATTATGGAATAAATTTATTGAACTTAGTAATTTTGCACTATAATAATAAATTTGAATTAGACTTGTAAGGTTGTACTTAGGTATAGCCTTACGCCGGTCCCGACTTTCAGGTTTGGGTCGTGACACATATATACATATTATATTAAATTTAACAAATATGTGTTATTATATATAATATATATCGACGGATAACTAAATATATAATAATTTATACTCTTATTTTTTTAAATTTAATAGATATATATATTTTTATATATAATATATATTGATATATAACTATATATTATTTTTATACTCTCATTCTTTTAAAATTTAACGCATTTTAAAAAGAATAAAAATATTATATATTTAGTTATATATTATTATATGTATTATATACTAACATGTAACCAAATATATATCACTTTTATATTCTTATTCTTTTAAATTTATAACACATATATTATTATATATAACATATAACAACATAAATTTTAAATAGATATAATATAATAGTTTTATAGTCTTATTGTTTTAAGTTTTAACACATGTGTATTGTTATATGTAACATATACTGACATATAACTAAATATATATATCACTTTTATATTTTTATTCTTTTAAATTTTATATGTAATATATGTCGACATATATCAATATATATCGACATATATTAACATATACTGTTAAAATATATATAATATATATTTATATATATTAATATATACTAATATATATCAATATTTATTTTTATATATCAACACAAATTAATATATACAGTTAAAATATATATAATATATATTTATATATATTAATATATACTAATATATATCAATATTTATTTTTATATATCAACATAAATTAATATATACAGTTAAAATATATATAATATATATTAATATATATCAATATATGTCGATATACATTAATATATATTAATATATATTATTAAAATATATTTAACATATATCAATATATCAATAAATATCAATATATATTAATATATATCGATATATATTAACATATATCATTAAAATATATATAACATATAATGGTATATGATGCAAAATCTCAATATTTATTATCTTTAATTTTATTTATATTTCTTTTAGTTTTTATAAAATTTGACGTTGAAAATTTTTGATAAAAAGCTAAAAAATTAAAAGATTTTTTCGTTAAAGGATTTTACCTAATGTATAAAATGCGTAACATTAAAAAAAAATTCTGATCATTATATTTAAAGTTAAAAAATAATAAAAATAAATAAAAATTAAAAATTAAAAAAATGCTAAAATAAAAAATCATAATAAAATCACACCGAAAAAAAAAATCAATTATTTCACGCCAAGAAAATTTAATTTGTCATGTCAAAGAGTGTTGACTTTTGGTTCATTCACTCGAGGATGAAAAGTATTATCCAGATTTTGTAAATCAGATAATTATTTACCTTGTGACCTGTCATGTTCAAGTTTTAGCTAGATTGAGTGCCCGCATTGCCAAAAGCAATATAATAATAATAATAATAATAATAATAATAATAAAATAACACAATAAATATAGTTATATAAATTATATATATAAAGCATATAAAAAAAATACAAAATGTAAATATATAGTAATATGTAAAATGTTTATTCATATATAAAATATAATAGAAAAAACATGAATGAAATATTAAATAAAAAGTGCAAAAATAAAAAAATGATTTATTTACAAAAAATAAAAGTGATTTTAATTAAAATTAAATATTTCACTTTTGAAATAATATGGTGTATATACAATAATAAAAGTAGTATCCAATATAAGATGATAATAAATAATTAAACCTATAATTTTTAAAATTTTAAATTTTATTGTTATTATTAAACCAAAATGTTATTAATATATATTTAATAAATTAAAGTTTTTAAAATAAATATTTTTTAATCTTGATATTTATCTTTCTTAATCAAAAGTTGAAACTTGAAATTGATACTATTTATTAACTAAATTATATTTTTTAAAAGCTTTATCTCATAGAACCTAATTTTTTTTTTCAAGTATTAAGAATAAAAATTTTAGTATTAAGATGATTTGATTCATATTATTTATTTATCAATAAACTCAAATTATCACTAATTCAAATATAGAATTTCACTCAAAAAGTATGTAAAAAATATATTAAAAGTAAAATCAAATAATATAAATTTTAAATTCAAATATAATTGATAACATAATTATTTAAATTATCTTTAAGATAATTAAATTTATATTGTCAATTTAAAAATAAAATAAAATAATAAAAATATGAAAATTTATTATGCTAAAAATATGATTCATACAATTTATTCAAATATAAAATAAAATAAAAAATATTTTGACAAGTAAAATTACAAGAGAAACAACATCATATCAATATTTATATATTTATATGGAACAGAAATTGGCAAAAGAAAGTAAAAAAATTGGGAAAAAGAAAATCAAGGGTAAAATGGAAAAGAGGTTTCAGTCCATCTTTGAAGCATGTGGAGGGGTAAAATGTAAAAGAAGAAAATATAACGACGTGGTTTTCCAGCTCTAAAGGAAATATGAAAAATGGGGTAAAATGGGAATTAAAAAAAAGAGTATGATTTCTGTTTTTACAAGAGAAAAGATAGAAAATAAAGAAAAGACTCCTTAGTAGTTTTCTTTTTTTTTTGGTGAAAATTCACTGTCACAACGATCTCCGCTCATTAATATATGATAAAATACCTATACTTTAATAGGAATATATATATTATTTTAATAAAATCTGATTACTCTATTTATATCATTATTATATTATAAATTAATTATTATATTTTTATTTAATTAATAATTAATTAATATAAAAAAATAATTTATAATAAAAATTTTATCTATTAACTGAATAATTATATTTTTCTTAATATACGTGAAATAAAAAATATTGCTATTATTTTGAGATAAAAAAAATATAATGTATTATTTTAAATATATATATATTTAGTTATATATTATAATTTTTATATTATTTTATGTATTTTTTTATAAATTTATAATTATTTTTTATAAATTTAGAGATAATATTAAATTTTTTTTTAATTTTTAAATTTTTTTTAAAATTTTAAATTTTTAGTTTTTTTATACATTTATAATTAATTTTTTAAGGTGTATGGATAACATTAAAATTATAGCTTTAAATTTTTTTTTATTTTTTTCATAAATTTATAATTAATTTTAATTAGTATTTAGAGATAATATTAAAATTATTTATTTTATTTTTATTTATTAATTTTTTATAAACTTGTAATTAATTTGTTTAGAATTTAGAAATAATAATAAAATTATTTTTTTCATGAACTTATAATTATTTTTTTTTTTAAATTTTAGAGATAACATCAATATTATTTTATTTTATTTTTTAATTTTTTAAAAAATTCATTAAAATTATTTTTAATTTTTAGTTTTTTAATCAACTTATAATTAATTGTTTAGGGATAACACTATTTTTTTAATTATTAGTTGTTTAATCAACTTATAATTAATTTTTTAGGATTTAGGAGTAACACTAATTTTTTTAATTATTTATTTTTTCACAAAATTATAATTTATTTTTTTAGGGTTTAGGAATGAATGTTAAAAATTTTAAAATTAATTTTTTAATTTTCATAAATTTATAATTATTTTTTTGAATTTAAGGATAAAATTAAAATTATTTTTTTAATTTTTTCATAATCTTATAATTAATTGTTTGTATAATCATAAGTCCGTTGACCTGACTTGAGCTTTACCTGACCTGACCCAAAATGTTACCTATTTGACTCTAATAAATAATAAAATATACATATATTTGGAAAATTCGAAGATTATTTTTAATAATTATAAAAAATACGACCTTATCCAACTTGACGTAATGTGCAAAACTCACTGGAACTTGACTTGAAACCTTTTCAATGGTCAACCAAATGCATAACCAACAACCACCCACATTAATGTTATTTGAACCTATTCTGCTTTGCATTTTGGAGCATCAAAGCATTTACTAATTGCCGTGGTCTTCTTTTGTTGAGGTGCTTGATTATTTTATAAGTTCTGGGTAACATGCACGTGAACCTGCAGTTCTGATAAATTTTAATGTTTGTTGTTCAAATATAGGATCTGGAAGAGAGAGAAGAACTAAGGGAGAGGTTACAAGAAATTTATCAGCTACATGAAAGTACTGAAACTGAACTCCAGTCCTTGAAGTCAGTCAACAAAGATCTGTTACAAGAGAAGGTTGGTTTGGCCATATTGGATGCTCTTTTTAACTTATCGGGTGGTTTTTGTAATAACTATTCTACAATTTTCATCAACTTTTAATTGTGTTGTATTAGCATAAAAATTCCCTTCAATGGAACATCTTGTACTAATTGAATATGCAACCTTGATATGAAGGGAACACTAAATGAAGAACTTTGTGACCTCAAAAGAAGACTTCTAGTTGAAGAGAAGCAGAGGAAGAGCATTGAACATGAGCTGACCAAACTAAAGAAAAGCTCACCTGAAAATGACAATGACTTTGAGGTTGGTCATATTATGCATTTTCTGGTAATCTTCATACATATTTTATATTGTCTAACATTCTGTATTCAGGACAAGAAATCATACATGAAGGAAAACATTTGTAAAGGAGTACACAACTCTAATCCCTCAAGGGAGACACTATCTAGTTAGAGAGATGCAATAGCTAAGATTTGCAAAGAAGGTATGAATTTTTCTTAATATATATCTGGTTATGTTTTTGTTTCTTCGGATTAACTACCTGGGATATCCTTAATCAAAAGTCTTGGGCTTCACTAATTCAGTTGGACTGCAAAAGATACTTCAGTTATTGACATCTGAAGACTCTGATGTCCAAATCCATGTGGTGAAAGTGATTGCTAATCTTGCTGCTGAAGGTACGCTATGCTCATAGGGATCAACTTTCACTTATTCCTCACAATACTTTAGGTTTTTTTTTTCCCTTTAATAAAGTTATGCACAACTTTTGTTCTTCAACCCCAACTTTTGTTCTGAAGACCCTTTCTTCTTCTACCTGCCCTCTTCAGATTTCAACTATTACTCCATGCTTTACTTTCTTTTCCACGCTTCACAACCCCCCACCCCCCCCCCCCCCCCCCCCCCCCCCCCCCAAGTATTTTTGCATTCTTGTTTTGTGCAATTCCCTTAAAGGACGCTTCTTTTTTATCTTGTTGCATAAAAGAAATTAATATATGCTTAGATTGACTTGATAATTTGAAAACGAGGAAAACGAGAAAAGACAGAAATTTTACCTGTGCTCATATCCGTATAGCATTACTAATTTCGTACATCCTAATTGTCTACTTCTGAATTGAATTTTTCTATGCAAGCATTTAGCCAAGTTTGAAAAATAATTAGTTGGTTTGATAAATAATTTCAAAATCTTGGTTAGGTTTCAATTTAATTGCTGCTTCTTTAACTGTGCAGTGTATATTATATTTTGGATGTCCTAGTGATGCAAAGTCACTGATTTGAAATTCTAGGTCTACTTATTATAGATGCATTTACAATTTAATATTGAACTAAGACTGATCAACAATAAAGTAGACATTACTAATTGGAAAAGGTCTAATGAGATTACTTGTCCCTGTCACCACGTTTGACTATTTAATCCTTTTCTCATTTGGTGTTACTTGTGCACAACACTACCTCTACTACCCCTTCACTTGGCACATACAATCCATATCCACAATTATTTTGAAAGAAATTTAGAGATGGTTTTTCTCCTTCAGTGGTATTGGTGTATAACCCCAACTTTGTACAAACAACTTGTACGACAACAACAAAGTCTTAACTCTAAGCTAGGTGGGCTCAGTATTTTGAAAATAAATAATAATAAGCTACACAGGTTAGTATTTCTACTTTGCTATTAACTCTTAGGCTTTTATTAATTGGATTGACGATAAAGTTGAATTTCAAGGAATCTGTCTTTTTATTTTATTCTTTTCATTGCTCTTCTCTTTGTTTTACATCCATAGGATAACTATTGTTTTAACAATGCTTTATAATTTTCAATTGGCTACTGTTGAATTTTTCATGTTGAGTGCCTTGTGTTCGTTACTGAGTTCTACGCATTTTTTCAGATATCAATCAAGAGAAGATTGTTGAGGAAGGAGGCCTAGATGCATTGCTTACACTATTGAAATCATCACATAATGCAACCATACTTAGAGTGGCTTCTGGAGCCATTGCCAATTTGGCAATGAATGGTAATCTAAATCTTTTTATTTTTTGGTGTATTATTTATTATGTGTTGTTTACATTATTATATTTGTAGTTTGTCTTTTGTTTCTTCTAATTGAAAATGTCCGTGCTTAGAGATGGGTCTAGAATCATTTTATTGGAATGTCCAAATTTAAATTATTTACTTATCATTAAAAATTAATAGTTACTCATGATTCTTTTTTTTTTAAAACATAAAATCACAAATAAAATAAGAAATATATATTATATATATATTAGAACTTCCATTTAGTCTATTAATGATGCGGAGCAGAGACATAGGTTTGTCCCCCCTCTTCGTCATACTCGTTAGATTTATGCCCTAGTTCCCAAACATAGGGAGGAAACGCAGAGACACCAACTGTTTCGAACTCGGTGTAATGTTGGGGGAAAGGTGTTTGCTGTTATAGTTGACAGTGGGAGCTGTGAGAATATCATTGGGAAAGAGATTGTGAAAAAGTTGAAGCTGCCAGTAGAAAAACACCCTGAACCTTATTCGTTAGGATGGATAAAGTCTGACACTGGGAAGATTGACATGATAGAACGCTGTAAAGTTCCTTTTTCCATTGGGAAGTATCAGGATACAGTGTATTGTGATGTGGTAGATATGGATGTTTGTCATCTCTTGTTTGGCAGACCTTGGCAATACGATGTTGATGAACAGCATTCGGGAAGAAGTAATGTTTACAAGCTAGAGAAGGATGGAGTGAAGTATTCATTGCTTCCTCTAAAAGGCAATCCAGAGAAACCTGAGAAGAGTGCTTTCTTAACTTTGGTAGATAATTTTGCTGCAGAAGTTAAAGAAACAAGACAGGTACATGTGTTGATTGTGAAGCAGGTTTTAACGAATGATTCAGAAAACTTAGTAGAGGAGCAGCCAGAGTTGGTTCGCCCCATGTTGGAAGAATTCAAAGAATTGATGGGAGAAGATACACCGGATGGTTTACCACCAATGAGGGATATCCAGAACCAAATTGACCTTGTTCCTGGTGCAAGCATTCCAAATCTGCCACACTACAGAATGAATCCCAGGGAGAGCGACATTTTGAAGGAAAAGGTTGAGGAATTGCTAAGGAAAGGGTTGATCCGAGAGAGTCTGAGCCCATGTGCAGTACCGGCATTATTAACACCAAAGAAAGATGGTAGCTGGAGAATGTGTGTTGACAGTCGAGCTATCAACCGGATCACAATAGCTTACAAGTTTCCTATTCCAAGGCTGGATGATATGCTTGATAGACTGCATGGTTCTAGGTGGTTTTCAAAGCTGGATTTGAAGAATGGGTATTACCAGATTCGCATTAAGCCAGGGGATGAGTGGAAGACAGCTTTTAAGACCAAAGAGGGTTTGTACGAATGGCTTGTTATGCCTTTCGGTTTGTCAAATGCTCCCAGTACGTTCATGCGGTTGATGAACCAGGTACTCAAATCATTTATTGGCAATTTTGTTGTGGTCTACTTTGATGATATCTTGATATATAGTAGTAGTGAAGAGGAGCATGTGGAGCATCTGAGAGCCGTTTTGCAGGTCTTGAAAGATAATTTGTTGTATGTGAATCTTAAGAAATGCAGCTTTATGACTAACAAGCTTGTATTTCTGGGATTTGTGATATCTTATGAGGGAGTTCATGTGGATGAGACGAAAATAGCAGCAATTAGGGACTGGCCTACTCCCAAAAACGTTTATGAGCTACGAAGTTTCCATGGGTTTGCTACTTTTTACAGAAGATTCATCAGAAACTTTAGTACCATTGCTGCTCCAATGACAGAATGTTTGAAGAAAGGGAAGTTCCAGTGGGGAGAAGAAGCAGATAACAACTTTGCTATTTTGAAAGAAAAGCTTTGTACAGCACCTGTACTTGCTCTTCCAGATTTTGACAGGTTGTTTGAAGTAGATTGTGATGCGAGTGGAGTTGGTATAGGGGCTGTTTTATCCCAAAAGAAGAAGCCGGTGGCGTTTTTCAGTGAGAAACTCAGTGAGGCAAGGCGAAAGTGGAGTACCTATGATAAAGAGTTCTATGCAGTTTTTCGTGCGCTCAAGACATGGGAACATTACTTGATAGGGAAGGAGTTTGTTCTCTATTCAGACCATGAAGCTTTGAAGTATTTGAGCAGTCAGAGGAGGATAAGCAGTGACATGCATGCTAGGTGGTGCCAATATTTGCAGAAGTTTCCATATGTGTTGAAGCATAAATCAGGGGTGCAGAATAGGGTGGCGGATGCATTAAGTAGGAGGGCGACATTGTTACTGACTTTGGGCCATGAGATTATTGGGTTTGATCAGTTGAAGTCCGCATATGCTGGAGATGACGATTTTGCAGAAATATGGCTACAGGTATCTAATAATCATCCAATTTCTTCATTTTATTTAACTGATGGTTATTTGATGCATGAAAATCAGTTGTGCATTCCTAAGACATCCTTGAGGGGGAAAGTCATTAGTGACCTGCATGGGGGAGGTCTAGGCGGACATCTGGGACGTGACAAAACCCTTGCGGCAGTCAAGGAAAGGTTTTATTGGCCACATTTAAGGAGGGATGTGTATCGATTTGTTGAAAAATGTTACATTTGTCAGCGTTCGAAAGGACAATCGAAGAATACAGGACTGTATATGCCACTGCCAGTTCCAGAAAATATTTGGGAGGACCTGTCCATGGATTTTGTATTGGGTTTGCCTCGGACCCAGAGAGGCGTTGATTCTGTTTTTGTTGTGGTTGACAGGTTTTCGAAGATGTCACATTTCATTCCTTGCAGGAAAACCTCGGATGCAATTGCTGTTGCTAGACTGTTTTTCAGAGATGTTGTGCGGTTGCATGGAGTTCCCAAAACTATTACATCCGACCGTGACAGCAAGTTTCTAAGTTATTTCTGGAAAACTTTGTGGAAACTTTTTAATTCTTCTTTGCAGTTTAGCATCACAGCCCATCCTCAGACGGATGGACAAACTGAAGCAGTCAACCGAACTCTTGGCAATCTAATTCGCAATCTTTGTGGGGACAAACCAAAGCAATGGGATCTGGTCCTTCCACAGGCAGAATTCGCCTATAACAACGCAATCCATAGTGCTACTGGGCGTTCTCCTTTCTCCATAGTTTATACAAAAGTACCTCAACACACTTTGGACCTGATCAAGCTGCCTAGAAATAAAGAAAATAACATTCCAGCCCAGAATATGGCAGAACAGATTGTAGAAGTGCAGAAAGATGTCAAGCAGAAACTGGAAAAGGTGAATCAGAAATACAAAAGAGCTGCAGACAAGGATAGGCGTCGAGAAACCTTTCAGGTTGGAGATCAGGTGATGGTGTTCTTGCGCAAAGAGAGATTTCCAGTTGGTTCCTATAGCAAGTTGCAGCCCAAGAAATATGGTCCTTATTCAGTTTTGAAGTGCATCAATGACAATGCTTACGTCATAGATCTTCCAGACAACATGGGAATTTCCAAGACATTTAATGTGGCAGATATTTCTATATACCATGATTCTGACATTCCATTGTATCCGAATTTAGTGCTTAACTCGAGGTCGAGTTTTTTTAAACTGGAGGAGACTGATGCGGAGCAGGTGGCGCTGGATTTCTTAGAAAAGCTTGACCACGGTAAAATTAAAGGCCTTGAAAACTGAAACAGGCCTAACTTTTACATACGGAGTCCATTTTCAGCCCGAGAGTGCTTCCGGAAAGGTCTCAGCGAGACGGACAATGTTGCTGGGGTGCCACCATGGCCTATGGCCTACAGTGGCAAAGTTTCGGGGCCAAATTCCTTCGTTTAGGGCCTCAAAAATGCATTTTAATTTTTGAAGGATTATTTTGTCATTTACCTAGAGTTTTTTTTAATTCGCCTATAAAAGGCTTATTTTGATGTTTTCGAGGACGGTTTTTTTCTTCTATTAATCAAATTACAGATTTTCAATATCTTTGTGCGCTTTACTCTGCGTCAATTAAATAGAAAATACAAAACCAAAAATATAAAGATACCAATATTTTAAAATTCACAAATTATTTATTTGTTTCAATTTTTAAGGCATTATTTTTTATGTTTTCTTGTAATGAAATTCATTTTTTCATTGAGTTTTGTAGTTTTCTTAATTGCCTTAGCAGCCATATTTTGTAAAAAAGATTATTAATTCTCGGTGCATACAAAAGATTGTCTATTTGTATTTGAATCTCTGTTGCACTTTGTATGACATGTATAAGACTTTTTATTATGTTAGGCCGACTAGTTCTAATTTTATAGTCCTACATATGTATATAATTTTTTTTTAATACTGAATTTGTTTTCTTAACTCATTATACCCTGGCCATCCTTCCATTCATTCCCATCCATGCTATTTTAAGTCACTACTGAAAAGTCCAGGTTTATTTTGTATATCCAAAAACACGGTTTTGTTTCCTTGGATTTAGGATGTTCCATAAGGAATTATGGATTTTGAATTTTATTGAACTATTTGTTTGTTTTCAGTACTATTCTCAAAGATTACATAAATGGAATTTCAATTCAAATGAATAATGCTAAGTGACTTGTATAGTGATACTAATGAAGAAGTTATACCGAGTTACATTTTTCTTAAGTTCATGTTCCATTTTCATTCATTATGCAAGCGACTTGTATAGATTACAAACACGAAACTTGGTCAAGTCAAATCTTGGCAAGTATTGTTTTTATATAATTTTGCTTTGCGGATATATTATATGCATAGATCAAGCTCCCTATTGATATTTGATAATCTCAATTTTCCTTGTTTAGATTTAAAAAAAAAAATCATAATAATTAATTATCTGCGCTTCTTCTCCATTGCTTTACTGGTAATTGATCCTTTTTATGGTAGAAAGTTAATATGTAATTAAACTAATCTTGTCCTCTTGACAAACCTGATTCCAAAAGAGTATTTTTGGTTGCTATAATGTGCTTGCCTCTTGCATTTGGCTTTTTCAGTGTCTGGTCATTAACTCTCCTCCATTAGTTTCTTCTTTCATACGATATCTACAAAATCCTTGCAGAAATGAATCAAGGGTTGATAATGAGCAAAGGTGGTGCACAACTGCTGGCGAAGGCGGCAGCCAAAACAGATTATCCACAAACTCTTAGGATGGTTGGTGGTGCACAGGAGCAAAGTCAGACTTTGAAATAAAATGGAATAAATTTTTTTTTTATAAATTTTGGTTTTCCCGTAATTATTTATCTTTCCTTTTGTTTTAATAGTATTTTATAAATTTATAAATTTATTAATAATATATTTTCATTATTAAAAAATTAATTAATAAAAAATATTAATATATATGTGAACAGAATTTTAAATATATAAGATTGTTCATAACAAAAATAAAATAAAGAGAAAAAAAATTAAATAATGAATATAATTTTTTAAAAAATAATTAAAATAAATGAGTTTAAATTAATTTAGTTAGAAAATTTATCCCTTTCCTTATTTTTTTTTACATTTGTATATTATAAATATTTTGTCAATTTTTTTAAAAAGAACTATTACTTATAGAATAAATAATTTATTGTAATTTTTTTTAGCTTCTTGTAAAATTAAAAAGAAAGAAGGACAATTTAAAATTTTGAAAAAAATTAATAAATAATTTAAAACTTCTTAAAATATATATTATATATATATATACATATTTTAAAAAAGAAAAGGGGCAACTGCCCTTTTTATTAACGTGTCTGCGCCCCTGCTGGTGTACTGGCTAATTTATGTGGAAATGGTAACCCGAAGGTGATTGTATTTTACATTCAGCTTTGCTTCATGCTAAACATTGCCACACTTCATCTATCTTAGTCATGGTTTTACATTTGTTTTTTTGCTCTGTGAAAACATGGTGTATCGCATTAGATTCACAATATCTGGACTAAAATTTAGAAAATAACTAGCATGGAGTGTGTAAGATGGAAATACTAAGGAACCATAACTTGCATACATTATTTATCTATCAAGAAGCAAAAGGACATACAATTACAATAAATCTTATCTTTTCATCTCACTGCCAAAAGAAGTGATAGTTGTAATAATTTACTGAATATTAAAAAGATGGTAATTATAACTTGTCTTTTTGCAAACAAAACTTGAAATGTTTTACCACAGTCTAGTGTGAAGCTTTTTTTAGCTTTTGTCCAGGCAGTGTCAGCTCAGATTTTGAAATTATTGTACTTTTTAAGCTATATGAGATTGAAATGTTCCTTAGCACATGATGAAAATTCAGCAAGAAGAGCTGTAGATTTGGGTTATCTTTTGTGAACAGGGGTGAATATTTTTCGGTTAACTGACTAAATATTCGATTTGGTTAATTAAAATATTAAATATCGGTCGTTTCGATTAATAAATTTAGATTAATTCTGTTTTTTATTCAGTTAACGATTAACTGGATCGGTTCGATCGATTAACCGTTAAACGAAAATTTAAAAAAAATTATTTAGTTATTTATTAATTTTTTTATTTAATTTTTAATTATAATAAAATTTTTATTATAATTATAATTTTTTATTACAAAATAAAGTTATTTTTTTTAGTTTTTTTGTTTAATTATTTAATTATATGAATTTTTTATTGTAAATATAATTTTTATTATAAAATAAAAAATAATCGATTCTATTAATTAACCGAATTGAATAATTTGATTCAATTAATTAACTAAATTGATTAAAATTAAAATCCATAAGTTCGGTAACAAAAATTTATGTTAACCCACCGACCGAACCAATAACTTTGTCATGTAACAGAAAGGTTACATATGATGCTAAAAGATGGTGGCGGCATAAAGGAGCTCCTGGAAATGGCCAGATCCAAGAATAATGATGTCATTGCACAAGTTGCAAGGGGGATGGCTAATTTTGCAAAATGCGAATCGTGAGGCGTACTTCAATGTTTATGGATCAGAATAATGATGTCATGGCAAACTTTTGTTGCGCAGGGCATAGAAAAGGCATTTCACTTCTAATGGAAGAAGGTGCTCTTTAATGGTTAATTGCCAACTCTAGCATCACTTCAGCTTCAACTAGACGCCATGTGGAGCTTGCTCTTTGTCATTTGCCTCAAAATGGTAAAACTTCTCGTTATGCTTGACCATTGACTTTGAATAATAGGCATTTTTAAATTGATACTGAAAATTTGGAATCAAATTTTTTTCTAGAATTAATAATCAAAATCCGAGTTAAAGTTCAATCTTCCTTTGTTTTTACCAAAAAAAAAAAGGGGGGTAAAGAAGAATCAGAAATAGGAACTAAAAATCTTGAATTAATAAGATGGATGGATGTTATTTTTACCAGAACGATGAGAGATTGTATTTCCAAGTTATTGATGTGACAATAGAAAATAAGCTACATGTGCTTAGCGGCAAGTATTAATTCAGCCCTTATTTGAGATTTATCCAAACGAACAAAGAAATCTGAAAAAAACCTGAAGTGCATGCATAAAGAACGTCATTTCAGAGTTTCAAGTTGTAATGTTTTGGGTCACAAGTTGTCCATTTTGTGGTAAGATAGATTTATGCATTTTGTTATATTTTTGCATGGTTATAAAAACCGAACCGTACCGGCCGGTTCAACCCGGTTTTTCGGAAATCGGCAGCCCTTCCGGTTTCGTTCAACTATAAAAACCAGTTTATATGAAAAACCGAATAAAATTTAAAAAACCGGGTAAAATCGGTAAAAACTGAATTTTACATTAAACTGGTTAAAATCAAATTTTTCCCCGAAAATTTAAACTATACCATTTTTCATTAGGTAACTCTTCTTAATCAAGTTTATATCATTAATTATATATTTTTTATGTTTATGAAAGATGCATGGTGGAGAATTTTTGGCTTTGATACTCTAAAATTGAAAAACATAGCTGTAAGAATCATTAGCCAGACATCTTCTTCTTCTGGATGTGAGCGCAATTGGAGTGTATTTGAGCGTATTCACACAAAGAAAAGAAATAGGTTGGAGCATGAAAGACTTAATGATCTTGTTTATGTGCATTACAACTTAAGGTTGAAAGATAGGTGAGATGTTTATAACTTAAGTTAATTTATTTTATATTGTGTTTCTTGAATCAAAGTAATATTATGAGTTTATACTTTTTAAGGATGACAAAGAACAATAGATCTTATGATCCAATCGATTATGAATCAATTGATAAAACGAAATTTTGGATCATTGAAAAAGAAGGAGAAGGAGAACAAGAGCTTGATTATGATGAGTTAGAAAATTTAATGGAAGAACATCCAAAAAATATGGGTGACTCAAGTTCTCCAGGTTTGTTTTCATTTTTAGATAATTTATATTATATAATATTGAAAGTGCTGTAATAATATATTTTTGTTATGTATTTTCTAGATCTTAAAAATGATATTGTCATTGGAATGGATCAACAAGGAGATGAAGATAATAAAGATAGAGGTGAAGATAATGAACATGGAGATGAAGATGAAGATGAATAAAATGTTATATTATGCCTTAGACTTTTATGAGAGTTGAATTTTAGTGAATTATTATGTTATTTTATGTTAAACTTGATAATTGATATTTATATGTTGTTTATTTTGTTAAAAATTGATGATAGTTTAGTGATTATTAATATTATATTTATTATGTAATATAATTATAAAATATAATATGAAAAATTAAAATACCCGGTTCAACCGGTTAATACCGTAAAAAATCAATAAAATCGCGTACAAATAGCTAGTCCGGTATGATGTCCGGTACGGTTTTGATAACATTGATTTTTGTCATATATATAGACAATTTATAAATAAATCTCTTTTAACTAACATAAAAATCTGCACCCTCATGTAGAAGGCAATGCTAAGGATTTCATTTCGGGAGGAGGCGTTAAAGAACTTGTGCGAATATCAGTTGAATCCAATCGAAAAGATAACCGCAACCTTGCAAAGAAGACACTGAAAATGCATCCAATATATCAAGCTTAGGTACGTACAGAATGGTAGTAAAATTGTATGTAATAGTGATGTTAGTTCAATTTAGTATACTTTGTGGCATTATAATGGTGAAGCAGCTTCTTGGAGAGGGCTACCTCCGTAATCTCCTCCTTATCAATACATGCTGCATTTGAAAAAACTCATATCAAAGAATTCAATTCAATTCTATCCATAGATTTAAATTGAATTTTTTATATATAAATTATTTCAAACATTATGTAATTAGATTATATATTCAATTTATTTTGTTTTCTTAATTTTTTTATTTATTTAATACTAACTAAAAATATTGGAACATTAAACATTAGCGTATATATTTGTCCAATTTGGCTATATTTTTAGAAGAGAAAATTACTTTATATAGCAAATTTTTTAACCTTTTTTTTTAAAAAAAAAATTCCTATTTTTTAGTACACCTTTAATATGTTAAATGCATATTTTAAAAAAATAAAGTATACCTTTAATATATATATATATATATTTTTTAAGTTAAAAGTTGAAAAAAAGAGTATTTTTGAAATATAATAAGAAAAAAATTGGATATTTTTAAAATATTTTTAATTTTTAGGATATTTTTGAAAAAACTCCTTTTTTGAACTCAAGTCTTTAGTTACATCAGAATTTTGCAAAATGAAGAAAAAAAAAACTGGGTATTTTTGAAAATATTTTTAATTTTTAGGATATTTTTGAAAAAACTCCTTTTTTGAACTCAAGTCTTTACTTTAGAATTTTGCAAAATGAAATTATTTCTATTTATTTTAAAATTATTGTATCTTCTAAAATAATAAAAAAGGGCGAAAAAAGTTTGCGAAGTTGTCCAATTGAAATATTAAACTCATAATTAACTTGGGCATGGAATGTTATTATGCGCAAACCATTATTTTAGTTATAAATTTTAACTTAATTAATATTTGATTAATTTATTTATTCTTTTTTTTTAAATTTTTTTTGAGAAATTAATTTTTTTTAAAAATTAATTTTAGTTTGTCTAACACTTAGTCTCATTCTTTATACTTTTTATACAATTCAATTCAATCAAGGACAATTTAGTTATGGGAAAAATCAATTCTAAAACCGATCAAACAAAGAATAATATAAGCCATCTAAGGTATAAACATAGCTAAATAGAAAACAATGAATACATAATCAAATGAAAAGAAGAAAAAATGAAACTAAAAATGGCTAGATTCTAAATAGCATTAGCAGCCAATGACCTTGTCCAGTCCAGAGCTGCTAATTGCGGATTGCAATGAGAAAAGCCTGACTGAAATTCTTGTAAATGTCATTCAGGTTGAATTTGTCAAATTCCCAGATGACGCCGCCATCCTCTGAAAAAATTTAAAACAAACATATTAACTATTAAGTCATAATATTTTCTTTTTTGAAATTGCAAATGCTGGAAATGACAGACAGGATTGCCCTAGAATATTTAGGTCCAGTTTTGTATCAAATTGATGCCTAGATTGTACGTAATATCTTGGGGAAAAAAAAAACAGAAGAGGTATGCTGAGAGTCCACAATACCTCAATGTTGCCACTATTTTCAGGTGTTTAAGACACAATGATTATAAAGGAAATTTTTTTTTTGGGATTAAAATTAAGGAAATATTTTGAACAATAACAAATATGTCAGTTTTAAAACGAGATATAAATCCAGGTTATCAGAAGGAAAGTTATTTTCAATTTAAGATATAACAATCACCTAGTCACCATCATTCTTATAACAGCCATTAATGTGTTATGGATTTTAACAGTTCAGAAGAATTAGACACAGGCTCATCAATTTACTACCTCAGATCATTCTTAACTCCGTTTCTTTTCTTACTATTCTTTTCCTGTATTGTAAGCAAGAAATGTTGAAAACATAAAATTATAATACCTTTAACTTTCTTGTTTATCCAAATCTCAGTCAGCATTCCTGCTCCAATTCCAGCAGCAATACATCCCCCGTAGAACGCAATTGCAGACAGTAAAGATCTTTGAGGGAGAAAATAGTAGTCTGGAATTTGTTGAATTTTCTTTGGCAGCCGCTTCTTTATAACTGTTTTAGCACCAGCACTAGAGTCCTTCTACAATTCACTGCCTATGGCTTTCCAGTCAGCCCCCTTGAATAGATCCGTGGGCTCTTCAGCTCTCGTGGCCTACGACTACTCTTTATGCCCCATTCAATACAATCAAATAAACTATTCTGAGACAAACCCAATAGAAAGAAAGATACAGAATACATTATCAACAAGAAAAACTGAAAAACACATTGTATGAAACTGGGCACTACATATGCAAAACAACGGTTGTGTTCTTTGAAAAATAAAACTCATCATTACCAGTTTCACCTTTCCTTTGTTCTTTTCCTTTTTCTAATAAAAAAAGGGGGTTATGAATTAGTTTTTAGTGCAATTGTTAGATGCAACTCTGAAGTCTCAACCTGGGCATTTTGTTCACTGGCAACTGGATGGGGTGAAATATAAATACATGATGACTCTCACAGCATGCACATATGAATCATAGTTTATTCTGCAAAGTAACAGCGCCATGGCTATAAGTATAATGACGGGCAATTTATATTGATGGAGTTAGATGCATGAAATTAAATTATCCTCAAGAATTCTTGCGGAAAAACAATTTGGTTTTGGGGTACAGGATTGGTGAAGTAAAACATATTCAGGACTTTGGATAGGATGGCTGTGAGCTTAAAGGTTTTGGTGCAGAAAACAGGGTAGAAAAATGGTAATTTGGGTTGGAATATTACTATGTAAAGATTTTCAATAAGTTAGCAGCTGCAATTGTTTCGAAATGATCAATGATCTACTTTTGACAAGTTAAACTTAATTATTGAGTTAGGAAACTGTATTTTTCCTTTTGCTTGGAAAGGTGTTTGATTGATAAATGGTGTATGAAGAATTGGCAATGATATCTTCCTATTTCCCAATCTTTATAAACTAAAAACAGGTTCCAAAACCCTGATATTCTAAAAGCAAAAAAGATTCAAGCAACCAGATGCTTCAAATTCAAATTCAGCCCTCCTTTTATCATGAGAATAACACTCAATTCAAATATACAGAACTATAAACCCATCTTCTCAAAAACTAAAAGCACTAAAATCCCTCTAGCCCTAACCCATGATAACCGTATATAAATAAATTTAAACATAAATCTACCACACAAATCCGCTTTTAATAGAATTATTCAGTATTTATTATGTTCAACAAACCGAACCCAAGGTAGAGCTCGATTTACAGAGGTCTATCAAGCAAAAAAAAAAATACAGACAACCATATACAGGTTGCATTGTTTACTCATCACTAGTGCAAAGTCACATCAATGCATGAAAAAGAAGGGCAAAGTGGAATACAAAAATTGCTTTCTCCTGCAACTGAAAGTAAATTGGGTAATTGGTATTTCAAACCAACGCATGTTTCAGTAAACGTTAGGAAATAGATTTTTGGATTTAGGTTAAGATTTGATTTTGGGGTTTCATTCAATAATAAACCAAGAACAAAAGAAAAAAAAATTTGAAAAACTGAAGGATATACCAGCAGCCCCACCAAACTCGGGCGATGGCGATGGTGGGTCCTTCCTTCTCCAATTGGTGACCTTGCTGTAAGATGGTTTTGAGAGACTGGTTTTGCGACAGAGACGATGGTGAGAGAGATACGGCTGGCCGTGCTTCTCAATTGTTATTTATTTATTTGTTTAATTTTCTTTTTACATATTTATTATTTCTTAAAACATATACTAAATGATGGCCGAATGTTGTTTATAAGCCGATTGTGCTACCTGCAACTTCTACGTCAGCCTACCACTTCTCCATCATTTTTCACAGCAAGCAAGCATTATGTTATGTTTGATTACGTGAGAATATGCCTCAATTGCTCTAGAAAATCAAACAACATCAACTATGAAAATTTAAATTTAAAGTATAAACTAAGTAGTTTTATTTTCATTTAAGTAGTTTTTACTTAGAATGTGCTCCAGATGATTTGGTTAGATTCACTTTGGCTAAATAAAAATTATTTCAGACTAAATATATAATTTTAAAATATGATTTTGAGAATTTTAACTATGAAAAGGTAATGTATATCAATAAAAAAAATTATAGTAAAAATTAATTTTTGATGTTACCTTTTTTTCAAAATTTTTATTTTTTTTAATAATTATGATATATAATTACACCTTTAAATAAGTTAATATCGCATTTTATGAATTTTATTTTAATTTTAATTTTTTATTACAATAAGCCATTTTCATATAGCTCCACTAAAAACACCAACAGATTAATTGATTGATTATGTATTATGAAGATCATTAATCATGAAAAGCTGAGCGCTGATTTCCGATTCTTTATGTTGGATAGTCTCTCTATCATTTCTGCAATTCCCTTTTAAGCATATACAAAATTTCATTAAAGCAATCCGTCCAATACTTGAGGAGAAACAATGAAAGTATTACCGTAGAGACATTCATATACTATAAATATAAAAATAATCAAAGCAGTCACAAGGCAGTAGGAAAGTACCGAAAGATAAGTACAGCATTCCTCCAAGCAACTTTACAAAATCTCTTTTCTACGAACAATGAAATTCCTCAAAAGAACATTTCTCCACAATACTTTGAGTTAATATTTCTCTTGCAAGCATCATTAGTCTTTGGAAGAAACTCAAAACTGAAACTCTTTTCGCATGAATGTGAATGAATGATTTACAGCAAATTTAAATAAGTTTACATCGCAAAATCAATTCTCTCTCATCACCATTCACCACCTAAAACCCCAAGAAAGGTAATCACACTACACAAGAAATGGCAACAAAGGAAAATTGCAAAAACCCATTACATCTACAATATACACCAAAAATTCGAATGTGGCACATGCCAGGCAGCTGACTTCCATTTCAAGTGGCAAGTGGCAGCTTCATCTAATTATCAAGCTGTCTAGAAAATGAAATCAATCCTACATATTCATGCTGGGACCACGCTTATATATATATTTTTACATAATAAATCAATCCTCACCAGAAAATAAATATGAAAAATTAAAGAGATAAGATGTCTGACACTCGATCATGCGCATATGGAGGAATTTCCCTTCCTGGAACCTGGACCTTTAACAGATTAGAGTATCTGTAAAATGGAGAGATGAGTTATTTAATAAAATATTAATTTTCATTCTGCCTAAAATAAGTAGACAAGTCATGGCAACCCACTCTGTGGCTGTAAACAAATGCTCATGCTCTGTGATGAAAGCAAGCAATTCCTGTAAACCACGAGGTAAAATTGATTTTAGTATTTGCAGTACAAAGGTTTACACAAGGAAAGAAATTGTAGTTCCATTGACTTGCCTCAAAGGGCATATTTAATAGTTCATAATAGGTCCGGACACGATCTAATATCTGCCTTACAACTTCACTATCAATTGACGGAATAGCTGCAAGGGCCTGTGGTGACAAGAATTTCACAGTTAACATATCAAAATTGACAAGTTGCACTCGAACCACCAATCAGTCAAATTAAGCGATGGACTATTGACTCTTCTACTGCAGAATTAATTCCCAACCAGATGATGGGACTGTGGGCTGGAGGAGCATTAGATATAGAATTTACCTGTTCCAATGCAATTGAATTTCGGCATATCTGTTGAACCCCGAAAAGGTTAATTGATTTCATGTCTGCCAAAGCCTGACAAAAACATTATTTTACTAAATATCAGTTCAAAAAGAAAGAAGTGTTGAATAAAGTAAATTGCACAAGCTTCATGGTCCAACTAAATTTTGTAGGTAAGTACAGATCCAAACCTTGATAGATGCACTTGCTGCAATACTACAAATCCCACCAAATATGTAATTACGCTTTGCTCCTGCAACAAAAGGTGCCATTTCCTCATCCCTGCGTGTTATCTGGTGCATAGATTGGAAACATGCAAAATTTAATTCCACAAGCACAACATACAGAATAAATATCAATGAAATTCAAGGTTCCCTTTCCTAAAACCTTGCATAAGCTTTCAGAATTACAGCATGTATCCTCCAGCAAAAAAAGCAGATAAAAAAAAAGCAAGAAACCAAACAAAAGGAATTCCAATCTTTATCTTCCATTGTTGACCCTTGGTGATGATTTTTTTGCCAGACAAAGTTCAGTTAGCACCTGGTATTTTCAAAAATAGTATCCCCTTCATAAAGGGCTGAAGGAGAATCTAGACCTTCCTAATTATATATTCTTGGCTTTCAAATCTGAGCCCATATTATGTATGAGGTCATATCCTATTCCAGCTAGAATAGATCTGCTATAAATTGTCACAAAGCTCTAGACGAAGATTGCCACCTGTGCAGTGAGAGAAATAATGAAGTCATCTGGCTCTTCTGCATCTTGGTCCTCCATGTACTCTCTGATTGTCATTTCCTGTTGAAGATATTTCCAGAGCACAATTAATCTGAAAGATCTCGCTGTTAATTGATTCAAGAATTTGATCTAGTACACATTTCTCAAACCTGCATATGGAAAATGGTCTCCAACTGCATCTCTACACGCAAAACCTTCAGGCAGTCAATAGCCAGTTTTCTATAGTCATCCGCAAAAGATGCCAGATTCTTGCCATTCACCTCTACTTGATTTGATGATCTTAGAGTTGTTTGCCCAAGCCTGCATGTTAGGCCAAATTGTTTGCTTCAAACAAGCTATCCCACATAATTTTCATAAGAAAATTCTCTGCTTTTTACATGTCACAATGCATAAACAGTCACTTCCATATGTCCATAAGGCATAAAGTATGCACCTCTGCCAATGCAGCTCATTCATAGCCATAAAAAGCCAATGTGAAAACACCAGATCTTTATCTTAGATGCATACAATAATAGTGATATTTGCTTTGCCAAGCATGTTTTGAAGGGAGTAAATTCATGCAAAGTTGCTACACCTGCAACCTTTAAGAAATTTGGAAAAAAAGTTCTACTTTAGAAGGACCACATAAAGTCTGGGTTGTAGGAGGCTGATGCAGTAACCATGGAAGTTGGAATGGGGTAGAGAAGCCCAGAGAGTTTTATTCAGAGCTTAGACACAAAAACATTATCAATTACAGGGTATCACACAAGATCAGGGTTACATCCATTTATTGTCAGGGTTCAGGTATACTAAAGAACAGTTAAATCCAACTAATTGTTCATTCCATTTCCAGAGTAGGCAACTTCACCACAAAAGGCTAATTGGGAAAGCCCAATCCATAATGCAGATAGTACCTATAAACTAAGGGGATAAATCAATGAGAGGTAACAGTGGCACCAACCAAGCTCAAATCATCCCATAAGATCAAAGTATATCTGGCCAATCAAAAGAATTTAAATCATACAAAATAAAAAAAATTGCAAGAATCATGTTTTTTTCCTCAGATTACAAATTCAACCCCGTGAAGGTAGTAGAGAAAGAACAATACAGCATAAGTTGATGGAATCTGTAAACTTGCCTTTGAATTGAGTCCGCAACGTACTCCAACGAATCACTAAGTGATGCCAGCAAAATTAGTTTGTTGTCATCGCGGATTAGATTTTCCTGCAATATGTAAAAATTAAGGTGTAACCCTAGTGCATTACTACAGGGAATTCCACTAATAATAGTTTATGTTGAAAAATAAAATCTAACAGCCCTTGATGGAGAGGACTAGACATCCCAAAAAAGTAAGGGAATCTTTAATAGGTTCAGTGAAACAGAAAGCTAGCAATTTCTGCCCCTACTACACCACTTGTCTGGAAAAGAAAGAAAAAAAGTTGCAAAAAGCCTAGCAGGTAGAAACACAAATTGGATAGAAGATGTATAGTACCTGCTTGATAGGCCGCAAATTCAAGAATAACTCATTCAATTCTGATTTAATCTCAACAGCTTCAGCATCTGACTCATCACTCACTGAGTTTGACTGACCAAGTGGGTTTGGCAACCGCGAGCTTGCTGGATCAAGTTGCATCAATTTCTCAATATCATGCCTCCCAATCAACATGTAGCTCTGTTTCTCAAGAACTGCCTAAAACACGACCAACAAAAAATGTTAAAAATACTATTTGGCATTGGCATATAGCATATGGAGGCAAAGAGCATATCTTCTCAATAGGATATTTCAGCAACACTAATGACAGGTAGGAAATTATTTTTCTTTTCTTATACACAAACTCCATATGTAATGTGGAAAAATGTGAATCATATGCATTCCACTATCGAGTGTTGTCTTCCATTTCAGTTACTCTCTTTGTCCCAAAATGAGTGTCCATATTACTAATTTGGGATGTCAGAGAATAAACATCCATTTCCCTATTAAGTTAATAGTCAACAAATGAAAAGATTGTTTTTATCAGCAATAGAATCCATATAACTGTCCTTAATATTTGTGGCACTTTCCCAATAAAACTGGTAAACTGATAATGAGGGCAACATCGCTAAAGTAGAAAAAAAAAAAGAAAAAAAGCTGAAAATCATTGTGGGAAAGAGAACATCTTTTTTCCCCTGAGCTATTTTCAACAAAAGACTCCTATTCTTGTTACGGCTGGAAATAGATCAAGTTGAGCCAAGCTTACATGAAATGAGCTTTAAATTTAAACTCAAGCTTGGCTCACCAAACTAGACATAGCTAAGATTCAAATCCTTACTTCCATGTATGATGTCCGGCATCTTTCGTATGTTCGTTCAAGGAAAGTTTGCACATACTTCACAAGGTCACTAGAAAATTTTGGCATTGCTTGAGCCCAACCAAGTACCTAGAGAAAATGGAAACTGCAAATTAGATATCTAAGGTCAAATGAAAACATGTTAAATCAAATGAAAACACGGACCAAATAATTGATATAGAATGTCAAAACTTAAAAGACATATCAATCATATAGAGAAACTTTATTGCCAATGTCCCATCAAATCCCAATCATGGACAAGCTTCACTTACTCAAAAGAACAACTTGCTGAAAAGATAATACTTGCCTCTTTTGCCAAGAACTCTATTGCCAAAAGTCCCTGCAAGACAGGCCGACCCTTCTCAGTCGAAGGAGTGTAAGTGGCACCAGTGTGTGCCCTTGGGCGAAAGGCAGCAGGACCTGTTGTAGTACTTCACATAAATAAATTTTGAACAGCAGAAACACTGACCTATGAAAAGCTTAACCACCACATGTTTTACACTAATTCAGGTGAAATTCAAAAATCTCTAAACTAATCATGCAGCGCCCAAATGCCTATCTGAATAAACATAAATCTTCCTTTGAATTTCTTTTCTACATTAATAAAGTTTCTGAAAATGTTCAGATATTTATGTAGCTTTTCAACTTCTACTTCCAAACGTAAAAAGTTGAAAAAAAAGAGCACTATGCATTCAACAATCTCAGTCGAAGGAGTTTAAGTGGCACCAGTGTGTGCCCTTGGGCGAAAGGCAGCAGGACCTGTGTAGTACTTGACATAAATAAATTTTGAACAGCAGAAACACTGACCTATGAAAAGCTTAACCACCACATGTTTTAAACTAATTCAGGTGAAATTCAAAAATCTCTAAACTAATCATGCAGCGCCTAAATGCCTATCTGAATAAACATAAATCTTCCTTTGAATTTCTTTTCTACATTAATAAAGTCTCTGAAAATGTTCAGATATTTATGTAGCTTTTCAACTTCTACTTCTAAACGTAAAAAGTTGAAAAAAAAGAGCACTATGCATTCAACAATTGTGATGCCAACAAATAATAAATTTGTCCTTTGTGCTGACTATCTACACATTAAGGGAATAAAACTCTTGATGGCTGCATGTCTGTCACATTTGTACAAGTATCTTCTAGTTCCATAGATCATACTGCAATATCTAGATCATACTGCAATACCTTATGACTGTATGACCTCCAACTAGAACAATACCTAGATGATTTTGCAATGGAAACTGATAAGTTCACAAAATGCTAAACCTTGACATACAGGAGCTAACCAATGCTAATGCTAAATACATGTGAGATAAAGATAAGTTTAATCAATTGATGAAGCATTTCTTTCTACTTAAGCCAACAAGAAAGAAAGATTGTTAGGGGTCATTAAACAGCCAAAACAGAAATAATTTCAGAGAACATGGAACTTTCTCGATATAGCTTGTTGAACGCCCTTCCTGTAGTCCACAAACATAGTTGGAAGAAAGTGATCCTTTACAAAGTTCTCCACAAATGCTAGCAATCCATCATTCCTGCAGGTTAGATGTTTAAAACATAAATCCGCATTAAGATTTATACAGATTATACAAGAGGAAAAAAAGGAAGGAAAGTGAGCAAATTAAATTATGAACAGAATCATGCACATAAACAGTTAGAAATGTACAGTATACAAGTGCCTCTCTACACCAATCATAAGACCAGCTTCAACAATAAAGCAATAAAGATAAAATTTCATATGTGAGAGTTGGAAAAATAAAAAGATGAGGGTATAAAAAAATATTTAATATCATTCTATGAACATATGCATAGTTAATTTCAATTCCTTTTAAGGAATGCATCAAAAGGCAAACCACAAAAGCAAAGAAGCAACTAAATGATAAGAGACACTTAGCATTCAAAAACCTCAGCAACTTATGAAACAAAAAAATAATTAGAATCATCCACCAGTGTTTTTTTTTATTGAATATACATATGTAGATAACAAGTTGCATCAGTAACTACATATATGATCTAATGGTACGGGATAAGGACACTTATAATCAACTCAGAGATGAGAAAATTCTTTACGGCCTTTCTTGGCAGTGATCATGAAGGCCCCCAAGCGGTTTGAGCTCCGAGTAGAATAATGTGCCATTATGACTTTGCAGGCTCGCATTTATTGACAAACAAGAACAAATGTTCCAAAACACTATTAAACAAAAGCTCAGAGACCTATGAGGTGCAAGAACAGGCCATTGCAAAGCTGAGATCCTATATGTCTCCTCCTTCCTCCACTTCTCCTTCCTTTTCATTTTTGCTCAGAAGTCTCTCCTTCAAATCAGTATTTTCCAGAAAACTTGGAATAAAACCACCCGAACACACTCAGTAAAACATGTATAAAGAATAATGATTCCATCAGATTTATGCAATATTGCAGCTCTATTTTGCTCCAATCGTCCGAGGAATAAAATAACCCTTGCCATTTGAGACCTTCTTGTTTTCTTCCTCTTCTTCTCCTTCCTCCTTTTACTTTAGTTATGGCTTAGAAGTCTCTCTTTCAAAGATGTATTTCCAGAAAAATTAGAATAAAATCACTCAATGCCCTCAATAAAAATTTATTACAAACAAAGACCTCATCACATTTATCCTGAACACAAAATAGGACCAAATATCATTTGCAGAGTTCTATTATGCTTCATCTCAATCTTCCATGACCAAAAAATATCAGAACTAATTCTTCCAAGCTTCAGCTCTAATCTTCACGTTTATAATCTTATGATAGACCTATACAGTCAATTTCTAACATATGTTCTTCAATGTTGTTAAACATTTGACCATGAGAACACATCATACTGCATGAATTTCAAAATTGTGAGGATTGTAAGAGGATAGACAATAAATGCCACAATTGAATTGCTTTGGCATAAACCCCTGAACCTGGAAATCATTACTACATATATGAAGAGAACTTTCATAAGTCTATCATGGCATGTATCACAAGTCCTCGCCCATGTGAAGTATTGTCCACGATGAAGACTGTTATGCAATCAAATAGCTATACTGACGAGACGTCCTAGACCCAAAATAACAGGCACCCCAATGCAGGAGGTTTCCTGCGTTGCAGGCTTTAGGGAATGTTAGAAGCACATTGTCCTTCCTTTCACTGCATGGACTTTGAGATTTAAGGTTCTGTAGCTTAGAAGATCCTTTGAACTTCCCACAGCTAAAATCAGAATCCCTGAGACAACTGTTCTAGATATGGTAAACTTCAATAACTATAAAACCAAGCGACCTTAGGCACAACTCTTCAGCTAAAAGTACTCTGATCTAGTGTGAATGGCAAGGGCATGGAGCAGCCATGGCAGTTGTATTTCTTTGCATTTCAAACTAAAAATAACTCAAACTGAATACTCCATGTCCAATCATGGCTATTCCTTTTAAAAGATACATGTTTACCCCTTTTATGATTTGAACTGCCTTTGACAACTACGTGATGGGAAAGAGCGAGGTCCAGCATGCCTGCAGACAAAATTAGAGAAACAGCATACTTCAAACCCAAAATAGGGGCGTTAATACCTGCCCATGCTTGAAGCATAGGATGATCCTTGTCAACTCTTGCCATCAACTGTACTGTATATAATTAATTATGAGTGCAGATTTCTTTAAGCACAAGATATCTCTACCCCACAGCAATAAGAAGAGAGGAAAGATTTTAACATTTAATTCCCAAATGTCAAATGTTTACTACTCAAGAAGCCACTCCTTGATAAAAAAAATTCAAAACCATTTTAGAGTTTGGCTCGCATAGTTGATAGTTGTTTATATTCTCCATAGTTTCAATTTCAAACCAATCCTAGCTAGCCGAGTAGCCATCAAAAATTAAAAACAGTAGTAAAGCTTTGGCACAGCTAAAGCATATAAGTCAATCCATGAAATGCCACTTGCACACATCATACAATAAAAAAAGCATCAAATTTAGAAAATAAAGGTGTTGAGCATCCATTAGTTTTTACACCTTGCCACAGATTTTCACCCATACCTATATTCCAACTTGTGAAAAAAGAGGAAAGTAAGAAAACAGGTTCCAAAGCTCACCCAAGTTGTAAATACTTCTTTGGCAGCATTGAAGCAACCTTATCCGTAAACTGTACAGAAATTCAAAAAAGAAATGCCAAGTAAAAAGAAGTAGTACACAGCTAATACATTTCAAGTTTCAGACAGAATCTAGGCCAATTTTAAACCTGAACAACAGGCCGATATACAGATGCTGCCAGATATATGCCCTGCTCGGGCAAGACAGCAGCAGACCCATAACCTTCTTGTAAGACACTTGGACCCCTCCTACTCCAGCCCTGGCGAATGAGGTCAACACCTAAATAATGAATGATACAGTCAACCATTGAAATACAAAACCAATCAGAAGGTAAGCCAATTTCATTATTAACATATATATGTGCGTGTGTGTGTATATACATATATATATTGTGGAAACAAATTGGCAAGACTGCAGCCTTAATTGATTGAGACCCAGACTATTTAATGCAAGAGTGGGGTATGAGTGCTTAAAATCCAGCCTTGACGCATAATAAAAACACCAGCAACTCATACAATCTCTGTGCACCCAGATTCCATGAATCAATAGATCCCCTCCAAACAACAGCAGACCTCTTTCTTTAGAAAGTAATAATGCTAAAACAGTTCTACTAATTCAACAATTTGTGATTGCAAGGGAAGGCAGCTCATACCGACCTTTTCTGGACCCTGAGTATTGCAGAAGCGTTTGTGCACCAGGTTACTTTTTTTTTTAATAATGCATACAAAAATTCACTTATACACCAGCAACAACAAAACACCCTGACACATGTAACAGCACTCCTGTGCAGAATTCTTGAAATTAAATGTATGGTCACCTGATTTCACCAGCAATTTTTTTTAATTTCATAATCACCTAGTAATGGATCTGCGGTGAGGGGATCTAAATATTTTCTTAATCTTAGTTAAAATTTCCAAAGCAACTCTTAAGACTACAACCTCCATACTTCTCTTTGAGACTTTCAATGTTACATTAGACAAGGGCCAATATCTTATGCTTAAAATAAGCAAATCAGCTTCATCAAACTACTTGCCAAACAAAGAATCACTTTAATGACACAATACATTATTTCTGAAAAAAATTCAGATCATTGAATTAACAACCATTAATTGTAAAACACCATACATAAATTCACAAAAAATCGGGACAAATTCATTATAAAGGACAAACAATCCAGAAATGTTAGTATTACAATAGCACAGAATTCAGCATACCCTGGTTAGGAACAGATATGGTAGCATCTGTGAACCGAAAAGCAAAGGTAAGACCATCTTCTGAACCATCCCTGTCAGTCACCAGAATTAGCAAAAGATTATTATATAATTTTTCTGAGAAATATAATTGTTGCGTATCTTTTGTCAGAGTTTTCTTTCTCGTTTAAATATATGTAGAAAATAAGATAGCAAAAGAAAAGAAAATTATAGTAGAATTCCAAAAGAATTAGCAGTTCTTACTTTTTTTCCTTGGAAGGAACCTTGCTTGCAAGTCTAGCAGTTTGTACAGCAGCATCTGCAGATGCAGCTTCAGGAGTTGCTCTCAGAATTTCACATATAAGTTGTTGGCATTCACTCTTTGGCAGAAAGTATGAGGAAAATTCAGCATAAACTTGAATAAAAGTTTTCCACCAAAAGAACAATCACTAATTTCAAGACTCAAAACCTAACATTTGGACATTAGATCAAGCATCAAAACAGAAAAAGTCACCTGCAAAACTGTCAAGGAAGAGCCAATGCTATAACCACCAGTGACTTGAGATACTTCAGAATCAGGGTTCCAACTTGCATCTATCACCATTGACCTTGGTGTGTTCATGTCAACATTCTGAGTAGGTTTCAACTCCAGAAGCTCTCCCACAACAACATGATTCTCTAACCATTGCAGAAGTGTGAAACTCTAATTCATAATTTATTAACACAATGTCAACTTTAATAACTTACCAAATATCCGAACAACAGTATCCAAAATTGAATCAAGAAGCTCCTTTGCAGCAGCCTGTGCTTTCCCTGTAGGAGCCATTACAGGTGAAACAGGGCTTACTGACAATAAAGTTGCTGCCACTGATATTCCATTCTGACGCTTCTGTTTTGGCAAGTGGAAGCTTTCTAACCGTCCTTTCACAAAATGAAGACCTGTTGCAGTAGAATGGGCAGCTTGAGAAATGCCAGTCCTCGAAGAGTTGACCAGTTCTGCATGAGCTTTTATCTTGGAAGTGATAATGTCATGAATTGCGGGCCGCAATCGCTGGCTGTTAAAGAAGAAAATCAAACAAGATCAGACATAATCTTCAAATATAAATCAGAGAAAAATGAAAAATGTATAAGTTAATAGATGTAAATCTATATTATACTAGATATGAAAAGAAAAATAATGAATTTTGATAAACCCAACATGCTTGATTTTTCATCCATTTATGTCACCCATGTCAAATGCAAACTTAACTGGATCATATTGAATTTTTTTTTCAAGTTATTTGGGCAAGGATAAGATTCATTGTTCAAGAAGCACTTTGAAATGGCATAACTATTAACAAAATTATAAAAATTTATTAAAGCCTGCCCATTAACATGCGTGGGGGCCCATGCACATATAGCACACATACATGGGCATTCAAATGATTTCATTAAATATTTGGATCATTCACTTGCTAAGTGAGTACACGTGCAAACGTAATAATAATTCTCAACTGAAATCCTTGTGCTATCAATAAGTTGATAAAGAGCATTACCAAAAGTACAGAGTGTATAGAAACACTAGACAGGTAATAAATTTCCCTCTTTTTTCTTTTTCCCTTTCATTGGATAAATCGGACCCTAAGAAAATAAATTTCATAATCTATCAATAGTTACAATATTTCAGTTTATTTTACTTCTTGGGAGGTAAGGGGGTAGAGGGAAGAAAGAAATCACAAAAGAATCATGGTATTCAATAACAGCTGTTAGACAACAGCCATTTTGTATAAAATTTTTGGTCATCCATTATGTCAGAGACAGTTTTATGAAATTATTTGAGAATCATGGGTGAAATAGACCATTATAGCCATCAGTCAATGTTATGGGGCATCTCCATTTTTGCTCACACTCAATAAAGCAGTTACAACCATGCACAGGATATACAGTGTCATTTCTGCAAGCTTTTCTTCTAAGAAATTCATTACGATTTTAGTTGAGAGAGTTATAATATAGCCACACTGTTCCTATACCATGATTGCAATTCCTTGGAAAGAATATTATCCCTGGATATGCCATGGCCTATATCCAAATGAGAAATAAATGACATGTTATAAAGCTGTGCTGGTGAACACCTCTAGAATAATATAAATCTCTTTTAGAAAAAATAGAAATAAGAACATAAGATAGATAGCCAACCATAACATCGCACCAGCAGCTGCAACTTTGCCTAGCATACAGAGACACTCGACCATTGTCTGCAAATACTTCACATGAAGTGGAGCATCACTTTTTTTAATGGTTTCCTACATTCATGAATAAAATTCAGCCCGTCATCCCTGAGAAAGAGAGAGAAAAACCATAACGACCATAAAGGAATCTGATGTAAGATGTGATAGCGTCATACAATAAACTCATCAGGGGTAGAATTTGAGAGCCATTGTGGTACTTTTCCATCACCCCCATTTATCCTCAATGTTCCTGCATGTCCATCATCATCATGTGGTTCCAGAGTAGCCTCCTCATCATGGCCATCAAATGATGATCTGAGAAGGGAAGTCAGACATAAATATGGGGGAATAAAAATATAGATAGTGATAAAAACCTCATCAATCTTTCTAGGATATTCATGCATACCAGCAAAATTTAACAGCCATTTGGAACAAATGAACTCAAAATTTTGTGAAATTCATTTCAAAATCCACATTTTTAAGAAGTTCTATATTTGAAACATAAAAAATGTTCGTTTCAACTATACGAATTCAAATCCATGGAATTGAATATAACTAAGCAAATCCATTAAATAGGTGAAACTTCCAAATGGATTCTACAAAAATAACAAAACAATGATTATGGACAAAGTACCCTTTCTTTTTTCATACCCTTTCTTTTTTCTTTTTCTCATGCTCTGTATCTCCCTCTTCTTCTCTCATCTCTCTCTCTCTCTCATTTCTTCTTACTAGATTTTCTCTATCTCCACTTATTACTCTCTCTCTCTTTGACATTTTTCTTTTTTTTTTTGCCAACTTATTTTTTTAATATATTTTACAAAATAAATCAATTATGACTATAAAATACGTTTAGTTTTAGTTTTTTAATTCTATTGAATATATCGAGGGCGTTTTAGGAAATAAAAATTTACAATTCACTTATATTTGTTCCAAACATAAAAATGTGGAATTCAATTGAATTTCATATTTTAAGTTGTTTGTTTCCAACATTAGAATTAATTTATAAATGAATTCTACTTGGTGCTCGCTTACATTTGCGATTCATTTGTTCGAAAAGGAGGGTAAAGAAAGATAAATATTTGCCAGATTAATGTTCCAAATGAAATTGAAAATGAAATGAAAAGAATTCTTTGAAACAATCACAAATCTGTAATTGACAATAGTACAACACCAATTAACTGGGAAGAAATTGACAAACAGTTAAAATGATTTTTTTCACACTAAAGTAACTAGTAGAAGACCTTATAAATGACATTAATTTTAATACTCAAGCACATATAGGTCTTGACCATTGGCACAAAGCAAACACTGCAAGATATTGAGCAAGCATGCAATGCTTCAAAAGAGGCATGCACATTCAGTTGCAGATTTACAAATCAATTCAATATAGATAGTCAAAAGTGCAGAGAATCAGACAAAGAATTGATATGAAGTAATCTTACACTCCATCAACAGAACCAGCTCTGAATGATACATTCATTAATCCATGATTGTCGCCTTTCAATCTAGTTCTTCGAGACAGAGATTGTGAATTACTCATTGTAAACATGACAGCTGTGGTCGTTGGCAATTCATCATCCCCTTCATTCATGCTTGAGGCAGCTGAGCTGCAGAAAACAATTAGAGTAAGCATAAAGAAATCTTTCAACCAAATATCTTCAAATATATCTTCAAAGTATTCTGGTGAACTGCTCAATCAAAACAACAACAGAAAATTCTTTAAAATGTCACAGGTTTTCATTAATAACTAAACAATTGAGATAGGAAATAACATTATTTATATATGACTTATAAACAACCACCAATCTCAATATAGAAACATAAATTAACAAACAAACAAGTGAATAGAACTAATATTCCTATAAAATAGAATTTCACTGAGAGTTCGAGCCACAGACAGTTTGAACCAATTTGCGTATAAAGAAGAGCAAGTGAAAAGAAAGGGGGAAAGACTACCTATATTCTCCTTTGTTATAAAGATGTGCATGCAAATCCTCCAAAACTTTATAGAAAAGAACTCCACGCAATTTTGTCAGCTCATTTCGAACATCTTGAAGAGCACCCACCTGGGGCAAATTGATCATATTAATATTACACATGCATAACAATTAAGTTCCCAAACTCACCCTAAAATACATGACCAATTGGATTAACATAAAAAGCATAAAAGTAACAACTAAAAGAATGACATTTCTAAAATCCCTAGCTCTAAATATAAGGCTTCACCAGATGCATGCGCTTACTGGTTCAGTCTTCACATATACAAGGATATTGTTGCCATATAGCCAAATGAATATACAATTCAAAAAACCTAGTCCAGTGATAAGTTACTAATTCACAACGTATGATGATGAATAGCACAACTAGTATTATAATCAAAGAGAATAGAACTGTTGTGGAAAGTTTGAACTGAAACGTGATAGCATTAAAGATGTAATGGCTTAGATACGGGCCATTGAACCTAGGCATTGGCGTTAAAATGAGATAAACAGAACTTTGACCAAATTCAAATAGAATATTAAAGAAAAAAAGAGTCTTCTTCAAATGAAAGTTAGTAAATGAAGTTTGCAAACATACTGTTTGAAGACCTTCTCGCTCGAGCATCAATGCTGATTGAACATGTACTTGAACTGCAGCATAAAGCTGCTTTTCAGCGATGAGTTTCTCAATACGAGATGGAACCTAAGTCACCAAGCAAAGAAAAAAAAATGTACTTAATAGTCACTAGATCTACAGCACGGAAAGAGTACAAAATATGAACATGAAGAATTAATGAAATGGCAGGTTATAAGTTGAGAGACATGAGAAAACATATTTTTAGATTTACCTAAATATTAATTGCTTAAACAGGTGGGCTAGTGAAGCAACTGAATTATACAGGTAATAATAAAGATTGAACATGAATTTAGACAAACCTTAGCTATGCCCTCAATTTGATCTAGCAATGAGATTATGTGTCGCAATGTAACAGACCGATACCATAACTGATGTAATTGCTTGCTTCGGGCACCAAGGCGTTGCTTTGCTTCAGCCAAATCAACCTTTAGTGTTTTAATACTTTCTGCAGATTCACTGAATAACCGCAATATCTGAAGGAGAAAACAGAAAATGATAATAATCCAACACATAGGACCCAGTTCTCTAAAATTTCAAAGAAATGCAAAGCACAGGAAACCAACATATACAAGACCTTTTACAAGGACAAAATGCTGTGCAGATAAAGGGCTTTAGAAGATATGGTTTTGAAACTCATGACATGGTCATAACAAAAACTGCAGTTAAAGATTTCTCCCACTACAGCCAAGCCCCTCAATCCATTCATCATTTGAATTTCTCACATTTTACCAAAGGCCTTAATTAGGACTTTATATCATAATAAGAGACTCTTTAGGAAAATAAAACAGAATAATTAATTTCAAATGAATTTCAGAAAATAAAAGGATAGATTTAAGGATCCTAAAGAAAGAATAAAAATGAACCCAAGAAAATTTCCAATTATATATGAAGAATCTAAAAATGCCAAATAAAGACATCAAATTACCAAGTGAAATGGTAGTTAATAAGCTATCTCAAAATTGGAAGCTTAAGTCTCCCACCATAAAAATCAACACTCTCACATATTCTATTCCTCTTCATACAAACCAAGAACAGCGGATCAGCTCTCTTTTAAGAGCACCAGTTCTCTTCTAAAATTTAAAATAACTTCTCATATTTTGTGATTTGGACAACTTGGAAAACTCATGAAATTTAGGAACAGGACACCAATAGCTCATAAAATAAATTTTGGGTTCAGTGGCTGACAAATTACGGACATACACAAGCCCAGTGATTTTTTCAAAATAAAATAATTTCCATATCCTACAAAGGTTGGTACTCGCAATTTAAAATTTCATAGTATTTTGCTTCTCAAACTCAAAGAAAGGCAGTATAAATTTTATTTCCTTCAACATGTTTCTTCATAGGGAAAGGAATGTTCAGATTTAGTTTAAGTCAATTAAAATATACATATATATATATATATATATATATATATTCATTTCCATTATGTGTGGTTAAAAAGGATGGTACCTATCAAGGTTTATTAATTTCCATTTTTACGAAGTCCTAAGAAGGTGGAGAAATCCACTAGTGGTTTAGCTATTATTGATTTAATGACTACCAACAGAAAATGAGTGAGCTAAATTTTTGTTTCAGTACAGATACTACTTTTTCTTTGAAAATTTTGGAACCAAAATAATAGGATTCTACTAGCGGGAACAAGATTCAATGAACAGCAGTACCAAACAGAGGATAAAGCTATTGGTATGTCCTGTTAGTGTCCCCAAGCAAATCAATCCAAATGCAATTTTCAAAATACAATTAGTTAACATTACTGAAAGGACAATGTGCATATGTTCCAACATATAATAAGCATATAATTTTTTTTCAAAATATATAACCAATAAGTTGTACATTTAGAAAAAGAACAAGCAAAAAATAGGTGAAATGTTTCAATAACATAATGAAGCAAAAAAAAATCTATAAAAATTGAACAGATGGTCATTATTAAAATTAATCAAGAAGAAGAGTTTAAGACACCTGAGAATAATTTTGAATTGCTTTGTTGAAGCCACCATGATAAGCATGTACAACTTCATCTACAACCTCCTCAACAACATCGCTTTGTTCCTTCAAAATTTGGACTTCCCCTTCACGATCTTTTGATGTCAAAATATGGACAACATGGGGCAATGAGTCAAAGCGTGCAGTAGCCCAGCTCTCATCTATCCTTGAAAGCTCCTCCCTCAAAAACTGCATTTACCAAAGAAAACTAAACTAAACTGACAAAAACAAGAAGGAAAAAGAACTCTAAATATATGTTAAAATTAACTCATACAGAAATATTAAAGTCCAATGAGTTGATCTTATGATAACTTGTTCAATCATGCCTATTTTTAGCACTGACATTTCAAGTTATTCTTCTATAATAACCTTTATCATTTCAACTTCCAACAAAAACTTTAAAGTGACAATGAGTTGATAATTTATGATTATGGTGCCTATTTTTAGTACTAACATTTCAAGTTACTCTTCTAATAATAACTGTTAGCATTTCAACTTCCAAGAGAAACACCACAAATGTATACCTCATAGCGTGTATTCCTCACATATGAACAACTAAAAGTTCTAATGTAGATCATCTTGCTTTTTCTAAATTTTTCTAATAGATGGCACTGCTTTCCATTTATTATGGTATGGCAAAGGAATGTCAACATAAAGTGCCCCGAGAAAAAATTAATATGAGATGGGCATTTATGTCCACGTGAAGGTTTATATGTGTGTGTGTGTGTGTGTGTGTGTGTGTATATATATATAGAGAGAGAGAGAGAGAGAGATTTTTGTGGATAAAGCAGTCGGTTAAGCTCGTTCTTATGTTTTTTTAATTTTGTTATGTAAGATTGGAACTGGGTTTGAATCCAGTTTTACTTGAAATATAAACAGCAAAATCAACAGAGTATACAAAAAGATCAAAAGGGACTACCTCTTTATCATGAGGAACTGGTAATCCATCAAAAATCCCCATCTTCTATGCTCTTCCACTTCAGTAACCGTGCCAAAACAAACTCATCCTCACAATCTTTGTTGCTTCCTTTGTTGGCTGCCGGACACGAAGAAGCTGCAAATATGGAAATAAAAAAAAATAAATAATACCATAAAATCCTCAAACAAAGCCAATTCAAATCATTATATTTCTTTTTTCATTGCTTCAGTTGTATAAATATATGTGCAATTACAAGGATCGCTGAACCGCCCATTCCTCAAAGAAATGGGATTCAGATATTTTCGAAAACGCACCTCGCAAGGTGCGTTTGCGATGCAAAAAGGCAAATTGGCGGATCCCAATTTCAAAGAAAACATCGAAAAATTTAAGTGAATTCAAAACAGATTTTCAAATAGAAAATTTTCTAATAAAAAAAAATCTTACCAATATTTATATGAACTCAGACGTTTTAGAACTGTTTCGATTTGTTGATTGGATACAGATTTGCAGTAATGAATTTGATTCTTGAACTCCTTTTGAGTGTATGATTTGGATGTTGAATCTCCGCTAAATCTCTGTGTTGATTTTGATTTTGATTTTTTATTTATCAGAAAAATGAAAGAATTGATTGATGAGAGCGAGAAAGAGTGTCTTCAGAGAACAAAACAAAAGCCGTTTGTTTGAGAGAGAGGAGCAATTCGTGTTGAAATTGAGGATATGAAAATATGAACATAGTAAAAAATAAAATTATGAAAATTAAAAAATATATATATTTTTATTATGAATATTAATTACATATATTTCTTTTATTTCATTTTTAAATATTTTTCTCATTTTTATATTAAAATAATTATTTTTCTTATTTATAAATCCAAATAAAAACATGTAAAATTTATATTAACTTGATATAATGTTAAAATATTATATCATAAACTGCTGATCTTTTGATTAATAAAAAAGGAATTTATATTATTTATATATATTAATTAAATAATTATTTATTAAAAACACTCACTATAGTTTTATTCATATAAATATAATAAGGATAAAACAACATAATCTTTTTTATTTAATTGAATTTGATAGTTTTATTAATCTTAACTTATAAATATTAATGTTTATGTAAAATATATATATATATATATATTAATGAATGATAAAATCAAATTACAACAAAATTTTAATATACTTTTTAGGGAATAAAATTTTAATATATTAATATCTAAGAATCAAGTCAATTAAATTTTCTAAATGTTTAATTTCATATATATAAATATAATTGTATTTTTTTAAAATAAATATTCCTTTTAAGAAGAAAAGAGCAAATAAAATTTAAATTAGTTAACAATCAAGGTATGAATTGATTACCAAAGCATATATTATTACTGCTTAAATTTTAAATTCGAGTATAAGCATTTTTCTCCCTACATATAATTTATCAAAAAGAAATTTTAAATGAGTTAGTTAATTGAAAATTTATTAAAATTTATGAATTTCAAATTATTATAATAAAAAAAGTAATGTTATGAAATATAAATTAAAATAAATTAGAAATTAAATAATATAATTTTTATGAAATTTTGATAAATCATAAAATGAATAAGTCTTAATATAATAAAAATTAAAAAATATTTTAAATTTGTATCAATTTTTTTGTTTTTTATTCTTTCTTGGTTTAGCATTTTTTTTTTGTACAATAATAATAATAAAATCAAATATGGCTAAAAACAATAGCAACTGTAAATAACAGATTTGGACAGCTACTACTTTCAATTTTTTGAATAAGAAATTTCAAACCTCACAATCGAAATGCCAAAGACAATTCGCCCAATATTTTTGAGAAGTCATATGCACACACCAATTAGGGGTGGATAAAAAAACCGAGAAAATCGAAAATGGATCGAAAAATTGGTTAATCGACTGGTCGGTTCGGTTTTCGATTCTAAATTACATCAAACCGAAAATATTCGGTCGGCCAGCGATTTCATTGCTCAAAAAATCGAACCGACCAAAAACCGACAGAATTTTTTTAGTTTGGTGTAAAACCGCTGGTTTATAATGAAACGACCGAATTTTTTTTGTCTAAACCAATTTTTTTGGTCTAAACCGAAACAGACCGAATTTTTTTTGTTTAAATCAATTTTTTCGGTCTGAACCGAAACTGACCAAAAACCGACCAAAATTTTTTGGTCGATTTTTTTTCGATTAATCGACTGGTCGGTTTGGTTTCGGTTACTAATATATTTGATCAGTTTTTATTCGGTTTTTGCAGATCGATTCGGTTCGGCCAACCGAACCGAAAATGGCCACCCCTAACGCCAATGACACGTACTACCGTGTGAAATTTATATCTATGATATTTATTGATAACCTATACACTGTTTGAAATAATTTAATTAAAAAAATTTTACTTAAATTTTATTATATTTTAAATAGTTGAAAATATTTAAAAAATAAAACATAACAAAAAGCAATGTTACATTAAGCGGCACAACTAGAAATTTAATAAAAATGGCAATTTTTTTAAAAAAATATATAAATAAATTAAAAATAAAATTAAATATTTAATATTATAGTAAAAATTAAATTTTTATTTTTTATATTACTTATAAATTTTAAAAGTTAATTTAATTTTTTACATGCTTTTTTATTTTAATTTTTGAATCTATTAATTTATTTTAAATAATTTTATTAAATTTTATAAAAATATTATTTTAAATAAGAATATTAGTTTTATTTAATTTATAATTAAATTATAATATTATAATATTAACTTAAATATCTGATCATAAAACTCTAAATATTCATTAATTAAAAATAAAAAATATATATATAGTATAAAAAAGCTAATAATTTATATATAAAAATATATAACGAATAATTATAAATATACATATAAATATATAATTATATATATTATATGTAATAATATATATAAATACATAAAATTTATATAATTATAAATATATATAAATGTATATATATATAATTTAATTGTCTTTTTAGTCTATATTTGGTCATTTAGTAATACGGTGAAAAAGAAAAAATATAAAAAAGGTGAAAAAAAAATAAAATTTATATTTTATTTTCCTTATTTGGTTATTTAACCCATAATTTTAAGTTATTAAAGATTGAATTAAGAACTTTCTAAACTGTCTTTTTAATCTTTTTTTTTCACTACTCTCTTTTTTCTCTTGAAATTGATGGGAAAGGGTTTTAGAAAATTTGAGAGAAAATAGAAGTTATTTTTATTTTTATTTTCCTCCTTTTTTCTCTTATTATTATCCTAACAAAAAAAAAAGAAAGAAATGACATTTTTATGGTCTTCATTTCTGTTCATTTTTCTTAAAACAAAACAAAGGCTTGGAATATATCTTTAAATTTTATTATTATTATTATTTTAGAAAAAAAGGAATTTAAAACACAGCCTAAGTTATAACTTGATGAAGATATATGACGCCATGCAAGTCATGCCTTAACCAATAACATGTAGAGTTGGGGCCGCCTCCAGCTTGCGAATTCCAACGAGAATGTGCTTAGCAATTTTGGCCAAATGATCAGCCGTGAAATTCTTTTCTTTGAAGTTGTATCTAATTGCCATATCCTATCTTCGAAAGAGAAGTTCTTTGGTATCTTCTATCAACAAGGAATGAGCATGAACCCCCTGCGAAGAGTTCATAAACAAGTTGTACGTGTTGATACAATCAATTTCCAAAACTGCCTTTTTAATTCCCAAATCTCAAGCCAACAATAATCCCTAAATTTATGAGTTTAGAAAGTCGTACTTTTGTTGATTTGTTTGATATTATTCCATAATTTTTTTTTGACAGATAAAAGAAGGAAATATAAAGCTTGTAAATAAGAGATCAGAAGAGGCAGATGACAGGAATGAGATAATAAACTATTTATTTTTAGATCTTTTTTTAGGTGTTGTTCCATATAATCTCAAGAGATTAGCTAGCAAATACGTTCACTAAGGGTTTGAGCAACACAAATTTTCACACTTTTACTTGCAAGTTGGGGCCGTGTAATATTCAAGCACCAACTCGAGGAGGAGTGTTGGAATCTTGCAATTATTAGTGAAGATTCTTAGGAATTTTATTCCTAATCAAATATTCTTTCCTATTTAGTTAGTTTCCTATTCTAGGGTTAAACCTCTATATAAATTTCTTGTTGTAAGCTATTGTAGATATATTGAAATAATCGAAAAAAAAAACATAATTTTTCCCTTTTCAAACTTATTTCATCATTTCTATTCCATTTTTCCAATAGAGTTTGCTTTCTTTAATCTCTTCGATGTTCACTAGAATTGAGTTTTACCACTCAAAATCATGTGGTGTACATTAGGAATAAGGATTTTAATCATTAACTTTAGGTTCCTAAAACCTATATGGGCTTTTCTTTGAATCTCATATTGCTTTTGGTATTGAGGAACACAAAAGTAGTTCATTTTAGTTATGTTATATAAGGAGAAAGACAAGTTTTTAGCAAACTAATTATAAACCGATATAGCACTTCACAAAGAGGCCATCAACTATCAAGTCTAATGAGCCATGTTATTAAGTTGATAAAAGTAAATGAGAATTATACAACATTTTCTTAATAGAGTCTTTTGACCGTTATCTTTGAGTAGCGCATTTCTTAAACGTTATGAATCTCTGGTCAACTAACATCATGTTGGATCTTGGTTTAGATAGGTGTTAGATTCCACTCATATATGGCATTTTATATTTCCGGTGAAAGATATTAATGCATTCTTGTTTCTAGTTTTGATTTGGATTTCTGAGTTGCACTCATGCTTTAGGTTACATATGCTAATAGAGCTAGCAATTGGTGGATTTTGTTAGGGCTGATTAAAAAGCCAATAATCAGAAGAAAAAAAAATTTATGGTTTTAGGTTTTAAAATTTTAATATTTTCAGTTTTAGTTTCAATTTTATTGATAAAAATATAGCCAACTAAATCGAATGTCATATGTATCATAAATTTATAAATTGTATATATAATTTTATCTATATAAATTATATATATTAAATTATTTAACGTATTGTATTTGAATCTAAAATATATAGTTTATATTTTAATTGTGTGTTTTCTTTAAGATTTATTATTGTGATGAGTTATATTTGAATTTTTTGTTCTATATATTTTGTTAAATTGAAAAAAAAAATTATATATAATGTATTGGTTAAAAATATAAAAATATCAATTAGTTGTTCATTTTATGTTATTGACTAATAATCTGTTAACCATTTATTTATGATTTGGTGATGGTTTGATATTTTTCTAAAATCAAATGATGGTTTGTTTTTTTTTCTCCCTTCTGTCACTCCTAGATTTTGTTAGAATGTTGATTACTTGATATGCATTAAGGGTTCATTTCATAGCAGTAAAAGATTTGAGGATCAATAATAAATATGCATAATTGATTTGCTAATTATTTTTAGTTTATAATACAAATCGATACAAACCTAGCAAACTTATTAACAAAGCAGAATATGAGAAGCATGCTTGAAAAGCTATAAGATTCAACACTAATTTTGATGCTTAGGTAGCATGAATCATTTAAATAACATTGAGTATCAATTTCTCAATCCGAAAATGGAATTTTGTTATTTTCTCATCGAAACTTGTATAGTCATTCATGAGTTTATTGGTAGCAAGGAATGTAGTAGAGGTGTTGGGCTGCATACCTATTGAAAAATTAGAAGAACACAGCACACACACAAATACATAAGATAAAGGTCATGTAAATGTATATTCAAATGGCATGCTAAGAAACAACACACAAAGAAACAAATTCTTCGAAATGGGAGCATGTCTCATTGATTGCATTAGCTCCAAATATATGAGAGCTTACATAGACTAAGTACAAAAGAATGGCCTTAACACAATCTCATACCTCAACCATGCCTTATTTTTAACCATAATTAGCCATATAACTTTTTCTATCTTACAAGTAAACTAATTCCACTAAACATGGTTGTTGTCACTGAATGCTCTAAACCAAAATTAAAAATACAAAATTTCCTCCCAAATGTTTTACTAACCTAAGCTTAGACTTCTAAACAAAAATCTCAGTACTCCAACAATAATATGTCATATAATCCATTAGTTGATATAGTAAATCCTTTAACTTAGTATGCTGCTAAAATATCTGAGATTCTCTATCTTTGATGCAGGAGGATAGAAAAAATTTACTTATCTATAGATGTCGAGATGATCTACTTGAGGCCATTGAGAAGTTTTAAATTTTAAATTTTTGCATTTTATAAATTTTTATAAGTTTTCACTTTGAATTAATTTCCCTATATAACACCCATCACTAGTGCTTAAGTCATTGGGGCATAGTATGATTCACTAATGCATGCATAAAGGCAAAATTATTTGTATTCAAGTTATGGTTATTTGGATTAATTTTTTATTGCAGACTCTAATGTAGGAGAAACTAGTTAGGGAAAGAATATACAGATACCTCAATATTTATTTGAAGCTGGTTACACCAAGCATGGAAAGGTATATGCTTGTTCATTACTATCTGTTTGATGGTAAATATTGCTTTTACCTTTCTATTGAACTTTTCATCACTTGTGACTGTGAAATGAGTGCCAAAATTATTGCATGTACACACTAATGTTAGACAGATTCAGATGTCTACCTATGGATGTTTTAATGGTGAGAGTTTTAAATAATTGATGTAGGGTTCAAATTTAAAGAAAAAGATAATATACGGTTACAAAGTAGAACTAGGGCTGATTAGTGTAGGGAAAATGAGAGAATTTGGTTGTTGTGAATAGTAACTCAGTAATGTAGCAAATAAAAATTTTTGCAGAAAAAGAAGGGGGAAAAGTGAGAGGAAAGAGAATCATGCCAATCATATTTCCTTCCAAATCAAATAAAAATAGATATTACAGTTAGGTAGTTAGATATTTTTTAGATAATGACTAATTATACTCCTATTTGGATTAAGAATCCCAAACTAGGAAAATTGTCAACAAGCTCTACATAGGAATCGAATGAATCCTATATAATAAAATTGCAACATGATGATAAAAACCTAGTGGAAATGATCTTGAATAGGAAGTACATAATATTACTAAATAGAAAAATTACAACAATAATTTGAATTTTTGCATTTAAAATTCATGCCAAAGGAAAGCATATATTGGTTCAAATAATTACAATAATCTATTAGGCCACTTGTTTTAATGATAGTTTTCTTCTTGACTTCTTTTTTATTTTATCATATATTCTAATTGAATCCTATTATTGTTCATCTAAATTTATTCATGATGACTTAAATGCTTCAGTGTGCTTTGTTCTATGCAGTCTTATTGAAATGTGAAAGCACAAAACACGCTTAAGCACTAAGGTATTCATTTGATTGTAGGTCAAAAGATTACCTTTCAAAAGCAATGAAAAATTGAGAATGAAAATAATCAAATTAGATAACAAAGTAGCTCAAAAAACCAAATAAAAATAGCCCAATATATAAGTTGTTAGCTTTGAAGATTGTTTTTGCACAATTACACAAAATAGTCCAATATATAAGTTGTTAGCTCTGAAGATTGTAAAAAATTCTACATTTTTACAATTTTAAAGATGTTTAGTTGGGGCATTTTTAGTTGGTAGCAAAACTTCTCTTCGTAAATGATAATCCAAAGTTCAGATGCATGCTCTGGAACATTCAGTTTATGCTATGTATGTGTAACATGTATATGCATATTTCTAGTGATTTGGAAACCAGACCATACCACTTAGACTGTGAACTACTGCAATGATCAATTTATTTTAGTCTAATATTATTTTTTATTTTTATCTTTTTTACCTAAAAGACCATTAAAAGAATTAATTTAAAATATTAATGATACTTTAGATAGACTAATTTAGTAGTCATTGGTTAGCAGAACAGTTCAGTAATCGATTTGGTATTGAAAGATCTGCATATGTGTGCATATTTATGTGCATCCGTACATTTATGTGTAGCATTAAAGACAAACTATTGATCGACAAACATATAACTTTGAATACATAATTGTGTTCCTACTTGATATCTAGTCATAACAATCATTATTTATACATATCTAATCACAATAGCAATGATTATTTAAGTGGCTCAATAAAATGCATAAAGGTGCTAAGAAGAATTTTTAGTTCCAAGTATATGAGATCCTTATATGTGTATGCAATTAAAAGTTCTAGACATATTCTAATCAAATTAGATATGGATGCTCAAGTAATCAATAGTTCAATTAAACAAATATGAACCAAGAGACAACCAAAATTAGTTCAATGATTATTGAGACATTGCATCTTTGTGCCTTGCATTTGAGCAAACGTATGTGCTCTTAGTTGTGCATGAGCTAATTTACTTTACTTGGAAATTAATGCTTTGTTTTGAAAACAAAAATGTAACTTTGACTTAAAGTACACTTTTTTTTTTGTTAAGTGAGACTAAAAGTTAATATGCATATGGACACAAAAAGTGGGTTATGTTTACAAGCGTGAGAAGGGTGTCCTGCTCTTATGATAAATAAGATACTAGTTGACAATTAAGAAAATCCAAATAGGATAATCATTAGGTATATTCGCACATATTCAAGTCCTGCTAAAACTAAATTTGTGTTGTACGATGATTGACACAATTAAGCCTCCCCCACAGAAGATAAAGAAGTTAACAGAAAAGCAATATGATCTTTAAGTTGAAAAAGGGCTATGCTAGAGCAAATCATCATATAATTTTGCTAATTTTGAAAAAAACAATGAATATCATTCTGGTGTATAAGTTTTTTTTTCACTGGTTGGTTTTACACAGCCTAGGAGGATTGCTAGTATAAATATCGTTGCTAGGGTTTCTTAAGAAATGGGTGTCAAACTTGGGCATGAGGTATGGAGCTCGCTTCCTAAGTCTTATGCCTTTGCTGGTTATAAGTTTATGTCTGTGACATTTTGTCACACCCTGAATTCGGAGTGGACTGTCCTTATGGTTCATGTCAATATAATACATCGAAATCACATAAAATTTAGTCTCAAAACAAAATAAACATTAAAATTTTACTAAGTTTTTTTTCTTACATTTATTTATACAAACTTTTCTCTTTTATTACTGCTTACATTTTTTTTTTTACATTACATATAGTTAGAATCTTTTCTAGTTGTCTTCTTTTGTCACTCTTAGATACCATAGTACCACCATTGCTAGAGCTGCATTACCTGTAAAACAACACTGAAAATAATAACAAAGCAAGAGGTAAGCCGTAATGCAGTTAGTGTTCAGACTTTTTAGGTGTGCTTTAGTTTTCATTTTAAGTTTTTAATAGCTTATTAAAGTTTAAGTAGCTTCTTGTACTTTGGATTCAATTCAGATTTGCTAAAATAATTCCAATTTATATTTATTCTTAAATTAAACTTACATTTTAATTTTAGGATTTCCATAAGTTTTAACTGTGCCATCTAGTTCATTTTACTTTAAAACTTATAATATCTTTAAGGTTTTTGAAACTAATTTCACCCTAGCTCCGATTAGCTTATATTTCTTTTAAATAATATTCTTTAGGCATTTCTCTATACCTTATAGACTATGCCATTCATTTATTCTCATTTCGAACTTACTTTCACTTATAATGTTTTCATCATATTTACCTATTCTTAGGTAAATACAAAATATTAGAATTTAATGCATAAATTGTCATTCCTTAAGAATTTTTTAATTCATAAATTTATAAATGCAATTATTTTATCATTTTCTTATTCCTCGTAATAACTATAGAATTCATTATTTACTCATTTAGTACTTTTTTTTTCTTAATTTATTTCCTTAAATTTCAATTTATTTTCATATTATTTCCACTGAAAATAATGCCCATTTATTTTACTAGATCCATCATTCAGAAATTTCTAGTTTTATAATATATAATTCCGTCTATAATAACATTTACTATGTTTATGACTTCATCTCCCAATTGTATTAAAAATTTGTCTACTTAAATTTCTTTTCTCAATTTATTTATTAGTTTAACTAACAATAACTATTATTACAGTGTTACTTAACATTATAAGTAGACATAAACATAATTTATTCAAACTAAAACTCAATCTCTTTCCTTAAACATTATTCCATTTAATTACTCATAATTCCAGTATTATTCTAGCCTTGCAGAAAAAGATCTCTTTTAGTCATTCATTTAATTTTTCTAGTCCATAATTAATTAATTAATTAACTAGTAATATTATATTATTACTTAATAATTTCTATTAACCTCAATCTTCATCTTCATAATACCTAACATTTATTTCACCGTTATCCACAAGTATATGTTGAATTATATTTCAAATTCCTGAACTTAATTAAGGTTTTACTTAATTTGCTAGTTCTTCAATGATTAAAACAAAGCATTCACATCTTTTGATACTTATAATTTAATATTCTTAATAAACCTATCTTTTTATCTAATTCTTTAAATTAAAACTAAACTTCTTATAATTATATACACAAATACATATATATATACTCCAAATATATATATATATTTCTTTCAAAAACTCCTATCTCATACTTATTTTTAAAAAAATCTCAAATTAAGTTTCTTTAAATTGGTTCAATAAATTTAAATTTATTCACTTCCATATTTATGTCATAATCAATAATATATATGAAATCAAATATATAAACCTGCATAAATTCTTTTTTTTTTAATTCTTTTAAATATGGATATATAATTTATTTATAAAACTCAATTTCATTTGTTTATAATCGATTAAATCTTGTAATTTGATATATATAGTTCAAAAAAATTTTATTTTTTATATCTATAATTAAGAAAATAAAAATCATGTTTTTAGTAAAAACTATATTCAAATCTTAAATACCTAGGAGTAGTTCAGATTCTTTGGTTTATATTATATATAAAACATTAGTTAAAAATTTATTTAAACCTTCAAATTTATTCTTAAAACATATACAAGTCTACTTGTAAAATTGTATATTTTTCTTATTAATTTATTGTTTAAATTTTAAATTATTTACTAATACTTTAAATATGTCAGTTTCACATTTTCCCAGAAAATATTTATTTTTCAATTTATTTTTCATTAGATTTTTGTATACATCATTTTGTTTACTAATTTGGCACATATTATCTATAGTATAAGAATGGAAAGAAATTAAATAAAAAATAGGTTGCAAGGTGTCATGTAAAGCTTTCAAAGTATTATTTCAAGAGTTGATTTTCAATTGCATGACAAGTTTCCTTCTATTTTTCTAAGCCCCCTACACATTCACATTTCATTACCCATTACCCTTCTCTCTTTTTTTTTTTCTCATTTTGTTGTCATTATTATTATTATTATTATTATTATTATTATTATTATTATTATTATTCCATAATAATTGTCTAATGTTCCTACAATCCAACATCATCATCGTCAATGTTCTCTGCATTCATCTCTCTTTGACACCTGTTACACATTTGTAAATTCCCATATTTTTATGGTGTCAATTGTAAGTCTAACTTATACAAACAATCTTTTCCCTACACGCTATAACGAGGTTTAAGTGGTGTATTTTATTAGTTGACACATATGGCTAATATATCATGATGATTATCCAAACATAATTACAACTCTTTGCTCCTATATTTCCAGCCACATTTTTTTTTATTATTGTCTCTTATTCATCCATCATCCTTACATGTTGCCAAAATTAAAACTTAAGCATGACATATGGAACCTTGTTAATTTGTGCTTAACAAGTATAATTTTGATGTGCCCTTATATGACAAGTATATTAATTCATGATATTTGAATTATATATGTAATGATTTTGAATTCCAAATTATATAGTCTATAGTTTAAACTTTAATTAGCAAAAGTAATATTCCAAAAGTGTCATTTAATCCTTATTATAAATTCTTTACAAATTTAAGTACCAAATTATAAAATTTGAATTCTCTAAAATTTATAAACTAGCTTATTTAGTTTGAAAATTTTATATTTCACTAATTAATGTTTAATTTAAGTCAAGGTATTACACATCGAAATTGTGCTACGTGTAATGTCTGATTGTGGACTTCTTAGTTCATTCGTTATACCCACCACCCTGAACTTTGATGGTTACTTCAATTTAGTCCCATGCTTAGAAATGCTATTTTTTAACTTAATCTTTAATTTTGATTTAATATCCATGAATTTTTTTTTTTTGCTTTTTATTTTTATGAAAAGCCTTTTGCCTTTTTTGTTGCATGTAGTTTGTTTACAATTTGAAGTACCATAAATTGAATTTTTAATTTAAGCCATGATTTATCTAAAATGGTTAATCAATGTGAGAAAAATTTGCAAAAAAGTTCTAATTATAATGTTGAATCTTTTTACTTTAATTTATAGATAAATATTAATGTTCATAAAAATTAGACTTTTTTTTAAGATAAAAGGTGCAAATATGAGATTATTGTCTATCCGAACATATGCGGATGATATTACTATAACACGTGGTGATCATGAAGGGATTACTAACTCAAAAAACATCATTTCAGTCACTTTCAAACCAAATACTTATACATCTTGAAATATTTTATAGGAATTGTGGTAGCTCAATCAACTAGATTTTGTTATAATGTTGATTACTTGATATGCATTAATTATTCATTTCCTAGCGGCTAAATATTTTGGGGATTAACAATTAATATATATACTTAATTTGCAAATTATTTTTAGTTTATGATACACATAGATACAAACCTAGCAAACTTATTGACAATGCAAAATATAATAAGTATATTTGAATAACTTGTAGAAGCTATAAGATTCAACACTTATTTTGATGGTCAGATAGCATGAATCATTTGCACAACATCAAGTATCAATTCTCAATTTGAAAATGGAATTTTGTTGTTTTCTTATTATAACTTAATAGTCATTCATGAGGTTATGGTAGCAATGAATGCTGAGTAGAGGTGATAAGCTTCATACCTATTGAGAAATGGAAGGGCAGAGAACACCCATAAGCACAACACACACTCAAGACACATCAAACAAAGGTCTTAAAAATGCACATTTAAAGGGCATGCTGAGAAACACATCACAGATAAACAAATTCTTCAAAATGGGTGCAAATCTCATTGATTGTACTAACTCCAAATACGTGAGAGTTTATATAGAATAAGTACAAAAGAATGGCCTTAACACGGTCTTATACCTCAACCATGCCTTATTTTTAACATACTAAACTATATTTAGCTTTTTCCATCTTATAAGTAAACTAACTCTACTAACATGTTTATTGTCACAGAAGGCTCTGAAACAAAAACAAAAATATAAAATTCCCTCCAAAATGCTTTAGTAACCTAAGCTTAGACTTCTAAACAAAAAACTTAGTGCTCCAACAAAACTAATATATTAGTTGATATATCAAATCCTTTGACTTAAAATGTTGCTAAAAAATTTGAGATCCTCTGTCTTTAATGCAGTATAGGAAAACTTTACCTATCTATGTATATCGAAATGATCTACTTAAGGCTATTGAAAAGTTTCAGGTTTTTAGTGTTTTCCTAATTGCATTTTATGAACTTTTTATAAGTTTTCACTAGGAATAAATTTCTTTATATATGACGCGTCACTAGTGCTCAAGCCTTTGGGCATAGTATGATGCACTAATACATGCACACAAGTAAAATTGCTCATATTTAAGTTGTGGTTATTTTAATTAATTTTGTACTACAGGTTCTGTTATTATAGTAGAAATTGGTTCAAGGAAGACTATACAGATATCCCAGTATCTACATGAAGTTGGTTACACCAAGAGTAGAAAGATATATATTTGTTCATTATTGTCTATTTGATGGTAGACTTTTTTGGAATTCCTTTCTTGATGTCATTGTTGTTACCTTTCTATTGAACTTTTCATCGCTTGTGATTGTGAATTGAGTGTCAAAATTATTGCACATACACAATAATGTTGGATGGATTCAGATGTCTACCTATGGATATTTTAATGGTAGGAATGTTGTAAATAATTAATGGATTTTAAGGTTCAAGATGGTTAAGAAGTAGAATTAGGGTTGATTAGTGTAGAAAAAAGGAAAGAATTTGGTTGTTATAAATAGTAGTTCAGTAGCGTAACAAATAAGAATTTCTGCAAAAAAAAAAAAAAAGAAGGGAGAAAAGTGAGAGGAAAGAAAATCATGATTGACGTGTATCCTTCAACATCAAATAAAAATAGATATTAAACTTAGACAACTAGATATTTTTTAGATAATGACCAATCAAACTCCTATTTAGATTAGGAATCCCGAATTAGGAAAATTATCAACAAGCTCTCCATAAGAATCAAGTGAATCATGTATGATAAAATTGTAATATAATAATAAAAACCTAGTGAAAATGATCATAAATAGGAAATACATAATATTTCTAAATAGAAAAAATTACAACAATAATCTAAATTTCTGCAATTAAAATTCAAGTCAAGGGTAATCATCAACTAGCTCAAATAATTATAGTAATTGCCAAATCAATTTGGCCCTTTGTTGTAATGAGGATTTCTTCTTGACTTTTTGTTGTTCTATAATATATTCTAATTGAATCTTGTTACAATTCATCTAAATTTATTCAAGATGATTTAAATGCTTCAGTGTGCTCTGTTCTAAGCAGTGTTGTTGAATGTGAAAGCAAAAAGCATGCTTGAGCACTAAGGTATTTGTTTGATCCTATGTCAAAAGGATGTCTTTCAATAAAAAATTGTGAATGAAGATATTCAAATCAGGAGATAAAGAATCCCGAAAAACCACATAAAAATAGTCCAACATATAGGCTATTAACTATAAAGATTTTTTTTTTTTGTATAATTGAAAAAATTACTTGTGCAAATTCTACATTCTTAAAATTTTAAAGATGTTTAGCTGGGACATTTTTAGTTGGTAGCAAAAATTCTCTTTATAAATGATGATCCAAAGTTCATATCCCTGCTTTGGGAACTTTAAGTTTATACTATACATGTGTAACTTATATATGTATATTTTTAGTGATTTGGAAACCAGACCACTGATACTAGAAACTACTATAATAACCAGTTTATTTTAGTCTAATATTATTTTTTACTTTTATGTTTTTCACCTAAAAGACTACTAAAGAATTAATTTAAAATATTAATGTTCGCTGGTCAGCAGAGTAGTTCAATGATTGGTCAATTTTTAAAAGAACTGCATATATGTGTTTGTGTGTGAGTTTATGTGCACATGTGCATGCATGTGTATGTTTAGCATTGATGTGGAGCATTGAAGACTAAAACTGCTGATCAGCAGACATACAATTTTGAATATACGATTGTGTTCCTACTCGATATCTAATTACATAGCAAATATTATTTATACATATCTAATTCCAGTAGCAAAAATTATTTAAATGGCTTAATTGTAATATCTTTATATCATATATATGTATAATACATATACTCCGTATATGTAAAATACATATCTAGGATACTAGAATACTATAATAAATTCATAAAAAAAATCCTCAATTTATAAAATCACTCTTTTTAAATATATTTACAGTTAAAATATACATATAAAAATCCCCACTTTAATATTTAGAAAAATAATTTATAAATTTATAAAAGAATTTCTCTGAAAAAATTTATCAGAGTTTTGTCTGTAATTTTGTCAAATCCAAAAATCAACAAATCAACCTACACAAAGCAATTTACACTCCCAAAACTCAAGTTCTCGTCAAAACCTCCGCTTCATTAGTACATATTCAAAAATATCATAACTTAAAACATTATAAACAAATTCATATAAAACATTATCTAAAGTCATATAATATATAAAACATTATCTGAAATTTTTTAAATTTACATATAATATGTTTAATAAGTACAAATTCTAAAGTACATATTAACAAAAATGGTACATATATGTAACACCTTTTAAGTTGGTGTCGTGGCACACAAAGTCTCCTAATCTTAACTATCGCCTAGACTACTCTGATCCTCAGTCTTGTCACATGCGAAATACATTCAATCTCGCTAAACTCAAAAGCTTAGTGGTACATATTTTAATAAAAAATAATAATTTAAAACAAATATATTGCTTAATGCTATAAAAATATACTATGCCACACTCAAACTTCAATGCCCATTTAATGCTCTTCAAACTCTCATAATCAACATACATATTACAAACATACACATTGGGCCCAATAAATCTCTACACAATGCCTAAGTTCCGGAATAATTGATTTGATATATTACAACATCAGTTCACGACTCAGCTCTGCTCAAGTCTATATTCAATGTCAATCTCAAGACCTAGCTCTGCTCAGGTTTAACTCATTCTCAAGATCTAGCTTTGCTCAGGTCCAACTCATTCTCAAGACTTAGGTCTACTTAAATCTATTAAAATATCCAACACCAACATTGACTTTTTGGAACAAATAATTTTATAGAGCCAACACACATCACATTATGTTACATTTTTTAAATTCTCAATATCATTCCTCATTTCCATTTCATTTAACATTTTCCACTGTTTCCGAACATCATAATATTTTTTCACATTTCTTATTCTCTTTAATCATCACCCACAGTCACAACCTCATTTTGATTCATTTCACATACACATAAACATGTTACACATTATATTACATATCAAATCATTCATTTCTCATGTTTTCCAATCATATTTAGCATAATACACATTTTACACATCAAGTATATAACAATTACATTAGCCATTGTACAATGGCTTATCATTATCTACTTCATGCATTAAACATACTTTATTTGTACAATGCACATGTCATATTAAAACAAATATCAAAGTGGTATAACACATTCACAAAATCACAATATGTTATGCCAATCTAAATGCAATTAAAACATCACTTATCAAAGTATGTACTAACCTTGAAAATATTAAAATCCAAGCCCAATCTCTTTAAATGTTCTTCCTCTCTTTAAAATGTCAATATCACCTCACTCGCTCATAAACTAAATTAGAAGTCCAAATATACCATTAGTATCGTATTCTAACTCATTTTATTCAATCAAACTTCAATTGCAGTAATTCTACCCAAATTCTACAAAAAAAAAAAAATCCTAATCCCAAATTCTACAAAAAAAAAAATCCCAATTCACTACTACTTCTTTCAAACTTCATCAAAATCTAATTATTTCAACTAACCAACCATAAAATCATTACATATCCATCAAAACAACATCAAAATAATCTATTTAAACAATTATAAATACCCCTATCAAAAGTCCAAATTCCACATATTCACCATCAACCCTAATTTCACCAATCACATTCACCTTAACCAATTAACCATTAAATCACCATATATCCATCATATTAACTTCTTAGATATCTATTATAACAATTAAAATCAATTCTCTCTCTAACCCAAATTATCACATAGTCTAGAAATTAAAGAAATTCAAGTTTAAAGTAAAAGTACTTACTTGAAATCTTGTTTTCCCTTCAAAGTCCACTTGATTTCTTTAGGTTTTTAGTGAAAATTTTAATGTTTGAAGGAAAGTCTCTCTCTCTCTCTCTCTCTCTCATGAAAATCATCCATAGATGTGGGAAGAAGAAGATGAAGTCTTCTTTTAATTTTCTTCTTTATTACCATCCATATACATTAATTATTTACTTATTTAATTAAATATTTAATTATTTTAATATTTCCCTCTTTTTTTCCTAACCATATATATTATTTTTTTTCTTTGTCTTTCATTCTTTTATTTTATTTTATTTCAATTCATATATATATGTATATGTCATGTATACTTTATATATATGTTATGTATCTTTATATACTCTTGTTTATATCATGCGTATATTGTGTATACATTATATATACAATATATATTTTTTGTATATATTACCTTTATATCTTATATCTCTCTCTCTTTCAACATATTAACTAACCTTCCACATTAGTTATTTAATTGTGTTTAAAATTGTGGATGTCACATTAATAGAATGCATGAAAGTGCTAAGAAGAACTTTTAGTTCCAAATATGTGAGAACCTTATATTTGTATGTAACTAAAAGTTCTGGACATATTTTAGTGGACTTAGATAAGGATGTTCAAGTAGTCAGTGGTTCAATTAAACAAATATAATCCAAGGGAGATCCAAAATTAGTTCAATGAAAATTGAGACATTGCTTCTTCATGCCTTGTGTTTGACCAAAAGTGAGTGTTCTTGGTAATGCATGAGCTAATTTACTCCACTTGGAAATTAATGCTTTATTTTGAAAACAAAAGATGTACCTTTGACTTCAAGTACACTATTTTTTTCCTCTTTTTATTTATTTTTAGTTAAGTGAGGCTAAAAGTTAATTTGCATATAGACACAAAAAAATGGGATTTATTGTTCACAAGCACCAGAAGGGCAATTGAAAAAATCCAAAAAGGACAATCATAAGGTATATTAGCATGTATGCAAAGTCCTGTTAAAAGTATATTTATGTTGTAAGACAATTGACATAATCAAGCCTCCAACCTATAAGATAAATAAGTTAAAAGAAGAGCAATAGGATCTTTAAGTTGAAAAAGGGCTTTGCTAGAGCACATCATCTTACAATTTTACTAATTTTGAATATTAAAAAAAAATTGAAGATCATAATAGTATATAATTTTTTTTATCTCACAGGTTAGTTGTACACAACCAAGAAGAGTTGCTACTGTGAGTATCACTGTTAGGGTTTCTCAAGAAATGGGTGTCAAACTTGAGCATGATATTGGCTATTCCATCCGTTTGAAGACCGAACATCAGAAAAAAAAAATTATTCTGAAATATATGACAAATTGAAAAAGGAAGAAGCCAACATCATATATTTTAGAACATTCTTTTCTGATGTGCAGTCACACTTTTTATTATTCTATTTCTTTAACCTCCTTGCCCTCGCTTCCTTCAACCAAATCTCTATTTTCATTTCCTGTTAATGTTTCCATATCCTCAATTCCTGAGATTGTAGCCTTTTTTATATGCTTTTTTACTCTTCGAAAGTTCCTCATCTTCTTCACTGTTTTCAACTTAACTCACCTTCTTTATATTAGTATCTGCCAGTCTCTTCTTATATGAACTTTCATTAACTTCTCTAGAACGACCATTCTATACCTCTTTATCTTCTCCATCTTTAGTACCTTTCAAACTCAGTCTACCAACATCACCCCGCTTCTCATCATCTTCTCCATTTTCCTAGTCTTTGACAACATTGTCCTGCATGCGCAAATCTTCAAGCTTTTCCTTCGGCTTCTTGCCATACTTCTTCACCAATCTTCTACATCCCACCTTTTCAGATTAACCATTTTACACCACTTTATCATCATTTTGCTTCTATTTTTCCTCAATTTCCAGAGGATCCTCGCAATTCTCTTACCTAATCTTAGTAAAACCTGCTTATCTACAACCCCACCTCCAATTTCCCTTAGAAAAATAATTGAATTTGATTAGGATCTTCTCTAAAATAGATTTAGAGCTTAGAACTCTTTCAAAACTTACTTTGATTTTGTATTTTTCTCTCTCAAATTTGTGCACTCTAGGCTCTTTTTTTTTGTTATTTCTTTGAAAAACTTCCCTTCTCGAGGCAATCCTTTAACTATCATTATCAGGTATTTCGATAAAACTGAGATATGTAAAAAGTCTAGTGCTTACAACCACTTTGGCTTATCATCATATTCACATTTAGCATCCACAAAAATAGGGGGAGGACGAGGTGTTACCCACCAAAACTAATATTGGCAGTGCAACCTTCGTCGCATTCTAGTAAAAAATGAAGGTCAATAATTTGTGGCAAACTAGGTACTAAATTAAAACTTAGGTGGAGAGGATTTCCACTGGCATAAAGGTCCTCAATGGAGGAGGTTGGAGTGGCCAAAATAAGTTGGAAAAACTTATTGTCGATGGATGCTATGGAGTATGGGCACTACTTGGGCCATACCCCTCCAACTTCTTGCAGCGAGCTTTTAACGAATGGATCATTGGTGATTGAGCTATTATTGGCAGGTCACGTGTCAATGATCGTGACCAGAAAGTAGCGATCCAATAATGGCTATTTCATAGCGTCTCTTAAACAAAATATGCTGAATATCATTGACCCTGTAGACAATTTGGTTGCTTCACAAAATATATGATAATAATAATAACAATAACAACAATAACTTAAAAATTACTTAAAAAATTTAAAAATAAATAAAATTTGAGTTTAATTAATAAAATACCCCCAAGTTATATAATAACATAATTAAAAATTCAAGATATTACATCAATACACGAATCAAAACATGATAATAAAATTACATATCTTTAAAATCCTAACACTTAAAATAGAGTAATTAAAAAAATCCTTATTTTTAAATATAAAAATAAAAATTTTTTAACCATGAACTTATTATTCACTTATTCTCAAATTATATATAAATTATTAAATTTTTAATTATTTATTAAATTATAGATTATTAAAAAAATTATAAATTATAAAAATATAAACAAATTTATTAATATTATAAATTATTGATATTAGAAATATTATTTAATAAATAATTTATAATATTAAAAATTAAATAATTTTAAAAAATAAGAGATATATTAAAAACTAAAATTATTAAAATTTATTAACATTATAAATTATAATATTTATTTAATATAAATTATTTACTAGTTTTTTATTATTAATTTCGTAATATTATAATTAATGTTGTATTGAAAAATTATAAAAATCCTATATAAAATAAAGTATTATAAATTATTTAATATTTTAATTATTTATTGAATTATAGATTATTAAATTATTATAAATTATAAAATTATAAAAATTATTTATTAATATTAAAAATTATTAATATTAAAAATATTAATTAATAATTTTTTTTTATATATTTAACCATTCTTTTAAAAAAGAATAATTTAAAATAACTTTAAAAAATATTAATTTTATAAAATAAAAAATTTAAAGATCTGAACTTTTCATTATAGTCAGACGATGACAATAACAATAATATTAACAACGATAACAATATTTTTCTTTATTATATAAGTCAGTGGTTGAGATTTTTTTATTTTTTTAATAATTAAAATTTTAAAAAGTCATAATGTAGTTTTTAAAAAATTAAACAAGAACTAAAAATAAATTTTAAATTTTAAGAAAATAATATATCCTTAATTTTTCCTTAAATTTTTAATTTTAAGAAGATAATATATCCTTAATTTTTTTTTTAAAAAAAAGGAGCAAACAAACAAACCCCATCGTAATAAAGCAAAGCGTTTTATACTGGAACTCAAAACCCTAGTGTCCAATCTTTTATTCCATTCCTAGCTTGCACCACCTTCTTGCCGCTGTGGTCTAACGACCACCCCCTTCAACACCGCCGTCGCCGCTTCTTCTATTCCGAAAGCACGATAGAAACAAGAAAATCCAACTATTCTGTAGAAAAATCAAAGATTGATCGAGCTTGTAATTAAGAGCCTGGAACTTCCCCAATTTTTTTTTTTTATCAAAGAAATGTTTTTGATTAAAATTTGAATCTTTCAACTTCGTCGTATCAATGGCTGCTTACGTTCGTAGCCTTTCCACTAGATCAAATTTTGTGAGACGACGTTGCCATCCGACGTCGTTTAGCTACATTCTTCATCATGATGATGGTGATCGCAAAGGGAACTCCATTATTGAAGTTTCATCATCTCTGCAAGGAACCAGTAGTAGTAATTTTTTACAACAGAGGGGATTTGGAAATGGTTTTATCAATAATTTATCTAATAATAAGATTGTTGGGGTTTCACCAAGTGTTGGGGCCTGTTTTTGCCGGTATATGTCAACCACAATTAGTGAAGGATCGGAGAAGATTGAGTTAATGAGTGATGTTCTTACGGACACCACCGTTCAAGCTGTGGCCAATCCTGCAGTGAATGAAGTTGCGGTTGCTGCTGCGGATTCTTTTTTCCCTGTCGCATTGCTTCAGCATTTCATTGACTCAGTGCATACTTTTACTGGTTTGAACTGGTATGGATGTGTTTGGCTGTACACAGTTCATCACTTGGGACAAGAGTTTATAATAAGCATGCATGAAAAGAATCAATTTTGTAATCCAATAACTGCAAATATCATTATCTACTACAAGTCGGTAAACTCCAATTGATTAGAATTCTTTGATCTAGATGCCTCCAATAACTTAGAAATTTTTGTCGAAAATCAAGTGTAATCATTATTATGCTTGTCAATACTTGCATATATATTTGTCTTGTACACTGCTATCTATAACCTTATTTCTAGATGCCCCCATATAGACTTTATCTCTGTTGTTTCCAGATCCAGACCCGTATTTCTTTTTGAGGCTTTTCGGGCTCTGCAGCAGCGTCAGGCTTTTTATTTTCTCTATTTGGCTGCTGCAAAGTAGTAGTTCTGCTGATGGATGAGGTCCTTGCCTGTGAGCTAGACCTCTTGGTCCTCCATTACTTGTTAGGAATCCTAGTCTATTATTGGATTTTGCTGATTCAGGGTATCCGCAAAAAGCATCAAAGTTGACCATAAAATTTGGTACATGCTTTAAGCCTTCTTCTATGTCTTTAGCCTCATCTTCAACCTTTCCTGAAGTAAATTAATATTTTCTGAAGATCAGCTGATTGATTAATCAAATGGATGAAAATATTTTCAATTAATAAAAATGAGAGAAGTCAAAACTTGTCTTGAGCTGTCTTCTGCCTTAGCTGCTTTATCTAGTATGGCTACTTGACTGTTAGCGGTTGCATCTTTGACAGCAAATGCAGCAGAAATGTCACTAGCAACAATAGAATTGCAAGTTGACTCAATTAAGTTGTTACTATATTGATTTGATAATTACTCAGTGCATTTCTTGCTGTTTGCCTCTGAGTCTCCCATCTGTAGAATAGGACTTGATTAATGTATTAAAATGGTTTAAATAAGAAGAAGATTATTATTTTATCTTTATGGCCCATGGAGGTGGTTGTTTACTTGTTTAACAGTTGAAAAGTTCAAGGCTTTAAGTCACTATTAAGTTTTCATGCATTTTAAAAGATGTGCTATAACTTTTAACATTTAATTCAACAGCTTCTTGGTTCAAACCACGTTAGCTGTTTTAATAATACATATGACATATGATACGATATTAATTTCTTTTTCTTTTTAACTTCTTTCAGGTGGGCTTCTATAATTTTAACAACTGTTTTGATTCGAGGGGCAACACTTCCACTTCTGATAAATCAACTCAAAGCCACTTCAAAACTCACTGTATATTGCTATACTTTTTACTGTATCTTCCTTTTACCCCTATCTTAGTCATTTACATGGTTGAGTGCTTCTTTATGACAACCTTATGCCCTTAGTAGTAGTTGTACTTGTTATATTAGGCTCACAATCCTGGCTGATTAATCTGATTGATAAGAATGGTTGCCACTTTATTTTGATTATTTTATATTGTTCTTCCATGATATTCTTTCATGTACTCTCATCGAAAGTATGGTATTTCTTCATGAAACTCTCTTCTCAGAGTCAGAGTTTCTAAGTACTATATTGTGTTCAAACATGCTTATGCCACTTTTGTTGGCATTCCACCATTGCTCAACAAATTGAAATGCTAGCATTATTTCAAGGAGCAGACTTCTCTCCTGTTTTTTTCCTTTTTTCATAGAGTGAAATGTTTTCATTTTGATGGGTAGCATAGAAGTCATTCTGTTTATCTAGCTTTTGACTTCATTTTAAGGATTATGTTGCTTTGAGCAGCAATATAATATTGATATGAGTTGACAATGGTTTGATTAGACTGTACCAGGATTCTGATATTCTCAATATGAGTTGCAGCCTCTGTGCTCACATTTTTATGAATTCTAATTTTTTTTGTCAGCATTCCTCCTTAATTGCTACACAAAAGTTGTTTTGTCCCCCTCATGTGCCTTAAACATCAGCACTTGTGTATGTTCTGCAGCTTTTGAGGCCCCGCTTAGAGGAGTTGAAGCAACAGATGCAAGATAAGGTATGATCTGCCTATCTGATTATCTGATCACTAGTTTAACGTTTCACAGTTTCAGGTCCTAGAGGTGTCTGTGGTCCATAGTTACTGTTAACTAGGCGTATCTGCTCCTTGTTCGGATGCATGTTTTTGAACCTGTTCTTTTTCTTTTTCCTTTTTTATTCAGTAGTATCATTTTAGATTCTAAATATATACACAAAAGATGCATAAATGTAATAACTGTAAAAACCACTGGGGCATTTGAGTCTTACTCGAGGTAGCCTCTCACTGATAACCAATATGTGATGCTTTGTAAATTTTATAATTTGGTGGTTGTTGTATCTATGATCATATTCCTCTGGTAAATGTTGTCATATTTTGAGTGGGGAAAGCAATCTGCAAAAATTCTGCATCTTTCTTGTTGACTGTTTTTGCAATAGACCTGTATTATCATGGAGTTCTTACATTAAATGGTATCTGATAAAATTTCTTTCAGAAACTTCATGTTAGCTCTCTCCTTCTTTCAGGGTATGGATCCAACAGCTATGGCTGAAGGCCAAAAACAAATGCAGTTGCTTTTCAAAGAGTAAGCAACGTTTCCATGTACTTGTAAGGAAAATCATTTGCATTTAAATATACTTAATTAGTCCTGTTCAGAATGCTTGCCATAAATTTCAGATGCTGGTAGATTTGAGTTGGTATAATACTTGCTTTTCATAAAATATTATGTTTTACTAGAATTCCACACTCTTTTGGTGATTAAAATCCATATGGAATTTTTTTGGTATGTGCTAGTGAATTTAAGAACCAAGGCAATTTTGATAAAAAATGGGTTACAGAATGAACTCTATAAGTGTTATTAATGTAAGCTTGGCTAGCGAGTTTAGTTGATTTTGCGCATATTGTTTAGTCAATTATTAATTGCTAATTAGTATATTTCTGTAGAAGCTTGCTTTGTTTGGATGGAATCCTTAATTATTTTCCTGAAATGCAAGGTTTCGATATAAGATATTTTTGAAGTCGATGTGTTTTAAACTTCTATTACTTTCTCCGGCTTTAGATAAACTTGATCTGCACAAATATGCATATATGGAAATATATTGGATAATTATGTGGTTGAAATTACCTTTAGAAAAAGCAGTTTTATATGATAAATTGGGTCCGAAGGATTCTCAACTTTATTTATCCATAAAGTGATTGGATCCGTATCCTAGGTTTGCCATCATTTATGATGCCTTTGATTTTTGGATTTTTTTTTTTAATTTCAATTTGCAACTTGCAGGTATGGTGTGAGTCCTTTTACTCCACTGAAGGGGCTTTTTATTCAAGGTCCTGTCTTTATCTCCTTTTTCCTGGCGGTAAGAAGTGTCTGAACAAGTGTTTTCTGGTAGATAACCATGTACTTCGTTGGATGTATATTCACATTTAAATGTCTATACTTCCTCAGATATCAAACATGGCAGAAAAAGTGCCATCCTTTAAAAGTGGGGGAGCATTTTGGTTTCTTGATTTGACGACTCCAGATGATCTATATATCTTTCCAATTTTGACAGCCTTAACTTTCTTGATAACTGTGGAGGTAGATTCATGTTTTGTTAAATCAGGTTAAAACTGAACAGTGTTTCTTATGTATCTTTTGGGATTGGAATTCATTCTAGCCTTCTCCTATTATTCTTTATTTCTTATTTGCCTGGTGCCCCTTTGTATTCATTCTCAGTGCAACATGCAAGAAGGTATGGAAGGAAATCCCGCTGCTGGCACCATGAAAAATGTATCTAGGGTCCTTGCTGCTGTTTCTATACCATTGACCATGGGCTTCCCCAAGGTAAATGTTGCATCACTAAACTGCTTAAGGCATTGCATCTTGTGTGACATCTCTTTCGAATCAGATTGTTTCCCCCCTGGATCTTCTGGATGCTATTTTTAACTTGGCACTTTGCTCTACTGCATACTTCCACATAAGATAGTGGAAGTCTTTGCCATAGTGCTTAAATTATTAAATATGAAAATTTTCACAGGCTTCATTACGAGATAGAGATTTTAGGTTATCCTTCTACTTCCCTTCTCCTGACCCAAGACGGATAAACCCCTTATGTTCTTTTGAGTTATTTAATGTTTATCATGACTCTTTACCATTTTATCTATTAAAAAGGGGTAGCAAACTAGCATTCATGCTTTGAATGTAGAAAATATTAAGTCAACTTCTTTATTTGCAGGCTATATTTTGTTATTGGATCACGTCCAACTTATTCTCACTCTGTTACGGCCTAGGTAAGTCCCTTCAATTTCCAGTTTATGAACAGTCAAAGTTTGCAATTGCCTTTCTAGGAATTTGGAAGCTTTATGTATCAAGCAGTTGGCTTTTTTTTTTCCTGCTCATGAATTATCAAAGTATAATGCTTAAATTTTTGCGATCACCAAAGTTTCGCTTTGAGTTCTTCACTGATACATGTAATTATTTCACTATTACTTTCAGCACTTAAATTGCCTGGGGTGAAGAAGGCCTTGGGTGTTCCTGAAATACCTGTAACTCCAGCAAGTAGTGCTTCACAGTCTTCCTTCAGTCTTGCTTCTGCATTCAAACAAGCCCTGGCTGCAAGACAGGAAGAACCTACCACTTCATCACCTGTTGAAGCTTCATCTAAGATATCAAATCAAAGAGTGTCTTCATCTTCAGTTATTAGTCAGAGGATTAGAAGTTTAGAGAAGCAAGTGAAGGGAAGGAAAAAAAACAAGAAGAGGTGATAAAGAGTAATCCATTTTGGCAGTAAGAAAAATAATCCATTTTGGTAGTCAAACGACTTGATTTTTGGAGAATTTATTTGGTTTTTTTTTTCTTGTGGTGATTTGAATATTAATTTTGTGAGTTGTAATTTTCAATATAATTTTGGATTTATTGTTAATTACACAAGCTGATGGTGACAGATGAGATAGCGTAGAAGGTATGTTTTGCGTGTAATGGTTCTGTAACACTACTTGGACGCTGTATGCGATTGTGATTGTAAACAATATATGCGATTGTGATTGTAGTAAACAATAAATTAAGTTTAAGCAATAATGAACTTAAACAATAAAATATCTGTTATTACTGATTTACTGTAATCAACTTTGTTAGTAATCAATATAGATGGCCAAAAACTAGAGCAAGTCTTGGGATCATTGCAAGTTTCTTTTTATTTAAACTTAAATTTTGAAAAATTGTATATCAAAAATTAGTGGACCTTTTTCTTTAATAATAATTACAATCATATTTAAAATTTTATGCCATAGTTGAAATTCTTAGCTTAATTTGCTCCCCTATTTAAGGCGGTTACAGTGTCAATTTAGTTGACATTCTTATTTAAATAATTAATAAATCTTGTTTTAATAATTATATTTTTATTAGATAATATGTGGATGACTACTATATTAAATTAATTTTACCCTATTAAGATTATGATTAATTTTATCTTATTCAAATTAAAATTTAATTTAGTTATAATCTTTTATTCTACTTACACTACTATAAATATTTCATTATAGGTATTTCATATGACAATTAAAAATATAGATATTTTTCATATTTTCTCATTATCTATATTTTCTTTTATTTATTTACAACACGTTATCAGCACGAAACTCTAATTAATTTGTTCGTTCTAAGCACTCAAAGTCAAGGTAATTATTCTATTTTTTTACGCATGTGTTGACTTAATCGGCTAAATATATATAAATTATGTGGTTTATTCTTTGCAAAAATTTATGACTTTTATGAATGTATTCCAAAGTACAAAATAATTAATAGGAATTTATATTTTGCGGGTCAGATCTTGGATATAAATTATTTGTATAATATATTGAAAATCTTTATTTATTAATAATGAGTTTCAGTTATTAGATGAATGAATTATTTGTTCAGTTGTATTTATAACTTTTATCAATTTACTATGGATTTATGAAAACTTGTGATATGCTACTAAAAGTTAACAAGTTATCTTTAGCATGGATTTAAAAGCTTAATATTATATAATAATAAATAACATATATGTTGAATTTGTGTGTAGACATATGTGCATAATCGACAAAATATAAAATTGATGTGATTGTTGTCATATATATATATATAATATGATTATGTTAGTGTTTATGATTTCCTATATATATATATAATATGGTTTTTTTAGTATCATATCATATATATACCTTTTGTTTTATTTATTTATGTCTTATATTGTATGATTTCATTTTTATATATTATTCTGAATTATTTATGAACATATCATTTCTTATTATATGAATTTGTTTGATTCTATCTTTTTAAATATTTATAATTATTCTTTTATGGCTAATTTGAATTAGATATATATGTTTATATTTATCTAATTTAAGACTTTTATTTTTAAATATAGTGTCTTTGCAATGTCAAACCTTACAAAACTTAAATTTGTTGCCCTTTGATATTTTCGGAAGAAATTATCTATCATGGATACTTGACACCGAAATTCATTTCAATGCTATGAATCTTGGAGATACTATTAAGGAAGAAAATAAAGCATATCTGCAGGATTGCGCAAAAGCAATAATTTTCCTTCGATATCATTTATATGAAGAATTAAAAATTGAATTAGCCCTTTGAAATTCTTTAAAAGAAAGATATGAACACCAAAAAATGGTGATTCTTCTAAAAACTTGATATGAATGAATTCACTTAAGATTGCAGAATTTTAAAACTGTAAATAAATATAATTCAGCCTTATTTAAGATTAGCTCTCAATTAAAATTGTGTGGAGAAAAAATTACTGATGAGGAAATGTTAGAAAAAACATATTCAACCTTTCATTTCTCGAATGTGTTCCTGCAACAGCAATATGAAGAGCATTGATTTAAAAAATATTCTGAGCTAATTTCTGGTTTACTTGTGGCTGAACAAAACAATGAGTTTTTGATGAAAAATCATCAAACTCGTCGTACTGGCTCAACACCATTCTCTAAAGTGAATGCAACATTTTCTCAAAGTAGTGGGCGGGGTTGTGGTAAAAGAGGTCGTGGTATAAGAATTTTTACAATCAATTATGAAAGCAAAGGTGCTAAAAAAAAAATGAAATGGGTCAAGAATGAAGAACATCTTGAAAAGAAGGTATAAAATAATGACACCACTTATTATATATATGGAACAAAGGGTCATTGGTCAAGAATGTGCCGTACTCCAAAATATTTAGTTGATATTTACAAATCATTACTAAAAGAGAAGGAAAAAAATATTGAAATGAATTTTTCTGAAGCTATAGATCTTGCTAGTAATGATATGCATCCTTTAAATATTGATTTTGATTTTTTTGATTTTTTTGAAGAGAAAGATGGCAAGATTGATATTTGATAGGAGATGAAAATGTTAATTATTAGAATATATTTTTCATAGTTATATTATTTTTCTTTCAAAAGTCATGTTATTTTTATTTTTCAAAAATTATAATAAGATCAAATTTTATTTTTTTAATATAATTATTTTGTTTACTAGATAAAGCATAATAAACTTGATACTATGGAGGACGACATATGCTTGGTTGACAATGGTACAACTCATATAATTTTTCGAGATAAAAAATATTTTTTTACAATTAACATTAGCTGAAATTAATATTAATATAATATCTGATACTGTAAATGTAGTTGAAGGCCCTGGAAGAGTCCATCTTATGTTTTCAAATGGAATAAAGTTATATATTGATGATGCATTGTATTCTAGTAGATCCCGAAGAAATCTACTAAGTTTTAAAGATATATGTCGCAATGGATATTATATTGAAACAAAGAATGAGGGTGATATTGAATTTTTATATATAACTACTACTAATTTGAACCAGAAATTCATATTAAAAAAATTTTAAGTTTATCAACTGGATTATACTATACAAAAATAAAGATAGTTGAGAAATACTATATGCATTAAAAGTGCACAAATCCTAAATTTTTTATACTTTGGTATGATCATCTTGGTCATCCAGGTTCAAATATGATGCGAATATTGTTGAGAATATAAATGGACATCCATTAAAAATTCTTTTATCTGCTGATTATTTTTATGTTTCTTGTTCTCAAGGTAAATTAATTGTAAGACTTTCACCATCTAAATTATATTTGGAGTTTTCTGTATTTCTATAAAAAATACATGGAGATATTTGTGGACCTATCCATCCACCTTATGGACCATTTAGATACTTTATGATTTTAATTGATGTTTCAACTCGATGGTCATATGTTTGTCTATTGTAAACTCGTAATATTGCTTTTGCTAAATTTTTTGCTCAAATTATAAAGTTAAGGTCAATATTTCATGATCATCCTATTAAGATAATTCGTCTAGATAATGCATGTGAGTTCACTTCAAAAATAATTTTATGATTATTGTATGTCAATAGGAATTACAATTGAACATTTTGTTGCGCATGTTCATACTCAAAATAGTTTAGCTGAATCTTTTATAAAATATTTACAATTAATTGTTAGATATATGCTTATGAAATCAAAACTTTTAGTATCTTCTTGGGACATGCTATAGTTTATGCTGCATCTTTAGTTCGTATTCAACCATCTGCATATCATAAGTTTTCGCCTTTACAATTTATGTTTGACCAACAACCAAATATATCTCATCTTAGAATTTTTGGTTATACAGTATATGTCCCTATAGCACCTCTTCAAAGAACTAAAATGAGTCCTCAACGTCGTCTTAGTATCTATGTAGGTTTTGATTCTCTATCTATTATTAGATATCTTGAACCCTTAACAGGTGATCTTTTTAGAGTAAGATTTTTAGATTGTTAATTTGATGAGTCAATTTTTTCACTATTATGGGAAGATAAAAGTAAAGAGTCAAAAGCACAAGAGATTAGTTGGAATACACCAACTTTATCTAATTTTGATACACGCACAAATCAATGTGAATTAGAAATTCAAAGAATAATTCATTTACAGAATATTACAAATCAATTACCAGATATTTTTACAGATACCCAGAAGGTGTCTAAATTACATGTTTCAGCTGCTAATATTCCTGCTTGATTGGTTGTTCCTGTAAGACATCCTATTAATATGGCAGCCAATAAATCTAATACACACCTGAAGCGTGGTAGACCATTTAATTCAAAAGATGTTATTCCCCGAAAAAGAAAAGAAGTAAAATTTTACCAAATGACTCTCCTGAAGAGGTCAAAGCTAACATAAATCAACAACTTCATATTTCTAGAGAAGTAACCCCAGAAGTTGTTTCAGTATCAAAAAAAATTATGAGATCTCATTGAAATCTGAAAATATGTAGGAAAGAGATGCCATTATTGTTGATTATGTGTTTGCATATATTGTTGCTTCTAAAATAATTAATGATGATGAACCTAAGCCTAAAAATATTGAAGAATGTCGACATAAAAATGATTGGCCAAAATAGAAAGAGGTAATTCAGGCTGAGCTAGATTCATTAGCTAAGCGTAAAGTATTTGAGCAAATAGTCTTGACACTAGAAGATGTCAAACCTATTAGATATAAATGGATATTTATCCTTAAAAGAAATGAATTAAATGAAATTGTGAGATACAAGAAACGACTTGTGGTATAAAAATTCTCACAAAGACCTGAGGTAGATTATGATGAGACATATTTTTCTGTTATGGATGCTATTACTTTTAGATTTTTGATCAGTTTGACAGCCTCTGAAAGGCTTGACATATATTTGATGGATGTTGTAACAACTAATTTATATGGTTTATTGAATAATGACATATATATGAAAATTTCAGAAGGATTTAAGATGCTTGAAGCATATAATTCAAAATCTAGACACATATACTCCATTAAACTCTAAAGATCCTTGTATGAGCTAAAATAATCTAGGCGAATATGGTACAATTGTCTCAATGAATACTTAATGAATAATGGATACACAAATGATCTTCTTTGCTAATGTGTTTTTGTTAAAAAAGATAAATTTTGAATTTACTATAGTTACAGTTTATGTTGATGATTTAAATATAGTGGAAACTCCAGAAGAGATCTCAATTACTGTAAACTATTTGAGAAAGAAATTTGAAATGAAGGATATTGGAAAAATAAAATTTTATCTTGGATTTCAAATTGAATATCTGTCAAATAAAATTCTTCTCCATCAATCATCATATAATAAAAAAATCTTAAAATAATTTTATATGGATAAATCTTATCCATTAAGCACTCCAATGGTTGTTCATTCTCTTGATGTAAAAAGAGATTCTTTTCGCCCTCGAGAAGATAATGAAGAGATTCTTGGTCCTGAAGTACCATATCTCAATGCAATAGGGACTGTTGCGCTCGAATTAACTCAACCACAAAGCGTCACTCACAAGTATACGAGGTAGCTGTAGCAAAGGTGATCACCCCAATGTCGTCTCTCAAGGAAGCTAAAGTAGCTAATTGATTATCAGATTTTAAATAACAAGTAATGAATAAATTTAAATTGCTAACAATTAATAAAGACAAATTGATCGAAGTTTAAAACAATAAAAGTAAATTGAGCTGATGTTTTGATTCACTTAATAGAATGGTCTAGGGTTTGCACTTCTCCACTACTTATATGTATGAACGGTTATTCCTCTTAACCAATTTAATTTCAAAGATTAAATCTCAAGCAACTTAATTAATTGAATAAAGGAAATAAGCTCTCGCATTCAAACCTCTCTCAAATAATCTTGTTCCAATTGAAATAATCTTTTCCTAGGCTATATCTCTAATTCACCTAAGTCCTTAATTGAATTTTTCCAGCATTAGACTTCATCTCTCAATCCATCATCTAATACCTTAAAACATATAATTGGTGACCAATCAATTATATATTTACAATATCTTATTCAATAAAGGCTTAAAGAAATAATTGAGTTAAGAGTAATAACCAATTCATACAATCATAGCAAATCCATACAAACCCTAGACTAGATCAAATTAGTTCATAATGCTATCAAACATACTCATCTCATTAATATTCAAAGAAATCAATTTAGACATGATAATATCCATAAATACAATTCTAATGAAAATAAAGAGATAAAGTTCAAGAACAAAACCAAATTACAAACTCCTTGAAGTTTCTGAAGAATCTCTTGTTCAAATCTTGCAAGAAGGATGTATCAATGGCTAGAACAATCTAATCTAAGCTAAATTAATCAAAGTGTAATCAAAATCAAAGAAAACAAGTTTTCAAAACCTAAAACTCTCTTTTTACGGCTGAAACCTGCTCTCAAAATCGCAACAACCTCAAACCCTAACTCTCTTTTTCCTTTTATACGAAACCTCCGCTTTAAAAATCCGCTTCGCCTTTGGTTCATGAGAGACAAGGCCAAGTTGGATGTGACTTGGCCGTGTTGGAGGTCTTTGGAGGGACACGACCAAGTCTTGAAGAAGACACAGCCGTGTTGGACCTTTTTGGAGGGACACGGCCACTGACTTGGCCGTGTCCCTTGCCTGTGTCTTATACTGTGAGAGTTGCTTCTTCTATGCTTTGGATTTAAGTGAGACACGGCCAAGTTGGAGCAACTTGGCCGTGTTTGAGCATCTTTGGAGGGACACGGCCACAAGCTTGGCCGTGTCCCTTGCTTGTGTCCCTCTCTGTGTCTTGATCTTCCTTTTTAACTTGGTATGAGACACGGCCAATGACTTGGCCGTGTCCTCTGCCTGTGTCAGCTACTGTCCCTTTTTTCCTTCAATTTGCTTCCTTGGCTTTTTTTAACCTAAAACAAAATTTCAAACAAACTTTAAACAGGAAGTAAATAAACAATAACCAACAAAACATAAACACCGTACTAACAACTAGATCAAAAACGACATAAACACGGAAATAAACTAAAACTACCAAAATTAATGAAAACTCTAAATAAACATATTAAAACCAACAAAATACCTAAATAAAACAATATTTATCATAATAAACAAACTACAAATCTATGACAAAAACTAACAAAACAACTACCCCACACTTAAAACTTTGCTTATCCTCAAGCAAATTCACATGACATAAATTAAAAACTCAAACAACCTTAACTATAATTCCAGTATATAAGATGAAATCCTTTAAGACTCAGCCATAAATATTTGCATCTTACTTCAATCAAGGATTTTCTTAACTCATTCATTAATCCAGACATACAAATCTTATCTCTCATCTAAGTGTTTCACTCGATTTCAAAGGTTAATCACTCAAACCACTCATAACTGCATACTACCATAAACTTGCTTAATTATCCAATCTCTCTCACTGATTTTCTCAAGCAATAATCTGAAGGTCTTTTATTTGGATGTAATGGGGCTAAGGTGCAGGTGTGAGAAAAGACATTTAAGCTGGAGCATCAAGAAATGGAGTATCTAAATTAGACAATACTCTTGCTAAGAAACTCATAACTCCCTCAAATGGCATACTCACCAACCCTTGATACTTTCACATACTTGCATACTTCAAGAAAAATACACGAGTCAACATTCCTCTAATGCTAGAAAATATATGAATTTTTGTATATATATATATCTTTTTTTTATTCTTTTTCTTTTTCTTTTATTTTTATCATCATTTTTTTTATATATATACAAAATATAAATTTACATGGAACATCTAGCTTAAAATGTAGAGGAAAAGAATAAGCGACTCTTAGTCAAATACAATGTGTACAGTATGCATTTCAACCCCAAATAGCAATACCATTTTTTTTTAAATTGCTTACCCAACACTTTGAAATAAACCACCCTATTGTCATATCATAAAACTCCATTCCTTAATGCAGGTATGATGATAATAAGAACATGTTAAGTTGAGAATTGTGCTGATCAAACAATAAAAAGGTCAAAGGCTCAACATGGCTCACTAAGGAATTAAATATTAAGGGAGGTCTTTTTAAGCTAAAGGGCTAACCTAATTTGCCTTCATCATTTTAAAACTTGAGATTAAATCATAATGTGAGTTCAATTAGTATGCAAAAGCAAGCTCTAGATATGCAAAATCATGAAGGTGCACACTTAAGAAAAGAAAATCAATTGACAATAAAATTCAATCTATAAGGCTCAAAACTCACAAAGGTAGGGTTCACAAAGATTTATATGTCATGAATTGCAGAATGTGAAAATTGATCCTGAATGAATTCAAATGCTCATTTCTATGCTGATACTGAAGTCTCAACTATAATGCTAGAAATCATAGAAAAAGTCAATAAGTTTTCAACAATTATGCCATGCACAACACACAATAAAACTCACCAAGACAAACAAAACACGAATTAAGGAAAAGGTGGGTTCACAAAGATAAGGCTCAAAACTCACAAAGGTGGGTTCACAAAGATTTATATGTCATGAATTGCAGAATGTGAAAATTGATCCTGAATGAATTCAAATGCTAATTTCTATGCTGATACTAAAGTCTCAACTATAATGCTAGAAATCACAGAAAAAGTCAATAAGTTTTCAATAATTATGCCATGCACAACACACAATAAAACTCACTAAGACAAACAAAACACGAATTAAGGAAAAGCTTAAAGAGTACCCCACACTTTAGAATTTACATTGTCCTCAATGGAAAACAAGAATAATAAAGAAAAAGAGTTTAAGGACAACCTGTCTTCCATCGTACCCTGGTGAGGCAAAACCTAACTTTCCATCACAAACACAGATGTTCAAAAACAAAATACAAGAGAGTTTTAGTTTTCCATTTATTTAAACTAAACATAAAATCAAAATTGCTAAATATAAAATGATAACTATGAAAAAGAAATGCAAACCGATGGGTTGCCTCCTATTTAGCGCTTCTTTAATGTCATAAAGCTGGACATCACTGCAAGGCCTAGGGATCGTGGATCAAAGTGCTGTCTGTTTTGTTAGTTTTTGTTATAGATTTGTGTCTTGTTTATTATAATAATTATTGTTTTATTTAGGTATTTTGTTAGTTTAAATCAGTTTATTTAGTGTTTTTGTTAATTTTGGTAGTTTTAGTTTATTTCAGTGTTTATGTCGTTTTTGATCTAGTTTTTAGTATGGTGTTTATGTTTTGTTGGTTATTGTTTATTTACTTTTTGTTTAAAGTTTTTTTGAGTTTTGTTTTAGGTTAAAAAAGCCAAGGAACCAAGACTGAAGGAAAAATGGACAGTAGCTGACACAGGCAGAGGACACGGCCAAGTCACTGGCCGTGTCCCATATCAAGCTGAAAAAAAGCCATAAGACACAGTGATGGACACAAGCAAGGGACACGGCCAAGTCACTGGCCGTGTCCCTCCAAAAAGCTCCAACACGGCCAAGTCACCTCTAACATGGCCGTGTCACTCAACCAAAGAAGAAAAGAAGAAAAAAAGCAACCAGAAGTGGACACATGCAAGCGACATGGCCAAGTCACTGGCCATGTCCCTCCAAAACGATCCAACACGGCCAAGTCACCTCAAACATGGCCATGTCCCTCCAAAAATGCTCAAACACGGCCAAGTCACCATCAACTTGGCCGTGTCTCACCTAAATCCAAAGCAAAGAAGAGCAATTCTCACAGTAGGTGACACATGCAAGTGACATGGCCAAGTCACTGGCCATGTCCCTCCAAAATGGTCCAACTTGGCCGTGTCACCATCAACTTGGCCGTGTCTCTCCATCAAATCCACCTCCAACACGGCCAAGTTCACTCTAACTTGGCCGTGTCACTCAAGGATCAATAAAGACGCGCGGAGGTTTCGTATAAATATGGAAATTAGGGTTTTTCTTAGGACTGTTGACGATTTGGAGATTGAATTGAGCCATCAAAGAGATTAGGGTTTTGATAACTTTGTTTTTCTTTGATTTCAATTACACTTTGGATTAAAACTAGCTAGATTAGATTGTTCATGCCATTGATATATCCTTCTTGCAAGATTTGAACAAGAGATTCTTCAGAAGCTTCAAGGAGTTTGTACTTGGTTTTGTTCTCGAACTTATTCTCTTTATTTTCATTGAAATTGTATTAATGGATATTATCATGTCTAATTTGATTTCTTTGAACATTAATGAGATGAATATGTTTGATTGCATTATGAACTAATTTGATCTAGTCTAGGGTTTGTATGGATCTGCTATGATTGTATGAATTGATTATTCTCTTAGCTAATAATTTCTTTAGCCTTGATTGAATGGAATATTGTTAATATATAATTGATTGGCCACCAATTATGTGTTTTAGGTATTAGATGATGGATTGAGAGATGAAGTCTAATACTGGAACAATTCAATTAAGGACTTAGGTGAATTAGAGATATAACCTATTAAAAAGATTATTTCAATTATAACAAGATTAGTTAAAAGAGATTTGAATGCGAGAGCTTATTTCCTTGACTTGATTAATTGAGTTGTTTTAGATTTAATCTTTGAAATTAAATTAGTTAAGAGAATAACCGTTCATACATATAAGTAGTAGAGAAGTGCAAACCCTAGACCATTTTTATCAAGTGAATCAAAACTTCAGCTTAATTTACTTTTATTCGTTTTAAACTTCAATTAATCTTCTTCATTAGTTACAATTTAAATTTTCTTTATTACTTGTTATTCATAATCTGATGATCAGTTAGCCACTTTAGCTTCCTTGAGAGACGACCTTGGGGCGATCACCTTTGCTACAGCTACCTCGTATACTTGCGAGTGACGCTTTGTGGTAGAGTTAATTCGAGCGCAACACTGTCAATGATCCTCACTTCTTGAAATCCTTCTTTATATGGTTAACTCTCTGTTCATTTACTTTAAAAATCTTATTGGCTCGAGAGTTAAGCAATTCAATGGCACCAGAAGGACATACCTGAATTATCTCGAAAGGACCACTCCACCGAGACTTGAATTTACCTGGAAAAAGATGGAGACGAGAGTTAAAAAGTAAAACTTTCATAACTGGACTCAATGTCTTTCGCACAAAATATCTGTCATGAAGTGCTTTAGTGCGATCCTTGTAAATCCTCGAGCTCTCATATGCTTTTGGGTTAAGGCATCGTTGGGTCTCCCCCACTGGTTTAGCCCCCTCTTCTAAGATCAATGTCGGCTCTAATTTATCTGAGGAACTAGTCTGTAAGAAAACATCTGAAACAACTACTTCAACACAATTAATTAAAGAACATTCCTCATATAAAGCGGTTGTAGGAATGGGAGAAGTGTTAAAAATAGAAAAATCAACAGTTTGTCCTAAGACATTCATTGACAACTTACCATTTTTAACATCTATTAAAGTGTTGGTAGTAGCCATAAAAGGCCTACCCAGCAAAATAGTGTGTGCTGATGGTGCAGGGTTACTCCCTTCCATGTCAAGAACTATGAAATCCACAGGTACTATTAACCCACCAACCTTAACTAAAACATCTTCTATAACCCCTTTCGGGAATCTAAGAGATCTATCAGCTAATTGCAACACCATTTTGGTTGGTTTAAGCTCCCCTAGTTCCAATTCTTTATACACAGAATAAGGCATCAAATTCACACTAGCTCCTAGATCACACATGCCTTCACACTAGTTCCAACTTGGTATGAGACACGGCCAATGACTTGGCCGTGTCCTCTGCCTGTGTCAGCTACTATCCCCTTTTTCCTTCAATTTGCTTCCTTGGCTTTTTTTAACCTAAAACAAAACTTCAAACAAACTTTAAACAAGAAGTAAATAAATAATAACCAACAAAACATAAACACCGTACTAACAACTAGATCAAAAACGACATAAACACGGAAATAAACTAAAACTACCAAAATTAATGAAAACACTAAATAAACATATTAAAACCAACAAAATACCTAAAGAAAACAATATTTATCATAATAAACAAACTACAAATCTATGACAAAAAATAACAAAACAGGGACACTTTTATATTTTGCTAACAATACAATACCAGTTATTGCTTTTGCAGATAACTTACTTGCAAGGTTTAGTTCAGTACCAACTAAAAGGCATTAGAATGGAGTGAAATATGTTCTACGCTACCTACGTGGCACATCTGATATGAGTTTATTTTTTCTAAAATGAATAAAGTCTGAATTGACAGGATATACTGATGCTGGATATCTTTTTGATCCTCATAAAGCCCGATCCCAAATAAGTTATGTCTTTATATATAATAATACTATTATTTCATGGCAATCTGTGAAGCAAACAATCATTGCTACTTCATCAAATCATTCAGAGATATTAACTATTCATGATGCTAGCCGTGAATGTGTATGGTTGAGAAATATAATTGAACATATTAGAAGAGCATATGGATTACCTATAAGCAAACAACCAATAATATTATATGAAGATAATACAGCATGTATTACACAAATCAAAGAAGACTACATAAAAGGTGATAGAACTAAATATATATCACTAAAGTTCTTTTATACTCATGAACTTATGAAGGAAGGACAAGTTGATATTTGCAAAGTTCATTCAAGTGACAATCCAGCAGATTTGTTCACAAAAGCATTGCCAACATCAATTTTCAAAAAGCATGCACACAATATTGAAAGGCCCTCACTTGGAGATATCTTAGCCAGTTGTGTTCTTGAGGGAAAGTTACCTATGAATATTGTATTCTTTTTCCTTCGCTAAGTTTTTATTCCACTGGATTTTTCTTAGCAAGATTTTAACAAGGCATATTCATAGGGATAGTCATCTAAGGGAAAGTGTTAGATAATATGTGGATGACTACTATATTAAATTAATTTTACCCTATCAATATTATGATTAGTTTTATCCTATTCAATTTAGTTTTAATCTTTTATTCTACTTACACCACCATAAATACCTCATTATAGGTGGTTCATATGACAATTAAGAATACAAAAATTTTTTATATTTTTTCATTCTCTATTTTCATTCTTTTTTATTTACAATAATTTTATTATTATTTTGTCAATCAAAAGTTATTTCCATGATAAAATTTGTATCCTTTTTTGTTTTATTGATGATGGAAAGATTTTAGTATATCTTTGTATATTGTACAAATCTTAACTAATTTGTATTTAATTAAGACAATCATTAATTATTTATTTATCTTTTTATATTACACAAATCATTATTGTACAATCTTGATATTTTTTTTCTTATTTGGTAATTAAGACAATCGTAATAAAATAAAATAAGATACTACATTATTTTTAAATTTTATTGTAATTTTTGTTATAAATAAATGAATATCTATTGGGTCCCACAGTCCATACATGTATTAGGGTCTCTACTCTATAAATAGAGGAGTTCCCCATCAGTTTAATACTACGCTCATATCTCTTAGTCTATATTCTTCTTGTCCTCTTCTCTCTTGTCTCTTGCCTCTTCCTTTATTTTTCAACACGTTATCAGCACGATTGCTTTGGTTTAAGGTTGATTCGGTGTAAGGTAATCTCATGGTTGTGAATAATTCTTTTAAACTTACTTTGTGTTTTAATCGGCATGATATAATTATTATTTTTTTTTTGCATAAGATCTGGGATGAGATTTCGATTCGTTTCTCAATGTTAATGTTTCTTATGCAATTCGTTTTCAATTTTAATGATTACCCATTATCCAAAGATTATTATATCAGTATGATTATATACATCATATTTTATTATTATTATTGTTACTTTATAATCAATTCCACGTTATCTTGGATAGAAATCCAATTTGTTGTTTTATTGGGTATTGTCAAAGTTTAACACATATATTTTGTCTTATTTATATCATACCAGCGATATTCAAACTAAGAATTTAGATTTTTGTAATATGTTTTAATGAGCTTGGAACAAATATTCCGTAACTATTAACATTCATACGTTTTACTTTATTTTATGTTTATATATATATATATATTATGTTTTTATATTATAGTGTTATCTAATATGAGTATATTTTATTTTATTTATTTTTATTTTTTATTTTTTTAAAGCATGGCAAATATTGCGAAACTCGAGTTTGCAGCCTTTGATATTTCGGGCAAGAATTATTTATCATGGATTTTGGATGCTGAAATCCATCTAGATGCTAAGGGTCTTGGTGACACTATTAAGGAAGGAAATCAAGCATCAAATCAAGATCGAGCAAAGGCGATGATTTTTCTCCGCCATCATATACATGAGGGATTGAAAACTGAATATTTGACTATTAAAAACCCTCTTGTTCTTTGGAACAATTTGAAAGAAAGGTATGATCACCAGAAAACTGTTATTCTCCCAAAAGTTCGTTATGAGTGGATGCATCTGCGATTGTAAGATTTTAAATCTGTAAGCGAATTTAATTCTGCCCTTTTTAGAATTAGCTCTCAGCTAAAGTTATGTGGAGAGAATATTACTGATCATGACCTATTAGAGAAAATAGTCTCTACTTTTCATGCTTCGAATGTTGTTTTACAACAACAATATCGTGAAAAGGGTTTTAAAAAGTATTCTGAATTAATTGCTTGTCTTCTTGTGGCTGAGCAAAATAATGAATTATTGATGAGAAATCATGAAGCTCGCCCAACTGGATCTGCTCCATTTTTCCTGAAGTGAATGGAAGCCAAGCTCACTTAAATAAATCTATGGCATTTTCTGAAGCGAATGCAATTTCATATGGGCATAGACAAGAGTATAATCATCGTGGACGAGGTCGTGGTCGAAATAACTCCCGTGGCAATCGCAATGGTAGTCGTGGTGGTTATAGAAATACACCATATCATAAAAATGGGAAGAATAATGAAAGAAAAAGAACTAATGAGAATAATGGATCTAATCCATCTTCTAATGTTAGTTGTCATCGATGTGGTGGAAAAGGACATTGGCTACGTACATGTCGTACGCCAAGACATCTTGTTGATCTTTATCAAGCATCTTTGAAAAATGGAGGAAAGAATATTGAGACAAATTTTTCCTACAATGATGGGCTAGATGATACTGCGATTGATATCACCCATCTTGATGTTGCTAATTTCTTCTCAGACCCAAATGGAAATATTGATCATTTAGTTGGCAATGGCAATCTTGATGCCTAAGTTTAGTTTTTGATTATTCAATTTTATTTTCCTTTATGAATATTTCTATCATATTTTGTATTGAACTTTTATAATTATTTGGATTTTACTTTATTATGTTTTTATTTTAAACTTGTGACATTTTATATTCTTTTAAGTATTATATTAATTGCTTCTTATATTTTTGTGAAGACATTGTGGATGCTACACAAACTTTAGTGGAAAAAGAAAATCGAGATTTGTGTATTGCTGATAGTGCATCAACGCACACGATTCTTAAAGATAGAAAATACTTTTTCCAATTGAAAATGGGAGAAGAATTTGTTCATACTATATCTGGAAGGAAAAGAATTATTAAAGGCTCTGGAAGAGCAAGTATAATACATCCAAGGGGAACGATTATTAATATTAATGGTGCATTATATTCCCCATTGTCTCACAGAAATTTATTAAGTTTTAAAGATATTCGCCTAAATGGATATCATATTGAGACAAAAGATATGAATACTAAAGAATTTCTTTGTATTACAAGTACCATATCAAACAAAAAATGTGTATTAGAGGAACTACCTGCAGTTTCCTCTGGTTTATACTATACTTGTATTCGCACAATTGAAATTAATATGGTTGTAAACCAGAAGTTTACAAATCCAAGTGCATTTATTATTTGGCATGATCGATTAGGTCATCCTGGATCAATAATGATGCGAAAAATTATAGAATCTTCATGTGGACATCCATTGAAGAACCAAAAGATTCTTCAATCAAATGAATTTTTTTGTCCAGCTTGTTCTCAAGAGAAGTTGATTATTAGGCCATCGCCTAGTAAAATTCAAATTGAATTACCAGCGTTTTTAGAACGCATACATGGAGATGTTTGTGGACCAATTCATCCACCTTGTGGACCATTTAGATATTTTATGGTCCTAATTGATGCATCCTCAAGATGGTCACATGTTTGCTTATTATCAACTCGAAATTTGGCATTTTTGAGATTGCTTGCTCAAATAATTCGTTTAAGAGCTCAAATTTCAGATTATTCTATTAAAACAATTCGTTTGGATAATGCTAGTGAATTTACATCTCAAGCCTTTAATGATTATTGCATGTCAATTGGAATTAAAGTTGAACATCCTGTTGCTCATGTTCACACTCAAAATGGTATGGCAGAATCATTCATTAAAAGATTGCAATTAATTGCAAGGCCATTACTGATGAAAACAAAACTTCCTGTTTCTGCTTGGGGACATGTTATATTACATGCAGCATCACTTATTCGCATCAGGCCAACAAATTATCATAAATTCTCCCCTCTACAATTGGTTTTGGGTCAGGAACCAAATCTTTCCCATCTTCGAATTTTTGGATGTGCGGTTTATGTTCCAATTGCTCCACCACAACGCACAAAGATGGGCCCTCAAAGGAGGTTAGGGATATATGTTGGGTATGAATCTCCATCAATAATTAAATATTTAGAGCGTTTAACTGGAGATTTATTTACGGCTAGATTTGCTGATTGTCATTTTGATGAGTTAGTTTTCCCAGCATTAGGGGGAGAAAATAAACAGTTGGAAAAACAGATTAGTTGGAAAGAATTATCTTTATCTCATATGGATCCTCGCACTGGGTAATGTGAATTAGAAGTTCAAAAGATAATTCATTTACAAAATGTAGCAAATCAATTGCCAGATTCATTTACTGATCCAAAAAGAGTAACTAAATCTTATGTTCCAGCTGAAAATGCTCCTGTTAGAATTGTAGTCCCTGAAGGACAAGTTGTCCAAGCTAGTGAGTCTATTGCATGCCAAAAACATGGTAGACCAATCGGTTCCAAGGATAAAAATCCTAGAAAAAGAAAAGGAGCGAATGTTCAAAATGACCAAATTTCTGGAGAAAATGCTCTTGAAGAGCAATTTTTTGAGAAGACACTTGACATTGTGGAAAAGTTTCCAGAAGAAACTCAGGTACCTGAAAATATTGAAAATGATGAGATCTCAATAAATTATGTCGTGTCTGGTCAAAAATGGAATCGAAGCCAAGTAAACGTCGACGAAATATTTGCATACAATATAGCGCTAGATATTGTAAAAGAAGACGAGGATCTTGAACCTAAGTCTATTGATGAATGTAGACGCAGAATTGATTGGCCAAAATGGAAAGATGCAATTGAGGCTGAATTGAAATCCCTTGAAAAGCGTAAAGTTTTTGGACCTGTTGTCCAAATGCCAATGAATATCAAGCCAGTGAGATATAAATGGGTTTTTGTACGAAAGCGAAATGAAACTAATGAAATTGTGAGATACAAAGCAAGACTTGTTGCCCAAGGTTTTTCACAAAAACCTGGCATTGACTATGAGAATACATATTCTCCTGTGGTGGATGTAATTACACTAAGATATTTAATAAGTTTGGCAATTCATGAAAGTCTTGAAATGTATTTAATGGATGTTGTGACTGCCTATCTGTATGGCTCACTTGACAAAGATATCTATATGAAAGTTCCTGAAGGATTTAAGTTGCCTGAAGCACAAAAGTTAAATTCTCGAGAAGTTTATTCTATTAAGTTGAATAAAGCTCTCTATGGATTAAAACAATCTGGGCGAATGTGGTATAATCTTCTTAGTGAATATTTAATGAAAGAGGGCTATAAAAATGATGCTATATGTCCATGTGTTTTTATCAAAAGATTTGGATCCGGATTTACCATTGTTGCTGTCTATGTTGATGATCTAAATATCATTGGAACTTCAGAAGAGATATCTAAAACTGTGGATTTATTGAAAAAAGAATTTGAAATGAAAGATCTCGGAAAGACAAAGTTTTGTCTTGGCTTGCAAATTGAGCATATTGCAGATGGTATTTTAGTCCATCAATCCACATATATAGCCAAGGTGTTAAAGCGGTTTTTTATGGACAAAGCACATCCATTAAATTCTCCATTGGTTGTAAGGTCGCTTGATGAGAAAAAAGATCATTTTCGACCTCGAGAAGATGATGAAGAACTTCTTGGTCCAGAAGTATCATATCTTAGTGCAATAGGAGCATTGACATATCTTCCTAGTCATACTCGACCTGATATAGCATTTGCAGTAAACTTATTAGCAAGATATAGTTCTTCATCAACACGAAGACATTGGAATGGAGTTAAACATATTCTTCGATATCTTCGTGGTACAATGGACTTGGGTTTATTTTATGCTAACACATCAAAGTCAGTTTTGATTGGTTATGCAGATGCAGGATATTTATCAGATCCACATAATGGTAGATCTCAAACAGGTTACTTATTTACATGTGGAGGTACAGCTATATCATGGCGATTTACAAAACAGACTATTGCTGCTACTTCTTCTAACCATGCAGAGATTTTGGCCATCCATGAAGCAAGTCGAGAATGTGTTTGGTTGAGATCAGTAATTCAATATGTTCCAGGTACATGTGGTCAACATCCTAAAAAAGAACTCCCAACAGTTTTATATGAAGATAATGCTGCATGTATACACCAGTTAAAGGAAGGATTTATTAAAGGGGATAGAACAAAACATATTTCACCAAAATTCTTCTTCACTCACGATCTTCAAAAGAATGGTGATATTGATGTTCAACAAATTCGCTCAAGTGACAATCTTACCGATTTATTCACGAAGTCGCTTCCTACAACAAGTCTTGAGAAATTAGTGTACAAAATCGGAATGCGCAGACTCAAAAATCTCAAGTAATGTCTTCATGAGGGGGAGTAGAATACGCACTGCACTCTTTTTCCCTTTCAAGGTTTTTATCCCATTGGGTTTTTCCTTGTAAAGGTTTTTAATGAGGCAGTATGTTATTGCGTATTCATATAGTTAGTAATATTTTTATGAATATTTTTAAGACATTCAAGGGGGAGTGTTATAAATAAATGAATGCCTATTGGGTCTCACGGTACATACATGTATTAGGGTTTCTACTCTATAAATAGAGGAGTTCCCCATCAGTTTAATACTGCGCTCATATTTCTTAGTCTATATTTTTCTTGTCCTTTTCTCTCTTGTCTCTTGCCTCTTCCTTTATTTTTCAACAATTTTCAAATTATTTTTAATTCTTAAATTTTATTAACAATTTTTATTTATAAAATTATGAAATTTTTTATTGCAGTTTACTTTTTAACATTTTAATATATATAATATATTATATTATAATTCCTTTGATTAATTATTATGCAAAAAATATTTTAGTCTTTCAAAATTTTAATATATAGATATATAAAATAATTATGAATATAGATATTTACACTGTAAAAAAGTTCTAAATATACCCAAATTTATTAATATACCTCTATTATAAAATTTAAAATCTACTAAATTTATTTATACACCTCTATTATAAAATTTAAATTTTAATTTTTTATCAATACACCCCATCAAAAGACCTTAATACCATTTATTTTATTATGTTTAATTTTTTTTATTTATACACTCCACTCATCAAAACTTATCTCTCAAAAAATCAATTTCTTCAATTTTTTTTCTCTCACAATTTGCTTTTTTCTCTCAATAAATGAAGAACCAACAATATAATAAGAGTAAGGTGGATTCGTTCCTCTTCGTTCTTTTTAACTACAAATGTGTCTTTTCATTCGCTTCACTTAAGTATTAATGACAGAACTATGTGGAAAAATAATTAAATTTTAAATTTATTTTATAATTTTAATTATTAATGCTAAATTTTTAAAGATTTGAAATTTAGATATATGATTAGCGGGGTAAAATATTATTTAAAAAGATATTATAATTTTATTTGAGGTCATTTTATCAATTTCTATTTTTTAGAAAGAAAAAAAATGGAACAAAAAGTGAGTAGATGATGTTTTTTAGTTTTTTCTTCAAAATTTTTCAAGTTTTGATGAAAAGTAAGTATTTTTTATTTAATTTTATATAACACATATATTTTAATATGAATTTTTAAATATTAATCATAATTGATGTACAATTATTCAATAGTAGTTGGGGTGGACCTATAACCTCCACCCAAATCTTTTTTTTTAAAATATATAATATAACATATATATGTATAGTATATATTATTATAAAAATATATATAAAAATATTTTTAATAAATATATAGTATATTTTATTTTTTTAAAATTTATTATTATGTTATTTTTCTGAATATATATAATACATCTATTTGTATAGAAAATGTAAATCTTATTCTTACTTTTCTAGTTTCTACTGTTACTATAAAATAATTTTTTTTAGCCATGGACATAATTAAGAATAAGTTTCATAAAACATTGAAAATAAATTTCTTTCTAATTATCTGTTGTTACATATACAAAATAAATTATAGAAAATTTTGTTGTAAATTCAATTATAAATAATATTAGGAAATTAAAACAACGACATGCTCTTTTTTAATATATATTATATTGGATATAACAATTAGAATATATTATAAGATTATTTTTAATTATGAATGATGATGATCATTTAATAAATATATGATCTTTTTTTTTATTTGGCAATATATATAGCTATTTGAATGAGACCTCCTAAAATTTGATCCACTTCTGTTTAGCAAAATAGTGATAAAAATAATTTTTGTTCAATGAGATAAAATTGTACAAAATTGATACTGTATCAATTTTAGTTGAATATTAAAATGTATTCAATAAGCCAAGGTCAAAATTGAGTAATAATTTATTAAATCAGAGTTAAATATTTTTTTTTGTTCGCCGCTATTGTACGAACAAACTAAGATATTCAATAGTATAAAACTAAATATATTTACCTTTAGAATAACTAGCTCAAATTTAAAATTATTTAAAATTATTTATATTATTTTAAGTGGGTAAATACTTACCTTAAATTTTTTGAAAGACTCATAATTTATATCATTTTCTATATTTTGGCTTTAAATAACAAAAGAGTATGAAACAAATTTGAGAAAAGAGTGTATTTGAAAGTTAAAAAGATGAAAACTAGAAAAAGTGAAATAAATTAAAATAGTTTTAAGTTTTACGAAGGATTGCGTATGGTACTTTGAGAAGATGAATTTTAAATATAAATACTATAATTTTATGTAATAATTTTTTTTGAAGATATTTTAGAAAAAATATTTTAGGAGTGTTTAATTTTTCGTGGAATGTAAATATTCCCATCCAATAATTATATATACAAGAAAAATAAAATTATACATAACAATTATTTATTTTTTTGATATTTATAAATTAATTTTCTATAAAAATAAATTTAAACAAAATATTTTATAAAAAAATAAATTTATATGAAATCATATCATCAAATTTTTTTACACAATTATTTTTTTAGGAACAATAAAAATTTAATATTGATCAATATATATATTTTCTTTTTTAAATGATATATATTTTTTATATTAATATTTAGACGATGTAAGTTAAAGTAAAATCAAAACTTGCTTAAAGCATGAGTTTGTAAAAAATTTAAAAACATTTTATAAAATAAAAAATTTCTACCGAACGAATGGAGCAAAAATAGGCAAAGGTTGAGTAAGGAACAACTTCACGCCGCGGATCCCAGCTCTGTAGACCCCACACGTAAAACTGTGGGCCCTTGAGAATTTCATTTTTTTAAAATATAAATGTAATTTTCTTCTTTATTTAATTATTATTATTTATTTCACTAAAAATCGAAAGAGATTTGACTTTCTATTGTCTATGTGCTGGATAACTCCATATATATTAATATTATGTAATAATAATAATAATATTCAATATTATATATTAGGGCAAGAATTTCATGTTAATAGGGCCAAAAAATTATTAAATTTTATATTATTATTTGTTTTAGCTTCTCTAAATTAAATTTACTCAGCCACTCTAAATTTCTATTTTTTTTAAAAAAATCAGGGCTAAATGATTAATGATATAATATGTTTCAATTGAAAATTAAGAAAAAATAAATTAAAATTTTGCATAAATAATCAAAATATTTATTTGTATGCTAATGAATTGAGCAAAATTAATTTATTTTTGTCTGCATTATTTAATTATTATTTTTATTAATTTATTTTTGCTTTATATAATATAAAATTTTTCTATTTAAATGCCTAAAAAATGAATTTTGGACATACTCTTGTTAATTTCTTTATAATTAAATTCATCATAAGTTATAGTATTGTAATATTTTTTTATTAGTATTTTTTATTTAGTATTAGAGTAATAATATAGACTAAATTTTATCGAATATATGAAATTTATCTTTTTGATAAAATAATAAATTACTTAGGCGGTTAATTTTTAATTTTTATATTGGATTATAAATTGTTATATATTTTTTAATTTTTAATTAAAAATAAAATTATTTATAAATTAATTTTGTTTGCCATTTTAAACTTATGTCTCTTATAAGATGATTTAGGATGAGATGGAAATTTAACATAGCATATAGGTTCTCCAATGAACAAAGTTATTTTATAATTTTTTTTTCTACAAATTTTGTTTGAAAAACACAAATTGTTTTTGAAATAAAATTTATATTCATTTTTCAACTTTGATTTGGTGAAAATATTAATTATTATTATTATTATTATTATTATTATTATTATTATTACAGTTTTAGGCCATTCCAAACAAAGTCATGACGTACAACTTGGATTAATTTGTTTTAAAACTTAAATTTGGTACGAAATTAAAAAAAAATAAAAAAGAAAAAGAAATTCTCAAATTTCTTTGCTGTCTCTCACAACCGACCTAAAGTTGCTGTTCACAGGAAAAACAGAGAGAATTTCCCTTTCTTTCTGAAGCCTAATAATTCGCCGTTAGACTCTCTCTTATCCTAGTTCTCCTCCGCCACCACTACCACCACCACCATCACCAGCACCACCACCACGCCATGCTTTATCCTCTTCTCTTCTTCCTCCTTCTTCTTCTCTCAGCCATTGCTGCTGACGACGGTGCCGTCGTGCTCAAACTCGCTAACTCCTTAACCCCATTGCCCACCGGTTGGTCTGCTAAGTCCTCTTCCGGCTTCTGTGGCTGGACAGGTATAAAATGTGATTTATCTGGCAGAGTCACTTCCATTTCTCTTTCAAACAAAGATCTATTTGGTACCCTTCCTTCAGAGCTCTCTACACTTGCTCAGCTCCAGACTCTTTCTCTTCAAAACAACCGTCTTTCTGGGGATCTCCCATTGCTTGCTAATCTCTCTAATTTGCAGAGTATTTATCTTGATTTCAATAATTTCACTTCTATTCCTTCTGGGTTTTTCACAGGGCTTACTAGTTTGCAGATTTTAAGCATTGGAAACAATGTTAATCTTGCTCCTTGGCAGCTTCCTACCGATCTTGCCGAATCCACCGGTCTTAATTCCATAACAGCAAGCCAATCCAATATTTATGGTTCACTTCCTGACATATTTGGATCCTTTCCCAGTTTGCAGAGTTTGAGATTGAGTTATAATAATTTAACAGGTTCTTTGCCACAGTCTATGGCGAATTCTGGGATCCAGAACTTGTGGATAAACAATCAGAAAATTGGGCTTACTGGTACTATTGGCGTGCTTGCAACGATGACCCAGTTGTCTCAGGTGTGGTTGCAGAAAAATCAGTTCACTGGTCCCATTCCAGATTTATCCAAATGTGATAGCCTTTTTGATTTGCAACTGAGAGACAATCAGTTCACTGGTGTTGTACCTTCTTCTTTGATTTCTCTTCCCAATTTGGTCAATATTTCTTTGTCAAATAACAAATTGCAGGGTCCTTCACCTGTGTTTTCATCCTCCGTCAGTGTGGTAAATGATGGGAAAAACAATTACTGTACGGTTTCCGGGAAGGCTTGTGATCCGCAGGTGACTACATTGCTTGAAATCGCTCAAGGTTTTGGATATCCAGCTAAACTTTCTGATGATTGGCCTGGGAATGATGCTTGTTCTGGTTGGGACTTTGTCACATGTGATCCACAGAAAAGAGTTACTATTGTGAATCTGGGAAAGCAAGGTTTATCAGGAGTTATTTCTCTAGCATTTGCTAATCTTACTTCTTTGAAGAATTTGTATCTAAATGACAATAACTTGACTGGTTCTATTCCTGATAGTTTGACTCAACTCACACAGCTTCAAACACTAAATGTCTCCAATAATAACCTCACTGGAAAAGTTCCAGTCTTTTCAAACTCCGTAAAGTTGATCACTACGCCAGGGAACAGTCTGCTGGGGACGGAAGTTAGTACCGGTGGAGACAGTCCTGGATCATCTGGCACAAATGCTGGTGCACCAAGTGGGAGTAATTCTCCATCAGGCAGACGAAAGAATAGTGGGATATCTGGAGGTATCATTGCTGGCATCGTTATAGCTGTTGTGATTTTTATTGTTGTTTTATCATTTGTTTTGTGTAAATATAAGAAAAAACATGGAAGGTATGGGGATGTGGGGGAACATGATAAGGAGAAGGCATTTCCTAAGGATGTAGGGCCAAGTAGGATTAATGGTTATAATGGGTTGGCTTCTGAATTACATAGCCAGAGTAGTGGTGGTGACAGTGACCATAAGATGTTTGAGGGTGGAAATGTTGCTGTGCCAATTGAAGTTATTAGACAAGTTACTAATAATTTCAGTGAGAACAACATTATAGGAAGGGGTGGTTTTGGAGTTGTGTACAAAGGAGAGTTGCATGATGGAACTAAGATTGCGGTGAAGAGGATGGAATCCACGATAATGGGCACCAAAGGAATGAATGAGTTTCAGGCAGAGATCACGGTACTTTCAAAGGTTAGACATAGGCACCTAGTTGCTCTTTTAGGCTACTGTGTCAATGGCAATGAGAGACTTTTGGTCTATGAGTACATGCCTCGTGGAACATTAGGGCAGCATTTGTTTGAATGGCAACAACATGGCTACCCTCCACTTACATGGAAGCAAAGAGTTACCATTGCACTAGATGTTGCAAGAGGAGTCGAGTATCTGCATAGTTTAGCTCAGCAGAGTTTCATTCATAGAGATTTGAAACCTACAAATATCCTTCTTGGGGATGACATGAGAGCCAAAGTGGCAGATTTTGGTTTGGTCAGAAATGCACCTGACGGGAAGTATTCTGTGGAAACACGACTTGCAGGCACCTTTGGCTATCTTGCACCTGAGTATGCTGGTAAGCAACTTATTTATTACTTAATGAAGAAGTTGTGCCCAATTCCCTGAGATTTTTATAAAGGAACAATTTCATATTGTATCATTGCTGTTTGTGGCAAGATTTTTAACAGTTAGAAAAGTGAGGAAAACCTATATTTTACAATTAACATTGCTATAACAGTGTAGATAGTATTACCAAATATAAGCTTTTAGTAGCATTTTGCAAAATCCTTGGAGTTGGTATTTAGAGAGAATATTTTCATCTCACTCCTCTTTTTTTTATAGTTCTTCTTTTCATGTGGAGAGCTTTTGCAGTTATCCTCCTATCATGTTTTCACATGAATCAGTAAATGTTCCTGAAATGGCTTTGGGTGGGTTATTAGAATGTAAATCTTTCTTCACTGCTGTAATGAGCTACACTGGTGGTTATCACCTGGGGATACGTTTATTCTTGTGAACTTATCTATACAATTTAATTCTCATTTTTTGAATCATTCATTTTCTTAGTTTGTGAGAATTTGATCATGAATTATAATAGTTGCTTCAGTCTGATGTAAATTTGTCCACTTTGTTTATTGTCAGCTACTGGAAGGGTGACAACAAAGGTGGATGTATATGCCTTTGGAGTTGTTCTGATGGAGATGATAACTGGTAGAAAAGCTCTAGATGACTCCATGCCAGATGAGAAGGCTCATCTGGTCTCATGGTTCCGCAGGGTCCTAGCCAACAAAGACAACATCCCAAAGGCAGTTGATCGGACTCTGAACCTAGATGAAGAGACATTAGCCAGCATTTGCAAAGTGGCTGAACTAGCGGGACATTGCACTGCTCGTGAGCCCTACCAGAGACCTGACATGGGGCATGCAGTTAACGTCTTGGGACCTCTTGTAGAGCAATGGAGACCTGCTACACGAGAAGAAGAAGAAGGTTCTGGCATTGACCTCCAAGTGAGTCTTCCACAAGCTCTTCAAAGATGGCAAGCCGATGAAAGTTCTTCCTCGATGTTTGATGTATCCTACTCTCAGACACAGTCAAGTATTCCAAAGGCCTTGGCAGATACATTTGAATCAAACGATGGTCGATAACATGCGGAGAAGATCAAGAAGCTTTTAAAATCAGAGACCAAAGAAAGGTAAACAATCGATGGAATTTTTACAAGCAATCATCCCAACTGTATCACAATATCATTGTATTTATTGGTTTTGCTCGTTTATTTTATGATCTTAAATTGGACTAAAATCTGAGCAGTGGATCTAGCTAGCTATGAGTTGTTTTTATTAGATTCATTGTTCCTAACCTGTTGATTTGGTTATTGGTGGATCAGAAAAGGCTGTTACTCTCCTTTTATTATTATGATTTTTTTTGTTCCTCTGGGTAAAAGAGGGAAGAGGTGGGTGTAAGCGGGGAGGAAATTGTATAATATTTTATTGGATTACTTCCCATTATTGTTATTTATTAGTAGGGTTTTTGCTCTCACATGTCTTTAGTTTACTGGATGAAAATTTCAGTTGTTCTGTTCATTATCTTTTGTTTTTCAATGGTTCATTTATCATTCATTTTACTCGATGGCTCTTTTTTTTTTAATATAAAATTTGTTAGTTCAGCTTTGATTGAGATTTGGACTCATTTAGTGAAGTCAAATCTTATTGTTAGTAATTATTGTCAAGGCTTGAGAAACAAAATGTTAGCAGATAAGATTAAGTTTATTCATTGGGTGAGATTTGGATTTATACTGTAATCGGATAGTTGGTTTAGTTTGAAGAATAAAGAGTTAAAAAGAAAAGAGGTTGATGTGGATAGGTGTGGCATTAGTTGAGAATGAGATGGATATTAGCTGGAAGACTTGAGATGTGATTGGTGATTTGGCTGTAAGGTTTTGTAATATTATATAGTTTTGTGAGTTTGGTAGGGATTGGAAACTGAATCTGATAGCCATTTTTACATGTGAGGATAACACGTTTTATAGAATCTAAATTCAAGGGTCCGACTTTTCTAAGTGCTGCACATGTTTGATGACTTTGATGTGCTCCCTCTTTTTCTTTTTCTTATCCTTTCTTCTTCTTCTTCTTCTTCTTTTTTTTTTTTTTTTTTTTTTTTTAAATTTTAATTTTTCTTTTTTAAATGTTGTTAATTGGACCTATCCTTGTTGCATGCGGAGACGCTTTCTCCCATAAAACAAAAATAATTTTTTATTAAGGAAAATAAAAAATTAAATAAAATTGCGTTTACTTATAAAAAATATTTTTTATTTTTTATTTTCAGTTTTTAAAGAAAATTGGAGTATTTATTTTGTAAAAAAAAAATTTAAAAATGCATTTATTTAGTAAAAATGATTTTTTTTTTATTTTGGAAAGATTTGAAGAGGGATTTTTTTTTAATATTGATATGGAAAATTTTATATTTTTTTATTTTTCACATAGAAGTTTTAGAAAATTGAACTCTATTTAAAAATAAAATTTTTTGAAAAACATTTAAGATATATTTTTTAAAATCTTCTTAAAATTAAAAAATTAAAAAATTATTTTTTATTTTCTATTTTTAAAAAATTATGTCGTGTGAATATAAATTTATATTTTTTGTAGGCAAGTTTTTTTGAAAAATGACTAATTTTTGACAATTTAATACACTATAAATATTTACTCTCTTATAAAGATGGATTTATCTCTCATTTCATAAGAATTAAGAAATATTTTATTTTTTTTAAAAATATAAATTTATATATATATATATTATATTCTTATTTTAATATGAGATATATTTTATAAGTAATATTAAATAAGAGTATTATAGAGAATTTATATAATAATTAATTTATTAAAATAGTAAGTGAATTATATTTTGGGACAATAAAAAAAGAAAAGTCAGTCTATTTTTATGAGGTAGAGAGAATATTTTTTTTAAAGCAACTCTAAGTAAAATTAAACTTCTAGAAATAAAAAAAAGAGAACTAAAAGTCCAATTAATCAACAAATTTGCAATTAAATTGGCCTCACAATAAATATAGTAAACTATATATATGTACTTATTTATTTATTCATTAATGGTTTAAAAATTTAAAAGCTGCCTCCCCACACCTTGAATTTTATATTCATTCCTGTTATTTTCATTGGATTATTAAAAGAATTTTTACGTAAATATATGTTACCTTTTTATTTTCAATTTTAAAAAAAATTATACTCAATTGCCTTTATGTTCTTAATATTTAGAATATAATTTTAATTTTTATCCCTAAAAATATAACTCCAAATTTATTCTTGATTACGTTAATAATATTAATGTCGACTTATTTTTGGTTCATGAAGAGGTCTAATAGGTGCATTAATAAACTTTTAATTTAATAATGTTAGAATATTTTTTAATATTGCTTTGTCTCTTGTCTATTTTTTTGTCAGTATTATTTATTTATTTACTTTTTTGCAATTGAGCCTTTATTAGTTAGTGAAAAATAATATACATACTTTAAAAGATAAAAAAAAAATAATATAACATGAACTGGGGAAGACACTTACTATAAAAAGGGGCAGCTGTCCACCTTCTATTTTAAATTATATATATATTATTAAAATTTTTAAAATACTTAATTATTTCCCTTTAAATTTTATAAAAAATATATAATATTTTTATTTTATCCATCTTCATTAAAAAGTCTAGCTTCCCCTGACAACATGGCAATAAAAAAAAAGATTTCTATTTTTTTTTAAAAAAGTTGAAATATGTGAATTTCATGCATATATTTTCATTTCTTACTAAATCAAACCTAAAATTATTATTAATTTCTTGATATATGTTTTTTTAGCACTGAGAAAGGAAAATTTAATATCAATGAAATTCAAATAACTTCAGTCTCAACTTCTGAAATAAATATGACAAAATAAAAAAAAAATTAAAATTGAAAAATTTTTTAAAAAAATAACAAATTAAAAAAGAGTTCGTTGATATTAAATTTCCTTTTATCATTTGACTGCGTGGTGTGCTTGTTAGGTTAGGGTTAGATGAGCTTTAATAATTGAAAAATTAAATTAATTAAATCAAACAATATGTATTCAATGAAGTTCATAAAATAATAAATTTTTTTCAGCTTTCAAGTTGAGATCTCCTAACAATAATATTTATTATTTAATGAAGTCCAAAAATTAATTGGCTTTTATTAAAAATTAAATATTTTTTCATATACATACATTTATAAAAAAATTTCATTTTTTAATTTTTTAAATAATTTCTTAACATATAGAGAAAAATATTCTATATAATTATTGAGAAAAATATTTTATTATTTATAAATATATTTTCGCTATAATTTGCATATTTTTATCTATATAAAAGCTGAGGATTTTAGAATCATTTTCTTGCTGCCACCTAAGCAATTTTCCAAAATAAGTTGTATCTCAACATTTCCGCTTAGCATACCTTTTCCATTAAGCGAATAAAACTCAAATAGCCACGTTCGTTTAATTTCCCGTGACTTTATCATTTTTTTTTTATTTCTTCTCTAAAAAAATACGAAAAATTATCTTTTAATTTATCAAAAACAGAAGAAGAATTAATAGTCAATTATCAAACCAAATATTTGAATATTAAATTTAATTTATTTTATATTTCTTCCTATCTAAATTTATTAGTTTCTTCATTATTTATTACAGTTGTTTATTTGAACGGTTGTAATATTTTTATTTTTATATATTCGCACCTGAGTTTTTTGAATAATATTATATATATATATATTTCTATTTTATTAAATATATTAATTATATATATTATATATTTAATTATATATATTAATTATAATTATTTTCTCTCAATAATTTTTTTTTCACCGCTCCGCCCAAAGAATTACTACAATTGAAAAGCAGAGGGCTTTTGGAAGAGGTAGGAAATGGTCTTTGTGTTTGAATTTGTGTTTTATTTATAGACTTGCTTCTACATTGGAATTTTTAATTTTTGTGCTTTATTTTTAATTTTTTTATCACTAAATTTCCATATATTTAATTTACATTTTATGTAGACACCTATTTATGTTGCAAACATTACACCCAAAGAAATAGAGAGAAGCATTTACAAATCTTAATTCAGTAAGTATTAGCAATAGAAATTTGTAAGATTTGACTTTTTTTTTGTTAATCAATCTTTGTGCACTCTATATGTTATGATGGGTTCCGACACATCGTTTATATTTATCACTGGTTCTGTCTGTAATAGACGTAAGTATTAGTAATAGAAATTTGTAAGATTTGACTTAATTTCTTTTTTTTTTTTTTGTTAATCAATCTGCACTCTGCAGGTTATGATGGGTTCCGACTCATCATTTATATTTATCACTGGTTCTGTCTGTAATAGATGCATCTTGGTCGTACTAGATGTAGTATTTTTCACCACTTTTCCTGAAAATCTTGTGCTAATAGAATTTGAAAGGTAATTCAGGATTGTCATTTTATGGTTTCAATCTCAGTTGCTAATCCATATCTAATCCTGCTCCTTGGTGCATTCTTCATTCTATAGTCCCATAGATGGCTAGAAAGTCCAATTAAAAAATGATCTCAGAAGATAATATTCAAATATTGTTTATTTTATGCATCTGCTGGACAAAAACTGATCCATTGGATTGAAAATGTTATATTCTGATGGTGATGCTATTGGATTTTGTTACAATTTTGATGTTACTGCATTGCAAGTCTTTCCAGACGAAGACATTGAAACCTTAAATTTGTGCAAGAGAATGATGGATAAAGGAGAATTCCCTTCCCTCATGGTTGTTTTTGATCCCCAAGAATGGTATGCACATACAAAACATCTATCCTTTTTTTCTTTTTTTTGGTAAGGTTTTAAGTTTGGATTTTTAGCTCAGTGATCATAACAGGTTCATTGAAGAGGCAGATAGATTTATAAAAGATTTAACAATCATCACAGAGTACGTTGGAGATTTTGGTTACTTGATAAATATGGAAAATGATGATGGGGATTGTATCTTTATCCAAAGTTGCTTTGTTGGATGATGAATCTATAGTCACACATCTGCTAATCTCCTTGATCCGTGTTTTCAATGGACCTAGATGGATTTTTAGGCTTTTTCTGCTTATGTTCTTTGTATTTGCTTATTATCTTTTGACTTAAAAGAGAACTAACATAAAAGTGGAGCATGGTGGAGAAAATCTTTCGTTTTCATATTTGGATTGGGTTTTCGGGGTGTTTAATATGATTTTCATTTGGCATTTTTAGCACTGGAAAAGAAATTGGTGAGGAAAGATATTTGATTTTGTTAAATGGGTTCTTGCTATTCAGTCATAGGGACGAGGGGAAGGGAAGAGAGTGGCTCAACAGAGGAAACTACTGTTGTATCATCAGTTTCTCCTAAGAGGCATAAATGGGAGAAGAAATTAACAGGTGATGGGGATGATGAAAGTCTGCCAAATCGCATTCCTGGAAGGATGTCCATGCATGGTGCCTCCAAGATTACTTGCTTGTATACCCAGCAATGATTAGAACCATTGCCAATATCTCTAATAGGTTGAGAATTAGCAGTTGACCGAAGATACTCAAGCTGCAATGTCTTGCATTACCCTTTTAGTTTGATAAACTGATGGAAAACAATTCTTGCTCCAGTCTAATCGTACGAAAACTCTTTTTGATTAGGGATGGAAAGAAACATAATCTTAAATACCCAACAGAGCACTTTGTCTAAGTTTCTGTCTTGAATTTAGAAACAAAGATTAATGAATTGCTAGGCCACTAACGATGAAATAGAATTTTTTGAAATAGTTTAGGCAATTATATTTCTCCCCTAAATAATAATAATAATAATAATAATAATAATAATAATAATAATAATAATAATAATAATAATAATAATAATAAGTTAAACTCTGTAAGATACTCGATAAAATTCAATAATAAACAAACAAGATAAGCCTATTAAATTATATCTGCGTAACATGTGGGGCTATGTATAGTTTTATCTATTTCTTAAGAAAAGAATTTCATTTCGAATGTAAAGGATAAAAAAAGAAATATTTATAAAATCAACCTAAAAATAAAATTATTTTCAAATATATGGCACTTAAAAAAATTTTATGCATTAATGGAACCAAACATGATACGATCACGACTATTTTTTTAACACATACACACACACATATATATATATATATGATATCCATTAATTAAATGTAACAATAGGTAAGTATTAATTTAAAATATTGTAATTTTAATTTTTTTTTATTGATGATGATCAAGCTGAAAAGTTAGACTTGAGATGTTCAAATAAAAAAAATCATATCTAAATTATATGAATAATAAATTTTATTTTTATTTATTTTTCATGAAATAAAAAGTTAATATAAATTACAATAGATTGCATTTTATATTATGCGTGTGTTCATTTATATGTCATATATATTTCATATAACATGATCAATTTGATATATTACATATGAAAAAATAACTTATATGACATATATATAACATATAAGTTGATATATACAATAGATTAGAAACTTATGTGTTACATGTAAGTACATAAAACTATTATATTCAATGGCAGAACTATGCAGGGTATGGAAGGTGAGGGACTGTGTTTGGTTCCACCAACTACTACTATATATTAGTTTTCTAGCAACAAAAAAATTCTATAGTTAAAATTTTAATGCTAATTCTACTAATAACTTTGTGTGGAAGTGCATTCCATTGGCAAATTAATTTAGGATATAAATATATTTTTTGGCTTTTTAGATAATTGCATAAAAAATATTGGTATCAAACATGAACAATTTCAAGACTTTAAACCCTAAAAAGACTCAAAGGGGTCTTAATTAAATCTCAATTATGAAAACTTTATTAAAATTATTAAATAAAAAAAAACTCAAATAATAGCTATGCGATAAATAATAATAAAATCAAAAGAATAATATATATAATTTATTTGAATTTATTCATCTGCAGAAGAAAATTAAATGGGAGAATTGGTCGTGAGAAATATCATGAATAATTCAAAACAATAACAAATTAATTATAAGAGAAAAAAATAACCAAAACAATTTTAGTTTTATGAGCGAATTTGTTTATGTACATTATAATGATTATTTTATGGATTAGGGTGTAAATGAAATATAACAAGACTAAAAATTCATCCCTATGGCCGTAGTAACTCGCATCAATTCTTTTATAAATATCATATCCGGTCCTTCTTTTCCTCAATTCCGGTGGCTTCTCAAACAATTCTCGAACACCTGGTAGTTTCTTCGCGCCACCAAAGTAACGATACCCAGGCCCACGGCCGCTAGGGTTAAGGACGTCAATTATGTTGCCTTCTAAATCCGTCATTTTAGGGGCGTGTTTGGCATAGTTAGGACCGCCGAGCTCAACGATACGACGTTCCCAATGAGTTTTTTCTCGAATGAGCTTGTTGATCTCATCGTTTAAATCACGGAGACGGTGCTCACCAAGTCCTTCATTCTGAATTTCGGCCACTTTCCGAGCAACCTCTCGTAAGATTTGCTGGCGCCATTTGTCAACCTCGGCGAGGTCGCGGCTTTCAGAGGCGAGGTAGGAGCGGCGTTCTTTGGGTTTCTTCTTTTCTTGTTCTTTTAGGGCTATGAATCGATTAAGCATCGATTGAGCTTTATCTTCGTTGCGAGCCATCTTTGATTTCTTGAAAGAGTTTCAAATTAGAGAATCGAAAAATCTGAAACGTAACTTAAACCAAATACAAGAAGAATAGCAGCAAAATGATGCAGAGAGAAACTGCTCTGTTCTCTCTAGCCTAGCCTTAAAAAGTAGTAAGATATAATATATATGAAATTAATACTCTCAATTTTTATAGTATATATTTAAAATTTTATTTTGAGAACGTTGAGAAGTTTTGAAGTGCAATGTTTTAAGTGTTAAATATCGTATAATTATGTTAATATTTTTTTTTGGTCAGAATATACTCATGCTAATATTTTACATAATTATATTTGTGTTGTATATTATTGAAGAAAAAAATTTCAAAAATTAAATATGAATTTATTATAGAAAAAAATATTAGAAATCTTAGGATATGCTTAGTTTTTCATTGTTATAAAAAAAATTAAATATGAATTTATTATAGAAAACGATGTTAGAAATCTTAGGATATGCTTAGTTTTGCATTGTTATGAATAAATAATTAATAGATGTTCATAAAATCATAATTAATAAATAACCAGAGAAAAATTTTCGCGTTATTTCGGGATATTTATATATTTTTTATATTTTATTATTAATATTTAATTTCAACAACTTACTCGTTACAATTTTTTCATTATTTTTTTTAGTTTTTTTTATTTTCTATTTATAAAAATTGGCATATGTGATTTTTGTCCTACTATATATATTTTTATTGTCATAATCACATTCAATTCTATAAATCAAATTAAGAAAGCTCCTAAAATGTATAAATAGTATGAACTACATAGAAATTACTTTATTTAAGTATAGAAATTAAGCTAAACTTTATTATATTTTTTAGGTACAATATAAGACAAAGATAACTACATATGTATATATATATATTAGAAAAACTATTTATAAGGTATCAATAATTATACATAGCAGAGATTAAGTTCTCTCAGTTTATGTTAAAGAGAGAATCTTAGACATACATCGATCTAGAAGAAGTAATATGGTATCATAAAAGATGTTTAAGATTGCTTTATTCATCACTGCTGCTGTAATTTTTGAAGAAAAATTTTAATATAAAAGGAAAATAATATTAAAATTTGATATGAAGAGAACATTTTTTTAAGGAATAAATTTTGAATAAAAATATATAAAAATAAATTTCAAAAAAAATGTACCTCATTCATACTTTTTTGGGAGCCGATTTATGCTCTTCATGTTCATCAATTTCCGTTGAGGTAATAGTTGATTCAAATATTTCAATAACTGAAATATCTAGCATCTTTGTTATAGAAGTTTTAGAAGTAGTTAAAGGAGTGCGAAATAAAAGTTCGCTTGAACGTATAGAATATGGGCTTGGAGGCTCTTTTTTTGGTGTTAGTATGGCTTCTTTAAAAATATGCATAATTTTAAAATGCCATTTGAGATATATTTTGTACTCGATCACTAATCATTAATTGAAATATTTTTTCAAGACCATAAATTTTAGATATCATTGGAGGAATATGATAACAGTCTTTTGCTGTAGGAACTAAATTGTTGGCAGGAAGTCCAATAAGACTTGCAGGAAGATGTCCGCACATTATGCATTGTACAGTTCCAATTTCATCTTCAATAATAATATTAAGTTTGTACCTAATAAATTTTAATATTATAAAATTGTTTAAATACTATAGCAATATAATTCTATAGTAAAAAAAGAATTTTTGGTAAATATAAGAAGTTACCATGGCACATGAAGTTCTTATAAATCTCCATAATTTTTGCATATCATTTTAGAATCATATTCTTGAACACTACTTCAGCATCAAGGGCAAGCTCAATGCCACCACCCCATCAAAGAACCGATAATTATTTGTGCTTTAATTAATCTATTTACTAATTGAATTATAACTAATCGAGTTCCATTGCATAAACCTATTGATGGATTTAAATTTCATAATAGCATTATTGGTGTATTTACTTTTAGTCGTAATTCATGATGAGGAAAATTATTAAAATTTAAAGAATTTAGAAATTCAATATGATAAAATAATTGTAATTCTTTTATATTAACAGCAAAGTCACTAATTGAATTAGAAATGTAGTAAATATGTTTTGTTTTTTGTACTAAATCTAATATAGCATTATTAATTTTATCTACAATTTCATTTCAAGGTAATACTATTATTCTTTCTTTGAGATATGAAAAAGAAGAATAGTTATAAAAAAAATCAGGGTATGTACTATTGATTATGTTAGTTATAAGATTATTAGCAGAATTGATTAAAAAATTTGATGGAATTTTCATCCAATTCTTTTCATCATCAAATAAATCAATTTTTTCTAGCTTCTATTTTACCATCCCCAACATCTAGTAACCAATTTGCAAATGAATTGAGTTCTAATGATGCTATTTCATCCGTAGTCCGATTCAATCTCATATTTGTTTTCAATTTATATACTGTAAATATTTTTCGTAAATATAATCTTATTATTGATGCATTTAGAATATTTTCCTTACTACCTTGGGTTATTAAAGGCAAAATCTATCTAAAGTCTCCTCCTAATAGCATAGTTTTACCTCCAAATGGTTTATTAGTCATATCATTATCAGATGAAGATAGAATATATCTTAGTGATCTATCGACTGCTTCAAAATAATAACGATGATTCATTGGAACTTTATCCCAAATAATTAATGAGCATTTTTGAATAAGCTCAGCTAATTGTATGCCCTTTTTTATATCACACGAAGAAAACATATAAATATATTGGGATTTTAAACCTAGAATGAGTTGTTCAACCACCAGGCAGTAATAAAGTAGAAATTCCAAAAGAAGTAACAACTAAAACAATTTTACAATCAGATCTAAGTTCTTTTATTATGGTCTCATATAAATATATTTTTCCTATGCCTCCATGACCATATATGAAAAATTATTCTCATTTGTTATATATAATCAAATGAAGGACCGCATCACAAATAATTCTCTGTTCACAATTTAAAGTTTTCACCATTTCATCATATTCAAATTTTAATTGAAAAATATAATAAGACAATTCTTCTGCAATTAATTTATTCACAACATTATTCAAGATGGAATCACTTAGAATTGATATATTATAATCAGCTAAAGAATATCCATTTCTATTTAGTTTTGTTTCTAATTTAATTAAAACGTATTTTTTAGACAGTTATCAGAAATACATAAATTCAGTAATAACAAATATTTTTTCAATTTATATTCAATATCTTCAGCGAAGCGCTTCCAAAAAAGATTAAATAATTTATTTGGATCAGTAACATCATAAAAAGTTATTAAAATTATAAAAAAATATCTTAATTAACTGTCTGAAGCATAAGTAAGAGCGTCTTTTAACACATCAATCCATTCCTTGTCATCCCTTAGCAATCCATATGCATTTGTAGGCTAATTTAAATGATTCACACAACACACCATAAATTGTTCTAATTTCAGTAAAACTACTGGATCCTCTAACAATATTCAATAGCATTCTTAGAAAATAAAGCTCGCCAAAATTTGGATGTACAAAAGAAATTATACCTATTGTCCTTCCTTTTTTTCCTTATATTCCAACATTTTTCTTTTTCATTCCAAGTCCATTTTGTAGAAAATTCAACATAAGTTAAACTAAGTGCATCTACATATAAGTGATTTGTGTACATCCATTATGTAAACATTGTTTTATGCGAGTTGGGATCAGTTACAATGTAAGTTATATTGCTACCTTCTTCAAAAACTATATTATTCATATATGGAAAATGTATAACTAATCTTTCTACAGCAGGATCTCTATAATGAATAGAAAATTCAAATAATCTTTATGCAGCTTCACATGGCGAAATATAATTGCAATCCAAAAAAGTTTTGATTTCATCACGTTCAACATTATTAGCATTATCTCTATTATTTATGTTTTGTTTATAACTCTCAATGACTGCAAGTATCCTTTATGGACCTTTATTTATATATTTAAAAAGATATTTAATTATAGTAGAATAACAACAAAATTCAATATCTAAGTGTGCTTCATATTTGACCAAGAGGTTTCTATTGTAATGGACAACAAAACGATTATCAATCTTGATATCACCCTTTTCAACGTAAGAACAACCATCATTTTGACGTTTATAAGTGTCAAAACCATTTGAATCGGTCTGGCTGAAAATTTTTTGGAAAATATTTTAAGCATCTATTGTGAGCGGAAATTTTTGCCCCCACTCCCATATGGAATGGTTCTTGCGACTTTTGCACTATTAGGCTCATAGTTTTAGAGAAAACATGCCTAAACTTGGATAAAATAGAGTCGCCATCTGGATAGACTGGAAAAAAGAAAGGCATGGATGACTCAATTCTTAAGGAATCTCCAACCCCTTAATGGGTTCAGAAAGTTGGGTACGTATGGGAAAAAGTGAGAATGATCTAACACTCCTATAACATCCGATTCATTGGAACCAACCTCCTTTTCAGGTCTGGATATTACTAAATTCTTAAATATTATAAAATCATTCATACTGCATGCAATTATTGAAATAAATATTTATTATATTAAAATCAAAGTAAATTCAAACAAAATAATAAAATGGGCACCCATTCGAAGATGGACACATGCCCTTACAACCATGTCCAATGTTCAAAACTAAATAAAATAGGATACCCACCAATTGGTAGAAACATATCCTTTACATTTGTCCCAAAGTCTTTAAATAAATTAAACTACAGAAAATAAATAAATAAAATAAATAAGACACCCACGAGTGAAAACATGTCTTTTACAAATCTATTAAAAATACAATCAATGAATACTTAATAATCATCCATGGTAAAATAAGTAATCAAATAAATAATCAATCATTGTATAAACAATTTGTAAATTAGGGCTAAACTAATGAAGTTAAAGTTAATTATAAAAATTACAATTTACAAATAAATCTTAATATTAACCCATTAATGAAATATAGGGTGTGACGACGAGAGTCGCACTTACGGCAATCCCGCTAGCTAGTTAGCAGGCGGGGGTCAAGGGGGCAGCGCCCTCGAAAGGTAAACGGTTTATAGGATATGATTTTGTTGGGGAATTAGGGTTTCTACGTAAACTAGGTTTTATATTTACAGAAATTAGGGTTTTGGATGATCAAACTAGGAATTAGAAAATTAGGGTTTTAAATTTAAGGGTTTTGGAATTTGAGGTTTAAGGAATCAGGTTTCTGGATATTAAGGTTTTAAGGTTTAACCTAGGGTTTTTAAATCTTACAAATAAAGTTGAACGGAATTTAAACAATTAAGTCATACTGAATTATATAATACTGCTTGAAAAGGATGGTGATGATTAAAATAAGCTACTGGATATCAGATGGTATAATACTGATTTACATCATGATGATTTATGCTAGCTACTGGATGTTTAAAATAAATTTATTTGTTAACATTGTGTAAAGAAGTTATTGCATGAAATAATTTTATGAAAATAGATACTGTAAGTTTAAGCAAATTGAATATCAAAAGAAAATCTCCATTTGTTGGCTTCACCAAGTTGAAAGAGATGAATCAAGCTTACTACTTGAATCCACTTTAGGTTTGGTTGAGAGAAGCAATTCTGAGACAATAGCTACTGTCTCAATGGTTGTTGCATTTTGTATGTGTTTTAATTACCGTTCATCTCTCTTTCCTCCCCCTTATTTAATTGCTCTTAATCATATATTTATAGGCAAAGACTGTCTCATTAAAACCCTAATTGTCTGTTAATCCGAAGGTTATTTAGAGTCTAATCTTCATTAGGAAATTACAACTTATGGCCGACTCTTTCCGAATTAGGGTTCATATCGACTTAGAGTGTTTAAGTCAATATAGACCCAACTCATGTCGACTTGGGGTGTCCAAGTCGACATAAGTATTAAGCTCATGTTGACTTGGACCCATCCGACTCAAACCGAACTCTAATTTCTAATCTTTTTGACCCAAACCCTTCACTAATTAAATTCGGGCTTTTATAAATTGGATTAATTAAATTTTAAGCTTTTTAAATTAGGTTTACACTCTTTTTTAAAAATAATGAAATAGGTTAAGCATTTTAAGTTTAAACCGGCCCAAATTTAAGGGCTTATAGTTTGCCCCTACTTGAACGATCTGACACTTCGGTAAAAGAGAGTAAAAAGCAATATTACTTTGCGTTGATCTTGGATAAGGATAGGTTCTGGACCCAAGATTGAATTTGGATTCTCAACCCAAGACTGGATTTGGGTTCTCGACCTGATACTAAATTTTAAATTCTCGACCCAAGACTAGATTTGGATTCTCGATATGATATTGGATTAAGTTTGCTCGTCCTAAAACTGGTTTATAGTTCTCAACCCAAGAATGTATTAAGGTACTTGACCCGAAACTATATTAGGGTTCTCAATCGAAGACTAGATTAGGGTTCTCGACCAAGACTGGATTAGGATGCTCAATCCGAAATTGGATTTGATTTGGGTACTCAACCCATGACTTCAACTCTTCTAGCTTGATTATCCTTTTGTCGTTTGAGAATTTTGGCTTTCTTTTAGCCAATTGGTTCCATTCTTTAATGGATTGACTTCAGCGTATCTAGTTGGACTGATCTTCATTTGAGAATTCTGGCTTTCTTCTAGCCAGTTACTTTAGGTCTTCACCATTTATAATGGATCTTCATTCTTATACATTGGGTCTTCACCCTTCAAAATGGATCTTCATCCTTGTACGTTGGGTCTTAATCCTTCAAAATGGATCTTCATCCTTAGACATTGTCCTGCATTGGCTTTGGCTCTTCTGCCTGGACTGATCTTTTGTCTTTTGTATCTTCATTCTTTTAAGGTTCTCACTTTCTTCTTTTGTTCTTCCTTTTGCAAAAAATTTAGCTTTTTTTAGCTAGTTCTCATATTTCTTATATCCTCTCTTTGCCTCCTGTGTGCTAAAATATTGAAAGTAAGTCTGAAAATATTTTGTACATGCATAAACTCAAAAATTAATAGGAAAAACTATGTCCCCTTATGTAGGCTCAAACCATTGATTTTGTTCTCATATAAACTTTGATTGATATTCTCATTTGTCTGGTTCTTTGCACAAGCATGTTTCTCCATTTTTGTCTTTTGCAATGGCCCTTCCATGCCCCCATGATTCCATATTTGCTTCATGTTTATTTCATAAAGTATTTGTTGTTCACTTTAACAAAGAATAGACAACGCAAGATAAAAACTGCAGTGTGATATGCTTCTGTATGCATGATATACATGAATAATACTTACAGTGGTTCTATTGACACACAAGCTGAGGTGATTAGTTGAAGTGCTCCCATGGATTCCTTACAGATTCTTGTTCAGATCTTGTATTAGAATGGTAGAAGACTTCATATTTATGGCTTTTTCTTCTAGATCTACAAAGTATGAGTAACAGGGCCCCAGCAAGGTAGAGGCACGAGAGATATCCATTTGGTTGACAACTTCTTCATACATTGCAAGTAATCCTTTCATTAGCCTTCTTTTGCTCATTATGTCCTTTGAGGTTTAAAAATGCAACATACTTCCCTTAAAGGCTTTGTATGACAAAAATATTTTTTTAAAATCTTAAAATCATATTTTGGCTTTGTCAAATTAGTATCATTGTGCCTCAGGACTCGAATTTCTATATTAACACATCTATAATATGACAACCCTAGTTACCATACTAAACTCGGGAATCATTTTCATTTGAGCAAGTACTATTGCACTTCAGATAGACACATACACATTACTTGGCCAAAAGTCTCATTGAGTTTTAATATTATCTATCTCACATGTATACTTATTCAAACTATCTCCACTAATATACTCTACCTACCAAGAGAGATCAATAAGTCTTTAATAGACTTGAAACATGGTCTATAAGGGACACATTTAAATGAAGTCCATTTTTATATCGAAGCTAATGTGATACTGCTGACAAACTCTCACACTATAAACTTTCTTGTTGAAATTATATATTGTTAGAGGTTCCATTTTAACCTTATGGGCATCACTTTTATCTTCTCAGTTCATGAAAATACAAAGCTTGAATGTTCTCCCATCCTCTTGGTAGAAATCTAGATCCAATGAATACTTTCTCGATCTTTAGACCACCCTCTTTATTTCACTTTCTTTCCATCATTTTTCCTTTTAGAATATCAAGTCTAAAACTTTCAATATTGCTGACTTGGAGCTACATTGGATAAAATGAAACATAGATTTCCCCCTAATTCTATTATTTTTTTGAATCTTTGGCTGGGCTGGACCAATTCAAGTCAATCTATCCTTATAAACTAAGTAGAAGTATCCTGTTACTTTAAGTGAAAAAAAAAACTCGATTGGCTTTCTGAACCACCTTTTTGGGTTTTTTTGTTTTTCTTTTTTTTTCCTTTCCTTTTTTTTTCTTCTCTTTTTTTTTGGTTTTTGGGTCCTAGCTCCAAGAGAATTATCTTATTTGCACTATTCCATGCTTCTAACTATGGATGAGTGGAGTAGAGTGAGTCTACTTCAGTGAAGATGAATCCTTTGTTGTCTTGTTATCATTCTGTGATATTAGACCTAGATCAGGTGATCATCAACTATCCCTATAGTCTTGGCTATATATCCTTTTCTTTGATTTTCTTTTTCTTTTATTCTTTAGTGATCATCAGACTTGCATACGTATTACAATAGCTTATGTTAGGTTTTCGGGGTTTACAAGCCAACAAAAATAAGCTAAAATCTTATAAAGACTCAAAGGAGACAAACTAGGGATCAATGTTAATGAGGTGGATTTTAGTCGTTGGCTTACCAAACAATGCCTAGAACATTTCTTCCTTAAATAGGCAGAGTTCAATCTCTCCTCAAAAGTTTGTCAAAGCATATTCTAAGGTCGACTAGGATCTAAACAAATATAATTATGAAAGAGTCATCTCTAAGTAAGTATACACAACTTAATACTATAGAGTAACTCCCTCACCTAGTAAAGTCATTCAAATTATGATGCATAGACACACTAATTTATGAATATCAAGCTAGATTCATCATTGGTTGAGCACCAAAATGAATAAAGACCAATAAACATTTATTGAAAGTAATTTATTCAAACAATATTAATTTTAAAAAATATACTTGTTCCAAAAATATTAAAGAAAGCAAAAATAAAATAAGTTACACTCAAGCCTAAAGAAGTTTGTTGAATTATAATAGATGGTGCATCATTTACTTGGACATACCAGGGGCAATGGTCATCATATCCTCATCCACAATTCCTCCATCTACATCTTGAAAGGATGACAAGACAGAACTTTCCATCAATCCTCCTTCTATCATGAAGGTTACTAGTGGTGGCACTCTTCCAAACTTAGGCAATGGATTGCTTTTAATATTGGATTTATCGGGCTCGGGCAGCTTGCCACTGTTGATTAAATATTAGATTTCATACCTTAATCGAGCATATTTATCTATATCACGCCCTTGCATTTGATGGAATTGACAAAAGGCCTTGGCATCAAAGTTTGGTGAAAGAAGATCGTGTAACGGTCGAGGAGCCAATGACTGTAATAGCCCTTTCTTTTGTAACTTGTTGAAAACCCAAGACAGATGTTTCCCCAACTCTGAAAACTATCTTCCATTTGCTTGAAAAACTATTTCATTGACATTCATCAACTTATGTGTATCCTAACTGCCAGACTGATAACTTCCCCTATCACTTCTTCTTCTAGAAAAATGACTCTTCTCTCTTTTCTATTCTTCTATTTGTAAGCCAGCTTGAAAAATATCTTTGAAATCCCTGATAAGGATATGGGACATCCACTCACAAAGATTAGGCAACACCTCTCTCACAATCATCCTAATTTAGTCTGACTCATCATGCCTCTTCTTGAACAATGCAGCCTTATTTCTCCACCTCTTCATATAATCAAAAAAATTCTCATTTTGTTTCTACATGATCGACTCAACTTCCATCAAAGTAACTTATAATTCAACATTGTACCCATATTGTTGGATGAAGGTCTTGTATAATGAATTTCAGTTCTTTTAAGTGTTTAAGCCTTAAAAGCACCTTAAAGTTTAAGCCTTAGTAGCTTCAGCAAACTGCATAGCAGTGATGTACTGCTTGACATAAAGATAAGGATTGCCAGTTCCATTGAACTTAGCAAAAGAAGCATTTTAAATTTGTAAGGGATTCTTTCATCATCTTTAAATAGGTTGTCAACTTTTGGCACTTCTTCGGCTTCAACTTCTTCTTAAATTTTTTCTCTAGATTAGTAGTCATCTTCTTGATATCAGTGGATTCAACTTTCTTTCTATTGTCTTCTTTTCTTTCTCATCCTTTTTGTTGATCTTGGAAGTACTATTCCCATTCATCATCGTCCATAACTTCTTTGTCTTCATCAGAGGCCATTTCGACTATCTTAGCTTTTTCCTTAGCTTTTAGCTTCTTGTTACTGGTAAATGCCCCAACATTGTTTCCTAATAATGCAGCCAATTGGCTTTTCTTTGTCTCAGCTAGGGTCTCCTTTAATTCTTCTATCTTGGAGTTGAGGGCATCATCCACCAATTTTTGAACTTGCTCAGGATCCATCGCTTTTGATGTGAAATTGATTGAATTCTCACTGAACTATGAGTCACTAATATAGGTCAGATTGTCATAAGCTCTTAACCTGTTGTACTTCAGGTATGTGAGCCAAAAAGTATCAATGACATGTAATGTAATGCAAGTATGCATGTATGCAAAAGTAACAGACAAACAAAGATAATTAGGATGTTCCTTCCAATCTTATATCTTCCACACATGAATGCCGAGTCTCTTTTTCTAGGTATATGGCCAACAAAATATCAACATGAGATATCTTATTTTCAAAAAAAATTCACTTAGATGGTTTAACCAATAGTTGTATTTTCAAATAAGAACTCAATCCACGATAACTCCCAATAATTGAGCCTTAATCCATTGGGTCAACTGAAAAATAGTTTTTATGTTATATTATTGATTATGATTAAATTAGAGGGTTTATTATAATAGATTTCAGATTTAGGAAATACAACTAATGATTCATATCTTAAACAAACCCATGATTAATAAGTCTTAGTGTAAATTAGGCCCACAATTAATTTTAAGTATTTCATAATTGACCTAAATAGATGTAAGTCTATTTCAGAAAAAGGTTAAGAAAAGTTGTAATTTGATTGAAGTGAAAAATAATTTTGTTTCAAAGCTCATTGAAAAATATTTGTTTAAAAATAAATTTTGGGCTTTTTATTTGGGCCATGAGGTAAAAAAGAATTTTTGACCCATTTTTCAAAAGGTTTTATGTTCAAAGACTATCTTGAAAAATTTTAAAAATAATTTTGGTCTTTTGGGCTTAAAAGAAAATTTATTTTAGGCTTACAATGTAGTTGGGTCATATTAAAAAAAGAACAAAGTAAATAAGTCATGGTTCAAACCAAGATATATCAATCATAGTCAATCAATAAACATTTGGGTAAAAACCTAAGGAAAGTAACTAGGTCAACTACAAGGGCTTTAGTATTTGGGTTGAAAAGTATAGGCTCCTATGAAAAGTATATAACAAAAGGTACGAGGCTTCGAGTGGTTATCCCATGCTCGATCTCCATGCCTTGAGTGAAAGTATAGTATCCCTTACATAATACAACATGGGTAACATGGGCGTCCTAACTCATGCACACAATGCAATATAATATGATGCAATTGATAATATCATAATAAGAAAGAATAAAGTAATTAAAGACCAACAGAATCAACTTCTCTTATCCCCAGTGGAGTCACCACTGTGAGCAGAGATTTTTGCCCCCACTCCCATATGAAATGGTTCTTGCTACTTCGGCACTGTTAGGCTCAAGGCCTTAAAGAACACGAGCCTAAACCAGGAGAAAATGGAGTCACCACCCAAATGGGCCAAAAAAGGGCTGGATAACTTGATTTCTAAGGAATCCCCAACCCCCTAATAGGTTTAAAAAGTTGGGTACGTATGATGAAAGTGAGAATGATCCAGCACTCCTATAATGCCCTATTCATTGGAACCGGCCTCCTTTTCAGGTCTAGATATTATTAAATTCTTAAATATTATAAAATCATTCATACTATATGCAATTATTGAAATAAATATTTATTATATTAAAATAAAAACAAATTCAAACAAAATAATAAAATGGGCACCTATCCAAAGATAGAAACATATCCTTACAATCATGTCCAATGTCCAAAACTAAATAAAATAGGATACCCACCAATTGGTGAAAACATATCCTTTACATTTGTTCCAAAGTCTTTAAATAAATTAAACTATAAAAAATAAATAAATAAAATAAATAAGACACCCACGAGTAAAAATATACCTTTTATAAGTCCATTAAAAATACAATTAATAAATACTTAATAATCATTCATGGTAAAGCAAATAATCAAACAAATAACCAATCATTGCATAAATAATTTGTAAATTAGGGCTAAACTAATGAAGTTAAAGTTAATTATAAAAATTACAATTTATAAATAGATCTTAATATTAACTCATTAATGAAATATAAGGCGTGACGACGAAAGTTACGCTTACGGTGGTCCCACTAGTCGGTTAGCCGGCGGGGTCAAGGGAATAATGCCTCCGAAAGGTAAATGATTTATGAGATATAATTTTGTTGGAGAATTAGGGTTTCTATATAAGCTAGGTTTTATGTTTATAGAAATTAAGGTTTTGAATTATCAAACTAGGGTTTGGGAAATTAGCGTTCTAGATTTAAGGGTTTTGGAATTTCAGGTTTAAGGAATGAGGTTTATGGATATTAGAGTTTTAAGGTTTAACCTAGGGTTTTAAATTTTACAAATAAAGTTGAACAAAATTTAAACAATTAAGTCATACTAAATTATATAATACTATTTGAAATTGATGGTGGTGATTAAAATAAGCTATTGGATATTGGATGGTATAATACTGATTTAAATAATAATGATTTAAGCTAGCAACTGGATGTTTAAAATAAATTTATTGCTTAACGTTGTGCAAAGAAGTTACTGCATGAAATAATTTTATGAAAATAGATACTGTAAGTTTAAGCAAATTCAATATCAAAAGCAAACCTCTGTCTATTGGCTCCACCAAGTTGAAAGAGATGAATCAAGCTTACTGCCTGAATCCACTTTAGGTTTAGTTGAGCGAAGCAATTCTGAAACAATAGCTACTGTCTCAATGGTTGTTATATTCTATATGTGTTTTAATTCTCGCTCGTCTCTCTTTCCTCTCCCTTGTTTAATTGCTCTTAATAATATATTTTTAGGCAAGGACTGTCTCATTAAAACCCTAATTGTCTGCTAATCCAAAGGTTATTTATAGTTCAATCTTCATTAGGAAATTAAAACTACTGACCGACTATTTCCAAATTAGGGTTCATGTCGACTTGGAGTGTCCAAGTCGACATGGACCCAACTCATGTCGACTTGGGGTGTCCAAGTCGACATGAGCCATTGTTCATGTTGACTTGGAGTGTCCAAGTTGACGTGAGCTAAGCTAATGTTGACTTAGACCCATCCGACTCAAACCGAACCCTAATTTCTTATTTTTTTCAGCCAAAACCCTTCACAAATTAAATTCGGGCTTCTATGAATTGGATTAATTAAATTTTAAGCTTTTAAATTAGGTTTAGACTCTTTTAAAAAAATAACAAATTAGGTTAATCTTTTTAAGTTTAAACTGGCCCAAATTTAAGGGACTATATTTATTCTCACGTATGCATGGAGAATTAGGTCTTAATTGACCACATGGACCATGTATCATTTAGACACTAACTTATATCCAACATGGTCACTTATTTTATTTGGGAATTCAGCATATATAAAATTATCTATTTCATTTGTACTTAAAAGTTTTTATTCATGATCCAACCACACTAAGTTATGTATATGTGGTAAACCCTTTTTTGAAATTTCACAGTATATAACAAAGTATTAATTTTACCAAAATAATTTTTTTCTTGATATCGTCAATTAGATTGTCAACTTTTAGTTTAGAAATGCGACTAACTATACCAAGTCTATCTTCAAGCCTTTGGCCGATTATAAGTTTGAGTTTTTTTAACTTCAGTCCATCAAGAATTGCAAGTGAAAGTAATAAACAAATTTGGATTTCCATTGAATTTACATATAGCCATTGCATCATGATAATGTTTCATCGTATATCTGGGGCCACCAGCGTACGAGGAAGGCAAAATTATACTTTTTCCAATGTTACTTGCGCTATGGTCACCATGGTAAAAAGTATAATGAATGCCCATGTAAATTTCAGAACTTAATTTTTTTTATTTCTTCTAATAAAACTTAATCATTCTTGTTCAAAACATGTAAAAGCATCGATAACAAATTGTTGAAATATACAACCAACACGCAATAAAGCTGATTGATCTCCTTTCCATAATACATTTTCTTTTCAGACATCTTCCATGCCTAAAAGATATGTGCTTGATATCAATACTGAAACCATCTTCACCAAAAGGAAATAAAATTGGATATTGTATTAATATTAAACTTGGATGCAAATTGGAAATTCTCTTCAATCTAACATCTTTATATTCAACTATTATGTCTCTATTTTTGTCGTAAAATAAAAAATCACCAGCCAACAAACCAGCAATTTTTTAGTAAACTGGAGAAACATATTGATAACCATCATTAATGATTTTGCCAACTAATTTAAGATGCAAAGGTAAAAGATCACTCTTATTAAACCTGTCTATTACCATTCTAAAGGATTTTGCAATTTTGTTGCATTTGTCAAACATATCCATCAAGTTTTGAATAATGTCTTGATCAATATTTTTACCAGAATTACCACTAATCATAGCAAAAATTCTATTTTGTAATTCATTTTCAGTGTTAAAAACATATACTTATGAAAATTTCGGTAGCCCATTGTAATGTTTAAAATTTTAAACAGTGAACTTTTAACTAATATTAATAATTGACAGTGTATAATGATAAAAGCAATCTGGATAAATGCTATAAGTAGAAAATAGTGAATGGTAAATTTTAAAATTTACTGAAAAAATTATTTTTACGGTATAACGAGACTACAAATTGAATTAGAATCAAAAGTTAAGAAGAGGGTGCATATCGTTAAAATGAGATTGCCCACACTAGATTGAACTTATTATAAGTATATGTGTATATAGCCTAGAATTTTTCTGGTTCTACACATTCTTATATATGTACAACTATAGCTTCGGGGAAGAAAATGTGTATTGATAAGCTTGATTATGAAATATAAGTTACTAATCCCTTAGGCCATAGTATGAGGGTAAATAAAATATATCAAAATTGTCCAATTAGAGTTCATGATATAGAACTTCCTGCTGATTTGATTGAACTTCCATTCCATGATTTTGATATGATATTGGGAATGGATTGGTTGTCTCGACATCAAGCAGTTATGGATTATTGTAATAAAGTTGTGACTTTTAAGATTTCAAATTATGGTGAAGTTTTGGTCAGAGGAGAAAAATAATTTTATCCTTCGAGTTTGGTTTCTGCAGCTAAAGCTAGAAGGTTGATTAGGAAGAAGTGTGAAGCTTACCTTGCTTATGTTATTGATACACGACATTCAAGTAAGGCTTTGAAGACATACCTACAGTATGTGAGTTTTCGGATATTTTTTTGGAGGAATTACCTGGTGTACAACCAAAGAGGGAGGTAGAATTTGTAATTGATGTAGTTCTAGATACAGCACCAATTTCTATTCCACCTTATAGAATGGAACCTTCGGAGTTAAAAGAATTAAAAGTGCAACTTCAAGAATTGCTTTATCAGGGTTTTATTAGACCTAGTGTATCACCTTGGGGAGTACCTACTGTATTTGTGAAGAAGAAAGATGGTACCCTAAGATTATATATAGATTATCGACAATTGAATAAAGTGACTATTAAAAATAAGTATTCGTTACTTAGGATTGATGACTTGTTTGATCAATTGAAGAAAGCAGGTGTTTTCTTTAAGATTGACCTTGAATCAGGCTATTATCAGATTAAAGTTAAAGAAATAGATATTCTGAAGACAGCTTTTAGAACTCGATATGGGCATTATAAATTTTTTGTTATGCCCTTTGGTTTGACTAATGCTCCGACAGCTTTTATGGACTTGATGAATCGAGTCTTTAAACCTTATTTAGACCATTTTGCAGTTGTTTTTATAGATGATAGATTGGTCTATTCTAAAAATAAGGAGGAGCACGATAAACATTTGAGAATTTCACTACAAACATTGATGGAGAATCAGTTGTATGCTAAATTATCAAAATGTGAATTTTGGTTGACAGAAGTGGCATTTCTAGGTCATGTGGTATCAGTTAATGGTATCCATGTAGATCCTAGCAAAATTGAAATTATTTTTAATTGGCAGCCACTAAAGAATATAATAGAAATTCAAAGTTTTTTTGGGTTAGCTGGTTACTATAGAAGATTTGTGCAAGGGTTTTCGAAGATAGCACTTCCTTTAGCTAAGCTCCTTAGGAAAAAAACTAAATTTGAATGGGATGATCATTGTCAAGCTAGTTTTGAACAATTGAAAGCTAAGTTGACTGAAGCACCTATATTGATACAACCGACCCCAGGTAAAGATTATGTGATTTATAATGATGCTTATTATCAGGGACTCGGTTGTGTATTGATGCAAGAGGGTAAGGTAATTGTTTATGCCTCTAGGCAATTAAAATATCATGAATTAAATTATTCTACACATGATTTAGAATTGCCTGCTATTATATTTGTCCTTAAGATTTGGCGACATTATTTATATGCTGAAAGGTGCTATATTTTCATTGATCATAAAAGTTTAAAATACTTGTTAATGCAAAAATAACTCAATTTAAGGCAGAGAAGATGGATGAAATTGATTAAAGATTATGATTGTACCATCGACTATCATCCTGAAAAAGCTAATGTGGTATTGATACTTTAAGTCGAAAGATGTTGGCAGGTATGTTGTGTATAAATTATTATATAAAAATATGCATATATGTATTTTTAAGTTAAATAAATTAAATTCTATAATATGTTATGTTAGCAGAGTTGAGGGTTGAACCAACTATAAAGCAAAAAGTGATAGAAGCTCAAAAATAAGATAAAAAATTATTGAAAGTGTTGGAATAAGTGTATAAAGATGAAAAGTCAAATTATGTTGTTTTAGAAGATGATAGATTGTATTATAGAACTGATTGTGTGTACCTAATGTGAAGGAACTAAAGAACTGTATTCTTGGTGAAGCTTATAATACTACTTATGATGTACATCCTGGAAGCAATAAAATATATCAGGATTTGAAGTCTCATTATTGGTGGCCTGGTATGAAGAGAGATATTACAAAATATGTGACTCGGTGTTTAGTGTGTTAACAAATTAAAGCAGAACATCAAGTTCCATTAGGTCTTTTGTAACCTATATCAATACCAGAATGGAAGTGAGATAGAATCACCATGGATTTTGTGACTGGTCTTCCAAACACCCTAAAAGAAATATGATGCAATTAGGGTGATTATTAATCGGTTAACCAAATTGGCTCATTTTCTTCCAGTTCAAATTGACTACTCATTAGATAAACTTGCTAAATTATATATTAATGAGATAGTTAGACCTCATGGAGTGCCGATGTCCATTATTTCAGATTGAGATTCACATTTTACTTCAAGATTTTGGGAAAGTTTTCAAAAAGTATTAGGTACCCGACATCATTTTAGTACTACATTTCATCCACAACATTGATGGTCAATCAGAAAGGGTAATACAAGTACTTGAGGATATGCTTAGAAGTTGTGTAATTGAGTTTGAATGTAGCTGGGATAGATATGTACCTTTAGTAGAATTTGCCTTTAATAACAGTTATTAGACGAGTATTGGAATGGTTCCATATGAAGCGTTATATGGAAAGAAGTGTGAAACTCCATAATTTTGGGTGGAATTGAATGACAGCGAATTTGAAGGGCCTGATCTCATAAGGCAAACTAAAGATAAAATGAAGCTTATAAATGATCGACTGAAAATTGCAGTGCATAGGCAAAAATCATATGCAGATTTGAAAAGACGGTACATTGAGTATAGTGTGGGAGATAAGGTATTTTTGAAAGTGTCACCGTGGAAAAAAAGTTCTTCATTTTAAAAAGAAAGGAAAGCTAAGTCCTAGATTTATTGGACCATATGAAGTTCTTGAGTGTGTAGGTCCAGTTGCCTATCGATTAGCTTTACCTCCAGAATTAGCTAAGATTCACAACATATTTCATGTATCGATACTTAAACGATACAGATCAGATTCCTCACATGTGATTGAAATGGAGTCCTTTAAAATTCAGCCAGATTTGAGTTATGAAGAAGAACCAGTAGCTATCTTAGCTTATGAAGTAAAGGAAATGCGTAATAAACATATTCCTTTAGTTAAAGTGTTATGGAGAAATCATTCGACAAAAAAAGCCACTTAGAAAAGTAAAGAGATAATGAAACAACAATACCCTCAATTATTCCAAGCGTCTATAATTGATAAATTTTGAGAACGGAATTTCTTTAGAGGGAAAAAATTGTAATTTTTAAAATTTTAAATAGTAAATTTTTAACTAATATTAATAATTAACAGTGTACAGTGATAAAAGTCATCTGGATAAATGCTATAAGTAGAAAATAGTAAATAGTAAATTTTAAAATTTACTAAAAAATTATTTTTTACGGTTTAACGAGATTACAAATTGAATTAGAATCAAAGGTTAAAAAAGAGGGTGCACATAGTTAAAATGAGATTGCCCACACTAGATTGAACTTATTATATGTACATGTGTATATAGCCTAGAATTTTATTTTTTCGTCTCTTCTTTCTCTATCATCCACGCCATCTACCACCACCACCACCACCATCTTCTCTATTTTATTCCTCCTTTCATCAACTTAATCAAGAATTAAGGGAAATCCATCTTTTGTTGCAAATTTTTAAGGGAATTAGCTAAAGTAGGTGAGATTAACAACAAGTGACAAAGAAAAGAGGGAAAAGAGAAGGGTAGAGGGATTTTTGAAGAGATATGTGCTTATGTATTTTAATTTACAAATATTTATTTTTCTTTGAGTTTTAATGTTTAAATTAGTTGATTGAGTCATTTAGAATGAGATATTTCTTAAATATTGGATAAATGAATTGTTATGTGATATATGTAGGAATTGAAGTCGTTGATGTTGTTTTTCTTAATTTGGAGTGATGATTGTGAAAGTTGTTGATTAGATCATTTGTTAAAGACTTGATTAATTAAAGTTTTAGTAAGGTATTAGAAATAAATTCTTTTTATGTTAAAATTTTAGTTTTGATATATTTTTAACTTAGATCTTCAATATGTTTGTATTTTATATAAAAGTGCAGAATATATGATTTTAGGATACCACATGCGTGGCTTAAAGGTGCCATGGGTGTGGTATCGAAGCCGGGATTGATGAAGGAATAATTACTCCGAAAATAAACCCAAAACCAATGCCATGGGTGTGGCAACTGAGTGCCACGATCATGAGGTTGAAAGTAAGGCTGTTTCTTTAAAAATTTTGATAAAAGAGATCCGTTCTGAATGCCACGGCCGTGGGTGTTGAAGGCCACAATCATGGGGGTCTACAAAGGCAATTGACAGCTTTATTTTGTATCCCATGGCCATGGGGTTGAGATGTCATGGCCATGGAGTATCTGGATGATGTTTTTGATTTGTATTTTGTGATATACGGGCCTAGTATGAGGCTAATATGTTTATATTTCTTACTTTTGTGTTGAGAACTCATGTGTATGTGTTAAAAGTATGGAAAAGAGTGATAAACTTTGGATATGTGACAAATATATATAATACTAAATGTTGATAAAAGTATTGTTCTATTGAAATGATATACACAATTCAGTGTTAACTGCAAACTAATAAATTGTCCTAATCATACTGATTTTAGATCTAGCTTGGGATTGAATGGCTAGCCAGAGGGTGGATATCCATACTGATAGTGGGTACATCGTTAATTAGCCAGATTGGACATTAAATTGCCAACAATGTCCCATTATCCAAACCTATAATTTGAGTTCAGTGTGAATGGGCAAATTTAAAAGGATTATCTATATTGAAAATAACGTGTTATGTGGTTATTAATAAACTAATCAAATTCTGAATCTAATCATGTTTAATATTTTATATTTAAATGAATTTATCAATTTTATTAAGTAATATTCTAAAGTGATAATTTCTATTGTTTGTAAATTTGTCTATGTATAAACTCTTTTCTTTCAATTTCTCATATATTATAAATACATAAGCACCACTAAGCTTTGCTTAGAGTGTTAGAATTATTTTCTGATGTGCAGATCAAACCAGAAGAGTTGAGACTGCAGAGTGAGAGATATACATTCTTGATCAATTGCATCATAAAGGTTCAACGAGCAATATTATAAATATTGTAGTTTGTATGGTTCACATTGCAATATTTTTTTATTTTGTATGACAGTTGTACAAATTTGAGGGTGGTAGAAGAATTATATTAATGTTTACAATGTAAGTTAATAATAAAAAATTTTGTAAATTAAATAAATATATGTATATATTACAGGTATGGAAAATAATTATATCATATGAATGTATTTTAGGATTTACTAAATATATTATCTTTATAGATTAGTTATGTGTTCATGTGACATCTCCTATGTAGTTAAATGTGTGGACTATGTAGGGGGTGTTATATTTAGTGGTATCATAGCAGGTTTAGGCAGTTTTAAGTTTGTAGGTTATAAGAAAAGATAAATACAACTGTTATTGCTATGTGAACTATATAATTGATTAAGTGTTTGATGCAGTTGATCTTTTCATGATTATAAGTATAAGATGACCTTCGGATCCCATTAAGGTACGGAGGAATAAGTTGCATCCTCACATAGTCAAGCTAGTATGGGGAATCAACAGTCATCAGGACATTATGTAGAACAAGTTCCTTTAGACCCCCAGTTTGTGAGAAATATGAGGGAAGTGCTTAGGCAAATCATAGGAGTTGCACCTCTGGTACAGCCACCACCACTACCAGTGCCTCAAAGAGCTCCAATGGAGAGAATTAGAAAACTTGGAGCAGAAGATTTTAGAGCTCGTGATACTTATGACTCTTCAATGGCGGAGTATTAGTTTGAAAGAATAGTGAGAGTTTTTTATCTTTTGCACTGTACTAATGAGGAAAGGTTGGAGTGTGCAGTTTTCTTACTACATGAGCAAGCTTATAATTGGTGGGAAACAAAGAAGAATGGAAATCCTGCAGGTGGACATGGGCATTTTTGAAGAAGAGTTTAAAAAGAAATACATAAGTGAAATTTATATAGAAGAGAAGCGTAGAGAATTTTTATACTTGAGACAAAGACAATCATTTGTGTTTGAATATGAGAGGCAGTTTGTTTGCCTCAATAAGTATTCTTCGGAGTTAGTTTCAACTGAGGAAGAGAAGTATAAACGGTTTGAATAGTCAGATCCGAGTATATTTAGTGGCCATGAAGATTAAAGAGTTTTCCACTCTTATTAATGCTACAGCTTCCATAGAAAATGAGATTAAACAAGAGCAGGAAAGAAGGAAACAACCAAATAAGGGATTTTCTAGTGAACAACAACAGGGTGGCCAGAAAAGATAAAGAGGTACTCAATCTCAAACTCAAGGGTCTAGCAGAAAAAGTGGAGCTAGTTTTCAGAGGTCTAGAGGTGGTAGGTTTAGAGTTGCTACAGACTCATCTTCAATGGTAGTTACTACACTTTATTAATATTGTGGCAAGGGTCATGTAAGTGAAGATTGATGGTATCAAAAAGGGCTTATTTGAAGTATGGTTCTTTAGAGTATAAAATTAGAGATTGTCCCTTGATGAAAGAATCTAAAGTTAGGAAGGGCAAAGTTCACTGCAGAGGTCTCAGTCAGGCCGTAGGTCAGGTAGAGGTGGTTGACCCAATGTTAGTCAGCAGAGAGGGTCTGAAACAATGGGTAGACCTCAGACTAGGCGTAGTGCTCCAGCTAGGGCTTATGCCATGAGAGTAGTGGAGGACCAGGATACTCCTGATGTTGTAGTTGGTAAATTCTCTTTACTTGGTCTTGATGTGTATGCATTGTTAGATCCTAGTTCTATACATTCTTATATATGTATAACTATAGCTTCGGGGAAGAAAATGTGTATTAATAAGCTTGATTATAAAATAGAATTTACTAATCCCTTAGGCCATAGTGTGATGGTAAATAAAATATATCAAAATTGTCCAATTAGAGTTCATGATATAGAACTTCCTGCTGATTTGATTGAACTTCCATTCTATGATTTTGATATGATCGTGGGAATGGATTGATTGTCCCGACATCAAGCAATTATGGATTGTTGTAATAAGGTTGTGATTTTTAAGATTTCAAATTATGGTGAAATTATGGTTCGAGGAGAAAAACAATTTTATCCTTCGAGTTTGATTTCTGCAGTAAAAGCTAGAAGGTTGATTAGGAAGAAGTGTGAAGCTTACCTTGCTTATATTATTGATACACGACATTCAAGCAAGGCTTTAGGAGACATACCTACAGTGTGTGAGTTTTTGGATGTTTTTCTGAAAGAATTACCTGGTGCACAACCAAAGAGGGAGGTAGAATTTGTAATTGATGTAGTTCTAGATACAACACCAATTTCTATTCCATCTTATATAATGGCACCTTCGAAGTTAAAAGAATTAAAAGTGCAACTTTAAGAATTACTTGATAAGGGTTTTATTAGACCTAGTGTATCACCTTGGGGAGCACCTGTTTTATTTATGAAGAAAAAAGATAGTACCCTAAGATTGTGTATAGATTATCAACAGTTGAATAAGGTGACTATTAAAAATAAGTATCCGTTACCTAGGATTGATGACTTGTTTGATCAATTGAAGGGAGTAGGTGTTTTCTTTAAGATTGACCTTATATTAGGCTATTATCATATGAAAGTTAAAGAAGTAGATATTCCAAAGACAGCTTTCAGAACTCGATATGGGCATTATGAATTTTTGATTATGCCCTTTGGTTTGGCTAATGCTACAACAACTTTTGTGGACTTGATGAATCGAGTCTTTAAACCTTATTTAGACCAATTTGTAGTTATTTTTACTAATTATATTAGTCTATTCCAAAAATAAGGAGGACCATGACAAACATTTGAGAATTATACTACAAACATTGAGGGAGAATAAGTTGTATGCTAAATTATCAAAATGTGAATTTTGGTCAACAGAAGTGGCATTTCTAGGTCATGTTATATCAACTAATGCTATCCGTGTAGGTCCTATCAAAATTGAAATTATTTTAAATTGGAAATCACCAACGAATATAACAGAAGTTCGGAGTTTTCTTGGATTAGCTGGTTACTATAGAAGATTTGTGCAAGGGTTTTTGAAGATAGCACTTCCTTTAGCTAAGCTCCTTAGGAAAGAAACTAAATTTGAGTGGGATGATCAATGTCAGGCTAGTTTTGAACAATTGAAAGCTAGGTTGACTGAAGTGCCTATATTGATACAACCAACCCCAGGTAAAGGTTATGTGATTTACAGTGATGCTTCTCATCAGGGACTCGGTTGTGTATTGATGCAAGAAGGTAAGGTAATTGGTTATGCCTCTAGGGAATTTAAATATCATGAATTAAATTATCCCACACATGATTTAGAATTGGCTGCTATTGTATTTGCCCTTAAGATCTAACGAAATTATTTATATAGTGAAAGGTGTTATATTTTCACTGATCATAAAAGTTTGAAATATTTGCCAACGTAAAAAAACTCAATTTAAGGCATAAGAGATGGATAGAATTGATTAAAGATTATGATTACATCATCAACTATCATCCTGAAAAAGTTAACGTGGTAGCTGATGCTTTAAGTCGAAAGACGTTGTTAGGTATGTTGTGTGTAAATTATTATATAAAGATATACTTATATGTATTTTTGAGTTAAATAAATTAAATTATATAATATGTTGTGTTAGCAGAGTTGAGGGTTGAACCAACTATACATCAAAAAAGTGATAGAAGCTCAAAAACAAGATAAAAAATTATTGAAAGTGTTAGAACAAGTGTATAAAGATGAAAAGACAGATTATGTTATTTTAGAAGATGATGGATTGTATTATAGAAACCAATTATGTGTACTTAATGTGAAGGAACGAAAGAACTATATTCTTGGTAAAGCTCATAATACTACTTATACTGTACATCCTGGAAGCAATAAGATATTTCAGGATTTGAAGTCTCGTTATTGGTGGCCTAGTATGAAGAGAGATATTAAAGAATATGTGACTCGATATTTAGTGTGTCAACAAATCAAAGCAGAGCATCAAGTTCCATCGGATCTTTTGTAACCTATATCAATACCAAAATGGAAGTGGGATAGAATTACCATGGATTTTGTGGCTGGTCTTCCAAATACCCAAAAGAAACATGATGTAATTTGGGTGATTGTTGATCAGTTAACCAAATCTGCTCATTTTCTTCCAGTTTGAATTGACTACTCATTAGATAAACTTGTTGAATTGTATATTAATGAGATGGTTGGACTTTATGGAGTGCTGATGTCCATTATTTCAGATTGGGATCTACGTTTTACTTCAAGATTTTGGGAAAGTTTTCAAAAAGCATTAGGTACTCAACATCATTTTAGTACTGCATTTCATCCATAAACTGATGATCAATCAGAAAGGGTGATACAAGTACTTGAGGATATACTTAGAAGTTGTGTAATTGAGTTTGAAGGTAGCTGGGATAGATATGTATCTTTAGTAGAATCTGCCTATAACAATGGTTATCAGATGAGTATTGGAATGGCTCCATATGAAGCATTATACTAAAGGAAATATATAACTCCATTATGTTGGGTGGAATTGAATGATAGCAAATTTGCAGAGCCTGATCTCATAAGGCAAGCTGAAGATAAAGTGAAGTTTATAAAGGATCGACAGAAAATTGCAGTGGATAGGAAAAAATTATATGCAGATTTAAAAAGGCGGGACATTGAGTATAGTGTGGGAGATAAGGTATTTTTGAAAGTGTCGCAGTAGAAGAAAGTTCTTCATTTTAGAAAGAAAGGAAAGCTAAGCCCTAGATTTATTGGATCATATGAAGTCCTTGAGCTGCAGGTCCAGTAGCCTATCGATTAGTTTTATCTCCTGAATTAACTAAGATTCACAACGTATTTCATGAATCGATTCTTAGATGATACAGGTCAGATCACTCACATGTGATTCAAATGAAGTCCATTGAAATTTAGCCAGATTTGAGTTTTGAAGAAGAACCAGTGGCTATATTAGCTTATGAAGTAAAGAAATTGCGTAATAAACGTATTCATTTAGTTAAAGTATTGTGGAAAAATCATTCGATAGAGGAAGCTACTTGGGAAAGCGAAAAGATAATGAAACAGCAATACCCTCAATTATTCCAAGTGTCTATAACAGGTAAATTACGAGGACAAAATTTTTTTAGTGGGGGAGAATTATAATATTTAAAATTTTAAACAGTGAATTTTTAACTAATATTAATAATTGACAGTGTATAGTGATAAAAGTGATCTGGATAAATGCTATAAGTAGAAAATAGTAGATTTTAAAATTTACTGAAAAAATTATTTTTACGGTTTAACAGGACTACAAATTGAATTAGAATCAAAGGTTAAAAAAAGATAGTATACATAGTTAAAATGAGATTGCCCACACTAGATTAAACTTATTTTATGTACATGTGTATATAGCCTAGAATTTTCTTTTTTCTTCTTTTCTTTCACCATCATCCACGCCATCTACCATCACCATCTTCTCTATTTTCTTCCTCCTTTCATCAACTTAATCAAGAATTAAGGGAAATCCATCTTTTGTTATAAATTTTTAAGAGAATTAGCTAGAGTAGGTGATATTAACAACAAGTGATCAAAGAAAAGAGAGAAAAGAGAAGGGAAGAGGGATTTTTGAAGAGATATGTGCTTATGTATTTTAATTTACAAATATTTATTTTTCTTTGAGTTTTAATGTTTAAATTAGTTGATTGGGTCATTTAGAATGAGATATTTCTTAAATATTGGATAAATGAATTGTTGTGTGATATATGTAGGAATTGAAGTCGTTGATGTTGTTTTTCTTAATTTTGAGTGATGATTGTGAAAGTTGTTGATTAGATCATTTGTTAAAGACTTGATTAATTAAAATTTTAGTAAGTTATTAGAAATAAATTCTTTTTATACCAAAATTTTGGCTTTGATATATTTTTAACTTAGATCTTCAATATGTTTGTCTTTTATGAAGTTAAAAGTGCAGAATATATGATTTTGGGATGCCACAGGCATGGCTTAAAGGTGCCATGGGTGTGGTATCAAAGTCAGGGCTGTTAGAGGAATAATTACTCTGAAAACAAACCCAAAACCAATGCCACGAGTGTGACAACTGAGTGTCATGACCGTGGGGTTGAAAGTGAGGTTGTTTCTTTAAAAATTTTGATAAAACAAAGTCATTCTGAATGCCATGGCCGTGGGCGTTGAAGGCCATGACTGTGGGGGTCTACAAAGACACTTGACAACTTTATTTTGTATCCCATGGGCGTGGAGTTGAGATGCCATGGTCGTGGGGTACCTGAATGATGCTTTTGGCTTGTATTTTGTGATATATGGGTCTAGTATGAGGCTAATATGTTTATGTTTTTTACTTTTGTGTTGAGAATTCATTTGTATGTATTAAAAGTATGAAAAAAGTGATAAACTTTGGATATGTGACAAATATATATAATACTAAATGTTGATAAAAGTATTATTCCATTGAAATGATATACACAATTCAGTGTTAACTACAAACTAATGAATTGCCTAATTATACTGATTTTAGATCTAGCTTGGGATTGAATGGCTAGTTAGAGGGAGGATATTCATATTGACAGTGGGCACATCCTGCCATTTATAGACACATTGTGTATCTAGTGACAGTGGCCATATTTGCCATTATTGGGCATTCGGCCATATCATTGAGATTGGGCATTAAATTACCAACAGTGACCCATTATCCAAATTTCCGAGTTCAGTGTGAATGGGCAAATTTAAAAAGATTATCTATATTGAAAATAACATGTTATGTGGTTATTGTTAAACTAATCAAGTTCTAAATCTAATCATGTTCAATATTTTATATTTAAATGAATTTATCAATTTTATTAAGTAATGTTCTAAAGTGATAATTTCTATTTGTTTGTAAATTTTTCTATGTATAGCCTCTTTTCTTTCAATTTCTTATATATTATAAATAGATAAGCAACACTAAGCTTTGCTTAAAGTGTTAGAATTATTTTTTAATGTATAGATCAAACCAGAAGAGTTGAGACTGCAGAGTGAGAGATATATGTTCTTTATCAATTGCATCATAAAGGTTCAACAAGCAATATTATAAATATTGTAATTTATATGGTTCACATATCAATACTTTATAATTTTGGATAACAATTGTACAAATTTGAGGGTGGTAGAAGATTTATATTAATGTTCACAATGTAAGTTAATAATATGAAATTTTGTAAATTAAACAAATATATGTATGTATTATAGGTATGGAAAATAATAATATCATATGAATTTATTTTGGGATTTACTAAATATATTATCTTTATAGATTAGTTATGTGTTCATGTGACATCTCCTATACAGTTAAATGTATGGACTATGTAGGGGGTGTTACACTCATCATCAACTGGTAATAAAGAACCCATTAAATGATGATTTTGCTCATATAATCTAAAAAATATTAGGACCGAGTCTTTTTATTTATGTCATGGTTAATTTTACCACCAGTTGATGTAAAAGCAAACATAGAATTATAAATTCTAATATTTTCTCGAAACTTTTGAGATATAGGCCCACATGTATAATCTAAAAGAGATTTTAATAAAAGTGGTGGCTCTTTCAATCTAGACAGATAAATCATCCAATATATAGTAAAATTTGGATTACTTCTATTAACAGTTCTTTTAAGAGCTTCAAATCGCCAAAATAATACCTCACAATGTGGGCATTCATAATTAGGAGATTTTAAATAAGAATATGATTCTTCAAAGTTATTTTCATCGCTCGTAAGAGACATTGTCAAAGTTGATGTTGAATTGAAATCGGAAATTATTTAATCTATTCTTCTTTTCCTTCGATTTATATGTCCTACAATAAAATTTTGATATTTTTATATTGATGTCTATTCATATATAAGTAGCATATAATTGAAATATAATATGTATAGAACTATATATTTTTATATAGAAAATAATAATTTCTTAAAATTAGTAAATCATAATTTAAATTTTTTGATTTTTAAAATTTTTTTGGAAATGTAAGTACATTCATAAACAATATTTTGTTTTTAAACTAAAATAATTTGTTGAAAAAATTAAATACCTTGTTGAAGTCATATGATAAATAATAGTTATTTAAAGGACCACTCACATCCCGATGAAATAAATGATAAGACTCCATGGAATATGTACTTCAAAAAATTAAAAATAGAGTAACTAAATAAGTCTATAGTGAATTATATACACATTTAAAAACATGATAAAAATAATATTTTAGAAATTTGAAATTAATATAGCAGAAAGAAGTGAAATTTCAATATTTTCTCATAGTAAATTTTTTTTATTACTGAATAATACGTGAAAGCCACAAATGATGAATATAGTAGCAAAGTATAAATGAAAATAGAAAATACTATTTTATAATATATAGACATTTTAAACCGAAGAAAAATTGATAATAGCTAAGATAAACTTTATTTCATTAAACATTTTAACTAACTTTTCGCATTAATTTTCTAGTAACCTATAATGATGAATTATCTTTGGAGAATGTTTAGAATAAAATTTATTAAATGGTTTTTACTAATGTTACTTTTATTTGGTGCTTTAAATTTTTGTAAAATTTAATTCCTATTCATATAACAGAATAAAAAAATTCTCATAGCTCAAACTCTTAAAATTATGATAAATTAATTATACTACAGTAAAGATATAGGAAAAAAATTATAATGAAAGTTTCTAAAATTTTAGAAAAGCAATAAAAATTTATAATAACTAAATATAACAAGTTAGAATTTAAAATGTGAAAATATAATATTAATCGTCAATAAATATATAGGACTGTAGATAGATAAAATAGAATTTCAAAATTAAATCAACTAATAATATCAACATAAATAGAATAACTGAAAATAACATTCTAAAGGTAAAATAACTAACAATTCAACTTCAACAATATCATAAACTCTATACAAATAAAATATCATTCTAAAATTAAACAATTAATAACTCTACATGAGCAAAATAACTGGAAAAAAATATTGCTAAAATGAAATAATAAACAACTCAACATAAACAATATAGATTTTTAAAGATGAAATAGTTTACTGTTTTTCCAATCATATTCATATAGAGTTTCATGCATTTAAAAACAATTCAAATTATTGTTATGCAAAAATTAATTTCTTAAATATTTTTTTTGTTCAATTACTTACCGTAATAAAAATATAAATCCGAGCAAATGATTTCCAAACAGTCTCTTGCTTTGATTATTCTTTTGTTATTAACTTATCCTGCATAATTATGTAATATTTATAAATTAAATCAAGTATAATAATAAATATAATAGAAGTAATAAATTTAAAATGAATTAACGTGATTCATTTTGATTTTGCAATTATTTTAAATTATTTATTTTTCATTGATTTATTATTCATTTGTGGAATAACACATTTTTTCATCCTTGAAATTTAGGTCAGATGTAAATTAAGTCCATCAACTTTTGTTTGGTAAAATTGAGCCTCTCAATTATGTAAATTAGTGAACATGAGACTTTTTTTAACAGATGTTAAATGTGTGTTTTCACGAGCTATCAATCGAGGGGCACAATATTACAAAATAAAAGTTTACATGCTTAATATATATATATATAACACATAAAATTCAGTGGCCAAAAAATACATTATTACTTACTTTTTCATTAAAATACATCGTTTTACTTTAACAACCACTTAATTTTGATGGCGTGTGAAAACATGTGTTTAATGCATGTTAAGAAAGGGTTCAATTTTACCAACTTGCATAGTTGAGGGGCTCAATTTTACTCAACAAAGATTGAGAGGCTTAATTTACATCTGACCTAAAGTTCAAGGATGAAAAAATATGTTTTTCCTTTATTTATTTGTTGTTTACTTGCATCAATGATTAAAATTTTATTTTTAAAAAAAATAAAAAAATATGAAAGGTATATTTGATATTTTACTATAATATAAATAGTATTTCTTACTTCACTTTTAAATTATAGAATAGATAGATTAGAAAAAAACCATCGCATTTCTTTGGGATATCTATTTATTTTTATTATTGATATTTACTTTCACAAACTTACTTCATTGCTAACCTTTCATTCTGTTTTAGTTTTTTGCATCCCATTTCTGAAAATTGACATATATTATTTTGTCACACCTTATATATTTTACTTATCATCATCCTATTGAATTTCATAAATCATATTAAGAAAACTATTAAAACGTACGAATAATATGAAATACATAGAAAATACTTTACTTATTAAGTATAGAAATTAAGTTAAACTTTATTATTTTTTATGTATAATATTAAACAAAGATAACTACATATTTATATATAATAAAAAAGTATTCAGAAGTTATCAGTAATTATACATAGTAAAAACTGAGTTTTCTCAACCTATGTTAAAAGAGACAAACATAATTATTTTATAATAGTTATATAGATATAGTTGATAAATTGAAGTATTATTTTAGCATTAATTGTTATCTTATTTTCTTATGATATATGTACTCTCTAATTGTTAAAAAAATTATCATACCAAATATTTTAATAAAATATTTAAACTAACAAAGGGAAAAAATCAAATTTAAAAAATTTATTATTATATTAAAATATATAGAGGTAATTTCATAGTATTAATAAATGTATTCTACATTCACATTACTTTAACATATTTTTCTTTATTATATAAAAAACAAATTTTTCTTTAAAAATATTCTCAAATAATTATATTTTTTTTAATTTTTGATCAAACATGAATTTATAATGAATTATTATAAATTATTATTATAAATGAATTATTATTCATTTATTTACTATTTACTTACATCAATTACTTAACTTCTTATGCTAATTTTATTTTTAAAAAATTAAAATTTTAACACTTTTTTAATATTTATTAAATTATGGTCTTACTTTAAAAAAATACAAATAAAATTCATTTAAAAAACTTGTTATTAGATATATTTACTTATTTATTTATTGCAGACATTCTTTTTCTCAAATTTGATCTCATTTATTGCAATTTTTTTTTTGCAAAATTATGCAATATTTATAAATTAATTCAAGTCTTTTGTTGTCATTTAGAGCCAAGTCAAATATAAAATTACAAACTTAATAAAAAATAAATTATTAAAATTCCAAAAAAAGTTAATTTTTGAAAAGTTAAAACTTGTTAAAGCCTATAACAAATATTCACTAAAATTATTTTCAATGCAAAAATTTCAGATGCAAAATTTATAATTTGTATAAACAAAATTTTCATTTGCTATAAATGAGAATGGAAAAATGAAAAGTAATAGTAATATAATAACATCAAAATTTTTATTTGCAGATAAGTGAAAAAATTTCATAAAAATCAAGTAAAATTAAAGCTAACCTCTAAAAATAATTGACTGTAGGCATGGGGTTCTTCCTTCTTTATTTTGAGATTCAGATTTATAAGCGAAGGGGAAATAGATGATTTGAGGTTCACAGAATCTTTGTATCTAGTTTGTTCTAAAATAATATTTTACCAATTCATAAAAAAGAAATAAAAGTTCCTATAATAATTTATGTAAGGAAGAAAAGTCAGAATTTGTCTTCCACTAATTAACTTTTTCCAATAATATTGTTTAATCTATTCAGTAACTTTCAGAAAACAAAAATAATACAAACAAAATTTAGTTTAAAAAATATTAAAGTCATATTTAGCATCTTACTATAACTACTTGCATCTTAAAGAACCTCTTATACTAAACTTTCAAAAGAAAATTAATGCAAACAAAATTTAGATTAAAAAAAATACAAAGGGCATATATGATATATTACTGTAGCATGAATAATATTTTCAAAAAAAGCTGAAATGTGTCGTCCACTAATCAATTTTCTCCAATAATATTGTTTAATCTATTTATTAACTTTCAGAAAAAATACAAATAAAATTTAGTTTAAAAAATATAAAAGATATATTTAGTATCTGACTGTAATTACTTGTATTAATTATTGAAGAACCTCTTATATTAACTTTCAAAAGAAAATTAATACAAATAAAATTTTGATTATAAAATATAAAGGACATAAATAATATATTACCGTAGCATGAATAATATTTCTTGCTTTATTTTTAAATTGTAGAATAGATTTGTGATATTTATTTAAATTTAAATTTATTTAATGTTATGATATAAGAATTTATTTTTTATTACGTAATATATTAATAAAAGTCTACAAAAAGAAGTTTTATATATATTATAAAGTACGTGAAATAAAAGAATGAAATATTATTTAATATTCTCTGATATTCTCTTTAAATTTTCTAATTTTGTTATTATCCTTGTAATACTTCATATATTTTATTTATTTTATAACACGGATATATTTATTTAATTATAAAAATTACTTTTAGTTATTTTTAAAATGGAAAATAGAGACTTCTAAAAACGTTGTAGTTTGTTTCCCATTATGATTCAAACTATTTTTTATTTTTATTTTGTTATACTTCAATTATTTAAAAAGAAAATTATTTAACTAAAAAATTATTTAACTATTATATAAAGAATAAAAATTAGAAAACAACATTAACTAAACATGTTTTTTAATTTTTCATTTGAAAAATAATTAGAAATAAAAATTACAAATATTAGGAAACATAAAAAAATAAAACATAAAAATAGAAAATATTTTCAACAACTACATATCCCTTAATAGTTGTTTTTAAAGCATTCCGACTGCAACCTTTTATTTTTCCAAGAGAGTTATCTATTTTTTCAATATAAAAATTTTCATGATAAGAATATTTTGGAATTTAACTTAGAAAATATGTCTTTATAAAATATTAATATATTTTAGACTTCAATAATCTTAAATGAACTCTTTTTCAGTGTTAATGGTTAAACCCTAAAAAAAGTTCATTTAAGATTAATTAAGTCTAAAATGTATTAATCTTTTATAAAAACCTTATTTTTTAGGTTAAATCCAGAAATATTCTTACCATGAAAATTTGTGTATTGAAAAATAGATGACTCTCTTGGAAAAAGAAAAGGTTGCGGTTGGAAAGAGAGGAGAGATGAGATAATAAACTGGTGAGAACCTTAACTGACACCCCTTGTCAAATTTCAACCTCAACTCAGCCACCAAACACACAGACCGTACTCCCATACTCGTTTCACTTCCAAACCCAAACCCCCGGCCACAGGAACTGAATGGAGAAAGTGTTTTGTATCAGTGTTCATAGATTTTCTGCCCCTCAACATAATTGCTCAAGATATGCATCCCCACTTCAGTAGATATAAGAGGCCTTTTGAAATTTTTATATTGAGTAAATTGAGGAGAGGCTCTTCATACAAATATGGTTTCTTAAGATACAAGAATCTTAATGAAGCATTGAATGCTATTGATGATCTAAATGGCTCTCTTCTGTTTAATCAGAAAATTCTGGTAAAACTAGCAGATAACTACAACATGGGCCATAGGGGAAAAACCTTAGTTTTTTCATCAAGACGTGCTACACCTCCCAACCAAAACTTGGACCCAAAGAGGCATCAATCGTTTTCAATCAAACATAAGGGCAAGAACATAATTAATCCAGAGTTCAACAGGTGCAGCTTTTCCTTCACGTCCGAAGAGGTTGACTGCAACGGGCCTCGAAGTGGCATTGTTGGTGAATTAATATCTACTGAACATCTTTTGGGGTTAGAGGACTTCTTCATTGAAAATAGTTTTCAACCTTGCAAACTCTCCTCCATGGGGGGTAGGCTTGTGTTTATACTCTTTAAAACTATAGAAACTGCTGTCAAAGTAATTTCACAAGGTTCTGAATGGCTGTGTCATAGATTCAAATTCTTTAAACAATGGGAACCGAGGGATGTAGCTTTTGACAGATTGGTCTGGTTGAGATGTGAATACCTTCCAATCCATGCCTGGGACCATAACTTCTTTTCTAAAATCTCATGCAAATGGGACACCTTCATTCTATCTGATGAGGACACTCAAAAGAGAAATCATTTTGATGTTGCCAATTTCCTTATCTCTACTTCACTCAAACAATACATCTCAAAAACTATTACAGTCAACATTGAGGGAGTATGTTTTGAAATTAAAATCTCAGAAGACCATTGCTCATCACCGAGTCTTCTCCAAAAAGCATTTTTCGATGATGAGCCATGCAAGAAAAGACGCATACCAGCTGCACGTCAGAACAAAACACAAAGAATCCCATCCCTCACTCCTACGCACATGTTTTCCCCACTATCTAGGAAAATATATCAACCGCTTCTCCTTGGTCCCTTGACCCTGAACCATCCTATGCACAGGTTGTTAAGTTCAACCTCAGAAACAATAGTTGTTCTAAAACTTGTGCCCATACCTCTGATGCAATCCCACCAAAAGCTGGCCTCACTTCCCCGACCAGCTGTAACACCAATTTAATTATTCATCCTCCTCCACCCCTTGCCAAAGACAACCATCAAGCCCATTCAGAGCCCATTACCTCAAAGCCTCCTATCACACTTTCTAAAGCCCAACCATCCCTCTCTGGGCCTGCTGCTTCGGCTTATTTTTTCAATGACAAGTCCAACAAAATAAGAAATGAAGAGATGGAACCTGAACCTCTCTCAGGTGTTGTTGAAGAGGTTAACCCAGACCTGAATTATGATGTCATTGATGATATCCTGGGCAAAGACAACCGTGGGAAAAAGAAAAAAACAAGGAGACCAAAACCCCTTGCTTTGTCCACCACAAGGAATAGGAGAACAAAGAAGGTTGAGCCCCCCCTTTACCACCATCAGAACCCGTAGAGCATGACAATTCCATCATGGATAGCAGCATTGGCAACATGAATAGAATCATTTCATCAAACACCGATGGGGCTGCTCCTGAGAAAGTTGATCGGCCAAATGGCACTCCGCCAAAACCCACAAACGCAGACCCAGTGACCCAAGAAGCTAAGCAAACGTGGCAAATAGGTAACTTTCTGGGACTCTTTACTGATTTAAATAAACCGAGACTATGTGCTCAGTTAGCATACATAATCAGTAAGGAGAAAGAATTCAGGCTACATAACCAAAATGAATATGCTATGCTGGAACATTAGGGGGCCTCGGTGCCTCAACTAAGAAAAAGGCGGTGAAACGGTGAGTCTTAAAGAAAAATATAGATTTCGTGGGTATCATAGAAACCAAACTAAATGATGTCAATAGCTCGGTAATAAGACAGCTATGGGAAGATATGGATGTAGGATGGTATGCTATGAATGCTTCTAATACAGCCGAGGGTATCTTAGCTTACTGGAACAAATCAAACTTTGAAGTCATGAGAACTGAGAAAGCTAGTTGTTGGATTGCGATTGAGGGTAATTGGAAGAACCCAAGCTTCCGATGCACCATCATTATATGGTATGGGTCAAATACTGAGGCTGAGAGAAATGGTGTGTGGACAGAAATATCCACTCTTCAGAACTCTTTTCATCAGCCATGGCTACTAATTGGAGATTTCAATGAGGTACTGAGTAGAGATGAGAGAAGTACTGGCTCATTTTCACACTTTGGTGCTGGAAAATTACATAACCTGATTCAAACTTGTAATCTAATTGAGTTGCCGCTAATTGGAAATAAATATGCCTGGGGAAATCAGAGGTGTTCAAGCAAAATTGATAGAGAATTCATACAACACCCATGGCTAAATCAATTCCCAACAATCAAGCTATGAGCTCTTAATAGAGGTCTGTCTGATGATAATCCTTTATTTCTGGAAGCAAATACTGTTAACTGGTGCCCTAAACCTTTTTGATTCCTTGATTGTTGGCTTTTCCATCCAAATTTTGACAATCTAATTAATGTATGGTGAACCAAGGGAATAATTATATGCTACAACTGTTGTAGCAATAAATGCCTACAACACACCAATCGAATTCTTATACGTAGGCATTTATTGACATTTATTTAATTCTGTTGTAGCAATAAATGCCTACGTGTAAGAATTCTATTGGTGTGTTGTAGGCATTTATTGCTACAACAGTTGTAGCATATAATTATTCGAACCAAGGCTAGCTCCAGATTTGCTCTGTTGAGAAACTTGAAGAAAAAGTTGCAATTCCTAAAGATACAACTTGGAAGATGGAACAAATCAGTGTTAATATTGAGACAGAAATCCTAAACATAGAAGAAAACATAAATGACTTAAACCTCAGGCTAGAATCCAACCCATGATCAGAATCTCTCATTTGCAGGAGGCGACTTTTATGGTATGATTTGTGGCTGAACTGGAAACAAGAGGAGACTTACTGGAGACAACAATCCAGGATAAAATGGTTAAAAGAAGGGGATCGTAATACTCGTTTCTTTCATCTCTCAGCAATAATCAGGAAAAAAAGAAACAACATTAATCTTCTGTCAGTTGATAATTCAGAATTAATCGAGCCGGGTGAAATCAAGAGCGCTATTACAAGCTTCTTCAAATCTTTATACTTAGAGAATATTCCAGATAGACCGCCCATTTCAGGTATGCAATTCAAAAGTCTGACAAACGAGTCTATCCACACACTTAAGGCACCATTAACAGAGACTAAAATTTGGAAGGCAATTCAAAGTTGCGAAGGGGGGTAAATCACCGGATCCTGATGGCTTCAACTTCATTTTCTACAAACTATTCTGGCCACTACTGAAAAAAGATGCCATGACTGCAGTTAATGACTTTGCGAATTTTGGCTCTCTTCCTAAAGGCTTTTGTTCCTCCTTCATTGCTCTAATACCAAACGTTGATGGCGCAACTCAGTTAAAAGATTTTTGACCGATCAGTCTCATTCATGGAATCTATAAAATTATCACCAAAGCCCTTTCTCTTCGCCTCAAACTGGTCATGGAGCAGATCATTGGTGAAAGCCAGGCTGCATTCATTCAAGGAAGGTATATTTTGGATAGTGTCCTTGTGGCAAATGAGGTCATAGACTCTTGTAAGAGATCGAACCTTAAAGGGGCCATCGTAAAACTTGATTTTGAGAAAGCTTTTGATTCTGTTTCTTGGGAATACCTTCTTCAAGTTATGAAAAGTATGGGCTTTGGTTGTAACTGGTTGCGTTGGACAAAGGTATGTTTAACACAAGCCTCTACTGCCATCCTTGTCAATGGCTCACCAATAAAATTTTTTTTCTCTCACAAAGGGTCTTAGGCAAGGCTATCCTCTCTCGCCTTTCTTATACTCTATTGCTGCTGAAGGTTTTTCCATTCTCCTTAAAAAGGCTGTGGATTTGGGTCTCAACGAAGGGATACCTTTACTTGTCAATGGGTTAGCCATTCCATTTCTGCAATATGCCGATGATTCCATCCTCTTCTGTTTCACAAAGTTGGAATATCTAGTCAATTTGAAGAGAATACTCCGATGCTTTGAGATAATATCCGGGATGCACGTCAATTTCAAAAAAAGCATCATAATTGGAATAAATTTAGAAAATAGTTGGTGTGAATCTGGCACGCGACTGCTTGGTTGCTGCGCTTCTACTTTGCCAATAAAATGCCTTGGCATCCCCCTTGGTGCGAACCCAAGAAGGAAATCTACCTGGGAACCAATTGTAATAAAAATTAAAGCAAGATTAGCTACTTGGAAAGCTAGATATTTTTCATTTGTAGGAAGGTTGGCATTAATAAAATTGATATTGAGAAGCTTACCTCTTTACTATTTATCTCTATTCAAAATCCCTACTGGCGTTACAAAGGAAATTTTAAAACTGCAAAGAAACTTCTTCTAGTGCGGTAATGAGGATAAGAAGAAAATTCACACCGTAAATTGGAGGTCATTGAAAAGGCTAAGTCTTTGGAGGGACTACGTGTGAGGTCTATTCTTGATAAAAATAGGGCCCTCCTATTTAAATGGTCACGGAGACTTATAGATGGGAGTAATTCCTTGTGAAAAACAATACTTCAAAGTAAATATGACGAGGATCTACTTACAAATCCAACAATAAATAGGGAAGGTTTTATCATTTGGCAAGACATCACAATATCAGCATTTTCACGCCCTCAATCTTTAACCATCGCTAATAATGGCATTGGCTTTTGGCTTGGACAAGGAAACTACAGACTCAAACTTTGCAACTCTATTTCCGCGCCTATTCTCTCTCTCATTGAACAAAGAAATTTTGATTATTGATGCTGGAGCTTGGAATGGAGATTCTTGGTCATGGAATTTGCTATGGCGAAGATCACTTTTTACTTGGGAATCGAAACTCTTGCAATCTCTCATGGACTTCATCAGCAATATTTCACCTAAAATGGATGCGGTTGACAAGATTATATGGCATTTCAACACAAAATGGTTCATTCATAGTTAAGTCATTTTGCAATCAACTGGAAATGGCAGAACACACCCAGTCACATACTCTCTTGCCAAAGATATAGCGTAATTTGTCCCCTCTCAAAATAAAATTTTTTTCTTGGATGCTACTTCAAGGTAAGATAAACTTGAAAGTTAGACTGGCAAGTCTAGGCCTACTGAACTCTGAAAGCAATTTATGCCCTCTTTGTAATACTTCATATGAGAAAATCGAGCACTTGTTCTTGCACTGCCCAATTTCATGGAATTTGTGGTGCCAACTATTCTACTGGTGGAGAGTGGAATGAATTGTACCTGGATCAGTCACATCGTTATATATTTCTTGGGATTCTTTCGCAACAGATAAATTTCAAAAGAAGTTCTGGTGCTCAATATTCTTCTCTGCTACTTAGACCAGCTGGCTCGAAAGAAACAAGGTTGTCTTTAAAAACCAAACCTTATGGAGGGGAAATTGTTAGATATTACTCTGTTTCGAGCAGCCTCTTGGATCAACATTTTGGAACCATCATTCCCTTATGACTATAATCTACTGCTAGAATATGCTCAATGTGTAAAGAAATGGGAAAGGATAAATGTCTCAATAATTCTTTCCATTTGGCAACCTCCCCCGACTTTTAAATGGAATGTCGATGGATTAGCCTATGGAAAGCCTGGACAAGCAGGCATTTGAGGTGTCCTAAGGGGCGAATCATGAAATTCTTTATAAAATAAAAGGCTTCATGTAACACCCCGATACTCCATATAAGTACTATACATACACCGGGTATACATACAGTAAATATATAAAGTATAAGGACGTCATTTTTTTTTTTACATTTTTAAAACCTTTCATATAGTTCAAAACACAATACATAAATTTAAAGAACATTTACCAAATCATTATACTTTTACTGATCTTATAAATATATAAAAGTCTTATCTTTATCAAAACTTCATTTATACATATACATACACTCTTGTCAGAAATACATAATAATTAAGAATTATACATGTATGCATTATCCTCTAGTTGGTCTCGATAAACTCTTACTCTTCTCGTGGCATACGCAAGTCTCCATATCTTCCACCTAGACACCTGCGCGATTATACATCCGCGCTAAGCCCGAGAGCTTAGTAGTACAAATAAATATTAAAATATACTTTACAAAAGAATCGTACCTCATATTTTTAGCATCATGTTTTATTGTTTTCTTATCCTGTTCTTCCTTTCTTAGTGCATTCTTCATATACTCCCACTAATCTCATAGATTATATACATATTTACATAAACACTCATAAAACAATACTTACCATTGCTACCTCATATACTTATCACATATCATATAATATTCCATAATCATATATCTCAACATAACTTCTTAAAATCAAATCTCTTTTCAATAACTCATTTATACAATATTATCATGCCATACTTCATAACCTTACATCTCATTACACCATTCTATTAAATCATTACTCACAATTCAATATTCATGAATCACATATTCAACAAAGGCAATCATTATATCATTCAATTGAATCATTATCCGCAATCCATTATTAATATTCACACTTAGCATATCAATATACACATTTCACATCATAATTCATAATACACATTTCACATCATAATTCATAACATTGTTTAATTCACAATGCACCAACCATAACATATCACCAACACTCACAATCAATATATCGATACACACATTACACAACATACACTATAGCATTATTTTGTTCATAGTTCACCAATCATGAATCACATTGTCAACAAAGTCAACCATATATCGCATTACTCATTTATTTCAAAATTTGTATATCATATTGACAACAAAGACAGACTCGGGCCCAAACTATACTAATATGCCATTCAATTTTCAGAGTAATGCTTTGGTTCAATAATCACATTTATCATTATCATAGACCCAACTAGGCTTCAAGGATTAGGTTCAACCAAGCTTCAAGGGGAGCAAAGCATGCTAAGCTTCAACCCAACTTGGCTTCAAGAACCAATCCAACCTAGCTTCAAGGGTGGTAACATCTCAATTAGGCTTCAAGGATTCAATCCAACCTAACTTCAAGAGATTGTTACACTTATTAGGCATGCCACCAACAACAAACTCTGAAAATGGAATAACATATTAGTCACACAACTCATTTATCAATTTATTCACAATTGAATTATCATAACCAATAACAATGGCTCACATCTCATTTGAATCATCATAGCCAATAACAATGGCTTCACATCTCATTTGAATCATCATAGCCAATAACAATGGCTTCACATCATATTTTATCTCAATTCACATTATACACTTTATCATCCAAGCATACATAATCAATTACTTTGCACTTGTATCTTAAATTCAGTGTCATATAAACCATATGTTCATTTATTTCATTTTGATCATTATTAGCAACCATGATACTATCACATTTCACCATTTCTCAAGGCACATTTGCACCATTCATTATCAAAACATTTATCCTCACAACTCACATTGCACATATCTTTTTTTTTGGATCATCCTTATAGCTTTCACACTATATATATATATAACAACATTATTCACATTGTATTAACAATATAATAATCTACTTAACATTGTTTTAAGTTCCAAAATCATATAAAAGAATGAGTCTAGGTAAATTTGTACTTACCTCAAGAGCTACTCCCATCAAGCTATACATACTCAATTACTTCATCATATCTTTCCCATTTTACCTATAACATCATCAATATCATCAAATGTATGTTCCACATATATTTGTTTAAATCATTCTTTGTTTTCAAAATGTTTATGTTTAGGTTTAGGCACAACAAGACCTTTGAAGAATCAAAATAATGTGAGAAAAGTTAAGAACCATCACAATAACTAACACCCTCAAGGGACACGGCCAAGCTTGTGGCCGTGTCTCTCAACACCAATTCAAGCAGAAGCAGACACGGGCAGGGGACACGGCCGTGTCTCTCAACCAAACTCAAGCAGTAGCAAACATGGGCAAGGGACACGGCCAAGCCTGTGGCCGTGTCTCTCCCTAAACTCAACCAACACGGCCAAACTTCCCTCAACTTGGCCGTGTCTCTCAAAAACATTAAGTCTTGGCCGTGTTCCTTTCTTATTTTGGCCGTGTCACTCAAGAACAAAACCCTAATTGTGGCCAAAACACTTCTAGTTACATTTAAACACATCATACATAACATAAACTCATTCAAATGGAGGTAATCAAAGTCATTAACACCTATTTTGCATGTTTAACACAATAATCACAATTAACCATACATTTAATCATTCATCACTTCAAAACCCTAAAACCAAATTCACTCTTGATCTTCCACTTTCAACCTCCACATATCTTACCATCTTCACAACCAAACTAACACCAATTTCCTTCTTTTAACTTACAATCAATATTAACACTTGTAAACACCTATCAAACACACCAAATCACCACATCAACAAATCACAATTCATCTTAGACACAACTTCAAATTTAACAAAGGGAAACAAGAGAGTACTTACCAAATAATGAAATTCCTTGAAATTTCAACTTGATTACTTGAAATCTCTATCAACCTTTGAGCTAAGAACTTCAAAACCTTGCTTTGCTCTTTTGCTTTCCCTTGTTTTTGGTGAGCCGGCCAACACAATAAAGAAGAAGAAGAAATGATGATGAAAACACAAAGTCAAGCACTCATTAAATACTCATCCAAAAGAAAGTTACTATAATACCCTCATACACATTTTAATTCTCTTTATAATTTCTTGCCCATTTTGGTAATTTCACACTTAACAATCTAAATATCTTCTTCCCTTGACTAAGCACTTTGACTTGAATATATGTTATATATATTGCCATATACCCAACATATACACTTTCTCCATACATTGCTTTCTTTCCAAACAACACATAACCATTCTCTCTCAAATTCTTTTAACATTCAAATAAACCATACTCAAATACACCACTTATCAAATACACATTCAATTCAATAATAACAATATTATCACAACTTCTAAGGCACACTTTGGGATATTACACTTCATCAACTCCTTCTTTCATGTATCCTTCCTGCATGTTTTGAGAGAATCAAATTCAGTGGCGGATAGCCTTGCCAAGTCAGGAGTAGCAAGAAATGTTGAGTTACTGGCATGGCTTTGAATTGTAATTTTCGCACGACTAGTCAATTGGAAAACCCCCTCAATTACCAGTGTTTATCCATGGTAATTTGCTTTTTCTAATGGATGAACGAGGTACAACTTCAACTTAAATGCTTATATAATTGTGTTGTTATCCATCTTGACTGTAATTGGATGTATGCAACCTCGCTTCTCACCTCTAACTCCACAGACCATTTGCCTCTCACCTCTTTGTTGTGCCCGCTTGGTTATCAGAGTATACAGAGGTTAGTGCAGTTTGCCAAGGCTCCTGGAAGTATAATTGTTTGATCAAGATGTTTTATGTCAAATGGTTTGCTGTGAGATATCTACCCATGATTCTGGGGTTCTGCAACTTTTAAAGCTCACTATGCTAGTTGATTAATGCTACTTCAGTAGCTGTTATTCACAGCAAGTTCTTCTTGTTGGTATACTCCTGTCGTTGACCCTTCTGATATGGAAATCCAGTCTAGTTTAGGCTACATTTCTGCAGCTAGAATCAAGAAATTAAGTGCTTTCATGCTGTATTAGTTGAGCCTCCTCTTGGCTATAACTTTCAGATCATTTGGCTGGATCTACTAAAATTTGTTCTATCTTTGCTGCCACATTACGTCAGTGCTAATTTTGCTGGGTTGTAACACTGATGGGTTTAGTATTTTTCTTAGATATTTTGTGAGCCATTGGAATCCTATGTTCCATTAACCCAAGTTTTTCCTCTGTGATTCTAATAATAAATAATAAATACATACTTCAATAAAAAAAAACCCTAAAAAACTTTTATCTTTTCTCTCTCTCTCCTTTCCTTTTCTCTTTTTTTCTTCCATCGCAGATCTCCTCTAATTTTTTTTCCTTTGATTTTAAAATCCAAAACTCCATTTCTCTCTAACTTCAACTCCTCTTTTCTTTCATTCACTGCTCATTCAAACTTCTCTAACATAAAATATCGGTAAGTTATATTTTTTTCTTTTAAACTCAAGTTTTGCAAGGAAATGGAAGATTTTAAAAATTGAATGCATGTATTTTTTAAATTCATATAAGGAAATGAGTGATTTAAATATTTTTATGGTTGATTTTATTTTATTTCTTTATGAGTTTAAATCTCCTCTTCTCCCCTCCATTATTTAGTCTTCTCTTATAATTTCTGGGTTTATAAAAAGTTAAATAGAGAGTTATGAATTTTATGTAAAATAATATTGTGCATTATTGGATGTTAGTATGGGTTATTAGTAGGTTGTTAAAGGATTGTTAGGGTCTGATAGAGGTTGCAATGGGTTGTTAGGGATTGTTATGCAGTGTAATAGTCTTTATGTGAAACAATATTATGTAGTGTTGAAGGCCGATATAGAGTGTTAGGGGATATTAGTTGTAGAGAATGGGTTGTTAGGGGGCTACTAGGGTCTGTTAGGGGGTCTATAATAGCCCTTAGCAGAAAAATATTTTATATATTAATATCTAATACATATTATGTTTTCTAACTTATTTACTGAAACTATAAAATATGTCATAACAGCCCCTAACAAACTCTAGCATCCCCTATACTAATATCTGCAAACATTATGTGAATGATTATTGGTTATTATTAGGCCAACTCCAACCATGTGCACCATTTTTTGCACCAAAATGGTGCAAAACACCAAAATGGCGCAACATTATCTCCAATCATTTGCACCATTTTTATCACCAAAAAGAATATTCTGTTTAGATTCTTCTCTCTCATTAATATTATATTATTTTTTTACTTCAACTTTATTTATCCATTTCACTTAAAAACTTCATATCATTTTATATTTTCACCCCATATATTTATATATTTTGCATTTCCATCCAAATACAATTAAATTAATTAATAAAAAAATATATTATATTTGTTAGAGACAAATAAAAAAATATTAAGTTGGAAAATTCTTTAATTACATATTAATTATAAAAATACATTAAGCAAATATTAATTATAAAAATACATTCATATTAATTAAAACCACACATTAATTAAATATATCATAGCAAATTACAAATAAAATAGGCACACATATTACATAAATTTTTAAAGAAAGTACAAATTAGCTGAAATGGTCATTTGAATTAGTGTATTGCTCCTACAAATGCTCTATTAATGCTTCATGAAGAGCAAAATGGGCATTTCTATCCTTTATTTTTTTGTGTCGAGCCAAAAATTGTTGAAATTGAGCATTTTTATCAGTCATATTTTCAACAGTTGGTGCTGAAAATTCTCTACCGTCTTCGATAGGTGCATTAAGATGACGTTCATCCTCGATTATCATATTATGCATGATAATACATGTAGTTAATATATCATGCAACACTTCTTTTTTCCAAAAACGTGATGGCCCTGCAACTATTGCAAAACGTGACTGCAACACTCCGAAAGCTCGTTCAACATCTTTTCGACATGATTCTTGTTTCATAGCAAAATACCTCTGCTTATTTCCTTGTGGTTGACGAATACTTTGCACAATAGTTGACCACTTTGGATATATACCATCAGCTAAATAATAACCCCTATCATATTCTTTTCCTTGAATAACATAATGAGCAGGAGGAGCAATACCATTAGCAAGGTTGGAAAATAAATGTGATGACTCCAAAACGTTAATATCATTATTTGATCCAGGCATTCTGAAATATGCATGCCATATCCAAAGATCATAATCAGCTACCGCTTCTAAAATGATTGTTGGTGATCCACTACGACCTGTATAATGTCCAGCCCAGGCAGTAGGACAATTTTTTCATCTCCAATGCATGCAATCGAGACTACCTAACATTCCTGGAAAGCCACGTTGCTCACCAATGTATAGAAGTCTTGCAACATCTTCAGGAGTTGGTGATCTCAAATACCGCTCGCCAAATACCTCTACAGTAGCTCAACAAAATCTCTTCAAACATTCAATTGCAGTTGACTCTCCAATTTTGACATACTCATCGGTAGCATCCGCCGGCAAACCGTACGCTAACATTCGAAAAGCAGCTGTAATTTTTTGAAGAGTAGATAATCCAAGTTTACCTATTCCATCTCTTTGTTGTACAAAGTACAGATCGTGCACTTTTATTGCTTCGACAATACGAAGGAATAAATTATGAGACATTCTATATCGTCTACGAAACATTGCATCAGTGAAGCGTGGATTATCTGAAAAATAATCCATAAATAAATTACGATCAGCCGCTTCACGATCACGATTGATTACTAGATGACCTGGAATAGAGCCACCTTTAGATACTTGATGTTGCTTTTGTAATTGCTGCAAAAGCATCTTATTTTGAAGAATTTGTTGAGAAACAGCTTGTTCTACCACTTCATACTCATCATCATCTGAGATATACTCGTTAAAATCAAAAGAAGATGACGATGACTTTTCGGCGTCATTATTTGATGAACCTCCAACATAGAAATTCATTTTAAATAGCAATGTCTAGAAAATTTTGTAACTTAGATTTAGGAGAAACTAGAAAATATGAGTTATGTTTTTGTTTGAAGAAGAATTCTTTCCACTTTATAGAAAAAAAAATGTGGGGATAAGGATGCCTATTTGAAGACTGAGATTGAAATGAAACCCATCCAACGGTCAAATTTGAAATGTTATCTATCCAGTACACTATTTTCTTAATTATTATGTAGGATTCCTTCCCACTTTACAGAAAAATGTGGAATAAGGATGCATACCATTTGAAGGCCGAGATTGAGATGAAATCCATCCAACGGCCAAATTTAAAATATTATATATCTAGTACACTGTTTCTTAATTTTTGTGTCGGATTCCTTCCTACTTTACAGAAAAATGTGGGATAAGGATGCATACCATTTGAAGGCCGAGATTGAGATGAAATCCATCCAATGGCCAAATTTAAAATATTATGTATACAGTACACTATTTCTTAATTTTTGTGTGGGATTCCTTCCCACTTTACAGAAAAATGTGGGATAAGGATGCATACCATTTGAAGGCCGAGATTGAGATGAAATCCATCCAACTGCCAAATTTAAAATATTATGTATCCAGTACACTTTTTCTTAATTTTTGTGTGGGATTCCTTCCCACTTTACAGAAAAATGTGAGATAATGATGCATACCATTTCATACTATATATTGGAATGTCTTCTTCAACAACTCATGAAAAGTTAACCATTCTCTTAAACATTGAATCACTTACAGTAAACTATGGCTTCAAGATCAACAGGATTTTCTGCTAATGAAGATGTGCTATTATGCAAAATGTGGCTACATGTTTCACAAAATCCTATAATAGGTACCCAACAAAATAGTGCCGAATTTTGGGGTCGGGTGACAGAAAAATATAATGGTGCAAAGAATGAGCATTGGGAGGTCCGCAATCCACGATCTTTGCAATGTCGTTTCAATAAAATTGAGAAGGCCATCAGAAAATTGAATGCTTGTTATCGTCAAGTTGAAAACTTACATCCTAGTGGTGCTTCAGAGCAAGATATCGTGAGTATTTTATATTTGCGAAGTATTACTTTGTATATAAATCTAAGAATTGTCCTTAATAATGTGTAAATTATGCAGCTCGATCAAGCTAAAACTTTACTCATGGATGATAAAGACTACAAAAAGGGTTTCAAATTTGACAATGTTTGGAGCATGATGAAAGATGTTGAGAAGTTCAATGATGGTAATTCCACCAGAAGAACAGTTCGAAACCAAAGCTTTCGCTTTGTGTCTTCCGAGTCAGACAATCCTACTCCTGAATCACCAATGGTACCATCTCCAAATTTATCATCATTTTCAATTCATTTAAATGAGGATATTGCAGGAGAGTGTACATCATCGGGACGACCTCTTGGTGTGAAAAAAGCAAAATTGAAGAAAAAACATGATGATTCATTTTCACACAATGTGAATCGCATGTACAATGCTACAGAAAAACTTGTCGAAGAGTTGGCAAACTCAACTGCAGAAAGGCAGAAAGCAAGGATGGAGAAAAGTAGAGCTTTAGAATTAATGGAATTTAGAGAAGAGAATAAAATTTTATTGCTCAATTTAGATACTATTGACGATCCTATGGTTCGAGAAACATTTCGCCGTGAAAAAGCTCGAATATCAGAAAAGAGAGCACGCCAACAACCACCACCGTCATCCACCTCCAATGTGTATGGTCAATATTTTAATAATATTAGTGGATCTGGGTCTGATCTACCGGAATATTAAATATTTCTTATGTTTAAGTAGTCTTTCTATTTTATGATTGTCTATGTTTTCTATGTTTTTAGTAGTTTTTTATCGGGTGTGTTTTTTAGACTAAGTTAATGATTTTTATTTATGGTGTATTTTTTTTAGGCTAAGTATGGTTTTTATTTATGGTGTGTTTTTTTAGACAAAAAGTAATGGTTTGTAGCTTGATTAAATAAAAAGTTAATGTTGTGTTGCTAATTATTTTGTTTATTAATATTTTTTGTTCATTTATAATAAATGTTCAATTCCACTTATTTTTATGTATTATAAATAAAATAATTTGTCATAAATACAATTCATATTTTACATGATATTTATTTAAATAAAATTTTACATTTTAGTTATTAAAATATAAAATTAATAAATAATACAATATATTGAGTGGGTGAAAAAAATAAGCACCTAATTACAAAAATTTACTTAAAAAATAATAAAGTAGGACTTGTTTAGAAAATATTTAAAGTTTTGAGTTAAAAATGAAAAAGAATAAAAAATAAAAAAAAATGGTGCAGCTACAGTGCTGCACCAAATATAGTGCAACACTGTAGCTGATCTTCAAAATGGAGCAACAAATGGCGACTGGTTGGAGTAAAAACCGTGCGCTATAATGGAAATTGGCGCACGGTTGGAGAGGCTCTTAGAGGCTGTTAGGGCATGTTAGGGACTATAAGGAGTTATTATCCTAACAATCCTTAACAACTTGTAACAAACCCTAACATCATATAACTACTTATACTAACATCTGCAAATATCATGTAAAGAATTATTGGTTATTGTTTGGGTAGATAAAGGTTGTTAAGGGCTATTAGAAGCTCAATACTAACTACCCATAATAGTCTCTAACAAACTTTAACAACCCTTACTAATCTCTAACATTATTAGTTTACTAGTCATATGTTGATGTAATATTATTTTGAATTTTTTTTTCCAAATTACATAGTTTCAAATTCTACTTCTAGTAGTGACCAAAGTGAGTAATCTTCTCTTATTGCAGATAAAGTTCATATTAAAATGATAAGTCCAGGAGCTTTATCAACTACTACAAAGGCATTTTATGCTGAAGAGGAGAAATGGTGATGATCCAATAAAAGAAAATGATAATAAGAAAAAGAGGTTTGCAAAGTTGAAATTACATGAAGAAGATCTGAAAGAGAGCGATAGTGATGATAAAGGTGCAAGTGATGAAGAAAATGCTGAGAATTATATTCACATTTTATGCTGAGAATAACATCCACAACAAACATGTAATTTTTTTTTTATAAACTATATGGTCCCCTTGATTAATTTTAATGACTTTTATTTTTTGATTTACAGTGTGGACTATGGTTATTTTATTGTCAAATTTATAGAGTTTTTTTAATGACTGATGGACTTGATTTTTGGAACTACACACAAGATCACATAGCTGATATGAGATACTACACAACAGTGAGCTTGTGATTTCATGATGCCAACAAAAACATAGGTGCTTGGTATAGTGATTATGAGTGATTCATACTTTGATCCTAACATTATAATTTTATTTTATTGTATATAAATTTTTTGTTTATATATAAATTTAGTTTAAATGGATAGTTCAAAAACATTTGAAATAGATGTCTCTTTTATAATCATTTTTACTTCCTATTCAAGCCTGATATGGATGGTTATTTGATTTTTGATACATTTGGTGTTGAACGATAGATCAAATGGATTGGTAAAATAAAGGGGAATAGACAGTGTCTTTTATAATCATTTTAGGTTGCCTATTTAGGTCTAGTGTTAATGTTTGATAATTGTTATGGACAGTTAGGGGTTGACAAGGTTTGTTAGGGTGTGAGTCCGTATCAGCCCTAACAACACCTAACATCCCATATATATATACAACATTCAATTACAATTTACATGTTAGAGTCATTTAACAATATAAATAAAAGTTTATATCATTGCTATATACAACATTAAAATAGAGATCACAATTATAAATACAATAATTTTTTTTTAATATCCAATGACTATGAAGTATTATTAGAAAAAACATAACTATTGAATGGGTATTATTAATTTTTAAATCACTTGTTAGGAGGTTGTTAGTCATGAGCCTCTAACTGCCCCTAACACTACCTAATAGCCCTTAATAACAAGTGTTATTCTCTAATTTAAACTCATATAATGGGAATTGAGAATAATTATTATTGTTATGGCCAAATTTATATGCACATTCTTCGATACTAACAATTAGTGGATGTTTTATTCTATTCTCTATAGCAAAGCCAAAAAATACTATAAAATGTCATCATCTATAACATCATAAAGTGGATGCAAGTCATAGCCAATAAAAAATTTCAACCCAATCTTTGACGTATTGTCAATATTAAGCAAATCCGATATCGCTTTCTTAAGTTCATTTAAATCAGATTATTCTGATTACGCAATAAATTCAGTGCACCCCCCGTTGGAGATGTTCACATCAAATTTTCCTCCTTAATGAATGAAGATAATTATGTCAAGCTTCATATCAATTATTCATTCTAAGAAAATACCTTGTAATAAAAAAAATAACAAGGAAAACTAATCAACAATAATATTCAACAACTACATAACAAAATATAACCATATACAACTTCTACATAGGTTGTTATAATTTATTGAGGGTTGTTAGAGACTGTTTTCACTTATTTTTTAATTGAGTTACATAGTTCATCAAATATAATATGTGTCTAAGATTAATACACATTATTTTAATGGGCTATGAGAGTCTGTTAGAGGTTGTTAGACTATGTTAGGGAGTTGATAAAGTCCGTTAGTGGTCATGATAAAAGGGTAGTTATGGATTGTTATAGGTTGTTAGAGTTTGTTGGGAGCCGTTAGAGTCTATTAAGGGTTTTTATGACATATTTTACAGTTTTAATACATAATTTAGCAAACATAATATGTATTAGATATTAATATACAAATATTTTTATGCTAACAACCTCTAATAGCCCTTAATATCCCCTAACCCATTCTCTACAACTAATAGCCTCTAACAGTCTATGCTAGCTTTCAACACTATAAAATATTGCTTGACATAAAGTCCATTACATTGTATAATAATCACTAACAACCCATTACAACCTCTATCAGACCCTAACAACCTCTACTAACAATCTATACTAGCCTCCAATAATATATAACATTGCTTCACATAAATCCATAACACTCCATTCAACTTTTCATGAATCCAAAAATTAAAATGAAAGACTAAATAAAGAAGAGGAGATTAAAACTTATGGAGAAAAAAAATAAAATTAACCATAAAAAATATTTAAATCGATCATTTCCTTATATCAATTTAAAAAATACATGCATTTAGTTTTTAAAATCGTCCATTTCCTTACATTACTTAAGTTTAAAAGGAAAAAAATATCTTACTGATATTTTATATTGGAGAAGCATGAATGAGTGGTAAATGAGAGAAAAGAGGAGTTGAAGTTAGAGAGAAATGTAATTCTAGATTTTTCAATCAAAGGATACAAAAATGAGAGGAGATTTGCAATGGAAGAAAAGAAGAGAAAGAGAAAAGGAAAGGAAAGAGAGAGAGAGAGAAAAAAAATAAAAGCTTTTCTTAGAATTAAGGGTATTATGGTAAAAAAGAGTTCATTTAAGATTAATGAAGTCTAAAATATATTAGCCTCTTGTAAAGAGATATTTTATAGGTTAAATCTTGAATATATTCATATAAAATTATAATATTCCTAATTATACTAAATTTATCGTTGATAAAATAGATAAACTTCATATATCGCGACAACTCTTGCTTTCCTAAACCTAAAGATTAAAAATAGCTATTCGAAATAGATCATTCCAACTAAATCTAAAATGGGTCTAATGTTATAGTTCTCATCTTATTATGATTATCAGTTTCAAGCTATTGTAAGTATTTAAGCTCCACTCAGAGAGAAGTCACTTTCATGTTGTAGTAATATTCCATCTCACCAACACATTAGCTCACTCTACTAATAAAAGGAATTTGCCCCAATATCTCTTTTCAAATTTCTCATGTACATAATTCTTGATACTTCTAAGAAATGAGATTTAAGTCATTTCAATAGAAAGGTTTATACTTAATAGTTGACGGATACACACATCATTCAACTAAATCTAAAATGGGTCTAATGTTACAGTTATCCTCTTATTAAGATTATCACTTTCAAGTTATTGTAAGCATTCAAGCTCAACTTCATAGACAAGTCAGTTCATGTTATAGCAGTATTCCATTTCACTGAGATGAGCTTGCTATACTATAAAAGGAATTTGCCCCAACATCTCTTTATATTTTGGAATTTGCCCCAACATCTCTTTATATTTTTACTTTGATTTTTTATTTGTTTTTATTTATATTTTTATTTAAAAATAATTTTTTTATATCTTATTCTCATAAATACATAATATACAGACAATATCTATATAACATCTACCATGCATCTGTCAAACATACACAAATCATCTATTAAATATCTATAAAATTTATTTAATATTTTTTAACTTTATTTTTTTTAAAAATTTTACATTCACACAATATACATATAATATACACACAACATACACAAGAAAAACTTAACATGCATACAATATCTACCAAACATTTATAACATTTACAATATCTATTATATATCTAACAAACATATACAGAAGATCTACCAAATATCTATAAAATTTATTTAATATTTTTTAACTTTATTTTTTTTTTCTAATTTTACATTCACACAATATACATTCAACATCTACATAACTTACACACAATATATGTTGAACATATATGACATTTACAAAATATACACAAAATATCTATCAAATATATACATAATGAAATTAGTGTTTTTAACTTTTATTTTGTATTTTTCTAACATACAAACAACATCCACATAACATCTACATAATATATATATATATACAACATATACAACAAAAGTTAATATATACAAAACATCTACCAGCATCTATAATATCTATCAATCACGTACAAAATATTTACCAAACATTTGTCTAATGAAATTAATATTTTTCAACTTTTATTTTGGATTCTTTTAACATACAAAAAAAAAACTAATACAATATACCAACACTTCTATTCTATGTTTTTGAAATTTTTATTTTTTCGTATATTTTTTTTGTTGCTGATTTATTTTCTAAGCAAAGTTTAAATTCGGTTACATGCACCAATTTGCTTCTAATATGATTTTTTTATTTAAAGCAAAGTTTTAGATTTGTCTGCATGAAGAATTCTTTCAATTTTTGCTTTTGATTTGATTTTTGTTTCTAGTTCTTTGCTATTGATTTATTCTTGTTTAATGTTTCTTTGAGCTTCAGTTGATGATTCAGATTTATTTTTTGAAGAATGTGGCGATTTATTAAAGAAAAAGATAAAGATAAATATTTTATTGAACAAGAAGATGAGAATGAATATTTGTTGAATAAGAAGATGAAGTTTAAACAACTAAAGATGAAAATAGAGATACGTTGAAGAAGAAGTTGAAGACGAAGATGAAGAAGATGATGCCATGATTTTTTGCAGTATTTGTTTTTTGGTTTTAGGAGATGTTTATATAAAATTGTAGTTTTTTCATAGCTACAATAAATTAAAATTAATTTTTTGGTTAGTTTTGTGAAAAGCCCTTAAAAAAAATAAAGAATCAGAATTGGACCCTTATGGACTTGCAATTTGTTCATTATCTTCTCTCATTATTTGCATGATTATAATTGCTCGAATAAAACCTGTTGACCCGCGAGTAATCAGTGAATCAGATTATGGTTCGTATCAATATTTCAATCTTTTCTTTTTCCACAACACCAAAATGCGCTTGGTAAGTTAATTTTTTCAAATTATTAATTTAGATAGATAGTTTACTAAAAGAATAAATTGTTATTTTTAAAATAACTATTCCTAAACTCATGTTTTGTTCTATATATTTCAATTATTTTATAAAATTTAGCAATTTGTTATTTTGTTTTACTTTATTTCTTTATTTTATATTTAATCATAATTTTTTTTATGAAATTATACTAAATATAATATATTGTATATGATATTTATTATATAATTAATTAATTAATTGTATTTCATCCATCATGAACAATATACCTATTACTCTACCGTGAACCCACAATCCAGTTTACAAGACCGATTCATAGGGATATTTATAAAATTATTCAAAAAAATAAATTTTATTTCAAAAATACTGTAAGAAATAAAAATATTTACATTTTTAGAATAAGTTAGAGTAAAATTTCAAAGATGCTTCACTTCTTAATAAAATAAAGATTTTTTTAAAATACCTCTTCTCTTACTATAATTAATATTTTACTTCAATTTTTATCTTTTTTTTTTCAAACTTCACTATTAAATAAAAATAATCTTATAAAATACTAAAAATTAATATTTTAAATTATTTTTTAGCATATAAAAATTATTAATTTTTATAAATAAAATTATTAATTTTTTAATTACAAAAAATAAAATAAAACTCAAAAAAATAATGAAACAAGCAAAATATATAAAATTATATTAATGAAAATATTAAATTTATTTTAAAATAAAATTGACATATTATACACATAAAAAAAGAAAAATAGTAATTTCATTAGGTAGATGTAGTATATATATTTCATAGATGTTTTATATATGTTTGGTAAATATTGTAGATGTTTGATAGATATTATGTGTATATTATATATTTTGTTATCTAAGTTGTATATATTTTAGTAGATGTTTTATAGATATCTAGATATTGTTAGTTTTTATTGTATGTGTATTTTGTATATGTTATATATATATATTGTGTATATATTTATTTTTTATGTGTATATTAATAATATAAAAATAAAAAATTATTTAAAAATATAAAAATATAAATGCAAATAAAAATCAAAAATTAAAATAAACAATTTACAAAAACAGGAAAAAAAAGACCATGTTAAAGTTTAGAGGTGAAAAAATAATGCACCAACTGCATTATTGAAAAAAAAAAAAAGATTCTTCTGCATCTATTTGAAAACTTAAACTACAAAAGAGATATTTAATGTAAATTGCCCCAATTTATAAGGATCTAGTTTAAATTCATATTTTTTTAAATTGGAATCGGAACCGATAGTACATGGTTTGAACTGTAAAAAATAAAAATTAATATATATTTTAAAAAATATATATATTTTAATATATATATAATATTAATGCATATATTAATTTTTAATATATATTAAAAAACAATTTTTAGTTCAAAATTAAAATTTTAGAATATTTATAATATTAAAATTTTAAAATAATCCAGTTAAATATATTTATTTATTGTGAAAAATTATATTTATAAAAATTTATCATTATTATTATCACTGTAATAATACTCTCATTGTTTGTTATTAATATATTAATAATAATTACTGTTAATTTTTTATTATTATTAAATAATTAATATTATTTGATTTAAATTAATTAATATTATTAAATTTATGAGTTAAGTGTTTATTTTTATGAAAAATATTATCAATTATTACTAATTTTATTAAAAAATATGAATTAAAAAAATTAATTTAAACTACCTGTTCAAATCAAAACTAAAACTATAATTAATATACCATTTAAGGGTCTAAATCTTAATTAAATCAATTTTTACTAGTTACGATTAAAGTTTAAAATTTCGGGACACTTACATAATTATCTAAAAAATAATTTTTATTACAAAAATACTACAAAAATTAAAAATAATTACACTTTATAAAAGTTAGTCTAAAATTTCACAAATACATAATTTTTCAATAAAATATTTTTTTTCAAAAATACATTTTCTCTCAATACAACTAATATTTTACTTCAAATTATTATTATTATTTTTTCAAACTTCACTATTAATTAAAAATTTATAATAAAATAATAAAATTTAATATTTTAAATTATTTTTCATCATATAAAAATCACAATTTTATATGAATAAATAATTTTAATTATAAAAAATAAATAACACTCAAAAATTAAAAAAAAATATATATATAAAAATACATTAATAAAAATCATTAAATTTATTTTTCAATAAATGTTACATATTATACACATAAACAAATAAAAAAACACACAATTTCATTATGTTGTTGTGTTATAGATGTATTATGAATTTATTATAGATGTTGTAGATGCGTTGTAAATGTTGTGTGTATAATATGTTTTTGTTATTTAAGTTGTATATATTTTATGTAAAAATTATTGAATATTGTGTGAATATTATATATAAATATTGTGTGAATATTTTAAGAATAAAAAAATAAAATTAAATAAAATTAAATAAATATTAAAAATATTATATAAATGTATTGTAGATAAATTGTTGATGTATTATAGATGTATTTTATATTGTTAAATACAGTGACAGAACCAAGGGAGGCATGGGATCCATTGCCCCTCTTAGTTCCTATGTACATATTACATGTATATGTATATATATATATATATAATTTATAATATTTATATAATTTCTCCCTTAGTTTGTATGCATATGTATATGTATATTTATATATATATATAATTAATAATACTTATATAATTATCTCTTTGGTTCCTATATACATATATATATGTATATATATGTACATTTATATATACATAAAATTAATAATCTTAAGTAATATAAAATTAATTTATAATATAATATATAGTATTTATATATATTTGTTTGTATGTATATTTATTTTTTAAGATTAATTTTTAGATATTAATTATTTTAAAATTTAAAATTAATTTTTAATTTATTATTTTGATAATATTATTGAGTATTATAATTATTTATGCTATTTTTTAATTTAAAGTTTAATTTATTAGTTTTAGTATATAGTTTTAATGATTAGATTAATTATTTTAAAATTTGATTATGAATTAGAATTTAAGTTTTGATTATTAGGTTAATTATTTTATAATTTGACTATGATATGAATTGAGAATTTGAGATTTTATTATTAGGTTAATTATTTTACAATTTGATTATGAATTGTGTTTAAAGTTTGTGATTAAGTTAATTATTTTAAAAAAAATTTTTATCATATAAATTTATTAAAAATAATTAGTTTAAATACTTTTTTAAAAATATCTCAAAATAAATAAATATTATTTAAAAAATAATACATATTATGTAATTTTTAAAAATAAAATTTAGATATTGAAATAAAAATAATAAAAATTTTAACATTTTATAATTTAATATGAAAATAAAATTGAATACAAATATTAATATTAATTATTTGTATTAATTTTTTAATATAAAAATAAAATTTAATATAAATTAGTATGTTTTTTTTTGCTTGAAAATTTTGCCCCTCTTCACTGGTGTTTTGGTTCCGCCGTTGATTGAATATGTATTTTATATATGGTGTATATATGTTATGTATATATTTATTTTTTATGTATATATTAAAAATATAATATATTTTTTTTAAATAAAAAATATAAATTAAATAACTTAAAGAAAAACAAAAATCACAAAAATAAAAAATAAAAAAAATTAACGTGAAAAGCCATTTAAAAAAAAAAAAAAAAAAGCGGATACCATAAACTTGGAAGAATTTTATTTGGTATGCGTAAAGTTGCCAAATGGGCGAGAAAAAGAGGTATAAGGGTAAATTTCTCTATAATTTCCACAAAAAGAAATTGGCGAATCCAGATAATTGGCCCATGGACATAGTTAACTCTAGCTTAATCTTGAAACTTTGATCCCGATAGCAAAAGGGATGGACCAGCTTTCAATCTAGGGAAAAAAAAAGAAAAAGAAAAAGAAAAACTTTCTCCCTCCCTCTCTAGGCTTGGTTTAATTTACAATTTGTCATCATTTCATGAAGTATTTTATCGTTTAATATTTTATTTGTTTTTATTTTTTATTTTTATGGTATAATTTTTCATAGTAAACTCATTATTTTGCAAGCAAGTAAAACATATATTATTTTGCAATAATTTATGTAAAATGTTATAATACCTCCAATCCAAAACTGATAACCATCTCCAATGAGTACTCTATTTTTTAAAAATATTTTTTATATAAATAAAATTTTAGTTTATAGTCTTTTAAGTTTAATAAAGCTTTTGGTGAATAAATGAAAGAATTAATAAATACAAAAGATAAAAATTATGAAATATATATATATATATTATAGATTTAACAACACGAATAAAAGAGGAGATAAAATTATTTTAGAAGAAGTTATATTATCTCATAGTACTAATTTTAAATACTTTAGTTTTATTGCTCAAGAAGATGAGAGTTGTAAAAAATATATAAGTCATATGATTAAAACTAGTTAGATGAAATAGATGGATATTATAAGAGTGTTATATGATCGAAAGATGTTAGTTAAATTAAAAAGAAAGTTCTACCGCATTGCAATACGGTGTGCGATGATATATGATAGTGAGTGAACAATAAAAAGACAACACATGTTAAGATACATGTTATGAAAATAAAAATAATAAAATGGATGCGAGAACACACTATGATAGATAAAATCCGTAATGAGTGCATCATAGAAAAAGTGGGATTAGCGTCTATTAAAAATAAGATAAGAGAGCACATATTAATACGATTTGATCATGTAAAAAGAAGAGCTAATAATATATTAGTAAAAAAAAACTGAAAAAATTAAAATAAAAATAGCTAGGAGATATATAGATAGACTTAAACTAACTTGAAAAAAAATTATCAAAATAATTTTACTATTTTATATTAATCAAAACAGGTAATATTAAATTAAATTAAATGAAAAAGAAAAATTTATATAGAAGAAATAATCAACTTGATATTAATGCTTTGTTGTTCTGTTGTTGCTGGCACAATGACAATAATTTATACATTTTCGCTAAAGACATCTCAAAAAGAGCGGCTGACGTTAAATGTACAGTGGGCAACTCAAACGCTATTTCATCAATTATGGATCTTCATTTCTTCTTTCCCTTATTTTCCAAATCCATAGAAGAGGCAGTGGCGCTGGCCCCCCTCCCCCCACCTTGTTCCCCGTATATGTATAGTTCTTAATATATATATATATATATATATATCATAAATAATATTATATATAATTATATAATTAATAATTTTATATCCTTTCAATATATCTTAAAATTATATATAAATATTATACACTTTTAATATATTCTTTTCAATTATAAATATATATAATTATATATATCAATAATTTTTTAGATATTGATTTTTTATTTTTAATAAAATCTTATAAATAAATTATTGGATCCAAGAATTAAATAAATACATGAAAAAAATTTAATAAATTTTTAAAATTCAATAAATAATATAAAAGTTTGATAAAATTTTTTTAATAAAAATTTATAACAAAAATTTAAATTTTATTACAATATTAAATATTTAATTTTATTTTTAATCCGTTTATATTTTTTTTCCTCAGAAAATTGTCTACCTTCGTCCAGTTATTGGTTATGCAACTTGCAACTGAGAAAAGGAGGACCTCTTTAACAAAAAGGTCAAGGCATAGAAAGATTATTCTAATTAAAATAATAAACTCAAATGGCCACAATATTCAATTTCAAAATTTGTAGGTGTTCACATGCCACTTCATCCCTTACAAATCAAGAAACCTATTTGAGCATTTCTCATAATAGAACAACCAAACACCATATATGCATCTAACAACTCTGCCCTCAGTAACATCTGCAATAATCAACAAGTTTGCAAAGAGCAATTACTTTGCATAAAAAACAACCAAGATTGAGCAGAAACAACACTTAGTTGCATTTTAGTTGTTGATTAGCTTAGATGAACATCATATCTCATCAAGGGCAAAGGAATGAAATAGTAAGATCAGGTTCGATAAGCAAATCAAGGTCTATACCCTACTGCCTATTTACAAAAATGAAGCACGGTTTACGACTTCATATGAAATACAATTCTACAATGGCCCGAGTAACATTTCAATTTAAGCATGTTTATCTTCTAGCACTCCATAAGCATTGGCACACACATAAGCAACATTGTGATCAGTAGCGAGCACAAAGCCATAGATAAATACACAAAGTCGTGCTAAGAAGTCTTGTCGATTCGTGGATGATAATATGATTTAACAATAACAGAAACATTGTAATACAATAAAATGTTAGCAGTAACTAAAGAAAAATTTCAAACTAATTTCTCATCAGAAGCACACAGCAATAACTGTCAAATTTGATGGCTTTGGTGTCAAAGTTGGTGGCTGTGACTTAATTTATTGCAATCCCACATCGAAAGTTTTAAGAATTAGGGGTGAGTTAGTTGCCTTATAAATAACTTATCCCTTCCTAATTATTTGTATCCCAAAAATTAGTATACATTTTTGAAAATTTGTATATTGTAAATTTGATCTTCTCTTCCCAAATTAATAAGAGCAGGCTGCCTCAAGTGGTGCTCGGAGACGTAGACATATTTAGCCGAACTCCGTTATCAAATTTTCGGATGTGTTCTTTCCTTGTCTCTTTTGTTTATTCCGCATTTATTTTGTTTCTTTTCTGTATTAGTATAGTATTTAATATTTATTTGTCGGGTTTATTTGTAGTGTATTATACTATTCATTTGGGTATATTTTACTATTCACGTGTATGACACTATTTATGTATACACGGGTTTAGGTTGTGATAATATACTGTGCAAGTAAGTTCTGTCTAGGAGACTGGATTTTAAGAGGGACCATTTGTGACCCCTCCAGCCTTTCCTGGAAATTTATTTGGAATGGTAATTTTGTCTAAGGAGACTGTTCAGTAGTCTTTCCTGGAAATTACCGAATTAGTGCAATTCACTAGTTGTAGTTTGAGGGAAAATTACCCGATTTTCCCAACAAGTGATATCAGATCCGAAGGTTCGTCCTAGGTCTGTTTGTAATATTGTTTATATTGAATACTATCATTTGAGCCTGTAATGACATCAGTAGATCCACCAACTAATAGTGCTACATCAGATATGGCACAAGGGACATCAGCTTCCTCGTCCACATGGCCAAGGATTCCAATGTCAAGTTTGAAGTTGGCGGTAGAGATATTTGACGGTACTGACCATTTCGGCATGTGGCAAGGCGAGGTCATGGATTCCCTTTTCCAACAGGGCCTTGACATCGCCATTGAAGAAAAGAAACCAGAATACGTAGAAGATAAGGATTGGAGTATCATAAATCGGTTGGCGTGCAGAACAATTCGATCGTGCTTGTCCAGAGAGCAGGAGTATGCATTTAAGAACGAGACTTCTGCACATAAATTGTGGAAGGCGTTGGAGGAAATTTTTTTGAAAAAGAGTGGTCAGAATAAGCTCCTTATGAAGAAGAGGTTGTTCCGATTTGATTACCAACCAGGTACTACTATGAACGAACACATCACTTTGTTTCAACAATTAGTAGCAGACCTGTTAAACTTAGATGTAAAATTTGAAGATGAAGATTTGGCTTTGATGTTATTGTCATCCCTCCCCGATGAATTTGAACACTTAGAAACTACTTTACTTCATGGGAAGGAGAATGTATCTTTAGATGCTGTATGTTCTGCCTTGTATAGTCATGAATTGAGAAAACAAGATAAAAGGAGAAACAAAGTAGCTACAGCAGATAAAACATTAGTGGCGAGAGGTCGTCAGCAGAGCCAGTCGAAGGGAAGAAGAGGAAGATCAAAGTCAAAAAGCAGAGTTGCCAAAGATGAGTGTGCTTTCTGTCATGTGAAAGGGCACTGGAAGAAAGACTGTCCAAAGTTGAAGAATAAAGGGAAGGCTCAGCAAGATGCAAATGTTGCAGAATGCAAAAGTGATGCAGAGTCAGATGTCTCTTTGGTGGTATCACCTTCAACATCCCATCCAGACGAGTGGATTTTGGATTCCGGTTGCACTACCATATGTCTCCCATCCGGGAGTGGTTCTTTGATTTTGAAGAATGTGATGGTGGAGTTGTTTACATGGGAAATGACAATCCATGTAAAACAGCTGGGATAGGTTCAATCAAGCTGCAAAATCATGATGGATCCACAAGAATTCTGAAAGATGTACGGTATGTTCCGAATTTGAAGAAGAATCTCATCTCTTTGGGGGCCTTAGAGTCAAAAGGCCTAGTTGTGATGATGCGAGATGGAATTCTTAAAGCAACTTCGGGAGCACTTGTGATGTTGAAAGGCGTGAGGAAGAATAATCTGTATTACTACCAAGGTAGTACAGTGGTTGGGACAGTAACGACTGCAACGTCTAGTAGCAAGAAGGATTCAGAGGCAACAAAGCTGTGGCATATACGTTTGGGACATGCTGGTGAAAAATCCTTGCAAATTCTTGCCAAGCAAGGATTGTTGAAAGGTACGAAGACTTGCAAATTAGAATTTTGTGAGCATTGTATTTTGGAAAAACAAAGAAGAGTGAAATTTGGCACTGCCATTCATGATACCAAGAGTATTTTGGATTATGTGCACTCAGATGTGTGGGGACCTGACAAGACTCCATCTCTTAGAGGTAGGCATTATTTTGTCACTTTTATTGATGATTTTTCCAGAAGAGTATGGCTGTTTACTATGAAGAAGAAAGATGAAGTGCTTGGAGTTTTTCTTAAATGGAAAGCTCAGGTTGAGAACCAGACTGGTAGAAAGATCAAAGTACTCCGAACAAATAATGGTGGAGAATACAAGAGTGATCCATTCCTGGAGGCATGCCAAGAATTTGGCATAGTTCGGCACTTTACAGTCAGAAAAACACCACAACAAAATGGGGTGTCTAAGCGTATGAACAAGACATTGGTGGAGAAAGTTCGTTGCATGCTGTCTAATGCTGGGTTAGGCAGAAAGTTTTGGGCTGAGGCTGTGACATATGCTCAACATCTCGTCAATCGCTTGCCGTCATCTGCAATAGATTGCAAGACTTCTTTAGAGGTATGGTCTGGGAAACTTGCAACAGATTATAATTCTTTGCATGTTTTTGGTTCTACTGCATATTATCATGTAAATGAATCAAAGTTGGATCCACGAGCAAAGAAGGCTCTCTTTATGGGCTTCAATGCTGGAGTTAAGGATATCGTCTTTAGTGTCTAGAGGCAAAGAAGACCATCATCAGCAGGGATGTTATCTTTGATGAATCTGCCATGTTGCATAAGGTAACTCAAGAAGGAACTGATGGTACTCCGCAGCAGGTGGAGTGTACGCCGAAGCAGGTGGAGTTTGAACAGATAATGGTGAGCCCAGCAAAAAGTACTATGAGTGACTCTCCTATGGCAGAAGCAGAGTCAGATGAGGAAGAGATTCCGACTCAAGAATCTCAACAGCAGTCAGAGTCAATTGCTGTTAGAAGGACAAGACGAGAAATTCAGAAACCTGCTCGTTTTGTTGACATGGTGGCCTATGCACTTCCAGTTGTTGATGAAGTTCCATCCACCTTTTCTGAAGCCATCCGAAGTTCAGAAAATGGTAGATGGAAAGATGCAATGAAAGAAGAGATGCAATCACTTGAGAAGAACAAAACGTGGAAGTTGACACAGTTACCAAAAGGCAAGAAAGTAATTGGATGCAAATGGGTATTTGCAAAGAAAGAAGGATTTCCTATCAAGAATGATGTTCGCTACAAGGCAAGATTGGTAGCTAAAGGCTATGCTCAGAAGGAGGGAGTTGATTATAATGAGGTATTTTCTCAAGTTGTTAAACATTCCTCAATTAGAATTTTGTTGGCATTGGTAGCACAGTTGAATTTGGAGCTAGCTCAACTTGATGTGAAGACCGAGTTTCTACATGGTGACTTGAAGGAGGAAATCTATATGTCTCAGCCAGATGGATTCAAAGTTGCTGGTAAAGAAAATTGGGTTTGTAAACTGAACAAATCATTGTACGGATTGAAGCAATCACCGAGGAAATGGTACAAACGATTTGACAAGTTTATGATGGGTCAGAAGTACACAAGAAGCAAATACGATCACTGTGTGTATTTGCACAGGCTTCAAGATGGGTCCTACATCTATCTACTCTTGTATGTTGATGATATGTTAATAGCATCCAAGAGACAAATTGAAATTGATAAAATGAAGGCTCAGTTGAGTGAAGAGTTTGAGATGAAGGATTTGGGAGAAGCCAAGAAGATTCTCGGCATGGAGATAAGCAGGGATAGACAGAGAGGCAAGTTTTGGCTGACACAGAAGCAGTATTTGAAGAAGGTATTACAACGTTTTGGTATGAATGAAGATACAAAACCTGTAAGTACTCCACTTGCTCCTCATTTGAAGCTTAGCAGCCAGTTATCTCCAAAGACAGATGAAGAACGAGAATACATGGCAAAAGTCCCGTATGCTAATGCAATTGGAAGCTTGATGTATGCAATGGTGTGTACGAGACCCGATATTTCACAGGCAGTTGGTGTTGTGAGTAGATATATGCATGATCCTGGCAAAGTTCATTGGCAAGCTGTGAAATGGATTCTACAGTATATTCAAGGTACTGTAGATGTTGGCTTAGTGTTTGAGCGGGATGAATCACTTGGTCAATGCGTAGTTGGATATTGTGATTCTGACTATGCAGGTGACTTGGATAAGCGACGATCTACAACTGGCTACTTATTCACTTTAGCTAAGGCGCCAGTTAGTTGGAAGTCTACTTTGCAGTCAACAGTGGCTTTGTCTACAATAGAGGCAGAGTATATGGCAATTACAGAGGCTGTAAAAGAGGCAATTTGGCTTCAAGGATTGCTAAGAGACTTGGGAGTTGGTCAGAAACACCTTGAGGTGTATTGTGACAGTCAGAGTGCTATTCACTTAGCAAAAAACCAAGTTTTTCATGCAAGAACGAAGCACATTGATGTTCGCTATCACTTTGTGCGGGAAATTCTCGAAGAAGAGGAGATACTTCTCCAGAAGATTCGGACTACGGAGAATCCTGCAGATATGATGACCAAGCTGGTGGCAAAAGCCAAGTTTAAACATTGTTTAGACTTGGTCAATATCCTGCACATTTGAGTTGGCGCCTGAAGGCGCAAATTGGAAGCACTATGAAGACTGTTTTGTTTGATTGGGAAGATGAAGAATGTTTGCATTTGGTGGGATTAGAAATTATGCCAAGGTAGAGATTTGTCAAATTTGATAGCTTTGGTGTCAAAGTTGGTGGTTGTGGCTTAATTTATTGCAATCCCACATCGAAAGTTTTAAGAATTAGGGGTGAGTTAGTTGCCTTATAAATAACTCATCCCTTCCTAATTATTTGTATCCCAAAAATTAGTATACATTTTTGAAAATTTGTATATTGTAAATTTGGTCTTCTTTTCCCAAATTAATAAGAGCAGACTGCCTCAAGTGGTGCTCAGAGACGTAGGCATATTTAGCCGAACTCCGTTATCAAATTTTCGGGTGTGTTCTTTCCTTGTCTCTTTTATTTATTCCGCATTTATTTTGTTTCTTTTCTGTATTAGTATAGTATTCAATATTTATTTGTCAGATTTATTTATAGTGTATTGTACTATTCATTTGGGTGTATTTTACTATTCACGTGTACGACACTATTTATGTATACACGAGTTTAGGTTGTGATAATATACTGTGCAAGTAAGTTCTATTTAGGAGACATGGGTTTTAAGAGGGATCATTTGTGACCCCTCCAGCCTTTCCTGGGAATTTATTTGGAATGGTAATTTTATCTAAGGAGACTGTTCAGTAGTTTTTCTTGGAAATTACCGAATCAGTGCAATTCACTAGTTGTAGTTTGAGGAAAAATTACCCGATTTTCCCAACAATAACAACAGTAGAAAAAAAAAACAACCGTGAGCGACAAATCCACTGGCTATAAAATTAATATAATAATCTCACAGACAAAATTTTCAACCAATTAATGCAATAATTGCACAAAAGTATATGCAATTAAGAAATAGTTAACCAAAAAACTCCAATTATTAGATAAACAAAAATGTTATATGGATCAAATTGATCGTATCAAAAGTATTTATACATTAATTGCATTAGAGAAATGACTATTCTAATATTACATTTATTGTTAAAGACAATAATAAATGCAAGGTTAGAATAATTAATTTTCTAATGCAATTAATACATAAAATACTTTTGATCCATTTAACATTTCTCTTAGATAAATTACCCTAATAGATAATTATTAGATAAATTACATTAATAGAAACTTTGCTCTTAACTTGTGTTTCCAAAGCTTCAGTCATGGACTATTTAATGATATACACAGGAGACGAATTACGAATTATTTTTTTATTGGAATTGTGTATGCCAAAATTTTATACTATCAAAAAGAATTAAAATGAAGTAAGAACAAAATAAAATGGACTAATCTTTAATGGAGTCTTGGTGATTTTAATAAGCAAATTGAATGATGGAAGGAAGACAAGACAAAATAAATGAAAAATAAAAGCTAGGATTCGAATGGAGTACTACAACATTAGATAATGGAAAAGAGCATGTTTTCTAATTTGGATAATATAAAGGAAATTCTAGAAAATATGTTATATAATAGTTCTCTAAAACTCAACTATTTTATAATAAATATAGAAAATTATTTTCTAATTTTTGCAGATAGATAATATTTCTAACTAAACAACAAATTATATTTTTCATTTTTTCTTTAGAAAATTTTCTAAAAAACTGGAGTTATTTTCTATAACTAAGCACCCCCTAGTTTTCCCACTAACTATTAATTTATTAGTTAATGTTTAATGTTTAGATTCTCACTAATAATTAATGTATATTAAACAAATTGAAAATTAATAAAATTAATTTAATAATTAATTTTACAATTCAAATAATTTAATAAAATAAATTAAACGGAGAGGTGGGAATGATAAAAAATAATTAAATTGACCATTCAATAGAGATAATAAGAGTGATATTTAGAACTCCTATTGATGGATAATAAGCTTGAGTGGGATATAAACAAAGTGCGAAGTCTTTTTAGTACTTTTATAATAAAAAAAAAAGTCTTTTTGGTACTCACGAAATGAATGCAATTCTCAATATTTTTTTTAAAGTAATAGGAGAGTGGAGGATAAAATAGTATGGCATTTGGACAAAAAATCTAAAAATACTGTCTATGAGAATGTCCTAAAAAGATCAAAATCTGATAAGGTTGGGATAAGTATTCTATTGTAATTAGAACACGTCCTTTTTATGGATTTTTTTTTATCCTTTCTATTCAATAGAGAAGGAGACTTTGTCTCCATAGAAATGATGTTATATGGAAATGAAAAGTAGTGGGAGTTCACAAGGGTCAAGTGGACCAAATTAGATTTAGACGTTTGGAAATGTAATGTGTTTTAGTTCAAAAGGATGTTTATGATAGTTGGACCACTTTATGGCTTATTTTCTTTTATTAAAGGGTGGATGCTGGGATTTGTTATAAACTTAGGCTATTGCTCAATCACTCAAGCAGAGCTGTGGGGTGTCTATCAAGGACTTCTATTTGCTTGGCAGAGAGGGTTCAGGAAGGTGAAGGTCTAGCTTGATAGCAAAAGTGTGGTGCAGTTGATTTTGACAGACACCTTAGGAAAGAATAAGAATGCCAGCATCATCCACAAGATTAGAGAAATTTTATCCAGAAATTAGAAAATTATGGTGCAATATATCTACAAAGAAGCAAATAAATTAGCTGATTACTTAGCAAATTTGGCTATGAGTTTTACTGTGGGCATCCATGAGTTAACCAAACTTCTAGAAGAAGTGGCATACTGGATTCATCATGATATCTTGGGGTACCTCTTACCCAAGGAATGTGAGAACGTAGACTCCTCTGTGTTTATATCCATTTGTTATAAATAAAAAAAAAGGTGGTAAAGTATTTTTTCTTAAATTTTAAAAGTATTTTATATTTAAAAACTTAAATTCAAAATCTCTAATTTAAAAGAGAACAAACCTTGTCGATATTTCTGGTATTGAGTAATAAAATTTGAATCGACCAAAGAAAAGTAAAACAAATAAATTGCTCACATAATAGAATAACACTTTTATCCTTAATCAACTCGACATAATAAAATATTTGATGCCTATAAGATATTCGATGCATATTAAGTGATGAGTTGACTATCTATTTCTTCAGTTAAACATAAAAAAAATTCTTACCTAATAGAATATCACCTTCGTTGCGCCCACTCTATTAGAATATCTATTTCCGTAGAGAATCAATGGTAATTTGCTTATCTGTCGTTTGTATTTTCATGCTCAAACAACAACCACCACACTACTCCGTCCTTTTGTTAAAATTGCCCTTTTGTCACCTTTTTTTTTTGTCTATGCTCAAACAACAACCACCACTTTATGCTCAAGCCATCATTGTGTGTTCATTTTTATTAGTTAACAACTTTTTTTTCCTCTAAATACAATGGCAAATAATAATATATTTGAATGACTAATGGTATAATTTATTAATATATAATATAATATTGTATGATATAATACTGTAAATAATATATTTTATATTTAAAAAGATGATATAATATAGATGTTTATCCAAGTCATTTTTATTTAGTTTGATTGTATGATATGGTTGCATAAATAATAAAATGACCAGAATATTCTCAAACTGAAATTAATATTATTTTTAATTAAAATCAATATAAAATAATACTAAATTTATTTTTTAATAGTCGATAATTAATTTCAATTAAAGCCATAAAATCCATATAATTAATACTAAATTTTATTTTTTTATGGTCAATAATTTTTTTTATAAATAATTAATTTCAATAATTAGCTATAATTATTTTTTATAGTTGATAATTAATTTCATTATTATTTATTTATTATTTTTAGAGAATGAATGGGATGAAAAGAAAAGAAGACTATTAGGTTAGAAGGTTAAATTTAGTATTTTAAATACTTGTTGAGGATATTTTTGGAAGAGAAAATGTTTAAACCATACAACCACCAATTTGGTGATCTAAAAAACTTAGCAAAAATTATAGTTTTTAAACTATGAAAACCATATCATAAAATTGAAAATCAAAACAAATATAAAATTGAACTATACCATATTATACGAAATCATGAGAACCACCACCCAAACAAGGTGTAAGATGTTGCATAAGAATGAGCTGACTATCTGTGTTTTCAGTTACACTGCATAAAAAACAAATTTCTTACCTAATAGATGCCCATTCTATTAAGTACCTATAATCTAGGAAGTTTCGATAGAGAATCAATGATGATTTACCTATCTATTTTTTCTATTTTCATGCTCAAACCACCACCACCACACTACTTTGTCTTCTCATTGAAATCACCCTTTTTTCGCCTTTTTTTTTTCTCTATGCTCAAACAACCACCATCACGCCACGCTCAAGCCACCATTGTGTGTTCATTTTCGTTAGTTAACAACTGTTTCTTCTAAAAAAAAAACTATATCATTATGTTTAGATGCTTGACTGTATGATTTATTTATATATAGTATAGTATGATCCTATATTATATAATACTGTAAATAATATTTTTTATATTTAAATAAATGATATGATATATAATATAGTTATTTAAAGTGTTTTTATTTGATTTAATGGCATGTAGTTGCAAGAATAATAAAATTATCGTAATGCCCTCAAAGTAAAATTGATATTAGTTTGAGATAAAATCTATATACAATAGGATTAAATTTATTTTTGGGCTTTTGATAATAATATAATAAAAAATAAAACTAATTTCAAATTTACCATATTTATAAATTATTTGTTAAAATACTAAAATTTATAAAATATTTATTAAAATATCAGATTTTTATTAGTTTACAATGAATTTATAATGAGTTTATTAAGAGTTTATAAATTTTATATAGCTTAAAATATGTTTATAATAAAATAATTAAATTTTTTCTTGTAAAAAGCAAAAATTTTAAAAAGCATAGTGCATAGTATCATTTTTCTTTTATTTTTATAGTCAATAATTAATTTCAATCAAAGACTTAAAACCTATATAAAACACTATTAAATTTATTTTTTATAAATAATAATTTATTTTTATAAATAATTATTTTAATTTATTAATTATAATTATTTTTATAGTTGATAATTAATCTAATTATTATTATTATTATTATTATTTATCTTTAGAGAATGATAAATACCATTAAAAATATAAAATTAAAAATAAATTTATTATTTATTATAATTACTTAGTAAAAGACCATAAAAAATAATACCATAAAATTAGAAATCAAAATAAATATAAAATTAAGTCATAACCATATTGTATATGGATGAGTTGACCAACCATGTTTTGGGTTACACATAAATAAATAAAAAATAAATTTCTTACCTAAAACAGAGCATCACCTCTGGTCCACTGCTCCCGCTATATTCAACTGCTTGACAAAATATAGAATACCTATAATCTAGGAAATTCCGGTATGCAATAAATGATGATATGTCCATCTGTTTTCCGTTACACTTAATTCTAAATTAAATCTCACTTCTGTTTTCACGCTCAAACACCACACTCACGCTACGACTCTCTGTCTACTCTTTAAAATCGCCCTTTTGTCACCTTTTTCTCTCTATTTCCGGTAACAATCCATCACTGCACGTCAAGGTTTTAAAAATCGGCCGTTTCTTATAAGAAGGCCAATATTTAATGAAAATCCAAAGTATCGGTATGATTTTGGTTGATATAGGGATGTGATTTTCTGAAAGCTATAAATCACACTGAATTACTTTAAAAACTTGTTAAAACGGAGAATCGGCCGATTTAGAGCGATTTTTGTTGGATAAATTGGTGATGGAAGGAAGTTAAAGATATTTTGCTTTGGTTAACTGATTTTGCAAAATCAAAAGAAGAAGGAAGAAGAAGAGAGAAATGATGGTTTTGATTTTGGAGGAAAGGAAGAACAAGGAGAAGAATTTTGATTCTTTGAACCTGTTGAACGGAGAGTTTTTTTTTTATTTTGAACCAAAACTTTGAAGTTGTAGAAAAGTATAACTTCTCAAAGAAGAAGAAGGGAAAGTATTACTGGGACTACCGGATTATTAAAAAATAAACAATTAATAAATAATTAAAAAATAGAAATAGAAACAAAGTAGAAAAGCAAAAAAAAATGGTGATAAAGCTGCGGTTGGAACTTGGAATTGGATTGGATATTTTTTTCTTTGTTTTTAATAAGTGCACAATTATTATTATTATTATTATTATTATTATTATTATTTAGTAATGTTATAACTGAAAAAGTAAAAAAAAAATATGTTTTTTAAAAACTATTTAATTATTTGTATATCATTATTTTTAAATATTTTTTTATAATAATTTGATTTTATAGACCGATTTTTTACATATATTATTAATTTACTTAGTATAAAAAATATTTATTTTTTATTTTATTTCAGTTCGATTTATTTTATTTTATAGAGTCGTTAGATAATTAGTCCAATTTTATAATTTTAACTACATTCATAATAGCGGTAGCCGATTCAAGCCATTTCATATCAATTCAATCCGATTTCATTTCATCATGACTAATTTCGTTTGCACGACTGATTCTACGATTTAAAGCTGAAGCAAAGCATTTTGTAATAGCCGACGTCATATAAGTGCAATTGAAGGTTTTCAACGTCTACAGGTAAGCTTTCAAAGTCGTTTCCAGTTAGAACTAACATATTCAATGAGGATAGTCTATAACCTTGAACTCTCCCCATAACCTTCTAAGATTTTTCAAATGCATAATAGAAGATGGCAGTTGTTTTCGAGCACTTCCCACTTACATTAATTACTCCAGAAATTCTAAATTATGCAGGTTCTCCAGCGATCTGTCCAGTTTTGAAAACCGCATTATCTTAAGATTTTTCAGTGACTTCAAATATCAAATTTTGTCTGGGAGGCTCAAAAGGTGTTTGTACTACTCTAGTATCAACTCTTTAAGGCAAGGTTTTAAAAATTGGCTGTTTCTTATCGAAACAGCCGATATAAAATAAAATTTGGCTTAGACAATCCGATTTTTGCCGATATGTGTCCATAATTTCTGAGGAACATAAAATCACAGCAAAATGGTTGGATAAATCGCCAAATAGGTGAATCGGACATTTCTTCTCCGATTCGATTAATAGATATGGATGAAGATGAACAGAAACGGACAAAGATTTAAAACTCACCCAGCTTCCAAAATCTTTCCTTCTCACTCTATTCTTTATTCTCCTTGTCTGCGACATCAACCTTCAAAAAAATCAAAACCTACTTTCAATCTTCTACTATCTCACAAAATCCACCATCAAAATTTATTACTTTAAGTCCAAGAGGATAAAAAACAGAAAAAAACAAGAACAACAAAACCTAAAAAAAAAATCTTCCCATTTGAAGAAAACCCAATTGAATTTGAACCCTCTTTGGATGTGTGTTGATGGAAGTTGAAACATTGAAGGAGATCCGTATGAAAAATTGATTTACGAAGAGACAGAAAGAGAATTAAAAGGAGATAAAAGTAGTCGAGGAAAATGAGTCTTCTTCCTTAATTGTCCACTATGTTTTATTATTATAAAAATCTTAAAAATTAATGTAAAAAATTAAAAAAATTAGTTGCTGCACCTTAAACTTACCAAATGAAACTTACAAAACTATAATACTCGGTCTAGTGAATATTTATTTATCTTTTTGGAATAACATAATTTTCTTTTATTAATAGTGGTAAATAATGTATTATTATTTTAATTTTTCAGTTACATAATATATTAGCATGTAAAAATTAATTTAAGTGTTTAATTGTTTAAAGACATAAATTTGTGTTTCAAATGATTATCATTATTTTTACATATATTATTAAATTATATATTATAAGATTTTTTTAAAAAAATTATTTTAAACCGATTCATTTCGTTTCACAGATTCCGTTACTCGATTCGTCCAATTCCGCGATTACAACTGTATTCACGATAGCGGTAGCCGATTCAAGTCGTTTTATAAATAGTTAGTAAATGGTTAATATATATTTTGTAGATGCAGTAGATATTTAGTGTATGATGTATAGATGTTTATTTTCTGTATATTTTATATATTTTTTGTATATATTTATTTTTTATGTGTATATTAAGAATACGATAAAAAAATTATTTATTAATAAAAGAATAAAACACAAAAAGATAAAAAATCAACACCCAAAAAAAAGTAAAAATGAAAAAAAAATGTGCGTTCATAGAATTGACAAAAAAAAAAAAAAGTTTGATCCACAGTTTTGAAAAGGAAAAGCTAAACGCTTATACTGTGTAATTTCTTTTAGTTTTTTTGTGGATATAAATATTTTTTCTGAACTGATTTTGTGGATATAAATTGATACTTATTATTATTATTATTTTTTTAAATTTGGCACAGCCTTTTAACAAATGTAACTATTTTTTCACAAATCTGTGTCCTTTGTTTAACATGCACTCTTAACGTTAAACGTTAGACTAATGAAAATAAAAGAAACGTTAAAATGTCTGTTAAATAAAAAGCTTAAATGATTAGACTTGTAAAAAGCTGTACCAAATTGAGAAAAAGAAACTTCCAACTTAGTACCCACGAAACGTATGAAAATTTATCTGTATATTCTCCCTTCAAAAATCTACTGGCTATGCTTAATCACAAATTTGTATTATGACATCATTGAGATATGATCTAAGGGTAAATGTACTTTTTTTTTTCTTTTAATTCATACTTTAGAATCAATTTCTTCTTTCCTTAATAATATTTTTTTTTTCACAAAAAAAAAAATCCTTACCGTTTTCATGTATAATTTTTTTTTTCAATGAACATATAATGTTTGCATTTCCGTTTATTATCATTATTACTCTCGCTTTGGCTATAGCTATAATAAAAAAATTAAAGACGAATTCAAGAAAATATTTATTTCTTGCCAAAATTTAATTGTTAAGGAAAAAGAATATTACAATTTCAATTACAATATTGTCACATATTCGTCGAATTCTCACCTTTACCGTCATCAACAAAACATCCTCTTTTCTTCGCTCTTCCTCTGAACCATTTCAGAAATGGGTGCTTCATTGCTCAAAATCTGGAAATCCTTCCAAGTATTTTGATCATGCTAATGAACCCTTTCAGGATACCTGCAAAGCCTGCAACAGCGCCTCCCGTGAAATTAATCCTCCATATAAACACGAAAACAGGAGAGAGAGAGAGAGAGAGAGAGACGCACAATGTAATGTTGTTTAACAGGGGAAAATGATTCCATCACATACCAGCAACTCACACCATCTGGAAAGAATCCTTGAAGCTCTCAGCAATAGATTTTTCATCAAAATCTATTTTATGAAAAATTCACCATATGTTGTTTCCTATCCATAAAGTATTAGGAAGATCAAAGCATAGTTCATTTTCAATTTGAATTTTTATTTGATTAATTTTTTATTGAATTATATTAGTTTTAAATTGTTCATTTATTTTTTATAGGTAAAAATTATTTTTTAAATTACATAGTCATTCAGACTTTGTTTTTATTAATACATTTATTTCTAATTCATAGATTGAATGTGCTTTAAGTAAATTAAAAATTTTTCTTTTTTGGTTTTTGGGATTTAACCAGAAAAATATTTCCACACTAATTATTAATATATTTTAAACCATGCTCACCTTAAATAGACTCTTTTGGACAAAATTGCTCTTTAACCTAAAAAAAATCAGATTTATCTCTTCCTTTCTTTTTCCCTAGTCGCACATTATCATTCTCTTTCCCTCTACTCATTTTCAAACACTTCTCTCTCTCTCTCTCTCTCTCTCTTTCTCTCTCTCTCTCTCTCTCTCTCTCTCTCTCTCTCTCTCTCTATTTTCACTATAAATTAAAGTTTTTCTTTTGCCGACAATCAAGATTGAAATAAGTAAGTTTAATTTATTTTTTATTTTTTTATTTTTCTTGAAGAATTTATAATTGTGTATCGAAATATCTCACAAATCAACTCAAATTCTACATTCTCCTTTACTTAAACAGTGAATGTAATGAATTTTTTGTGTATTTTATTTTTTAAAGAGAATGATTAAAAAATGTTATTTTATCTTCAATATTCTTTAATTATTATTTTTTTAAAATGTTATGGTTGAGTAATGTTGTATAAATAGTTAGTTATTGTTCCAATGAAGGTTTTTTTTAGCACTGTTATTATTATTGTATTGATTTATATTGATATTTAAGGATTGTCATTGAATGTTAGATTAGGAAATATTAATTTCAATTAATATGTTTTAGTAAATATTATGGAGTATTACAAATGGTTATAATATGAGTTGATATGAATTGATATGAATTAATATGAGTTGGTATGAGTATGATATGAGTTTGATATGAGCTAGTATGAATTTGATATGAGTCAATATTAGTGATATGACTTCGATATAAGTTGATATGAATCTGTTATGAGTTGATATGAGTTATTATTAGTTAGAATTATTGATATGAATTGATATGAGTTTGATATGAGCATATTTTTACCGGTATGACTTGATATGAGCTTGTTATGAGTTTATTTTTATTAGTATGAATTGTTATGATCTTGGAATGAGCATATTTTTACTGTATGACTTGGTATGAGCTTGTTATTTGCATATTTTTACTGGCATAACTTGGTATGAGCTTGTTATGAGTTTATTTTTATTGGTATGAGTTAATATGATATTGATATGAGCATATATTTGTTGGTATGACTTGGTATGAGCTTGTTATGAGTTTATTTTTATTGGTATGAGTTGATATTAGATTGGCATGAGCATATTTTTACTGGTCTGACTTGGTATGAGCTTGGTACGTGCATATTTTTATTGGCATGACTTGGTATAAGCTTAGTATGAATATATTTTTACTGGTATGAGATGGTATGAGCATATTTTTACTAGTATGACTTGATATGAGCTTGTTATAAGTTTATTTTTATTGGTATGAATTGTTATGAGCTTGGAATGAGCATATTTTTACTGGAAAGATTGCGAGATGTTTGTTGCAAATATAAATATATTATAACAGGAAATTGTCCATTCTTAGTCATTATGTAATGATATTATTTGCCTTTTAATGTTGCTAATATAAATATATTATAACAGGAAAGATTACGAGATGTTTGTTGTCAAATTTTATTGAGTTTTTAATGACGACCAACCTCGACATATGGGACTGCAACCAACAAAATTTGAAATTATTTTGATATAATACGATAGTTAATTTGTGAGTGCATGCTATAAACAAGAATATCAATGCTATGATAGCGAATAACATTTTAAAATTTTGTATGAATATTGTAAATATATTATATTGTATATATGAAAATATTACTTTCATTTATATTTATAGTATATAACAGGAAACAATTATTTGATCATTAGATGTTATGACTTAATGTCAAATGTGGTATGTTGCAATGAGTTGATGTATTATGCTTATTTTTTATACGAGTTTTGTATGAGTTTTGAAAGTCTGATAATACAGGATGTGGCGTGGTCAAATTTTGTTAAGTCTCATATGAGCTGGTATAAGCTTGTAATGAGCATTATGAAATATCGATAAAAATATATACTAATACCAGTGAAAATATACTCTTACCAAGCTCATACCAATTAATACCAGTAAATAAATGCTCATAAAAAGCTCATACCGACTAATATCAGTAAATATATACTCATACCAACTCATACCAATAAAAATATACTCATACCAAGCTCATACCAACTTATATCAATAAAAACATGCTCATATTAATCTCATACCAACTAATACCAGTAAATATATGCTCATAACAAGCTCATACCAGTAAAAATATGCTCATACCAACTCATACCAATGAAAATATACTCATACCAAGCTCAAATCAACTCATACCAATGAAAATATACTCATATCAACTCATACCAGTAAAAATATGCTCATACCAACTAATAATAGTAAATATATGCTCATAACAAGCTCATACCAACTAATATCAATAAATATATGCTCATACCAGTAAATATATGCTCATACCAACTCATACCAATAAAAATATACTCATACCAAGCTCATACCAACTTATACAAAAAAAAATGTTTATACCAATCTCATACCAACTAATATCAGTAAATATATGCTCATAACAAGCTCATACCAACTCATACCATAAAAAATATGCTCATACCAACTCATACCAGTGAAAAATATACTCATACCAGTAAAAATAAGCTCATACCAGGCTCATACCAACTCATACCAGTGAAAATATACTCATACCAAGCTCATATCAACTCATACCAGTAAAAATATGCCTATACAAATCTCATACCAACTAATACCAATAAATATATGCTCATAACAAGCTCATACCAACTAATATCAGTAAATATATGCTCATACCAAGCTCATACCAACTCATATCAATAAAAATATACTCATAACAACTTATACCAATGAAAATATGCTAATACCAATCTCATACCAACTAATACCAGTAAATATATGCTCATAACAAGCTCATACCAACTCATACCAGTAAAAATATGCTCATACAAAGCTCGTACCAACTCATACCAGTGAAAATATACTCATATCAAGCTCATACCAACTCATACCAGTAAAAATATGCTCATACCAAGCTCATACCAGTGAAAATATACTCATACTAAGCTCATATCAACTTATATCAGTAAAAAAATACTAATATCAATCTCATACCAACTAATACCAGTAAATATATGCTCATAACAAGCTCATACCAACTCATACTAGTGAAAATATACTCATACCAAGCACATACCAACTCATACCAGTAAAAGTATGCTCATACTAAGTCATATCATTTAATATATGTTCATACCAAGCTCATACCAAGTCATACCAATAATAACAAGCTCATACCAACTCATACCAGTGAAAATATACTCATAACAAGCTCATACTAACTCATACTAGTAAAATACCAAGCTCATACCAACTCATACCAATAAAAATATATTTATACCAAGCTCATACCAACTTATACCAGTAAAAATAAGCTCATACCAATCTCATACCAACTAATACCAGTAAATATATGCTCATACCAGTAAAAATATTCTAATACCAAGCTCATACCAACTCATACCAGTAAAAATATACTCATACCAAGCTCATACCGGTAAAAATACGCTCATACCAACTCATACCAGTGAAAATATACTTATACCAAGCTCATACCATTAAAAATATGCTCATACCAATCTCATACTAAGTCATGCCAGTGAAAATATACTCATACCAAGTCATACCAGTAAACATATGCTCATACCAAGTCATACCAATAATAACAAGCTCATACCAACTCATACCAGTGAAAATATACTCATACCAAGCTCATACCAACTCATATCAATAAAAATACACTCATACCAACTTATACCAGTAAAAATACACTGATCATACCAATCTCATACCAAGTAATACCAGTAAAAATATAATTATACTAAATTCATACCAACTCATATCAGTGAAAATATACTCATACCAAGCTCATACCAACTTTTGTTGAGTTTTTACTGATATTAGTTGGTATGAGCATATATTTACTGATATTAGTTGGTATGAGCATATATTTACTGGTATGAGATTTGTATGAGCATATTTTTATTGGTATGAGTTGATATGAGCTTGGTATGAGTATGTTTTTACTGGTATGAGTTGGTATGAACTTGGTATGAGTATATTTTCACTGGTATGAGTTTGTATGAGCTTGGTATGATCATATTTTTATTAGTATGAGTTGGTATGAGCTTGTTATGAGCATATATTTACTGGTATTAGTTGGTATGAGATATGTATAAGCATATTTTTATTGGTATAAGTTGGTGTGAGCTTGGTATGAGTATATTTTTATTGGTATGAGTTGGTATGAGCTTGGTATGATCATATATTCTGGTATGAGCATATATTTACTGATATTAGTTTGTATGGGCTTGTTATGAGCATATATTTACTGGTATTAGTTGGTATGTATTGGTATGAACATATTTTTACTGGTATGAGTTGGTATGAGCTTGGTATGAGCATATTTTTCAAAACTCATATAAAAAATAATCATCATGCATCAACTCATTGCGACATACCACATCTGACATTAAGTCATAACATCTAATGATCAAATAATTGCTTCCTGTTATATACTATAAATATAAATGAAAGTAATATTTTCATATATACAATCTAATATATTTACTATATTCATCCAAAATTTCAAAATGTTATTCGCTATCATAAGCATTGTTATTCTTGTTTGTAGCATGCACCCATAAATTAACTGTCGTATTATATCTAAATAATTTCATATTTTGTTGGCTGCAGTCCCATATATCGAGGTCGATCTTCATTAAAAACTCAACAAAATTTGGCAACAAACATCTCGTAATCTTTCCTATTATAATATATTAATATTAGCAACATTAAAAGGCAAATAATATTATTACATAATGACAGAGAATGGACAATTTGTACTAGCTTACCCAGCTTAGCGGACAAGTATTATTCTTATAAATTATTTTCAGCTTCGTACCCTTTTTAGTCTCCAATTCGGGCCTATATCTGAAAAAATTAACTTCATTCAAAGCACGGGGCAACATCTCAGCAATTGGATTAACACATTTTGTTCTATCACTCCTGTGGGTGTCGACATACAGAAATCATATATCTTTATTGACCAATTACCGGTAAATTTATTTCTATTAAAAACCAATCGTGTGTAGCTTGGTTCACCGGTAGAAAAATAATGTCAACATCTTTAACATATTTACAATATTTGTGCTTGCCCTCAAGAAAATTAGTTACATAACTGGGAGTCCTCCAATGATCAAAACCAAAATCGTCATGACTTGCCATAAAAATTTGATTAACATAACAAGATCCACATATTTTTTTTGTTAAAGAACTCTGTACTATATTTCTGTTTTTGGCGCACATAATATAGTATGACATCAATTTCCTACAATTCAATAAAAATATATTAAAATATACTAATAACAAGTTCAAACAAAGTCACACCAGTAAAAATATGCTCATATCAAACTTATACCAAGTCAGAGCAGTAAATATATGCTCATTCCAAGTCATGCCAGTAATAATATGCTCATACCAAGCTCATATCAAGTCATACCAGTAAAAATATACTCATTCCAAGTTCATATCAACTCATACCAATACAAAATAAACTTATAACAAGCTCATATCAAGTCATACTAGAAAAATATGCACATACCCAGCTCATACCAAGTCATACTATTAAAAATATGCTCATACCAAGTCATACCAGTAAAAATATATTCATACCAAGCTCATACCAAGTCATGCCAGTAAAAATATGCATATATCAAGCTCATACCAAGTCATACCAGTAAAAATATGCTCATACCAAGCTAATATCAACTCATACCAATAAAAATAAACTCATAACAAGCTCATATCAAGTTATACTAGTAAATATATGCTCATACCAATCTCATATCAACTCATACCAATAAAAATAAACTCATAACAAGCTCATACCAAGTCATACCATAAAAAATATGCATATACCAAGCCTATACCAAGTCATACCAGTAAAAATATGCTCATTCCAAACTCATAACAATTCATACCAATAAAAATAAACTCATAACAAGCTCATACCAAGTCATACTAGCAAAAATATGCTCATACCAAGTCATACCAGTAAAAATATATTCATACTAAGCTCATACCAAGTCATGGCAATAAAATATGCACATACCATACTCATACCAAGTCATACCAGTAAAAATATGTTCATACCAAGCTCATACCAAGTCATGCCAATAAAAATATGCACATACCAAGCTCATACCAAGTCATACCAGTAAAAATATGCTCATACCAAACTAATATCAACTCATACCAATAAAAATAAACTCATAACAAGCTCATACCAAGTTATACCAGTAAATATATACTCATACTAATCTCATATCAACTCATACCAATAAAAATAAACTCATAACAAGCTCATACCAAGGCATACCAGAAAAAATATGCACATACCAAGTCATACCGATAAAAATATGCTCATTCCAAGCTCATAACAATTCATACCAATAAAAATAAACTCATACAAGCTCATACCATGTTATACTAGTAAAAATATGCTCATACCAAGTCATAACAGTAAAAATATATTCATACTAAGCTCATACCAAGTCATGCCAAAAATATGCACTTACCAAACTCATACCAAGTCATACCAGTAAAAATATGCACATATCAAACTAATATCAACTCATACGAATAAAAATAAACTCATAACAAGCTCATACCAAGTTATACCAGAAAATATGTGCTCTTACCAATCTCATATTAACTCATACCAATAAAAATAAACTCATAACAAGCTCATACTAAGTCATACCAGTAAAAATATGCACAAACCAAGCTCATGCCAAATCATAGCAATAAAAATATGCTCATTCCAAGTACATAACAATTTATACCAATAAAAATAAATTTATAACAAGCTCATACCAAGTCATACCGGTAAAAATATGCTCATACCAAGCTTATATCAATTCATACCAATAATTCTAACTCATAATAACTCATATCAACTCATAACAAATTCATATCAAGTTATATCGAAGTCATATCACTAATATTAACTCATATCAAACTCATACTAACTTATATCAACTCTTATCAAACTCATATCACTAATACTAACTCATATCAACTCATATTAATTCATATCATTTCATATTTATTCATATCAACTCATATTAACTCATATCATAGCCATTTGTAATACTCCATAATATTTACTAAAACATATAAATTGAAATTAATGTTTCCTAATCTAACACTCAATGACAATCCTTAAATATTGATATAAATCAATATAATAATAATAACAGTGCTAAAAAAACCTTCATGGGAACAATAACTAACTATTTATATAACATTACTCAACCATAATTCTTCAAAAAAATGATAATTAAAGAATATCGAAGATAAAATAATATTTTTTAATCATTCTCTTTAAAAAATAAAATACACAAAAAAAATCCATTACATTCACTGTTTAAGTGAAAGAGAATGTCAAACTTGAGTTGATTTGAGAGATATTTTGATACACAATTATAAATTCTTCAAGAAAAATATAAAAAATAAAAAATAAATCAAACTTACCTATTTCAATCTTAATTGTCGGCAAAAGAAAAGCTTCAATTTGTAGTGAAAATAAAGAGAGAGAGAGAGAGAAAGAGAGAAGAGAGAAGAGTTTGAAAATGAGTAGAGGGAAAGAGAATAATAGTGTGCGGCTAAGGAAAAAGAAAGGAAGAGATAAATGTGATTTTTCTTAGGTTAAATGGCAAGTTTATCCAAAAGAGTCTATTTAAGGTGAGCATGGTTTAAAATATATTAATACTTAGTATGGATGTATTTTTCTGGTTAAATCCCTTGGTTTTTCTATAAAAAAATATAATTTTTAAAATTTTTTATTTTAAAAGTTAAATTATCATCTTTTATAGTATAAGATGTAATTAAATTCATAAATGATATTTCTAAGATTACCTTATGATGGATTTCATTAGCCAAAATAAATATATTTTTAATTATAGATTTATTTATTATAAAGGGTTTTATCAAGAATTTTTCATTTATACTTATTGGCAGTTGAAAGTTTTTTATTCGTTTATTATCAAAATCTTTTAAGAACTAAACTAGATATAATACAGTTTAAATATGCTCATGCATCAAATAAAGCTATAGTTTCTATAATATAGTTGTCAGAAAATTTTATTTTTATATATATTAAATATTTTCTCGAATTAATTTCTTAAAACTTAAAAATTATATTATCAGAAATTTTATCTTTATCTAATATCTTAATTTCTTCATTAAGTTTTTCTTCTTTATTTTTTACTTCTCTCGCTTCTTCTTCCTCTTCAGAAGATTTTTCAGATAAATGTAGCAAGGTTTTTATTAGGGCAGAATCAGCCTGTTGTTTGATTTTTAATTTTTTTAATTCTATTTTTTATTTCTTTAATTTTTTTTGTAAATCATTAATTGTTAATTTATTTTTTATTATTTTGTTTTTATTTAAAATTGAAGTTAAATCATAAGTTGTTTTACTAGTACTAGGTAATACAAAAGATTTAGGCTTATCATTGAAATCTTCTAATAATTTATTCAAGAATTTTTTTTTGAATTTTAGAGTCATTTATATATTTTACAACTTCTAACAAAGATTCTTGATATTTAGTTAGAACATTTATTAATCTACTACTAGTTTCAGAACTAGTAGAATATGAGTTTATTTCATCTATTTGATTTAATTCTTTAGAATCAAAATATTTTTCAGAATCTGAATGTTCAAAATATAATTCATGAATTTTATTTAATACAGATTTTTCTAAATTTAATTCTTATAATTTTTTATTAAATTTACGAAATCTAAATGTATGATCTTTTTTATCACAATTATAATATTCTAAATCTTTATATGATTTATAAAACTATTTATTTTATTTTATAAAGAATTTTCTATTGCTAGATTTTCTAAGTTTTTTAGACTTGTAGGGTTTATAATTCTTATAATAATCTTCTTTACTATATATTTTTTTTATAATTCTTCTTATTAGATTTTTTTATATGGTTTTTTATGACTTGCAGAATATTGTCCTTGGCAGTTATACTGTAATAACCTAATTTTAAATCATTTTAAAATAAAAATTTTAAAATATTTAGGATAAACAATAAATAATAATAATATATAATAATAATACTAAATTATACTAATTATAACTATTCAAATATTTATTATTATGATTAAACTATTAGAACAAGAGAATTAAATTAATGTAAATTAATTTTGTAATATTAGACATCCAAATTATATTCGAGTTATTGAGAATTATGATGGTGGCTCAGATGGGGTAATTGGATTAACTGTTGTAGATTATTTAGAAGTATTTTCTCCTTTTGTTTCAGAGAGAATGTCTTAGTTATAAGGGAGATTCTACCGAAATTTTGATAGAATCTTTAAAGTCGTATTTGTCTATATTGTAATAGTTTTATTGTCATTTGAAAATATTTTCAGGTGTTCTCTATTTTCAATCAGATGTTCCAAGGAGAATCATTGGATTTTCGTAGATCAGTGAATTATATAGATTAATATAATACATCGCTCCCCTAATTTACATTAATGGCTACAACTGCATAAATGCATTGATTGTTTGCTAAGTATATATATATTATCATCAATATTAGATTTATAGAAGCATAATGTATATCGATGCATGAGTTGATAGTTTTTGATGCATATTACTTGTGTTTGTTGGATATGGTTAGAATGATGTGGAATCACATGTGATCTCGGTTATGGGTTATAATATAATGACACTAAATGATGATGAGATTAGGACTGGCATGACGGTGGGGGTATTCTCATGCTTAGCACTGCTTGACTATAGCTGTGATGGTGGATCCTAAGTATTGGAATCTAAGAGAAACGTGTGGACTAAGATAGTCAGATAAGAGGATCGCCTCCCCAATTTGAAGTTTAGTGTGGCCCCATTGACTCACTCCTATCCTTGTATGATTATGTTAATTGTATGTCCGATTATCATTGCATGAGCACTTTATGCATGGGATTGATGTATTATATTAATTGCTATATGGCTCATTGAGTCAAAAGTTCATTCATGTTCATCATTTTTTCTCCATGTTGCAGGTTGAGCGTGAAAGAAATATTTCATCGAGTCATCTTATCTTTCATTTCTCGGCAGAAGTATTATTTGTATATGTTTTATTAGATAATTATGTTCTAATTATTTTCTAGAACTCCGCATGGTATTTTTTTTCTTGTATTTTTTTTATATATTTAGTTTCGTTATTTAGTTTAGTATGTTATTACCAATATTTAATGATGTTGATGTGAAGTTATGTTGATTAGGCATAACTAATGAGACCAGTTTTGAGACAGTGACGACTGTCATAATCTAAATTTCTCTAAAAATTGAGTTGTCAGCCTAACTATAGGTTTCGAAAGCCACATGCTTTCACATTCTCTAGTGCCGGTCATGTGCCCTTGGGTTTGGGTCGTAACATATACTATAATCAAACTATTTACAAAATGAGCCTAATTGTTGTTTAGTTTTTCTCATTTTGAATTTTAAAGACTTTTGTAGTTTTATATCATAACAAAGCTTTAATCATTCTTTCTGAAATATACTAACTAATTGACCATAGGTTAAATTATTATAAGAAATTGATTTCTATTTTATATAATTTCTCATTTTTCACCTAGAAAGAAGGGTAATCCTGCTAAGAATTTTTCTTTTTAGAAAGTCTGGTTGAAATCTTCTCTTAAAATTATCCTAGTTAAAAAGGTTGTTTTATAAAATTAAAAATCACTAAGTTTTTTACACCTAAGGTTACTTAGTAATTCTGCATTTTATCTTTTAAATGAGTAGGATCTCTTATACAATGAAGTGATATAGTTAGAATAAGTGTTGCCACTACATCTTAAATAGTGCCACCATATTCATTTAATATAGGGGTTCCATCCTCAATCGTTTTAATTGCATTTAATATTTCTAAATGTTGTTCTTTAGTGAGATGATTATCCTATCATTCTTTAATTGGCATGCAAAGCCAACTATAAGTATTTCAGCTATAATTTTATATGAAGTATCTATTTGAGTTCTTTAAGCGTTGGCAGTCATTATCATATGTTGTAGAAGACTCAGAATATTATATTCTGATAAGCTATCAATGTTCCACTCATAAACAAATGAAGTATTTTATCTATATTATGATAGGGTATTAGGTCTATCAATAATACCACAGTCTGAAGCTAACATTCTAGATATTATAGATTGACTATGTGTTATACGATTAATTTTGAGAAATAACTTTTTTAAAGGTTTCAAGATCTTCAATTTCAAGAGAGAACTGCTCTTTTGACTCTTGATCTTGAGTTACTATACTAATTATTTTAGATTGAGGAGTATCTTTAACAACTTGTTTGGATTCAGAGGTTGACTCAATTTTACTTAATTGGTCTCTAATTGCTTTTATAAAGTCAGAGTTTTTTGAGTGTTTGACTTCCTGTTGTCCTATCTTGGATATTTGGAAGCGTTTAAAAACATAATTTTTAATATTTTATCAGAAATTACTTCTGTAGATTTTATTATTTCTTTACCTTTTATAAAATTTTCTATTCTATTTAATTATTTACCTATACTAAGTAGATGTACATTACAAAAATTATTTTGTTGTAAGATTTTTCTATTTGGATCATCATCAGTAACAATTTTAAAAGGCGTAGATTTGATTTCATGTTCACTATGCATAAACATACTTGTAGTTTTAGATAGATGTTCACTATGTATAATTTTATCATTTACTTTCCATTCTATTTTTTTTTTTATTTCTAGTGGTTATAGGATTTATATATTTATCTGATTTTTTAATTTCTAAATTATTGTGTATTTTATAAATTCTTTTGAACCAATCAAAGAATTTGATATTTACTTTATATTGTTTTACAAAATTAATATATTTATTTTTTACAAGCTCAAAATCTTTTACTTCATCTATTACCCTTTTTAATTTCTCTATATTTTTTATTGATGTTAATTCTTTATAAAATTTATCTTCATTAAAGACTAATTCTTTACTAAGAAAATTTACTTCATTATCTACACCAGCTACATTTTCCGTTATGGCTAAAGTTGTAGGTGACATAGGTGGAGAAGGTGAGTGTTCTCTAACTGTTCTTGGTTTGGTCTAGGGTTTGAGTCTATAGGATTATAAAAAGGATGTGGTACTATTATACTATAATCTATGTCTTTTAATTTGTTACTGGATTCATGTATATCTAAAGTAAAATACCTGAGCTTGAATATAATATGTAATACATGATTAGAATTTGGTTCTTTATACGAAGCATAAATTACAGAAGGCAACTGAGATGCTCTTCCTATATTTATTATTGAAGCAGAGAAGGAGAAATCAGAATACCTATTGCTTATACTATGTCTACTAAATTTTAATTTTACTTTACCATCTTCATACTGTTCAATTTTATTGAGTTTTATGTTTGGTTTTACTGTTTTTCAGGTTCTGGAGGAGGAAGAGCTCCTTCCAAGATCTATTCTTCAGGAAGAGTGATATCTTTCCATTAAATGGTTTTAAGAATTACTGTTTTAGCTTTTCTTAAATCTGTTTGAAGAAACCTTGTTTCTCCTGTTTTAGGCTGTATTTTATATTTAGTAGAAAAGGCAAAAACCTTTGCTTTATAATGTATTTTATATATTAATGCCATATGAATAAATCCTTTAAGCATTTTATAATTATTAGTTTTAATTTCTAATATTATAGATTTTAAGATATTAGCATCATTCAGAGATACTATAATATCATGATGAATATTAAAGGAAATGGGACCCTCACTTAAGCTGGTCTTCACAGATCCTAAGGGAAAATCCTGAAAATTTATAAGTCTTGCATCTCTGACAATAGCTAATATACTAGTATTTAATCATTCATAAGTGATAGGTTTTATACCAATTTGTATTAATCCTATATATATACCTTTTTTTTTTCTATGTTGCTTTAAGGTTTCAGGAGACGAGAGTAATCTTTTCAAAAGGCTTACTCAATTGTATATCTCCTTCTCCAGTTTTAATTGTATAATCTGTTTTAAAAATGTTTAATTTTGAAATTTTATAAATTTATTCTTTATCTACTTTGGGTATTTTACAATCATCATTGCTTTATGAAAATCTTCTAGAATAACTTCATTTTTGTTTACTATCCTTTTAATTTATGAGTTATCAGAACTATTAGATTTAGTTATACTAGCAGATTCATATAAAAATGGTTCCATTTTTAAGTACTTGAAAAATAGATTTAAAAGTGTTATCTTTTGACTTTGGAAGCGACCATTGACTTACTGCCCTAAATGCCAATCATTAGCTAGAACGAGACTTACTGCATATCCAATTTCTAATCAACGATTTACACTTTTAAATAAGTTAAAGACTTAATTATAGAAACAGTTTTATATATCTACTACTACCCCTAAGAGACTGGTAGGCTCTAATACCAATAAAATTTTTAAAGGATTGGCCTGTAATGTAGCTGCAATTGGCTTGTAAAATCATATTACTTTAAAGAAATATATAATTATTATATATATTATGTGTATATAAGATTTTGAAAAAACTTAATACATTAATCACAGAGGAGGAAGAAGAATTAGAAAACGAAACAAAAGATGAGTAATCCAAAGTTATTAAAACACTTGAAAATGTTCCTTAAGATTTTCTATTTCTTCTTAAATAATAACTTCCAGAAAATATCTACTTAAGGTCACAATTATCTTCTCTAGTGATTTCAAAATAAATACAATTGCTCTTTTTGATATAGGAGCTTATTTAAATTGTTTTAGAGAGGATATTGGTCCTAAATGTTTTCAAGAAAAAACTAGAGAAAAACGTATTCCTGCCAATAACTCAAAATTATTGTCACCTTAAAGATTGATGCATCTATTACTTTAGGAAATTTCTAGATAAAAATATTTTTTTGGTTTAGTAAAAGAAATGCATCAAAGTGTTATATGAGGGACTTAATTCATTAATTTGATAACTCCCTGTATAGTAGACTATGATGGAATTTTTTTTAAACTATATATATATAATTATTATTATTATATTATATATAAGCTTAAAATTAAAGAAGTGCTCTAAGGTTGCCACTTCATCAAGCAAGTTTCTTTTTTGCACTTTTAGGCCTCACTTGTTATCTTTACATTTCACCACAGTTGTTGATTACGTGCGTCATTGGCTATGTTCTTTACTCTACAATACTTGTGGCCTATCTGTTAGTCTCTCTAATGGTTTCACCTGAGGGACGGGCGGTTTCATCTCCCATAAAACTTGCTCAAGTATGTGAGTTTCTTTTATTTTGTACTTCGCTCGTGAGTCATTTATCACTTTTGCTCTGCAGGTGAATACCAGTAGTGTTCGTGCTGGTGGTTCTATCAACGCAGCTGCCAAATGGTGGAATGTTTTAGATTCGAGCATTAAAGATATTATCTAGGATGCCAAATTTGGAACCTTTATCCATCATTTGCCTCTTCATGCCTTCCGTACCAATAAAGGCCTGATCAAGGCCTTAGTCGAGCAATGGGTAGACTTTACTTATACATTCCATTTTCAATTTAGTGAGATTATCATTAGACCTGTGGATTTCACTGTTTTTACAAGTATCCATTTTGCTGGAGAGTCCATTCCTTTTTATGCTGAGCCTTTGACGAGGGAGGAAAGGATTTCTCTGTTGGGTTTTAAGTGCCCCAGAAGGATGATAGGAGCATCAAACATGACACCATACAATGACACTGGACATCTATATGGCATAGGGTCATTTGGACTTGGTAGTTGAGGGAGCAGTGTGCTCGTGGCTTCATTCTCTACTTGCTCTACTCCATTATTTTGGCTGATACTGAAGCAGGTGCTCTAACACCCATTCTAAGGGCATTATCTGACCTTAATTGTATTTTTGGCTTTAACTAGGCTGATACTAGTTTAGCCTACATGTACTGAGGTTTTGATTAACTTAACTGTTGCTTGTTGACAAACTATGGCTTCCTTGAGATCCTTGAGATATGAACTTCTTCTCTCTTCATTCTTCATTATTATGCCTATTCTAACTAATGGTAGTGTAGATATGGGTATGGAAACATCATCTCATCCTGACCCCACTCCTGAATATTGACATCCTACCTTTCCTCATTTGGATGCTTGGATGGTAGATAGGAACAAGTATGATGTTGTTAATTTGCTACCTATCATGTCATCCTCGATCAGTTGTCTTGGGAATCTATAAGAACAAAAGGAAATTGTTAGTTACTATAAACATATATGTCATTTAACTTATCAAATGTCTTTATTTTGCTAAGTTAACGTAGCGTGGTGAGGAGATGATGTCCGCAATGAGGAAGGCAAATGGACTAGAGCAATGAATGAAGCACTATCTATTCACCACTCTCATTTTTTCATGGTCAGTCATATGGGCTAACAACTAGTATCTGGGCTAGTGAGTTTGGAAGTGATGGGTTGGTCTTGCCCATCGGTGTGTGCCCATGGATCCTCCCTTATCTATATTTTCTGCTAGTGATTTCGACCTCAATAATTGGTGAATGGACCATCTTAGAGACAATGTCAAAGATTTCTTGCTACCTTTCGAGGAAGGCTCTTATCGCAACTTTATTAAACCTAAGCTTCTTTAGGTAGGTTTATCTCATTAACCCCGAGTTGAGGCCATTGTTATTCCTCCTGCTAGGCAGAAGGGTGGTGATAATGAGCATATATTCTTTATATTTTATGGGTGAAATAAGGTTCATTGTCTAATCTTTCTACTGATCTCTTAGTGTTTTTGCAAAAAAAAAAATGGTAAGAAGAAGACCTGTAATCAAGATGAAGTAAAGTTAATGAAAAGTTAAAAATTTGCAAGGAATGTGTAGATACGTGGGCAGGAGCCTTGGGCAAAGCTAATGGTGTATCTAACCTGATAGATTTTGGATAACTTTGATAGTTGGCAGTTACCATGTTTAGATCTTTGGAAATCTAATTTTGATAGAACTTAGGGAGATATATCTAATATTATAATTTTCTATTAGTCAGGAGTTTAATTTAGAATATTTCTATTTTCTTGTTCTTTTTATTATTTTTCTTTTTATTGTAATATTCCTAGTTAGACTTAGTTTAGGAAGCCTTTGAGGGGTAGGATATATGAGGTGGCAATTCCAACAACCCTAGGACGAATTTTGATAGGTTTTGGCTGTTGTAACTTGACAATTTATGAAAGTTTTCTTTTTCTTAAAGCATGAGCAACTAATTTTATATCTTAGTTGAAGGTTAATCAAAGTTCATATTCAAGAATTGTGAGATCTAAACAATTCTAACTTTCTTCTCTTTTGTTATTCAATATTTATATAATTATCTATGGCTTAAATTAATTATTGTTTAGTAATTAATCAAAAGGATCCATTGTTTCATAAGTTAAATAACATATAGCTATTCAAAATTTTTTAATCCGTAATTGTTCTTAATATTTTAAATTAAGTATCAATTAGGTTTATCCTAAGATGTTATATAATCTAATTAAATAAATTTAGAAGTTTGGTTTATTGGTTAGAATTAGGTCTTTCTAGTTCGTAAGGCTGTCAATAATTAGATTTTAAAGACGTTCCTATAGGATAGGTTATTGGCAAGAATTAATTAGAAAATATTTCCTAGTTAATTTAAAACCTAATGAAAGATTAGTATTGAGAGCTTATCGAATACTATAACTGATCTATTGAAAAATTAAAGAGTCATCTTTGAATCTGTGATCAATTTAAGAATTGAACTAAGATTATTCCTTCCACTAAGATTTCTCTCATCAACTTTTCTCAATTATTATTTTTTCTTTAATTTGATTAGTAGAATTTATTTTTGAATTTTATTTAGAATTTAATATCATTCAAAACCCCCCATTATAATTTCTTATTTTAATTAATTTTCCTTGGTTATAAAGAATTAGAATAAGTAGCCATTCCTTGATGTTTGACACCCTATTCATAACTTTTACAATTTAATTTGTTTAGGAATAGAAAATTATTTTTGGTGGCTTCGACACCCATTAGGTGGTGAGGCCACTCCACCTTTTCGCTCTCCAGTTTAAGATCCTTTCCCACTAGTAATTTTCAATTCTTTATCTTCCTTCTTCAAAACATCCCCCATTTTATAGGAGTCATTAAATGACTTACACTATTCTTAGCTTTTGGATCACCACAAGAGACCTCGCTTTAAAGATTCTCCTCCTCCACATATGATCCCTTCTTTTGGCGTTAGGTTATCTTCATAGGGTCCTATTATGATGACCACACCCTCTGCTCATCTTAATTCAGATGTGTTCATGATAGGTCATCCCACCTACACCATCCCTTTTAAGGTGACTTATTATGATCCGTCAACATGGTCATCCTTCCTTCTACTATTGGTTTAATTCCTTGAACTCCCGAGAATGCAACACATGCCAATTGGCTCCATTTCAACTTTCATTTAGTTCTTTCTTTGTATCTTTTAATTTTAATTGTATTATTATTTTTCAGGTCTCTTGGGCATATTATGAGGATGTGGCACACCTCTTCCAAGCTACCTGTGCCAAACTGGCTTCGATGACCTTATGGCTATCGGCTAGCTTATGAAAATATGCTCATTTAATGTTATGTATGTGTCCTACTTTCTAACTTCTTAGTTCCTAATGGACTTACAGACTGAGCTATCTTCTACTCATAATGAATCGTCTCACAAGGACTCCCACATCTTGATCTTATAAGATCAACTAGAAACTAAGAAGAGAGGAGATGCATCACTGAGGGAGGAGTACCAACATTTAGAGTCTAAATTATAAAAGTTGTAGGATAGAGAGAGAAGGACTTCTTATCTCCCTTATAGGTTCAGAAGAGATGGATCTAGCCAAGGTTTTCAATAAATACTTTTGGTGTATATACCTTTATGTACTAGGACATGCAATTTGGATAATGTGGATTTGGATTTTATTTATTATCATATAATTGTTGGTCGTTAAACCTTTTTTAGTGTATGTTCTCTTTGTCTTGCTATTATTCTTCTGATCTCTGATTGGCTGCCCTATTGATTTGAGTGATAGATATACGAGATACATTAGTGAACCCGCATAAGTCAGCGTACATGCACCCTTTGTCCCTCTTCTATTGTTGTGTTGAAACCATCACAACCTGTGGCGAGTCTGTCTACTGAATCTCCTTTCCTGCCATTCAACTCTTGCAGTTATGAGGATTGGCGTGACTCTTAGTTTCTGACGTCATTTCCTTTCTTAAAAAATTCAACCGTCCCATTTATTTCTTCCATCCTCATCTTTGCATTTAAACTCCCCTTTTCTTTTTTTTTTTCTACTATCATCACCCATTCTTTCTTCTTTTCTTGGGAAGATTTCTTCCACTACTATAAAGATAGAGAGCAACTTCAGAAAGATTAGAAGTTTGTTCAGGAACCTCAGGGCATGCCATTTCAACCTGCTTATTGGTTATCATCTCTCCAATCTTTGTTACTTCAAGAATGTCAGACTTGATCATGCCTTTCTTAATGTTGCTGACACTTTATGGAACGTCTGTACTCGTACTTTTTATTTTCATGATTTTGAGATGTGCCATACTGTGGAAGAGTGTTCTACCATAATGGACTATTACCCTTTCTAATCCAACTCTCTTGCTCTTCCCCCAACTCACCTTTAACTCTCACAGAAACTTGGTGGTCATTTTTCATATCACTCTTAATGAGGCCCTTCAACTTACTTTGGAAGAGAAAATCCTATTATAGCCATTGATTGACCTCTATACTGAGAAATAATTATATTTTAACCACACTTGGGCATGTATGGTGTGTCTTTGTTTGTTAGAACAATTGCTCCTTGTTGTGCCTGATGGTGATATAAACATCAAGGTTCTTTCCTTGTTTGAGCATATGGAATAGGGCTTTACTATAATGCCCACTATCTTGGCTGAGACTCTCATCAGTCTTGATAACATTGTAAACGGTCACTCACTTAGACTTTAAGGGACTCTCCTTCTTTTTACAGGTGATTTTTTATTTTTATTTTTTATATATATATGCTATAATTTTTCTAGGCCGCCTTTTTAGGCTTTCGACCTAGTGAACCCCTTATTTGTTTTTACGTTTTTTTATACATTTTTATTTACATTTTGTGTTGTTTTATCAATTTTGCTTCAAGAGAAGTTCACCTTACTATTGTGCCTGTCATACCCATATCTCGGTAGTACCCCCGTCATCACTCAAGTAATTTGTTGATGCGTCTTAAGTAGGCTCATGATGAGTGGCATAATTGGCTCAACAACTGGAAGAGGGATCAAATCTGATGTGTTATCCCTTCGTGGTGAATTACTATAGTAACTCTTCGCTCTCGACATCATCTAGTTGTTACCTTTGTCGGTCTTCGCAATGGGACTTGTTATATTCCCACTCATCTTAATCCTCAATATGGTACTGTTTCCACATATTAGGGCCTTCTTCCTAATTTGAACTTTCCTCAGCTCACACCTACCTTCCTTGAGGATCTACGACATACCTGGGCTTAGAGAGATACCTATATATATAGTGGGATTTATGACTGATAGATCAAGCTTTGAAACAGACCTTATGAATTAATGTTGCTGTTAAAACTTGTTGTTATTTCTTTTTAGGCATCATCTTTTATATTTTAACAATGTATGTGGTGAATTCATGGCATATTTGATGAACAATTTTCAATACAATTTCAAAATGAATTTTCATTGATCTTAGGGGCACTTTTACATATTCAGTGCATCTAAATGGCACCCTTGTTATCGTACGATAATTTTAGGTTTTTTAAACAACCATTTTACATTCCTATCCTTTTATTATTTTTCCTCCTTTTATTTTTTATTTTATACATTGAACACCTTCAGCCTGCTAGTATTAATCCGTTCAGTGAACTCATTGCCATCTATGTCTAATATCTTCATAATTTTTTTCCCTAGGACTTTCTTCACTATGTAAGGGCCTTTCTAATTTGGTCTGAACTTCCCTCTAGGGTTGATCTATTGATGCTTAGACTGCTTAAGTTCCAAATAACCCATCCGGATTGGCTTATGCTTTACCTTCTTGTTGTAAGCCCTAGCTATTCTTTGGTAAAGTTAATTGTGATAAAAAGTTTTAATCTTTGCTCGTCAAGAAGCATTAGTTTCTCATGCTTGATTTTTGCCCATTCTTTCTCAAGTAATTTTGGTTCCATCAAGACCCTCAAAGACTACACCTCCACCTCAATTGGCAAAATGACTTTCATTCCATATACCAAAGCATAAGGTGTTGCTCCTGTATGGGTTTGGATACTTGTCCTGTAGCCCCCATAATGTATATGGAAGCATGTCCGACCAATCCTTGTATGTCTTCATAATTTTTGAAAGTATCATTCTCATCGACTTATTTACTGCTTCTACTGCCCTATTGGCTTATGGTCAGTAAGGTGATGACTTATGGTGTTCAATTTTATACTTTGCCAATAACTCTAACACTTCCCCCTGAAATTGTACTCCGTTATCAGTCACCAGATGATGTGGTATCTCAAACCTATAAAATATATTTTTTCGGGATGAAATGAGCCATATGCTTGGCTCGCAATCTACTAAAGGATTCAGCCTCCACCCATTTAGTAAATAGTCCACTGCCAATGTTATAAATTGGTGTTCATAAGTGGTCGTCGGGTGTATCTCTCCAATTATATCAATCCCCAAGCAGAAAATGGTCAGGGCGATGTCAAGGTATGGAGCTCGCTCAGCAAGAGATGACGTAGGTTCCCATATGCCTGACATTGAGGACACTTTTTCATGAAACTAACATAATCTTATTTTCTTTGCAACATCTACCAATTCATATGCCTTCCACAAACTCCAGAATGCACTTCCTCCATTACTCTATCCATTTTCGCTTTGCTTAAACTCCCATTAGTCCCTCTCTTATATAATTCCCCCATAAACAATAGGTAAACTAGAGCTCATTTTTTAGTTCCTCTTCATTAATCTTTAGTGGCCCCTTCTAGATATTCTCAAGCTTCCAAATATTGTTGGATGGTGTTGTACCAAGCATCATAGTCGGTGTGAATTACAACCACCGATGGGCTTTCATAACATGGCTAGGAAGAACTGGTAAGCAATAATGGTTTTATAAGTGGCTTAACAGGTCTTTCCCAAATTGAAGCCAGTGCAGCTAGTGCATCTACCATCCGATTTTTTCCTCTGGGGACATGTATGAAATGACAATACTTGAAGTTTCGAAGCACCATATTTAAATGTTCCCAATATGGTTTCAATTTCTCCTCCTTGAGTTCCTATTCTTTATTGATATGTTGAATTACCAACAAAGAATCCCCTGCTACTTGCAATCTATCAATCCCCATTACCACCAGACTTTCTAGTCTAAACACGTATGCTTCATATTCTACCATATTTTTTATCTTCCTGAATTTTCACTTCCTGGCTAGTGGGAGTAACTCCTCTTCAGGTGATTCTAGAATTGCCCCAACTTAGTAATACACTTAATATCGAACTCTTCTAACAACAATAACCATTTTTCATAATTCCCTAGTAAGGATGGGGCCTCTCTCAAGTATTTAAAAGGATCCATTTGGGACATTGCCTATATACGTATGACTGGAAGTAATGCCTTAATTTTTGGGAAGACCATATTAGTGCAATACAAGTCTTTTCTACCATCTTATTCCTTACTTCATAAGACTGAAGCTTTCTACTGAGATAATAAATGGTGAATTTTGTCCCTCTTTTGTCTGTTTGTGCCAATATTACCCCTATCAAACCATCTTTAATTGCTAGATACAAGATCAGTGTTTTTATTGGCTTCAGAGGTCTGAGTACTGGGGGATTAAGTAAGTACTCTTTTATTTTTTCAAATGATTTTTGACAATCTGGGGTCCATTTAAGGAATTGATTTTTCCTGAGTTGCTTGAAAATGGGTTTGCACACAGTGGTCAAGTGGCAATTTACTAGCGAAGCCCCTCACTTTCTTTTCAGTTTCGGAATAGGCATATCACGGATAGCCTTTATTTTCTCTTGTTCTATCTCAATGCCATTGGGTATGATCATGCGCCCCAACATTCTTCCCGATGTGACCCCAAAAGTGTACTTTTTTGGATTGAGTCTTAAATTATACTTCATAGCTTGTTCGAAGAATTTTTCTAAGTTCTCAAAGTGTTATTCTCAGGTTTTGGACTTCATCCTCATATCATCTACATATACTTCTACCTCCTTATGCATCATGTCATGAAATAAGGTCGTGGCCATTATCTGATAAGTGGCCCCTATATTCTTAACTCTGAATGGCATTATGTGTCAGACTCCATTTTTTAGAAGTGTGACGGTCCTAGGATTCAAGTAGGCTTAAGGCCACCAGGTACCACGTAGAACCCATCTAATTTATGAATTCATACAAATTGATTATTACACTAGTAAATTATAACTTTATTTTAAAACTTTATTATTTACTTATAACTTTATGATATATAATTATTACACATGTATTTTTATATTTTATATTATTTACAAATATTTTTTTCTCTTATTACATTATGGTTTATTTTCATAATTTACTAAACTATTCACAATATTATTACGAGGCAACTAGAGTACAGCACAAATATTATTATTTAATTACATATGATAGTATTGGCTAATTACATTAATATCAAGCTTCTTGCTGGAAGAAGAAATCAAGAAGCTGATGGTCTTGGGTCACCTCTACCTGAAACCACAGACGAGGGGTGAGTCATAAACTCAGTGAAATTATAGTGTCATAAGGGTAGGATATGCAATAACGATATTTCAAGGTTCAAGGATAATAAATAAATAAGGCGGCTGCACAATAAAGGTATAACAATGAAATTCAATCCACAAGAAAGGCCCACAATAATTGGACTAATATCACAAAAGCAAATTATATAATATGATAGATAAAACATAGCAATAATACTGAAGAAAATATATCGTTATTCCAGTGCTATCACACATTATATTCACATAAGGGTAGCTTCTGCCCTACAAATCACAAACTTCTATGTGCACATAGCTTGATGGTATAGCCCCCATCAAGTTGGGAGTCTATCATATTAGCTAGTCAAATGGCTTGGTATGATCACATAGGTCAAGAGGCCACATTGATTTTCACAATTCACAAATGCAGAATTACAAACAACAAATGATAACAAATGGCTCAAATATCAACAATGGTTAAATTTTTATCAAAAAATTCCAAATGTGACAAAGCAAGGGTTGGACACTATAACTCACCTCGAATATGCAAATTTGATTCATCTAAGTTATTGAGAATTATTGGTTGGTTCGATGGCAATACCCGACCTACATTTACATCCACATATAAATCACACATTTAGGTTTATTTTTTTTAATTTATCATTTTTGTCTTAATTGTTTATTAGGAACCTATGCCCTGTTTTAATATCTTAATATGTCCTAAATTTTATTTTATAATTATGAATTCAAATTTCACAAGTTATATTATAATAGGGTTATACAATAGAGTAAGTTCAAATATGCGTATTAGAATGTACATTGGTTTCTTCATGTTATTTGATTTACTTATTTATTAAAATAATATTTATACTTTTGAGAACATTAAATACACATACTAGAATTTATATTCATCTATAATATGCTCATATTTTATGACCAAATCAAATATATTTTATTATGCTTAATTCAGTCCTAAATCAACAAAACACCTAAATTTCAGCATTTGAGTAGTTTTTATTCATTTAATTATATATTAATTTATTTAAATTAATTTTCTCTAAAATTTTTTCAGCATATTTCTAACATCATATATGACCTCTCTACAAATTTTCACAAATTATATAGTTCATTTATATAGGTAAATAATTCAAACACAGCAGCAAAATCTCAATGGTATTCATTTAGACTATTAAAATGAGCAGCTTGTGTTTATTTATTTACTCACTCGCCTTCCTTCATCATTTTGACTTGGCCTTTTACCACAACCTTCCAAAAATCTAAATACACCTTTCTGTAATTTGTGATGAATTTTAAAGCTCATTTTCATGTTAAAATAAATAAAACACAGTAGCTAAACTTTTGAGAATTCAAGCTATAATATTTAGACAAATTTGAGTGTTAGGGTTTCTAGCTTCATTCCTTTCAATTTCTTTCAATACAAATCGATTTCTAGCATCCTAAATACTTAATTAATATGTACAAATGATAATTTTTAACTCAGATTCAATAAATAATAGATTTAAAGTTAGAAAAATAAAATAAAAGATTAAGATTCAGAATTTTCATATTCTTACCTTTAGGAGTTCTTTTGCCTTCTTTGCCTTTATATCACTTTGTTGATTTAGTTTTTCACTTTGGATCACTTCTAAACATAAGAAACTAGCCTATGAATGGTTTTTAGCTGCTGGAAAATGAGAGAGGGTGGTGATAGAGAAGAGGTATTCTTGATAGTAATAAGAAAAGAGAAAGAAGAAAAGATAAGACAAAAACTTTCTATCATCTTTTAGTCAATATTTTTCAGCACCTATTACTATTCAAAAGAGATGAGTCACCCATTTATTTTTACAGAAAATTGGCTGATAATTAAGTGAGTGAAATGTCCATTTTGCCCCTCGATCTTATACATTTCTTTTATTAACTCAAATGCCCTTTTAGTCATTTTACACCGTAACTTGTTATCTACACTTGTAATTAATTTCTTTAAAATTATTTTCATATCTAATTTTAAATTTTAATTTATCTTATATGGTTTTAATGTATATTATTATATTAAGGCATTATTAATTAAGTTATAGTATATTCCAAGTATAATACTTTAGGGTTTTTATACATACAAGTTAACGCCGTAGCTAAACAGTTTTAAATTTTCCATTTCCATCACTTTAGTAACATATAAATTTCACTTCTTTGCATATGAATAATTCTTTTATCATTCTAATAGGTCATTTTGTTCCTCTAATAGTTTATATACAAATATAATTAATTATTTAATAACTTACAGTTAATTGATTTGATTCACAGTTGTTATAAGTTGTAGAGTTTTCAATTCAAATACTTTAAAGTTTTTGTTTATATTACTTTGGCACATTAAAATTTATTTCAATCAAAAATTTTTTTTCTCACTTTATTCATTAATTTATAAAACATTTAAACTACTAGATTTTTATTTTATCTAGGGTATTACATTCTCTCCCCCTAATTAAAATTCGTCCTCAAATTTTCTAAAGTAATCACCCACTAAAAAGTTGAGGATATCTATCTAACATCTCAGACTCAGTTTTCCAAGTATATTCTTCTACTGATTGACTTTTCCACAAAACTTTTACCATAGGAATATTCTTATTTTTAAGTATTTTAACTTGCTTAGCAACTATAGCTACTGGTACTTCTTAATAGGTCAAATCTTGTTGCAATTCTACCGGTGAAGCTTGTAAAATGTGGGATGGATCAGAAACATACTTTCGAAGCATCGAAATATGGAACACTGGATGCACTTATTCCATATTGGACGGTAGTGCCAAATGGTATGAAATTGATCCCACTCTTTCTAAGATCTCAAATGGACCAATGTACCTTGGTGAGAGCTTTTCTTTCTTACCAAATCTTATTTCTCCCTTCATTGGTGACACTTTCAGAAATACATGCTCACTAATACTAAATTAAACATCTTTTCTTTTAGGATCTGCATAGCTCTTCTAGTGGCTAAAAGCTGTCTTCAAACGTTCTTGAATTAATGGTACTTTCTCTATGGTTTCTTGAATAAGTTCTGGGCCTTCTATTTGTCTTTCACCAATTTCATTCCAACATATAGGAGATCTACACTTCCTTCCATATAATGCTTCATAGGGTGCCATCTGTATAGTTAAATGGTAGCTATTATTATAGGCAAATTCAATCAATGGCATATGCTTGTCCCAAGTACCACCAAAATAAAAAATGCACAATCTCAACATAACTTGTTATCTACACTTGTAATTAATTTCTTTAAAATTGTTTTCACTTCTAATTTTAAATTTTAATCTATCTTATATGGTTTTAATGTATATTATTATATTAAGACATTATTAATTAAGTTATAGTTTATTTCAAGTATAATACTTTAAGGTTTTTATACATACAAGTTAACGTCGTAGCTAAACAGTTTTAAATTTTCCATTTCCATCACTTTAGTAACATATAAATTTCACTTCTTTGCATTTGAATAATTCCTTTATCATTCTAATAGGTCATTTTGTTCCTCTAATAGATTATATACAAATATAATTAATTATTTAATAACTTATAGTTAATTGATTTGATTCATAATTGTTATAAGTTGTAGAGTTTTCAATTCAAATACTTTAAAGTTTTTGTTTATATTACTTTGGCACATTAAAATTTTATTTCAATAAAAAAAAAATTTCTCACTTTATTCATTATTTTGTAGAAAATTTAAGCTATTAGATTTTTATTTTATCTAGGGTATTACATTATGTCATATGCATATGTCCCCTACCTTGTTACGAAGGCAGTTTTATCTCTATCTTCTTTTACCATCATCACTTGATTGTATCCGAAGAACCAATATATGAAAGAGTGCATCACATGACTATTATACTATCCACCAGTATGTTAATATGAGGTAATGGTAAGTCATCTTTTAGGGATGCCTTGTTCAAGTCTCGATAGTCCACGTACATTCTCACTTTTTCATCTTTCTTGGGAACTAGTACTATATTGGCTAACCACCTGGAGTATTCCACCACTTTAAGAAACCCTACTTTAGCATGTTTCTCTACCTCTTCTTTCACCAAATGGGCCCATTCTGGTAGGAACCACCTCAAATTCTATTTCGCTAGCTTAATGTGATCATGAGTTGGGATGTAGTGTTCTGCTATATCTCTGTTGGTTCCCGACATATCCACATATGTCTATGCAAACACTTTCTCATAGTTTTTCAATATTTTTTTTTCAATTTCTCTCTCTCTTCAAGGGTAACATCTGATGCAATGCAAATGTTTTTAAGGTTTTTAAGAGTTCCTATATTCAATGAATGTATAGTGATAAATTTATATTGAAAATACTCATGTAGTCATGCTCATGAATGCTTCCATCAAAAGACATATCACACGAGTAAGCAAAATCAGCATTTATTTATTTACCCTTAACATCGAACATGTCATTAATTTCATACATGTCAGAGAAAAATACATCATCCATCTCAATTGGGCCCAATAGAGTGTAAACACTGTCAATATCATAAAGGATTATGATTGCAAAGTCTTACATAGGCTGATCATCACTAGTTGCTGGTGCTTTCATCTTATCCTTTTGTCTAGGTAGCTCTTCGTCTTTTTTCATCTTTAGTGTGTTGATTTTCATAGCACTTCTGTAAATATCTCAAATCCTATAAGTGTCTTTCTATCTACCTATATAGATCACCATAAAAAGGGCCTTTTCCTTTTCAAGATCCCATAAATACGTTTTCTAACTAGTCTCTCCATGTAGTTGTCCTTCTTTTCTATCCTGTATGTTATAGCTTCTTTCTCTTCCTTATATCCCAACCTTTCTCTTGTCTTTTGAGTAGGGGGATCTATGTGTTGAGGCCTTCCATGCATTCTTTCCCAGTTCCTTGCCTGGAGTATAATTAAGTTTTTCCATTAATTTTAAAGCAATATTGCCAATATACCACTTGTCTCCATTTGGCTCTTTCATGATTGGAGATGCCCTAGGCGACATAGCTTGGAATCCTACCAAAGACTGTGTCATGATCAAATCATTCACCACTTGAGACTGAGCTACCTCTATAGTGACTATCTCATCTTTCCATGAAATTTTAATCCTCTGATGCAAATTGGAGGGAACCCCTCCCAACTCATGAAACCACGGCAGTTTTAAAAGCAACAAAAATTTAATAAGAATATCTAACATAGTAAACTCTACCATGGAATTGACATCTCCTATCATGACCAGTGTTTTGAATGTCCCCATTGCCTTCCTCTTGGTGTTATCGTATGCCCAGATAGTTAAAATTGCCTTTTATAGATCCTTCTCGCTTAAACATTGATGGCAGTTCCGTCATCTATCATTGCATAAAATGTGGCTTTATCAAACAATCTCACTCTAATGAATAAGGGGCAATTATAATCTCACCCTTCCATCGACAGCTTCCTATCATAAAAAGTGATATTCTTTTTTGGAGGTGCCTAATCGATCTTTTTTGTCCCCCCTTTCATGTAATTCACTAGCCCTCTAATGGATATGAAGGGATCAATGGACATTTTTGTCATAGCTCGAGCTAAGGCTCCTCTATATTCCTTAGACTATACTAGCAAGTCCTAAATGAACATCCTGACTTGTGATCTCTTCATTTATTCCTCTACAGCTTTAGTCTAAGGGTTCGTCTTAAAATAGTCTCCCATCCATCTCCATATACCTCTATAGTATTGGAAGACTCACTCACCTTCTCTTTCCCTTTATTCTTACTACCCACTACTTGAAAAGGTTTTGTATTATAGTCTTTCCTGGACCTGGTGAAGTTACTCACGGTACATAAAGATTAGCTTAAGGAAGGTCATTCTAAAATGTTTGATTCTTCTCACATTAATGAACTATGACTCACCCTCCTTCCCTTCCTTATTCCCCTTTTCCTCATTCTCATCTGGAGATGGGACCTACAAATCCTTTATAGTCATGATGAACCCAGTCTTTGTTGGATTCGAAGTCTCTTATTCATCTGACAAGTTCAAAGATGAAGCCATCACAAATGCTTGACTCAAGCTAGAGTCAATCATATATATGGTTGATGGAGGTACATTATTATATTTGGGTAGCGAGTTATGTTTGGTACTAGGTTTGGTAGGTTTGGGTATTTTTGCCTCTATCAATGAGGTTTTGTATCTCATGCTTTAAATGGATACAACGGTCAGTGTCATGTTCATAGGTTTGGTGGAAATGGCAAAAGGGTTTGGTGTTGAAGTTGGCTAGCAGTGGTTCAGGTAAAGATCTTAGTGGAAGGGGTTGAAGTAAACCATTTTCTTTCAATTTTCTAGAACTTTAGATAAGAATTTAGGGAATTCATTGAACTATTTATTTTTTAAGGCATTAACCTAACTCTGGTGCCCTTCTTCTACTACATTCACCTCACTATCTTTGAGGATATCCCTAACTGTTGATTGGCTCTCCCATCTTTTCTCACATATGTTTGAGACTCATCTCTTTCGATATCTTTTGATTGTAACCCAGCTTCATAAAGGTCAGTGAAGCTCCTGATTAATATATCATTCAGCCTCTTTTTTAGACCTGTGCTGCAATCCCCCTCCATTTGTTTAAGTATTCAGCAAATCCTTCACTACTGACTCTAACTCTATCAAATATGTCTCTAATTCAGTGTTGTACCCATACTGTTTTATAAAATAATTGTATAAAGTGTACTAGTCTGACTTTTTACTCTCCTTTAATTTTTTATACCAGGATTTTTGCATTCTCTTGCAAGGAAAACATGAAGAATCGATGCATATGCTTTGGAGTAGCTTTAGTTATTTTCATGGCAGTCACATATCTATAAGCATGAGCATAAGGGTCTCCAGTCTCGTTGAATTTGGATAGGTCTAGTATCTTGAACTTGAAAGGCAAATTCTCCTCCATATCACAAAGCTTCTTAATTTCTATAGCCTTATCAGAATAAGACTGGTCTTCTCTAATACCTTTATTCTCTCTTGTAGGGCCTTTTTGATAGCATATTATGGGGTTTTCTTCTAAGCCTTATTCTGTTTCTTTTCCAGGTAGTACTCAAGTCATAAAAGGCTGACTCTTTTGGTCTTTCTTCCCTCTCCTTCCCTTTCTTCTTGACTGGGCTAGCTAATGACTCCCCCTTAGAATGCTTGCTCATAATTTTCTCAAGTTATCTCAGTATGTTCTTCATATATTGTTTCATATCTATCAGCTCATCAACTATTACTTTCTTAGTTATACTTTTGTTATGCTCATTGTCCATGGTTCCTACTGAGAGTTTGTCTGAAGATTTGCCTCCTTTACTATAATACCTAAATACTTGAGAAAGCTCTAAGTCTGCAAGCCCATGCAAAGAATAATGTCATGTGGTATGTCATTTCAGAATTTGCACATTATCACATCGATCCTTTTGACCTTATAACTCAGTCATCATAATGGCAAATCTCTTATCCTATGTATTTCAAGTTATGAAGTGGGTCATTAGGGGACCGTTCCATTTGACATCTATTAAAGTCTTAGACACTTTTCATAATACCGGACTATCATAATTATGGTGAATTTAGGCTTCCCCACAAATAAGGTAGTTCATGTATTTTGATAAGGGTTTAAAGTGCATAACAAACAAGGGCCATGATTGTGAAACTCTAACTCAAAGTAGATCCATAATCAGTTCTCATATCATGAAATTCAGAATTCCTATTCCTTTTTAGAAGATAAAGCTTTAAATGAGGAATATGTATGAACAAATGGGTTTCACCAAGTTAAAATAATACATTCACATTTCACAAATAACCTACTAGGTAGTCTTAAGAGAAAATGCTACGGATGTTGTATGAGGTTTAAGTCTCATAGGGTAAATTCAAAAAGGCTCCCGTGGCAGAATATATCCCGAGGTACGAGGTGCACGAGTGGTCATATAGTGATCGTTCTCTATACTTTGAACAAAAGTATGCTCTCCCTATCAACTATGTGACACGGGTGAATATGGCACCCTAACACACACACCTAAATGCAATCTACTAAAGCAAGTCTATATTACCCTAATAATTAAAGATAAAATATTGCTAGAACCAATGAAGTTAACTCTTCTTTGTTTCTAGTGGAGTTGCCATTATGAACTAGGGGTATGACTCCGAACTTTGCAACTACGACATTGCTAAGGTTGACCCTTTAGGAAACAACAGGCCTAAGCCCAAAGAAAAGGAGTTGCCACCCAATAGATTGAGAAAGAAAGGGTAAAGATCCTTAGGCGATGAATTTCTAACCTCTTACTGAGTTCAGAAAGTTAGATATACATAGGAAAGGTAGATAAATGGCTTTAGCACCCCCCATATGCCCAGTTCATTAGAACCGGCCTCTTATATGGTTCTAGTGACATGCCACTTTCAATTATTTACGCATTACCCAATTATAACAATACATCATAAGCCTAAGTATAGAAATTCAATTCATCATATATATTCATGTTTATGCCAATACAGGGGATGCATACAAGATAAAAATGAGCCCCTATGTAGTGAAAACAAGCTCTTACAACTCTTCTAAGCTAATTATATTGAAATAATTGAAATAAAAGAGAACTCCTACTATAAATCATCTAGAAAAATTGCATTAGATCTTTCCTACGACAACCAGTTTAAAAAGAGAAAAGTTATAATAGAAAGAGAAATTCTATTACATTAATTTTAAATTATATTGTAAGCCATAAATATGCAATACCAGGAATGATGCATGAAATATGTAATGACAATAACATCCATAAAATATAAATCAAACATCCAAATGTCTATTCATCCACAATCATCAAATATATTTATTGGGTTAAATGAGAAAATAATCAAGTTATATTCAACATTACTATTTTATTGATGGAGCTCAGTGTGTCAATCATGTTGGAAATAAAGGAAGGCTTGCCGACGATAATGACGACCCCTCCACTATCTTGAACGCTGATGCTCCAATTACTAGATTTTACATTTTTTTTTTAGTGTCTTTGAGTGAAGGTGGCTATGATGAGATGAACACGGTTGCCACTCCCTTAGGCGAAACCACCATAAAGAGCGATGGAAACCTCATATGCACCATTCCACTATGTCTCCAACCATCTTATGAGTCTTTTTTTATCAGGATTACCTTAATGTTTAGTGATTACATTTCTACACAAACAATGGTTCTAAGTCATCCATTTTAACAGTCCATTTTTAGATGTTATATAATTTTCCAGTTGTTCAAATTCATATCAATGCAAGCCTCAGACTATCAATGATACTAATAATATAGCAATGAATAAAATGAAGATAAGAGATTAGAAATATGAAACATTCATTCTCGATTCCTTTTACTTTAGAGATAGAAGTGGTGCAAAGAGGTCCAGTAGAGAATCTTCTATTCCAATCACAATGTCCCTAAAGATGTTGATGATAGATTACACCTTCTGTGTCAATTTTAGCACCCTCAAGATTTAGTATTTTAGAAACTAATTTTCACTTTATCGCAGTAGAGTTTCAACTCTCCTCTCTTGTTGTTACTATTTTTTTTCTTCTTTTTCTCCTTCTCTTATAGGCAAAAGAGGAGACACGTCCATCTATATTATCTGCCAGATCCATCCTCTTGTTGGGATAGGTCATGGAGTTTAGTTCCAGCAACACTCCGATGCGTTCTATGACACTAAGATCATATTTCACGTTGGTAAGCTCAAAAACCTTGAATTTTAATTTGAAGTTGGTTTTTGATTAATTTAATATTGATTATGTTTGTATATGGACTATTTTATGTTCCAAAGATCTTATTCAGGTATGTATGTATATTGATTTGAGAAATTGAGATATTATATTATGTTTGATTGTGATATTTTATAGGGTTTATAGACCAAAAAGATAATTTCGGTATTGTTGATTGTTGTGAGTCTTGTAGGCTATTTAGAAATGCATATTTCTTTATTTTATTCTAGGTAGAATGTCCTATTATTATGGGAGATTCTACTAAAAATTTGATAAAATTTTCAAAGTCATTGAGTTGTTCTAATATTTCTTGTTATTGTCTAATATAGGTGTTTTAGGCTTATTCTTTTTATTCTTAGTTTTGGAAGATCAACATTCCAAGAAGACTTGATTGCGTTTCGTCAAATTTATAAGTGATACTTTCTAATACGTTTACTTAGTTTTCATGCATCTAAATAAATTTGTATATGTGTGTATATATAATTATGCATTTTGCATATGTTTGTTTACCTATGTTGCATTATATGATATTTTGCATATTACATGTGATTTAGGATTGGGATAATAGAGGATCCACATGATCAATATTCTAGTTGTGATAGAGCATTGAGATATAGTGAGTTTATGATCTGCATGATAATGAGGACTTACTCATTGCTCATGTTGTTATCAGTTGGGTCGGCATTGTTAGCATTGGCCATGATGATAGAATCTTATATATTAGATTTTTCTAAAAAATAGTATTTGGACTCAATGAGTTAGACAAGGGAACTAGTTCCTTATTTTAAGGTTTAGTATAGTTCTTGTGAAGTAATCTTCATCCTTAGATAATTATATGATTTATTGTATGGTTAATATGATACATGAATATTCATAGTGGTAGAAAAATTAGGACTCCTGGTTTATATATTAAATAGTATTCACTAAGTTGAGATGCTACTATCCCTTTTTTCCATATTATAGATTAAGCATATGAAAAGAAATTTTAATAGAATTATTATTGCATTTTATTCTTTCACAATAATTTTATTTTAATTATTATTTAGTTATGTTATTAACTTCATATTATTTTGTATTCTAAAACTTTGCATAGCTATTCCATTATTTGTTTGTTTGATTTTGTTAGTGGCTAGTTGATGAAATCTGCTATCAAATAAGAACTTGATGATAATAATTTTGATATGATTGTAATTTTTGATAAACATTATGCTTGGTAGGTGAACCTACACCTCTAATTTTCATAATAATTATATATATCATATTATTGTTGTTGTTGTTGTGATTTGAAATCCTCATAGAACTTAGAAGAACTTTTTTTTTTCTTTACTATATATGAAAAATATTTTTTTATTTTTTTAATTGAATGGAAGATTATTATCTATTATGAGTGGATTTCATATTTTAATTTTATTTTTAGTTGAATGAGAATATTTATTAGAATTTTTTTTTGAACTAAATTGAATTTTTATTGGAAATTAGTAGTGATAAGAGTATTATAAGAGAACTTATTTGACTTTTGCTCATAATTGAGTTGAAATATTTGCCTAATGATTAAACTAAATTATGATAACAAAGATTGTTGAAATAAAATGTTACAAAATGTATAAATAGAGTGTTTTTATAATCATATCATAAAAAAGTTTATAATTATGGTTATTCAAAAATTATAGATGGAAGTGTGAATATATTATGATGGATAGATTCCACAATGATTGCATTAGAAAAAAGATCAGAGTAACACTTATTGAGGATAAAATAAGAGAGCATAACTCGAAAAGGTTTAACTATGTAAAACAAAAATCTAGTGATACGCCGGTCAGAAAAACTAAACAAGTTCAAGTAGATATAGCTAGAAGATGCAGAGATAGACTTAAATTAGCATGGACAAAAGTGGTCCAAAATAATCTTACGATTTTATATTTATCGAAAAATATAGCCCTAAATCGTATAAAGTAGAAAAAGAGAATCTATATAACTAACTCCAATTAACTTGAGATTAAGATTTTATTAAATTGAGTTAAGTATTAATTAGGTGGATCATCTTTTAAAAAGTCATAAACATAATTTTATTGAACAACTAAATCATGTAAAATTAATTAATATTATTTTTTCTTTTCTTATTATTTCCATTATGAATTTGATTTTATTAATATATGTATTGTAGATGCCTGATTACAGAGTACCTTTAACTTTACCATGTATAATTTTCTATCATAAATTTTAATTTTTAATAATATTGTATAATAGATTTTATAAATGCATTATCGACGTAAACTCTAAAATATTTTTTTGAGCAAATAAAAGATAGTAATATTAATAGAAAAAAGATCTACAACAGACCTGGTGAAGCCCAGAAACATAAATATTGAAGGCTAAGAACATTCCCCCTACCCCAAAGAGTATATTGCACAAGTTATAAACTCTCTTATACACTAGCTAACAAGAACCAAGGTTCGATCTACATAAAAGGTAAGAGCTAATGACTTAAACAAACTCTCCAGAAGGAGAGAAAATTAAAGGATAAAATCTTCATATGCCGAGAGTCCCGAGCACTTTAAAACTAAGCATCATTGAAATTGATGGAATATGCAGATATACTATCCGAGAAAGGGATCACTTCAACAAGAGCTCTAATAAAACTATAGAGATGAGTTTGAAGAGAGGATTGAATAGTGATATTAAAACCAAGATAGCTTGAACTGCTTTTATAAGAATGGTGAAAACTTTCAAAGTCTTTCATATTAAATCAACAAAATGAGCCAAGGCCAATAAACTATCATCCACAAAGGAGAAGATGCACAAAATGACTCAAATAGGGTTACATCTAAGAGAAAAAGAAATAAAACAAACAACACCAAGAACAAACACCATAAAACTAGAAAAGTGATAAGAACTAGGGAAGAAACTCAAGCCAAAACCATAAAAAAGACACAAAAGGAGAAAAAACTAAACTTATAAGATAACTTAAGGAGTTGCCATCGGCCAGAAGGCCGACGACAGCCTAAACTTTGGCACAAAAAAATGAGAATTCTAAAAAATGTCGCTAATGACAATTAGCGATGGATTAACGACAAGGTGTATTCTATAGCTATCCATATTGTCGCTAAAAAATTTATTAGAATTTTTTATGTTATTGATAATTAGAGATGGAAGAGACCGTCACTAAATACATAAACACCGTCACTAATTCTTATTATCATCTCCTATTTGGAGACAAATTTAGCGGTTGAATTCGTTGCAAAATTTTAAAATTTTTTAAAAAAGTAAATTATATTATTTTTTAAAACATAATTTCTTTTATTTTTTATTTTTAAAGTAATATATTCTCAAATATTATTTTTTATTAAATAATTTATTTTATATAAAAAATAAACTATTTACTAATAATTTTTAAAAATAATTTCTCTAACAACTTTCTTAAAATAAACTATTCTATAATTTAATTCTATAAATTGCTTACTCAACTGAATTTATTTATTCTCAAAATTATTTATTCTATCAAGTAATTTATTCATTCTAAAAATAATTATTCCATCAAATTATTTTTTAAAAAAATTATTTATTCTAATATTTTCTCTAAAATATAAATTATTCAATCAAATAATTTTAAAAAATTATTCTAAAAATTATTTATTTATTCAAATAATTTATTTGCTTTAAAAATTATATTCTACCAAAAAAAATTTAAAAATTATTTATTCTAAATATTCTTTATTCAACAAAATAACTTATTTATTCTAAAAATTATTTTATCAAATAAACTATTCTACCAAAAAATAAATAATAACTACTTTATAAAATAAATAAATTAGTTAAAAAAACATATACCTTCAATTGTGGATTAACAATTAGCGAGAATTTTGATAAGTGGCAAGAGAAGAAAAGAAGAAAGAGAAAAAGAATAAATGGAAAAAGAGAGAGAGAGAGAGTAGAGAAAGAAAGAGAAAGGAGAAAGAAAAAAGAAAAAAAAATGAGAAAGAAAGAAGAAGAAAGATATGGGGGAAAGAAGAAAAAAAGATGGAGAAAGAAAAGGAAAAAGAAAAAGAAAAAGTAGAAAGAAGAAGAAGGAGAAAGAAAGGAAGAAATCAAGAAGAAAGAAATAAAGAAGAATAAGATTGTTGTGAAGATTTTATGTTATAATTTTAGCGATATATTGGCTTAAAATTTTTTTTTTTCACAAAATATAATTTTAGCGATGGGTCCATCACTAAAATCACAAGCAATATTTTCAAAAATTCAAAATTCGCAATGGTAGTATCCATCATTAATTATTTTATTTTAAATAATTAATAATTTTTCATTAGCAACAGAAAATTCTTTTATTATTTCAAAATTAAAAATTTCATTAGCGAAGGCTTTATCTGTTGCTATTTTTTTCTAATTTAAAATTAAATAATTGTATTAATTAGCGATAAATATTAGTCGTCGCTAATAAATAGTCGCTCAATTTTAACATTGACTTTTACCGATAAACATTATTTTCGTTACTAAAATCATAGCATAAACAATTGAGCTAGATTTAAAGATAGATTTTTTAACCCGTCGCTAAACTTTTAGCGTCAATTGTTGGCACTAAATTTAGCTATAGATTTTATCTGTTGTTAAATTGATTGCTAATCAAAAATTATTATTCGTCGTAAATTTTTTATTGATTTATCTCTTTATAGCGACGGATATTTTCAATCACTAAATTTTATCGCTAATTAAACTTTTTTCTACAGTAAAAAGAAAAAATGAAGGAGGAGAAGCAGAGGGTCTAGCCAGCGGGGCTAGAGAGAGGGACATAAACTCTGAAATATTAACACCTTAAAAAGAGTAATAGCTTATTAATTCAAATTTATCAATTTAAAAGTGATTATTATTATTATTATTATTATTATTATTATTATTAGCAGCAGCAGCAGCAGTGAAAGAATGGAATCAACTTTAATTATAGCCATATCCAATTTTGTTTATATTACGACTTTGTCATTGTCTAAAAGGAGAGTCATAAAATTCAAAAAAATAAATAAACAAAAACTAAAAAATCTTATTCATTAAGTGATTTTTTTGTACTTTGTTATTTTTAGAAATCACTGGCCAAGATTCCCATAGAAAATAAGAACATGCCAATGACCTTTGTGGTTGTCGGATATCTATTATCTACTAAGATACGTGCAATAAAATGCCAACTAAATAAAAAAAAATTAAATGAAATGTATTTATTAAAATAACGAGAAAATTACACTCTATGCTATATTTTTTAATTTTTTTAAATATTTTATATTTTTTATATTTTTAATATATTGAATATATATTTACTATAAACTTTTAAAAATAAAGTATACTTTTAATATACCAAATATATATTAAAGATATATTCAAAAAAAGTTATTTTTAAAATTAAAAGTTAAAAAAAGTATTTTTAAAATTAAAATTAAAAAAGAGATATTTCTTAAAATACTTTTATTTTTTAGGGTATTTTTGAAAAAATACCTAAAATAATTAAATAAAAGATCTGTTAAAATTCTTTTTTAATTTTAACTGGTAATGAGAGTCATAATATCAGCATTTCACTATCTCATGCCCTAATTTACCCCATATTTTATTTCATTTTTTATGGAACAATCACAACTTTTTTTTATTATAAATTTACCACTAGAAATTCAAATTTATGTTTCGCCATGTGTTAAAAATTAATTTTATATAAAAATTATATTGTTAAATTTATTACCTCTTTGTATTTTATAAGTCTTAGGTAAATCACAGTTAAAAAAAGTCTTAGGTATATCAATATTTTAAATTTTTATATCCTTCTTTTAATTGCCTATATACAATAAAAATTATTATAAGAATATCATAATTTAATTTTTAAATTAAAAATATAAGTTAAATTAAAATTTTGGATAAAGAGCTAACATTTGTTTAAAAATTTTTCTATCTATATATCAAGTAACTTTTATAAAAATAAATTCTCAAATAATTTTCTAAAAAGCATGTTATATAAATTATACAATTAATAACTTTTAATATAAAATTTTTAATATTACAATGAAGGAATTCAATGAAATTTTTGGCACCACCACTTATACAATTGGATAATGGTGAGTATTACAGCTTAGTGGAAAGCTTTTGTATTCAAAGCATGCGTTGGTAATTTGGTTTTTTCCTTTTTTGTGCATATAGTTTAGTAATATATATTATATTGTACAATACTGTATGATATAATATTATAAATATGATTAAATAATTTAATAATAATATAAATATACTGTTTATTATATTTAGAGAAATAACATAATATAATATTATTAAATAATTTTTTATTTTAATATAATAATCTTTTATAAATTTTAATAGGTAATGAAAATAAAAAATAAATTATAATTATTGAATATAGTATTTAAAAATAAAATTCTAAAATCACAGAAAATCAATAAATTATTAATTTGATAAATTTATTAAAATTCATGATTTATAGACTATGAAATTACATGATAAATATTTTATTGAGATAAAAATAAAAATAAATAAGAAATTAAATCATTATATATAATTTGCAAAAATCTTAATTGTTTTATTGCTTTATCAACAATTAATTTCTTATGTAAGAAAAACTTGATGTGCAAAAATCTTAATTATTTTATAATTATATATCAACTAATTAATTTTTGTTATCCAGAAAATTACTCTTTATAATTAGCTATAAAAAAAAATTACTCTTTATAACCAATATATTGGTGACATGTGTTAAGAAAAAACCAGATACATTCCCCCTAGACATATGATGCCAAAACAATACCGAAAAATATGACACTGTTCGGATAGGATTTTTTTTTCTCAATCAACGATAAACAAAAAGTCACATAACGAATTACAATACCTGCCACTGCCAGACTATAAGCCTATATCGTAGCTGGAGAACCCTTTTTCCTGTCTGTGTAATATACAGAGGAAGAGAAGAAACATAAAGAACCAAAACTTTATATGGCTACAGATACAATGAGCAAGAGTAATGACCATGGCTGTTGCACCACAGGACCTGGCTATGCTACCCCAATTGAGGCCATGTCTGGTCCGAGAGAGTCTCTTATTTATGTCACCTGTGTCTATAATGGTATTTTTTTCAAGTTTTTTTTTGTTTTTTTTTTAAATTTCATTTCATGATAGCTCCATCATGATTTGGGATAGGCATGATAAAGATTTTCTTTTTTCTATCTGTTATTTGTGTTTGATTGATTTCATTGTTTCACTTTCTCAGAATGTCTGTTTCTTTGGTGTGTTGGAATTTCCTTGTAGGGTTTTATTGGAAAATCAATGAGAAATGAGTATCTGAATGCAGATCATAGTCTTTTTATACCACCTTCTCTTTTGTTCTTTGGATTATCTCTAACTTTTAGGGTGAATTTTGCGATCAACGTTAATTTTTATACATTTGCTGACCTAGTTGGGCCGTTTGGTAAAAGATTCATTTTTTGATTGTGACTAAGCAGGAGTCTAATAAATTCATAAAGAAGCTGTTGGGTGGGTAAGCAGGAGATCAATGTATTAGATTCATACCCTGGTAATCTAATTCTGCCTTAAGAATTTCCAATGTACTCAAACAAATGAACAAGAAGGGTAAAAAAAAAAAAACAAAGAATTCATAGACGAGCTATACCATAAACAATTTGCAGTATATCATTAAACATGGACAACTCACTATTTTTTTTTCCTTTTTCCTTGGATACAAATTTAGCCATATTGAAACCTCTCCTTTAAAACATTCACCTGTGGAAGAATCTATTAAACTTAAAGATGTGCCTAAACCGTGTGACTTGCTCAATGCCTCTATATTCCTAGTCCCTGCTGCCAGCTATTCATGTGCTTGTCTACCACCACCTGTGTGCCTCGTCAACAAACTCTGTATTGCAAACACCCAAATACTAGATTTGATATACTTTTATGTTGGTAATTTTCTTTTGTTCATTTGCACTTGTCTACTCTTCCCTTTTCTCATGTTTACCTGGATGGCAGCAGTTAATTCTAGTGGTGGGTCCCACATGAATATGAGTATAGGGGAGAGAGAACATTATGGTCTACATTTCCTTTAAGGAAACATGATTTCTGGTTTTGGCTCTTCCTTGTGAACATTTGGGTATATGATGATGGTGATTTGTCCAATGGAAGATGTTGCCTTTTAATGGAAATATTGTTATGTTGCATTCCATTAGAATATCCATTTTCTTCATCTCGAAACTCCATTAGTCAATGAATCTCATTTATGTTCATGTTCTTTGCTTATATTCATCTAATTATCTGCAACTAGAAGAATTTTAATTGGTTTTGGGTCCCTGTATGTTCAGGAACGGGAATAGAGAAGCCTGATTATCTAGCCACAGTGGATGTAGATCCAAACTCTCCAACTTATTCAAAAGTCATCAGTAGGCTTCCTGTTCCATATGTAGGAGATGAACTGCATCATTCAGGGTGGAATTCTTGCAGCTCCTGCCATGGAGATCCATCTGCAAACCGACGATTTCTAATCCTTCCTTCATTAATGTAAGAGAATGCAATTCATTTTTTCTCCTAAATTGTTGTGTGGATAATCCAGAGGTGAACTAGATGAAGTACCAAAATAAGCAAATAACCAAACCTTGCAAAAAGAAGACTATTAAAAAAAATGAAGAGGACTTGGACATGATAGTGCAACAAGGAATGATCAGTCAACAATTATTTTATGCCTTCATATGTTGGAAGCTTGAATTTTTTACTGCCTTTTTCATAAAAAGGTATTTAATGAATGAACTCAAACCTAATAATCATAATCCTCTTGAATTTCTGGTTTGAGATTCAAGAGAGCAGCTTCAAAATCATATATTCCTCTTTGATAATTATAGTCAGGTATGTGTACACCTAAAGAGAAACCAAACATTTCCGTTTTTTTTTTGTTGCCCTGCATGAACCACCAATGCATGAACTGAATAATGAACAAGCATAGAAAACTAAAAGCCATTAATAAGTTTCTGTTCAATTTACTGGTGCTGTATTACCGTTGAGGGTACTATATTAGTTCTCTCTTTTTTCATTCTGCAGTGTTATTATGTTGAAATCTACAATTTTTCAGATCTGGTCGTATCTATGTGATTGATACCCAAAAAGATCCAACGGCTCCATCCTTGCACAAAGTTGTTGAGCCAAAAGATATTGTACAAAAGACAGGATTAGCCTATCCACATACATCCCATTGTCTTGCCTCAGGAGACATTATGATCTCGTGCCTTGGAGATAAACATGGAAATGCAGAAGGCAATGGATTTCTTCTCCTTGACTCAGAGTTCAATGTGAAAGGAAGGTACATCTTTGTCCGTACTTTAGTAATGTGGTAGTATTGCTTAATACAATACTTCGGTCATCATTAATTCTTTCTTTGGTTTTTCTCTCTTATTTTATTCTACAAGATCTTTATTGTTAAATAGTTCAAACTTGTTCAAACACATATAACATGGTCAATTTCAACTGTATGCTTGAGTGAAATTGGTAAGGAAGTTTATTGCAAATGTGACTTGTGTAGTCTTTTGGCTACATCAGGTGGGAGAAACCAGGGCATAGTCCAGTATATGGCTATGACTTCTGGTATCAACCCCGGCACAACACCATGATCAGCTCATCATTTGGAGCTCCTGCAGCCTTCACTAAAGGATTTAATCTGCAGCATGTGTCAGATGGTCTTTATGGGAGGCATCTGCATGTCTATAGCTGGCCAAATGGTGAACTGAAACAGACATTGGATCTTGGCAATACAGGGCTCTTACCCTTGGAAGTGAGTACCAAAATTACACTTTATGCAATCATGCTCCCTCTGATTCAGATATGGCCGATGTTTCTTTGTTTATGATATGTGTTTGTGTGTGTGTGTGTGTGTGTTCACTCATGTATGTCCACGTGCTCACACATGCATATTGGTATGCATGTTGTTTCTTCACTTCAAATCTCTGACTTATCAAAGTTTTACTTGCTTTCAGATAAGGTTCCTGCATGATCCTTCTAAAGATACAGGGTTTGTTGGATGTGCTTTGACAAGTAACATGGTGCGATTTTTCAAGACCCCAGATGGATCTTGGAGCCATGAGGTATGCAAATTGTAGACGTCGTATATGCTTAAGCCTGGTAACACTGTTATTTTGTCGTGTACTGCATTGTTCATAATACTGAATGGTTCTTGATTTAATTTTGCAGCTGGCAATATCAGTGAAACCATTGAAGGTGAAAAACTGGATTCTCCCAGAAATGCCTGGGCTTATAACTGATTTTCTGCTTTCTCTTGATGACCGGTTTTTGTACTTTGTCAATTGGCTTCATGGAGATGTCAGACAGTATAACATTGAGGACCATAAAAATCCCATCTTAACAGGACAAGTTTGGGTGGGGGGCTTGATCCAGAAAGGAAGCCCTATAGTGGTTGGGACAGAAGATGGCAACACTTGGCAGCCTGATGTTCCAGAGATTAAGGTTTGTGTTATCCATTGTAAATACAGAGAAGTTATGTCCTACCTTATTGTTATGCCAAAGAATTTTAGCAGTTTGTTGAAGTTTTTATCGAGTTAGAGCATCTCCAATGTGGTGCTCTTTATGTTAAAGAGTATCTTTAAAATAAAGAGTGAAGAAAGTTAAATTCACTTTCTATTTTAAATTTAAATGATAAAAAGTCTATTGAAGCCTTATTTTCTTTCATTGACTCTTTATTATAAAGAATTTAGGGCATAGAAAGAATCCATTGGAGGTGTTCTTAAAGTTCATAATGCTTCAAAAAGTTTTTTTTGGTTTTAGATGGATTTTTGTTTTGTTGTGTCATTACATGGAATTTGGCCAATAACTAATTCATTGGGTGGGTGATTCTTGGAATACTTCTGGGCTTAAGTATGATGCTAGAGCTGCATTACTGTAGCCTAAAGGTTCCACATTTCAGAATGAAAACTTCCAAACCAGAAAATTTTCATGTGCCTTGTAGGCAGAATTTTCTCATCGAGGGGTGAAAAAAATTGTGTAGCTCTCTCTGTAATTTGCATGCAATAATCATATGGCAGCATCGTGCTGTAGAAACTAGAAACTGCATACATTCATCCCTTCTGCTATATGCTATTGGGTTCACAGAGGTAAGAGCCTGCTAATTAATTGGGACTCAAAACAAATTGTGTTTTACTGTTTTCCATTTTATGATGGTGACCCACATTAATTTGTATTTATAGAATGATTTCCTTATTTACCATTATACCTATTAGAAGGCAACATTGTATTTTGTTTTATTTTATATTTTGTTAGAGATTGATGAGCTCCATATTTTTTGATTCAGGGTAATCGATTGAGAGGAGGACCTCAGATGATCCAGCTAAGTTTAGATGGGAAGCGGCTCTATGTCACTAATTCACTCTTCAGTACTTGGGATCGTCAGTTCTATCCAGAACTTGTGGAGAAAGGATCTCATATGTTACAGATTGATGTTGACACTCAGAAAGGCGGTCTCACGATAAACCCAAATTTTTTTGTAGACTTTGCAGCTGAACCTAATGGTCCTTCCCTTGCCCATGAGATGAGGTACCCTGGTGGTGACTGCACTTCTGATATCTGGATTTAAGCATCCAGAATCATTGTGCTATAGTGGGGTTACCTGAGAACTAATAATATTATGAATATGCAATAAAATCATACAGAATGTGTCAATGAAGAGGTAACCAGGAATAAACTCGAATGGAGGGGATAAAATATTTTACTTGTAATGCTTATCTGAAATCTGTGAATAAATGTAAAATAATAAGCTTTCTTAATTTATCTATATAATTATAATTAACTCAGTAATAGTTGGAGCATGCAAATTTTGATTGCAGAGATGCATATACATTTATATAAGAGGAATTGATATGATATTTGATTGTTCCAAAGTAGAATTGAACATCTAACGATGTTAGGATCTTTGGATAGATGTGTTTAAAATGAATGGAGATGATATCAATTGTAGAAACCCAGACAAGTGAAAAGAAAAGCAAAGATCCATCCCAGGAAATGTCTGTTACTTTTCTGTATGAGGATGGACTCGGGTTTCTGTTTCCGACACGGAAGAATACGTATAACGGCGATAAAAGAACATTGCACTTACTAGAAAAAAACATAGCAGCTCCACTGAAAATAAATGCCATGTTCTCGCTAGGAATTAACCATCTTCCCATGAGTGCTATTCCATTACCCACAAATACAAAACCAATGTCAACTATTAGGGGCAATCTTTTTTCTTCAGGTCTCTGCTCTTCTTCCTCCTGTTTTTGGCTTGAACATCTCCATCTTCTGCATTGAACATATGCACCATACACACCTTAGACAATTAAAAGAAAGAGAAATAAATAACACTTCACTAAAGATGGCCCAAAACGTAATAACTAGTTGAAAAGAAAAAGAAGTTAGTACGGCCTTTAAAATATAATCTAATAAGAAGTCCCAGATTTGGGCGCTCTAGCTAAAATGAATTTATTTCAGCTATTACCTTCTCCATTACTATGTTCTCATATGCAGGAATACCCCGCTTTTGTAGCAAATTCTATTTGTTCTTCACCGCTTTGGGTTGTGGGGCTTACTTCCTAGCCCCAGTGGGAGTAGTGACTAGCGTTATAGGTCATTGGGCGGCTGGAAAGTTGCCACGAGTAAGTCAGTTTGGGGGACAGAAGGCGTGTAGAGAACGACCTGCTCAAATGGATCTGACGTCGAACATGTTATCGACCCGCACTGCCCAGTAGTGCTTTTATCTGAAGAAAAAAGCGAATTTGAGCAGTAGGTAAGCAAACCTAGCTGAAAATTTCCAGTTGGTGCTGTCATTAATTGATATATGAACAGACATAAGGAGGAAGTAATTCCAATAGGCAGGCTCATAGGATTTGCTCATTTGTAAGTAAGCTTACAATGTAAAGGCAAGTTAATGATGTTAAGCTTACTAGCATTGTTAAATTATGGGAAAGATGGATTTCACATATACACATCATTGAATGACAATATGAAATTGTAGAGCTAAACAAAGAAATTTGGGAGATGTACAAGTTTTGAGTACTTGGTTTTGTCATCTTGGAAAGTAAAGGAAAGGAAAAGAAAGGAAAATTTAGATGTGATTGTAATGTTGTATGGAGAAATGATGAACTGATACAATGGGGTTGACCAGATAAATATATATAATAGATTATGGATTTAGTGTTATTTGGTTGCGAATGTTAACGATGTGATGTGAATGTAAGTACATACTATTGGTGATTATTAAGATTTAAATCTTTATGGTTGTGATTGATGATTACATTATAGTCATAACTCTTTGAGTCGACTCTATGAAGGGCAATACTTGCAAACCTCATTTTGAAAAAATTAACCCCTCCCTCCTTAACATGTGACTCACATGATGGGCTAAAGATAGTCTTCTCTTAGGAATAAAATGAGGACAGCTATAATATTAAGAAAAAAGAGTATTAGAATAAAATTTAATGAAAAATAATTACAAAATATTTAAAACCCTTTGCAAAGTTTTTTTTATAAAATTCAATTTAAAAAATATTATAATTTTTTTGAACTGATAAAATTATTATAATTAATTATAAAATATATAGGACCGCCAAATACTTTTTTGAGAGTATGAGCATTCATATGACAAAATTATATTTTACTATTTTTTTAACCTTTTTCTTAATTTTTACTCCTAATATTTTTTTTTTCATTTTTAACTTATAACTTTTTTATTTTTAATTTTGATTAAGTTTTTCTCTTTAAAAATACATCACTTCTTTCTCGCTTTTCATCTTCCCCTTTCACTTCCATTATATTTAATTTTTTACATCTTTTACCTTTTTACTTTATTACTGCCTTCTCATTTTCTACCATCATCGCCTCTTCTCTGCCACCAACGCCTCTTCTCCTCCATTTTTTATATGCTTTCTATTTCTTTTTTTATTTGTTTTTTATTTCATCAAAATGAAGAAGAAACATGAATATACTGTAGCTTTGATTTTGATTGTGGTTTTTATTTGTAAATCTTTTATTTTTTTTTGTTTTGATTATTTTTGGGTTTCAATAGTAATGATTGAGCATTTTTTTCCTTTAACCGTAACAAATCAAAATTTTCGTTGTGGACAATTTGAAGGAGTGAATTGCAATTGAAGGAGTTGTGTGTAATAAACCCTAAATAACTTCGACTTTATTTGCTGATTCGAAGATTTAAAAAAAATACAACTATTACATTTGTATTATTGTTAAGGGACCACTCACTATTGTCTTTATTGGTGGTGGGGCAAAAAGTGCGATAATAAAGGTGAGAAATAAGTTTTTTGTGTATACTTTTTCATGGTTTTATAATGGATATATGTGGGTTCTATAACATTTGTTGAAGGATCACAAACTTATTATTTGTCTGTTCCTCTATTTTTTTATATTCATTTTTGTGGTCCCTTGTTAATTCGTTTGGGAGTGGTTTTTTTTTAAAAGAATGCGAGGCACATACATTTGTTTGATTTTACATCATGAGAGATTATTTGTGAAGAATAAAGTATTTTACATTGCGGGTGAGATAAAAATAGTTGACCAAAGTTTGGATGTTGATTTACTCTCGTATTTTAACTTATTAAGCTATGTGAAGGAGGCAGGGTATACAAGTATGGAGGTTTGTATTATAAGAAACAAGAAAATGATAATTTTACATTTACATTGCTTTATGATGATAAAAGTGTGTGAAATTGTGAAAGGATTGGTAAATGGAGATGTTGTTGAGTTATTTATTGACCATCAAGTTTGACAAGAAGAACCTCAAGGACCACATATATAACCATTTGTCAAGGTTTTTCGTAATGTTGAAAACATTAGTTAGGAAGACCATGATAATTATTTTGTAGATGATGATGAGGGATATAATGCTAATGTAGATGATGAAAGGAATGATGATGAGTTTGATGCTGCTATTGGTATGCTAACAAATGATGAAAATGAAAAGAACGAAGCTTCCAAAAAGAAGGTAAAAAATTTCAATGAGAAAACAAGATTTTTAAGGAGGGTTACAAATGAAGGTGATAAGATTGTTGATGAGAGCAAAGAGGTTGGAGATTATGACATGTGGGTTGATTATGGATCTGAATTAAATGGTAGCTCTGTTTACTTTGATTCAGATGATCTAGGAAGTTATTATTTAGATTTTGATGAGGAATGCCCTAATGATGCATTAAAGAGATCAAGTACCAAAATTATTTTTAATCCAGTTGCTAAGATACCGATTTTCTATTTATGTATGATTTTTTAGAATCTTCAACAATTCAGATATGCAGTGGTGAAAAATGCAGTGATGAAGAGATTGGGAGTAAAATTTATCAAGAATGAGGTAAAAAATGTAAGAGTATATTGTTTGGATGGCTGTCAATGGGTCTTATTTGCTAGCAGCCAAAGCAAGGATGATGAAACCTTGATTGTTAAGGCATATTTACACCAACATAAGTGTTATAGGGTTAACAAAAATAGGATGGCCAACAGTAACTTTTTGACAACTCCATTCAGGGAGAGAGTGAAGACACAATCGAGCATTAAATTGAAGACAATAAAAACATTGTGCAAGAGTAAGTACAAGCATAATACTTCTATATATGTATGCAGGAGAGCTAAGTTGAAGGTGATAAAATATGTGATTGGAGATTTCAAAGATCAATATGTCTACCTTGAAGATTATATGTAGGAGATAAAAGATGTTTAATCCTAGATCAACATGTGTGGTGAAGAGTTATAAAGAATCTCAAGATGGTTCATGTGTTTTTAGCAGTTTCTACGTGATGTTTGATAGGTGTAGAAAAGGTTGGCATGGGAGATGTAGGACAGTAATTAGGCTTGACAGGTGCTTTCTTAAAAGATTATGCAAGGGACAATTATTATGTGCTGTTGGTAGAGATGAAAATAACCATAGGCCTCCACTTGCTTAGGGGATTGTTGAGATAGAGAATAAGCTAAAATGGGAGTGGTTTTTGAGGTGTTTGAAGCATGACTTGCCTTTAGGAGATGGGGATGGATATGTACAGATCTTATATATACAAAAGGTATGCAAATTAAGAAATTACTAAATATTCTTTTATTTGGCAATGTGATGATATAATTATATGCTCGAGTAGAAAAACAATTGGTTTCCTTTTAAATGAACCTTGTCCTCATTCTTTTAACTTATCTAGCGATTGAGACACCAAAACCCTATCACAATTTTACCCTCAAATAATTAATCAGGTAAGGTGGTTTGGCATGGGCAAGCAAGTCATTATATCATGCCATTGAAAAAGGTCCAAAAACCATTACCTTTAACAATGAGAGAGCTATTGGTTTTTTCTAAACATTAAGCAATAATGACTCCTTTTATAAATATCATCTTTAGATCAAACTGATAAATTGTTTTATATACAGAGCTTATTTTAAAGTGTCTCAAGTTTAAAATAATTAGCTGAAAAAGAAAGAAAGAAAAAATGGGTTTACCAAGCAAAGCTTGGGTGGTTACTACAAGCATTGGAGCAGACAACAAACTCTCTATCTCTAATCCCCCAAATTAATCCTCATGCAAAAGAGAGTGAAATCACATGCAAAACTAAGTCAAGAGTTTCTAGAGAGAGAAAGAGAGAGTGAATGAAGGACAATTTACTGAAAAAATAAAAATTAATTGTCGGTGGCGGGTCTTTGTTGGGAAATAAATTTAAAAATAAATCCCAAAAATAATTTGTAGTGAAGCAGGAATAATGAGATTGAGGGAAATTGATAATAAATAAATAAAATATGAGAAAAAAATCAATAAAAGATAGACCAATATTTAACATGGTTCATACTTTTTATTTGGGCTACGTCCATGGGATAAATTTCAAAAAAATATTTCTTCCACTAAGGATTATAAGAGAGACTTTTCTAAAAAAATATTCTAGAAGTACAATACTCATAATTAAAATAAACCTAAACCTAAAATAATGGTAAATATTTCCTAAACACCCAAAATAAAGTCTTACTATTTGTCACTCATAAAAAATATTATCTCATATAAATATTTTTCGCTCTCAAAATAGGCTAAATATATAACCTACAGACACTAATTTCTCTATAAATTTTTTTTCTTTCAAAATTTTCTTATATTTTGAATTGAATTATAGGCCTTCCTACTGTGTTAATAAAGCGTGAAACAACTTTTACAAGCTATCTCACCAATTTGCAAATTGCAAATCTTATGGTTATGGAGCAAGCTATCCACTTGCTTCCTCTTTTTTTTTCCTTTTTTAAATTAAAAGTGGTGAGTCACACCACTAGAGTGGGATCCTCCATCAAATCTCTCCCTTACACTCAAGTGGATGAAACTTTCATACCAGAAATCTTCCTACAAGAAACTAGTTTCTCCACAAGTAGAGTTTTAGTTATTATATCAGAGCCATTATCATTTGTGTGAATATTTTCAAGTCAAAACTATTTCATCTCCAATGCATCTCGAATTCAATGATATCTCATATCAATATGCTTTGATCATGAGTAAAAAGTAGAATTCTTATTGAGATGAATGACTTTCTAACTATCATGGTACAATATATACTTCTACTACTCAAAGTTCAACTCTTGTAGAAACTTTTTCATCCATAATAACTTTTTACTTGCTTTAGTAGTTACAATATATTCAACCTCAGTGTTGGATAAGGTAATGCATTTTTATAATTTTGATTGCCAAGAAATTGATCCCCTTGCAAAAGCAATCAAGTATCTAGAGGTGAATTTTCTAGAGTCAATATCACCAGCCATATTTGCATTTGTGTGTTAATTCAACATATGTTTCCCATCACCAAACTATAAACAAAATTTGAATGTTCCTCTAAGATACCTAAGTATTCATTTCACTGCTAGCCAATGTTCCTTTCCATGATTAGAAAAGAATTTGCTTATAACTCTAACAACATGAGTAATATTCGGCCTTATGCAAATCATAGCATACATCAAGCTACCAACTGCAGAAGCATAAGATACTTTCTTCATTTTTTTCTTTGTCATTTTTATTTGAAGGATATTGTTTTGAACTCAACTTGAAATGACCTGCAAGTGGAGAGCAAACTGGTTTTGCCTTGCTCATATAGAACATGTCAAGAACTTTCTCAATGTATTTTTCTTGAAATAGCCATAATTCTCTTCTCTTCCTATTCTAAGTAATCTTCATCCCAAGAATTTGATTAGCAAATCCCAAATCCTTCATCGCAAAAGACTTGCTAAACTCTTTCTTTAAAAAACTTATCTTCTATGCATTATGATCAACTATCAATATATTATACACATAAAGTAATAGGATGATAAAGTCTCCAGCATGAAACTTCTTTCTAAACATTCAGTGATCAAAAATTGTCTTTCAACACCCATAATTTTCATGAATGACTCAAATTTCTTACACCACTGCCTTAGTTCTTGCTTAAGTCCATACATGTTTTTCTTTAATTAGCAAGCAAGATTCTCTTTGCCTTTAGCTTTAAATCATTCTGGTTGCTCCAAATAAATTTCTTTCTCTAAGTCACCATGGAGAAAAGCAATCTTCATATTAAGTTGTTCTATCTCCAAATTCAAGATAATAGTTAAACCAAGAATAACTATGATGAAAGATATCTTAATAGCAGGTAAGAAAATTTCTTCAAAATCAATTCCCTTTTTTTGCCCAAAACTCTTCACAACTAACCTAGCCTTGTATCTTTGTTGTGAAGTGTTGTTTTCAATCTTCCCTTTGAAAATCCATTTATTCTTCAATTCTCTCTTTCCTTTAGGCAACTTTACTAGCTCATAAGTGTGGTTCTCATGCAAGGAGTTCATCTCATCTTGCATAGCATTCAACCACTCATTTTTCTGATTGCATGCCATAGTCTCTTCATAACTTTCAGGTTCTTTCCTGTCAATGAGCATCACATACTTATGAGGAGAGTATTTTTGAGAGGCCACTCTATTTTTGGTGGATCTTCTTAATTGGACTTTAACTAGTGGTGCAGGAGGGGACTAATCATCATGTTCATTTATAGTCTCATCAGTATCAAAAATAAGCTCACCATCATTACTAACATCTTGTTCATCTGCATTACTTTGCTCAGAACTAGATGACTCGGAAGTGAGACTTGGAACCTTTTCTTTGACTTTACTAGGCTTCTCAAGATCTTCGATAGTTTGATCTTTAAAGAACGCCACATCTTTGCTTCTGATGCCTTTTTATTAATGAGATCCCAAATCTTATAACCGAACTCTTTATGGGCATAACCCAAGAAGATGCATTCTTTAGCCCTTGGAGTTAAACTTGGATCTCTCATCTTTTGGCCTATTAACACTTAGTGTCTAGCCCAAAAGCAATATAAATGACGCTCAACGTTTATCCCGAAGGCAAATCATATAATGGTGACATAACCCAACATCTAGCCCGAAGATAAATCATATAACAGGGTCGCCCAACATCTAGCCCAAAGGTAAATCATAGGCATGCCATATCTATATCACCAAACATAAAAGTCTGAAAAGAATATTATATAAGCCAACAAGCAACAATTCACACTTTTTCCTAACATTGCCAATCATGCCATTTTCTATCTTTTTAGCACTTTTTCCATCATTTTACCATATTTTCATCCCTTTTCATCACAAACATCAACTCCTTTGCCACTTATACATAGTGGCCAACTCATGCCCTTAAATTGGCATACCTTCTTTTCACAGACACATACAACAATGCCATTAGTTATATATATCTTAAAATGGCTTAATTATTTATACATTATGCAATCCTTGCATTTAAACACATAACTATTCACTTTACATGTGAATTTACGCATCAAAGTAGCATAGTATCAATGCCAAACATATAATGTAACATGTTATTCTAATGCATTTCAATACATTTCTATCAATTTATGTACTAACCTTTAACCAAGACCACTTCCAAGCTAAATGCACACATTTTTCTTCACTTTCCTCAAGTGCCATTTATTACTTAGTATGAAAATTTTGATTTTACTCCACACTTCATCAAAATATGAATGTATATAATACATTACAATCTCATTCCTATGCATTTTAACTGGTAAACATTAATTTAACACATTTCCTGCCAACTTTCAAAATTTACCCTAGCTTTCTTTAATTTTAGAAAACCATACTAATCAATTTCTAAGTGAGTTTTAAGTTCATTTCCACCATTAGAACCATATTATAATATGATTTAAACAATTAAATCTAAATAACATTAATTCTTTATCAATTTTCCATTCAAATCCTAAATCACCTTCTTCTTCAACCAAACTTATACTAAACCAAAGCAAAATCATCATCTAACCTTAAAATCATCATTCTTACATCAAAATAATATCATACAAATCCATTTAGATAATTACAAGACACTTCATCAAATTTTCAATCTTCATATATTCACAATTTCAAAAAAATTCCATAAACTCAAGAAGAAAACTTACTAATTAGTTGAAAATCCACCAAAACTCCATTTACTTCTTAAAAATTCTTCTAAAATTTAGTGTTTGGACGAGCAAAAATCACCCTTTTGGCTATGGAGAAAATTAGCCACTTGAAGAGAGGAAGAAGAAGATGAATAAGAATTTTGACTTTTTATTTTTCTATCTTTCATTCAAAATTATTTTAATTTTAAATTTTTTTAACTTTTTAACTTTTTATTATTTATCTTTTGACTTTTATTATTTACAATTTGACTTTATATGTTATATATATTTCCTTTATATCTCACATATACACTCCACATTTTCTCATTTCTAACATTTTTTTTATCCCTCCAAATTATTAATTTAATTTAATTTAATTTAATTTTTATTTTAGTGAAAATATAGATGTTACAGATTCTACATCGATCTTGACCTTATTTTCATATGGAAATTTTCATATTTTGATTTTTTGTCTAAATTTTAGCAATTCTCTAGTATTACTTAGATTCAATTAATTATTTGTTTATTTATATTTATATTTGATTTGTGAAATTTCTAGATTTTGATCCATACCATCTTGATGGATTATTATTTCTATATTGAATTTCTTCTATTAGTACCAATTATTTGATTCTCTAAATTCAAAAAATTCTTGATTTTTCTGGCTAAATTTTAATTCGAATTAAGTTTTCAATAAGCAAATGATCAATTGTTTATATTTGGATTGACCTATAGCTTTGTTCACGAACTATGATTAAAATAATTTAACAAGATTAAACTCAATTTTGATTAAATTTAAGGCTTGAATCAAAAGTATTTCAATTTGGAGAAAATTGAATTGGGGGAGAGAGAATTGGGGAAGAATGAATTCTAATTAAAAGGCCTCATATTTTTCTTCCCATATGACGTGTCAATTTTTTTCCTACATTGCACCAACGTGTATATAATATTAGGACATTTTAATATCAAGCAAGTTAAGCTTTTTTGTTATATTAAAATAGAGATTAGTTTGTTAAGCAAATAAATGAGTATAAGAGACTAAGGGCTTACTCTATAAGTATAATGAATAAAATGATAAATTATTCCAAGTATGAAGGGCTATAGATGCATAACATATATGACATATATAAGGCAGGGCCGTCTTGGATATTTTAGGGGCCCCGAGCAGAAATTAAGATATGAGCCCCTAAAAAACAGTGTCTGATATTAAACTTATATAGTAAACTTATGCTATGAGTTTTTTTTTTACTATGAGGGCCCCGAGGCCCTTATTCAAACATAAAAGCAATTTTTTTTTTGATAGAGTTATGCTGTCAAGTTGAAAAAAAGTAATAACAACATAAGTTTACTATGAGGGGCCCTGAGCAACCGCTCAGGGTACTCCCCTTAATAGCCGGACTGATATAGGGACATATATGCAATATCTATGTCATAAAAGATTTACTAAACAATGATAATTTTGTAATTTAAGACTCATATTTTTAGCATGTGAGGTATTTATATTATTTTTAAATTTTTACCATATTTTAAAAAAAATCACACATTATTTTTGAAAAATGAAAATTTTTTAGTTTATGTATGCAATTTCTCTGTTTATATTCATAAAATAATGTTTTGGTTTCCCTTCCGATTTTATTAAGACTAAAATATAGTCCATGTAATTTTGAAAAAAAAAAATCAATCAAACCCAATTTTCAGTTTATGGCTCAAATTAACACATTGTTTTTCAATCAATTGAACCCTTTTTTTTTTATTTGGTTCAAAAAGAATAAGAAAATAATTTTTATAAATTTCAGTAAAAAAATTAATTTTTATACTTTTTAAAAATAAAATAATAAAAAAGTCTTGAAACTCTTGAAAGATTGTAAGATTTCTGAAATAAAAACGAAAAAAAAAATTACTCGAATGATTCCAAGGTTTCTAAAAAGAAAAGGGGAATTTCTCATCCAATTACGAGAGTTTCATACCAGGATCTTTAATTTTCCACTTGTACGCTTGTATTATTTCTGTTTGATTGGGATATTTGGCCCCTACACACTCCATGTAGGTTGGGTTTGCGACCACTAAACTTAACATTATGGCATAAGTGTATGTTCAGTTGGTCTAATTATAAATTTAAGCATATCAAAACAACAAATTTAGATAAAATTCAATAATTTTGTCATAAATTACTTAGATTTATTGATTCAATAGCATAATTTATTAGCTTCATTCTAGCATGATCTAATTGATTTGATTGGATCTTGGAATGCTATCTATTTGATAAAAATAAATAAATAAATTTTTAAGAAAATTTAATTTTTTACTGATAAAAAACACACAAAAAAATACAATTCAAATTCTAGACACTCCAAATCCTTTTACAGCTAATCTTGGGTATTTGAAATTTTTTTTTTGATATAATTATTAGTTTTTTTTTTCTTTCTCAGCAGTTGCATCAATCTTCTTGATTATTATTATTATTATTATTTCAGTTCGTAGATATTAGGTAGTCAATCAGTTATTGTTTATAAAAACTGCAATTTTGAAATTTTTTTTAAAAATAATTAAAAATTCATTAAATATGTTAATAATAACCACTAATAATAAATTTACCAAACATAAATCTGCCAAAAAAAATTAAACAAAAAATTATGATTTGGTCATATCGTACAAGAATACAAGTAGAAAGAGAAAACTCAACTCCAAAGAAGGTAGCGATGAACAAACACCTTCCTATTGTCCACAAGAAGATGACGACATGCCCTTCTAAGCAGCTTTCAGGTCTTAACATGTGCCCAAGCTAACAGAGAAGGCAAGTCATCTGACTTATCATCTCCTCCTTCAATAGAATCACATGAAAGAAAATCCAAAGCAATTAATTTCCAAAGGGGAAAATAATTTATGAGAATCAATTGTTAAATATTAGATTGCAGTATAATAAATAAATAAATAAATAAATAAGATTTTAGTGTTTTAATAAAGGCATAATAGTTTGGTTATTTAAAAAACAAAAACACACAATACAACCATACCAAATAGCACCATAAAACTGAAAAATATGATCATTAAAGAAATTCATGTCATTTCAACAAAGTTGTGTTTGTTTATGAATTGTTATTTGGCTCATGTATTATAGCAAGAAATTAGGATTAGTCATTATTATTATTTTTAACTAAATTGGTATTTTTTTTAAAAATAGTCTAAATCGCTTATTTTTAATAGAACCTTTAAATTAGTTAACGACAAAATCTAATTTAAATTTTTGTTAAACATCAAGGACTAAATTAATTTTTTTAAAAAAATATATTAATATAATATTTTTAAAAATTATTTATCAATTAATATTTTTAGTATCAATAATTTTAAGATTAATAAATATTTTTTATAGTTTCATAATTTTATAATTTATAATAATTTAATAATCTATAATTTAGCAAATAATTAGAAATATTAAATAATTTATATTATATAAAACTTTATAATATTTTTGAATTTTATATTAGTCATAATATCACAAAATTAATATTAATAATTATTTATATTAAAAAATATTTAATTTATAATATTAAAAAATAATTTTTTAATATTATAATTTATTAATATAGTTCTATTGATCAATGAGAAAATATTAAAGAAAAAATGAAAATCAAGTACACACATTTTTTAGTGATAAAAGAATGAAATATTTACAAATAAAACTTAAAAATTTAAATTCAATTAACTATTGATAACCAATATATATTGTCCTTGTCCAACCTAAAGGCACGTGACATGCACTAGAAAACATAAAAATACGTAGCTTTCAAAATCTGTAGTCAACCTGATAACCCAATTCTCAAAAAAACTAAATTGAGACAACAATCACTATCTCAAACTGGGCCTACAAGTCTACTAATATTATAAGGCCTTTGACAAAAATACAAGAAAAATTAAAAATAATTTTAAATTTACCATATTTATAAAATATTTATCAAAATACCAGAATTTATAAAATATTTACCAAAATGCCATATTTTTATTAGTTTATAATGAGTTTATTATGAGTTTATAATAAAATGACTAAAATATCCCTGGTAAAAAAGTAAAAAAATTTAAAAATATGGTGGAGGGTGTCATTTTCTCAATATTATATTATTAATATAACATCACATCATCAAACATTGATTAATGAACATATTTGACAAAATAACATAACTAAATAAAAAGATATATAGAAAAAAAGTATCATACGAAGTTCTAAATTATAACAAGGTAAAATAGATAAATAATTGAATAATTCATGCGAGGAATAAAAAGGCAATATTACCTAAATAAATAATACTCATATATTCAATATGCAATCTGGAGAAAAATGATAAACAGAAATGAGCATTCGACTCAATGAGCTATAAAACAATTAATATAATATATCGTTCACATGCCAACAATGTTCATGCAATGACGATAAAACAAACAAATTACATAATTATACAATGATAAGAGTAAGTTAATAGGACCACACTAAATCTCAAATTGGGAAGTTGATCCCTCTATCTAGCTCTCTTGGTTCACACATTTCTCTTATATTTTAATATATAGGATCCACCGTCACGACTTTAGCCAAGCAGCGCTACCCAATTGACAAGCATCATTGAGTATGAGAATACTTTCGCTGTCATGCCAGTCCAAATCTCATCATCATCATATAATATATCAAGTCATAACTCATATCTCATATCACGTGTAATCTCATATCATCCTAACTCTATCCATTAAATACGGAGAATATACACCAAGCACAATCATCTCATACTCAACATACATTATGCTTATAATAATAAATGTACATATATTGCACAAACAATCGATGCATTTACTCAAATGTAGCTATGAACATAAATTAGGGGAGTGTGGTACTATATTAATGTATATAATTCACTGCAAGCAAAATCCAATAACTATGCTCGAAGCATCCGATTAACGATGGAAAAATACCTGAAAATTATTTTCAAACGATAATAAAAATTATTAGAATATGAATGGATATATGACTCTAAAGATTCTACTGAAATTTCGGCAGCGTTTATCCTATTACTAGAATATTTTTCTTGAAATAAAATAATGAATAACACTTCTAAATATTTCACGATAATCATCATTAACTCGATTGTCTCATCTAGTCCACCATCACAATCCTCAAAAACTCAATATACTTCTCACCAATACAATAATAATAATAATTTATTAAATCAACATTAATAATAATATATAATTTATTTCCTTTAATAATATTTTATTTTAGCTTCTAATAATCATTTATAATATTATTTACTTAGAGATTAACATTATTTCTATTGTAAAATAATTACTCATTTACTTCTAATTCAATTATAAAGACCTATATTAAGTTTAAAATAATAATAATAATAATTTGATTATTATAATCATAAAAGTATTAGTTTATAAACTTTAACACAATACCTCAACTATTTTATTTAATCATTTAAAATCTAATAATTAATTTACATATTTAATATTTAACAATCAACTCAATTTATTCATAATTAATATTTCAATTTAATTAACTAATTTCATACACTTATATATAAGATAATTAATAAATTCTATGTAGTAATAAATAATAATTATAACTAAATTATTTTAAATCAACTAGCAAAGTAAATAATTATTATTTTAAATAATCAATTAAAATTTTAATCTTTACAAAAAAATCATAATCTAATTTAATATAACATATTAAATATTTTACTATAATTGATAAATAATAATTATAACTAATCAATTTCTTATTTAATTTTTGAACTAATTAATAAATTTTCATTTAATTATAACTAATTAAAATTATGTATATTTTAAATTTAGTTAACTTCAAAATTTTTTAACTAACTACTTCTTTAATTAATATATCATTAATCACATATATTTATTATTTATCATTCATTTATTATAATTTTTATTTTATTTTTATTTTTTTGCCGGAACAGTATTTCCATCGTGTGAAAACAGTCAATGTCGCTAGATTGGTTACCACATTTTAGCTAAAATCAAAAGTGGTCTAAAATTTATAAATAATATACTAAAATGAGGAGAGTTTCAAAAATACTAATTTCACTGTGAAAGGAGGTCAGAAAAGCATAATAGATTGCAAGTATAATAAATAAATAAGATTTTAGTGTTTTAATAAAGACATAATAGTTTAGTTGTTATTGAAAAAATACAATATAGCCATACCGAATAGCACCATAAAACTGAAAATTATAATTATTTTAAAGATGTTCATGTCATTTCAACAAAGTTGTATTTGTTTATGAATTGTTATTTTGTTTCTTAAAAGATATGACTATAGTTTAAAGGATAAAAGTTAAATTTGGCTCATGTACTATAGTGAGAATTTAGGATTAGTTCTTATTATTATTTTTAACCAAATTGGTATTTTTTTTAAAAAAAATTTATTCTAAATAGCCTATTTTTAATGGAACCTTTAAATTAGTTAATGGCAAGGTGCATTTTAAATTTTGTTAAACATCAAAAGCCAGATTAAACTTTTTAAGAAATAAATTAATATAATATTTTTAATATATATAAATATTTTTTATAGTTTTATAATTTTATAATTTATAATAATTTAATAATCTATACTTTAACAAATAATTAGAAATATTAAATAATTTATATTATATATAATTTTATAATATTTTTGAATTTTATATTAGTTAATAATATCACAAAATTACTATTAAAATATTTTAATTTATAATATTAAAAATAATTTTTTAATATTATAATTTATTAACATAGTTTGATTGACTAATGAGAAAATATTTAAGAAAGAAGTGAAAATTAAGTAAACACCTATTTTAGTGATAAAAGAATGAAATATTTGCATATAAAACTTAAAATTTTAAATTGAATTAACTATTGATAACCATATATATATATATATATTGAAAATATGAAATCAAAAAATTATTTTTAAATAAAACATAAATAAAACCACATAGAAAAAATAAAAAATAAAAAACTTCTTAAAAGAGCAAAATTGTAAAAAAAAAAAAAATGACGCCTCCTTATAAAACTGAAAAAAAAAACTGTCAACAATAAAAAAGAAAAGAGCCTAATAAAAAGACATATTGGGCTTAAATTTCTCTTTGAAAAAAATATTAATTTAGTCTAAAAAAATTTTAAGAACTAATCATAACTTTTCTCTATAGTATATAGGCCAAATTGAACATTTATCCATTATTTAGATAAGATTATATGTTTTATAAAAAGTTATATTATTTTGAAAAGACATGACTCTTGTTTGAATAAAGTTATGACTTTTTATAAAGAGATATATTATTTCTAAAGAGATATGAGTTAAAACATTAAAATCCACATATATGTGAAGGATTTTGGGAAGAAAGTGATTAACAAAAAGAATTCTATTTTCATTCTCTTCTCTTAAATTTTCTTTTTTTTTTTAATTTCACTTGTTCTAAAATATACTAAGAAATACTCCTACAAGTTACAATCTAAAGATATTTGTATAGCTTTATTGTATCTTAATTAAAAGTGATATCCTATAACATTGCAGCAAACTTGTAGGGATAAATATTATTTAAAAGATAGTGTTATTCACCCTTCAAATTACGATAAAATTCATTATCCATTTTCTTTTTATTATTTATTTTTCTAAGAAATATATATCCTCACAATTTAAGGATCTTTACAAAAATATCAGAAAAATAAAAATTTTAAATTTAACATATTTTTAAAAATATTTATAGATTTACCAAAATTTATGAATTTTTTACTAAATATAATATTTAGATAGTTTATTATAAGTTTATTTTGCGTTTATTATGAGTTTATTATATATTTATTATGTGTTTATAAATTTATATAGTTTATTATGTATTTATTATAGGTTTATTATGAGTTTATTATAAAATGACTAAAATATCCCTTGTAAAAATAAAAAAAAAAACTTGTAAAAAATTGTGGATGGTATAATTTTCCTATGATTTAAAACGAAAGGATTTTAGATATGACTTAAAACTTTAAAATCTTAGTTTTAAATTTATTATTTTGATAATGTTATTGAGTATTATAATAATTATTGTTTAATTTAAACTTTAATTTATAACTTTTAATTTATTGTTTTAATCATTGGATTAATTATTTGGAATTTGGTAATGAATGAGATTTGGATTTTTCATGATTAGATTAATTTTTTTGAAATTTGATTTTGATATATGAATTGAGAATTTGGAGTTTTGTGATTAGGTTAATTATTTTGTAAAAAATATTCTATCACTTAAATTTATTAAAAAATAATTAGTTTAAATATTTTTTTTAAAATATCTTAAAAAATATATAAATATTATTTTAAAAAATAACATCTATTGTGTAATTTTTTTGAAATAACATTTAAATATTAAAATAAAAATGATAAAAATTTTAATATTTAAATATTTAATATGAAAATAAAATTAAATATAAATTTGTCTGTAATTTTTCTTTTGTTTATAAATTTTATCCTCTTTCATCTAAATCTTGATTTCGCTACTGTCTAAGTGTCTATATATATGTGAAGGATTTTGAGAAGAAAATGATTAACAAAAAGAATTATACTTTATCTCTCCTCTTAAATTTTCTTCTCTCTTAATTTCATTTGTTCTAAGATATACAGAAGAAATAACTTTAGAAGTTACTATTTAAAAGTATTTGTATAATTTTATTGTATCCTAAAAATAATTTGCATACTCTTATAGAAGCTTGCAAAAGCAAATATCACTTAGAAAACGGTATTATGTGCTTGTGCTTTAAAACTACAATAAAATTCATTCTCTATTTTCTCTTATTATATATTTTTGAAATAACAATCATATTGATACAAGATGCCAACCAAATCTGACATCTTGAATAGAGGCGAGGCTACATCACTAACAAGGGGGTCTGCTGGATCTCCTTCTATTTTGGAATATATATTAAAATTTTTTATTTAATTTCTTTTGGCATTTTTAAATTGTCCCCCCTATCATTTTGTTTATGTAAATTATTTCTTTTAAAGTAAATGTTTTTCTTCTAAAAAATTGACAAAATATTAACACTACTAAATACAAAAGAAGAAAGAAAAAGAATATTAAGGAATTCACAAACTTCAACCAAATTAATTTAAATTCAACTAATAAATCAAGGGGCTAAAAAAATTGAAAACATAAAAAAAAAATTGAGAAAAAAAAAATTCAAAATTTGAATATTTATTTTTTAATTTCTTATATTTGCTTTTGTTTTTTCAATTCATATTTTTACTTATAATATTTTTTGATTAATTTAATTTTTTTGGCAATTGAAAAATGAGCTTGATAAATTATGTATTCTATAGGTTTTGTGTTTTTACTTTTCTGTACATACTATATTAGGGCTTTTATCTTTTGTAAGGGTAGTTTTAATAATTTTGGTTTTGCATATAAAGAATGAGATGTTTTCTATACAATCACTAGAATGTTCAATATGTTTTTTACAGAATTATTTATCTTTTCTTCTTCACGGTTGCATTTTATGTAGCCCTTATTCTTGTTTTTTTCATAGTATCAGAGCTCTAACCTGTGAGATCGAGTCATAATCAAGTTTCTCCTTGCTAAATCTTCACTCGGTGATGTCGATTTCTTTGAAATCGCCTCTGTTTTTTTTTTTTATCGTATTACGTTGCTTTTGTTATTTCTCTTCTTGATATTTATAGGTCTAAACATACAGACGATATTATGTTTGTTGTGTTTAGATCAAAACCCTGAACAACTTATTTAGAGTTTTTTACTTCACGATATGTTGTTTTTAACATAAGATTTGATTTTTTTTTTGTATGTTCTTGCTTTCCAAATTTGTTTCTATTTTCTAACCCTAGTTTATCACAACTTAGATAAACTAGTTGGTTCGATTGTGTGTGGTGGTTATGACTCATCAAATCCTTGTTATGGAAGATCGTGGATAATCATCACTGAGTCTGTGAGACGACAAACACAGATAGGAGCAAATAAAACTTTTAGTGATCCCTTGCATTTACAGTCTTCTGATAATCTTGGTATGGTTCTGGTAAGCTCTCATTTAACTGAACACAATTATTTTGCTTGGAGCCTTGCTATGAAGATAGCACTAGCGGCTAAGACGAAACTTGGTTTTATGGATGGATCTATTCCAAAGCCTACTGAAAACTCGGCTGGGTATCATGCCCAGAAGGGAGTTGATTTATATGGTGTTGTCTCAGCTGTTGAATGCAATTTCTAAGGAGCTTGTTGATAATTTTTTTATATAAGATTGCTAAGGAGCTCTAGGATGAGCTTCAGGACAGATATGGGCTAAGTAATGGGCCTCTGTTGTATAAGATACAGAGGGAAATGAGTCTAGTGTGTCAAGAGAACCTATCAGTTACTGGCTATTACACCAAACGCAAAAGGTTATGGGATGAAATGGCATATTTGGTGTCTCTACCAACACGTGATTATAATGCAGCTAAGGATACTGTGGATTTTACTAGTTTGATACAGTTGATGCAGTTTTTAATGGGACTCAATGATTAGTATGACACTGTTAGGAGTCAAATTTTGCTTTTGAAACCCCTACCTTTGGTTAATAAAGATTATTCTATGATTTTAATGGTTGAGAAACAGAGAGAAATCAATATTAAAGCTATTGATCCTTTGAACTCTTCTGCATTTCTTGCTAAGGGTTCTTTTAATAGAGGAGGTAGTCTGTATGGGGGATAGAAATCCTGTTAAAGGAAATTACTTAGCCGATGGTAATAAGAAGCCTTGGCTAAGTAGAGATGATGTTAATAAGTCAGACAGGTATTGTACTCACTGCAATACCAAAGGGCATGAGAAGGAGAGTTATTTTAAACTCATTGGGTATCCTGATTGGTACTTTGAGGGCAGGAGAGTTACTTCAAAGAGGCAGGGACAAACTCGGTTTTCTGCTCAAGTAGAGCAACCTATTATGGTTCAAGGAGAGTCTCAAAAATCATAGTGTACTGCACATGATGATCTTACTACAACCATTACTTCAGTGGTTGAGAAGATTCTTAAAGGCAAAGGCATTACTGATAATGCTTCTGTGAATTGTATTACCTATGCAGGTACAGTTCAGTTACTTAACAATGTGCTTGATTGTGTTTTTGGTAGTTTTTGGATAATAGATTTAGGAGCTACTTGTTATATGAGTTTTGTTGATACAGACATGACCAATTTGCTTACACTTAACCCACTAACCATTGTTCAATTACCTGATAAGACTACTACATCAGTTTACTTTTCTAGAACCATAACCCTACACTCAACCTTAACTCTCAAGGATGTTCTTTTCATTCTAAAATTTAAGTATAATCTTCTTTCAGTTCATAAGCTTGTTTAAGATCAAAATGTAAGGGTTCTTTTTTATAAAACACATTGTTTTTTACATGACCTTTTGACTGACAAGATCATTATTGTTGGTAAATCTCATGCTGAATTGTATATACTTGATAATGGTAGTTTTCTTGTGAGTACTATTCATTTCTTTAAAAGTCAATCTTTTGTCCATATCAATTCTGTTAAACCTCATACTCTTAATTCTTGCCTGAAAAATATTGTACATAAGGTCAATAATAATTTGTCTAATTCCTCTATCTCATTTGATTTACTTCACAAAAGGTTGGGTCATCCTTCTAATGACAAAATCAAACAATTACCTATTTCAATTTCTAATTCTCCTCCTTCTTCTATATGTTCAGTTTGTCCTTTGTCTAAACAACATAAGTTACCTTTTCCCAGATAGTGTTTCTCAAACTTACAATTCATTTGATTTTATCCATGTTGATCTCTAGGGTCTTTATAGCACTGTCTCTTTCGGTAAAGCTCAATATGTCCTTAATATAGTTGATGATTTCAGTAGAGCTAAATGGACTTTTTTACTTAAACATAAGTCTGATATTTTTTCTCATCTCAAGCAATTCTTTTCTTACACTGTTAATCAGTTTTCTAAAACTGTCAAAGTTATTAGAACACATAGTGGTACTAAATTTCTTAATATTGCTTGTTAGTAATTATTTATTGATCAAGGGATTATTCATCGAAAAACTACTCCTTATACTCCACAGCAAAATGGGGTGGTTGAGAGAAAACATTGACATTTATTAGAAGTAGCTAGGGCATTAATATTTGAGGCTAATTTGCCTAAACATTTTTGGGGCACTTCTATTCTCACTACCACACATATTATTAATAAGTTGCCCACCTCTGTGCTTAATTGGAAAATGCCTTATGAGGTGTTGCATAATCAACTACCTAGTTACTCTTACCTGAAAGTTTTTGGGTGTTTGTGCTATTGTACTAATACCAAACCTTACAAAGACAAATTTGATCCTGGAGCTTTTAAGTGTATCTTTATTGGTTATATTCTTGGTCAAAAGGCTTATAAGTTTTATGATCTGCAAACTCATTCTATAATAATTTCTAGAGATGTTGTTTTTCATGAGTCTCAATTTCCTTATCAGTCATCTTCTTCTTTTGTTTCTTCTTCTCCTATTTTTCCTGTTGTGTCCTTTGATTGTTCTGATTCTATTGCTATTTTTTTTCCTCATCTTGATTCTTCTTCTACTTTTAGTTGTTCTTCTCCTGTTGTGTCACCATCCTCTTTTCCTCATCTAATAACTGTTGATAATACAGTTCCAGCTTCCCCTAATGATAATGATCTTACTTCTCCAGTTCTTCCTTTATCCCTTATACGTAGACACATCACCAGACCTAAAACTAAACCTAGATGGTTGAATGATTTTGTTTCTAATGTTCATAATTTTTCTTCTTCTTCTAATTCCATTACCTATCCCCTTATTCCTATACCTGATTTTTCTTTCCTTTTATTGACAATACTCATTTAGATTTTATAGCAAATGTTTCTATTACTTCATAACCCAAAAATTATAATCAAGCCAAGGATGATCCTAACTAGACTAAGGTTATGCAAAAAGAAATAGTTGCTTTGGAATAGAATAATACTTGGCATATCTGATTTGCCTGTAGGTAAGATTCTTATAGGCTGCAAGTGGGTTTATAAGATTAAATATAAATCTGATGGTACTATTGATAAATATAAAGTTAGATTGGTTACAAAGGGTTATAACTAGATTGCAGGGATTGACTATCATGATAGTTTTTTCCTAGTAGCCAAATTGGTTACTGTCAGATTATTTCTTGCTGTGGCAACCATTCAAAATTGGGTTATTCATCAGTTGGATATTAGTAATGCCTTTTTGCATGATTTTTTGGATGAAGAAATTTATATAACATTGAATACTGGTTATAAAGTTGCTGGTGAAAATAAAGTGTGTAAGCTTAAAATGTCTCTTTTTAGCCTAAAGCTTAAAAGGTTCCAAACAATGGAATCTTGAATTTAAAGCTACACTACAACAATTTGGTTTTTTTCAGTCCCCAAATGATCACTATTTGTTTACTAAGGTTGTTGGTTCTGTGTTTTTAGCCCGTATTCTCTATGTTGATGATATTCTCATCACTAGCAATGATGAAGCTGCTATTATCTCTGTTAAGAAGGATCTGGATAATGCATTTACTATCAAAGATTTAAGTTATGCTAAATATTTCTTGGATTTGAAAATTCATAGGACAGGTAAGGGTATATTGCTTAATCAAAGAAAGTATGTTCTAGATATTATATCATATGCTAGCTTGTCTAGTTGTAAACCTGCTAAGACTCCTCTGCCTCCTGGTTTAAAGTTATTTGATGAGTGTACTAGTTTTTTTCCTGAACCATATAAGTTTAGATGTCTGATAGGTAGATTTCTATACTTGAATCTTAGCAGATTCCCAGTATATGAATGCTTCTAGGCATTCTCATTGGGATGTAGCCTTGCATATTGTCAAATACCTTAAGGGTACTGCATCATCGGGGCTATTTTTTCTTGTCAGTTATGATTTGTCTTTAAGGACTTATTATGATGGAGATTGGGGAACACGTGCTTCAACTAGAAAGTCCATTACCGGTTTTTATGTTTTTCTGGGTAACTGTTTGATTTCTTGGAAAACTAAAAAGCAAGTTATAGTGGCTAGATCTTCAGTTGAGGCAGAATACAGGAGCATGGCAACTTCTATTTGTAATTTGCAGTTTCTGAGTTATTTACTCAAGGATTTTGGTTTGCCAGTTTTGCTACCTATTTCTTTGCATTGTGACAATCAGGCTACCTTGCACATTGCTGCCAATCCAGTGTTTCATGAAAGGACTAAATACTTAGAGATTGATTGCCATATAGTTCGGAACAAGCTTCAAGAAGGATTCATTTCTACTGCTCATTTTTCTTCCAAGCTTCAACTTGCTGACTTGTTCACCAAGTCCTTGCTGTTACTGCTAATCACTCTTTGGTATCCAAGATGAGATTGCTTCATTAATCTCCATCTTGAGGGGGGAGGGGGGCTAATAAATTATGTATTCTGTAGGTTTTGTGTTTTTACTTTTCTGTACATACTATATTAGGGCTTTTATTTTTAGTAAGGGTAGTTTTAGTTATTTTGGTTTTGTATATAAAGAATGAGATGTTTTCTGTATAGTCACTAGAACATTCAATACATTTTTTTACAAAATTCTTTCTCTTTTCTTCTTCACGGTTGCATATTCTGTAACCCTTATTCTTGTTTGTTTTTAGAGCTATTAATATATTATAAATTTACAAAATAGTGATTATACGAAATATACAATGAGTGTTAAAATAAAAGAACAATAAGAGGCGAATCCAAGATTTACGAGAGAAATTTTGCACCCTTCTATTAAAATCCTAGCTTCCGCCATATTAATTTAAACTCATGGATATTATTTATCAAAAAATGCATTGAGATATGATAAAACAATATAATATCTGATATTTGAGAAAGGGATGCCAACTGAGATTCATTTGGTATCAAGTTTAACAAATTACTTAGAATCAGTCCATCAACTATACAAATCAATTCTACTTAAACTAAAAAAAACTATTTAAATCAAATTATTATAATACTATGTATTATATAAATAAGGTTATAATTTTTTGAAACATGATTGGAATAACTCTAATTTGGAATGCTTGAAACATCACGTGGTCATACTATGATTTTCATGATCATGACTTGAAATTTACTTATTTTAACACGGTAAATTATTCAACATATATATCGGATATATAAAGTAATTTTCATTTATGTAGATGTAAAATTTATTTTTGTAAACTTGTAAGGAAGATGCACCTTAATATCTATCATATGATCCGGTCATGACCAAATGCTTCAACCAAAGAAAACATGATGTCCGTATCATTGTACTGCAGATAGAGGTGACAAACAAGTTTGTGCGAGTCTGTCCAAGTGTAGGGTATTTTAAAATTTTCTCAAAAATTATAAAATATTTTTAAAAAATAAAAAAACTTATAATTTTCATTTTAATTATTTATAATAATATTTCACATATAATTTCAAATAAAAAAATTTAGTATAAAAAAAAAAGCTATAAAATCAATCATGATATATTGATATGATTACATCTTTAAACCCCATGAACTGACTGTAATATTTATATTTAGCGTAGAGTTTAATTCAACATGCAGTCTGCCGACATTTTAGTCAATTGGTTCTTATGCATAACAATGGAGGAAAATGACACATGCTAGACAAAACCATATGATTTAACAATGGTTTTTTTCAACTTATCTGTTGGAGTTGAAGGGGAGAAAGAGAGACAGAGAAAGGTTACAGGAGAATGAGCATTCGAGCATCATTCTTTGAGCTTTTTAAAATTCGGTTTGACTTAGCTCCATTACAGTCATATCTTTAAGCTTATCTGTGACAGTGTAGCTTTTTAGGTAATTGTACATCTAAAATGTTGTCACCCTCTATTTTAAAATTTTCCAACTTTGGTTACTTTCTTAGTTGGGTGAAATTCTTTATTTCTTAAAATATTTTTAAAATTTACAATATTTTTATAATTTTTTACCTTATAAACAATTAATAAATTTATGTTTTATTCTTCAAATAAATTTCATAACTTACCAATTGAAACACTAAATAATTCGACTACCAAAATCTAGTAAAATCTAGTTTATATAAAAATAATATAAAAAGTGAAAATATTAAAAAAAATATACATTTTTTCTTTCAAAAATATTTTTTTTTCAACTTTTAGTTTAAAAATACTCAATTTCAAAAATATACATCTAACATAAACGAAAGATATATTTAGCATAATTAATAGAGACATATATATAATATACTTTGAATTAAATTAAAAAATATATTAAAACTTTTAAAAATTATAATATATTTTAAAAAAATTAAGGATTTGTTTTATTGATTTGAGTTGAGTATACAGATTTCCACCTGCAACGCATGTGCTATAAGAATATAATTTTGTGTTGGAAATTGAAGACCAAACAAAAGAAAAATGGCATATCCATCATTTTAGAAATTACAGCCGGGTGATGGTGGGATCAAAATGTCGTCTAAGCTTTCTTGAACTTATTTGAAAAAAAAAATACTAATTAATTACCACTTGTCTAAAGCTCCCGTGAACTTTTATTATTTTCAAAATCTTAATAATAATTAGAAGCGGGATATATTTTAAATTATTATGATTAGACATTGACATGGTTCTGAACCTAAGGATCGCAACTGGACGGAGTAAAAGTAAGAACAATCCTCATTTCCGTCCTTATTTTAGTTGGAAAATCCTCGTTCCTGTCTCTGCCCCACAAATTGGAACAAGTTAAGCCCCAACTCCGTGCCTGCAGGGTCATGAGAAGTTTTCACGGAGAATTTATTTACTTTTAATTTTTAATTAAAACATCAATAAGTCATAATTTAATAAAACTATAACGGTTTTTATAATTGCAAAAAATGAATATACTCTGTTTATATATATATATATATATTACTCCTAGTTATTTATATTTTATTAGAACTTATATATTACTGTAGTAAATCCAGCCCAACATCCAACAAGTAATAGTAATATAAAATATTTTTAATTATAAAAATTTACGTGTAGAATGATTTTATATATTTTTTATTTAATTAAAACATCTACAACTGTTCCTATGTCTCAAATTGTGCCAAAATTACCGGTTAACCATTTCAAAACAACCTTCTCAAACCGTTTGAAATGATCTCATCGAACAACCTTTTGAACTACTCTTGAACCAGAACCTATATTTTAGAACTGCACTTAAACCGCCATATAAAAGATTTGATTTATGTTTAAGAATTTTTTAACATGAATCGGCTGTTTAAGATCAAAGCCTATAATTTTTGAACTGTAGTCACCCATACTTATGATTAAATTGATTTTTAATAGATTTAATACATACACAACCCTCCTTAGGGATGGCAATGGGGCGGGGCAGGGGCGGGGAAGCATTCCCCATTCCCATCCCCGTTTGGCGGAGAATCTTCGCCCCTCAAACAGGGGCAATTCTGCTCTCATCCCCGTCCCCGCAGAAATTTTTACGAAAAATTTATTTTTATTTTTTTAAATTAAAATATAATAATATTAAAGTTATTAATTTATAATAATTTTATAATTAATAACACAAATTATTAATTTTATAATTAATAACACAAAAAATTTTAATTTATTTTATTTTAGAGTTTAAATATTAAATATTATTTTTATTTATGTAGATTAATATAATTTGTAAAATATATAATATATATAATATAAATATAATATATATAATATGATATATTTTTTATACAAAGAAAACTAGGTTCCCACAGGGATGGGGATCCTCGCGGGGCAGGGAGTACTCTCCCCGTCCCTGCCCCGCCCCGCCCCGTCTTGCCCTGACGGATGGAGAGAGTTTTCTCTTCGTCCTGTCTCTATAGGAAAAAATAGAAAATCTTCATCTCGTTTAAAATAAATTTTCGCAGAAAATAGAAAATTTTCATCCCATTATCATTCCTAGCCCTCCTTGCTTAGTACCCATTTTGAGCCTTATTTTAAAAATATATGAGAAGAATATGGTACTTGAGATATACGTGTTCTAATATAGCATAATCATCAACACTGTTTTTGGTTGGCATATACACAAACCTTATACTTTATAAGATTAGTCATTTTTTCGTTCTGCTTTTATTTTAATCATTTTTAATACTCCAATTTAACTTTTTTGTATCTATTTGATGTGGCCCTTCTTATTCGAAGTTCAACTATTACTTAAAATATGGTTAGAATTTTAGTTTTATTGGTATTTTGACAATAATATTTTTTCAAAAAAGACTCAAAATAATTATCAAATAAATATATTTATAAATTATAATTCTAAATATTTTATTAATATATTATTAGAGATTATTATAGAGAAGTTTAATTAAATTTTTATTACAGATTATAATAAATAGTCAATTAATTTTTTTACTACTGAAAGAAGGAATTTTTCATTTTTGATGTTGTTTGACATATAAATATTTTTCAATTCTAAATCAAAATATTTTTTAAACATAGTTGTTTTTGAAAAAAAATAATTTACTAATAATTAATATAATTAAAATAAATAATTTATCTAAAATTACACGAACAAATTATTAAAATCTTAAAAAATAAGAAAAGACAGCCTAAGTATGGAGGATTATGTATGTATGTATTAAGCTTCCTTTAATGCATAACCTATCTTATTAGTCAATCCCACCGGCTCACATAGACTTTTCACATATCAACAGATAAGAGTTGCAGTTTGAGGCAACCATTGGTTACCACGTAATCTATTATACAGATCAAAAGACAATACACTATCAATAATTGAAGTTGAAGTGGCCCAATGCAATTGGGATTTTTATAGAAAAACCAATCAAGCCTAAAAAAAAAAGAAAGAAAATTTTACTTTTGAGGGAAGAAATGGAAAAAATAAGGAAGAGAAATAGTTGGTTTTATCATCAACTTACAATAGTCCTCCTACTTCAACAACTCACTCCCAGCCAGTTTAATGGTGTTGCTATGGTACAAGCTACTACCACTGAAAATATTAAATGTAGTACTTGGGATAAAGAAGAAGATCAATTGTCGACAATGGAATCGGAAGAGATGAGTAGGAGAATTCTTTCAGGGATTAGTTACGGAGTTTTCCTGCAAGATCAAGGGGGTTGCGGCAATGCCCGTAGAGCTGTTCCCTATGCTAAACTTGCCTTCCTCCTCCATCTAATCCTCAAAATAGAGGTTGCGAAAGAATCTATGCTTGCAGGAGTAGATGATTATATGCATGTATATATGCAAGTAGTTGGTACGAACAGTTTGACATTCTTATTTTTTAAACAAGATGTTACAAGTTTGATTTATTTCTTAATGAACTGATTCAGTGTGAATATGATTAATATTTCAGATCTTTTTCCTTTTTTTGGTAAAAAAAATTGCTTCTTGTCATTACATTAAATTTTAGAGACTACAATTGATTCTTATTGCTACTTTGGCAAAACTAGAATTGATTTTAGTTTCAAGTAATAATGTACTATAAGTTTAACTGCATGTTGTTTTTATTATGGATTCAAATGAAATAATTGATATTTTATAATATGGATATTACTAACTTTCTCCCAAAAAAAGAAAATATGATTGAAATAAAATAATTTTATTTTTAAATTATCAATTTATTAAATACATATATATATCTCCTATATCATCAAAATTAAATCATAATTAGATTTATATTTTTTAATAATTAGGTAGGTTTAAGAAGGATATTGATTCAATTTCAATGTATTGTTGGTGTATATATTTAAGCGTGCATTAAATATATATTTTTCAATTAAATTATGCAATTATGTATATTTGAGTGTATTCAAAGGCAAAATCATTATTTTTATGTGCACATTAATTATAACCATCTAAATATAAATGAAGAATAGTTTTATGTATATCAGATGTTAGGGTAGCTCAACTGGCCACCTGATGTTACTCTCAATAGGATAGGTCAGGGGTTCGAACCTTGAAAATAATTTTCAAGATTCGAGCTTTAAAAAAAAAAGTATATCAGATGTTAGATGTACTGAATAATTTCTTGTATAATTAATTGCTAACTTTGAAATTGATGTTGGGCTAAATTTGAGGTTGATTTTTTTTACTACTGTTTTTATTTTACATACACATTGGAGAAAGACTGATGTTTATCTTTTTTTAATACATATATTGGAGAAAGTCCGATGCTTGCTTTATATATATATATATATATATTTATATATTTATATATACATACATACATACATTGTAGTCTTTGTAGAAAGAGTGATGTTTTTTTAATTATTTTAAATCTATAATGATTTAATGATAAATGAAGAAACTTTAAATCAGTAAGAAAACATATCAGTTTGAAAATTTAAATGGCAGCTAAAATATAAACCATTATATGAAACCTTAAATTAACATATAGAAAATAAATACTTATATATTAAAGATTAATCTACAATATATATTGTTGAAAAAAATAGTTCCAAATAAATAGAGGTTCAGATTTTATCTCTGACGATATCCACGGAAGAAAAATATTATGCTTGTAGTATCAGTCTCAAAGAACGATCACTAGAGAGGAAAAATTCTTTCTTTCTACAGTCTAAAAATCAAGTTTCATCCATCAATCTTACACTTTTGGAGCATGAGAATATGAGAGAAAAACTATAGCAGCCAACCTTCTAAAACTTGTCAATATTAACGTATTTATAGCAGTAGTATTTTTCTCTCAAAAAGACTTGTGTTTGATTTTAGAGTTAAAATTAAACTTTTTTTTTTCTGACTATCTTATTCACTGTAGGATACTATCTCATCTCATTTATCTTAATATTACATGATAATATTAATTAAATAAATATTATAATTTAAATAATATTTTATTAGCATACGTTAGTCCACAGGTCTATCCACCTGTCATGGGCAAACTCGACCCAAAACTAACATCCCACACTCGCATATGACGTGATATATACTTAAAATGAAGTCATAGTTTAAGGCAGCTCGTACTAGATTAATAAATTGTGCGACCGACATACTGCGAGAGCTTTAAGCTATACACCTGTTAGGGATATATAGTGTCTCATTTGCTGAAATGACTTCGGAGTAGATATTATGTTTTATCCCAGACTATTTATCATATTTTCACTGTCCTCATGTGATCCCAAGATAATTTATACCCACAATTATTTAAGCCTTCAAACATAATTGGTCGACTTGTGGATACAAAAAGAAAGTAATAATTCAGTAATCTTTCTTTTAGTTCAGTTCCCTTAATAATTATGAGAATCTAAATACTCTAAGGGTCTCACTTTGATAAAAAAAAATAGAGATTGTATTCTTTTGTTCTTCCCTTCGTGATCGAGAAAAAAAAAACATGTGGTATGAGTTACATGCGATGGTGTTATTTTCTTCCCATGGGGCCCATACATCAAAAGAAAATACTATACAGATAATAGGTTAGGCGCACCCAGTGTTTAACCTTGAGTTCATGTATCTACCCGTATTGTGTCAGAACTCATGTCTGACAATATAGACAAGATTAGGTCTAGTCACAATAAACTAGCCTCATGAGTCTCAATAAATGAGACGACCATCGTGCTTCAAACTAATTTTGTTTGAAATGATCTCATCTTTATTGGTCACATAGACTAACAAAGGCAATTGGTCTAGTGAGAAAGTCAATTTCATCTTGTCTGACATGATCATCAAATGCAACAAAAATATTTAAAAAAGAATCTATGTAAACACAAAACAATCACCATGTTTTGGCATAAATAACAAGTGAACAATGTTTGAAAAAAAATACATTAATGTCAACGCAAACCTAAAAACTTAGTGTGTTAAATAAAAATATCTCTAGGCATAGATTTCGTGAAAGGATCAGCAACCATATCATACGTAGAGATATATTTCATGTTCACTTCTTATCGTGTAACCATGTCTCTGACAAAATTATATTTGATGTCTATGTGTTTGGTCTTACAATGAAACTTTGGGTCCTTGGTGTAGGCAATTACTACTTGACTGTCACAATATATTGTGATTGGCTCAATGACACCATCAATATCCAAATGATCTATGAACCTTTTAAGCCATACACCTCGTCCGTGGCTGAAAATGCTACAAATTTAGCTTTCATAGTCAAAAGTGTTATACAGGACTGTTTCTCACTAGTCCATGAGATAGCACTCTTGTTGAGTAAGAAAACAAATCCCGAGTGGATTTTCTTTTATCCATATCTCCCACCCAGTCAGCGTTCGTGTAGCCTTTCAAACTTAGACTTCCGTCTTGATAACACAATGAGTAATCGACAATGCTCTTTAGGTACCTTAAAATCCTCTTAACTGCTTGCCAATGTGCTAGACCTAGATTGGACTGAAATCTGTTTAACATGCTAACGACGAAGCAAATATCAGGCCTAGTACACATCATTGTACACATTAGGCTACTAACAGCACTCGCATAAGAGACATTCTTCATACGTTCTATTTTTTCAGAGTTTTAGGACATAGCCTTCGGCTCAGGCTTTCACCTTTGCCAATAAGGGAATCTATGGGTTTACAATCAAGCATATTAAATCGATCAAGTACTTTCTTTATGTATGTTTCTTGAGAAATAGAATAATTTCCTCGAACTATCTCTTGAAATCTTTACTCCAAGAATATATGTGGCTTCGCCTATATCTTTCATCTCAAAACTAGTCGATAACCACCCTTTGATATTATCTAGAAATGCTTTGTCATTTCTAACAACTAATATGTCATCAACATATAATGACATTATAAAAAATTTTATTTTCAACCATCTGAAGTAGACACAACAGTGCTCATCTTGAAGAACCATATGATATAATTGCATTATGAAAACAAATGTACCATTGTCTTGAAGACTGCTTTAGTCCATAGATTAACTTCTTTAACCTATATACTTTATTTTCTTGGCATTGTTTGATGAAACCTACTAGTTGGACTATATAGATTTCTTTATCTAATTCTCCATTGAGAAAATAGTTTTCACATCTATTTGATGCAATTCAAGATCTAGTTTTTGCCACAATTGCTAATATCAACCTTATAAATGTAAACCTCACAACAGGAGAAAATATCTCTTCGTAGTTTATTCCTTCCAGTTGTGTATACCCCTTTGCTACGAGATGAGCTTTATATCTTTTGATGCTGCCATCAGCCTTCCGCTTGATTTTGAGAACCCATTTGTTCCTAATGGCTTTACGACCTTTTGAAAGATCAATCAAATCTCAAACTTGGTTTGATTTCATGGAGTCTAACTCTTCTTTCATTGCTTTTATCCAATTATTCTTGGCTGAGTATGAGAGAGCCTCTTTAAAATTTCTAGGTTCATCTTCATCTTGAGATACAACCATGAATACCTCATCACTACCTTCGATATTAAAGCAAGGGAGAGGAATGGTTCCATGATGGCTCTGCCTCAAATCAGAATCTTGAGGGATATTTTCTTCAAGTTCAAAAATTGAAACATCAACTAAATCCTCCCACTAGAATTAGGATTCCCACTGAAATTAGGATTCATTCTCCCACTTAGACCAGGATAACTTTCAGTCGGACAAGTTGATGGTAGAGTTAAGTCCACCAAAATTCTCCCACTCGGATAAAGTGGTCCTTATGAATTTTGATCCTCAGTCTCATATAAGGAGAACTCTTGATTTAAGTCACCTTGCCTGGGAAAATCATTCTCTAAGAATGTAATGTCACGTGATTCAAACTCATTTATCCTCTCACTGTCTTATTCACCTATAAAGGCATATCCTTTGAATAAGTTAGAATATCTCACAAAGATACTCTTTTTACCTCTTGGGCCTAATTTCCCATATTTGTGTAAGGTATCGTGAATATAGGAAGCGCATCCCCAAGGTTTTAGGAAACTCAGGTTGGGTTTTCATCCTGTCCATAACTCATATGATGTTGATGGGATGGATTTGGAGGGCACACGGTTAAGTACATATGTGGCAGTTAATAATGCGTCACCCTAGAAAGCAGTGGGCAACTTAGCTTGCGCCATCATAGACCTAACCATTACTAGGAGCATCCTATTTATCCTTTCATCAATACCATTTTGTTGTGGAGTTTGAGCAATAGTTAGTTGATGTTCTATTCCTTTTTCATCACATAGTTATTTGAACTGATCAGACAAATATTCACAACCCCTGTTAGTTCGAAGTGCTTTCACTTTCTTGTCTAGTTGATTCTCAACTAAGTTGAGGTAGTTCCTGAAATAATTTAATACTTCAGATTTATGTGCAATCAAGTAGACATGAACATACTTAGTATAGTCATCTATAAAGGTGATGAAATAGTAGCGACATGCCTAGCGCTCACATTCATTAGTCCACAAATGTCTGAATGTATAAGTTGTGGAATGGTAGCTCTAATGCCTTTACCGAAGGGTTTTCTCGCAGCTTTTTCCGCTAGACAAAACTCGCAAGTAGGTAATTCTATTTTACTAAAGTTCTATAGGAGACCAGCCCTAGCTAATCTATCCATACGTTGTTGGCTGATATGACTTAGTCTAGCATGCCATACATTCATATCATCATCAAAGTTACCTGAAATGGTGAATATAGAAAAAGCTATTATTAGAAATAGAATCATGTTCAATATCCAATATGAAAAATTTGTCTAAAACATATCCAGAACCATAAAAAGTTTGTCCCAAATTTAAAAGTACTGTGTTTTCATGAAAATTCAATGAAAAACCTTATATAAGAAAAATAATAACAAAAACAAGATTCTGTCTTATTTGTGAGATGTAGAGAACATTAAGAAGCAGCAAAGTTCGACCTCCCTGCAACAATAATTTGCAGGTGCCAATCCCTTTCACCTCAACGCGAGCATTGTTCCCCAAGAAAATCCATCTCGCCCCGGTGGGTAATCGTAGGAATTCAATAAAGGCTTCACGTTCCTTCGTTACATGGTTGGTGGCTCCCTATTCTACAACCCATAGAGGATTAGTTTTAGTTAGCAATATTGAACTTGAAACCATTATTCCATTTACACATGAGTTAATGGATTATACCTTTTTAGGTGCAGTGCAGTCCTTAGCACCCTTATTTCCATAATTGAAACATTTGACATTCATAATGTTTCTCTTCTTAGGACGGTTTCCTCATATTTTGCTTTGGTTTCTTGTTATCCTGACCATCCTTAGCTTTACCCTTGTCATTATTATTATAGTACTTACGCTTGGTGCCATGATTTCCTTTTGGACTGGCTTGGACTAGATGCACCTCTGCACCAAGTTGCACAGTTGTAAGCCTATCAACCCCCAATTCCAAGTGATGGAAAGGCATAAATAAAGGTCTTGATAGCTAGATTATGAGTCAGGTGCATCCTCATATGCTCCCAGCTATCTGGTAAGGATCTAATGACTGCCTGGATTTTTTACTCTTCAGTCAACTCATGATCGGATTTATGAAGCTCGCTTATCATGTTAGACATCTCCCTAAGATGTTTTCTCATGTTATGTTAAGGAAGCTTCTTGTAAGTGTCGAACTTGAGAGTGAGCGAACGTAGCTTAGTTAGTGAAATTCCACCGATTTTTTCTTTGAGGGCCACCCACATGTCTTTTGCATATTCATAGCTGCAAAATTCCTTCATAATGTTATCATCCATTGCGCTTAGCAAAGTGATGCGAGCGAGTAAGTTTTTCCTCTTACAAACAGCAAAGGCATCACGATCACGCCTATGCTAGGTCATGGTTCCTTCTTGGTCAGGTACTTCCATGATGGAACTCAGAGGTTCTAGTGCCTCATGTTCTTCCAACATGTACTGAATTTTCATGCTCCAGATATCGTAGTTATCTCCAGATAACTTAGCACCCTTGTTTAGTTTAGCGATAATGTTCTTGGAAGCAGACGGTATTTTGCTATTAAAAATGGAGGATTTTCTTCTAGACATTACATACATGAAATTATCAATGCCACGGTTTACATGTCATTATAATTTTAAAACAAATTTATATATTAATATTAACACACATACAATCTCAAGTCAAAAGGTCACTATATTTCAAATCATCATCTCGACGATATGTGATGATTAATATTAATATAAAATATATATGTAAAATTATACAATTATTCAAACCAAGTTAAAAAAAATTATATATTGAATAATCATAAAACTTGATTAATGTCATGCATTTAAAAGAAAATAATTATACCAAATAATTAAAAGAAATGCATATTCCATTAATGATAAAATTTATAGTTCATAAACCAAAAACGAATAAATATGGCCGAAATAAAAAAAAATCGACTAGAAAAATCCTTATTATCATTATTTTTTACTAACAAAAAAAAATAAGAATACTTAGGATTTGAAAGTTAGCTTGAAAAATTACGGATGACCTGACTCTTAAAAGGAGCTGAAAGCCAAAGGGCTCTCCTCAAGTTAATAGGTAAGTAATATATGGTGTTGCTTGAAAATCTTTTGACCACTAACTTGGTCCCAATATGAAGTGTCATACCCTCAAGCTTAGAGTAAGATTTTCTCACTACCCTTAAGGAATACCAAAAGTTAAAGAAGGAAATGAGGACAACTCGATATGTCCTATGTCCTCGACCCTACTCTCAATCAAGCATCTCACGCAGTGTTAGATGAACTAACAAATTCCTCAATATCAAGTGATATTTGAGAATTAATCTCCATTGGCCACACCATCTCTTAACCAAATTTATGTATGCATAATACATGTCTCACGAAAAAATCTAAGTTGCAAACAGGATTGTTAAAACGTATTTCTCGAGTTTTTTATTTATTTTTTATAACTGTCAATTTCACTTTTCTCCTGGCACTAAGCTCAGGTGTATATGCCACAGAAAGTGTACTGACGATGATAATCTTATGTTCTAACTTTTCACAAAGAAAAGTTGGTCAGAAAATACAGTTATACATAATAGTAGAATTAATAAAGAACATATATTCATTAAATAGGCACACACATATTCAAAAACAAATAAAATTTTATTTTACAGATATTATATAAAATTTGCAGGTTTTAAAAAAAATTATGTGAAAAAATAATTTTTTATAATTAAAAACTAATTTTAATTAATTAAAAATATATTATTAAAAATAAAAATATTTTTTAAGCTCCTAAAAAAATAAAATAATTATTTTCAAAAAATTTGAAAGATAATTTAGAGTCAATTTGTGAAAAACAGCAAAAAAAAATGAGGTCCAAATCAATTTTTAATTAAAATTTTGATTATGGCCAGTTAGGAGCTGCCACGTGCTGGCACGCTCCAGTTGGCGTGCAGCTAGGCCAACGTGAAATGACATGTTGTTTTGCGAGTGCCGCAATCATTTTAGCCTGGGAATTTCAGCCTCCTTACGCGGCGCGTGGCCTTGCCGATCGATCCGGCCTGTTGGTTTTTTTCTAGTGGGGGATTTTTAGGATATGGGGTTTCAGTGGTGTGATCAAAAATAATTTTAGAATACTCCATCCTATCATTTCACTATAACAATAGGTTAAATATAATAAAAAAAAATAATCACAGTAGATTAAAATTTCAGTTTTAAACATCCAAATTTAGAAAGTCATATCTTGCTCATTTTAACTTTGATGTTTGCAAATAATATGTCAAATCGAAACTCTACATGTCTATTATCATATGAAATCATAAAATCATATAAATAGAAGCATTAAGATAGTGTTTTTCATGTCTAAACATGCGCATACTAGTTGATTATCAAGTTCATAAATAATTCAACAAAAAATTATTTTTTAAATAACTAATCAACATAAAAGTTCATAAAACTAAAGTACAAACAATAAAGCTTTGATATCAATGTTGAAAAAAATATAGTTTCAAATAAATAGAGATTCGGATCTTACCTTTGACGATACCCACAAAAAAAAAAATTTGTGCTTGTACTACCAGTCTCAAAGAACAATCATCAGAGAGAAAAAAATTTTCTTTCCATAGTCTAAAAGTCAAGCACCATCCCTCAATGTCACACTTTTAGTGTACGTGAATATATTAGAGAAAAACTGTAAGAGTTAACCTTCTAAATCTTGCAAATAATGATGTATTTATAGTAGTAGCGTCATTCTCTTAAAAGAACTTATGTTTGATTTTAGAGTTAAAATTAAACTCTTTTTCTGACTATCCTATTCACTGTAGGATATTATCTCCTCTCATTTATCTTAATATTATCTGATAATATTAATTAAATAAATATTAAAATTTAAATAATATTTATTAATATATGTCAGTTTACGGATCTATCTACCCGTCATGAGTGAACCCGATCCAAAACCAACATATATATATATATATATATATAAATAAAGGAAAATGAAAATTTAAGAGCGTTGCTTAAAAAATAAAATAAAAAGATCACACCATGCATATGAATACAGGTGGAGAACAAACCCTGAGAAGTCAGATAATTTGTAAATCTAATGACATTTATGTAAATTAATTAATAGGGAAATTAAAAAAATTAGGATTATATTACACAAAACCTCTGCAATTTAGAGATAAAAACAATAATGTTTTATTCAATTAGATCATCAGGAACACAACCTTAATTCATTAGCAGGACGAGGAAATAGATTGGGAAAACACTTTTTCTCAATTTTTAATATTTACTTCTATTTTCCAATCAATTTTATGCTGAAATTTTATCTTGATACATAATTTTTAAAAAAAATCCATAAAAGTTCAAAACTACTATTATTGTTATTATTTATATTAATTGTATTTCAATTAATTTCTCGTTCATAAAAATATTCTAACATCACAATTAATTACATTTTAATTTGTATAACCAAGTTATTAGAAAAATAAATATAGCATAAACTTATTACAATTATCCATATATGTAATTTAATGGATACAGTTAATTATCGATTTCCTCAAAAATCAATAGTTAATTATCCATAATAATTTAATATGGTTAATTAAAAGTTAAATTTTAACAAATTATTTTAGAAAATAAATTTTCAAATATTATTATAAATTAATAATTAAATAGTTGAATTTAGGCAATAAATGTTGACTACAACAATTTATTTAATGGATCATTAAAGAAAAAAAATTCAAAAATAAAAGGTAAAGATGAAAATAATTAAGAAAATTAAATTAATAATTAAACAAATAAATAATATATACTAAGACAATAAGTAGGCGTGATAGCTAAAGTTGGTGAAGTGCGGTCCCTCGGGATAACCCATAAAGCTATTTCCACTAACACTATCGCTTTCCAAAAAACAAGTTAAAAAAAAATCCCAATTGCTCTATAAAAGAAATTGAAATTGAAAGCAAAGAAGATCATCAAATAAATGGGTGAAAACAAGTCTTTGTTCTCATTCTACTGGTTAATAATTCCCATGATAATTCTGAGTAATCACGAGGTTTCATCATCATTATCAGAAGGCAGATGCAGTAATGGTTCTTCAATAGCAGAGTGTAATGAAGAAGAATATGAGAATTTGATGGAATCAGAAATCAGTAGAAGATTATTTCTTGAACAGAAGAAGAAATATATATCACCAGGAGCTCTTAAAAGAGATGAACCAGTCTGTAATGGCGGTGCCAACGGACAATCTTATAGTAGCAGTTGTCTGCCTCCTCCTTCTAATCCTCCTAATCGTGGTTGTTCTAAGTATTATCGTTGCAGATCTGACTCTTGAACATTTTCCATTCTTTTCTTTTCTTTATGATTCTTGATTTTGTTTTTGTTTTTGTTTTTTATTAATTTTAAATAAATAAACAAGTGTTTGAGTGCTTTACTTGTGCAATATGGAAATTGATATATGATACATTAAATACCTCTTTTTTGCTGTATGATTTTCTTTAATGTATAAAAAGAAAAGAATAATTAAATTTTATTGGAGGAACAAATTGATTTAGTGGGTATATGAAAAACATATCCTAAAATTGTAAATTAATATGGATTCAATGTTAGGATTCCAATTCGACATCTCTAATAAAATAGGATCCTTGAATATTTAACTAAAAAATAAAATTACCAAAATAAAATAGTTATATATCTTTATTTTTTAATTTTTACTTTTTAAATTTATAAATATTCAAATGATAAATGATTATATATTATAGTTTCAATTAAAATATAAAATGAATCATTTGATATAAAATAATTATTTCATATTTAAATTTTAATGGAAATAACACTTAATATGTGAATTATATTACCAATAATATTAATAAAAAAAATCACAAATAAGTTTTGTTGCTTATTTGAAAAATAGGTTCTCTTGCTTATCCTTTCTTTGAATCTTTGAGTTGACTTAGCGACTGGCTTATTTAAGGGTGGCTAGATTTTATGCTAAACATTATGTGCGACATGGAATTTTTTTAGTATTTTAATTACTGTTATTGACTTTAATTTGTTATTTTTTTTTGTTAGTTTAAAAAAATGTTAATTTTTGTTCAGTATTTGAGTTTGGATTATAAGTTGAGTGTATTAGAGAGATTTGTTTACCGGGATCACTCCTTATTCTTTCTTGGTTTGTTTTAAATATATATTTTATTTTTTGAAAAAAATAATGATAAATAGGAATTAAAAGACAGTAAATAATTTAATCAAAATTATGTATAATCATTTCACATTCTATTCTATATTCAATTTCATGAATGAAATAGGACCTTAACTTTTTAGTGGTACATATGATGGTTGCTGAATTCATTTGCCCTTGGGATCATGAACAATAAGTACAAACTAATTTAAAAGGAAAATTACTTCTCAAAAATAAAAATAAAGGAAAACAAAATATCAAGAAATTATTTTAAAAACTACTAAATTTAATTTGAATCAGTTCAATTCAAGTAAATATAGTAAAAGTGAATCAGATTTTTGAAAAATAAGATCGAGTTGATTTTCAATCAATTCAACTAATTCTCTTATATATACATATATATTATTGCATGATGAGTTAGGCCAAAATTTATTAGATAAACAAGAAATGATCATAATAAAGTCGGGCTATTCAAATCGAATGTCGTAATAGTTCTCTCTCAAAGTAGAGTCTTCTCTCTCGAAGTAGAGTTTTCTTTCTTTTATGTCCTATCAGCTTTTATTACAAAGGTTAGGTTAGAGATTAAGTCTTCCTCTCTTCCTTCTTTAAACATTATTTTCTTGGTTTACCATGTCTCTTCTGTATCTACAAACTTTAATTCTCCACCAACCTATCTCATTGAATCTACCCTTTTCTATGGAGCCCACTTTGGAAGCCATAAAAGACATCATAACCAAAACAAATTTTCTAGCATGTGCTGATATAATTCTCGACCTAGCAAACTCTAAATATTCCTCTCAACTTAACAATACCATTCTCGTGGGAAAGGTACTGTCTTTGAAACAATACAATGTCGGCTTTGTCAACCTAGACAAAGCATGGAAATTTGCTAAGGGCTTTTGACATTGTGAAAAGGCGCAACAATTTGTTTGTCATAAAATTTTATGAAGCTTTTGATACTGCATGGGTCACCAGAAAGGTTCCATGAAATATTTCAGGGTCTCTTTTTACTGCTACAATCATGGGATCCCATTGTTTTTTTTTTTTTGATACTAAAAGATCATTTTATAAATCAACAAAAAGATACATCAAGATATTGTTGAATCTCATAAGGAACCATTTCCCCCCAAATCAGGTCCTCACGTGACTCAGGTACAAATTATAAGCTATAACATTTCCTTTTCTAGGAATAAAAGACCAGAAACAAACATTAAACATATTTGCCAGATCAGTACATTCTTTAATAAGCACTCCCAACTCATTTCGCAATACAGTTTTACCTTTCAAGAGATCAATAAGAGTCTTGCAATCAATTTCTACAATTATATCAGGGCAGGCAAACTTTTGTGCAAGTTGAAGGCCATAGATCAGTGCTTGAGCTTCATTAATTATTGGATCCACATATGCTTTGGAGGATCGATGAGCAGCTGCAAGTATTTGTCCGTGGCTGCCTCTGAGACAGACTCCATACCCGATAAGATGTTGTCCCATCCTGCCAACATCCACATTTATTTTGATTAAACCATCAGGTGGTGGGTTTCAGCAGGCAACTAGTGTTTCAGATGTAGGGGAATTCTCCTTTTTCTATCTGCTTCATGTAAATCGTTCAATTGAGCAATCATTTCCTTAGATTTTAACACAATGTTGGGTATTCGAACCCCCTGATGTTGAAATAAGAATGTGATTCGTTATTGCCATATATAGTAGCAAATTACCACAACCTGCACTGCTTTTCCTTCAGGGAATGACTATAAGATATTCGCGAACTAGGCTTTGATGAGGAACCCTCCAACGTTGGAGCACTTGGGATGTCTAGCTGCTGCCATATATTTTGGAACATAGAGCAATCCCTGCACAAGTGAACAATGGACTCATTGTGGGTGCAAAAAGGGCAACTTGCAGGTACTTCCTTCAGTCATTTATGTAGGTTCTTTCTAGTTGGGAGGATATCAAGTGTTGCTCGCCATATGAAGTTCAAGACTCTAGGTGGAACTCTCAACTTCCATAGAGCTTTCTAAAACCCAGTCCACACCATATGTGATGATGAAGCACAATTCCGATATTGACTTGCATTGAAACATATTTTGTAGCCGCTTTTTACTAGATAATTCAATGAAGAATGGTAGTGCCATAGCAGTTGATCTTCTCCATTTAGATCTCCTAAAGGGATTTTTAGAATTCTTTCAACATCAACGGGTAGGAAGATTGAGTTGATTAAACTCCAGTTCTAGGTTCCTGTATCTCCATCAAGCAGTTCAAAAATAGTAGCCTCTTTAGACAACGTATTTAGTTGTGTTAAAACCTTAAAGCTACTCGGTTCATGAATCCATTTGTCATCCCATACTGATGTCGAGTGCCCATTTCCAATTCGAATTCTTAACCCTTGTTGCAGCACCTCTCTACTGTATAGTATAGTTCTCCATGTGAAACTTGGCGTTTGACCCAAAGAGGCCCGCATGAAATTTGAGTTGGGTAGTATTTAGCTTTCAATACTTTTGCCACCAGAGTTTCGGGATTTGTTACTAGACACCATCCTTGTTTTGCTAAAAGTGCTTTGTTGAAGCTTTCAAAATCTCTAAATCACAAGCCTCCTTCTTCCTTTGGCTTGCATAACAAATCCCATGAGCATATATGAAGACACCTCCCATGTACTTTCTGACTCCACCAGATGCGACTCACTATACTTCGAAGATCCTGGCAAATCCCTACTGGAACTTTAAAACACTGCATAACATATGTCGGTATAGCTTAAGCAACCGTTTTGAGGAGTACATCTCTACCAGCCCATGAAAGTAATTTCTCTTTCCAGCTATTGATTTTGGACCATAGTCTATCCTTGATTGTCTAGAAAATCTTCTTTCTTGATCGCCCTACTGCAGTTGGCAGTCTAAGATAGAGAGCATGGCTGTCAGTTTGTCTAACTTCCAACAATCTTGTAATGCCAGCCTTTACTTCATCATCTACATTGAGGCCGAAGTTCACCTCTAATTTGTGCATGTTTATTTTTTTCCCCTATAGCCATTCGTATCTTGCAAAAATATCTCTAATAAGTGCCGCTTCCGATAATATCGCCCGCGGGAAAATGATGCAATCGTCGGCAAACATTAAATGGGATATCATCTATGCTCTGTGGCATATTTTAATGCCATGAATATGGTTACTCCTTATAACTTTATTTAGCAAGCCCGTTAGTCCTTCAGTACATAGGAGAAACAAGTATGGGGAAAGAGGGTCCGCTTGACGTAGTCCCCTTGAAGGTATGATTTATCCAGATTGTTCACCATTTATTAGGATGGAATAAGTGAGAGCAGTGACAAACCTCATAATAACGGATATCCACTTCTCTGAAAAACCCAACTTGGTCATGATTGCTCTTAAGAAACTCCATTCAATTCGATCATATGCTTTGGCCATATCAAGTTTTAAACTCATATGCTTTCTTCTGCTATTTCTGGCTATTCACATGCTATGAAAGACTTCGTAAGCTGTTAAAATATTATCCCTAATCAACCTCCCTGGTATGAATACGCTTTGTTTTATGTCAATGACTTCCCCTTGTATAGTTTTTAACCTGTTAGCCAAAACTTTTGTAGCAATGCGAAAAATCACATTCGATAAGCTAATAAGTCTAAACTCCGTAATAGTTTTTGGATTCTTCACTTTGGGGATAAGACAAATGTTTGCGTGATTAAAATCAGGAGGGAAATCCTTACCTGTAAGGATATCTTGGATCATTCTGACCACATCACTTTCAACTATGCTTCAAAAATGTTGAAAAAAAGCTGGTGAAAAGCCATCTGGACATGGTGCTTTAATAAGGTGCACCATCCTAAGAGCCTGATAAATTTCTTCACTTGTGACATTTTTATCCAACTCTACATTCATTCCGTCAGTGATTTTTTGAGAAAGAAAAGTGAGGTCTGAGTCTCGCACCTGATGACCATTCGTCTAAAAAAGGTTGTCATAAAAACTGATAATGTGATTCTTCAAAGCCTGCTCTACCAGTTCATGCCCGTCTGCATCCTGTAGGTTGCATATGGTGTTAATTTTTTTTTGTTTCGTAGCCACAGCATGAAAGTATCTTGTATTACGGTCTCCTTCAGCGAGCCATTGGGCCTTTGCTCGTTGTTTCCACATTGTTTCTTCTATCAGGTGCAGGGTATTGAGTTCCTTTTTTAGCAAGTGTCTCTTTTATTACATGATTGTCTGATGATGACTCTAGTATCACAAGTATGTCAATGATTGCTTTGAGTTTAAGTTTGAAATTACCAAATTGTTTTACGCCCCCATTGCTTCAAACTCGAGCTACACGTGTTTATTTTTGATGCCCATGAATCATTATCAGATTTGAGCCATAAATCACTAACTACCTCCCTCAATTTAGGGCTTCTCAACCACATATTTTCAAAATGGAACCTAGATTTATTATTGACTGAACGTGTCATCTCCTTAGTAAATCCATCAGAACTGGTAGGTGATCAGATCCATGAAATAGCATTGTTTTGAGCTGGTAGTTATGGAATCGTTGTATCCAATCCAAGTTTGTTACCCCACTATCAAGTTGTTCTTCTATGAAATGTGGTGGTTTTCTCCCATTATCCCAAGTAAATCTATATCCCTCATAAGGAAAATCCTGTAGACCATAATTTGAAAGAGCATTGAGAAAAGAATCAATGTGTGAATCTGGCCGATCTTTTCCCCCCATTTTCTCCGACTGTGAGAGAATTTCGTTAAAGTCTCTAACGACCAGCCAAGGGAATTTTGATTTATTCTTTAAGCAACGAAGGAGTTCCCATGATTTATACTTATTTCCCCATTCAGGACACCCGTAGAAACATGCGAGTCGCCAAGGTACTGACTCTCCATAATTAGGTATCTGCAGGACAATGTGGTTTCTAGAGTATGAAAAGAGTTTCACTTCAAAGTCATCGTTTCAAAAACAGGCCAAACCTCCTCTGAGTTATTTTCTAAAACTTCAAAACTACTTAGGAAACCGAGTCTGTTTCTAACAAACACTAATCTATCTTATGATACCTTTGTCTCCATCAAGAATAGTAGTGAGGGAGTTTCAAGATGTATGAGCTTCTTTAGATTCGTAATTGCCGAGGTACTCCCTAAACCTTGACAATCATAACTTAAGAGTTTCATGGCGATAGGCAATCAGTGGTTACCGCACCGATTGCCTTTAGCTTCATCTGGTGCTCACCAGAGTTGCCTTTGTGTTTCTTGGTGACATTGTCAATCTCCATCCCTGTTTCATCCACTGCTTCATCAATTCCCCTTTTTGTTCTTTTTGACTACTTTTCACTACCTAGTAGATTTAGGCTTCTTTTCCTTTTAAATCGCTTCCATGTTCCTTTACCATCCTCTTTACTACTACGACGTTTAAATAGCGTCTTTAGTATAGTATCTTCGTCGTCAGCAGGATGTATATGGCTCCCAAGTGGATTGTCTCCTTTATGTCTGGTTGTCTCAGCCTGGTACTGTTGGGATTGCGATGAGATCCCTTGATACCATCTCAAGTTTGGATTTTTCAAGGTCTCCTTTTTGGGTGAAACTTCATAATTTTCCTCTTAACTTAATGGCCCCTAACAATGCTCAAAAGTTAGGCAATTTATTTTGTGGTCTTATTAGTATAGATGATAACTTACTGCAGAAAATTGGTTGGGATACTAAATATTTTTTACTTAAAGTATGGGTTAATATTGAGAGTCCACTTATCTCAGGCTTTCCATGGTATGAATAATTCAAATGATTGGGTCTCCATTAAGTGTAAAAAACTCAATGACTACTATGGTGAATAAGTTGTGCAAGATGATAATTCTATATTTTATCTGCCTTATGGATTTGATCTCATAGCATTTCATAAAGAGTCTTTCTTCAACAAAAAGAGATCCTCTCCATTTTATGACCATTTGGAAGGCTTGGTTTTGATGAGGAACACACACATCCTTTCGTTACTAGTTCCCCCATGTAAGGAGACAGAAGAGAACATCTCGACTTCCTAGCCTCATCATGGCGCTTTGGGTCCTTTCATAATCCTGAGGATAGGTGGCGTAGTTAAGAATCAATCTTCAAGAATAGTAAGCATTTAATGCTCTCGAGTCGGGAAAAGATTTAACCTCTACTATACACCCACTATTAAAACAAACTCAACCTAGTATACCAAAGAATTTGAAACCTTGCGCCCGTCTACCCTTTTTTAACACTTCCGATAAGCCCAATTCATACTCCCTACTACTCAAATATTATCCCAAGCTTTTCATTTTAAAAGAAACTTATCTGATGATGTTAGGCCTTCATACTCCACTAAAAAGGCCAAAAATTATTCATCTAAAACTAGTTTCCTAACCCAGTCTGACCCCATCTGGAGAATCCAATCCTCCTATTCTTAAGGAGATGGATATTATCTCTCCATCTCATTGGACTTTAAGCAAAGAAACCAAAAAGAAGATCAACAAGAGAGAAGTTCTTTGGTTTCTGCACATGGTATTGGTGGCTCGCCTTTATCCACCAAGGAAACATGATTGTCCTCGATAGGCTTAGTCTAAGTTGGAGGCTAGCCTTGACCAGCAAGAGCTATAATGTTCAATGTTATTAATACCAACTAGCCCTCGACTTTTCTTGTGTTGGTTATTCTTACCTTTTATAATGTTTTTGAAGTCAGGGTTTCTACTCTTTTAATTTCTTTATATTTCATATGTTTATGTTTTTAGCTTGTCATATACTTTTTGGCATTTCAAGGTTATCATTCTTCTTAAAAAGTAAGTCAATCTACCTTTGGCTTTTCTCGTGAATCTTCGATAGCATTGTTTCTTGTTTTGGTTTTCCTCGATCAATGTCTGAGAAAGAAGGCCCCTTCGCTACTCTAGAGACCACTCATTTTCAACTCATCTCCAATATTTTATTAGAACTTGTTTCTCATTGGCCCTATTCAAGGATGTTCAATCATTGTTTTCTCTCAATTTTCTTTGTGATTAAATATGAGAATGCACGAGGTTCTTGGTTTGGGAAGATTTATACCTTCTAATGTGCTAGTTTACTATTGTTTGAAAGTTGTTTCATGGCTTTAGTCCTTGTTTTCAATGTAGGATGTTTCTTTGCTTTTATATGGCCATTCTATTCAGGGTTGTCTTATTGTTGCTCCATTCTTTGGAATAGGGAAAGATTGGTATCCTTCTATATCTTTTTGTGTCTTGGAGTTATAAGGTATTTTATACTCCTTTCTAATTTTAATGATATTTTATTTACTAATAAAAAAATGGGGGGGATTCATGCTACATACTGTTATGGAAATGTGACTCAAGTCTTTCTTGGAGCTAAAATTCGATCCAGTTTGGCCTGCATTCAGTCCTAAATTTAGTTTAACAATTAAATAATGTAAATTTGATTTTTAGTTCAAAATGTAAATAAACATAATATTAATATTATTTTTTTTAAGGGAAACAATTAGCTGAATAAAAGGAATATGAAAATTAAACGAATAATAGATAATTTTATATGTAAATGTGACAAAAAGGGCGTTTGGTGTGAGGTTTCTTTACGATCCATTTACTGTTGATTTTTAATTTTCATAAAAAACAATATATCATGGCAATAAAGCTTATTCTTTTTTAATAATTTTTTAAATAAGACATTCATATATTTATCAAGCATAACCATTTGTATGAAGATTATTTTTAATTGTATAATTCATCCTATTATTTTGATTCTTTTAATTTTTTATAAATAAAAAATAATAGTTATCGATCACTTATTAGAAACTATCGTGTTAGCATGGGTGATTGTTGATATCTATTTTTAAACAAAAAAAAAAACCCTTAAGTTCAGCTTACTCATTTTTTCATTGTTTAGAAATTTATTTTTTTATATTATATTTTTTTTTGTAGTAAACCACCGTTTATTGAATTAAGTAAAATGATGAAAAACAAAAGTGGGATCTGGTCCTAAACTTGGAGACTAGTATATGAACTGGAGGCTCTTGCAATTTCATGGGCTACCAAATTCCCTTGTCTCCTAATCCAGCTAAGAGCAATGTTGCTTCTTTGGTTTAATAAAGCTTTGCAGTCAGCTAAAATAGCACCAAAAAGTGATCTATTCTCCTCAACATTAACAACCCTCTTGTAAACAATATGAGAATCAACTTCAATAATGCCCGATCTATTAAAATGATGGCACAACCATTCTAAGGAGCTTCATAGTGCCAGTGCTCCTACCATTGCAGGTTCTTGAAGCATCTGTAAATGACCTGACAGAGCCATTACAAAGGATCCTTTCTCCAAACCCTACAAAAGGAGGAACACGAAAGATAGCACTATCAACATTACACTTCCAACAGCCTTTTGGTGGATGCTTCTATAGACTATCAGACGTTCGAGCACCATTGATGCCATTCGTGTTTAACGTCAATTGGGCTTGCTTCCATGAACTCAGAAAATTCAGCGCAGATTCAACAACAGCTCCAGCACTCGAGTCTTTTCCATTCCATACAAGGCAATTGTGCGTATTCCAAATCTTTCAGCGAATGGTGCAAAACTGTTCAAATCTATCCTTCCCTTGGCAATCTATTAATTCCACAACCCACCTCTGAACATTGTCATCAACAAGAAACCTTTCTAGCTGCCAAAGATGCCAAACTTCATAAACCATAGAGGAACAGAAAAAAAACATGTATCTGACATTCAGGTTGAGTACAACATGAATAGTCCAGTGCCATATAGAGACATTTCCTTTATAAATTTTACTTCGAAGGAAAAAAATTGTTCAATAACCTCCAAATGAAAATTTTAATTTTTGGGGGAATATGAAGCCTCCACAGGCATTTCCACACTTTAGAGGGAACCAAATTATTTTGTATCCCATTCCTAGCGAACACCGCATAAGCTGTCTGACATAATAGAGCCCATTCTTTGAAAAACGCCACACCCAATGATCTTGCTCTGAGAATCTTCGGAGGGGAATGTTACATAAGATATCAGCCTCTTCTGGATGAAAAAACCCATGCAAAAGCTCAGTATTCCATTCAACCCTTTCATTCGAGAAAAGATCTAGCACATGAAGGTTTTCAAACCCAGCAACTATCAGACTGAGGAACAAAATGATTATCATTAGGAAGTCAGGGGTCTGTCTAAATGTTTATAGAGCTGCCATCTCCTATTCCTTTCCTTACTCTTTTTAGTAGTAAATCTCTATCTGAGAGAATACTCCTCCAAGTGAAGTAAGGGCTATGGCCTAATCTAGCTGAGAAGAAATCCTTGTAAAAAGAGTATTCGGATTAGAGATGATCCTCCAATCTTGTTTACCTAACATGGCTAGGTTGAAATGATGGAGATGTTTGAAACCCATGCCTTTCCTGACACATAGTCGATTCCAAGGGGCCCAATTTGCCCCACTATAAGGAATTCATCATCTTTTCTAATTCCTCACAAAGAGAAATGGGAATAAGAAAGGAACTCATGTAGAAAGAAGGAAGGGCTTGCGCTACTGACTTTATAAGTATCTCTTTCCCTACTTTTGAGAGAATTTTCAATTGCCAACCCTGTAGTCAAAGATTTGTTTTTTACTTCTGCCAATTAAAGACGGCAAGCCTAAGTATCTTGTGTGATCAATACCAGATGAAACCACCATAATGCCTTTATATTCTCATGTAGCTCATCTGACACATTACACTAAAGAAAATACCCGACTTATGATAATTAACTGCTTGACCAGATGCTCTCTCATAATTAAGCAGCAAAGATTTTACTTCTGCAGCTTCAAACATATTAGCCCGATAATACAGATAAGAATCATCAGCAAACAATAAATGAGATAGAGATGGGCTACCTCTGATAACTCTAGTGTTGTAAATTGCTTTATTTACTTCAGCATTTCTAAGAAGAGTAGAGAGGCCTTCTGCAAAAATAAGAAAGAGATATGGCGAGAGAAGGTCACCCTGCCTGAGTCCTCTGTGAGGATAAATAGGACCAATCTCCAGGTCATTTAGATTAATAGTATACTTCACAGATGAAACACAGAGCATAACAAGCTCTACCCATCTATCATGAAAACCCATCTTTAGCATCATCTCCTTTAGAAACACCTATCTTACCATGTCATAAGCTTTGCTCATATATATCTTCAAAGCTACTTCCCTAACCTTACCAATATTGCACATCATATGGTGAATAACTTCAAAAGCTGTAAGAATATTGTTTGTTATCAGTCTTCAAGATACAAAAGTAGACTGGCTTTCAGAGACAATTTTTGGCAGCTTTCTTGAGCCTATTTGACAGTACTTTAGAGAGGATTTTATAAACGACGTTGCAAAGAGAAATTGGCCTTAGATCTTTTAGACTCTCCGGACAACTCTTCTTCAGAATTAACATAATAGAGGTATTATTAAGGCCATCAGGGAAAACACAATTACTCAACCAATACAACTACTCACAACATCTTCTCCTACAATATGCCAAAATTTTTAAAAGAAAACAGGGTTCATACCGTCTGGGCCGGGTGCCTTATCTGGGTGCATTTGATAAATGGTTGTTTTAAATTCTTCAGGCTTGAATGAAGCCAGGAGGAAATCATTGTCTAAAGTCGTTAAACATGGTTGGACTAAAGTAGTTGCGTGAGCACAATCTGAAACAGCCTGATCAAATAGCTTTTCAAAATATCTCTTGACCATACCTGCTAAAACATCATTGTTGGAGATCTAGCCGTTCTCATCCTTCAAAGCTTCAATTTTATTCTGATTTCTCCTACCAGTAGCTTGTGCATGAAAGAACTTAAGAGTTATAATCCCCACCCTGCAACCAAAATATTTTAGATCGTTGTCTCCAATAAGATTCCTGCTGCTCCAAAACAACTAAGATTTCCTTCCCTACTTCCGTTGCACGTCTCCCATCCTCAATGCCAGAAGAGCCATGCAACATATTCAGTTTTATGTGCAACTCATCAAGCTTCTTCTTAAACTGCCCAGTTTTATTTCTTCCCCACTCAAACAATGCCTTTGCATATCTGCTTATACAATCCAACAGGTTAACCGAGGAGGAATCCCAATTCAATTCAATAACTGAACTCAAGTCTAGACAAAGCAGCCATTCATTCTCAAAGTTAAATTTCCTCTTATTATTACGAGCCATCAAATTTTCTGTATTTAAAAGAATTGGATTGTGGTCTGAAATAGGGGCTGTAAGGTTTAATAGATCATGGTTTGGAAAAAGAAGCCTCCAAGATTCAGAGACAACACAACGATCAAGCTTCTCTTTGACCCATGCTTCTGTGCCTTTCCCATGTTCCCAGGTGAACAGATTTCCCCGTACATCAATATTTGACAAACCACAAAGCTCCAGTGTATCTCTAAAACCGGACATAACATATTAGGTTGAGGACTTCCACCCCACTTCTCTATATTAGAAAACAAATCATTAAAATCACCAATTACTGCCCATGAGAGATTATTGAGAGATGCAAGGTGCAATAAGAGATCCCAAGATTCTTTACGCCTCTATCTTTCTAACAGTCCATAGAAGCCTGTGCAACGCCATTCCCCCACAAGAAGTGAGCTTACTTTCATATCAATGAAATTTTGATTGTAGCTTAAGATTGATAAATTACAGGAATCTTTCCATAAGATTGCTAAACCTCCTACATGCCCTAATCTGTCAACAGAAAATGAGTGATCTGACCTCAACTTCCTCCTTATTTCTTCTATTCTAATCCCATGTATTAAAGTTTCCATGAGAAAAATCAGGTCTAGCTTGAATTTGCTAGAAAGATCCTAAAGAGCTAAAATTGCCCGAGGGTCGCCAAGTCCTGGCGGTTCCAACTTAATATTTTCATGGCTGCTGACGGGCCTACTCCTTAGGACCCGCCAGTTTCTCAATATTAATTATTGCAGCCTTATAAAGAGAGTTGCTACTAGATGCATTGTTTGTCATCCTCCCACTCTTTTCTATAATATTTTCCTGTAATCATTTTTTGCCTTCATCAAACAACAAAGCCTCGTCTTCCATTTCGGCCATGTTCACAGTTAACTCCTCTTTACTCAAGCCTGCACGTTGAACAAGCCCAAGACCATTACCTTGGTCTATATCCATAGATTCTCCCTCCGTATCTCTAACTACAGATATGGTAATATTTGAATTAGGAAAATTCCACCCAGCAGAATTCTCCCCTATAAAATTGCCAAGATTTTTGTCTAACTTCCCTCCATCTTCAGTGCGAAGCCAGCTACTTACCGGAGCTTGATTCCGAGAAGAATTGCCTTGAGCGACATGTCCCAAACCCTAACCAACTCCTCTTCCCAGCCAGAGATGTGCATTTTGCAAAAACTCTCATTATGACCCAACTTGCCACATATGAAACAAAAAAAGGCTAGTCTTTCATGTTTGAAAGAAGCATAAAAGCTAAGACCATTTTGCTTGTTTATCTTCTTTCTTCTTGCTAAGGGCTTCATAACATCAATTTTAACTATAATTTGCATGAAGCTTTGTGACCCACTAACAGCTCCTTTAGAGTCATACTCTACAAAGCGCCTATGAAGTTTCCAAAGTTTCTTGCTATAGATTCTGATAGATAGCTCGGAAGTCCATGCACTTGCACCCAAAAATCACATTTGTCAATAGCCATTGAATAAGGGTCCTCTCAAGTAAAAGTGATATGGAAAAATTCAGTTTTATCCACCCTCACGTGAAGATGACTACAATCAACTATTTATATACAAGGATGAGCAAAATATCTAAAAGAAAGATCAATTACATATCACACCCATGCCAGCTGTATGATCTACAATTGGCGAGAAACCTAGCTGAAGAAAACAAAAATGAAAACTCTATCTTATGTACAAAATGATGCGTTTCCAGTAAGTGTTCTTAGTTTCCATCTATCAAGTTTATATGCTGTGTTTTTGGATTAAACGTTGTGTTGCATAAATAACATCTATATTCTTCATCCCCTCCCCTTTCAATAGTTGATCAGAAACTAGGAGATTATTATTAAATGTCCATGGCCCTCCATTCAATACCCTCTGAATATCGATCTCATGAAAAAACCGAAAAAGAAACCTTTTTGGTTTTAGCTCCTTTATGCAAACACCTCCAAGAGGTCGCCAGAGGTCAGCTAGAGTATTGCGCACTGCTGGATAACTAACTAAAGTCTCCGTCAGAAAAATTCCCACGAAACAAAACTCATAACATTCCCCCTCTTCACAGCCAATCTCCGCCAAATCCCACCCTTCCTCCTCTGCTTCCGTTAATGACAGTTTAGACAGATCAGGAGTAGTTTCCATGACAGTGTAGTCTCAAAGCTAAAGAAAGAAATATATTATAAAAGAAATTTTTATTTTTATTTTTTACGTATTCATTCCGATTAGCTTATAGTACTATTCACAAAATCACAAAATTATGATTCTTAATTCATTTAAAATTATGGTTATAATATTTTGCAACTCATTTAAAATAAATAAATTTTATAAAATTTTATAGATTTCTTTTTTAAAAATTGTGTTCGAGTAAAAAATATAAATTTTAATTTTACGAATTTTATTTTATATAATTAAATATAAATTTATAAAAATAAGTGAAATTTTCAAATAAAATTTACAAAATAATATTAAGGACAAAATTCTTTATTGATTTTCTCTCTCTCTCTCTCTCTCTCTCTCTCTCCTTGTTTCACTCCTCTTCCCATTCTTCCTCTTTTTTCACTTTTGTGTTTTTTCACCCATGTTTTCGCAGTCTCCTTTTACTAATTTCTCTAACATTTTACTCTTTTTATTTTTTTTTTACTTTTTTAATTATTTTTTATTAACTCCGCCTGCGAGTATCGTAGCCGGTCCCAAGCCCGGATAAAGGAGGAGGGTTACGGTAGGTTGGCGGCCAGTGTAAAAATTTTGCCAAAATAAGCTATGGAATTGTGGCTTGGATAACAATAGGAATGGTGTGGGCATTATTATTAAGCCTACGCTTAAAGACAAGGTGGTGGAAGTGAAGAGAAAGGGAGACAAGATTATCTCTTTGAGGCTTGTTTTGGGAGATGACACTATTAATGTTATTAGTGCTTATGCTCCCCAAGTAGGTTTGGACGGAGCATCCAAGGTTCAGTTCTGGGAAGATATGGATGAAATCATGCAAGGTATTCCGGATAATCAGCAAATTTTCATTGGTGGGGACCTTAACGGGCATGTTGGTAAGGACAGTAATGGTTATGACAGGGTCCATGGGGGTTATGGTTTTGGCAACAGGAATGAGGAGGGAAAGAGCATTTTGGATTTTGCGGTGGCTTATGATCTAGTGCTGGCAAATACCTGCTTTGAAAAGAGGAGGTCACACTTGATTACCTTTAAGAGTGGACGAACCCAAAGTCAAATAGACTTCATACTTACTCGAAGACGGGACAAAAGTAAGTGTAAGGATTGCAAGGTCATTCCGGGTGAAGCATTGACGGCGCAACATCGTATTGTGGTTTTAGATGTTAAGAATAAAAGTAGCTGGAGGAATGATAAGAAAGTATTGGAACCAAAGATAAGATGGTGGAAATTGAAAGACCTAGCTCAAGGTACCTTTAAGGAGGAGTTACTTAAGGAAGACATTTGGAACCTTGAGGCTAGTGCAGAGAACTTGTGGACAAAAATGGAAGGTGGCATTAAGGAAGCAAGTAGTAAATTGCTTGGGATCTCTAAAGGGGCAGGGCCTCGACCGCACGATGCATGGTGGTGGGATGAGGAGGTTCAAAAGGCTATTAAGGCTAAGAGGGAATGGTATAAAAAGTTACCGAATGCGGTTAATAGCGAAGCATTTGAGGAATATAAGAGGGCTAAGAAAGAGGCAAAGAAGGCTGTTAGTGTAGCTCGTGGCAGAGCCTTAGAAGGGATTTATCAAAAGTTAGGTACTAAAGAGGGAGATATGGGCATTTATAAGATTGCAAGGATGAGAGAAAGGAAAAGCAGAGATTTAAGCCAAGTCAAATGTATAAAGGACGAAGATCAACGGGTGTTGACAGGAGATGTTGAGATTAAGGAGAGGTGGAAGGCTTATTTTGAGCAGTTATTCAACCATGAACATGAACAAGATTTTCAAGATCTTCATGCAACAAATGGTTATATCAGCTGGTCTAGGAGGATCTTGCATAGTGAAGTAAGAGAAGCCTTGAAGTATATGAAAGTTGATAAAGCTTGTGGCCCGGATGGTATTCCTATAGAGGTTTGGAAGAACCTTGGAGAGGTAGGAGTTGCCTTGTTAACTAAACTCTTTAATGCTATTGTGAAAGGACGTAAGATGCCGAATGCCTGGAGGAAGAGTATCCTGGTACCCATATATAAAAATAAGGGAGACATTCAATGCTGTACAAACTATCGGGGTATCAAACTTATGAGCCATACTATGAAATTATGGGAAAGGATTATTGAACACAGATTGAGGAAGCTTACAAGAGTTACGGAGAATCAGTTTGGGTTTATGCCAGGGAGATCTACCATGGAGGCTATTTCTCTTCTAAGAAAACTAATGAAATTGTATCAAGAGAAGAAGAAAGATATCCACATGTTATTTATTGACTTGGAGAAAGCCTATGATAGAGTACCAAGAGAAGTGTTATGGTGGGTTTTGAAGAGGAAAGGAGTCAGCGGCAAATATATCAACATCATCAAGGACATGTATGAGAATGCATCCACTAGTGTGAAAACACCTGGTGGAGACACTGAGGCTTTCCCCATTACTACCGGATTGCATCAAAGTTCGGCCATGAGTCCATATTTATTTACTCTGGTTATGGACGAGCTAACCAGAAGCATACAAGACGATGTTCCTTGGTGTATGTTGTTTGCTGATGACATTATTTTAATTGATGAGACTAGTGCTGGTGTAAACCGTAAATTGGAAGTGTGGAGAAAAACCCTCGAGGACAAGGGTTTTAAGTTAAGTAGGAGTAAAACGGAATATATACACTGTGAGTTTAGTCTAATGAAGAAGCAGGAACATGAGGTTAAATTGGATGGAGTTTTGATTCCTAAAACCAAGCAGTTCAAATATTTGGGTTCGGTGTTCCAGAATGATGGCCGTATAGATGAAAATGTGACTCACAGAATACAGGTAGGGTGGTTGAAGTGGAAGGGTGCGACTGGGGTTCTATGTTATAAGAAAATACCTCTGAAAGTAAAAGGTAAATTCTATAGGACGGTTGTTAGACCTGCGATGCTCTATGGTAGTGAGTGTTGGGCACCAACGGGACAACATTTGCATAAGATGAGTGTGGCAGAAATGAGGATGCTAAGATGGATGTGTGGACATACCAGACTGGACAAAATTAAGAATGTTTATATTCGACAAAAAGTCCAAGTAGTGGATGTCGGAGATAAGGTGAGGGAATGAAGACTTAGATGGTATGGGCATGTTTTAAGAAGACCTCCTAATGCTGCGGTGCGTAAGTGTGAGAATTTGTTGATTGAGGGGGCTAGAGGTCGTGGAAGACCTAGAACTGTGTGGAAGGAGGTGATAGCAAGAGACTTACGTGCCTTAGATCTTGATGCGGATTTGATTAATGACAGACTTGAATGGAGACATAAAATCCGTGTCTTGGAAGGGGCCTAAGGCTAGAGTATCTTTTTTGGTGTCTTTTGAGCTTATTTTGTTGAGGATCCATACAGCCGACCCCAACTTGTTTGGGACTAAGGCTTAGTTGTTGTTGTAGTTGTTGTTGTTAATTATTTTTTATTATATTTATAATATTAACTATAAATATAAAATATAATTTTTTTAAGTTTTTCCTTTTTAAATATACTTATTATATTAAGGATATTTTAGAAAATAAGAAAAAAATAAAATTTTATATTTCAAATTACTCTGTCCAATATGGAAATTCATTTATTAAAAAAAATCATCACTGAACACTTCTCTGGGTTCTCCCGTTTCCTTTGTTCTGTAATCTGCTCGTAATTCTTATGCTAGTTTGATATTAAGAGCCAATACTAAAATAGACCCTCAGCCCATTCTTAACAAAAATGGTATTGAAATTTGAATTAAATATTTTTTTTAAAGATATTTCAAGAATATACCTATTAAAACCTAAAGAAAAGTGCTTATCATTATTTATTTTGTTAATTTATACTGTATTAACAATCAATGCAACATTATACTTGCAAACTAGACCCAGTGGCATGCATGCGATACTATTTAGGCAAAAACATTCACGTTCGAATCTTGCTTTCAATGCTAAAAAGGAATAAATCACTACAAAATTGTATAACATGTTGGATTTGTGTAGCTTATCCACTAAACAATTTTTTTTTTAACAAAGAATGGTGATTTGCTAATGATAATTGATGTTCTAGGTTCAGGGAGGCACAAAGTGGCCAATATGGTTACCACATCTAATATTAGACAACAATACAATTTGATGCATCTAAAATCAAAATTTTGAATCTACTTCAATGAAAGCTTCCATACCTCTCGAACATTGGAAGAACCATCTGCAACTTCAGCAACTAGACTAACAGCCATATCTCCTGCATTAAGAAAGAATAATAATCCCATTTTAATACAATTGCAAAAATTTGGCACCGGTCATGCCCAAAATAAAATAAACAAAGCCTTTATACTATGGCCATCCACTCATAACACTGCAAAATGCGGCACCATGTATCTCTTAATGCCTATGCCAAAATGATATATAGAAACAAACTCTTTTAATTGCATACCTGGACAAGAATACTGACACATTCCTATATATTTCATAAAACCCAGGTCAAGCAATGTATTATATGGATATCAAGAGAAAGAACAACATAAGTAGACAATATTTGTGAGCCGTCTTCCAGCATATGCATACTCCTTTTCGAAGAAACTAACTATATATAGAACAAGTAGACAAAACATCTTAGGAGATCTTGCTTTCATGCATCAATGTAGAATAGCAACTTTTTAGTACCCCCGCAACCTTTTAGTACCCCCTTCCCATGTCAAACATCATATAGTTATAACACAAACTATGAAAAGGGCCAACTTAGCACGAACAAAAGAAAAATAAATTTGACTGGCTCACCATCTTTCTCCACCATAGATAGGAATTGTCGTGTTCCTCCACCAACTCCGAAATAATACTTCTTTGCTGCCATATATAAAACTCCATTAGGATGGCGCAAACACTGTAGAAGAACACTTTTGGAAGTCAGGAACCCTAAGATCGTAATAGGAAATAATATAAAATAAATTGACAACTTAATAAAGCAATACCTTCTTTATAAGTCCATAGAGACTTTGTTGGGTAGAAAGCGAGTATATTGTCTCCGCCGTTAAAATGATATCGTAACCAAAAACTGGCTGCTCTGAGCAACAGTTCAGATCCTTTCCCTCATTGTGTATGTAAGGAAGACATTGATGGATTTGACTCCAGTCGCCAGCAAAGAATCGCAGTTCCATACCAGAATCACAATTTGTCACATCTGATCTAGAAGGAAGTTCTTTTGAAAGATTCACATTTACATTGGGAATGGTGAGAGTTCGTAGGACTTCTGCATTGAAATCCTGAAAATGTACAGAAGTTGCACCCTGATGCCAAAAAACAAGAAAGTTCAATAGAGTTGTATCCCAAGATCCTATACTTGATACCACAAAAGTGAAGTCAAGGATGTTCAAAATTACCTCAAGGCATGCAAATATCCCAGGAAGTCCATGACCACATCCAAGCTAAAAAACATCACAAAAGCTCTATTAGGAATTAAAAAAAAAAAGATTTCTTCAAAAATACTCCAAAAAAATAAAATTACTTACAAAAATATCCACGTTTTTCTTTCAAAAATATCATTTTTCAACTTTTCATATCAAAGATACCCCTTTTTTAGAGGTATGCATCTAGTACATTAAAGGTATACTCTATTTTCAGAGTATGAAATTAGTATAAATTTAGCTTATTAAAGGTATACTAAAACAGTGAGATTTTTTAATAAAAAAAATGAAGAAAGTGACACAAGCAATTTTCTCAAAAAAGAAAATGAGCTGCAGCGACAAAAGACATCAATCTCAGCATGGATTTACATCCTTATAAAATGAAACAATCACCTAGAGAGGTGATATAATTTCTTCACATTCACACCGATAGTCAAATGCATGTATATAAGAGTAATAAAAATCAGAAAAGGAATTTAAAAAATATAGATAACAAGATATTAGCAATCTTGGAAAATGGTTAGGCCAGGGTATTAGTACTAAAAACTCAAAAAAAAAATCATAAAATGCCTATAATTTTTTCCCTACAATTTGAGTATAAAATACCTATAATTTGAGTGGGGTCAATTGACCACACTCGAGGAGTTGTGGCAAGATGGATGAAGTATAATGATTTCAAAAGATGCAACACCAATATTAACATCCAATATGTTGTCACAATCTTTAGTTTTCTCAAGGAGGAAAGTCAATAGCAAGTGTTCCATGCAACTTGGAGCTCCATCTATTGATGAGTAAGTAATCTCTAAATTTCCAAATAAGCGATTAATTATTATGAAAAATAATGAACATCCATATTCTGCTCCCACATAACAAAATTCTTCTTTTTGTGTCAGAAAATATACCATGCAATGATTGCTTATATGAATTTCATTTCGTATCATACAAACCCGCTTCATATAACATAAAACGCCTTTAAAGGAGCTAAAGAGGTTATTGATATGGTTCAAAACCCAAAAGGGGACAAATTGGGCCTAGTAAAAGGAAGAACAAATTGGACTTCGAATGGGTTTCAAATTGTTTTGAATGAGATTTTTACCAAACTGCCAAAGCGTCATCAAATTGATCACTTGCAAATGTCACTATGACACTACCTCAAGAGACATCATCCATATCTGGTAGTAAAATATTTGACTTTGAAATTCAATCTCCAACCTAGATTGCATAAAATACTCCAAGAAAACAGCCAGCATGTCACCTAATCTCTATGTTTGTCCAACTCCTCTAACTGCTTCTACAAGGCATGTTGTTGGTAACATAAGCCTGTGATTCAAGTGAGACCCTAACATTCTCCAAGACAAGAAGCACATTATTGGTCTAAACTGGACAGCAAACAAGTCTCCCAACTCCTTATCTAGAAATTTCATCTATCCGCATGTCATCCATCCCGGGACTTATTAAAAGTATGTATGATGGCACCTAGAACCTACAAAGAGCTAGCAATAAGATGTGGACTCTTCAAAAAGCAAGACTGCCAAATAGCATGCTCAACATTCTAGAATTTTAAGGACTGAAGGACAAGAAAAGAGCATATACATATTCCATGCCATCTCATATTTAGTGCACTTGAAACTAGTGGAGGAACAATTGAAGCTGAGAGAAGGGAGGGTCACAACCTTGGAGAAAGAGTACCAACCACAAATATCTCCAGGAGTTAAAGGGGAAGATCACAACCTATATCAATGCTAGTGATATCATAGATGCCTTGTGAGGAAACTAGTATCATAACTCTTAACTTCTATTGTTGGATCCGTAAGGGGAAAAAAACATCATTAAAATGATCCACCAAATCTGTATCATCAGCAATAATTTGAACATTAACACTTCTTAACACCCACCCCCACCCCCACCACCAACATCCCGAGTGAATGTCAAAAGCACAAGCTCACCCACTCCATGTGACCCACAATGAGTTTCCCTTCACCTTTAATCTGCATATTTAACTTCTCAAGAGATGACAGAGAGTGATCCACTGAACTCCATCCCCGTCACGTGCTTCAAAGAGCTCTTAGTATTCCAAGTTCTAGGACAAGCTTTCTCCCATTAGCTCGTCAAATTTATGAGTTGGAAGTAACGTGAGCAGTGGTCAAGAAAGTAAATTAACAAATAAGAATCAAGAAAATAAAACTAGAGACTCATCCACCTACTAGGGTGGAGCCACAACTCACCTAGGCAGTGTCCATGTGAAGTCCCCTCATTTGCACTTGGCTTAACTGCTCAAGCTCAGCTGCAACATGTCCTCACCTCACATTTAAAAATACTAGCCACAGTTGTTAGACTGCACAACAAATGTTGGTGGCTAAAGGAATCCTATTTCGATACCCAGTGGCCCATTCCCCTATATTCCCAAGGTCAAAAAACTCATCCAAAGCCAGACCCTACAAGAATCACAAAGTTTTTTAAACCTCATTGGAGTTCAATCCTATCACACACATGGAACCTGCATACTTCAAGGATTCATTAGAAAGGCAAAAGAAAAATCTGCGATGTCTTTCCAATCTCTTTAGTTGTCCTTGCCTCAAAGCTCTTCAATAATGTTCTTTGCCAAATATTAAATAGGAGTATTATATCTGAGTATTAAATTGCATTCTTGAAAAGAAAAGAGAGTAAGCACAATGACTTATTGCATTGTGTAGCTTCACATTTCATATTTTGGCCAAATGGCACACGATTAAGAGCTATGCACTCAGAGACAAAGAATTATTATAAAAAAAGAATATCAGATGCATAAATTTGAACTGAAGCAGCAAATGAGCTTATGCATCAACAAGGATTTTAGTCAACACCAGTCAACTCTTATCAAGCTCAAGAATCAAATGTATGAAGCATAGCGAAGCAGTATCAAATCACCTAAAAATTAGGTGCCCACCTCTAAAACTCGCTTTCCTGTAAACAATAAACGTCCATTTTGAACCTCTAAGCGGAGAGCTTTCACAAGGTCCAGTGAACCTTCCCAAAGTTTCAATCCTCCTGAATACCGAAGACAAAAACATATATTAACAAAGCTTCGATCATGAGACCAAAAACACACTTTTGAACCAGGAAAAAAAGGGTGGGGGTGAAAGGATTAGAAAAGGCAGAGAAAGAATATTTCACACCTTCATATACACCAGCTACTAAATCAGAATTGGGCAATCCAAAAACCTCTTTGGTTCTAACCCGTCCCTGAAAGAAACGCTACAAAGTTGACTTGAAAATCTCACTTCAATAAGCATTAAATAGAAAAGTTACTAACTCGTTGACCACAATGACCTAGTTCCAAATTTCAGTAGAACATGGTAAACTTTGCTACTTGAAAATTTCATTTGAATCAAGTCAGAGGTAGAAAAAGTTAGTATCTCATTAACCACAAAGACCAGGTTTCAAATTTTATAGGGAAAAATATTATAATGGTCATTGAATGTTTTAATAATTCATTGTATTCATACAACTTTAATTTGTAAAGCAAGGTGGTCATTGAGAAACATATTGCAATTAACCTAGTCTCGCCTTATTCCAACATAAAAATAAAGAAAGAATCTGATCATGGCATAAAAATCAGCATATCTCAATCTTAAATGGACCCAAGACGAAGACTAAATTTAAGAAAAATTCCTAATTTATCCCTTATCATTGAGGATCTGTTTGGTATTACTGTTTGAATTGTTGTAGTATAAAGTTAAAAATACTGATTATAGGTTTTTAAAGTTTATTTTTAAGATGAACTCCAAAAAAATAATCTAGTTGTAAAGATTTCAAAACAGCTAAATAAAACCTCGAAACTGCTTTTTCTATCAGCATAAAAAATGTTGGTTTTTTGGAAAAGCAATTTCAATCACAGTATTAAATTCATCCTATACAGTGAATTTTCATTCTTTTCAAGCCAAAATCAGGGGAGATTAGATTAGATTAGACTAGTGTAAACATAGTATAGTAAAAACACACATCACAACAACTGAAGTTTTGCGGCCAAAATGAAAATGACAGTGAATTAAAGCGACTTCTTAGCTTTCTTTCCTAGTTTTGATCCCTTATTCTCAACATTTTCTTAGCAACCAACCAACCAACAAGAAGAAAAAAGAAAACTGACCTTGAACAGAGTGAGACCATCCAAGCTTACAGGCTCAACAGAGCATTTCAAAGTCGATGATACCTTGATTCATACAAAAATCAGTGAAAAAATATTCACATTAAAATCAATGATTTCTTTTTTATAATGGATATGATGGAAAATCGGAAAATGATACCTCAGACGAAAGAACTTCAACCGGAGTTGGCGGAGGAGGAAGCGGAGCCTCTGAAGAAGAATCGAAGAAACCCAACTCTCCTGGCGCCGAAAATAACTTAAACGTTGAATTTCCGGCCATTGCCTTACTGAAACCTTTTCGAACTCGAACTAACTGCGAGTTACAGACTCAGTGTTGGGGGCTTTTTATTTTTTTTTATTTTTCTGAAGTTGTGGACTTGAGGTATTGTGCGATTTTCTTTTTGTTATAAGGAGCAAAATGGTTCCTATTTTTTCTATTTGCGTCGAATCAGATCAAAAGTTAACTTTAAAGTAACCCTCAACATTTATGAATTTCAAAAAAAAAAACTCTCAACCTTTATCGATCAAAAAAAAAAACTCCCAAAATTTATGAACACCACAAAAAATTGAAAATCGTCATGTTCATACTCAATTTATTCAAACCTTTACTGGCTTCAAAAAAAAAAAAAAAACCTTTATTCAGAATCTAATGCTATCACTAGCCTTTTTACTGCAGTTTATGAAAGTCCAATACCTAGCCTTACACTTGTTTGGATAGTGGTAGTACACGGTTAGATATGGTACAGTATAGATTAATATCTTATTCGTCTTAATTTTCATATTGATATTGATATGTTATAATTTTTTTGAGGAAATTAGACTGTGTAATACACTTTTTATTTATTTTGAAAATATTTTATATTTTTTATATATTTTTAATATATTTAATATATATTTTTAAAATTTAAATATTTTTTAATATATTAAATGTATATTTAAAATATATATTTGAAAAAGAATATTTTTGAAATTAAAAATTTTAAAAAGGATATTTTTAAAATTAAAACCTAAAAGGGGTATTTTTAAATATATTTTTATTTTTAAAATATTTTAAAATATTTTAATTTTTTTATAGTTTAAAAATTATATTTCTCCGTCACTTTTTCATACCACTAAACCGGTGATTTCTCATAGTTCTATAAATTTTTCTTCACAATCATTCTTGTTAAATTTATTAAATTTCAAATTTTAATTTTTTATTTCATGTATTATATCCCTCTTTCTTTTCTCAATTTAAATTAAGAAGTCATAATTTGATATATATTTTATTAATTTTAGTATATATTTATATTTTTAATTAAAATTAATTATTGACTATAAAAATAAAAATAAAATTTAAATATTGATTAAAAATAAAATTTAAATTAATTATTGGCTATAAAAGTAAAAAATAAAAATTAATTATTGACTATAAAAAATAAATTTTATATTATTTTATATAAATTTAAATTTAAATTAATATCAATTTTAATCCAAGGGCATTCTGGTCATTTTATTACTCATATAATCATTTTATACCGTCAAACAAAAAAAATCAATTTAATTAATCATACTATAATATATTATCTTTCAAAATATGATAAACACTCTTACAATATTATATTATACTATATATTAATGAACCATACTGTCAGCTATTCAAATATAGCATTAGAAAAATTTGTTGGCATGAACTACGTCAGCTTGCTAAGAGTATTGATTATCCATGACTCTTAACAGGTGATTTCAATGCAATTCTTATTAGATTGAAGAGGAAGGGTAATTCTATTTGGAGGAAAGCTAGCAGTCCACCCTTTAATAATTAGGTTAATGACTATAATATACTTGACTTAGGCTCTTAAACTAAGAGGTATAGTTGGACTAATGATTTTTTGAAGGAGAGACTTGATAAGGTCATTTGCAAACAAAATTCGAACAAGACATATAATAATATTACAGTGAAAAATCTTCCAAGTATTAGCTTTGATCATAGTCTTTTTTTATCAAATTCAAATTTATTATTTCTCAATCTGTTAAAACTTAAATTCTTAACCCCATGACTTTTTCATGATTCTTTTGACAAGTTCGTTCATGCCACTTAGAATAGTAATTTGAATTGTCAACAAGCTATGGAGGCTTTTAAATCAAAGGTGATGATTGAAATGTCAATGTATAAGCCAGAGGCATGGCTCTCACTCCTAGCAATCTCAGCACTGCTTAAGATCTAGATCTTAGAGATCATGGATCTAAACCAAAAGAAAAGAGTAGCCACATGGAAAACTGGGAAAGAAGGGGTGAAGATTCTCATCTAGAAATCCCAAACCCTTTTATTGCATTCGAAAAAGTTGAATACTCATTGGAAATATAGGAAATGGTCAACACCTCATACGTATGATTCATTGCAACCAACTTCTTCTTATGTTTTTTTAGCATTTCATTTGTGATTATTAATACAATATTTAAATAAGGCCAAATACATATGTAGCCCCGTGAACTTGTCTCTTTTAGTCATTTTTCCCCCTCCCTGAACTTTCATTTTAACCATTTTGTTCCCTGTACTTATTTATTTTTTACTAACAGACACTTGTATTAATGAATATTGATCACTTTACTCCTTATATTTGTATATTTTATACCAAATAGACACTTCAGTGACTCGACATAACTCGGTGTAACTCAGCGAGTTTATGTTTATAAGTTAAAAAAATGCGAGATTAGGGAGCTATATAGTTAAATTGAAAATTTAGGGGGTAAATTGAATAAAAGCAATAAGTTTAGGAGGCTACATATATATTTAGCCTTTAAATAAATATGATATATTAATGAAGAATATGAAAATTATATATAATGGTAAATATATGAATAAATATACCTGTGAATGAAAATAGGCATCCACTCGTATGAAAATGTGCCTTTATAGCCAAAATGTCTAAAGAAACAAATTATATCAGAAAAGGAAAAAACATAAAAATTACAACATAATAGCCTACTATATTGGTTCTCAGAAAAAATAGAATTACATTGATATAAACTTACTGCAACCATTCTAAGAAAGAGGGATAAATATGTATGCATGGGTATGTCATTGTATAATGAAATATTAAATATATGGAAATAAAACAACTAGCCATACAATAATAGTAATAGAAATAAATCATAAGCTAACCATAATAATAGTTAAAAATATAACATAGGATGCAAACTCGATACAACTAAAGCAAAGATAGTATGATAGAAAAAAAAAAACTAGCTTGGTGACTAATGATAATAATAGTTTTTTTACGTATAAAGAGACAGAGACAGGATACATATCTCCACAAAATCATTATGATAATAATAGTTAAATATATCATAGAACACAAACTCGAGCCAACTAAATCATTGATAATTGTTATGATAAGGAAGAGATGATAGAATAAAAAAGGTCAAATACATATATAGTCATCTGAACTTATAGCGTTTCGTCACTTTCCTCCTAAACTTTTATTTTAACCACTTTACCTCCTGTACTTGGCTAATTTTTACTAATAGACACTTATATTAATGAATATCGATCACTTTGTCCCTTTAATTTATATATTTTGTACCAAATAAATACCTCGGTGACTCAGCATAACTCGGTATAACTCAGCGAGTTTGTATTTATAAGTTTAAAAAATGCAAGTTCAGGGGGGCTATATGGTTAAATTAAAAGTTTAAGGGGCAAATGGACTAATCGCTACAAGTTCAAGGGGCTACATATATATTTAGCCAATAAAAACTAGCATGGTGCCTAGCAAGGCATTAATAAAATGCATAATAAAAATAACAAATTAAGAAAGCAGGTCGTATAAGGAAAATAAGCAAGCAAACAACTTCACAATTGTGAAATCAACATAGATCTTATGCCTATTTTCAATTGCTTTGAGATGGTTTTGAATAGATTTATTTTTATCAATTTTTTAGCCCCTTACAGTCAATGAGTCTAAGGTCTCAAAAGTCCTTAATACGTAGCTCTAGTTGTGCATGGGAGGAGAAGCTATCAGCCAGAGAGAATGACATTTCCATCAATCTCTTATGTCCTATGCCATTCTTGGTTTCTTTCCTAGCCAAACCAAAACACTAGGAAGCTCTATAGTTAAGGTCAAAGGGTCCATTACACCATCTAAATAATATTATCCTCATCATGATATCGTCTTTTATGGTTTTTAATCATCATAGGTTTATCATGCTTTGCACCTTTTACATGTTTTAACCATTTTTAATCTTTAAGTTTACATTTTTATAAGTTAAGGTCTCTGTATGTTTATTATAACTAGGTTTTATCTTGTAACCAATCCTTTTCTTATAATACAAATATAAGAATAAAAGAAATAAGGAAGGAGAAAGAAGATAAATGCAACAAAACAACATACAAACATCAATGGAGAAACTCAAACATACATCAAATAAAACAAAATAAACAGAGGCAATAAAATGAACGAGGGGAATAGGACACATACCTCAATTGTCGATTTCGTCGTTCTTTAAACAAGAAAAGATAGAAGTGTGGTCCTCAAGAATCTACCTTAGCCCTTCTTCTCCGGTTGTTGTAATGATGAAATTATATTAGTGTTCTTGGTTTTGTTTTTTGTTGGAAGGAAAGAAATGATCATTTTTATAGCTTTATAGTTTCTTCTTTTATTGTAACAATGGCAACTGTCGATCCACATGTGAAGCTTTAGACTTGACTCTCTCTGAATATTCAAAATGATCATTTGTGTAGCTTTATATTTTATTCTTTTATTGTAGTAATGGCAACTGTAGATCCACACATGAAGTTTTAGACTTGACTCCCTCTGAATATCCTCTCAAAGGTAATTTTTATCGCTTATCTCTTTACTGCTCTCTCTCTCTCTCTTAGACAAAAGCTTAAAGACCAAACTTCTACTGAAATGCCCCCCTAAAAAGATCTTTTTTTAACTACATAATAGCTTATTTATATAGACTATTGGCGAAGAACTTCCTTTAGAAGTTAATAAAAATTGACATGAATTAAATTTATAGCATGAATTTCAGTTTATGGTGTGGAGATGTAGGAGAAGACATTAATAAGATATCATCTGACCACACTTTTACACCCATGTCACGAACCTTTATTTCATCCTTCAGGCTGAATTTTTAAGGTGTAAAATAGTAATTATCCTTTGAGAGCCCAATAAGTCATTGTTCAGATCTTCTTCATTTTTTCCAGGCTAAGGAAAACCTTGGTATATGTATAATGTTTTTTATCATATCAACATTCAAAAAAAAAAGAGTTATGCAAGAATTCAAGGCTTGCTATGTGCCTTTAAACATTTTGAATATAGAAATCTTAGATTGTTGGAGCTAGAATAGAAAAAATATCTTAAACTCATCTTGACCTAAGAAAAGCTTCTTGCCATGCTATCCAAAGATTCAAGATTAATTGAATTAACTTTGGATATACAAATTCCTCATATTTTCATAAATCAGCTCTCATAAGAAGCGTTAAATATGCATTAATTGTCTAAGAAATGAAGATGGAAATTGGTGTCATGATCAAGATAAACTCAAAGCATTAGCGGTTAATTATTTTTAGAGTTTGTACTATATTAATAATAATTACTCTTCTTTTTCACTTAACTAGCCTATTCCCGAAATTAGATGTGAGTGATTTAGCCAGCTTAAATCTTCCAATTTCATATAAGGGAATATGCTCAACTCTCTTTGATATAAAACCATTGAGTCTCCTAAAGTTGATAGTATACATGCTCTATTTTTTTCAATAGAAGTGGAGAATGGTTAGCTTTACAATTTGTTCTTTATCAAAGGGATTTTTGGTGGTGCTTATATTCCTAGAGATATCAACCGTATGCTAATTATTCTTATTCTTAGGGTTGAAGGCCCTGAATATATCTCTCAATTCAGGATGATTAGTCTCTACAATGATTTTATGAAAAAACTTAACTAAGGTTATTACTAATTGGTCCTGGCATGCCAAAACTTGTGAGCCCTAATCATAATAATTATTGCTTAGCTGTCATATAATAGACAATATTATCATTTCCTAAGAAGTCATTCATACCTTGAGAAATCTGAAGGGAATGAAAGGTTATATGGTCATCAAAATAGACTTAGAAAATGCTTATGATAAAATCAATTGGCACTTTATAGTCGATGCTCTTAGAGTATTCCAGATTATCTTAATGTTGTCCTCATAGACTACTTCTTATCTACTTTTATGTAGGTTCTTTGGAATGGGGATATTTTTTAGTCTTTCTATCCTTTTCAAGGCATTCGCTAAAATAATCCTATCTCACTTTATCTGTTTGTGCTTTGCATGGAAAGTCTTCCTCAATTAATCAATTTGCCTTCTTTTAATAATCAGTGGAAGCATATTCACTTGCGGAGAAAGGATCCTCTAATCACTCACCTCTTCTTGACATATGATATTCTTCGCTTTCCAAAAGTTTCTTTAAAGCAAGCTAATATTATTAAAGCTATTTTGAAGAGGTTTTATGCTAGCTCTTGCCAAGGAGTGAGTTGGTCCAAAAATAAGATCTTATTTACTAATTTGCTATCTTAGAGAGATAGATTAGTCATGGATTGGGGTATTCTATTCCTAGTGATCTTAAGACCTATCTTAGAATGTCAATCTTTTACTCTAGAATCACCAAAGTAAGTTAAAGTTTTTGATAAAGTTCAAAAGAAATTACAAGGTTCAGTTACTTCAAACTTGGCCATGGCAAGTCGATTGACCCTTACAAATTAAGTGGTAAAAACCATTTCCTTTTTTGCTATATAAACAATAGCTCTTCCTTCTTCGACTTATAGCAATATTGAGAAACATCAAAGATCATGCACCTAGGATAAAACTGATAGTAGCAATTCTATTAGTTTAGTAAATGGAATGAAGTTTACCGCCCAAAGGATAAAAGAGGTCTTGGTATGAAGAATATGAATGCTATGAATGTGGCCTTTATAATAAAGCTGAATTGATCACTTTTGAAAAAGTATATAGAATTAAATGCATGTTTGACGGTCCTCTATTTTTGAATACTCCTAAGACTAATCAAGCCTCTCCATTATAGAGTGATGAATAAGTTCTAGACTTAAACTCTAGAAAGGGCACAGTAGATTATTTTCAATGGTAAATCGGTATGGTTCTAGCTTGACAAATAGGTTAATGAGACTAGTCCTTTCATTAATTATATCACTTGTGAACTCCTAAATGGTCATGTTAATTGGTGTGTTTGTGACTATATGCTTGGCGTTCATGGAATTGGAATGAATTTGCTTCTTTCCTTCCTTTTAATTTTTTTCTTGCAATGGCTACTCTAATGCCTTCTTTTGATAGCCCAAGTGATGAGCTCTTTTGGCCATAACTCCATTCTGGAGCCTTCATAGACAAAGGTGCTTATAATTTACTCCTTGAAGATGATTGGAATGAAAAAGATATTTATTGAAAAACCATTTAGAGATGGTAAGGCCCTCACAAAGTCAGTACCTTTTATGGCTTGCTTTTAAGGGGAGACTCCTCGCTAATGTTGAGAGATGTCAATGACATATGGACAATAATAATTTATGCCCCTATTTTGGTTTAGAAGAGGAGATTGTCATTCACATTCTTAGAGATTGTATGATTGTAAAGGGTATTTGGGCTTCAATCATGGCTTATTATTGCAACCAAAATTTTTCACAAGGTGGAAATATGGTACACCCTGCTAGTGAGTTGACTTTGTCGAATAATCTTCGATGTAGCCTTCTCTTTGGGCTAACTTACGAGAAGATTTGACATGCATGCAACTCTTTTGTTTTTCTAGAATAAACACATTAGTGCTTAGGCGGTTATTGTTGACATTTTGAGCAGAGCATTTGATGTTCACATTGCTCAAGGTATCCTTAATGCTAGAGATTACTTTCTGAATAATCAAACTGAGAGATTGATTTAATAGTAACCTCCAAACCCTAGGATACAAGCTTAATTTTGATGGTACCTAAAAAGGCCAATCTGGTAAAGCTTACGCAATAAGCTTAAGCTTTATTCATGATTTTATGGATAATTAGTGGAAGGGTTTTGTTTTCAACATTGGTCAATGTTTGACCTCCAAAGTTGAATTATTTGATATATATCATGGTTTGTTACTGGTATGGAATCTAGGCATCCAAAAACTATTGGTTGAGTTAGAAAGTTTATATTTAGTGTAACTCATTCATGGAAATGATATTGTTTGTAACTTTAATGCTCATCTTATTCATCTTATCCATGACATGTTAATGTGGGAGTGGGATGTCAAGTTTTATCATGCTTATAGAGAGAATAATAATATAGCTAACTATCTTGTCTCCTATGTTGTTTAATTATTTTTCAAGTTTTCATGTGCTAGACAATCCCCCTCAATTTATGGTACATTGATTAAATCAAGATAAAATAGGTGTTATCTATGGTAGGATTAGTTTCTTTGAGCTTGTTTGCTCCCTTTGCAAAATAATTATGAAAAAATTAAATTGGATCAATTTAATTGAATAATAAAGAATAAAGATTAGTTAATTTGATTCTAAAATTAATTTTAAATTTGATTAAACTAATTTTAAAATTCAAATAGTAATTTAACTCTAAATTAATTTTAAATCAAATTATATAGAGTTAAAGCAAAAGTTAAAAGTTAATTCTATCTCTATAATCACAGTGAAAATGGTAATTATCAATCGAGTCCAATGTCATATATTGCACTTGAAATGGTTATTACTTATTTGGTTAATAGAGCCATAATTATTAAAAATATATAATATGGAAAAAAATCTCACATCAATTAAATATTAATGTATTAAATTATTAAATATAAAATGAGTTTTCTAATTTTAATAGTTAGCTTTTTGGATTGATGCCCTTCAATCTATATTAAAAATTGGCTAAATATATATGTAGCCCCCTGAACTTGTAGCGTTTAGTCACTTTGTCCCTTAAACTTTCATTTTAATTATATAACCCCCTGAACTATTATTTTCTTAACTTATAAATACAAACTTGCGAAGTCATACTGAGTCATGCCTAATCACTGAAGTATCTATTTAGTATAAAATATATAAATATAAGGGGTAAATGACTAGTATACATCAATATAAGTGTCTATTAGTAAAAAATAGACAAGTACAGAGGGTAAAGTAGTTAAAATAAAAGTTCATGAGATAAAGTGACTAGACGCTACAAATTTAGGGGCCTACATATGTATTTGGCCTTAAAATTTTAATATTCAATGAATTAATGTGGTGAGTATGTTGCATATGTTGGATTGTGCAATTTTAATGCTTTATAGCATGGATAGATAATAGAGTTATTAGTTTATAATTAAGGAAGGCAAGTAAGGAGGAATAAGAGGTCTCAACGAAATAAGAGTTGATCCATGGAAGGTTTTGAGTCAAGTATGTTTTTTCTTTATTATTTTAAACTTTAATTTGTTAATATGCTTGATTGAATTCATTAACTAAATTAGGATCCATTAAATAAGAATAGAAACAAAAAGGGCATTAGAATGCAATATTAATTTTGGTTTTTATTACATTAGAATGCAATATTAATTTTGGTTTTTATTATTCTCCCTTAAAACATAAAATTAAAAATAATCTTGAAAGGTTTGTATTTTTAGTTCAATTTTGTTGATTGAAAATATGATGTGGTGAAATTTACCTCATTCTCCCCCTCTCTAACCACTATTTTTAGGTGGCAAATGGGCATAGTGAAGCACGTTTAGATTGAATCATTTTTGCATTTTGGTTATTTAGATTGAAGCATTTCGAACAAATCCAAGCCAAATCATTTTGAATTTTGAGTTGATTGAGTGATATTTTAGGTTGATTAGAAAAAATGTCTAACTTGAATTGATTTGTAGATTTCAAATTTACTTGAGTCAAGTCACTTAAATGATATTTCTTGAAATATTATTTTAAAATTAAAAATATAAAAATGTGATTCCATAAATACTTTAGAAAATAAAAAAATAACACTTGTAATGTATGTGCAAGTATAAATATGAAACTTTCATGAAATTGTTTATCTCCCAAGTCGGGTCCTTATCAAGTCAATTTTTTTCTTTTAATTTATGCCCGATCCAACTATATATTTGAAAATTCATATCTTAGTCCATAGTATTTTTATGCTTTTTACATGTGTAAATGATCAATGAGTAATCAAAGAAAAAATTAACTTAAGTTAGTTTAGTAGTTAGAAGTTTATAAAATATTGTTAGTTGATTTGATTGGATTCAAATCATTGTTTTTTTTCCACTTGAATTTGGGTTTATATAAGATAACTTTTTTCAACTTGAATTTTGTATGTGTGTGTGTATATGTATGGACTTGAATTTGTGTATCTATATATACATAGGCACGGCCTTGGGGTAAGTCCAAGCAGCCCATTGCCTAAAGCAACCCACGTCAGGGGTAAGTCCAGACAACCCATTGCCTACAGCAACCTACCCCAAGGAGGCAACACTTAAATACATATATTTACATTATACATATAACAAAATCAATAATGGGTTGTGTTTTTGTTATTATTACTGGCTCACTATAAATTATATAGGGCTATAATGCCCTGAAAATTTTATATACTGATTTTCTACATTAAGTGTATATAGATAAGTATACATTGGATTAATTATGATATTATGTGTAGTTTGAATATTTAGAATTAATAGAAATAAGGTTGATGAAACCCTAATAAGTGAAAAATTAAACCCAGATGTGGGTTTAATCGACATTTTTGAAAAAGATTTCAACGTGGAAAGGAAATTACAAAAATGCTCTTATGGCCCTGAAATAAATTTATACCGTAATTCAGATGTGAAATAAGGATAATGGGGCTTTAAAAATAGCTAAAGTAATTATTTTACTATATTACAGGGTTAAAAATTGGATTAAGAGCTAATTAAAGAAAGTGAGTGTACCAAAAAAATTTTGTGAGTGAGTACATAGGATAAAAAAACTAGATGTTATTAAATTGAATTTAACTTCATTTTCTCTTCTTCTTCCTTATCAAAAACCATAGCCATCATCTTGTCAATCACCAAACCTCTTCTTTCTCTCGTTTTCTTTGTTTTTTTACTTAAAACCAAAAATTCTTTGGAAGCAATTCAAGATTTTGATAGGATTTAGTTAGATTATCTAAGATTTCTTAAGGAAATCAAAACTCAAGGATTGGAGGAAAAGCGTAATGAAAGAGCTAATTGAAAGAGGTTAGTGCTTGTATATTATTTATTTTCCTATTAAATGATTTTATCTTGATTCTGATTATCAAAGAATCTTATGTTTTGATTATATATAATTATTTGTGAAAGAATTATATTTGAAGTGATTTATAAAGAGTTGATTATTGAAAGTTGTTTCCTTAAAGTAAAATTACTTTTGTAATGAACAAAGAAAGTATTTGATAGTTCTTAAATGAATTTGTGCTTTAAAATAAATTATTGAAACATATATATAAGTAAGGATTTAGAATTATGGGCAAATTTAGGGTTTGATGTATATTATGCTTATGGAAAATTTGGTATTTAGGAAAAAAAAAGATCCTTTATCTTGATAAATATGATATAAATGGAATTTGGAGTTAGTAGAATGTTAAATTAATTTATTTTGAAGGGGTTTGTGTTTATATGGTTATTTAAAGTATATTAGAAGATTTTGTTTCAAAAGTAACTTGGAGTATTGAAATATAAAATATATTTTTTTGAAGATAGTTTCAAAAGTAAGTAATTTGGGAGAGGCTTGATAGATTTCTTGCTAATTCTGGTTTTATGGATTTATTTGGAGACATTAGTGTTCGTCATCTGGGTAGATCGACTTCTGATCATGCCCCGCTTTTTTTGAGTTGTAAATATGTTGACATGAATGTTCCTAAACCTTTTAAGTTTCAGAAGATGTGGTTAGCTCACTCCTCTTTTCTGCCTCTGGTAAAAGAGAAATGGAACGCGAATTTCACTGGGGGAGGTATGAGGGGGCTTTACATTAAGCTCCGGGATCTTAAAAAGAATCTTCGTTCTTGGAATAAATTGGTTTTTGGTAATGTGTTTGATAATGTTGTGACTGCGGAACAAGAGGCGGAGATAGCTGAGAGATTATTCGATTCGGATCCTTCGCCTGAAAATAGAAAAAACTGGCAGGAAAAAAATAGTGATCTTATTTGTAAACTCAAAGTGGAGGAAACTTTTTGGCGTCAGAAAGTCCATGTTAAATGGATTGGAGAGGGGGAATCCAACTCCAAATTCTTTCATAATTATGTGCGGATTACTAGAAAATTGCATCGGATTTCTGCTATTAAAAAAGCGGACGGGAACTGGGTTTCTGCTCAGGAAGACATTGGCAATGAAGCTGTTGATTACTTTACTAGTTTGTTTTCTGCTGAGGTTGACCGGCCAGATTTTCACCCTTTATTAGAATTTTTGCCGACTTTGGTTACTGATGACCAAAACGCTGTTCTTCAACGCCTCCCTGATGATGATGAGATTAAATATGCTGTATGGCAATTGGACCCGAGTAGTGCTCCTGGACCAGATGGGTTTGATGGTTTCTTCTATAGAGAGTGTTGGGATATTATTAGCTGGGACGTTTGTAGTGCTGTGAAGGAATTCTTTATGGGCATTCCGGTTCCTACAGGTTTTGGTTCTCCTCATATTATCCTCATCCCTAAGATTGACAATCCTTCTAACTTCAATCAATTCAGGCCAATTTGCCTCACCAATTTCATTAGCAAGGTTTGCACTCGTATCTTGGCTAACAGATTCTCTCCTATTTTGGACTTGCTTTTGTCTCAGGAACAGGCAGGTTTTATGAAGGGTCGCTCTATACATGCACACATCTTATTAGCTAATGAGTTGATTCATGAGATTGACAGGAACTCGAGAGGATATAACCTTGCTATTAAGCTTGATATGGCTAAGGCGTTTGACAGAGTTGCTTGGGAATTTTTGGAAGCTGTGCTTGTGCGCTTTGGCTTTTCTAATCATGTTGTCAAGATAATTATGGGTAATCTTTCAGCTACACATTTATCTGTTATTGTTAATGGTGTTGCTCATGGTTTCTTCCAGCCAACAAGAGGTTTTAAACAAGGAGATCCTCTCTCTCCTTATTTGTTATTTTGGCTTCGGAATGCTTCTCTAGAGGTCTTAATCATCTGATCAGGAATGGGAAAATCTCATCTTTCAAACTATCCAGGCAATGTCTTCCCATATCTCACCTTGCTTTTGCTGATGACTTGTTGATTTTTCTCAAAGGTGATGTTCGGAGTATAAACAATTTTACCAAGTTCTTGCAGCTTTACCAATCAGCTTCTGGGCAATTAATAAACTTTGACAAGAGTTCATTCTTTTGTTCGAAAAAAGCTCCTCCTCAGGTTTTTCAGAGGATCCAAGGTACTCTAGGTATTATGAGGAAGACTTTACCTTTTACATATTTGGGAGCTCCAATATATCAAGGTATTAATAGAATAGATTATTGTGGTGGTCTTCTTCACAAGATTGAAAGCAAACTTTCTGGATGGATTAAGAAAATTTTGTCTCAGGGTGGCCGTTTGTTATTAATCAAGCACGTTCTCAGCTTAATCCCTATACATATCATGGGGGCAATGGAATTACCAAAGAAAATGATTAGGTTTATAGAGCAAAAAATGTCTAACTTCTTCTGGGGAGGAAACTCTTATAAAACTAAGCATCACTGGGTTAGTTTTAAGGGAATGTCTATTCCTACTGATGAAGGAGGTTTAGGTCTCCGATCTCTCACGTCTTTGCAGAAAGCTTACTCTATTAAACTTTGGTGGATGTACACGAGTAATAATTCTATGTGGGCTAATTACATGCATCAAAAGTACCACCGCAAGGGAGATATGGTCTTCCGTATCACGGACTCTTGCTCTTGGAAGGGGGTTTGCAAAATCAATACCACTGTTGATTCCTTGATAATTAAAGATCATAATCCTTTGGTTTGGAGGGATTTCTTGAAGGGATCATTTTCACTATCTTTTGCCTACAATTGCATTAGGCAAAGAAGGGCTAAAACATTAACAGCACGAGCTATATGGGATTCTATCATACCATTGAAATTTTCAATCTTTACATGGAAATTGCTTCAAGGGGCTGTCCCTCTCCCTCAAAATCTAGAATTGTTTGGTATTCATGGTCCCTCAAGATGCCCCTTCTGCTTGTGTGCTTTGGTTACTATAGATCACATATTTTATTCATGTTCTATTATTCACAAAGTTTGGGTTTTCTTTGGTTCTTTTTTCCTTGATAGCATTATAAAGAGGATTTCGTTAAGGCAAGAACTTGTTTATTGGTGGCTTATTGGAAATCCAAATACTGCCATTGGTCGACTTCATCGTCTTTTGCCACAAGTTATTATTTGGTCAATCTGGAAGATGTATACTCGATCAATTTGGGGGGATGGCAATTGTTACCCGGCGCTATTGTACAATGAGATAACCAAGATTTTGATGTCTTGGAGCATTGCAAACTCTGGAAAGAAATTTGCCAAATATCTTTCCCATTTATCTGATGCAGGATTGATTTTGGAAAGCTTTGGAAGAAATCGCTTTAAGCCCATTGTTGTCTCTTGGAAGAAGCCTACAGTTGGCTATCTTAAGCTCAATGTGGATGCCACGTTCACAAATCATGGAGCAGCTGGAGGTAGTATTCTGCGTGATTCTTCAGGGGCTGTTGTGACTGCTTTTTGTTTCACCTTTGCACCGTCTTCAGCTCGTGAGGCAGAGCTATTTGCTATTACTAATAGCTTTAGATGGTGTATTCAGAACGGCTTTTCTCCATTGATATTGGAAAAAGACTGTCTAGAGGTAGTTCGATTGGTTCAAAGGGCAATCTGGATAGCTGACGGTCCTCAGCATATTCGTGATTTGGCTTCAAGTCTTAGTGCTCATAACTCTTTGATCTATCACATTCACAGGGAGGCGAACCAGGCTGCACATTTTTTGGCTACTTTCTCTAGAATTAATGACTCTTGTTGTATTTTTGAATCCTTCAAATCTTTGCCTCATCTATTGAGAGGTATTGTTCTTTTGGAGGCGATCATCACGCCTTATTTGAGATTTTAATAAAATTTTAATCAGATTGCTTTAAAAAAAAAGAAAATGTATATGAAAGTTTATACTTGAATTTAATTGTGTTTTGGAAGGTTAGATACTACCTTATTAGTTTAATTGAGTTGAATTATAGATTAAATCTTAAAAAGAAGTTTGAGTAGTAATATGCACGATCACCCACATGATCATGTATCTATCCATGCAAATATCTGCCCTTCAAAAATTTAAAGAAAATGTTCTATCAGTGATGCGCATGATAACTTGCATGATCATGCATATTCTTATGTATATTTCTGTTTTCAAAATACTAAAAAGAAATTCTAGCATGGATGCGCATGATCATTCATATAGTCATGCATCAACCTATGCATTTTTTCCTTCAAAAAATTTAAAAATAAATTATAGCAGTGACATGCATGGTCATGCATTTGCTTGTGCAAATTTCTATCCTTCAAAACTTTAAAAAGATATTTCAACAGTGATATGCATGATCACTTTACACGATCATGCATTTGCTCATGCATATTTTTACCTTCTTATACCTTCACAAAGTAAGGTTTATAGGTGAAATTAGTAGTGAATTATTGAATAAATCTTGGAAATAGTAATAATTAATGAAAGATTGTTTATGAGGTTGAAGTGAAATCAATTCATTAGATGGTAACACTTAGAAAGTGAGATAAATGCAAGAAAAAGGTTTGATAAATGTCTTTGATATTTAAAATGAGTGTAAGATTAGAGAAAGAATAAAAGATAATTTAAAAAAAATAGGGTAAGAAAAATGATAGATTAATGAATCTTTAATGATTTTAAATAGTTTAGAGAGTAAGATAAAGAAAGCAAAGAGGTGTATGTATGAATTGATTGCATAGTGGAAGTAAGAATGTGAGATTTACATATTGTGTACTTATAGTATACTTGATGTAACATTATTTGGTAATTGAAGACAAGTCGTAGACTATATATAGAAGTGTTAAAGAGTTAACAGATACTAATTGATGACAATAGAAAGAAAGGAATTGATAATGTGAAGGAAAAATCTAATAAGGTTCAAAAGTAATTCAATTTTTATAATGGTATGATATTTCTAGGATTAAGTCATATATATTTACATATAAGAAAGTGAAAGCTATGTTACAAGAAATTAATAAAGTTTATAGTATAAAATTGTATAATATATTTGGAAATGTAAAAATACATTTATATATATAGAAATGCATATATGTATATTATACTTAGTGAATATGTCATATATATATGTACACGTGATAAATGAAATTGAAATAATTGTTTACAATCTATAAATCTATATTGATAAATGAATAATTTAAAGAGGAAATATTTTATGATAAATAGATATTATAGTTATGAAATATTTTGAAATAACAAAGTAAGAGTATCGCCTGATTATACTGATTGTAAACCTAGCTTTCAGATTGAATGGCTAGCCGGAGGTGAAAGTCCTTACTATTACTGGGCACTCCGTGCCACTATTGATACTGGACACTCTGTGTCACTGCCGTTACTGGACACATTGTGCCACTACTGTTATTGAGCCTCTGGCCACACTGATTAATTGGGCATTTACTTGACATTACTGTCCCTTTATTCGATTCTAGGATTTTAAACTCAGTATATGAGGGCAAGAAAAATATATGAGAATATAAATATCAAATGTATTTGATAATTTGTATTGCAAAGTGAAAATTGTTAAAGCAATACTAAAACTGATTATGTTGAATACTGTAAGAATATTAAATAAAAAGGTTATTGCTAAATGTGTTAAATTGACTGACAGTATTCGAAATGTTGAATGATTGATAATGATTATAATGATATTTTGAATTAAAGTGTTAAAATAATAAATTGAATGAAAATGCTTTATATGTCAAATTGATAAGGGAAGAATTATCAATATTGAAATACAGAGCAATATAATTATGATCTAATAAGTTAAATTGTTATTTTGGATATTTAAAGTATAAAAACAGATTGTTAATGAAATCATTTCAAATTTGTTACTGAAATTATTTAATGTACTGAATCGATTATAATAAATTAAGATTTATTACTATATTATTATAATTATTTTATTTAATATTAAATGGACAAATATGTATATACAAGTACCACTAAGCTACAAGTTTAGCGTGATAGAATCTTCTGACACGCAGGTATTTGATTCAAAGCAATAGTGAGAAAGAGTGAATAACAGTTTCATAAGATATGTACAATGAGGATGATGCTCTTATGTATATTGTAAGAGTGGATTGTTATATTGTATAATTTGTATTGGTTCATTGGAAGGTTATGTGAAATTTGTAAGCACAGAAAAAATATATGTATTTAGAGTTTGAATTTCAAAGTCTTATTGAATGACTGTAAATTCTAGTAATATTTTATATAATTTTATGTATGGAATATTAGACCTATAATGGTTACTTTAATATGTGAATGATATTGGATTTATTGGAGTTGCCAAATTTCAGTTTAAATGTGGGTTTTGCAAGTATTGTGCATTCTGCAAGTTGTACTGTTTGAAAATTTTGGTTGGTGATTATTGAAAAAAAAAGAACTCGACTGAAACTTTTAATTGGATCATTATTATAATAATGTACAATGGATTATTATAAGAATGATTGATTTATTGAGTAGCACCTTTTAGGTAGTTCTCTGAGAGGATTTTCGAAAGGTGTTACAAGGGCATCATAATTTTTAGGGCATTGGCGGAACCACAGGGGGGCGGGGGGTCAATTGCCCCCTTGGTTCCCCTCCATGTATGTGTGTATATATATGTATATTAAATTAATTTTGAATATTAATTATTTTAAAATTTTAAAATTATTTTTTAATTTATCATTTTGATAATATTATTGAATGTTATAATTATTCTTTAATTTAAGGTTTAATTTATAGGTTTCAGTTTATTATTTTGATGATTAGATTAATTATTTTAGAATTTGATTATAAATTGAGATTTTGAGTTTTGATGATTAGGTTAATTATTTTATAATTTGGTTATGATATAAATTGAGAATTTAAGATTTTATTATTAGGTTAATTATTTTACAATTTAATTATGAATTGGGTTTAGAATTTTGTGATTAGATTGATTATTTTACAAAATATATTATTGTAGACCCTTAATTTTAGACCAAATTCGGTCCAGCCTTAGTTAAAAGGGAATTAGATCAAGTCCAAAGGTTTAAACTAGTTTGGAATAATTTTAAAAGCCTAAAATGGATTCGATATAGTGATAAAATCCAAGACGAGTTGATCCAAGCCCAATTGACTTGATTGATTTTTTTGGCATGCCCGAATTCGCCCCCTGCTGCAAGCCTGGCCGTGGCGAATTGGTGCCCCAATTCTCCGCACAAGCCTGACCGCGGCGAATTGAGGCTCCCAATTCGTCGCAAGCCTGGCCGCGGTGAATTGGGGAGCCTAATTAATCACATAGGCCTGGCCACGGCGAATTAGGGTGCCCAGTTCACCGCACAAGCCTGGCTACGGCAAATTGGGGCTCCCAATTCCCCACAAGCCTCGGCGTGGTGAATTGGGGCCCCTAATTCGCCTCTCAAGCCCCAATTTTCCATGGCCAAGCCTGGCCACGGTGAATTGGCATGCCCAATTCATTACAAGCCCATACCTTGGCAAATTGACAACCAACTCGCCACAGCCCATGTCACGGGTCTTGAGTTTTAACGTTAATTCTAAAATTATGCTTGTTTAAATCTAGATTGAGTTTGAATTAACTCCCAACACTAATTGTAATATGATTAACTTTGGGAGTTCTCAAGGATTTAACCTATGGTATTTTTATATAAATACAAGATTAAAACATAGAGAGAGGATTAGCAACAAGAAATAATTATTAATTGGCAATTATCAATAATCAAGCAGCATACGAAGCAGTTTGAAAGGATTAGAAAAATATCATCATCAACACACTAAAGGTAGTAACCATTACTTTTATCTTTTCTCGGCCAGAATTAACAATTGGTGCAGGCAGTAGATTGGAATCAACAAATAATTTGGTGGAGCCTCCAACGCAGGTTTCGTTTTCTAAATTTAATTTATTTAAGCATATAGTAGTCATGTTTCTCTTCTCGAAATATTTTGATTTGTTTGTTTTGATTGTCATTTTGATCCGGTAGCTTACATTTCTAAACCCTAGTTTCACAGAAGCCCTAAAATTTCTTAAACCCTAAATTTTTTAAACCCTAGCTTGGATAGGTACCTATTTGTTATTTTGTTTGAACTTATTTTGGTTTTAATGTAATGATTATTTATTTTAATGTTCGCATGTAGTATGGATGATTTTTATAATATTTAAGAATTTGATAATATTTAGACCTAAAAAGGAGGCCGGTTCTAATGAATCAAGCGTTATGGGGCTGCTAGGTCATTATTACCTTCCCCATTCATATCCAACTTTTCGAACCTATTAGGGGTTGGAGTTTTCTTAGGAATCGAGTCACTACCCCTTTTTTTCTATGCCTTTCCGGGTGGTGACTCTATTTTCTCCAAATTTAGGCCCGTGTTCTTTAAGGCCCTGAGCCTAATAGTGCTAAAATCGCAAGAACCATTCTACTAGGAGTGAGGACGAAAATCCCCGCTCACAGTGGTGACTCCACTAGGGATAAGAGAAGTTGATTCGATTGGTCTTTGTATTATTTTATTCTTTCTTATTATGATATTATTCATTACATCATTTTAGATTGCATTGTGTGCGTGAGTTAGGACTCTCATGTTATCCATGTTGTGTTCTATAAGGGATATCATACTTTCACTCAACTTATGGAGATCGAGCATGGCATAATCACTCATAGCCTCATACCTTTGGGTATATACTTGCTATGGGAGCCTAAACTTTTGAATCCAAAGAGTAAAGTTTATGTAATTGGTCTAGTTACTTTCCTTAGGTTTTTACCTAAATGCTTATTGTTTAACTATGATTGATATATCATAGAGTGAACCATGACCTATTTGGTTTGTTCTTTTTCTAATATGACCTAATTATGCTATAAGCCCAAAATAGTTTTATCTCTTAAGCCCAAAAGATCAAAATTATTTTTAAAATCTTTTTAAGGTGGTCTTTGAATATGAAAACTTTTCTAAGATGGGTCAAAATTCTTTTTACCTCATGCTCCAAGCTCAAAGCCAAAAATCCATTTTCAAATAAACCTTTTTATAATAGGCTTTGAAACAAAACTAGTTTTTACTCAAATTACAACCTTTTTCTTAAATAGGCTTACAAATAGTTAGATCAATTATGGAATATTAAAAATTAATTATGGGCCTAATTTATACCATGAATTATTAATCATGGGCTTGTTTGAAGCATGAATCATTAGTTTTTTTTTTCAAAATAGGAAATATATTTATGATAAACCTTTTAATTTAGTTTTAATGCAATACAGCACAAAAGCTATCTTTTATTGACCTAATGGATTAAGACTTAATTAATGCGAGTTATCATTGACTGACTTTTAAAATAAAAATACAATTATTGGTTAAACTGTCTGAGTGAATTATTCAAAAATAAAATATACCATGTTGATATTTTGTTAACCATATACCTAGGAAAAGAGACTTACCATTCGTGTATGGAAGATATAAGGATGGAAGGGTCGTTCTTATTCTTTTTTCTCTTCGTTTGTTTGTTTGGTTGTTTGTGCATCCATTCATACATATATTGCATCATATTTCATTGATTCTTTCTAGCTTACAACCCTGGAGTATAGTAGTTCAAGGACATACTACAACCCTACTTACGTTAGTGACTCAGAGTTTAGTGAGAATTCAGTTAATTTCACATCAAAAATGATGGATCCTGAGCAAGTTCAGAAATTGGTGGATGATGCCCTCAACTTTAAGATGGAAGAATTAAAGGATACTCTGGTTGAGAGTATAAGAAGCCAACTACTTTCACTGTTGGAGGACAACAATCTTAAAGCATCTGCTAGTACCAAGAAGCAGAAGGACAAGGAAAAGGCTAAGGTTAGTGAAGTAGCCTTCGATGATAACAAAGTAGTGGTTAATAATGATGACGATTGGGCTCAGTACTTTCAAGATCCTCAAGATAAGAAGAAAGAATAGAAGGCTATGGAAAAGTCAACCATTGAGAAGATTGAAACTTTCGATGTGGAATAGATGATTGCTAACTTAGAGAAAAAGTTTAAGAAGAAGTTGAAGACTGAGGAGATGTCCGAGGTATACAAGCTATTTGAATAAGATGAGGAGGTCTCCCATAAGTTTAAGATGCCTTCATTTGCCAAGTTTAATAAAACTGAGAATCCTCACCTCCATATGAAGCAATACATTACTGTTATGTAGTATATCCGAGCTACTAAGACTCAAACTCTAATGTACTTCATACTTTCACTAGATCCTATTGTACAAAAGTGGTTCAACACCTTAGAGAAAAGTACTCAAAAGAACTGAAATTTGTTATACAAAACCTTCATCCAGCAGCATGGGTATAATGTGAAATTGAAAGTTACTTTGATGGAGGTAGAATCAATAAGGCAAAAGTAGAATAAAAATTTTGTTGATTATGTAAAGAGGTGGAGAAGTAAGGCCGCTCTTCTTAAAAAAAGGCTCGATGAGTCTGACCATATCAAAATGATAGTGAGAGGTGCCATACCCAACCTTTGTGAGAGACTATATCATACCCTTATTAGAGATTTCAAAGATCTTATCCAAGCTAGCTTGCAAATAGAAGAGTGGGAATGGGAGAAGAATCGCTTTTCTGGAAGGAGAAATGAAAGAGGAAACTATCAATCGAGTAGTCAGAGTAAAGAAATGGATGTCAATGCAACTACTAGCCAAGGGAATAAAAGACAATTTTCAGAGTTGAAAAAACCACTATCTTGGATTTTCAATAAGTTGCAAAGGCAAGGGCTATTACAGCCACTGACTCCTCGACCACTACATGACTCTCTGCCACCAAACTTTGATGCCGAGGCCTTCTGTCAATTCCATTAAATGCAAGGGCATGATGTAAATAAATGTGCTCGATTAAGGCATGAGATCCAAGATTTAATCAACAATGGCAAGCTGCCTGAACTCGATAAACCCAATATTAAAAGCAATCCATTGCCTAAGTTTGGAAGAGTACCACCGCCAGCAACCTTCATGATAGAAGAAGGATTGGTAGAAAGATCTATTTTATCATCCTTTCAAGATGATGATGGAGGAATTATGGATGAGGATGTGATGGCCATTACCCCTGACATGTCCAAGTAGACGAAGCACCATCAATTATAATTCAACAAACTTCCTTAGAATTGAGTGCTACTTATTTTATTTCTGTTTTCTTTAATATTTTTAGAACAATTATATTTTTCAAATTAAGATTATTTGAATAAATTACTTTCATTAAACTTTTATTTATGTTGGTCTTTATTCATTTTGATGCCCAACCAATGACGAATTTAGCTTGATATTCATAAATTAATGTGTCTATGTATTATAATTCGAATGACTTTAATAGGCGAGGGAGTTGTTCTATAGCATTGAGCTGTATATGCTTACTTAGAGAGGGCTCTTGTATAATTATGAGTGTCTATGTCCTAGTCAATCTTAGACATACTTTGATGAACTTTCGAGGTAAAATTGATCTCTGCTTATTGAAGGGAGAAATGATCTAGGTATTATTTGGTGAGCCAACAACTAGTATCCGCCCTATTAATATCAATCTCTAATTGTCCTTTTGAGCCTTCACGATATTTTAGCCAACTTTTATTGGCTTGTAAACCCCAATAACTTACCCTAAGCTATTATGACACTTAGGACAAGTCCGATGATCACTGATGTAAAGGAAAAAGAAGATCAAGGAAGAGAATGCAAAGTCAAGACCATATGGATAGCCAAAGTTTACCCAAATTGGACTTAACATCTCAGATCTATCAAGGCAATAAAAGATTCATCATTGTTGAAGCAAACTCACCCCACCCCATTCATAGCCAGAAGCACAAGATGGTATAAACAAGATAGCTCTCTTAGAGCTAGAAAACCAAAAAAAAAGAAAAAAAAAAGAGAAAAGAAAAAAAAAGAAGAAAAAGAAGGGAAAAATAGAAAAAGAAAATAAAACCCCAAAAGGCAGTTCAGAAAGCCAACCAAGTTCTTTTTACCTAAACCAAGCAGATAACTTTCACTTAGTTTATGAAGACAGATTGACTTAGATTGGTCATGCCCAGCCAAAGGCTCAATAAGAAAAAGACCATCTTATCCAACATAGTTCTAAATCCGCAATCTCAGACTTGATATTCTAAAGGAAAAAAAGGTCAAAATAATGATCCTGAGTTTTTACAAAAAGAAAAGATCAAGAATTTCACCAAATAATGGAAGAACATTCAAGCCCTATTCATGAAGCCAGATAAAAAGACGCCTAGAAGAAGGAATTGGTGCCTAAATTTTAAGAATGCTTCTAACATCATATAGATCTAATAAGGAAGTTTGCAGTGTAAAGGTTTGTCTATAGTGTTACATCAGCTCCAATCTAAAAATGGCCTTCACTTAAACCATGTCCCTTAGAGATCTTATTTCAAGCCTATTAAAGATATGTTGATCCCTCTTAATAAGTGGAGTCTATTAGTAGAGATTGTTTGAATAAACATGCATATGAGATAGACAATATTTAAACTCAGTGAGACCTTTGGCCAAGCAATGTGTATGTGTCTATCTGAAGTGCAATAAATCTTTCTTAAATGGAAATGATTCCCGAGTTTAGTATGGTAACTAGGGTTGTCATGTTATAGATATGTTAATTTGAGAAAATCGAGTCCTGAGATATAATGACACTGATTTGACAAAGTTAATATTTGATTTTTAAATATAAAAAAATAATAAAAAAAGGAAAAAAAAGCACTATTTTCTTGTTACATAAGCCTTCGAGTTTAGGAAAGTATGTTGTATTGTTAAACCTCAAAGGACGTATTGGGCAAAAGTAGGCTAATGGAAGGATCGCTTGCAAGGTCATGAAGAAGTTGCCAACCAAATGTGTTAAAATAGATATCTCCCGTGTCTTTAACTATCCTGTTGGGGCCTCCACTACTCATGCTTTGTACATGAGGAAGATAAAGCCATAGCTATGAAGTCTTTTATTATTTTGAACAAGCATCTGGAAGGAACCAATGAGAGTGTTTTGGTTGACCACCTTAGTCTGTGAGTTAGTGGAACCACTATAAGTATCACTCATGCATATCATGCATACACACATACATGAGCATATCACATTGAATTTTATTGTATTGTATTGCCTATTCTTTGAAAACAGAAATCTAGTGAAGTAAAACAACCAAAAGCAGAAATAAAATTAGGGAGGCATGAAAGGGCTATTACAAAAGAAAGAGAAGATGTATGCTTGTGTAAAGAATCATATAAAATATAGACATCAGTCAGAGTCTGCATTGGTTTGAGCCTACATAGGGAAAAACTTATCCTTGTCAATTTTTGAATTTATATATAATATTTTCAAACACACCTTCAATATTTTGCCATGTAGGGAGCAAAGCAAGGGTATGGCGACCAAAATAGATGAATAGCCAAATTTTCTGTAAAAGTGCAAAGTGAAGAATCCTTTTAAGAATGGAATAAGAAGAAAGTAAGAATACTCAAAAAAAGAAGATACAAAAGATAAAAGATCAGTCCAGCTAGAAGAGCTGAAGCCAATACAGGACAATGTCCAAGGATGAAGATCATTTTTAAAGGATGAAGATCTATTTTGAAAGGTGAAGACCCAATGTCCAATGATGAAGATCCGTTATGAAAGGTGAAGACCTGAAGCAACCGGCTAGAAGAAAGCCAGGATTCTCAAACAATAAAAGGATGATCAAGCTAGAAGAGCTTAAGTCATGGGTCGAGTACCCAAACCTAATCCAGTATCGAGTTGACAACCCAAAATCCAGTATTGGGTCAAGAATTCAAAATTCAATATCGGGTCGAGAATCCTAAATCCAGTATCAGGTCGAGAACCCTAAATTCAATTTTTGGTCTACAACCCTAATCCAATTTTGAGTCGAGAATCCAAAATCCAGCCTCGGGTCGAGGACCCTAATCTAGTTTTGGGTCGAGAACCCTAATCCAATTTCGAGTCGAGCACCCTAATCTAGTTTTGGATCTAGCACCTTAATTCAGTTTTGGGTCGAGAATCCTAATCCAGTATCGGGTCGAGCACCCTAATCTAGTTTTGGATCGAGCACCTTAATTCAGTTTTGGGTCGAGAATCCTAATCCAGTATCGGGTCGAGAACCCAAATCCAATCTCGGGATGAGAACCCAAATCCAATATCGGGTTAAAAACCCAAATCTGGTATTGCATTGAGAACCCAAATCCAGTATCGGATTGAGCATCCAAATTCAATCTAATCTCGGGTCTAGAACCCAATCAATCTCCATGTCAGGTACCCATCCTTGTCCAAAATCAGCTCAAAGTCATGTTATTTTTCACTTTCTGAATAAAGTCTCAGATCACTCAAGTAGGGGGGCAAACTGTAAACCCTTAATTTTGGACTCAATCCAGTCCGGCCCCAATTAAAAGGAAATTAGATCAAGTCCAAAGATTAAAACCGGTCTGAAATAATTTTAAAAGCCTAAATTGGATCTAATACATTGATAAAATCCAAGACGAGTTGATCCAAGCCCAATTGATTTGTTTGATTTTTTTGGTATGCTTGAATTTGCCCCCTGTCGCAGGCCTGGCCGAGGCGAATTGGGGCTCCCAATTCACCGCACAGGCCTTGCCACAGCAAAATGGCATGCCTAATTTGCATAGGCCCATACCTTGGCAAATTGGCAGCCAACTCACCACAGCCTATACCACGGGTCTTGAGTTGTAATGTTAATTCTAAAATTAGGCCTATTTATGCCTATATTGAGTTTGAATTATGTAATCAGATTAGCTTTGGGAGTTCTCAAGGATTTAACCTAAGGTATTTTTATATAAATAAAGGATTAAAACACAGAGAGAGGATTGGCAACAAGAAATAATTATTAATCAGCAATTATCAATAATCAAGCAGCATATGAAGCAGTTTACAAGGATTAGTAAAATATCACCATCAACACACCAAAGGCAGCAACAATCACCATCGGCCTAAATTAACAATTGGTGCAGGTAGTAGCTTGGAATCAACAAATAATTTGGTGGGGCCTCCAATGCAGGTTTTATTTTCTAAATTTAATTTGTTTAAGCATACAGTAGTCATATTTCTCTTCCTTAAATATTTTGATTTGTTTCTTTCAATTGTCATTTTGATCCAGTAGCTTACATTCGTAAACCCTAGTTTCACAGAAATCCTAAAATTTCTTAAACCCTAAATTTCCTAAACCCTAATACCTAATAGCCATAACTTCAAAACCTAAACCCTAATCCAAAATCCATTTCTCAAAACTTGAACGCTAATGCTCAAAACCTTTGATCCAGTAACCATATTTTTCAAATTTCCTAACCTTAATCCAGCAACCAAAACCGATTTCATCCAGTAGCTTTAAAATCCTAATCCCTAAACTGTAAAACCAAGATTTTAACCTCTAAAATCTAAAACCCTAATTTTGTTTATTAGTAGTTTAAACTCTAAATTTAATTATTTATTTGATTTGTTATACGTTTTTATCATGGATGGTTTATTTCACTTTGTCTATAATGGATGTTTTATTTTTAATTATTATGCTTGAATAATTTAATTTATTTGATGAATTATTCATTTGGATTGTAAGAGGCATGTCTCCACTTCGTGGGTGTCTCGATTTTTATTATGTAACTTAATTTATCTTTTGAGGAGTTTGGAATCATTGTAAGAGATATGTTTCCACCAATTGGTAAGTGTCCCATTTTATTTTACTTTATTTTATCTTATTTTTCTTTTAGACATTGGACACTTGTAAAGACATATTTTCATCCATGGATGGGTGTCTATTTATTATTTTATTTAAACTTATTTTGATTTCAATGCAATAATTATTTATTTTAATGTTCGCATGTAGTATGGATGATTTTTATAATATTTAAGAATTTAATAATATTTAGACCTGAAAAGAAGACTGGATTCAATAAACCGAGCATTATGGGAGTATTTGGTCATTCTCACCTTTCTCATATGTACCCAACTTTTCGAACCTATTAGGGAGTTTATTCCTTAGGAATCGAATCATCCATCCCTTTCTTTTTTCCAGCCCGTCCGGGTGACAACTCCATTTTCTCCGAATTTAGACCCGTATTTTCTAAAGCCCTGAGCCTAACAATGTCGAAGTCGCAAGAACCATTCTACCAGAAATAAGGGCAAAAATCTCCGCTCATTATTATATCATATAAATTTATTAAAAAGTAATTAATTTAAATACTTTTTTAAAATTATTTCTCAAAAAATATATACAAATATTTTTAAAAAATAATATATCATGTACTTTTTTAAAGTATCATTTAAATATTAAAATAAAAATGATAAAAATTAAAATATTTAAATATTTAATATGAAAATAAAATTGAATATAAATATTAATATCAACTATTTATATTAATTTTTTAATATAAAAATAAAATTAAATATAAATTAGTCTATAATTTTTTTTGCATAAAAATTGTGTTTTCCCTTCATCTAAATTCTGGCAGAGGGGTTAATTGCCCCCTCTTGATTTCACCCTATGTATGTGTTTATATATATTAAATTAATTTTTGAATATTAATTATTTTAAAAATTTTAAATTAATTTTAAATTTATTATTTTGATAATGTTATTAAATATTATAATTATTCTTTAATTTAAAATTTAGTTTATTATTTTGATAATTAAATTAATTATTTTAAAATTTGATTATAAATTGAGATTTGGGGTTTTAATGATTAGGTTAATCATTTTATAATTTGGTTATAATATAAATTGAGAATTTAAGATTTTATTATTATGCTAATTATTTTACAATTTGATTATAAATTGGGTTTAGAATTTTATGATTAGATTGATTATTTTATAAAAAAATATGATATCATATAAATTTATTAAAAAATAATTAATCTAAATATTTTTAAAATTATATCTCAAAAAAAATATATAAATATTATTTAAAAATAATATATTACATAATATTTTAAAGTAATATTTAAATATTAAAATAAAATGATAAAAATTAAAATATTTAAATATTTAATATGAAAATAAAGTTGAATATAAATATTAAGATTAACTATTTATATTAATTTTTAATATAAAAATAAAATTAAACATAAATTCGTCTATAATTTTTCTGCATGAAAATTTTGCCCCTTCCTCTTTATTTAAATTATGGTTCCGCCGCTGTCTTAGGGCTAACTTTGTATATATATGCACATAATTTTTTAGAATTTTATGTATATCTTGTTGATTATGTAATAACTAATAATAATTCTTGTGAGTTTATTTTTCAATAGTTCTTCTGAGTGAATTCATTTTTCTTATTGGAAAATGAGAATTGGATAATAACACTAAAACTAATTGATAATTAATACTCATTATAACAGTTTAATCTATTATAAATTTGTAACGAATTAATGACGCATTTAAGTTGAAAGGTGTATATGCATTTAAGTTGAAAGGTGTATATATATATATATATATAACGATGGAAGTTAAAAATGGATAATTTTCCAGTCACAAATGTTGGCAACAACAAATATGTAACAAACTAAGTATAAAACGAATTTAGTAATGGACTGGTATCCCTTAATTTTTGGCGACAAACTTGGCGGTAAAAATTTAAGAATGAAACTATAAGGGATATTCGTCACAAACTTATAACGAACACCTGATTTGTTACTAAATCTATAGATATGAACTTTTCTAATTTATTTGTATGGTAAAAATCTTGAAACAAATGAGTTATCCATTACAAATTTGTAAGGAATACAAATTTGTAAAGGCACATCCATTCCTTACAAATTTGTAAAGGATTAGCTAATTTGTTACTAACTTTAGAAATGTGATTTTTTCGAAATTATTTATGATTATAAAAATCTTATAACGGAACAATTATTCGTTACAAATTCATAACAAACACTTCTATCCCTTGCAAGTTTGTAACGGATTAGCTAAGCCGTTCTGAAAATATTAATTTTTTGAAATTATTTATTATTTTAAAAATTTTATAATGGATAACTTTATAATGGGTGGGTTATCTATTACAAACTTGTAACAAACACTTCTATCCTTTACAGGTCCTTAATGAATTAGCTAATTAGTTATTTACTCTGGAATTATGAATTTTTCAAAATTATTTATTATTTTAAAAATTTTGTAACGGATGAGTTATCTATTACAAGTTTGTAGCCTGTGTTTGTTTTTTAGGGAAATAGATGAAAAAAAAAAGAGAATTGAAATTTTATTTTCCTCATTTTCTTTATTTGGACAATAATAAAACGAAGAAAATGGGAGAAAATAATAGAAATAACTTCCTTCAATTCCCTTCCAATCCTTCAAAATCTTTTCTCACCAATTTGGAGAGAAAATGAGTGAAATTAAAAAAAAAGTCATAGTTTAAGAAGTTACTAATTTATATTTATTAATTTAGAGAAATGAGGATATAATATTTTAATTAGATAACCAAACAAAATAAAGAAAATATTAATTTTTTTTCTCTTCATTTTTTTTTCTTTTCCCTCTTTTATTTCTTTTCTTTTTCAATTGCTTTATTAAAGACTCAACCAAAAGCTAGAAGTTTGTAACCGATTAGATAAAACATGCACTTTATTAGTAATAGGCAACCCCATTTCTACATCTCCAAAATTTGTAACTAATTTTCTATTTGTTCTTACTTAGGAACAGATTAGCAATAAATTATTTAGGGACGATTGACAACCTATCCTTAATCCGTTGCTAATTGGTTTAGTAACAAATTAGGGAAGGATTTTGTTTGCTCCTAATCGGCTTGTAAATTGAATACTAGCACTTAATGAATTAATAATTCATACTTACTATTTACTTAATTAAAGTTTGCTTTGAAGAAAAGAAAAAGATAATTTTATTTCATCTAATAGGAAAATAAAAGAATATTAATAAATATTTCATATTTTGGTGTTCAAAAGAATAAAAAAAAATACATTAATCATAAAAAAAAACTATTAATAAAGAAAGTTATTTTGATAATAAGCAGTTATTTTCATAAATTTGAAAGAAGTGTTTGTAAGATAACTAATCATTTAGTTGTACTTCTTTTGTAATTGTCAAACTTAAGAGATGTTTCTTATCCTACCTTATTTTTTCTTTTACCTTTTATTCCAACGCCTGAAGTGTCCGTCTGTATCAGAAAAGTGTCCAATATAGACAATGCACTTTATTCAAAGTGTCGATATTTCATAATCAACATATTATTCAATTAAAAATATTTCTATTTAAATAAATAATAAATATATTTCATAAAGCAATATAACTGCTATAAATTATGAAATATAAAATAGGTTTATTACTAACAATTTATGATGCAATGGTTAAATGTTTTTAATAACATAATTAATAATGTTTTAATTTTTTAAAAAATTTATATTAGATCCAATTTGAATTAAATGTATGAGAATATAAAATTTTAGTAATAGATAATAGACGGATAAAAATTGGAAAAAATAAAAAATATATATTTATTAATAAATTTAATAAGTATTTGAATTTAATATAAAATAAACATAATAAGAATTTAAACTTAAATATAAAATAAAATTAACATGAAATGTTTTAGTGGATAATATGATAAATTATCCATATATTTAGAAAAAAATTTCATAAAATTTAGAAAAATTTACAAAAATAACCAAAAGGAGAAAATTACAAATATACTGTGCAAATAAAAAATATTTAGTACTATCCAAATAAAGTATTTTACAGATACATTATACAAATAAAAATTCTACAAATATGGCTTATTTATGGTATATATTAAATATATTTTTTATATATTTAGTATATATAGTAAAAATATAAAAACATATTTTTCTAAATTCAAAAGTATAAAATTATAAAAAAAAAAAGCATAATAAGATAAAATTTTGAAGAAAAAAATATTTTATGTAATTTCCTCTAAAATTTAAGTGGTTTAACTTTAACCACAAGTGTCATAAATTCTACTCAAATTTATTTTACAGAAAAATTTATAAAAATAACTTAAAAATAAAAGTTGATTACAAAAATATGAGGGTTTGAAAAAAAAAATTCAATATGAAACATACAAAAATCAATTACAAAAACATGCAAGCAATAACGACAAAACTACCTTGTTGTATATATTATTTATATCGTGTACAATGATTATATGTTCATTTGTATGTTGTTTATATGTTATGTATGTTGTCTATGTAATTTATGTGCTTTTTTATATATTATTTATATGTTATATATACTATATATATTATATATGTTGTCTATATGTTTTATATATTATTTATATGTTATTTATATATTCTATATGTTGTGTATGTTTATTTATATGTTGTATATATGGTATACATGTTATAAAATACTGAAAAAGTTTATTTCTTTTTCACTCTTCCAATCTCTAAACCAAACAATATAAACATTAATCAATCAAAAATTAAATAAATACAAGTTAAATGAAAATGTCATATATACATTCACCACATACAAAATTGAAAAGGATAATAGAAAAAATTTACGAAAAAAAATTTTATTTAGAATATTTTGTCGAGCATATACAATGTGTTATAGCTAAAGAACAAAAAATTTGATCTAGTAAGATAGTGAAGAAGAATATAAAACCTATATAACAATAAAGTCGAGAGAGAAAATAAAAACAAACAAAATTAACGCAAAAACTACAGTGATAAAAAAGAATAGAAAATAATGGAGATTAGAGAAATCGTGGTTTGATTATAGCTTAATCATGGTTTTAGTTGCATATGTTCTTTTCGAGAGAGAATGAAAATTAGAAAATCCAACTGAAAAAAAAAACACCAAAAAGGAAGGGCGAAGAAAATGCATATTAAAAATGTGAAATTGAAAAAATAAATGAATAAAAAGTAAAAAATTAAAAATGAAAAATGAAAAAATAACAATAATAAAAATTAGAGGAATTTGCATGGAACACATAATTTGAAGTTCCGTTTTCATTTTTATGACATTTTTTTCTTTTTTAATTTTTTAATTTTTCAGTGTACTTCTTTTTTTTTTCAAATATACTTTTATTTGATTTTTCTATTTTTTTTAATCTTTATGTTATTTTCTTTTGTTTTTTGTCTTTTTTTTCAAAAATTCTTATTTTTTATTTTTTTCTTCATTTGCTATTTTTTTTGTTTGATTGTTAAATTCTCTCTTTTTTTTTTCTTTATTATTATTATTATTATGCTTTTTATCGCTAGATATCCATTTGTAACAAAGTGTTATTTTAAATTGTGTTGAAATTAATTGTAGGAATATCTATTTTCATAATATATTCACTGCTTATGCAATATATTTATGTTATTATTAATAGTAATATGTGTATTTTCACTTCGAAGCCAATATATAGACAATATTTATATGATATATACAATATAATTAAAGATGATATGAAAATAATATATAAATGCATAAATATATATACAATATATATAAAATATATTCATAATATATATAAAATATATTCACAATATAATAGAACATATACATTATATTATGTTAATGCTGATAATAGCATATATGTTCTTACTTGAAATTCAACATATAAATTATATTTAGACTACATATACATCATATTGAAAGAAGATATAAAAGTAATATATATATATATATATATTATTTTTAGCTAAAATTTAATATATTCACAATATCTGCATAATATATGTATTATATTATATTAATATTAATAGTAGTATATATGTTCTTATTTGAAATTCAATAAATGAACTATATTTACACTATATATTCGTCACATTTAAAAAATATATAAGAAACAGCACATATATTTTTAGTTAAAACTCAATTATTCACAATACATGCATAACAAACATATAATATATTTACCTTATATATAATATTTTTGAAAGTCTGCAAATCGATGAAAGTTTTACGGAAATGAACGTCGCACCATAGTTTTGTATTTTCAGAAACTGTTTTGGTATTTTTGTTTTAAACACTATATTTTTGAAATATTTTTCTTTTAAATGTAGTTTTGTAAAATTTTCTAAAAGTTAAAAAAATAGTATATAATGTGATTTTTCATAAAGATATTTGCAAAAAAAATTAAAAAGTTAGTTTTTAAAAATACTACAAAAACATATTTAGATAAAAAAAAATTATTTCAAAAATACAATAGATTTGGACATTCAAACACATGAAGCCTTTAAATTATAAAATGTTCATTTAATATGCAATATATATTAACTTACACAGATATATATTGACATATACAGATAGTTACTGTTATTTTATAACTAATATATATTAGTATATACTCCACATATATTGTTATTATACAGCTAACATATACTAATATATATCCATATATATCCGTATATATATAATATATATTGTTATTCTTTTACAACATATACTAACAAATATTTAGTTATACATAATATATATCAATATATATATAATTATATCTAGTAAAAAAATTTAAAAAATTATTTTTTTGAAGTATTTTATCAAACATGTGGTGTGTATTAAATTGAGTAACAAAAAAACTCTAATCATTATAGTCCAAAACCAAAAAGAAAATCCAAAAACAACAAAAATTTAAAAAGAATAAATTAAAATATTTACATATACAAAAATATTATATGCATTATACAATTATAATGGAAGATGAATGAATATAGAGCCATTGGAGGAGTAACCGACTCATCTAATGGTATTGTCCCTCCGATGTGTATATATATAGTTAATGTAAATCTATTGTTTTTTGTAAAAGAAAAAAAAAATTGAAAGAATGAGTTGGCTATTGTTTTCTATTTCTAATTCTCTTTTATTTATCCGCCATCTGAGCATGAATCCAGTTTGTGCCGCAATGGAATTTTCGAGCATTTGATAGACCAAATACATACATTAGTTTAATTATATATCTCGAGTTTTGATGATAAAAACTTCAAAATAAAGTAAAAATAGAAGAAGAAAATCGAAGAAGAAGAAATTTTGAACATATTTTTATTATGCCACATAATGATTACTATTATTATTATGCCACATAATCGAAGAAGAAGAAGAAGAAATATGCCACATAATGATTATTTTTATTATTTGAGCATATTTCTTGGATACTTATCATATGAGATATTATGATTAGATTTTAATCTCACAATTTTGATTTTTAAAGATCGTTCGATATCTAAATCTTGATATATTAATTCTGCTTTCTTTGAAAAGGATTTCATATTATGTAAAACTAGAATCTTAATATTTCGAGTTTTTTTCACACTACATTTCATTTTGATCCAGAAATTAATTTAAAGTAGCCTTTGAAAAAGGGTCTGAGAAGTGGCAGGCTTGCCATTGGGCAATGGCGAGCTTGCCACACCATGGTCGGACATCCAGTTTTTATTTAATCTCTTTTTGATATCATTTTTAATTTTTTTTTTACCATATTGATTCTTCATGTTAATTAGGGGTGTACACGGGTTGGGTCGGATTTGACTCCGGCCCAAAGCCCGGCCCGAGTTTTTTTCGAGCTGCAGTTTGAGGCCCGAAGCCCGACCGGGCCGGGCCACTTCGGGCCTGGCCGGGCTTCGGGCCGGCCCGATTTTTTTAAAATAAAAAAATAATTTTTTTTAAATTTTAATAAAAATTATCTATAAATATTACTTTAAAAATTTATTATACTAAATTATATCTAATAATATATAAATTATTATATTATTTTTTATATATAATATTTTAAAAAAATAAATTATCAAAATATAAATTTAAAAAAAATTAAAAAATTATAAAAAAAATTAATATCTCGGGCCGACCCGAGATTTTTTATCCCAACCCAAGGCCCAACCTGAGTATAGCTCGGGTTGAATTTTGAAGCCCGTGGCCCGACCCTAGTATGGGTTCGGGCCTGCCCAACCCGGCCCGAAACCCTTCGGGCCGAGCCGGGTTTTTCGAGCCACGGGCTGCATGAACAGCCCTAGTGTTAATTTTAATTAATCACAATATTAAATTTGACAACAATGTTGAAATGTTTAATTTTACTACATCATTTTAATTTTAATTATTTATTTTTTTAGTATCTCTGAATTTATTATGATTTGGATATTAGTATTTTATATTTAATCTTTATACATGGTGTTTGTTACGATAATTGTTCTTTATTATTATGTGGTTAATTTTATTTAAATAGATTAATGTAAAAAGTATGTATCTATTTATGAGATGGAGATTATCCTCCCACCCTGCTCTTCCCCATTACCATTTATATAACATCTACAATATAATTAAGAATATATAAATGTTGTGATATTTATATGACATTTATATTATACTTGGAAATATATAAAAGCTGGATTATAAAATAAACGCAAGATATATATAATATCTATACATTAATTAAGAACATATAAAAGTTATAATTTAACATATATACATCTATGTAATATTTACATATCCAACATATTCAAAGTTTTTTAAACAACATATTTTGTTTAAAAGAAATAGTTTAAAATTTTCAAATGTACAACATAATAATCTATTAGAAACTTTATTTTCATTTTTTATGCATTTTTGTTTATCATATACAAAATATCTACACAATATATAAATAGTCTATATTGTATAATTGTACACCTTATTCAGTTATTTAGGGGTGTAACTTGGTTTGGAATATTACTGATTTAAACCGAAATCCAAACCGAAATTGTTATTTGGATTGGAATTTTGGAATGTGGAATATAGAATGGAATGTATTTTCTAAAATTTTGGAATATGGAATATGGAATGGAATGTTATAATGAAATTTCAAATTCCATTCCATATACCGAAATTTTATTATAAGATTTTTAATAATATAATTAATAATACATATTTAAATAAAATCATTAAATATTAATATTAAAATATGTAATTCAATTTTATACAATATTTTATTAACCCTACCCTATTAGGTTTAATATATATTCGTTTAATATATATTCATTGCCTGCTTTGGCAGCTTTGCTTTGTGAATACCGATAACAAACAAAAAACACAGGAAAACTGCTAGTCTGCTATAAATCCTAAAGGTTAGAATACTGACTCTTTCTTCTTGGCTTTTCATCCTACCTATTGGCACAATCTATGATAATTATTATTTTATTTGCTTTACAACTAATGGTGGCTTAGGGATTATATTTATATAGGTTAGGGTTCTTGACACAATCATCAACTTTTATTGCTAGCGTTAGTTTATATATGTATAGTATATTATTTAGAATCATTAGATCCATATATATATAGGATTATATTATGCTTTTCCTCCAAAGTTGTAACAACCATTATGATATTGTAATAAAAACTGTTTTTACGTTACTGGTAATAGTTTTTTTTCTTTTATGTTATTAAATATTTTGTGAGTATTACTGAATATATATATATGTATATATATTTTTCAATATCAGATGACTGAAAATAGCGAACCAATTCTCATAGACGGAGAAGGTGCGAACCCTCAACCTACTAATGAAGCAAATGCTCCTTCTAAAGAGATTACTACAAAAAGAAAAAAGATGGCCCCTCGATCTGTAGCTTGGAACCACTTTGTTCGAAAAAATGATCCTAAAAAAGGTATGGTAGCTCAATGCAAACATTGTAATTTACAATATGGATATAACACCTCCTTATTAGGCACAAGCGGTTTGTTGGCACATTTAGACAGATGTCCTAAATATCCATATACTAGGCCTAAGGATCGTAAGCAAACCCAACCTAACTTTCCTTGTGTCACAAAAGAAAATGATGGTGTGAGTAATCTAAAGTTTCAAGCATGCTTGGACCCAATTGCTTTGAGAAAGGCTATATCATACATGGTAATTGTGGATGAACTTCCTTTTAAATGTGTTGAGGGACAAGGTTTTAAATATCTTTTTAGTGTTGTGGATCCTTCTTTTCGTGTTCCTTCACGAATAACAGTTGCTAAATATTGCTACCAAGTTTATTGTGATTCAAGGATAGAACTTAAAAAAGTCTTACCCCAAAGGAGGATATGTCTCACAACTGATACATGGACTTCTATACAACAAATCAATTATGTGTCTCACAGCACATTATATTGATGACAATTGGAAATTACAAAAGCGAATTATAAATTTTTGTCCAATTACTAGTCATAAGGGTGAGCAAATTGGAAAAACAATTGAGAGATGCTTATTAGATTGGGGCATTGAAAAAGTTTTTACTATCACAGTTGATAATGCAAGTTCGAATGATACATCAATCAATTATATGAGAACTAGACTTAATACTTGAGGTGGTAGTGTTTTGAAAGGTGATTTTCTTCACATGAGATGTGTGGCTCATATAATTAATTTAGTGGTTGGGGATGGATTGAATGAGGCAAAAGAATCAATTCTCCGTGTTCGACAAGCTGTAAAATATATGAAACAATCTCCATCTAGATTGGAAAAGTTCAAAAAATGTGCATTAGAGGAGAAAATTCAAAGTAAAAAATTATTGTGTCTTGATGTTTCTACTAGATGGAATTCTACCTATATGATGTTGGATGCTGCTTACAAGTTTAAAAAGGCATTTGATAGGTATGACTTAGAGGATACTCATTATGAAAGTGAGTTAAAAGATAGAGATAGGGGTGGAAAGCCTTCTGATGATGATTGGGTTAATGTTGGTAGGTTGGTGACTTTCTTAAAAAAATTTTATGAGTTGAATTTGTGTGTTTCTGGCTCTTTATATGTCACATCTAATAATTTTTTTCATGAGATGGTTGCTGTAGATGCTCTTTGGAATGAGTTGAATAATAGCTCTGATTTGAACATGAGTTTTATGGCTGAAAAAATGAAAGATAAGTACTACAAGTATTGGGGAAAGCCTGAAAAAATGAACATAATGATTTTTATTTCAGTTGTACTTGATCCTCGCTTCAAAATGAGCTTATTAGAATGTGGTCTTAATCAATTGTTTGATTGTTATACCTCATTTAGTATTCTTAAAAAAGTGAGAGAGACAATTAATTGCATGTTTGAAGAGTATAAGAGTGCTGGTGGTTCACCTACAAATGAGGTTGGGGCACAAGTTACTGAAATAAATCTGCATTATAATGATATGGTGGATAGTTTTCAACCTTCTAAAAAAATAAGACAAATAATGAAAGAAAAATACAATAAGCATAAATGCGAGAAAAATACAGGGTATATCAAATCTGAGTTAGATAGATATCTTGAAGAAGATTGCATTGAGGATGAAAATGAATTTGATATTTTACTTTGGTGGAAGCACAATGGTTCTAGATTTCCAATAATTACAGAGATGGCACGTGATGTGTTAGCCATTCCTGTTTCTACTGTTGCTTCTGAAGCTGCTTTTAGTGCTGGAGGTCGTATACTTGATAATTTTAGAAGTTCTTTGAGTCCTAAAGTCGTGGAGGCTCTTATATGTGCACAAGATTGGCTTCGTGTTTCTCCATTTCCAATCAATTATGAAGAATCACAAGAAGATATTCAACAACTTGAGGAAGGTACATATAATAATTTTCATAATTTTAATTTAAATATTTTATTTAATACAAATTTTAACAACCTTTTATTTATTCTTTTTTTTCAATATTCAGATTCGTCAAGACTACCATGATGCGGTGAAGAAATTTTTTGGAAAGATATAGAGGTTAAAAGGATTACTTGAGATGAAAAGCTTTTCTTAAATTATTAAGTGCATTTGTTTTTAAAAAGAATATTATTAAGTACTTATTTAGTAATTTAACTTGAATGATATAATTTTATGAATTTATTTAGCTACTTTGAAATTTAAACTTATATAATGTTTCCATTTTCAGATTTATTTTAAATCTATTCTAATTTTAGTTTTGATGGAAAAATTTTGGAATTACCGAATACCATACCGAATTTTAATGGAATGGTATGGAACGAAATTTTTAAGTCCGAATAATATTTGGATTGATATGGAATAAAATTCTAAATACCGAAATATTTTGGAATGAAATTGGAATACAGGCGATTCCATTCCATACCGACCGAATTACACCCCTACAGTTATTATTGTCTTATGGTTTAGATTTCAACACATACACATTATGCAGAACACATTAACACCATTATTAAACTTTATTATATACTTTGAATATTTGCTTTTATAACATATACACAATGTCTATACTTGTTTACTGCTAATTTATTTAATATACATATAACATCTATACTTTCTTTTTGAAGGAAAGTGCAATTCTAAAGAAAGTGCAAATCTACTTTTTTTTAATCTAATCTTTTCTATTTTTGATGTTAATTTCTTCTTTTTTAATCCATGTTATTTTTTAATTTTGAGTTTAAAGTTGTTTTTTTTATTGATGATTTATTTTTTTTGCTATTGATATGTTTGAAAGGAAAGTGCAGATATTTGATCTTGTTTTTTTAAACTTTCTACTATTGTTTTCTTTTTGTTTAATGTATATTGATCTTCAGTTTTTGAATTTAAAGTTATTTATAGTGTTTTGTTGAATGATGAAAATGAAGATTAGAAAAGATGCTTGATATAATAGGAAAACTTTTAACGATTCCATTAAATTTACCATATTTCTGTTGTTTTGAAAATATTTTTTTATAAATATGCAATTTTTATTTTAGTGTGTCGTATTTTTTAAAGTAGATTGTTTTTAGTTTCATAATTTTTCCTTAAAAATTATCAGTTTGTGAAGGAGCTGGGAAAAAGTATTAGGAGAGCCAATCAATTAAGGCAAATAGTCATATTATTTTTCTTTGAATTTTTTTTTGAAAAGAATTACCAATAATAATTGATAAATAATTAATAACAAGTGATCACAATTCATAGAACAATGATAAATATATTTTTTTGCTTTAATAATTTTAAGTAAATATAAATTAAAGTTGGACATCTTGTTTCAATAATTAAATTGAAAAAGAAAAAAAAACTAAAATATAATTAATTCTAAACCTTAAGTTTAAGAAAATTATGCATAATAGTATTTCATTTTAGTGATTGAGAACTAAAAAGAATAATTTTAAACAATAAAAAAATAAAAAAAATCTAATTTGTAGTCATTCTAAAACTAATACCAAGTCTTTAAGTAAAAAAAAAAGAAGCCAAGTTGACAAAAAAATTAAAAAAAAAAACTTATCTATGTTGTGGAATTATGGTCCCAATCCTAGACATGGTTGATAAAATTGCTTCCTTTTCAATTTATAAGGGTAGATAATAGAGTGAAAAAGTAGTAAATTTATTCTACAAACTTTCCCTTTTTTCTTTTTATAAAATAAAAATTTGACTTTATGCTAATATATATTTAGTTATAGGCCAAGTAAATATATTTGAATTAAAATTTAAGACTTAGATCAAATTTATATAGAAAGAGTTTATTTAATGAGAGGGATCTTTTCTAAAATTTTATAATATATATATATAATAAAATAAAAAAATGGAAAGGGCCAAAGGCCTGCCACACTACATGTAGTTCCGTTCATGAAGTTTATACTCATGAATATATATGCATACATACATTGTTAGAAAATATGCCCCTAGAGGTATTTGGTTAATTCTACTTAGGGCTCTGCAACCAACCTACAAACCTGATTGAGTCGGGTTGGACCGGCCCAAAAAATTTTGAATCGGGTCTCGGATTCAGAAATTGAGCCCGAGGTAAAAATCTTTAGGCTAGCTTTACCCCGACCTGAGGTTATTTTGTAAACAAAAAATACAATATTATTAATACTACACTATTTTAATATTGTGAATAACCCTAAAACTTAAACTTCATAGACATCACACATTAATTTCTTATTCTCAACCTCTCTGTCTCTCTAAACTATCGAAGATAAGGTGCAAAGGTGAGTAGCCATCTCTAGCTCGATCAGCAGTTGCAGTCATCTTCCTTGCCAGTGATCGGGTATGTGCTTGGCTCTCTCTCTCTATCTCTAGATCTTTCTAATAGTTTTGTTTTAGAAAAACTTCTAGTATAGTGCAAAAATTAATGGAGATAAGAGATATTAGAGATTAAATTCGACAGTAGAGATTTGACATTACCATGGTTGTTATTTAGTCCTTTATGCAGTTGAGATTTGACAACTATGTTTGTTGTGAAATTGAATTACGATGTCTGTTTTCTTTGAACAAACTGATTCTTAGCATGTTTCTCTATTTTTCTTTTTCTTTTATTCTTTTTCTTAGTTCTCAGATGATCTTAACTGAAAAATCATTAATAATTACTTCTGACAAATTATTTATATCTCAAATTTAAAGGCCTCAGGCTTGTATTTCTAAATTATTTTTTAAAATTTTCCATTCAGAGTCAGACTTTAAAATATATGAATTGGATTTAGATATTTATATAAGGTAGTGTTTTACTAGTGTTTATTTTCTTTTGGTGTGGGTTTTTGCTTTGGGTAATTGATTGACAACTTAATTAATTGATCCCTTTGATAAAGATTGAGAAAAAAATTGCATCTTCTTTCTTTGATAAATCATTGCGTCTTCTTTCTTTGATAATGCATAGGTATTGTCTGTCCAGTTGTTCCAAACAAGAAAGAGGAGACATATTAATAATCTCTTAAAATATTTATAGAGCTTTAATGATTAATTATATCAAATTATAAATATACTAATAGTTAAAACTTTCATGTTATATTTTTTTTTCATTGACCAATAATTAAAAATGATGAATTGAATTAAAATAAATTGTAGATAGATTCACACCATATCAATTTGAGAAGCATTCAATAAGAGAAGGAAGAAGTAATAAATTATATATATATATATATTATGATAATAAGTTATTATATGCATAACTTATTATGTATATATAGTTTTTTTTTATTATTTTCATTTAAAAAGAGAAGTAAACTCTAATTAATAACAATCAAGCAAATATTTTAATTTAATTAGGAGAAATAACCTCTACTATGTAATTTCATTTGGTAATTTTTATTTTATTTTATTTTTTTAAGAGATTGCAAATGGATGTTGATGACTCAAGTGATGCTAATAACCTCAATACTACTGCTACCAACCCCAATATTGCTAGTACTACCAACACCAATGATAGTGTTACGGCTACCAATCCTAATTCTAGTGCTACCGATTCCAATGCTAACATTGTTTACCAAACCGATTGTATTAAGAGATAAGCTCCTCCTAAATATTTCACTAATCTTCCCTTAGAACAAACAAAGAGTGAACATAAAGCTTAATGTAACTATTGTGGGATAACTTATGCTGCTGATTTGATGAAACATGGTACAAACTCTTTAAAAAGTCATCTACCAAAATGCACTAAATATCCCACAATGAAAAGAAGCAATCTATTTTATCCTACACTCACAAAGTTGATGGGATAAAGGGTAGTGTCATTAGTTGAAAAACCGTAATTGCTCATAAATATAACTTAGAGGCTTATAGATGTGTGGATGAGTTTGTGATATGTGATGAGTTGCCATTTAGAATTATTGAGGGATTTGGTTTTTGTAAATTAATCAATCAATTGGAGTCCAAATTTCCTATACCATCAAGATGAACGGTTGCTAGAGATTATTTTAAGCTTTTTCTTACTAAGTTTAATGGGTTGAAAACTTTCATCAAGAAATCAAATTCTCATGTTTGCTTCACTATAGACACATGGACTTTATTTCAGAATTTAAATCATATGTGTTTGATTGCTCATTTTATTGATGATGATTGGAAATTACAAAAAAGAATTTTGAATTTTTGTCCAATTGATAATCATAAGGGTGACACCATTGGTAGGATGATTGAGAAATGTTTGTCTAGCTGGGGTATTGATAAGGTATTTACCATAACTGTTGATAATGCAAGCTCGAATGACACAACCATTTCATACATGAAAAGGAGATTAATTAGTTGGAATAAGGCTAAATGCAGTGGAGAGTTTATTCATATGAGATGTGCTCATATTTTGAATTTAATTGTGACTGATGCATTGAGAGAATTACATAAATCTATAGTATCAATTTGCAATGCTATTAGATATGTTAGATCTTCTCTAGCATGGTTCAAAAAGTTTAAGGAATGTTAGATTGAAAGGAAAAGCATGTTATGTTTGGATGTTGCCACTAGGTGGAATTCTACTTATAAGATGTTAGAACATGTTTTAAAATTTGAAAAAGTGTTTGACAGGATGTTGGAGGAAGATGGGGCTTATCAATCTTATTTTAATGATAATGTTAAAAAGAGTCCTCTTAGCTTAGATGATTGGGAAAATGATAAAGTATTTGTTCATTTTTTGAGCTTATTTTATGATGTTACTTTGAAATTCTCTGGTTCATTGTATGTGACATCCAATGTGTGTGCTTTGAAGAGATTCTTTCTATAAAAAATTTGTTGAATGAAAGTCACATACCATAGGATATTTATGTTAAAGACATGGCAAAAAAAATGCAAGAGAAGTATGATAAGTACTGGGGCAATCTTGAAAAATTGAATCTTTTAATATGTGTTGTTGTTGTATTGGATCCTCGGTATAAACTTGATTATGTTAAGTTCAATTATAAGGAAGCTTATGGTAAATTATTGAGTGCTCTTATGGTTAAGAAAGTGCAAAATGCTTTGAATAGTTTATATGAGTTTTATTCCAATAGTGTCAGTATAGTCATGGACAATTCTTGGGGCTCTTCAAAAGATGGAGAAGATGAGGCAAGTAAACTTGTAAGGATTGGTAATTCAAGAGTGAAAATGAAATGGATGGAAAAGAAAAAGACCAAAACTACTTTAAAAACTAAAACTAAAATTGATAAATATCTAGTTGAAGATATTGAAGATGATGTACCTACTTTTGATATCTTGAATTGGTGGAAGGTGAATGCTCATAGGTATAAAGATTTTTTTCTCGTACCACGTGATGTATTGGCTATTCCTGTCTCTATTGTGGCATCTAAGTCTGCATTTAGTACCGCTGGACATGTTGTTAATGAATTTAGGAGTTCTTTAACTCCTAAAATGACGGAAGCACTAATTTATACTTAGAATTAGTTGCGTCCTATAAAGTTCAAATTTGAGGATTGAGATTTTGATCAATTTGAGAAAATATATGAGACTACTAGTGGTATGTTATTTAAAAATATTTCTTTCATTTAAAATAAATGATTTATTTTCTATTTTTTATATGCATAATATTTTATTAGTACTTATTGTTTTCTTTTTGGGAAAGATATTGGAGGTTCTCTCACCTAGGCGTCGACGACTGTGGAGCAATCAACGATTGTCTTGTGGTTTGTAATATTGTATTTTCAAATTCTTATGTTGGGTATTTGGGATTTAATATTTTTGTAATGATTTGTTAAAATTGTGTTTTTATGTTATGTGATTTTATGAAATTTTAACGTGAAATTGATTAATATAGGATTTATGTAATATTGCATTTTCAAATTCTTATGTTGGGTATTTGGGATTTAATATGGTTGTAATAATTTGTTAAATTTGTGTTTTTATGATGTGATATGATTTTATAAGATTTTAATGTGTAATTGATTAATATAGATTTATGTAATATTGCATTTTCAAAATTTTTTTGTTGGCTATTTGAGATTTAGCAAATAGAGTGTGTGTGTATGTATACATTATGCCTTGCTCAATCTACTAATATAATTTAACATCCTTTTAGTGGTCTGTATGTTTTAAAATTTTAGATTTTTAGTAAATAGGTTAATATGGACTCTGCCACTTTACCGTTGGTTTGTATTTTTTTTTAAAAAGGAAAAGCTTAGGCCCAACAGACTGGACCATTGGCCCGAGTGGCCCAAATGGGCCCAACCTCTTAGGCTACAAACCGGGTTGCATGCTTCTTTTGCTTGTTTCGGGCTGGGTGTTGAGTTAAGACCAAACCCGGTCCAGCCCTACCGAACACAACCCTAATTCTAATATCAATTTGAGCCGGCTCTGAGTTTAGCATCGAGAAGTTGATCCCACATTAGATCTAGTTTTGATCAGACTGATTCAGTTGGACACAATCATATCTCTCAATAGGGGTGTTCTAAAAATTTACTATTTAAAAACTCGGCCCGGCCCAAAGGCCCGAACCCTTAATAGGGTTGGGCAGTAGGCTGCTAAGGCAAAGCTTCGTGTATAGCTTAAAAATTCTCTGGTCAGCCCAGGCTGGGCTAGCCCGAGGATTTTAATATATATATTAATATATATACATATATGTTAATATATATATTAAAATTTACTATTAAATTTTAGTATATTTAAAATTTACAATTACTAATCTACTACCCATCCTAGCCACCAAAGACTAATACAATAAATCACATCCGCTTCTCTCTTTGCCTCTCAATTCTTGACCATGTCATCAGATCCACCACCTCAGCCCAAGTCTCTTTTGTCTCTCCCCTCACACAGCACAGGTAAGTTTTCAAATTTTTTATATATTTTTAATAATTTTTAAAACACATATAAGAATCATTTTAATATTTTATATAAATATCAAGATAATTATCTAAATATTTTCAATAAATTATAATATTGTTAAAGAAGAAAAATGGAATTCAAAAAATTTAAATTTTAAAAAATTAAGTAAAAGTCTGTTGGGCTAGCTCGTTAGCCCGCCCGGCCCAAACCTAAGCTTGGTTGGGCCATGGGTTGTTAATGACAGTCCGCAATTTAGTCCGAAAACGTCCCTATGGTTTAAATTTTAAATTATAATTGTAAAATTGGATCCGTAGATCCTACCTGAAACCGGAAACAACCCGGTTACAGGTCAACCCAAAAACCCTGCTTCCACGCCATTGCCAAAATTTCCCGCGCTGTGAAGGAGCACAAAAGCCCTGCCAAAATCCATAACCATAGCCAATGTCTCTCTCCAGAAAGTCTCCAAAATTTTGCCCTATTTTCACATGCAAAATTCAATAATTGATTACTTAGAAACTGATTGTTGATAAAATTCTAGGGCTTTTAGGATTTCAATATTGGAAAAAAATGGCAGTTCTCAACTGGAAGCATCACACCCTTATCCAAGCATTGATGACACGTGGCCCACTCAAGGAGAACGAGTTCCACAAGATCTTTACTGCTGTCACTGGAAAAAACCCAGGTAATTTTACTCTTCTTCTTCTTCAATTACGGCTTAATGTGATTGTTTCCACATTTTTAGAGCAAATTTGATCTATTTGGTTGCTAAGAATTTAAAGAATTTTGACGAGTATAAGGATGATTGGAATGGTTTTATTTTTTGATACAGGGTCTCATGGGCGTGATTTCAATGATTTCCTTCTCAAGATAAACAAGGAACTTTCATATGTTCAAATGGAGCTTCGGCTCTGTAGAAACCAAAATGACGGTGAAGTTTGTTATGGACTTGTTAACAATGTTTCTGATGAACAATCTAAGCTTGGAACTAAATACTCTGTTCCCCAGATTTCTCTGTATAAGGGTGTTGTAAGTGATGCTATAAACTCCTATCACTGTGTATGATAGCTTTGCAATTTGAATGCTAATATGTGAACGTAGGAGGATGCTCGTATGCGAGGTTTTTAATGTTCTGAACGAATTAAAGAATGTACTTTCGTTGAAATTTATTAGGCCAGCATTTTGATTTATCTTTGACTCCTTGCCATGTAGCGATACTAATATTTTCATAATTTATCAATCATGTCAAATATGCCTTCAACAATTAAGGAAATACCTTCCATATCATGTTTTTAGGCATTTAAGCATGTTGCTTGAAGTAGCTTTGCTTCATACTTTTCTAGCTATGAAGAGTGTACACATACCTGTAGTTATACCCTTTATATCATGATCACAGAGCAGCAGAGATATTTATAATGATGATTGAAGTAGGATTTTGTTACTATTCTAATTAGTTAAAGCCGCTGCTTTGTCGTGTCCAGTTTTTATTATTATTGTTTTTGTTGAGATCAAGAAGATGTTATTGGGTTTTTCAACTTTGGATGTACATTTATGTTTTCATGTCAATCATTATGAGCTATAGTTTGTGTTTTTTACTGTCCTTTTTGTTTCATCAATGTTAATATTACATGCCAGATAGAAGCAATAGTGCAGGATGTCACCGCCCAAGGTAGCATATCCACCATTGATGCTCTCAACATACGGGTGGAGAGTCAGGTGTGAAAACTTTTGCTCTTGAATTTGTCACTACTGAACTAATCCAGCAATGAGTGATATTGTTCATATTGTGCTTTAGTTGCTGTTATCCATCAGCATGCTAAATATACTTCAAAAGTAATGAAGCATAAAGTAGTTTTTGATTTTTATGATTTTCAGTTTTTGATATTTTATGATTTTCAAGCTAGGATTAAATTAATCTTATGTACATATGATACCACACTGGCAAAATGGTTAAAACCATGATTTTGTTGGGGGATGATACTATGATGAGGTGGATTCAGTCAGGGACTAGAACAGTTAAGCTAACAGATGCTTTTAGTTGTGTAAAGAAGTGTAAATTATTTTCTCACTGTTTAGTTGAAAATTTGCTTTTATTTTCTCTTTTTGTCTCTCAATTACAATGTGGTGCCATTTGATTACTATGATTTTATGTCATTCACTGCCTCCCCTAGAACAAAGGAATGGGAAGCACAAAGAGTATGAGACCTAACTTGAAGTAGCAAATACAGTATGAAAGCTAAATTGAAGTGGCAATACGTAGGAGATGCTTGCTGCTTATTTGATTGTTCTCTTGCTTTCTCGTTTTTGTCTGTTTCACTTCTACTGGGAGTTGGAGGTAGGAGGTTCTATGTGTGTGGTTGCTGCACTTTTTTTTAGTAATTATTGTTAAATTCTCCACTTTATGAAAGAGAAAGCAGCGAGTGATCTAAAATGAAAAAAGAAATGTTAAAAAAGGATTACTAGATATTTTAGTGTTTAAGAAATTCCATGGATTGGAGAGGAAAAATGTCATAACACATACATTGTCAGGCATTAAATATTAACTTTGCTTTTTCACGTGTTTTGATGTTAATTTCTTTCTTGAACAATTTAAGAAACTAAGTCCGCAAGTCAACTAGTTACGAACTGTGTGCTAGCATGGATTTGGAAGAACCGATTTAAATCTATCCAGGTATAATACCTTATGATCTATTCTGTTAGCTAGTCATTCGAAATGACTGAGTGCATCTGAAATTTGACATCATGTCTATTTTTGTTATTTTACACTTGAAGCAAAATTCACAGCCATTTTAAATGAACATCTATCCTATGTTTATGGTGAGAGCTATAATTGGTATGCCATTTAGACAATGTCTTAAGACTAGATCATAACATTTCAAATTCTATTTGAGCACTTGAGCTGGTTTTCTCTAAGGCCTAAAGGAAAGGGGAAGGAGAGTTGTAAAGGAATTTGAGGTGGAGTAAGGCCTTGATAAAAGAATGATGAGTTGTAAATAGGACAAATGTAGAATAACTGAAATATATGGCAGTAGAAATGATTGTTAGAGAGGTTGTTATACAATTTTGTATTCTAGCTAAAAGGTGGGCTATAAGAATATGTATTGCCGATGTTAATGACACATTATGAATTAATCTGAATATTCCTTTCCTATTCTCTCTCTCTCTTTCTGCTTTATCTATTCTACCTGTTATTGTCATTCTACTCTGTTCTCCCTGTCTAACCTATTTCTGCCTCTTTCTATTCCCATCTAATTCTCATCTACTTTGTCACTTAAGACCTTAATTTCTATCATTCGGTTGCTATCCATTACAATTGGTATTAGAGTAGCACGGGCTGGGAATTTTTTTTTTAGAAAATGAGTAAGATGACTAGAAAGAATAGAAATCCAACTGTTGGAGAACTTGAATTGCAAGAGTCAGAAGAGCAAGAGAAACTTATTGTGCTCCAAAACAATGTAAAATTGAGATTTGAAACTCTTCAAAACGAACAAGAAGCTGCTAGGGTCAAGCAACAACAGACGTATGATCAACTCCATGCAAAGCAATTGAAATTGGGAGCCCAACTCAACTAGATGGAAAGAGCCCATGCAATAAGAAACACCACTGATAGCAAGGGGCATTTTATTGTTTTTTTTATCAGTTCAATAGTAATAATAAAAATTGGAACTTCAGAGATAGAATGAGAAGGAATTAAGAGTAGAAATAGAGAAACAAGGAGAAGAGACAGAAGGAATAGAAGAACAAAGAGAGAGAGGAAAGAGAAAAGAGAGACAAAATAGGGGAAGGAATATTGAGGTTTAATTCATAATGTGCAATAGCAACAAAGATGCAAATTCTTATAATTGACCTATTGGCTAGAATATAAAATTAAATAACAACCTTCCTAACATTCCTCACTACTACCATATTTCAATTATACTAAATTTGTCGTATTTACAACTTATAATTCTTCAATCAAAATCTTACTCCACCTCAAATTCCCTTATTGCTCCTATTCTCTTTTTCTTCTTTCTTCTGTACGTAACATCGCCCCTTCCTTGAAGCCATTCTTGGCCCCAAGAATGTATGAATTCTAGAAATTTATACCCAATGAAGCTCAAATTCTCCCATGTAGAGTCGATGTTGGATAAGTTAATCCATTTGATTAGAATTTGTTGGACATTTTTATCACCCTTTAGAATGTCCCGAGAATTTAGAATTTTCTCAGGTCCAATCACAAAATTTCCATCATGTTCCTTAGGTAGCTGAGTCATATGAACTTCTTTAGAACCAATCTTCTTTTTCAACGAAGCATGAAAGACAAGGTATATTGTAGAAGATAGTGGCAGCAACAACTTATAAGCAGTCGGACCTACGTTTTTCACAGTATGGTAAGATCCATAATATTTGGCATCAAGTTTGAAACTCCTTAGTGCCAAGGATGCAGTGGGAGACATGGTATGCCTGAAACTTCAACCATACAAACATACATTAGTGGCACTCAAAAGATACCCCAAACTAGCAGCCAAATGCTATGGACCTTACCAAATTATAGAAAATATAGTACTGTTACTTATAAGCTGTTGTTGTCATCCTCTTCTGAAGCACACCGTGTTTTTCATGTATCTCTACTGAAAAAATAAAATTGGGGCTGAGGAATTGCCTAGGAGTCAACTACCTAAGGAACATAGAAACATTATGGATATTTTGTGACTGGTCCAGGAAAAATTCTAAATTGTCAGGTAATTTTGAGAGGTTGCAGTCATGTTCAATAGATTTTGATCAAAGTGATTAACCTCAAGCATTGACTCTTCTAGGGAGGAGTTTCATTGAACATCAATTCCCTCAATTCATACATTCTTGGGAACAAGAATGGTTTTAAGGGAGGGGCATTGTTACATACAAAAGAAAGAGGAAAGGAGAAGGGGAGCTGTAAAGGAATCTGAGGTGAAGTAAGGCCTTGATAGAGGAATGATGAGTTGTAAATAGGACAAATTTAGTATAACTGAAATATATGGCAGTAGAGATGACTGTTAGAGAGGTGGTTATCCATTTTTGTATTCTGACTAGAATGTGGGTTATAAGAATATGTATTGCTGATGTTAATGGCACGTCATGAATTAATATGAATATTCCTTCTGTTCTCTCTCTCTTTCTGCTCTATTTGTTCTATTTGCTCTCTGATCATTCCGCTATTCTCATTCTATTATATTCTCCCTATCTGACCTATTTCTGCTTCTTTCTATTCCCATCTACTCTGTCACTTGTGACCTTAATTTCTATCATTTGATTGCTGCCCATTACAGCCTCTAACTTAACCACAACCAGTTATTAGACCCTTCTGTCCATGTGACTCCTTTTCCTTTTACTTTTCAGTGTCATTGTTGGGGCTGGGAGTGTTTTAAGTTTTAACTATAACCATCTAGAATTGTGTCTTTGATGCTGGTATTATTTGTTCTGCTCTTCTGGCTTGTTTTCTGGATTATATCCTTCTGTAGTTACATCCATTCTCAAGTTAGCGACTTTGAATAAAAAAAAAATATTTGAATGTTATTTTGAAACCTATGAATTTCACAAATTGATGAACGCAGTTTTTTCTTTATGATGTTACATTACCTTGTATATGGTTATGAAACAACAGCTAAAATAAAAAATCCTTGAGAAGCTTGAACCTAGTGAAGAGGAAATCTTTGTAAAGATTCATTCAGACACTTGTATTTTATGATTTCTGCTGCTGGAGATATAATGTACTTAAATATTTTTAATTTTTCCATCATATGCATTGCAGCTGGTTACTGTTATGCTTATTGAGGATTACAGCGATGCCCTTAAGTTTAACCAATAATAAAATTTCACTTCTCTAGATGTTTAGCTAGTTATCTTTGTTCGATGTTATCAAAAAGTAAATGCTTCGTCTCTCGTGCTCATATGTTCTTTGTGATTATAATTGCTTTTATGAGAAAATAAGATCAGCTTGTAAATTGTGGATTGCATATCACTGTGATTTTGTTTTTCAAATTTTGCAACACTCTTCCATTGATGATAAGCTTGCCAATAGCATTTTTGTGAAAAAAGTTGCTGAAGTTATGCACTTGCAAAATTAAGCTATTTTATAGGCAGACAAGTTTGTGTAGTCATATAAATTTTATTTTTCATGATAGAAGCTTCTGTTGAACTTTTCTTCATTTTCTGATATGCAAAGTTTTCTGTGTATATATCATTACATGCATCCTTGTGAGAATGTTTGAGAAAGACTTGGTTTATTTTCAGGTTTCTAATGGGACAGGATCACAATCACAAATTGGTTTATCTCAAGTCCCTTCCGCATTAAGGAATTTCTCCATGTCACAGAAGGAAAAAACTCTCGATCAATTGGTGCATGACAAGTGGCTTTGTCATGCCTCGGATGGTCATATTGGACTTGGTGTCAGATCCTATCTTGATTTACGAAGTTTGTTTCATAGTTCTGGCATTCCATTATGTGAAGTGTGCAATGAGGCTGCAGTAAAGGTTTTGTCACTTAAATACATGAATGCCTTCTTTGTCTTTGCTAGGAGAACATTTGCAATGAAATTTTATTCAACCAAACTCATTCAACCCAGTTGGATGAGATTAGTTAGCCCATTAATTTGTGAATTGCTCCTATGCTTTCTGAGAATCATAATCATGCATAAATTCATTCTGAAAAAAGTCCAGCTTGTACAGCTATTAGATGGGTTGCTAATAAGAGGGCCTAGTGTATTAACGTTCATACAGCTTTGAAGCAGAATATGAATCACAGAATATTATTGACATTTTACTCACCTGTATTTACCTTGATATAATAAACAGCAATTCTATGCTTATTAAGCAGCCTATGACTGCCGCAACTATTATTAAATAATAATTAGGGCTGAGTAAGCAACTCTTGTGTGCTATTCTATCAAATTTATTGATTTTGTTCTTACTACATCTGACAGGCAAAAGTGTGCCCAAATGAAGATTGTACGCTTCGAATTCACCATTACTGCCTGAAGAAAAAGTTTTCCAAAAGCAGGGTATAAAATATTGAATCTTTTGATGACTTTATCTTGTTGGGTATCTAAAATAAACTGATTTTCTTAATTAAAGAACTGATAATGTTTGGCATTGCAGGATAAAATAGTTTGTCCAACTTGTGACATTGGATGGGATTGTGAAGTTTCCGAAACTGAAGCAGTAGAAGCAGAGGGCGAGCTGAATGAGCAACCTGAGAGCCAACCAGCTGCAGGATCCAAAAGGAAGAGGCTTAAAGCAAACAAAAATGCCGATGCAGATACCAGTGGATGTGGCTCATCTCAAGGTTCACATTCTGTATCTGATTCAAGAAGAGTTACCCGGTCATCTGCTCGAATAAGGTAAAACCAGGTCTATTGTAGCACAGTATTCCTCTATATTTTGCTCCAAACTTGTTTGGATATATTTAGTGGAAAAAATGGTGATTGGATTATATTATGTAACACTGCAAAGTGCAACTCGAGAACTCACCGTCCTTCGATGCAAATGGTGAAAAAGGATTCTGGTAATTAAGTTTTATGGCAAATTTAAGAAATTGCAATTTTGAAACTTTTGTAATTAGGGCATGCTTGTATATGTCATCATCAGAAATTACAGATTTGAATTTTGAATTTTAACTCTTGTGTAAAATAATTAAAATAAATATGATGAATTTTAAATGGCCAATGATTTTAGGGCACGGATGTATTCAACGCCAAAATTTATAAATACACTATAATTTGTGATTAAAATATCATTATGTAAGAACACATACAAGGAGAATTTAAAAAAAAAATCATCAAAATACAGATAGAAACACTAAATACAAATTTTTTAACATTTATTTCAAAAGTTTCTTATTCTAACTATTTTCATCAATAAATTCTAACTCAAAAATCCTTTAAACTTCTTCATTTTTTTTATTTAGTATTTTTATCATTATTTTTCATAAGTTTTGAAGATAACGGCAAGTTTTAGTGATAATTCAAATACAAAATATGAGTATGCAAAATGAGTTTTCTTTTTTTAAAATATTTTAATTATTATAGTTGATGACACGTGATTGGCTTTGGACAGCTAACTATAATTTATAGTGGCCGACCAAATAAAAGATCATTAGCTATTATAAAGGACTAAATAAATATTGGTTTGTCATTATGATCGACTAATATACTTTTTGTTGTCTACAACAGTTGCTCATATGCATGGTGGTTAGCCACTGTAGCTGATCATCTTATATTTATTTTGTTGTTTTAGTCAACTAAATGCTTATTTAATTTTATATTATAAAATATATTTTAATATATTTATATAATAATTTTATTTATATTGTATATAAAATGACGATAAAATAGTAGTGATTAACTATATATAACTTTACCACATGAGGTAATATAAATATGGTACTTATTATGTTATTATGCTTCATAATAATACAAACCTACGATAAATATATCTAATGTTATCCTAATAATACGTTATTTTCATTATAAGTATTCAAGGATAAAAATATTTTAATATTATAGGTTCATATTATTATGAAGCAACTTATTTTTGTAGTAGTATTAAAACATTCAACATAATTTGGATATTAGAAATCTGTCAGAGTAACACTGGCTTGTGAAAAAAGTGAAAAATATAGAAAATATATGAAGCAAGTCGTGATGAGAATGCAAAAAGCATGACAGCATAAACAAAGAAATACGATTGTTCATTTTGTGTGCAATTCATAAACACTTTAGTCAATATAGCCTTCCACACTTAATCAACTTAGAAATTCCTTAATTGTTGAATATAATAAATATTTATAAACCCAAAATATAATTCATAAAAATACTTATCAAAATAAATTCTAAATACATAGGCAAAATCCAATAATATAAATCTCAAATACACAAACAAAGTCTAATAATCTCTCGGTCGATGGATTGTTAGGCTTTCATTGTCATCGTACTGAAGCAGTAGACTATATCCGTAAAGAATTACCACCCACTACAACAAAATGGATTTACAGCTACAAAACTTATTGTAGCTAAAGATAAATATTTTGTGGCTAGATGCTTTTGCCACAACTAGTTTTTCCCATAGCATGCCGTAGCTAGATGTGGCGTAGCTAAAACTTAGCTACATGATTTTGCTAAACTGTACCTGTAATTATTATATGTAGCCATATTTTGTTAATAAATATAGCTAAGCAGGTTTTTTAAGAAAAATGAAGCTAAATGGTTGAAGGTATTTTGCTACAAAAAAATAAAATTGTGGCAAATTATTAGCCACAGTAATAATGTAGTATAGCCAACTTTCTTTTTTTTTAGCTATACTTAATTTATATGTAACAAAAGTCTATATGATTTTGCCACAAATGTAATGATGTGGCAATTAAATTCACGTTTAGCCACAAACATAATAGTATAACAAATAAGTTCTAATTTTAGCTATAATATAATGATATAGCAAGTACTTTTATATTTATCCACTACTATATTAGTGTAGCAATTTTATATATAGTTAGCCGCCCTTTTATTTTTTTTGTAACTAAGAATGAAATAAATAGCCACAAAAATATTTAAACTGCAATTACTTTTATGTTTAGCCACATAATAAATTTAGTAGGTAAAAAATATATTATATTGCCACAAGTGTAATAAAGTGGCAATTATTTATATATTTAGCTACGGAGTATATTAGTTTTGTAACTATATATATAACATATTGCTACGTACAAATTTATAAAAAAGTGAAAATCAAAAGCAATAATTATTAATAATAATTCAAATAAATAATAAATAGAGTAAAATAAAAAAATTAATTCAATCCATGTGACAATATTAATTACATATACGAAATAAAATTGTTTCTACAAAAATAACATAAATAGCATTTAAAATAACAATATCTAATATGCAAAAAAGGTAGAAGGCTGCTTTCATGTGAATTTTAAATCACTTTCTAATCTGATTATCTTGTTAACGTCCAATAAGCTGCAATAAGAAAGTAAAATAAAATTTATAAGAAGGCAAGTGTGGTACTTACCATTTATATAATTAGATCTTTGAATTTAAAAATAAAATTCATATCATTTGGTGTCTAAGTCGAGCAAAACTTTTTGTTCCCGTGTATGGAGGCATCGAACGCTTTGATCTACTTGTCTTATTTTTCATGCTTCTCTCCTACATAAAATAGAATACTATTATGAAAAGTATTGAAAATTTATAAAATTTTACATACATTTTTTAATTACCTGAAATTTGGCATCAGTCCATAAGTTAACCAAATATTTCCAATCATTTGCATCCATATCTTTAGGCTTATTTCGTAGACGAAGTGCGTAAGTTGTTTTTGTATCAAAGTATTTTTTTTCTTCAATTTGTGTCTATAATCTCTGTATAAAGCATTCATATGACCCAATATTGCTCGTTAAAATAAAAAACAAGTTCATTTTATTATTTTTAAAATAAGTTTACATACATTTTTGATTCATTTTGAACATCCACGGGCAAAATTCCAAGGCTCTAGGCTGTCAAGGTGGTCACTTGATAAACTCATGTTAGGAAAGTGATAATGCAAGTGATCCCAAGATAGTACTACAGATGAAATTTGATCGATTCATGACAAGATGATTTCCACAAGGGTAAAAATGTATATTCACTTCAAGCAATTGATAAAAATGCCCATACCTAGTTGCCAATGCATCAATTTCATCAATGAAAATGACTGATGGTTTGTTGACCTGCAAAGACCATGTCATTATAAAAAATTACTTCAAACCAAGTACTTATATTACATGCACATGATGCAAATACCTACACTATCTTGCTAATATTGCAAGCTGATTCTGGCAACGCTATGCAGTAAATTAAATGTTTATACACAGTATAAGAGACTCTTCACAAAGATAACTTCAGTTATAGGTTCCAATAGAACTGCTTGTCCTAGAATAGTGATTTTATTAGAAGAAATGTTGTAGCACACCTGATCTTAGACTAAGCATCTGATGACAGGAAGTTGGGATGCAATGAAATTCAAAATGTGCAGCCTATTACCTTGGCTCTCTTGAACAGGTCCCTGATACGAGCAGAACCTACACCAACTAAGACTTCAACAAACTCAGACCCAGCCATTTGGTAAAATGGAACTCCAGCTTCACCAGCTATGGCCTTTGCAACCAGGGTCTGCAAAAGTATTTAAAGATAAATTTATATTGAAAATTTCATCATGAAATTTGCAGACAAGGTTAACAAGCATAACAAACCTTGCCACATCCAGGAGGACCTTCCAAAAGTACTCCATGTGGAGGCTTTATCACCATTTTATCAAACAGTTCGGGATTCTTCAAGTACCTCACCAACTAATCATCAAAGTATCAAAAGGAGATTAGTGCCGAATAAATAGAAAAAACTGCAGAGAAAGGAGAGAAAACGTTTCACATCTCAAACAACAGAGCATATTATCATCCTTTACAACAAATAATTTATTTGGCAAGATAGCAATAAAACACCTCTTGAAGTTCCTCTACTGCTTCATCAATCCCGGCAACATCACTGAATTTAACTCCTGTTGAACCCTGAAAGTGCAACATTCCAAAAGGGTATAAGAAATTCGTACAAAACTTCACAGATTTGGAGATAAGCATAACAGTGAAATGCTCAGAAACTAACATCAACTCGAGCTTCTGCTTTGGAACGTGAAAAATCAATTCCTTGCCATAAATCCTGCGTTATCAGTAAAACAATCAAGTTAAAAATAAAAGGGAAGCAAGCCACTCATCATCAAGTGGTGCATCCTTGTTGAACTCAAAACGTTCCCAACCAGGACCCACTCCTTTCCCTGTATCTTTTTCAGCTGCATGAAATATGCAACATAATGTTATTGATAAAATTTATTTGCAGGAGAAAATGCCAAGTTAGAAGCTAATACTATTTCCTTAATGCAATAAAATTCTGGAAGGAGCCGTTAAGAACTACAGCAGCATGGTATCTAACTAGATATTTACAGTTTCACAATTTTTTTTTGAAAGTCAAAGTTAAAACTGAAGTTATAGTGAAGCTATTGTTTATCAAAATCTAGGGACAACTTCAAGAAACAATCAGGGTCTCTCAAATTTATATGCAAAATACTTGAACAGTGTAGCATCAGAAATGAATTTGTCTCACAACATCTACATGCAGATATAAACAATTATCACCATATTTCTCAATTAAGAGGGACAACCATCACTGATTAGAAATTTCACAACAACTTGCAACATGATAACACTATATATGAAACGATATTCCAATGTAGACCTTGTATTGTCTTTTCTTAGCATTGCCATGTGCAAAATCAAGAGTGCCCAACCACTTCAAAAATACTGCTTGATTTGAAATACAAGGTAGAGTTGCAAATATATGCCATCATTGTAATGTGCTTCTTTTTATAATTTCAAATAAAAAAAAATTCTTCAGCACGCATCCGTGCAAGACTACAGCGCCCGGAGATTGCTAAAAAAAGAGACAACTTTGGAATCTCTTTAGAAAAGGAAAAAATGGTAATAACTAAACTTAAGTAGAGGATGCCAGTTTCCTTCCAGTTTCATTAAGCTGGAGTTTCATCTTGGCTTTAACTCTTTCAGCTGGTGTCTGCTCAACAAAAAAAAGTCCCAGTTCAGTGCTACACAATTTATAATAACAGAGAAAGAGAGGAGAGACTAGATTTCTCCGTACAAACTCTTAAACCATATTTAGGTGACTAGATTTGATTTTGGTATTTGAACTGACTCGGATTATAAGATGATTTTGCGCCCATGTTGACATAGAGCAATGAATAAGAATCTAATGCATTTGGAATACAACAAATAGAGAGGCAGCAATATAATTTTATTTTCTAATATTGTAAAATGTTAAAATGCTTTTCTCTCATGATATGCAAGACACTTATCGCCAGTGAGAAATAGCATACTGGAATCTTTTGACAGATTATCACCAAATTCCTTCCTACATTCACATCTCAATTCCCATTATTTAACTCCGAAACATAACCAAGAGGCCCTTTGCTATAGGTCCAACAAATATGTTCTTTTGCCATGCAAAGAAAAGGACCACTGGGCCTCATTCGTAGTAGCAATTCACATGTCACAATCTGAGTGCTAAATTAATGGAAATCAAAATTCTGCAACTCAGTGGGGTTCATGTTTAATTTGTATTCAGAGCAATAAAAACTCATGCATTTTCACATGATCAATACTAAATTTAAACAGGTAACTTGTTCTTTTTCATTTTTGCCGTTTACGCGAATTAAACTTGAAGTGTAAATAAATGTAAACACAATTAGCAGAAAACATACCATTTTTTCATAGCCTTGAATCAATCTCGAGTAATCAATGCCTCCATTTCTCTCCTTTCCTGCTCCCTCCTGCTCCCTCCTGCTCCACATCAAAATCCTACTCTTCTCCGACCTCCTCCTCCTTCCTGGAGATAAGCTCCTACTACGATTTCTTCTCTCGGACCTCCGGTCTCGACGTGGAGACACGCTCCTACTCCTACTCCTACTCCTCCTTCTTCTATCTCTATATCCCTCTCTGCTTCTACTCCTACTTCGCCTCCTGTGATGCATGTCTCTATCTCTATCCCTTTCCCTACTTCTAGAACGATGCCCATGACTCGACTCTCTGCTGCTTCTCTCAGAAACCCTAGAAAATGGTTCATCTTTTGGTTTTTTTCTTAAGCTTGTTTTGAATGGCTTCGAGCTGCACTTGTTTTTCGAATTTGGAGGTCTGTGTAGGGCTGGAAGATTTGACAAAATTACTAAGAAATGAAGAAGAGGAAGAAAGAAGAGCTGAGCCTCGTTTAGGAGCAGAATCGTTGTTGTTTCCGGAGAACCCAAGACCTTGCTTGAACAGGGCGCGCCTTCGCCTTTGCGAGTGGCTCTTCGTAGTAGGCAACTGCTACATAAAAATAGAGACATAAAAAGTCTTTTAATTTAGTTTTAATATTTTATTGTAGCCATTTGATTAGAAATTGCTACAGTAATATTAATTTTTGAGCAATTATAAGAATTAACTATGAATTTCTTTTATAACTAAAAGTTATTGTAGTTAATTACCAAAATTTTACTATGATATATTAAAGTTAAAACAACATTGATATATTAGAAATAGCTACAAGTTCTTTTTGAGCAATTATAATATTTAAACTTAGTAGCTAAAAGATTAAAAATAGCTACAAGTTCTTTTTTGTTGTAACTATAAATATGTATTAGCTACAATATTTATTTTTATAGCAATGTATTGTAGTTAGAGATGCATTTTGTTGTAGTGACCGGTCATATCTAAAAATTTAAATAAAGTGCAATATTAATTAACATAACTAAAATAAATATTCAATCTAGTCAAATAGAATGTGTAAAAAATAATATTATCACACAACTATGAATTTAAAAAAAAATTCCTGTTCAATATTTTAGTCAAGCACGATTGAATAACTAAATCAATTTAGTTGGCCATAGTCGCCAACTGAATAATTTTAGTTGGCCACTGTTGCGAACTAAATAATTATAGTTAAGAGGAAATTAGACCCAAGTCTGTTGCTTAGGAGAGATGTATTTGTCGTTAAGTTATATCTCAATATATATATTTAAATAATTTAATTAGTAATGTTTAACACTGTATTTAGGAGGGGTGGAGAGGTGGGTAGAATTAAAGAATGAGAGACTTTTGGGAAGATGGGTAGATTGAGGGAGGGTAAGGTTAATAGAGAGCTAAAAAGTGTTATAAGGTTAACAGAAAGTTAAAAAGTGTTATTTTATCACGAAGATTTTAAAACTTCATTTTTAATTGTTAGTAAGTGTTATAATTTTTAATTTTTAATTTTATTCTTATGATAAATATTTTATTATGTAAATATCTCATTACATATTTATCTTTTTTATAAAAATAGCAATTTTAGAAAATATTATTATGATTATGCTAAAAGAGTATTTTAGTCCATTAATATTTAATTTTTATTTTATTTTATCTTCTATCCAAATGATATAAAAAATTATGTATTTCACTTTATTTAATCATATCTCAAAAAAAATATTTTATTCTATTGTACTCTATCTTACTGTATTTATTTAATCTCATCATACCTCATGCAAATATGGTATAAGAATCTTAATCTATTTTAAAAATTTATAATAACAACAACAACAACAACAACAATAATAATAATAATACAAGAAAAAAGCTACATTTATATGAAGTCATCCATTAATTTTTTTTATAAAAATTTATATAAATCAATGTGTATAAAGTTTTTTCATTATTTTTCAATTATTATATACATGATAAATTCAGATCATAAATTTTTTATATTAAAATATTTAATATTTTTATATAAATTTAATAAAATATAAGAATTTACATTTATTAAAATATTTTAAGAAATCGGTAAGTAAATATATATATATATATATAATCAAAACTGGCTTAAAAGCTAGCCTATTTTTGTATATGTAATGCTAATCCAATAGGATACTCACTGATTAAAAGAGAATCACAAAATTAAAAATTTCTAAATTCAATATTAATTATTCTTGCTTTACTTACCATATTTAATGTTCTTCCTATCTGTCATTTCCTGCAAACTTTTTAAAGATTATTTGCACAAAAAAAATATTTCAATAGGCTAATCTTTGCGACTTTTTTTATCATTTGGTTGCAATATAACTGCTAGATTTCAAGTGCTGCAACTGAGGTAAAGATCTCAAAGCCATCTTATTCTTTATTATTCTTTTTTATATCGGAAATATTTTTTTTGCATAAAAAAATTATAATATTCAAGAAATTTAGTTTTAAATTTCATGCACTATGAAATAAATATATGATCATTAAAATATCAGTATGTAAAATTTAAATAAAATATTTTTCCTTCTTGAATATACAATCATATAAACGTCCTTTAAATATTCATAATTTTCTGATAAAATATTAAAAATAGTTGTGCAATTTGCAAAGGTAATTAATACTGTTCTTCAAAATTAAAGTTTTTTAAAAATAATTTTCTGAATTAAGTTATTTAATTTAAAACTAACATTTGATTATTCTATTGTAAGATTTAAAAATAATAATAATATTTAGGAACCATATTATTATAAGGCAGCATATTTTTTCTTTAGCTTACAACATATTACTATATTATAAATAAAAATATATTTTACCATTAAATTTATTTAGTTATAATATGATAAGTGCTTAAAATAATAAATTTTTATTCTCAATATTAAAATAAAAAACAATTTTCATGTTTTGTAATATAATAAATTAAAAAATAAAAATTTAGTAAATTTCTATTTTCAAATTTAATATATAAAATAGAATTTTTATTTTATTTTATTTTATATGTTAGGAGCATATATATATATATATGGATCATGAAACGGAATCATCATCTTCCTCATCAGATGGAAGCAATGAATTTCAAACAAATTTAGCAAATCTTGTGCCGCCTGCACCATCATCACTCCATAGGTATGTTAGTTTTGTTAAATTTTTTAATATAAATTGGGAGTATCAATCTTTAAAATTAGCGTTAAATTTGAAGAATTATTTTTATAGTAATTTAATTAATTATTTACATTTATTAGATGTGATATTTAATAAATTTATTTTTTTTTTCAGTGATTAAAGTCCAATTTGTCAGATAATAATAGTAATATTTTGATGCATAAATAAATAGTTGAATTAATGTGTGCTGCAGGCAGGGCTGTAACTATTCGATTCCCACATCAGTGTTTGGTGTTGAATCATCTTCCCCTATGCTTCTTCATGATCCCCAACGCCAAGTATATATCCCTTTGAATAATTTTTTTTTTTAATTTTTTTGCTTCTCAATTACGATAATTTTTTATAATTAAATTTTTAATTGTTGTTATACTGATCAGGCAACATTAGGAAGCAGTAGAAATACTGCATTACCCATCCTGAGGGGAGAGTGGACAAGTAGGCATCCTCAAAATTACATTTCCATGCTTGAACCTAATAATTCTACTCCTCTTGGGTATTTATTTTTACATTTTCCATATATATATATATAGATCAATGATGTATAAGTACATAGTATGTTTTTTAAAATAATTAAAAAATTAATTCATTTTAAAGTTTTTTTTTAAAAAAAAACCAAAATTAAGGAATTTTGTGTAATTTGAATTTCTAATTGTTAGTTTAAGCTCAATTATAGAAAATTACAAACTTTGATACTTGGAAAAAAATATTAAATATATTAAATTCAAAATTTTATTTTCTTTATGCCTTAAATTAGATTAATTTAATAAATAGAAATAGGGATTAATAAGCTTAATTTTTTTCAGGTTGCAAGAACAACAAATTCATGGATTATTATTAAGTGGAGGAACTCCCTCTCAATTCCAACATGTGATAATGCCAAGTCAACATGTATGCATACCTTCATCTATTTTCCTTACATTTCCTTTTCTAAAATGAGTTGTAAAAGAGAAAAAATAAATAAATTTTTAAAAAAAATGAAAACTCTAAAAAGAGATTTTTTAATTATATAAAGTATAAAATTTTAATATTTAACCACAACAATAGCAAAAAAAAATACCAGCAACAAAATAATTTTCTATAAAAATAAAATTGATACCAAATAATATTGTTACACATTATTTATATATTACGTAATAATATTATAATTCTATGATAAATCAAATTTATATCTATTAATTATAATTTTTATTTAAATTATAATATTTAAAAAATAATTAAAAATAATTTTTATTTTTAAATAAAAAATTATAATTAGTCGGGTTCATAAGGATCATATAAATCCAATTCATCTTAAAAATTTTCAAATTTCAAAATACATGTACTATATATTTTAGTGTTTGGATAATTATTTTTTTTTGGTGAGATAAGTTTTTAAACTCTTCAAAGTAAATCTTATTTAAATGTTTCAGTCGCTTATCAATCACAATCACATTTGTGTTTAATATGTAGTGTATGAGTCCAAGTGATTGCTGCATCACTTGTCACGTTGGAAACTAAAATGGGAAAATTACATCTTTGGTCTCTAATTTTTTTAAATCTATTATTTTGGTATCTCAACAATTTTTTTTGATAAATTTGTCAATTTTTAAAAATAATTTCACATAACTGTTTTCAACTATTTACCTGCCAATGAAATATTTATTTGCAAGTCTTTAGTGACTAATAAATAGCATAAAAAATTATTCATAAGTTTAAAGATCAATAATTTCAAATTTCACATGCCCTTCAAACATTTAAATAAGGTGTACTTAATTTAGGGAAAAAATGAAAATGTGAACCAAAAATTTTTATTTCTATTATTTGGTTAAATAAAATAGATAAAATAATAGAAATTTTACTGTTATTTTGAGAATAAGAATGACTTATTTTTCATTACTACTTTATTAATCAATTTCGAAAATCAAAATTAAAAATATATATATATTCTCCAAGAATAAAATAAAACACATAAAATTAACTCAATTCTCTTTATCCAAATATGAAAATTGGTATTTATTTCTTAATTATTTATATTTTTTAGTATATATATTTTCTCTCATTAATTGAACAAAACACAGAATGTTAAAAAGAAAAAAAAACATACATATTCTTTAGGAATAAAATAGAAAACACAAAATCAAATCAATTCTTTTCATTCATCTTAAATAATAAATATTTATTTCTTAATTATTTTTATTTTTTAGTTTATATATTTTTCTTATCAATTAAATTAATGTATATTATTCTTATAGATAAAATCTATGACCTATTAGCAACTAATTCATTTTCATTAATTTTTTTATTTATTAAAATAAAAACATTTCACATATAATATAAATATATATATTAAAAATTATTATTAATTCTGATTTTAGTCTTGTTATAATTTGAACAGTTTTAAAAGAAATCGATTTCAAACTAAATTAAACAAAAAAAAATTATCATTTTAATTCGAACCTACTTAACAGGAAAATAAAAAGAAAATGAAATTTAATAATTAAGATGACAGTTTAGCATTTATTTGTCAATGCTTCAGAATGGCAATTGGGATTTTCAAGGGATAGGCCTTCATCATTCTGTTCCAAATCGTTCAAATTCAAGGTATGTTATATATATATATATATATATATATATATATGTTAATCATAATCCTTATTATTCTTAATTAATTTCCCATCTAACAACTGTTGTTTTTAAACTATAAAATAATCTTTGATTAATTAATTCAGGCCACGAAGAAATACAATTTACGATCCAGTGTATGAAACATTAGGGTTACCAGTGGATCCTCATTTAAGAATGTTTGTTAGAAAACGTGGCTATGGTAAGTAATTTTTTTTCTTTTATATTATCGTTTTGTTGCCATGCTTAATATATATATATATAATAAATATAATAAAATTCATTTCTGTTAATAATTGATATTGATTTGAAATAATATGTATAATTTTTTTTTTTATGTAATAGGAAATAGAGAATGAATGAGATGATGGGTATTGTTCAAATGAAGCCTTGAGCTTAGAGGATTATATATCTGGAAAAGGTTATGTTTAGACTGTCAACCAATGCTAGCTTTAATTAATTAAAATCTGCAGTTAAGTTAAGCTCTTTTTTTTCATCTGAGATTATTTTGACTAAGTTAATTTGCTGTATTAATAATCCCTTATATTAAGGAATGATTTATAGATTAATTTGATGATATATCATAAATGTACCATATCTCCTATTAATTATTATAAATAGGATTCTTATATATGATGTAATATATTTATATATTTAAATGTTATATATGTAGCCATTAAGTTTTTGTGTCTTTGGAGGAAGTCTCTCTAATTAGACTACATAATCTCTTGCTCTTTTTCTCTCATCTATGTTTCAATATTTGCCTTATAAAGTACAAACCAATTGGGTGCAAAGGTCAACTTTTTTTATACAAGTACAACGGTAATTTCAATTAAATATTTTAATTAGAATAATAAACTAATCAGATTATGATACGTGATGATATTTTTTTAAAAAATATTTTTTAAAATTTGTCCAATTGAACCCTACCCTTTTTTTTTATATAAGTACAACGGTGATTCCAATTAGACATTCAAATTAAAATGATAAACTAATCAGATTATGACACATGACGATATTTTTTTTAAAAAATATTCTTTAAAATTTCTCTAATTGAACTTTTTTAATTTTCCAGTGACAAAATATAAAAGATATATTATTATTCAATTAGTTTATCATTTCAAATAGGATATTTAGTTGGAATTACCATTTATTGTATAATTTTTCCGCATTCACTGTTCTTCTATTTAACTTAGATTTGTCAAATTCTTATCTAGCTTCATGCCTTTGTCTTGTTGGTCTTTTTATCCCATACCCTTAAGAAAAATATTTCCTTCTGCTTTTAAAAGAGTAAATAAGTCTATTATAGCTAGTAGTTTTAAAAGAGTAAGGATGTCAAACTCAAAAGGAGAGAGATTGAGTATCAACATTTTAAAATTTTCTAATTTTGAGCAAAATGAATGGATAATTAATTTGTTGATTTCATTGTTTTGTACTAAACCAAGAGGTAACTAAAAACAAACAATTAATCAATTAATAAATAAAAAATTCAATAGGAAAAAGATCTAAGATGTATACTTCAATTAACTCTAATAGTTTGTCCAACTTGTGTACTTTTATTTTTGTTTACTTATCCTCATACTGCTACTCATGGTCACAACTATTAATTAAGTTCTTTGAATGAGTAAATATATCATTCAAGTATACCCATATCAACTAATAATATGGTAACTCTCTCAAATCTATCAATCACATGAACAAATAACCCATTTTCACTCTCTCAACTTTGTAAATTACCTTATATCATGTAAATGATGGAAATACATTCACACAACATTTAAGCTCAAGATGTATAGATTAATTCCAAACAAATTCATCACAAAAATTGATTATAAACAATGTTACTATTACTTTTTTTAGACATGCGTATTTTCTACTTAGGATAATTTTCCTTTATAAGCATTTTTGTAATTTTGGGATAAATTTTATATACTTTTTTTTTGTTATATTATTTTCTCAATTAGAGTAATACAATAAGTCATTTTTCCTCATTTTCTCTCTCTTCGCTCTAAAACTCTTTGAAACCTAACCCTAGAAATCATATCATCACATGGTATCAGAGTTGTGCCTATGAAATCTTAGCCAAATCAACAGTAAATCTTGTAAATCTTGCTAGAAAACTCTTCTTTGTTAAAGATTTAGTGTAGATCATTTTTTTCTGGGTCAAATTTCATATGAAAACCTAAATAGAAGCGTTAAGACTACGATTGAGAACATTTGTCGGAGTTTTCATTCTTCCTTAGTCATTTTGTACAAAATATCTTCTTTTTTCCATCATTTCCCTGCTTGAAATCTTAGAATTATCAGAAAATCCCAAATTTTTTTAGTTTTCAAAACTAGATATAAAATCCTAATTTTCCAGAATCCCTAATTTCTTACTTTTCTTTATTAAAAACCCTAATTCCAAACTTTTATTTCTAAAACTCTTGATAGAGAAGAAAGAGGTCAATTGAAAATTGTAACTTTAAACAATTTTTTTTAGTTGAAAGAAAATCTTACTTCGATTAAAATGGTAGAAGAAGGGGAGACATCACATGCAACTGAGGTTCAACATGTAGTGACTCTTGCTAATCAGAATACTCACAGCTGGGATATTGGAGATGCACTTCATCTTCAAAACTCAGACCACCTGAGAATGCTTTTAGTGAGTTCTTTTCTAGCTGAGACAAATATTTTTAACTGGATGAGAGCCATGGTGATAACTTTAGGGTCTAAAACTAAGATTGGTTTTGTGGATGACACTTGTAAAAGGCCAGAGGAGAACTCCAACGAGTTCTAGAGTTGGAAATGAGTTGATTTCAGGGTCTCCTTATGGATCCTTATTTCTATTTTGAAGGGTTTGGTGGAAACATTCACTTATGCCAACTCTGCCAAAGAGTTATAGGATGAGTTAAAGCTTATATATGGTAGTAGTCATGGGCCTTTTAGTTTATAAGTTGCAAAGAGAGATTAGTTTGATTTCTCAGGATGACCTTTTTGTTACGACCTACTATAATAAACTGAAAGGGCTTTGGGATAAGTTGAATTGTCTAATTCCTCTATCAACCTATGTGTGTAGAACTACTGCTAGGAATAATATAGACCATGGTAATATGACCAAATTATTGGAGTTCTTGATGGGTCCTAATGATCAATATGATCATGTTAGGAATCAAATTTTATTGATTGAACTTTTACCTCCTATTAACAAAGCTTATGCTATGCTCTTGAGGGTAGAACAATAGAGGAAAGTTATAGGTAGCTCTGTAGACTTTGGAAATGCTAGCGCTCTAGTCGCCAAAGGGCAATCTTATGGTAAAGACAACTATAATAGGTCTAGTAATAGTGGAAAGACCTATAGGAGGAATCAAATAGGAAGGGATACTATATAGAAGGGTGATAGCTTTTGTACTCATTGCCATATGAAAAGACATGAGAAAGGGAGCTACATATTATAAATAAATTACCTTTTTTTGTGCTCAAATGAAAAACACCCTATGAGATACTGTACCATAAGCCACTTGATTATAGTTTCCTTAAAGTTTTTAGTTGCCTATATTTTTCAACTAATGTCTTGCCTCACAAAGACAAATTTGCTCCTAAGGCTTCCAAATGGATTTTTATTGGTTATGCACCTGGTCAAAAGGCTTATGAACTATTTGATTTAAAAACCAAAAATATTATAGTTTCTAGAGATGTTATGTTTCATGAATCTGTATTTCCTTTTCAATCAGATCCAACCTTGCTTACAACTGAACCTGTTTTGCCTGTTGTTTCTCCTATGCAATTTGATCCTGTATTTGATAGTATGTACAAATCAGTTACAGATATAGTCATTCCCATTTATGATGTTCCATATTTTTCTACTGATCTAACTCTTATATAAACTTCTTTTACTAATTCTCCATCTAATACACCCTCATAACATTTCCCTTTTTTCTTCACCTACTATTACTCAACCTGCCCAGTTTAGACAAAGTACTAGACCTAAAACTAGGCTTAAGTGGCTAGATTACTTTATCTCACTTGTAAAATATGTTCACACCAACAATTTATCTCCCACTTCCAATTTTTCTTCTTCCAATACTACTTATCCCATTTAACCAATTCCTTCTTTTGTCATACCTTGCTTAGATAATACTCATATGTGATTTGTAGCTAATATCTCTATTATCTCGGAATCCAAAACCTATAATTAAGAAAAACATGATCCTAATTGGGTTGAGGCTTTGCAAAAAGAGTTAACAGCCTTAAAACAAAACAACACTTGGGATCTTACTCTTCTGCCACATGGAAAAATTACAATAGGGTGCAAATGAGTGTATAAAGTTAAGGTAAAATATGATGGAACAGTGGATAAGTATAAAGCTAGGTTAGTGGCTAAGGTTCATGCACAAATAGAAGGGTAATTACCATGATGAATTCTCACCAATAGCTAAGTTGCTTACTGTAATGTTTGAAATTTTTGAATATTGACTTTCAGAATTATACCGATATGGGTCTATGTATAGTATAGAGAGTGACTCAGATATTTGAAATAGAGTTAGATAAGTCTTAAAAAGTTGAAAATTAAATTCGGATATGGATTTAATTGATATTTATGCAAAAGAATCTTTAAACAATAAAACCTTACAGAAATATCATTTTGATCCTAAAATTGAGTTTGTATTTAAATTAAAATGTGAAATATAGATAATAGATCTTTAAATTAATTAAAAAAATTATTTTTACTAATTAACGAAATTAAAAGATGAATTAGAAATAAATTAAGAAAGTGGGTACACCAAAGTTACGATTAACGCCTCTTATATGATAAAAACTCTAATAATAAATATATAAATAAATAAAATTCATTTTTTCATTCTTCCTCCCATAAAAAACAACCCACCAAAGTCTCATTTTTCTTCTTACATCCATCAAACTTAAGTGAAAAATTAAGAAAAATTCATATATAACCCAAAATTTTTAGTATAATTCATTAGAATATGTGAAAAATTCTAAAATCATCACCATAAATTCAAGAAAAAAAATAAGAAAGTGAAAGGAAGAACTACTTTGAAAAGAGGTTTGTGCTTGTATATTAATAGTTTGCTATGATTTAATTTTCTTTTGATTTTTAATGCTTATGGAAGCTAGTTGAACTATATTAATTGAATTAATTGAGAAATGTCTTATCCGAATTTTTAGACTTAACTAGAAAAGGTCAATAATCATGCAATTTTATTTGGGCGTTTATCTATGTGTTGGTAGTTGGTGTATAAAATTTCATAATTTTTAAAGATGATTTAATATAAAAGAAAAATAGAAGAACACAAGATGTCATGATTGTGCCATTAGAGCCAAAATTTTAAGGTTTGTGAAACTTAATTGGAAACTATAGTTAAATAACCCAGAAAAAATCTTAAATTTTACATATATGATCACATATATGTTTAAGACATATGGTTAAAATCGTAAAGATTTTCATAAAGGTTTAGTTGTAAAAATAAAATCAAAAAATGAAACTACTGGAATAGTGATTGTAAAACCAGAATCTATAAGGTTAAGTAAACACAATTTAAAAATAAGATGGATAAGAGTATAAAATTCTAAAATTTTAGTTAAAAGTTCCTATATATGTTTTTATTATATGGGTAAAGTTTTATGAATTTTTATAAAGGTTTGGAATCTAAATAAAATTAGAAAATTGATAAAGTCAGTAAAGTTATTGTAAAAACAGAATATGTAGGTTTGGAAAACATAATTTTTAAACATAGTAAAGAAACTTAGAAAAATATAAAACTTTAAATATAAGTTTATGTACGTGCCTCAAACTCATATGTAAATCTGTATAATTTTTTATGGAGATTTAGTATTGAGAAAGTTTAAGATTTTAGAATTAGAATGATTGTTTAAAATATATTTGGTGAATAAATTTTAATAAAAAATTATGTAATTCAAAAATTGATTGAAATGAAAAAAAAATAATTTAAATGCTCAATATACTGATGTGAAACCTAGTTATCAAAATGAATGGCTAGCCAGAGAGGTGGACATTTATAGTATTAGTGAGCACTTTGTATCATCAGTAGGCCATTGACAATACTCTTTATAGTGTGCATTTACTTGCCATAAGTAATCCGTTATTCGAACATGAAATTTTAAAATCAGTATATGAGGGCAAAGAAATTAAATGATACTTGGTGAAAATGAATAAAGTGTAATGTAAATGTATACAAAAATTATGTGAAAAATGTGAATGTAATATGGAATTTTATCTTTGTTAAAAAAATTTAATCATTAGCCATAAAGTGAATATACTTTTATTTTAATTAATAATATTTTTGCAACTAACCACAAAGTGATTATTTCCTTTTAAATTTAATTCAAAGTTTGGAGATTATTATGAATTAGATAAGTATTTGAGTTCAATGGATTATATTACTTATTAATTTATTTTATGTTCAAAGTGTTGATTTTATTTTTATCTACTTTTGTAAATATTCTCATTATTATACAAATTATGAATATACAAGTACCACTAAGGAATCGCTTAGCGTGTTAGAGATCAATTGAATAGACTAGATCCAGTAGAGTGAGATTTTAAAGCTCTAGATCAATTGTATCAAAAAAATGTGTTATATGATAAACTTTGTATACTGTGTTTTATTCAGTTCATATATTAATATTTAAAGTTTTAAATGACAGTTATATAATTATGGGTTATTAGAGATTTTATATAGTAGTTGTGAGTTGTATTTTTTAAGTTTTCTTTGAGATATAACTTTATAGTATATTATGAAAAATATGGTGCATGTTAAATATACAAATTTATTGTTAATAAATAAGGAGTTTGAATTAAATTATGGATGATGATTAGCAAATTAATGAGATTGAAGTTGAGGATGAATGTATAAAATATTGGAAGTGCTTTCTTCTGTAGGTTATGTTTTCAATGATGAAGATGTTGGCAGTGTCAAATTTTAAAGGAGACTTTGTCGAAATGTTTATTAACCTTAGCTTTAATATTTAGTAAGAAATTAAATGAAAAGGTGTAGAAGCTTTGTGTGGCATCTCTAGATTGTTCATAATAAATGAAAAGATGTAGATAGTTTGTGTGATATCTCCAAATAGTTCTTAAAAAAATTAACAGGGGGGTGTTACACTTATTGTGAGACTCTTCCTACCTACTACCACCATTAGAAACTGGCTCATACACCATTTAGACATAAGTAATGCCTTTTACATGGGTATTTAGATGGAGAAATATACATGTTTCTACATGTTGGTCATAAGGTTTCTGATAACAATATGACTTATAAGTTGAAGAGATCCTTATATGGTTTAAAGCAAGCATATAGGCAATGTAACATGAACTCACTACCAAATTAAGTAGTTTAGGATTGAAGCAGTCCTTAAATGATCATTGTCTTTATACTAAGTCCACTAGTTCTGTCTTCCTTTAATTCTTTATGTGGATGATATTTTAATAATTAGTACATGTGAGATTGCTATTTTTTTTTTGTTAAGAAAACCCTAGATGATGCTTTCACTATCAAAGACCTTGGCTATCCCAAGTATTTTCTTGGCTTTGAGATACACAAGACTTTTGAGGGTATGTATCTTAATCAAAGAAAGTATACATTGAATATTATCTCTAATGTGGGACTAACTGCTTGTAAACTTGTTAAGACTCCTCTCCCTTTTAGTTTGAAACTGCATGATGATACTTTTGGTTTACTACCTGACCCGGAAAGATTTAGAAGGCTGGTAGGTAGGTTGTTATATCTTATTTTGACCAGACCTGATATTTCATATTCCACACAATAATTAAGTCAATTTATGGTTTCCCCAAGGCAAATTCACTGGGATATAGCCTTGCATGTGGCCAAGTATCTCAAAAGTACCCATTCCGCTTTCTTCCATCGAGTAAGAAGATCTAGATCGAGAATCAGCCCAAATCAAGGATCAAATCTTGAAGAGCTTAAGGAAAAGTACATCTTTTTGGAGTGGGTTGTAGGCATTTTCTTTGTGGATTTATTGATGAGGGTACTGGCTCCGGGTCTATAATTTCTTCTAGTTCACAATATAGGCCCTCATTTGAGACAAGCATGCTCAACTAATTCTTTCTATTTATCCAACTGAAGGGAATGCTTTTTAACCGGCTTACTCGCTTCAACAACAACTGCAACTGCCACTTTTGTTATTGGTTTTTGTTTTTACTTGGGTACTTGCTTGATTTCCTGAAAAATTAAAAAGCAGTAAGTTGTGGCTAGATTTTCTGCTGAAGCAGAATATAAGAGTATGGTTGCTATTGTTTATAAGCTTCAATTTGTTACTTATTTACTCAAAGATTTTCAATTGCCTATGAATCTTCCAATAGACCTTCACTATGATAATCAAGTTGCTTTGTATATTGTTGTGAACCTAGTCTTTCATGAGAGGACTAAACACATCGATATTAACTGTCATATTATGAGGAAAAAATTGCAGGAAGGTTTCATTACCATTGCCCATATTCCTTATAAATACCATATTGCATACTTGTTTACTAAGTCTTTAGGGGTTAAAACTCATGATTTTTTGTTATTCAAGATGGGATTGATTCCTCAATCTCCATCTTGAGGAAGGAATATTAAGTTATACAGCTTGTATTTTGGTATTTTACTGTTGATGTATTTTTATGTTACTTTTACTTTTTTAGACATCTATTTTCTACTTAGGTATTTTTCCTTTGTAAGCATTTTTATAATTATGTGACAAACTTTATATACTTTTTGTATTCTTTTCTCAATCAGAGTAATACAATCATTCTTTTTTTCTTATTTTCTCTCTCAAACTCTCTCAAACCTAACCCTAGAAGTTATATCTTCATAGACAATACTAAAAGTGCTCAACTTAAAATACATCTAAATCCTAGTTAGAATTTAAAATAAAAAATAAATATTTATTAGTGATTAAAATAGAATAATAAAATATTATAAAATCTAAAATCTTATAATTTGTCAAATCTAAATTAGAATTATAAATAGTAACAATAATAACATAATTTAAAATATTGTAATGATGAGCTGTAAATAAAAGTTATTTTGCAATTCTTTTTTATATTAATTATATGTGGGGATATTTAAAACTTAAATTCAAAATTTAAGGGGTAAAAACTCATGCTTCTAGTTATAAGTCTATACCTTAGTAGTTTTAGTTTAACAATTCCTTTAATTATTTGTTATAAATTTGATTTAAATATTAACAAATGTAAAATTGAAAATAAAAACTTTTACCAATAAATTAAAAAAGAAAAAAGAATGGAAAAAAAGATAAGAAAATTGAATAAATAAATTATTGAAAGGAAAATAAATATAAAAAATTCAGATTTTTTTAAAAAATAAAATCGAAACATTATTAAATAATAAAACAGTTTCCAAAATTCTAATGAAAAAGAAGTTTTGTAAATCCTTTTTATATAAATTAGCAATTAGTATTCCAGCTTGAAATATTTTAAATTAGTATTCCAGCTTGAAATATTTTAACACAATTTTTATATTTTTTTAATGTTGAAAAATGTTTCTTTTAAAGATTTTAATACATAACATTAATTAGAATAAAAATTACGAAAAATTATTATAATAATTGAATTGGATTGGGCTTTTGACGTAATCAACAAAAAAAAAACCACTGTTTTTACCATTATACCATCTCCTATAATCGATTTAACAAATACCAAATATTTTAATAAAATAACAAAATAAAAAAAGATGAACAGAAGCTCCTTAATCATGCAGAGAAAAACACAAAAAAAAAACCTCCAATAGTAGCTCCAACAAATCAACAAAACTCAAATCTTCTATTCAACCAAGCGAAATCACTCCAACAAAAATCAAAATTCAAATAAATTACAACATACTATATCTCCATTCAATCAAAATAAAAAAAGTATATTATAAATATTAGGTATATATAATACGCCCTAACTCCAATTACTCATGTAATAATTAAACACACCTTATTAATATGTGATATTTATAATATTTTGACATCATGTTTAATTTTGATAATATGATATTGTCTTGATTAAATTTAAAGACTTATCATTATGATGAAAAATCTTGATAATGAGAGTTATGTCTTTTATAATTTAATCTAAATTTATTTTTATCATAAATTTATTAAATAGGACTTTAATGATCTAATTAGATCAATATATATGTGATGATCTCTATAAGATAGAGATTGGTTATTCTCATTAATAGATGATGCATATGGAGATACAACCATTAAACCGATTCAATAGAGAATTTCTAATGGTTAAAATTATCAATAAACTGTCAGTAAGATAATTTTTTGAATAATACAATGTAATCATTTATTTTGGCCAGACATTATCATAGTAATTTATAAATTATTTATTATACTTTAATACTGGACACCTACTGTCTTAGAGTAATAATTAAAAACATATTGAGTATAATTAAATACTTATAGAATTAATAATTGATCAAGATGAAATATGTTATTTTTTTGGTAATGAGTTTATGCTCTATGTTGTCATTAATTATAAATAGCTGAATTAAGACCTTGGCCAAGGCAGATGAATAAAGAAGAAATGAGTTTAATTAAGACCTTGGCCAAGGCAGATAAATAAAAAAAAATGAGTTTAATTAAGACCTTGGCCAAGGCAGATGAATAAAGAATAAATGAGTTTCTTAAGTAATTCACTTGACATTTATAATTGACATAAAACATAGTCGGTAATCTATTAGGATTTGACAGGGTAACCATGTCTTAAAATTAATCCGGAGCTATAACGACAGAAGAAAATATTACATTATTCTTCTACGAGTTCTTGATAGTAATTATTTTCTTCATATTATTTGGTCATTAAGAAGTGTTGCTATACGTCAACCTTAATTAGTAAATTGATTTGATCAATTTATTACCAATTTAGCATTGAACTTATGTGGTTACACACTAACGAGTATTCTGAGTTTTGTTAATGGGTTAATTATTTTTATTTAATAATTAAATTAAAAAAATTAATTATTTAAATAGATAATATTTTTAGTCCAAATGAAATATTATTATATTCTCTGCTAGTACCAAGAATATAATTGATATTACTAGTAACAAATTAAATATATATATTTTATTTTGAATAGAAAAATTAATTGATAATATTTTATAGATAAACTTATTATATATATTAAATTATTATTTATATATTTGATATATAAATAACTAAAATTAAATATATACATAATTATAATAATATTTAGCTAATATTATTATATATATTAAATTATTATTTATATTTGTGATATATAAATAAATAAAATTATAAAAACATATAATAAATAAATATAATGCTTGGTACATTAATATGAGATATGCCACTTAAAATTGTAAAATATTACAATTTCATGGCTATAAATAGGTTCATGGCAAAACATTTTTTACGACATAAGAGAGAAAATTTTTTCAAGTTAAGAGAGAAATATTCTTACAAGTTTAAGAGAGAAATAGAGAGAAAAATTATAAGATTAAGAAGAGTCTTAATCTTATAAAAATATTTTGTAAAATAAAAAAATAATTATAAGATTAAGAAAGTCTTACTATTATAGAAATATTTATCCAATTTTAAAAGGCTCGTATTTTAATGAAAATTTTGACTTAAAGTTTTAATTTTCTCACGAGTTTTACTTGTCAAAAGTTGACTGTAAAGTCCAGTCTCGATGTGAATACATATAGAAACTTTGTACAATCAAAATTTTAAATATCAAGAACTTACTTCAAGTTAAATTTAAATTTATTTTTAATATAAATATATATATATATATATAAATTTTAAATGCAAAGAGATCTATCTTTAATTATTCTAGATTTCTGATACGTGTTATGAATATCGAATAATCAAACAATAAATATTTTGTGAAATATATACAATGGTTTTTCCAATTTCTTAAAATTTTATAATCGTTTCCTATTTTTTGTTTGAAATACAAAGAATAACAAAATGAAATTGCATAATTTTGCGATCTACTTACATTAAACAAATTAATTTACTCCAATTTTTTACATCTACTTCTTCTTAGATTTCTCAAAGTTAAATTAATTTCATTACATATCTAATTTATTTAACAAATATATTCTATTTTTTTTATTTGTCATTACAAAGGTGAATAATACCAGTTTTGATTCAGTAAAATGGGAACTAAAATGATGAAGGCAATTTTTTTAATTTTCAAATTAAAGGCATATTAATCCTACCCACATGTAACTTCTTAGATTTAATTAGAAAGTTAATAAATGAGCTTAACATAAACCCATAATGCAACATATTGAATGTGAAATATCAACTACAAATTTTATCGTTTATGTTGATAAAATAATCTTAAAGAGAAAAAACTAAAATATATAAGAAAAGAATCTTAGAAAATAATATAAGAAGAAACTATCATAAAATCTTAGAAAGTTAAAGGCATAAAATAATATAAGAAAAGAATCTTAGAGATATATTAGTATTTTTATCTTTTATTATTATTATTCTTACTGTCAATCCAGCTTAAAAAATATAATTACTTATAATAAGTTTAAAAAGAGTTTATAAAAAATTTATATTCAATTTATAATAAGTTTAAATTGAATTTATAAAAAGTTTTTATTGAGCATATTATGCAAACATATTTCATTAAAAAAATCTAGACTTCTATTTACTTATAATAAATTTACATTAAGTTTATGATAAATTTAAACTGAGTTTATTATATTAATATATTCCATCAAAAGAATTTGAACTACTACTTCTAAAATAAGAATAATTGCATCTAAAAAATGACAAACTATATAAATATAAACTAATAATAACACAACACAAAAAATAAAAATAAATAATGATGTGTGATGCAAATATATAAACTTTACATTGAATAATTATAAAGTTTATATTAAGTTTATAAATAGTTTATTAAATAAAAATTTTTATCTAGATGGTTTATATCAATATTATAAAGGATATAAATAATTAATATATCATAATTTGTTAAAATAATAATATAGTTATCACAAAAAATAAAAACACACATTGAAATACTATACTTAAATATATAGAGTTTACAACTTTTATATATAAATTTATACTTAGTATATAAGAAGTTTGTTAAACAAAAATTCTTATCTAAATATTTTATATTAATATTATAAATGATATAAATAATTCATATATCATAATTTAAATAATATTAAATATCAAAAAATTATAATGAGTATATCGTATATAAATTACAAAATAAATTAATATATATCAAGTTTATCACATATAAATTATGGAATATACTATAAAATATATTAATAATAAATCATTAATGTACTATAAATAATACTTCAAAAAAAGATAAACTTGGAGAAAAATTATTTTATATAAAACAAAAAAAAATCAACTCAAATTGGGAGAATTACTAACTCACATTAATATTTAATAAAAAAAATCCAATTAAATGAAGTTCATTAGATATAATATTTCAATTATTTAACTATAAAAATTATGCATGGAAATTATAAAAAAAAATTGCAATAATTTAATGCTTAAAGAAGTATTGCAGGTAGTATAAATTGGGTGAAAAATTTGTTGGGCATGGAGATATGGGGATGAATGATAATGATAGTGGTGATCGGTGAATGTGCATAAAAATGGGTACACGTGCGTGACATGTGGGAAGTTCTCCGGATGATATGAAAATCTAGTAAAAAAATAATTAAAAAAAAGTAGTGTTTATATAAATGACAAAAAAATTCATATAAAAAAAAGTTTGAAAAAATTGATGAAGTGTCTAATTTTCCCAATTGGATTTTATTTTAAAAAAAAAAAAGAGTATGGCCCACAACAGCCTTCCAATAGATTTCTCCCGAGAAAGCCCTAAGTCGTTATCTACTAACGCCACCTTCCAATAATCTCATTTTATCTTTTCCTCAGTCTCGTCTTTCTATTCCAATTTTCAAATCAATCTTTCCACAATCGATCTGCCTCTCTCACCCAATTCATCAATGGCAGCGACGGCAGTGGCGATGGCGGCGGCAGTTCTTCCTCCGGTTGATATCTGCACAATCTTAACCGAATCAAAACGCATCATCAACGCCCACTCTCGCCATTTTCTTGCGCTCTCTGTATTATTTCTCCTTCCTCTTTCTTTCTCTCTCACTGTCTACCCAACCCTTCAGACCCTCCTCACTCAATCTTCTACTAAAAACTTTAAAATCCGGCTCTCTAGCTATGTTATCTTCCTCAATCAAGACCCATCTAATTTTCTCACTGTCAAAACCCTTGTTCTTTCACTCTCTTTCTTCCTCTTTGTCTTTCTTTTTTCTCTCCTTGCTGTTGGTTCTATCACCTATAGCTTTCTCCATGGCTTCTATGGTAGGCCTGTTAAGCTTGTATCCTCTATCAAATCGGCTTTTGTTTCTTTCCTTGCCCTCTTTATCACAGCAATTTCTGTGCAACTTATTGTGTGCGCGATATTTTTTGTTTCTGGGTTTTTCTTATTTTTGGTCATTAAGGGGATTGAGCTTGCGGGGTTTCAAGTTCAGTTCTCTTCCCCTTATTTTATTTGGTTTTCTGTTGTTGTTTCGATTGTTTTGTTATTGATTTCAGTGTATTTACAACTTAATTGGGTTCTAGCAGGTGTTATTGTGGTTGTTGAATCGAGTTGGGGGCTTCAGCCATTGAAGCGGAGTTGTTTTCTAATGAGGGGACTGAGACGAGTGGCTTTTGCTTTATTGTTGTTTTTCGGGTTTTTGGTGGGCTTTTTGTTATTCATTAGTTCTGTTTCAGGAGTTACACTGGGTATTGGCACTAGCTATGGATGGAAAAGTTGTGCACTTTTTGTTCAAACTGTGGTAACTTCAACTCTCCTTATGCTGTTGCTCCTTTACAATATAGCCGCCCATACTTTTCTGTATATTTATTCTAAGGCTATTCATGGAGAGCTTGCTTGGGAAATTGCTGAAGAGTTTGCTAGAGAGTACGTCAGTTTGCCCTTTGATGATGGAAAAATCCCTCACCTTGTCTCTGTTGTTTATACTTGACAAAATACGAGGTTAGTGGCCTCGAATATGGCTTGTTCATATTTTCTGGATTCTTATCTATCAAAGCTTTTGTATAAAATGAGTTCCAGTCCAGATGATCCAGAGAATGTGAAACTTACTTGTGAATACCAATAGATTAAATAAAATTTTCAATTTTTTTTTTACGATGACTGTGTTTTGTCTCCCTCTCTTTTTGGCATATGCATCCTTGTTTTGAAATAGCACGTAAGGATTTAAAGAAGAGTTAGCAATATACCAATGTTTCTATCGACTGTCAGTATTCACTAGATTTTTGCTTGCAATGCAAAACATATAGATTGATTCAACTTCCATAGGAAGAGCATATGATTCTTCAAATTTGTTAAATGAGATGAATTAAGCACATTAACCTGCAGTGTATTGTATTGGAGTGGTAGGTGAATTGCAACGCTCTATATATTTGCTGAATTTATCAATGGACATAGGCTTTTGAAATTCAGCAGTCATGTACCAGCTCAGGAATTATCATGGAACAGTAATTAGCACTATATCCTTATGATAGACTGCCCATTGATGGACATGCTTGTGGAATTCTTAAGGAAATTGATGCTAACTAAATTACCAAGTACCTTTCGCCTTGACTTGATGGTCGTTTGCATTGTATTTCCCATGTTTTAACTTTTCTATAGAACAAGACCCCAATTCCCCAAGAAGGTCAATCTGAACCAAGTGACATTGCTTTTGGAAAAGATACAAAGTTCCCAATTATTGAAATTCATCATAATAGATATTCAGACTCAAGGCTCAATATGCACTAGGTCTAGCACCTCTGCCATGTTTCCAACTGAATTTTGAGGACATTTTTCTTTGTCTGGATACTATCATTCTACTATTTTTTTGCTGTTCGAGTTGATATGAAACCTTTTTTTTCTCTTTTTTGGTAGAATATTATGGAATATGTATTCCAGTAATGCTAGCAATTTGAGTTCCATAATAGATCTTTACATGGAACACATGATTGCCAAATTGCAAAAGAAGGGAGTATTACCAAGAAATCAGTTCATCACTTCACCTCATGAACCTGTGATTTGAATTTTCTAGCAAATTTTTTCTTTTCTGCTTCCACCTCTCAAAGATGCATAGTTGCATCTTTACTAACTTATATGCCTGTTTATCGGTTAGCTTGGCTTGATATGGGCATTTACCTACCTAAAACCACAAAAATATTTTGGTAAAGTAGATGAGTAAGGATTTATATTACAGCGCATATATATTATTGATAATGTAGGATTATAACTGATGCACTTTATATAAAGTCTAAGCAAATCGAGGCAAGTTTTGAAACATGTTTGTTTTGGGTATATTGCAAATATTTAAATATTTTGAACTCTTGATATCGTGTATTATGAGGCAGACATTTGTTCATTAATAGCTGAATAGCATTAAGGAACTTGTTTGTTGTCAAACCTTAGAGAATGAAAGCCTGGCTCCTAGTCCTAGAGAACATTTTTTAACTAAAATTGTGATGGATGAATGGTTTAAGAAGAAAACTCAACCATCTCTTTGCAATGAAATCATTTGTAAAAGTTGAATTAGTTTAGATTTAGTTAATTTCTATTAGATTTTTAATATGTCAATCAATTTAGTTTTCTGTAATTGGAATGGACTGCAGAACAACTTTGATTGGTACAACAAAAAATGAAATAAATTTGTCAATTGTAATTGAAATAGAATAAAATTTTGGAAAAATTTCTCATTATAAATTGAAAATTCAACCATGGAGAAATTCAATAATAAGAAAAATTCAATAAACATCAGTGAAAGTAATCATTTGCTTGATTAAAATGTTCAAATCTAACCTTCCTGACAGATTTATAAGCAACCTAACTGGAAGGACTTGAAACAACCAATTTAACACTTTGTCAAATCTCAAGAGGGGCCAAATTCTGAATTGAAATTAGCTCATGCAAGTTTGGCATGTGGTTACATTGAGAGCAGCAGCAACTGCCCAGCTGAGCTTGACATTTCCATGCTCCATGGCTAGGTTTGCTGGAACTACCATCTCCATTAAAAATACCCTAACTTATGGTAATGACAGGATACACACTTCTTGTGTTTCATCAGGACACAAATGCATCATAATAATTTACCACTTTGCTTCACTGTAATTCTGTGTCAAATGACCATCTTAATCTTATGGTCTAAAACTTAAGTTCTGAGCAATGGTTGGCATGGCATCCCTCATGTATGCATATGAACGTCATGAGGTTCAATTCAATGAAATTGTTTGTCGACTACAGTGCTTGACACAGCAGAATCTTTTTTCTTTTCTGTTACTTTGCGAATAAACAGCTATTATTATCAGATCTTGTGTCAAACCTTTATGTTCACTCCAACAAATGTTGATAATTGTCCATTTCCAAATGCATAAAAATTAAAATGAATAAACTTACTACATTTTTGGATTTGCGTATTTCTAATTTTATTAACTTATCTAAGTTCATGTGATTATAAACAAGAATTTTTAGATCTCAGATTTGTTTATTTAGTATTCAAAAATAAATTTAAAAAACTGAAATTAACAAGCCTATTTTTCTTAGGCTTTTACCTAGTAACAATAGACTATCAACTGGTAATACCTCATACCTTGAGCACTTGGTACATTCACCGCTGCTTAGTTTAAGCTTAGTTCATTCAAGCAAGCATCTTTCCAACGACCTTATAATTGATGCCCATTCACCATTTTATGGCTGTCTAAAGTTTTTTACCTTCAGATAACATGTTTAACGAGCACTAAGAAGTTCAGATTCAGTCATGCTGATCAAAATGTTAAAAAGAACAGAGATGCAAAATGTGTGAATCTATTATCATTTATACAGGCCTTTGGTTTTACTTCCTCAGCTATCTCTTCCCACAGAAAATGCAGACTACGTTATAAAGGGAAGGGATTAACAGCATACATTTTATTTATAAATGTTAAAAAGTTGGCCCTGGTAAACATTTCTGTGCTGGAAATTGGAGCAGCTCCCGAATTCCTTCACAAACCTGCACGCAAAGATATTGCTTTTTTTACTCTGCATTCACGAAAGTAATAAAATAAGTGTTTCTAATGTGGGCAGGAGTGAGAAGCCAAGGCTTTTCTTTAAACTGCTTTTGTGTTGAAAAATTCACCAAAAATTAATGGTGAGAGATGGTGCTGTTTTCAACATAATATTTATGTAAATAAAGTAACTGAGCAGCCTTTTCTGTTAAAAGAACATGACAGATGGACTGAACTGGAAGTAGATTTAGGAGCATGGTGAACATATAAATGATATGAAAGAAGATAGTTGGTCATATATCAACTGCAAATAAGTGGGAAGCAAAAAGGTAAAACAAGACAAAACCATCATCATAAAATATACCAGCTTGATCTGAGATTTAATTGATGCAATTTGGTGAGTATACTCTTCTATTTGCCTGTAAATGCAATTCAGAGATTTATTAGAGTCCAGATAAAGAAAAACTTGAATGCATCTAAGAACTGAATTATGTCAAGGCTCGAGACAGATGATGCACCACACAGAGAAGAAACACAAGGGAATATGCAAGTTTAGTCCATAAGATTATACTGTAGCATCTCATACCCACGGTATCAAGTTAAGTGGTACTGAAGAAGTGTTCGAAGTTTTCAATGATCAAACATTGGCTGGAAATGATAACAAGCCTTAATCATCAAAGGAGAATAATTAACCACTTATAAAGGACCAGAGCAGAATTTGCATTTTGTTAGATGAAGGTAATGGTCCAGATGCCAATTGTGGTGATTTCTGCCATAATGTAACTGCACCTGGAGGTAAAAAACTATTGCTGAAACTAAAAGAAAAAAAAAGGCAAGAAACCTAATTCAGCATTAAATTGGTAATGCTAAGTGGAATGGATGTAGTTGGGGTACCAGCATCACCAAGAACCTCTATTCTAGGTCATTTACAATCAGATTAGGAGACCTGATCAATAATGACATTGGGAGATGAGGACCAATCCTTTATTTTACTATCTTGTCGCAAAAATAGTGCATCAAAGATTGTCATTTAACTTGGTGAGCAAACTGTGAAGAAATAGCAAAACTGAATTCAGCGGTCATCTACAAATCCCAGTAGAGTGGAAGGAGACTGTGACTGATGACCCTTCTCCCGTCGACAGAGTCCCAACACCGACAACCAGAGGGCTTTTACCCACACACAGAAATCGCAAAGGGGACGACCATGGGTTCGCTTTCACCGATTATAACCAAAGACCATACCTCGGCCGGCTCCCACCCAAAATGGACCTTCCTCTCTTTGAGGGAAAAAATCCCCAGTCATGGCTGTGGAAGTGTAACAAGTATTTCATGGTTTATGAGATACCCAATGATAGAAGAATGGAGTTGGGTCCACTTTATCTCTCGGTGAGCACCCAGAAAAATGGTTTTGGGGCTGGAACAAAACACATCCAAACGCTAATTGGGAGCAGTTTTCTGAGGCTTTTATACTCAGATTCCACGATTCTCCGATGGACGACGTAGTGATGGAATTCAATTAGTTGAAACAAAAGGGAAGCATCCTTGAATATCAGGAAGAGTTTGAAGATAAGAAGGCCCAAATGGAGGAGCAAAACCCCTTTCTAACAGAGGCCTATTTCATATCCAGCTTTATTGAGGGATTGAAGCCGGAAATCAGGGGAGCTGTAAGATTGCTCTGGCCAAAGACGATCTATGAAGCTTTTGAGCAGGCTAGAATTTAAGAGTGGACTCTCGATGCAACCCAGAAAAGTCATCGTCCTCTACCTCACCAAAGACCCTATAACCCGTATTCTAGCCCAACAAACAAAACAAGCCCATTCCCATCTACTAACCCAATACATAACCCGAGACCACTAAACTCTTCTGCTCCAAAATTATAACCTAACATAGCCAAAAACGCCACCGTCCCACATCAAACCCAGAAAAGAAATTCAAACTCCTGCTTCCAATGTGGGGAGCGTTAGTACCCTGGACACTGTTGTCAAAACCGAGCCTCCATGGCCTTGCTGGGGCACGAAGAAGGTGAATTAGATGAGGAGGAATGGCATGATGTAGGGGAGGAAATAGAAGGAGGCAAAGAAACCGAGGGTTATCCTTACATGCCATAGAAGGCTGCGTCGGAGACAACACAATCAAGCTGAAGGGCCAAATCAAAAATAGGATGTTAATCATTCTAATAGACAGTGGTAGCACCCATAGCTTTATTGATAGTAAAGTGGTAGAAGAGCTAAAACTCCCTACTACTCATGTGAGCCACGCAACGGCTACAGTCGTCGATGGAAAAAAAATTGTGGTGCGGGCAAAATGTATGGGATGTTCTTGGTTAATGCAGGGCCATCGATTCCAATTCGACCTCCGTGTTTTGGACATCGGCGATTAAGATATAGTGCTAGGAGTGGACTGGATGAAATCCTACACTCCAATAACATTTGACTTCGAAGGATACAAGCTGATATTTAAGAAGGAGGGCAAGGTGATTGAATTGAAAGGCATGACTGATTCTGGTTCAACCAAAATGAAGAGTGAGAGGACCTTATATAAAATGATTCAAGGTGGTTGGCAAGGAGTTTCGACTAGCTTGTTTGCAATCAAACTTACACCTTAAACACCACTGAGCCTACCCAAATATCCACACCCTTCAAGAACTCGCTTCAATCCTTGCTAGGAAAATATGACCATATTTTCCAAAACCCTACAAAGCCTTGTACAACTCATATAGGACAACTCATTGACAACTAATTAATAACTTGATGACAACTCATGGACAACTCATTTCTTAATAACTAAGTATTCTAGAATTTGTTTAAAAGATAAACTTGACAACTAGTAGTAAAATCCAAATTGACTTCTTCCTTTAGGCAGCAAAATTTAACTTTGATTTTAATTGTCCCTTGACTAAGTTATGAAGTTTGATGTCCCTCATCAACCCAAATACTCTTCCTCCCTATCGAGATTATAATCACAGTATCCCTCTCATACCAAACTCAGACCCAATCAACATTATACCCTATAGATACCCGCACTTTCAAAAGGCTGAAACAGAAAAGTTGATTGCTAAAATGCTAGACTCCTCCCTTATCCAACCCAACCACAGCTCATTTGCGTCCCCTGCCATATTAGTCAAAAAGAAAAATGGGAGTTGACAATTTTGTGTCGATTATAGGCAACTGAATGACATTATAGTGAAAGACAAAATTCCCATACCTATAGTTGAAGATTTGTTAGATGAACTCAATGAGGCGACAATGTTTTCTAAAATTGATCTCAAATCGGGATATCATCAAATTAGAATGGTTCCATAAGATATCCACAAGATGGCCTTCTGAACTCATTCGGGTCATTACGAGTTCACAGTGATGCCATTCGGCCTCACTAATGCTCCGGCAACCTTTTAAGCACTAATGAACTAGATATTTCAACCATATATGTGGAGGTTTGTACTCTGTCTTTTTTATGACATTCTAATTTACAGTGCCACTGATGAGCTTCATTTGTGTCATTTGGAAACAATTTTTGAAGTTCTACAGGAACAATAACTCTTTGCCAATAAGAAGTGCTCCTTTGGTTGTGGTTCAGTTGAGTACCTTGGGCATATAATCTCAGCTGATGGAGTTGCCACTGATGAAGGCAAAATTACAGCAATGCTTGATTGGCCAATACCCAGAACATTGAAGGAATTCAGAGGATTCCTTGGGCTGACCAGTTACTACCGCAGATTCATAAGGCATTATGGATTGCTTAGTAAACCTTTGACGGAGCTATTGAAGAAAGATGGGTTCAAGTGGAATACAGATGCTGAACTTGCCTTTAATTGATTGAAACAAGCAATGATCATAGCCCCAGTTCTAGCTCTGCCGAATTTTTCCCAGCCTTTTATCTTAGAGTGCGATGCAAGCGGAAAGGGAATTGGAGCAGTCCTAATGCTGGGTGGCCGGCCTATAGCATATCTATTGAAGAGTCTTAGCCCAAGGAATCAAACACTTTCATCATATGAGAGAGCTTTTAGCAATCATACATGTTGTGACCAAATGGCGCCCTTACTTAAAGCATGGTCCATTCATCATCAAAACGGATCAAGAGAGTATTAAGCACCTGCTAGGACAAAGATTGCAATCCTTTATCCAACAAAGAGGAATTACAAAATTGTTGAGGCTTGATTACAAGATACTTTACAAAAAAGGGAAATTAAATGTAGCAGCAGATTCCCTTTCCAGAAGGAATAATCCCACTGAAGAAGGAGAATTCTTGGCAGTAACTCTAGTCCCTTCATAGCTGGCTGATGTGGAAGAATCTTACAAGGGGGATGCCCAAGCTCAAGGGTTGATACAACAAGTAGTGACACAACCTGCAGCCACGCCTAACTACTCCTTTAAGAATGGAATCCTAAGGTTTAAGGGCAGGTTATACATTGGCAGCAAGTCAGGGTTGAGAGAAAAGTTACTAAGCCAGCTGCATGATTCACCCATTGGCAGCCATTTTGGAATGCAAGTCACTTACCACATACTTCACCAATATTTCTATTGGCCCGCTATGCACAAATCTGTAATTGAATGGATTAAAGCTTATGATACTTGTAGCAAGTGCAAATCAGAGAATTGCAGTTACCTAGGGCTTCTTCAACCCTTACCAATTCCCACCTCAGCCTGGTCTATCATTAGTATGGACTTCATAGAAAAACTTCCTAAGTCTAAGGGCCAAGACACCATTTTGGTGGTCATTGATAGCCTCACAAAATATGCCCACTTCATTCCATTGTCCCATCCGTACAATGCAGCAATGGTAGCAAAGAAGTTCCTCGACAATGTCTCCAAACTACATGGCCTTCCCTAAACTATTATATCAGACAGAGACAAAATTTTTACTAGTACATTTTGGAGGGAACTCTTTCGGTTGCTGGGAGTGAACCTCAACTTCTCCTCTGCATATCATCCCCAAAGCGACGGACAAACAGAGAGATTGAATAAAACATTGGAAGGCTACTTGCGTTGCATGACACACCAACACCCGACTAAGTGGATGGAGTGGATTAGCCAAGCAGAGTGGTGGTATAATACCTCTTATCATACAGCCATCAACATGAAACCATTTCAGACATTGTATGGTCAGCCTCCTTCCTCACCTCCATTCAACATTATGCCTAGCAAGGTGACAGTGGTGGAAGAATTCTTGCATCACAGAGAGTCACTTAACTAGAAACTTAAAGAACAGTTGCAACAAGCCAAGGGTCGGATGAAGCTATATGCTGATAAGAAGAGGACTGAAAGGGTATTTACAGTGGGAAACTGGGTCTATTTACAACTCCAACCATATCGACAAGCCACAGTAGCCATCCGAAGAAACTTGAAGCTTGCAGTTAAGTATTACGGACCCTTTGAAATTATTGAACGAATTGGTGATGTTGCTTATAAACTGCTGCTGCCCCCTGGCTCCCAAATCCACCCTGCATTCCACGTCTCTCAACTCAAGAAGAAACTTGGAGAGAAACAAGTTCCCATAACATCTCTACCAACGCTGCAAGAAGACTCAGTTGTCATAGCACCAGAAAAAATATTGAATTCAAGAGTCATTTATAGAGGTGGTCAGCATGTCCAGCAACTTCTCATCAAATGGTTGAATCTCTCAGCTATGGATTCCACACGGGAGGACCTCTCCTTCATTGCTGCACAATTTCCAGATTTTTGGCATTCTTGGGGACAAGAATGGTCTCATGGTGAGGGAATTGTAACATATAAGAGGAAGAAGAAAAGGGCACTCAAGGGTAATCATGTGCTGTGAATGGGACAAAATGGGTACAACTAATTGGCCAACAAAGAATGTCAGCAACAAAAGTGCACATGATAGTTTGTACTGTAGCTGAATACATTCCTATATGAATATGCTTTGTACTTTAAAAACGGCAATCAATCAATATATGATATTTCCTATTTTTCTCTTTCCCTTCTGTCTTTCTCTTCCTGCCTATCTGTTCCTCCCTCCTTTTCCAATTCCTTGCTCCCTCTCCCTCTTTCAGTTGTTTACTGCTATTGTCTAGGATTTACAAAGTTAAGTGTTACACACTACTAACCACCTTCTCAAATCTTTCAACCAAACTAAGTGGCATCATAATAAAAGGCAGTATTCACTTAGGCACCAAATAATTGGTCTAAACCAGTTTCAACCAATTTTCTTGCACGCCATATCAAGAAAAGTGGAAGGTTGGTCGTCACATCCTTTGCCCTTACTCTTGCTGTTGTCCAAGCCAAAATATCTATAAAATTTAGAATAATTAATGGATTCACCACAAAGGAACAATTTCTGCCTCTCAGACTACCCTAGGTCGTGTGGAAAACCACTTTTTTCCAATTTATATCTCATCACAGGTGAGTTGCCCTAAATCAGCTAACATTTCTTGCATTTAGACTTAGTCGAGTTGAGAAACCCTACATGTAAGTAGTGCAGAATTTAGTTTCATAATCCTTATCATATGATAGTTATAGCAATGAACCCCAGAAAATAAACCACAATTAAATTGAAAGGTGCATAATTGAATCAGGTTTCAATATGCCTAATAAGCATTTAGTACTTGATGCAAAATGAATAGCTTGATTCAAGCACAGTGGTGAATATTATAGGCTCGACATACAGTGGTTCTCATATAAGAGATGTAAACACAAGACTGTTATCACTGGTATCTGGTATTAATCTCTAACACATCCACAAGTCAAATTTCTGTTATTTTGGACTTCATCTATGCAAACTCTTCATGAGGATGTATGTGTTCACAAAGACTTCACAAGAAACACTTTGGTTATCCATATAAAAATTACATACCTGGCTATCTTTTCCTCTCTTAGTGATATGTATTTCAATGCTTCAGACCAAGTAAACTCCACATGGAATCCTAATCCAATGTCCACAAATATATGCTGTGTATCTGGTCTGTGAAACACACACACATAAAAAATACCAATAATCCACAAACACCCTAAGAATGTAATAGATTCACACTGCTGCTACAGGAAAGTGAAGTATTTCAAGGTAACCAGAACTTACACATCAGCTTGCATGTATACTTCAGAGCCAAGGTTAACCAATGTCCTAAGACTGGTTACACTATTTTTTTTCTAAATTCTCAATGTTCTTCCGCAAATCTGAGCTAAAACAAAGTCAAGGAAACACTACACGAGGAATAATGACCCCTTGAGTTTGCAAAAAAAATTCAATTATAGATCATATCTGAGTTCAAAACACACAAAGAACATGAAAAAGGAAAATTGCTCGCATTAGGAATTACATTAGTAAAAGAAATGAAGACATAATAAAAAAAAAAGAAAAATATTAAAGTCTTGTAACCTCAGTTCCTTTCAGTTTTTAAATTCTGCATCTTTGGTTAATTATGAGGAACATATATACCCATGCCAAATTAGGATATCCCCCTTTTTTACATGAAAGCACTTTCCACAACATGGACCAGTGACTTGATCATAAAGGAGAAACCTTTCCCATGCCTATGAAACAAGGCCTTTCTTTCAGCATATTCCTTTAATGCAATCAAAAAGCAGAACAATCATTGGAATGGGAAGTTGAGCAAGTAATAAAATTCATCCATTTACAAACTTTACAAAGCAGCAAACGGCAAGAAAATTTTGGTTAAAGATGGGAACTAAGGTAGTCAATTTCCAGAAAAATAAATAATAGGAAAAGGATACAAAATTTTTTGCTGTTCAAAGACCTTGTCCCTGAAAAATCAGAAAAAGGAAAAAGCAGTCAAGAAGTATTTCTGTTGCTTAAAAATGTAATTGTCATTTTTACTTGTCAATCCTCAACAGAAAAAATAGAAAATGCATTTATCTCTATAAGGCTCCAAGCATTTCTGTTAGCTGCAGAGATTCTTTAGGCTGTCATTCCAAGGTAAACTTAACATTGAGATTTGGCTGCAGAGATTCTTTAGGCTGTCATACAACGTAAACTTGACATTGAGATTGTACATATTCTATTAATTTACTAATAAACATTAACTAATAGAATAAACATAGTCAAATGAATGAAATCTCTCCAAACATCCATAGTACCCATCACACCAGAGACCTGATATATTAAGACAACACTAAAAGCACATTTGATGTATGAGGCTAACACAAAGGGAAATACCAAGGATACAAGTAACTCGTGAGTTTAATTTTACAGATGAAAATGCATGACAATTTTGATGCCAATATGATCCATCAAATATCATGATTCCCCACAATAACATTACATAATTGAACAAAAGATATCCATGGTGCAAGAGTTGGTCTATCAAGTAGGGTCCATCTCCTATACACGAAGGTGACGCTGCTAACCACTTGAATGTGAGTGCAAGGTGCAGGGAATAATCTCTCTCTTATTAAATCACTTCATAATAATCTCAAGCAACCAAAAGTGTCGACTATTGTCAATCCAAACTCAATAGTGAAAAGTAGATTCGGCACTCCAAACTTCGAGTATATGGTACAATAATCACAAAAGTATAATTATTCATTTTTAATTTCAATCTAGAATGGTGTAAATGCTAGGAGGAAAAAAGAGAGCAAAGAATGCCAAAAAAAAAAAGATATACCGTTCAGCAATAGCCCGAACAAGATCGGGTTTCAAGCGGCGATCAACAAATTCTTCAAACTTTTGTATTTTTTACTGACGTTAGTTTTCCATATTCAGACCCTATGAAAAGGGGGGAAAAGTTGAGTTCGTTCAGACATTTTGTCATACAACATAACTGCACAAAATACAACTAATAATAAAGAAAGAAACGAAAGAATTAAATTAAATTAGTTAAATAAATGCTTACAAAACAATAACTTCAAAGTTCAAATTTCAAGTAAAACAAGTCTCATATCAATTATTGATATAAAAAAAAAAAAAAAAGGTCTCATATCAATTACTTGCAAAGTTTAAAAACAACCCAAAGAAACTGCTGAAAGAAAAATAACAACGATAGCAAACAACCAGAAATAACAATCATATAGCTATAAATCATAGAAAAGTGGAAGTGTGGAACATCCACAACATAGACATTAAGCAAACAGATTAGAACCAACCAGCAAGAGCAGAGCTATGGCTTTACGTATGAAATTAAGTATGCCTGGATTTTAAAATTGCAAGCGAGCTCAAGGCACGAATAGTTGCACATTTGTTTTTTTTCTTTTTCTGAAATCACCTAAAATGACGTCATTAAAAGGCTTTGATATATTTTTAACCTTCTTAATCTTATATAACCCTAAAATAACAAAATATCCTCAGCCAATAATAAACAAAAGCTCGTAGTTCTCTCTTTTTTCATCTTCATCCTGCGCTCCTCTCCTCCCTCAACTCGTGCTCTCTTTTTTTTCTCTTTTTCTATAATTTTCTTTACGATTTTGTGATTCGAAGCTTAACAAACTTTAGTTTCATCATCAAAATTTTATTTTATTTATCATATTCTTCGTTGACACAGGTTAGTTTTTAAATTCAATTTATTTACTCAAAATTTAGTAGTAAAAATCGTCGATAGTGATTTTATTAAACTGCATATCTCATGTATGAAGAGAAAGTTACTTACATTCTTCTTTTATTTTATTTTTTTCATTCGATAGTTACATTTAATAGTTCAAAATTTTTTTAAATAAGACACTGTTGAAATATTGAAAGAAAATAAGTTGATATTTTTAAGTTTTTATTTCTACTTTATTTTTCTCATTCGATTTAACGTTGAGTTTAGGATTTAGAAATGTTCATTGTTTTGATGTTGAGTTAGGAATGGTTAGTTACAATTAGTATTTAATTTATTTTTCAAAATACGGACAAAAAATATAAAAATATATGTAGTAAATAATTTTTACTAACTTTGACTAACTATCACTAACTGTACTCCAACTGTCACGAATTGTATTTGAATGCACTATTCAATTCAACCTTTTATAATATATGCAGTAGGATTTGAATTTAAAATGTGCTTGATTGAACGTGTGTGGAGGAAGAAAATCTTTAATTAAGCAATCACTAATTGCCACTAACTGTATCCTAACTGCCACGAATTGTACTTGAATACACTCCTCATTTCACCCTTGTATAATATATGTTGCAGGATTTGAATCTAAGAAGTGGTTGATTGAGTTTGTGTGAATGAGAAAATCTTAATTAAACAGTCACTAACCATGACTAACTGTCACTAACTATACTCTAACTACTACAAATTGCACTTGAATACAATTTCCAATTCATCCTTATATAATATATATTGCAGGATTTGAATCTAAGAAGTGGTCAACTGAGTTTGTGTGAAGGAGAAAAATTTTTAATTGAGTAGTCACTAACTGTGACTAACTGCCACTAATTGTAATTTAACTGTTATGAACTGCACTTAAATACGCTTCCCAATTCACCCTTGTATAATATATGCTGCAGTATTTGAATTTAATAAGTGGTTGACTAAGTTTGTGTGAAAGAAAAAAATCTTTAATTAAGCAATTACTAACTGTGACTAACTGTCACTAACTATACTCTAACTGTCATGAATTGAACTTGAATACACTCTCCAATTTGCCATTGTATAATATATGCTACAGGATTTGAATTTGAGAAGTGGTTGATTGAGTTTTTCTGAAGGAGAAAAATTTTTAATTAAGTAATTACTAACTGTCACTAACTATGATCAACTGTCACTAATTGTACTTTAACTGCCACGAACTACATTTGAATACACTCCCTAATCCATCCTTGTATAATATATGTTACAAGATTTGAATTTAAGTAGTTAATTGAGTTTGTCTGAAGGAGATAAATTTTTAATTAAGCAGTTACTAACTATTACTAACTGTGACTAACTGCTATTAATTATGACTAACTGTATCCTAACTGCCACGAACTGCACTTGAATGCCCTCTCCAATTCACCTTTATATAATTTATATTGCAGGATTTGAAGTTGAGAAGTGGTTCTGAATTCATCTGAAAGATAAAAACCTTTAATTAAGCAATCACTCACTAAGTGTCATTAATATATCACTATAGTCTAACTACCATAAACTGTATTTGAAATGCTCCCTAATTTACCCTTAGATAATATGTGGTAAATTTTGAAGTTGAGAAGGTTGTACTGAGTTTGTATAGAGTAGAAAAATACTAAATTAAATAGTTTCTAACTGCTACTAACAGTCAGTAACTATCACTTACTATATTGTAACTGCCTCTAACTATCTTTGTAAACACTCCTAAATTATGTTTACTTGACTTTAATTTTCATCTGAAAAAATTTTAATTATTTGTGTGCAAATACAAAATTCATGAAGTATTATGGTATGATTATTTGTGTTTGTTTATTATCTGTGATTGCAGGATATTAGTTTAATTATCGCTTTGGGATACCCAAGCTTAATTTAGTTATCTCCATCCTAAGTGCAGCCATTGCCGTGAGCGAGATCATAATAGAATGACTTGTATCTATCAACATTGCATCCCAATCTACAAGTGCTCATAAATAAATGTGTTCTTCTTTTTTTTTTTCTCAATATTGTTAATGACAATTATTGTTTAATGTCTCCTTCAGCAATGCAATTTTTTTAAGTAGGCTTTGTAATTATTTGATAATAAATATTGAGTTAATATTGATTTATGCCTGGTTAATTGCATTTAGGAGTGCAGTTAGGGACAATTAGTATTTATTGTATTATTTTAAAATTTTATATTTCATTTTAGATTTGCTCATAATCTGCTGATGAATATTGAGTTAAGAATGATTTGATGAATGTTAGTTGCATTTTGGTGAAGTTAGTGGGTTAGTAGCTGTTAGTGATAGTTAGTGTTCATTAATTTACAAATTACTTAATAACATGTAATCAGATGAAGACAAAATATAAATTAAATACATCGAAATACAAAATTGTCAACTTCAATAACAGTACACTAGCAAGATTATATATATATATATATATGAATGTGTATATTATATAGATCACTTTTTATTATCTCAATGATAAATACCATTTTTTTATTTTCTCCATGGACCCATAAATAGCAAGTTGTGATATATTTGAGTTACTCCATGTGCTCTTGTTTACAATCCCATATACCAAAGGTTGGGGACATACATAATTCAACAATTTTGGCCATAAACATACCATAATCCTCTATGTTAAAAATTAAATTAAGTTCCTAGTGGATATTTAAACAAACTAAAATTAAAATATCAGTATAATACCTATACACCAACTCAATCAACAGATTCTCAAATTCATATCTACGAGCATACACCATCCAAGAGAGGACTAGAAAATGTTTACAAAAGCAATTAGTGGCAGTTGGATGAGAGTTGGTGACAGTTAGTGAATATTTAATCAAGTATTTTCATTCGACATACAAAGTCAATCAAATGCTTCTCAAGTTAATAATGGGGGTACATATAATAGCAAAGGAATAAATAGGGAGTGCCGAACACAACAACTTGTGTCAGTTAAGGTACACCTAATGATAATTAATAACAGTTAGTCACTGTTTATTTAAGATTTTTCCACCTACATACCAACTCAGTCAACTGATTGTCAAATTCATATCCACAAACATATATCATCTAAGGGAAAATTAGAGAGTGTTTACAAAGCAGTTAGTGGCAGTTAAATGACAGTTAGTGATAGTTAGTAACAATTAATTATAGTTAGTGACTGCTTAATTAAAGATTTTTCTCTTTCAGATAAACTCAGTTAACCACTTCTCAAATTCAAATTTTACAGCATATATTATATAATGGTGAATTTGAGAGTGTATTCAAGTGTAGTTCATGGCAGTTAGGATACAATTAGTGACTGCTTTATTAAAAAATTTTCTCATTTAGACAAACTCAGTCAACCACCTCTCAAATTCAAATCTTACAATATATATTATACAATGGTGAATTAGGGAGTATATTCAAATGCAGTCTGTGGTAGTTAGAGTACAGTTAGTAGTATTTAGTCATAGTTAATGAATACTTAATTAAAGATTTTTTTCCTTCACACAAACTCAGTCAACCACTTCTCATATTCAAATCCTACCGTATATTATATAAGAGTGAATTAGGGAGTGTATTTAAGTGCAGTTTGTGACAGTTAGAGTACAGTTAGTGGCAGTTAATCACAGTTAGTAACTACTTAATTAAAGATTTTTGTCCTCCACACAAACTCAGCCAACCACTTCTCATATTTAAATCTTGCAGCATATATTATACAAGAGTGAATTGAGAAGTATATTATGATATATACAGTTGTATGTAATATATATTAAAATATAACAACATATATCGATTGTATATCAATATTTCTTTTGCAAATCAATTGACATATGTTGTTATATGTAATATATATTAACATATATCAATATATATTAGTTTGTATATTGTTATTTTATTATAAATCAAATAATATATTTTATTATATGTAATATATATCAACATATATTAATTTATATATTAATATTTTATTGCAAATCAACTGATATATGTTATTATATGTAACATATATTAGTTTTATATTGATATTTTATTACAAGTCAATTGATATATGTTGTTATATATTAGATATATCAACATATATTAATTTATATATTAATATTTTATTACAAATCAACTAATATATATTATTATATATAACATATATCAGTATATGTGAGTTTATATATTAATATTTTATTGTAAATCAACTGATATATGTGATTATATGTAACATATATCAACACATAATCATATATGATTTTTATAGTTTATGTTAAAATTATTTTAAAAAATATAAATTAAATAAAATATATTAATATAAATAAAAAATTTTATTTTATTTTCAAAATGATATTATATATGAATATTATGGTTATTTATTATATATAAATAGAATTTTAATATAAATATTTTTAATTTAATATTTTAAAAAATTTATTTTGAATTTAAATGATAAAAAATGGCCACTATTTTATAAATAAATAGTGGCCAAAAGCTTTATAAATTAAGAGCGCAATTATAAATGGTAATGGTCACCATATTTATGTAATTTAAAAAAAACGAAATCTGTAAAATTGAAAGAATTTTTTAGCGACCACATTTTTTAAAAGTATTTTTGTTTTTAGGGTAGTTTTATAAATGTTCCTTTTTTATTTTATTTTTTACAATTTTATATTATTTATTTTTTTATTATTTAATATCATATTTTTAATATATACATAAAAATAAATATATACACCATATATATATAATATACATAATATATATAAAATACACAATACATCTACAACACATTTACAACAATACATCTACAACACATTTATAAAATACACAAATACATCTACAATACATCTACAACACATTTACAAAATATTTTTAATATTGGTTTAATTTTATTTTTTTAAATTTTTTATTTACACAACATCCACACAACATTCACTCAATATTCACACAATATTTAATAATTTTTACATAAAATATATAAACTTAAATAACAAAAATATAACATACACGTAATATTTACATCGCATCTACAACATCTACGAAATACACACAACACATCTACAACATATCTACCACACATCTATATAACAAAATTATGTGTATTTTTATTTTTTCATATGTAAAATTTGTTTAAAATAAATTTAATAATTTTTATTAATATATTTTTGTATATTTATTTTATTTTTATTTTTTTGAGTGTTACTTATTTTTTATAATTAAAATTAAAATTAAAATTTTTTTATAAAAATTGTGATTTTTTATTTTTATTATTTTATTAGAATATTTTTATTTAATAATATTGAAAAAAATAAAAATTTAAAGTAAAATATTATTTATAGGGAGGAAAGAGGTATTTTTGAAAAAAAAAATTATTTTAGTGAAAAATGAGGTAATATTGAAATTTTGCTTCAACTTTAAGTAAATATTTTTAGCTTTTATAGTATTTTTATAATAAAATAAAATTTTAAAGTAAAATATTATTTATAGGGAGGAAAGAGGTATTTTTGAAAAAAAAAATTTATTTTAGTGAAAAATGAGGTAATATTGAAATTTTGCTTCAACTTTAAGTAAATATTTTTAGCTTTTATAGTATTTTTATAATAAAAGTTATTTTTTAGATAGTTATGTAAATTTTCCTTTTTTTAAAAGGATTTTTCACAAATATTTTAAATAACTAATCAAATAATAAAAATACAATTTTCTTTATAAGCTTTCCTATATATCTTTTTTTTTTTTTCAAATATTCCTATTTCAACATAATCTTTTGCCCACTGTTGATATATTGTTGAAATTTGAGAATTTTTAACCTTAAATTTTGGGTTTCTTCAAAAATATCCTAAAAAAGTTTTTTTTTTCCTTTTTCAATTTCAAAATGCCAGTTTTTAACTTTTAATTTAAAAAATTTCTCTTTTTAAAAATATTTTTTGATATATATTTGGTATATTAAAATATACTCAAATTTTAAAAATATACTCAATTTTTAAAAATATATATTGAATATATATTTAATATATCAAAAATATATTAAAATAATTAAAATATTTAAAAAAATAAAAATGCACTATACAATATAATTTTCTCTTAAATTTTTGCTAGCTTCTCAAATGAAGGATAATTTAATTGGCTGCGGGAGAAAAATAGAATTTGTGCTTATCATTTTATTTTTATTCGCTTCAAAAGGAAAATAGTCAACAATTAGACATGAAAATATTAACACCTTCAAAAATTATCAATGCCTGTATAACCGGATGATCACCAAACTATATTGATGATTAATTTATGGTTTGTTTGATTTAACAGAGTTAATTTAGATTTAATGATATAATAATATTATAAATTTTTATTTATAAATATTAGTAAATAATTTAAAAATCATAAAAATTTTAAAATAAAAATTTTAAAAGAATAAAAATATATTTTATTAATTTAAAAGTATCACATATTAAATATAATACTTGTAAAAGAAATAATCTTTTTTTATTTCTATAAAAAAGGGCTTAAAATTTAGAAAATTAGTTTCATTCAGTTTGATCTGATTCGGTCCGGCTGATCTGCAGGTCCGGCTGATCTGATTTTTGAGTTTTGATCAGTTGGCTTAATAGTATTTTTAAATTAAACCAACCTTCGGTTACTAGTTAACTCGATCAGTCGATCTGGTCTGATTTTAAAAAAATAAAATTTGTTATAATAAACACTTTATTTTTTCTTATTTTAAAATTAATATTCTTAACATTTAATATTTATTAATAATTAATATTTTAAATTCTTATTTATTAAATAATGTAATATTTTACCTTGATATTTTAATTTTTTTTTGAAAAATGATATTTTAATTTATATAATACTTAATACCTAAGAACACATACATAAAATAGTGATTGTACATGTTTTATAGTAAAACTATGATAATTTTATTATTACATGTTAGCTAATATATTCACTAAATATACACACTCTTTTTTCTATATGAGAAGTTGAAGTCTTTGTCCATATTTTCCTATATACTTGGATTGGACCCATCGGCCAAGCCAAGTTCAAAAGGCCTAGAAGACGCTACACCAAAATACAATGCAACCCACTACTAGTCTTTTTTGAAAGAATAATATATAAGAATACAAACACAAGTGATTGTGACTGAACACATCCTATAGCATAACCATGATAATTTTATTATGACATGCTAATTAAAATATTCTCTAAATATATATATATATATTTTTTATATAGGAGGACGAAATTCCAAAATACTTTCACATTTAAAATTTTAAAATATGACATATTTTATTGTTTCAATTATTATTACAAAAAATAAACCATATATAATAAAAACAAATAGATGTTACCTCTCACGGATCTTCAGAAAGACTTAAACTGCTATATGTGTTACTAGTCGTGAAGAACAATCACCATAAATAAAATATTCTTACTTTTCATAGTCTAAAAGTCATAGTCTCTAAAGTTTGCATCCATTATTTGCATAGAATAGCTCTCTTTTGGGAGAAGAAGGAAGAAGATTGTGAAGTAGAGAGATGAGAGAAAATTAACATCATTTTTTTTCGTTGATTATATTTTGATATTTTCTTGCATAGTATATTATCCATAGGATATTAACCAATATTATCCTTTTAGTTACAATAGGATTTTCTCAATTCCAATCAAACTCTTTAATATCCTTTTATTAACTAAAATAATATCTAGTTATTTAATATAATTAGGATTTTACCCAGGGGCGGAGGCAGGTGGGGTCGAGTGGGGGCTGACGACCCCCCTGCCGACCGCCGGACTTGAAAATTGCATGCACTGTACCTCAGCCTCCTCAGTAGCTCAGCCCTCAGCCTCAACCCCCCTCTCTCAGCCCTCAGCCCCCCCTTCTCAGCCCTCTTGGCTCCGCCACTGATTTTACCCATAGACTATGGGTCTACCAACCATCGTGGGCACATCCTATTCAATAAAACCAACACTTTATACTCACACATGATGAGACACATGTTACTTGAAGCAAACTATTTAGGTAGTTTGTCCTAGGTTAATAGATCATCTAACCAATATATTATGAGAACTCTAAATTATACACCTATTAGGAATATAACATTTCGTGTTAAGAATTGACTATAAAGTACACTTTACCCTATATCACTTATCACGTTTCTAATATCTCTTATTGATCTCAAGACAATTTACATTCACAGTTATATAAGCACACAAATATAATTGGTCGACCAATTAATACAAAGAGAAAGTGGATATTAAGTGATATTTCAATTAGTTCAGTTTCCTCAATCATGACTAAATTCATTTTTCTATAAATGTCTTATTAGGTTAACTCAATTACAACCCTCTAACAACATTCTAAGATAATAACATGTAATCATATCTCAAGAGCTAATAAAAAGTCATAAAGCTAACTTTGAGAACTAAAATTCTTAAGAGTTTCATATCAATAAAAATTGAGATCATACGCTTTTGTCATCCTATGGTCGAAACCCTAATGGTGACTTGCATTGTTGGCACCACGTTCGCATGCCGGCAACCACCTAGGTATAAAAAACAGTAGGAATTAGGGTTGGTAACAAGAATTAGAGTTGGTAACAGGGTGAGGCAGGGGGCAGGGGAGCACCCCCATCTTGGGCGGGGATTCCCCACCCTACCAAGGTTACAGTAATGGGAGAAAATTTTTTTCCGTCCTCGTCCCCACGGATATTTCCGCGGAGAATTTATTTCTTTTATTTTTAAAATTTAAAAATATAAAAAATAATAATTAATTATAATTATATACTTAATAAACTAATAATATAATAAATATATATAATAAAATTTAAAAAATACTACAAAAATGAGATAAAATAAATAAAAAATAATTTATTTCTCACATACTAATAATTAAAATACAATATATATAATATAATATATAAAATTAAAAATTAAAATATAATCTATGTATATATAATAATATATAATATATATAATATAATATATATAATGTGTATATATATATATATACAGTATGTATATTATATATATATAATATTTTTTTTTTGGATCCCCGATGCCCCGCCCTATCTCATCTAACGAGGAGAATTTTTTTTTTCCTTCACCGTGGAAGAAATTTTCAAAAAATGTCTGCCCCGTTAAGGGCAAATTTTTGCAGGGGCAAAATTCTTCACCCCACCGCTATCCTAGTCGGAATCAGTTGACGGCAGCCATGCGTCTTATATAAAGCAATCCAACATCGAGAACTTGTTGATCTCGATAAATTCCAGCGGTTTTTTCAATGATAATTTGTATGTAATACAGGTCTATGGAAAATTAATCTTTGATTGATTTGAAATATAACGTATAATTTTTTTTTTGCAAATGGAAATAGAACACTAAATTGAACTATTACTACGCAACTTTGCAAAGATATAATTAAATCGTAAAAATATTATGAGACCGTAACACCAAAAAAAAAAAAAAAACTGGCTTGCATATATATTTTATTTACTTTTATACTTTTTACATATTGTCACAAAGTCACAGTTAATTCTAAGATTTTGAGCCCGTATATACAATGTTTATTTCAAATGTTTTAGAAAGGTGCTGAGAAACTCCTCGACAGTGTGGGCAACTTCATGCTTTTTGACCTCACTATCGCTATGAGAAACTGCAAATCATCATCAAAACTCCCTTTGAAAATCAGATTGGATTTTGCTTTATCATATTATATATAATCGGTTTATGTAAGAATTTTCTCAAATTATATACGGACTCCATATGTAAAAAAATAACATGTAAATATAAAAAAAAAGGTTAATATTTTTTCATTGAGAAAATTGCTATAAACTGAAATAGCTAAATATTTTTGTTAAAGTTGAAAATTATAAATCTAAATCTTTACAAGCTAAACTTTAATCATATACTTCTATAAGCATTTCACTATACTTATGTTAGGTCATAACTTTAGATGTATTTCTACCAATAAAATTGAGTCTATGAATATGTCACTAATGATCTTAGTAGACTTAGATAAACTATAAAAATGACCTGAGTTCTTAAATTTTAATATTTTTTAAATATTGATGAGTAATAAATTTGACTCATTCCTAAGTTTTGATAAATTTAAAAGAATATAAATAAATTTTTAAAAGACTTAGAATATAAATAAATTTAAGGAAAATTTATAAAACTACCTAAAAAATAAATTTTATTTCAAAAATGCTGCAAAAAATAAAAAATTTTATACTGTTATAAAAAATTAGAGCAAAATTTTAAAAATATCTCAATCCTCAATAAAATAATTTTTTTTAAAATACATATTTTCTTTCTACAATAAATATTTTACTTCAATTTTTATATTTTTTTTCAAAATTCACTATTAAATATAAATATTCTAATAAAATAATAAAAGTTAATATTTTAAATTTTTTTTCAGAATATAAAATTATTAATTTTTATATTGAAGAAATTTTAATTTTAAATACAAAAAATAAATAACACTCATAATAAATAATAAAAAAAAGCAAAATATGTAAAAATATTTAATAAAAATTAATAAATTTATTTTTAAATAAATTTTACATACTATACACATAAAAAATTAAAAAAAATAAATTTTATTATATAGATATTTCATATGTTTGGTAAATTTTTTATAGATGTTGTAAATATTTAGTAGATATTATGTATATGTTATATATTTATTTATATATATTATCAGTATTTTAAGTAAATATTATGTGGATATTATATGTATGTTGTATAAATATAAAATTAAAAAAATAAAGTTAAAAAATATTAAAAATATTATATAGATTTTTAATAGATGTTTTGGTAAATATTTGATAAATATTTAATAAATATTTGGTAAATGTTGGTGAATGCTTGATATATGTTATGTATATGTGATTATTTATAATGCATGTATTTTTATATATGTTATATATATTATATATATGTTTATTTTTTGTATATATATAAAAAATATGACATAAAAATTATTTTTTAAAAAAATATAAATAAAACTAAATAAAAAATAAAATTAGAAAATAAATGAAAAACATGTGAAAAAGTAAAAATGAAAAAAATGAGCCGTGTTTTTACATAATTGAAAAAACATTTATTAGGTCATAACTTTGAAAATATAAACTAAAAAAAAGGAATAGACAGCATAATTTCCTCTAAATTTAATTATGTAATATTTATGTCTATTTCTCAAGAGAGTACAAATAAATTTAAGAGTCAAAATAACTTGTGGCGAGAATTCTCCAAACCCAAAAAAAAAATTATCTTTCTTTGAAATTTTTTGAATCATCAAAAAGTCTAAACCAAAAAAAAAAAAGATAGGTCACCTCTCTTTAGAAATTTTTAGGTCATTATATGTCAACTTTATTTTTCACTTAAATTAATCTAATAAATGAATTAAAATGAATAAGTTTTTTCTTTTATAAAAATTAAAATGAATAATAGAATTGATCATTCTGAACTAATAACATTAACAATCACTAGTATGAATAACATATAATTTTTTTATTTAAAAAAAATATAATGTTTTTTGAATTTCAAAATTCTCAATTAAAAATTTATAATTATAATGAAAATAAATAAGACTATATTGCAAGTAAACAAAATAAAATAAAAATTGCTGCTAATAAAATTAATAATAATACCCTTACGATCCTTTTCAGGATGTCATTCTCCTTCTTGAGTTCTGTTTTTTCCAATTGTTGCTGAGCTTCAAGAGCCTGCAGTGCCATTATAGAAAATAAAAGGACTTCATTCTTTACTTTAATAGTAAGATGGTATCAGAGTAAATTTTCATATATATTCTGTAAATTCATCTCTCTTTTTTAATTTTTAAAAGAAAATATCCGTACCCAAATTAGAAAAGTAAAATTAAAATGGAAATTACAAAGAAAATGCATACCTGTTTTCTTGCTCTAGATCTAGCAGCTGATTCTCTATTTTTGATCATCCTGTGACGAATTTTATCAGATGCTGATGAACTTGTATTTACTCTATCATACCCAAATAAACCTGCAGATTGATTATTGTATCCGCCATAACCAATATTCATTAAGCTGCTGCTGATGAACCCATCAACAAATTGATGGTAATTCCTTGATGATGATGATGATGATGATAAATCCTTAACTTCATTTCCAAAAATATTAATATTACCAGAACCAGTAGTAGAAGTAGACCCATTTTCCACTAAACTTCTCTGTCTCTTAATTAATTTAGAAGGAACATAATTACTACTACTACCTGTTCTCAAAGATAAATCAGTAGTGATTGGAAATGAAGAATTTGGTTGTTCTTGATCAGAGAACATGATGATAATTGAACAGAAGAAAGATTTTAATTTGTGGGTTTTAAGAGAAATGAAGGATAATTTGTATAGAAAGAGTTAATATTGACAAGTGGCAAACATGCTGTTTGGAAATTCATGAATATGCAACAAAACACCATAACAACAAGTTCATGTCTATATATATAAGAAAGCAAAACGGTTGAAACCGATGCTTTTTATAATTAGTGTAAGCAGAGTTTTCAGATGATAAATAGGACAATTTTGATGTGTTAATGGAGTTTTTGGAAGGAAGGAAAACAAATGTAATTATATAGTGAGAAGATGACATTAAAAGACGTATAGGGGGTTTGAGAATATATATTGTTTAAAATGGAAAAATGAAGTGGGGGGGTGCACTCTGGAGTCTTCCCTCTCTTCCAATGCTGATTTCTCAGGGTTGTACAATTCATGGTATAATTTAATTTTTGAGAAAATTATACTTCTTATCAAATTTTTTAAAATTTTTAATTTCTATCAATTTTTTTATTTTTTTATAAAAATATATAATAAACTCATAATAATCTAGTAATAAACTCATAATAATCCATCGATAGTTTATTATAATTGACTGAGTATATATACATCTTGTTTATGGTAGAATTTTTTATATATATGTTCCTAGATTACAATATTTATATTTTTGTACAAGCTTGAATTTTAAATTTTTTTACAATTTCATCTTTTTATTGTAATGAAAAAAAATATGTAATATGTCTCCATTTCCTAAAATTATAACTGAAAATAAAATGACTGAACTTCAAATATTGGTATTTAGTATTTAATTTTTTTACAGGCATAAAAAAATACCTTTTAAGTATTTTAAAACGTTAACTCTTAAAATAAATTAAATGAACATATTTTAATATGTATATTCTTTTTTTAAAAAATTTGTGTTAATATATAAAAATTATAACTTTCCCCGAGTTTACATTTTGTTAATATGATATCGGTCGGTTGCCCCCGAAGAGTACGAGTATAGGATTTGAGTGGGACAATAGAGAAAGAAATGTGGGTGAATGAAAAGATTAATTGAGGCACAAAGGGCTCAATTGAAGAGTTAATCAAAATTAGTGTGGTGAAAGTACAATTTAATGGAAGATTAAGCATCTAAATGTAATTTGGCTTGGGAGAAAGGAAAAAAAAAAAAAAGATGTGAGATATTTCAAGTGGTGGCACTAGTAGAGTAGAGACATGTGGAGAAGCTTAATTAAACCTCCATTGAGTTAATTACTCAATCAAAGTAATCCATTATCTTTCTATTAACAAAAGGCACTTCCCATAACTAATTGTGAAATTATAGTTAATAATATTTACCCTGAATTGTTTAGTGTGATATTGCTTCATTATTTTCTAAATTGTTATTATTATTGTATTACATTGTTGATTTAATATTTATTGACGTAAACCCATATCGTACATATAGAGTTATGTACAAAGTCAATATTTTAAGAGAAAGAGGCAAAAAATTTTTTAAAAGTTTGAAGTTTTGGTTTCACTCATGATTGTATCTCTCTATTTTTATTTCAGTACTCATTATATATATTTCATACAATCAATATTTTGTAAATCTATTAATCTATTACTAAATTATTTTTATTTATCAACAGAAATTAAATTAATCAAAGAAATATTAATATATATGTATGTGTATATATTCCTAGATTTACATAATCATATATAAAAAAATAAATAAAATAAATATTCAATCATGAATATAATTTTTTGAGAAATAATTGAAGCAAAAAATCATCATATAATATTAGAAGTAAAAATAATAAAATGAAAATCAAAAAGCAAAGAGAAGAAGTTTAAAAAAATAATAAGTATTAAAAATAAAGATTATAATCCTATATGCTTTCTTAATTTTTCTTTTTTTTTTATTGTGTTTTAATTTCTTCTTAATTTTCTGATTCATTGGTTGAATTTAAATTAACTTAGTTAAAAAAATATATCCTTTTACTTGATTTCTTTTTTGTTCTTTTTTTTTCATTCGAAGAGTATCAATTTTTTTAGAAGAGAGACATATTTACTTAGGAAAAAAATAATTTATTAGAATTTATTTATATTTTTTTACTTCATGCATAAGTGGGTAATTTAAAATTTTAAAGAAAAATAAATAGTAAATTCTACAAATTTTAATAAATATATATAAATATTTTGAAAGAAAAGGGAGACAATTGTCTCCCTTCTCTATAAAATTGCTTTGTAGGGGTGTTCTCGGATCGGGTTGGACTTGATTTCACCTCAACCCGCAGTCTGGCCCGAAAAATATTCAAATTGTAAATTGTAGCCCAGTCGAGCTGGGCCACTTCGGACCTGACTGAGTTCGGGTCGAGTAGGGCTGACTCATTTTTTTTTGAAATTAAAAAATTTGAAGGATAGTTTTTTTTAATTTCAATAAAATTTATCCATAAATATTAGTTTAAAATTTATTATACCAAATTATATCTAATAATATATAAATTATTATATCAATAATTATAATAGCTAAATTATTTAATTATTTATTTCATTATTCAAGTAAAAAAATATAAAATATAAAAATTATTTCTCATGAATTAAATTTTTAAGAGTTCTAAATATCATAAAATACATACAATATTTTAAATTTTCAAAACCTTTTTATATGAAATTTAAATTATCAAAATATATATTTTTTAAAAAAATATAAAAAAAATTATCTCGGGTTTGGTCGCGCCGGCCCGAGAATTTTTAACCTCAACCCGAAGCCCGACCCCAGTATAGTTTGAATTTAAATTTAGAACCAGTGGCCCGATCCTATTATGGATTTCGGCCGGCCCAACTCGGCCCGAACCCTTCGGGTCGGGTCAAATTTTTTAGATTACTGGCTTTTTAAGCACTCCTGTTGCTTTGCCACAGCATAAAGATTTTTATTAAAACGGCGGTTATGACTATTCGAAGGGAAGAAGTTAATGCCTCAATTAGGAGTGTTTAAAGATTATGCGGCCCGAAAAATTCAACTTGATCCAAAGGGTTCGGGTCGGGTTAGGCCGACCCAAGCTAATAATAAGGTTGGACCACGGGTTTTTCATGGGTTTCAAAGCTAGACTCGAGCTATACTTGGGTCGGGCTTTGAATTGAGGTTCAAAATTCTCAGGCCGGCCTGAAGGGTTATTTTTTTATTTTTTAAAAATATATATTTTAGTAATTTAAATTTCATATAAAAAGGTTTTGAAAATTTAAAATATTATATGTATTTTATGATATTTAAGACTCTTAAAAATTTAATCCATGAGAAATAATTTTTGTATTTTATATATTTTTTACTTAAATAATAATTTTTGTATTTTATATATTTTTTACTTAAATAATGAAATAATAAATAGTTAAATAATTTAGTTATTATAAATATTGATATAATAATTTATATATTATTAGATATAATTTGGTATAATAAATTTTTAGAGTAATATTTATAGGTAAATTTTATTAAAATTTAAAAATATTTAAATTTTACCCTTATTTTTTTTATTTTTTTAAAAAGCCCATTGGGCCGGCCCGACCCAAATCTCATCAGGCCCGAAGTGATCCTGCCAAACCAGGCTTAGGGCCGGGTTACGGACTGCAAATTGCAGCCCTAATATTTTTTGAGCTGAGCTACGGGCTGAAGTAAAATTCAATCTAGCTCGGCCTGAAAATGCCTATTGTTTTTGTTAAATTTTTTCATATTATATTTTCTTTGTTAATATAAATATAGGAGTGTCAATCCTAAAAATTAGCTGTTAGAAATTGAGAATTCATTTCTATATTAAATAGGCAATATTCTTATATTTTTTAGATATGAGAGCTTTCACATTTTATCATATTATCGGGTAGTTCATCACTATTTTTTCAATTGTCAACTGACAAATATTATAGGGCGGTTCATCGTATTTTTGAATTTATTAAAATGAAATTTTAATATTAGCTATATTAGGAATAATATTTTATTTAAAAATCATATTTACTTTATTGAGCTTTTATATGCATGTAAATGTCTTTCCTATTAATATATGTTGATATAAACCATATTGCCTCATAATATTTTATGGTAATAAGAGTATCAAATGAGATTATTGCAATAATACAAATGTGACATACAACGGATTCCTAATCATAATAAAAAAAATTATAATTAAAAATATGTACCAACTACAAAAATCAATTCTTTGTAGTTATATATAATTTGATTAAACACTGCAAAATTTTGATCGCAAAAACTTGTTTACAACGGATTTGCAATGGAATCAGTCCGTGACCAAAAGTGTTTTGCAATGAACCTAATAGTTTCCAAAAATTTTGCAACAGAATTTTCCGTTGCAAACTTTTGCAATGGAATTTTTCATTGCTAAACCTGTTACAAAAGCCACACTTACTCCAAAAAAAAAAAAAAGAAAACATATTTTTCCAAAGAAATAACAAAGCAAGGTGCAAGGCGTTAGAACAAAATTGACATTTTTGTATTAAATAAAAATAATACAAAACCATATAGAATGTATTGCAAGTAATTATTGTAGCTGACAACCAAGAATAAGGGTGCCAAATTCACAATACAAACCACAACAGTATTAAACAAGGACAAACTATGATTCCTCCATTAAAGAGCTAGTTCGTAATGGAGTTGACAACATCAAGCAATTGCCACAGTTTCTACAGGCTTTGTTTCAAGTTCGACAAGTGCAGGTGCTGCTTCCCAGAGGGAATTCTTCTTCGCAGTCTTTGAAATGGTGTGAAGAACTGCATCTGGTTACACATTTCCTTTCATTGTTACCTTTTGCCCTCCCAAGTTAATGCCATATGATTCCACATCTAAACATGAAGAAAACACAGAAATTATTACCAAATCCATAAATACACAACTCAGGTGATGATATTGAAGCCAATTACCAAGCCAATGCAGATATGTATTACAGATTACAACAACACAATTTGTATCTGTTTTGTCAATTCTATACAATACAAGTTCTTAATTTCAAAAAAGGATCTTATTATATCCTACGCATTTACTTATAATATTTGCATTTGTAATTAGGACAAGTATAAATAGATTAAAAGAAAGGATATGGTTTAGTTTTTTGTTTAAAGAATTTGGATTTCATTTACTTGTATTTCCATTATTAATTATTCAAATTCAATCTTCTAATCAATATGAAAAATGGCCGAGCAAGAGCATTTATTCTTTCATGCTATATATTTTTCCTCGTCAAAGAACATTTCATATTGAGCTAATTATATAATCCAATTTGAATGTAGCTGAATACAACTTCCAGTAGACAATATACTCAATTTATTCTTTTAAGGGTAAAGAAATGAAAATGCTCCCCATCTATATAATTAGTTTGAAAAAATATCGCTTAACTATTAAAAGGTACTAAATTATTCCTTTATGAATCGAGTAGAACTTAGAGCTTTAGGATTTATATATTGCGAAAAAGAAAAAAGGAAATATTTTCTATGTGTATACATATATATCCATTTTCTACACTCTATTGCTGAATATCTTAAATTTTTTATCTTATCAATAAATAAAAATCTTATTAATATTAATCTTCAAATTTAATAATAAATTAAATAAATGAATGAGGTCCAAAATTTCAGCAATTAAACACAACAAATTGAAGTCCAAATTGCAGAATTACTAACCAAAAAAATGATTCAGCAAACAATAAGAAACTGTATTGATAGGCAGCAGCAGTCTTGCATGTGCTTATGCACCTCAAAAGAGAACCTAAAACATAATTATTACGTTACCTATCAAATAGCTATTAAAAAATGCCAAACTAAGAATTATTATTACATAGAAAGTGAATGATCAAATTATTCATATATATACAAATAAATGAAAGAGGAAGAATCTAAGTAAGAATTCAAAATGCAAGCAAGTTTGTTTTGTTTACAATTATTAAAGCAAGTAATTAGCAAAGTTAGATGGAAAGAAAAAAGCAAATTAGAGGATATCCATTCAAGAAAAGGAAGCAAAAGAACTAAATACCAGATTGAACACGGAAGAAGAAAATGCAGATGAAGCAATCTTGCATGCTGAGAAAAAAAACAATTAATTAGTACCACTGTTGAGGCCTCCTGCAAGAGTTTACACAAAGTAACCATCCATCAGCTTCATTGACCAACATGCAATTATATATTCCTCAATCAATCATGAGCATTTGATTTCCAAACAAGAAACAAAGCATCAACTATCACATATAAATTATCAGATAAAATTTGAATCCCTTTTGCCCATTTCCCTATACGCTTAATAAATAATATAATGAAAATTATTGGAAGTACGAAAAGACAATAGAGTCTTTAGTTACTAACACATTCAATGTAGATTTAAGATCTAATATAATCAGCACTTTAGTCCTTATCTGTTTCAAAATTAGCACTTTTACTTCCTAAATTAGCTTCAACTAACAGTGCTAGATTTTGAGAGACTGAAGTGTTCTATAACACAATAGTTTAAGAAACAAATAGACAGATTAAATGTAATTTTCAAGGAAAATATAAATTCTTAGAATAACATAAAAATTATAACCAAGAAAATAAATAGAAAGCATACCTTTCAACTGCAAGAACAACAAGCCTTCCAGCAACACTACGAACTTTATTGAACTAAGAAGTCTCCTTTCCATACCAAGATTTATGGAACCCAATAATAAATTCATCTACCTCCTATAGAGACTCGATTATCATATGCTAAAAATAAACTAATAAACAAAAAATGATTTTATTGTTTTAATTATGGATTATTAGAGAGAAAATTCGAACCTCATTCTGCAATTTCAAGCTTTTGTTCTCGCAACTCTAAAACCTAAAAACCCAAATCAAATGGCTAGCGAGACAAGAGTGTTGCGAGGCGCTGTTGTAAGCGTGCGAGAGGGTTGGGCGAGGCGATGGTTAAGTGAGTGTGTGTGAGGCAAAATATGGCGAGGTGAGTTTTTCGCCAGCGTGTTTGAGGAGAAGGGAAGGGAGAAGAGAAGAGGAGCTGCGCAGGTTTGAGGACAAGTAGTGTTAGGGTTTTTAAGATTATGTCAAAATTGATATGCTTAAGCTGCACAATACGACATTCTTTTAAGTAAAACGTCACCGATTTGAACATATAATAATTTAAAATTTTATATATTTTGACTTTTGAAGTTATAATAAAATAATTAATAAATTATATTTAGCCATTATTTATTTATTTTTGATTAAATTACAAAGTTATTTTGACTAATTATAAATTAATAATTATATATTTATCACTTTAATTGTATATAATTTAACCCTTAATTATATTTTTTATTTATATTAATACTTCATTTTGTAATTAAATTAGGCAGAATAATAATTTAATTATATTTTTAATTAATATTTATGAATAAAAATAAAGAATTTCTTACAGTTATAAATGAATTATATAAAAATATTTTGACTAAAAACAAATTATATATTATATATTTTAATTGTTTTTAATTTATATTTAATCATTAATTATATTTTTTATTTATATCTATTATTATTTGTAATATTCATGTTATTCTCAAATCCATTCACAATTTAAATTTTACTATCTACAACCATAAAAATTTATATCAATATCAAAATACTACTAATTATTTATAATAGATTCTCCACCATCACAATACTACTAATTATTATTAATACTCATTCATTATTTTCATAAAAAACTAGTGAGATTATTATAATAAATTCTTTTATTAAGCATAAATTACTATAATTAGTACAAGAGATAAGATAATTATCAATATTTAATTAATAATTTATTATCAAGTATTTTTTTAAAATTTTAATTAATATTTTATTAATATATTAATTAATCTAATTATTCAGATCGGTTTAAATATCTCTTGAAATTATAATCAATCCTAATATTAACTGTGATTAAAATGTTAAAAACGGAGTTATTTTATTAGTTTTGGGCATGTATTTTTTTTTCTTTTTTATCATTTAATTTCAAATCATTTTTTTGGCATATTGTTCAATTCTATTAGTGTTATTTCAAATTTTGCAATGGTTAAAATTTCATTACGGTGCAAATTTGTTTGAGGGGAAAATTTGTGATTGTTGTATTGTTAGGGTAATTAGATTAGTTAAAAATATAAAAGAATAGTTTAAAATTGATATTGTTTTAATTTTTCAATTTACAAAAATAATTAATAAATTATATTTGGTTATTATTTGTTAAATTAAATTATTCTCAAAATTATTCATAATTAAATTTTTTATTATTAATATTCGTAAAAAATTATATCAATATATTTTATTTATCGCTAGTATTACTAATTATTGTTAAACTCATACTCATTATTGTCATTAAAAATTATTATTATTAAGTATAAATTAATAATATAATATTAATTAACTATAAATTACTATACTTTATTAGACTAGTGATATCAATTAATAATTAAATAATTGAATGATGGATAAATTTTTTTTATTATTATTTATTAATATTATTTAAATCATTTAATATTATATTAAATAATATTAATAATATAATATTAATATATATTTCTACTTTTTATATCTTCTATATATATATATTCCATTTATTATATATTTCTATGTATTTATTTATTAATATTGATATTATTAATTAATAGTATTTAATATTATAAATTTTTTGTTAATTTATTATTTTAATATAATAATATTATTTTTTATTAATATTATTTCAAATTTTGCAACGGATTTTGGAACCACTGAAAATTTATTATGATTTTATTTTATTTTTTTAATTTTAAATAATTTTGCAACAAAAAATTACAGTTGCAAAATTTGCAACGACCACGTCCGGTTGCAAAATTCGTTGTACAATATATGAATATTTAAATAACAGTATATGTGTACACGATATAGTAAATATTAATATCTTTAACGTATCAATAAGTTATAGTTAAACTCCTACAATTAATTTAATTATAATATTTTTGTTTTGGTTGAAAAATACAAGTATATATAGATATGCTTTTTTTTTCATAAATACTACTTTTATATTTAATATATAAAAAATAATTATCTGCCTTACTAGGAATATTTCAATTCAATCATTTATCCGTTATTTTATACAAGTATAATTTTATCCTCTTAAAATTAAAATGTAAAATCCACCAATGACATACAATACTTACAATCATAATATTGTCTCTTTTTATTATATTCCTGTTTGCATCGTTTTTTTAATTTCATTTTTTATTTAACTTGTATTTTCTTAAAATATCTTAATAAAATATTGAAATTATTAGTTTTATTAAATATTTTCTTTCAATAATTTTGAATATTAACATAAAATATATATACATGTTATATATATATAAATTTTAATTGGAACTACTACACAGAAAAATTTTAAAAATATCAAAAATATCAAAGAAATAACTGCATGAAAAAATTAATTTTTAAAAATTATTTAATGCATAAAAAATATTAAGCAACTCTTAAACTCAACTTTCATTAAACATATAAATATATTCATTTTTTTTTTAATTCTAACTCATAATATGTCAACCTTGCAGATGACTTCAAAAATAATAACTTCAATATCATGTCTTTTAAACAATATTAAAAATTTAAGTTGGCTCATTAAAGGAAAAACGTATTCCAAGCTGGAAAAAAGAAATAAATTTGTGGTTGGAAATTGTTGATTAAGAATTGACCACAAATTCACAACGGCAAAAAGTCTTAAGGAAGAACAAGTATATCGTAGAAATATTCAAATTCCCCATTTTACTATTTATTATTATTCTTAAGATAACTCTAAGATCTTCGGCCATCTCTTTTGGCCACCACCCCCAACATTCAATTCTCTGGGTATGCAATATAAATATATTATATGATTGTTTCTTTGATCTTCTTCTTATTCTTTTTTCATTTTTGTGCTTATAAACTAAACAAAATCATATTATTATATTATAGTTTTCCTTTTCAGCAATTATTTTTCATGTTTATTTTCATATTATAAGATATATATATATATATATGAATTATTTGCAATAGCGATCTAACTAATATTTTGCATTGAATTTGAACAGAAAATTTAAACAATTAATGTCAAAAATAGAAGATGAAAGTGATCACTCAAAGATGTATGATCCACAAGTACCTCCAAAGATGAGTGTTGAGACAGGAAACTTGGGCACAACCAAGATGAAAAACAATAATTCTTCCTTAAATACTTCACCAAGGCTACAAAGATCACTCACAAAACCATCAGTAAAGAACTGTCTCTGCTCACCGACCACCCATGTTGGCTCATTCCGGTGCCGGTTCCACCGAAACCCAGCTGGTGGGATGGTTCGCGGATATTCTGTTGGTTCAAATCTATCAGAATTAGCTTCTAAGTCACGTTCAATTAGAGATAATATGGTTTAGATAATTTAATTATAATTAGTGACAAAAAAAAATTAAGAAATTGCTTCTTCTTCTTTCTCATCAAGTGTGTGTATATATATATATATATATATATATCCCAATATGTATCTGCCTTAAGTACTGAACATTGAATGAGATTATATATTATCATTTCTTATTTAAATTTCAAGGATCGATGTGTTATTGGGTTTCTTTTTTTCTTTTTTTTTTCAAATGTTCTTTAATCATGAATTTCTTCGTTCTGTACAATTAGTATATGTCTATACGAATTGTTTTTAATTTTTCTAAAAGTGATATGATGCTTCTCATTGTATTATTGATGCTGAGCTTGATCGTGGGAATTCTTTTTCTTTTTTTTTAGAAAGGCTTTTTTTTTTATGTTTAACTTGGTTTTGTAATTAAGGAACGGCACAAATATAATTATTGAACTTTCACTAATGATTTCGCATTTTGAGATAGTCAAATTTTGAGTTCGATCCTTTAGTCTAAATTCACTAAAACTAAAAACACATTCCATTTTTTGTTTTGGAATATATAGCCAATCCAAAAAAAAATTGTAATATTTTATAATTAAATAATTTGAATATTGGAAAAAAAAATTATATTTTGAAATATGTTCTTTTTTAAAATTAATTACTTATTTGAAAAGGAATTATTTTTATAGAAGATAGACATTTATATATTATTATCCTTTTTCATTTCTAGAAGTTAACCAAACATGTACTTGAACAAATCTAAAAAGAGTGACAATTAAATAAAAATTTAGTAGACAAATACTGTAAAAGCTGTCTCAAAATACACAAAATCAATCACACACAGACAAAAAATTTTAATATGAAAAACTCCTTCAATGTGAATAATAAAAATCACAGGACCTCTTTGGGTTCAAGTAAAAGAACCCCACTATCAAAAATTAATATTTACAGTAGTTACAAGTTACTGTAACAATCCTCAAGTAAAATCTTAATAATCAATCAACTAAATAACAAAAGATGAACAAGGAATTAGAAAAATATCACTAAAAATAATTACTGTTCATGCAAATAAATGAACTCCGGTTATTCAAATCTGATTTCTACCGTTCAGATTAAAGAATAATACATTCTGAATGTATCACCAAATTTCAGCTAAATCTAATTACAAATGATCGTTCGATCGTCAGAGAAAACCAAACCGGTCGCTGCTGTAGGAATACATATGAACAGTAAATTTCAAATCACAAATGCCAGAAATTCAGTCATCCAAAACTGATCTCCATCATTAAAATGAAGAACAATGAGTCCTCTAGGTGCTAACCAAATTTAAGCCTAATCAAAGCACTGGAGACTGTCCGATCGCTGAAAAATCGAGATTGGTCTAGTGTGTAAATTTTTCAGCAGAAAAAAAATATCTTCCTTTTCTTCTCTCTTTATTTTTGGTAGCTGACAATAATAACTACTACGCTTGCAACGTAGGGTTGGTATATACTAAAAATATTAATAGCCCTAATGGGCCATGAGTTTTTTACGTAGGAGAGAATATAAAAATTTAATAGCTTGAAATCACTATAAGAAGAAGAATGTGAAATAAATTTTACTGTTGGAAAAAAAACTATTAATCAAAATTGAACCAAATAAATTAAATCCAATCAAAAATTATAATTAATCAAATTGATTATTTTTATTTTTATTTTTTAATATTTTTAACTTTTTATTTATTTTTTTTACTAGATTTTAACTTTTTATTTTAATTGGTAAAAAGTTTCAATTGCCCGACAGAAACTTGATAAAGAAGAATCTCAAGAATTGCAAATCAATAATTTAGAAAAGGAAAATCAGTATTGTTTCCTCAATAACCTACGTGAACTTTTGGCGATTTTCAAAGTAATACTAGAATCAAGATTTTACTATTCTAAACAAAACAAGACCAGCACATCTCTTGAAATAAACTAGATGGCTCGACAGTGGATCCATACTTATTGGTCAAGCCTTAGATGTCGTTCCTATTGATCAATTGGGTCGCTATGTGCAGGACTATGTTAATGAAGATGGTACTTGGAATTATGGGGAGTTTGCTCATCTACTCTCTTATAATTTGTTGATCCAGATTGCGTCAGTCTTGCCACCTTATAGGGATAGCGGGGAGGATGAAGTGTACTGGAGATACTCAACCACGGGTAAGTTCATGACCCAAGCAGGCTATGATTCTCTGCACGAGGATGAATGGGTTGATAGTAGTTTGATTTGGAAAAAGATTTGGGGCATTAAAGCCCCCCATCAAATTAATGTGTTTCTTTGGTTGGCATTCAAAGGTAGGCTTTTAACAAATGCAGAGAGAGCTAGGATGCATTTAACGGAAGAAGGTGATTGTTCTCGCTGGGGGTGGGATGTGATTCATGTCCCGAGAGATTGTGAACTGTCGAGGGGTATTTGGCATCAACTGAAATCTCATCAGTTTTGTGATGAATTCTATACTTTGGCGTGGCAGCAATGGCTCATCAAAAACTTGTCCATTTCTAGTGACGTTGAAGGAGATATTAAATGGAACAGTATTTTCGCAGTTACGTGCTGGTCTTTCTGGAAAGCTAGAACCAAGATCATCTTTGAAGGTCGATTTATTTCAGTAAGAGGTCTAGCCTCAAAAATAAATGCTAATTTTTTTTAGTGCAATTTGCCTATGCAAGAGAATTCAATTGCAGATGCTGTCCTGGGAAACGTGAACAACTTATTTGTTAGCACCCTCCAACTAAAGGTTGGAACAAGCTTAATACCGATGGAGCTTAGAGAAGTGGGTTGGAGTTAGTGGCATTGACAGAAATTTTATTGAGTAGGAACTAAAATTAGTGTTATAAAAAAATGACCTATTCGAAATAAAATAACTAGATTAAAACTAAAGATGTATCAATTGTGACTATACTTTTAATCCCTAGCTACATTATTTATTAAAAATTTAAAACAAACCTCTAATTAAAATTCTACCTCTAAATTGAGCAAGGGATTATAATACTCTATTTATATAAATATCTTACGATAATTAAATCATAAAACTAATTAACAAGTTTCAATTGTGACCCAATTTTTCCACATCCATATTATAAAATAGTAAATTTTTATTAGGATTCATGAAAGTTAACAAAAAGATGAATAAAGTTATAAAAGAAAATACAAGAAAAGAGTTGTATACTTTTTATCCAATCAAAGTGAAAAATTTATAATAAATACCTCATTTTGTACTTTAATATGCCAATTTTTAGTGAGAGTCAATTATTTTTTTTTCCATTTCATTTTTCAAAACAAGAGCTTTTCGTTTTTTTTTTTCAACTGCTAATTATTTTGTTTAAATGATAGTCACTTAACAAAATAGGGAATGAGGTAGATACAGCTCAATTTTTGGGATGTAAATTATTTTTTTTTTACTGTAAATTTTTAGTTAATTTTGGACTTTTTTTTGTTTAAATTTGGACTTTAAACTGTAAATTATTTATTAAAGTTTGAACTCTTTTTTAGTGGAATCAATTTAAATATTTTAGTTGGGTCAATTTAAAAAAATATAATATATATATATATATATTAATAAATTTAGTGAGGTCAATAGACTCCACTCATTAAGTATTAGTTATGCCCTGGATGGGGTAGCATTCGCAGGTGATTTGGTTTGGGATTTATGTGAAAAATGGAATTGTGGATTGACGATGAACATTGGGGCATGCTCTATTACTAGAGCTTAGCTCTGGGGTGCCTATCAAAGATTGGCGCTGGCCTAGGATTTGGGAATTGGACAGCTAGTCCTTAAAATAGATAGTTTATTATGTGTGGTGAATCTGATTGAGAATGATAGGGTATGGGATTGTAATTGGTGAGGAACATTCAACAGCTTCTTAAACATAATGATTGGAATGTGAGGATTCAACATGTTTATAGAGAAGCTAATGGAACAACATATTGGTTAGCTGGCTATGCTACAAATTTTCATTTGGGACTTCATATTCTAGAAGATGTGACAAGGGGCTTATGGAGAATGATAGAATCCTTGAGCAAGACATGATCAGAGTGGGTTTTGCTAGAATGGTAATTCAGGAGTACTAAGGCACAGTGTTCGCTTTGTAATTTTTTTAAAAAAAATCTTACGTTTTTTTTCACATGAATTATACAATTATAGTAATCCTTTTTTCCAATATTTCAGTAAAAAATGATTTCCACCAACCAAAGTTACTCCATCCTAATATATTATTATTATTATTATTATTATTATTATTATTATTATTATTATTATTATTATTTCTTGACAAAATTGCACAATTGGTTTTTAACGAAATAATTGCACAATTGGTTTTTAACGAAATAATAGAAAGGATTTTCAAAAGAGAAAAATAGAAAAAATTATTGTTGTAATATGAAAATTTTGTAAATAAAAAGAAAACAAAAAGGAAATGTTTGATTGGTTTGTTTGAAGTTTAAGTTTTAGTGGTTTGAATCCATAGGCCAATTTGACAAAGTTTTATGAGAAAAATTGCCAGATAACGTTTTGGTTGTGAGGATGTTGCATGATGGTTCGAGCATGATCCCCGCCACAACCAGATCGGCGTCTTCCTCCGCCGTCACCACCACGGTAACCGTAGAAAACCTTCCCCAACAACAACCACAAAGCCTAGTATTGCGGCTTAATCGGAAGAAGAAGAAGGTTACCTGGAAAGAAGGCCCCGTAGACAACGAGTTCTTGCAGAAGAAAAGCTCCAAAAAGTGTTGCATCTTCCACAAGAACAAGCCCTTTGATGAGGACTCCAGCGACGATGATCAAGGTCACAATCATCATCATCATGATCACAAATCCGACGATGCCTGTTCTTCTCAGACGGCTGATTGATTGCCCTTTTCTTTATAAGTACAGAAATCGGAATCTTGATTATATTATTTATATATTGTTTTTGTATATGTCTATAATTGATTTTTGTATTACATTTTCCTCCTTTTAATTCTATAATTTGAAATTGATCAATTTAAGTGTTTCAATTCATTTGAAGTTTCAATCTTAATTTGAAATTATCGCTTGCATATTAGATGTTTTAGTATCATGTCTATGGTTTAATTCTTTTAATTCCAATTTATACACTAATTTTGTTTATCATTGCCAATTAAATTCATAAACTTTTTGAGCTTTCTTTGAACAATTCATTTGCTAGATTTTATGAATAAATTAGTAAGAATTTTTAAAAGAGAAAATTTGCGAAGAATTGGAAGTTTGAATTGTTCAAAGTGAAAACAAATCCATATAGTCAGCCCTAATTAACTCTGAAATTAAGGTCGAGTTGAGCTTTGAATTGTTTAGAGTTAAAATTATAACATTTGAAACAATAGATTCATTGGCTCAATTGTAAAATCTTTGTATAACTTGTAGAAGTAACATGATGCTCTAACTAGGGCAGTGTATTTTTAGTTAACTGGATGTTATAACTAGGGCTTTTCTTAGCTTTCAGCGATTCTGTTATGCTTAGCGTTGTATGAATGCTAGAAGATGATAAAGTTATACATGTTTTAATTTGATGGGAGTAATTTCATGGAAACCTAAACTTGATAAAAGGGAATGTAAAATTCTTTCTTTCATAGAATCAGTCTTTTAAGCAGTTTTTCATGTGCAAATTTAAGGTTTTAAAGCTAATATACCAAAAACAACTTTATTTTATGATTTGAAACAATTCTAAAAATGTGAACCTACAATTCTTTTCATTTTTCTCCTTTTAAATACAACTTTTATGTAAATTGAAAGAACGATCTTATTCTACCAGAAAGAATTCTGCTGGGACACCATTAATTTCACATGCCTGTCTCTGGTGAACTGTGAACTCAGACCTAGAGATATATTAAATACTATACTGCCACATCAATAGTGGTGCATACAGACATTAATGAGAACCCAGCAAGGTTAAAAGAAAATCAGTATCAGAATATGCAAAAATATGAAATAGTTCATCATTTATGTAATCATGAGTTTTCACTACTGTTTTGCTCCAAACTATTGTCCTTTGTTACTTCCCTTCACATGTTGCATTATGGCTTCTTGCTTTCTTTTTAAAAAATGAACAGCCTTGATGAAATTAGATTTATATTTTTGCTTCGTTGCTGAAAAAAATACTACATTTACTTGTTGCTATTGCCACTATTGTTGTTGTGCTTTGTGGAGAGATTTTATGTATATTTGTGATGCAGGTTACTGGAAACAATTTCCTCTTATGAGGGTTTTGGAATGTGGCGTGCTTTCAAGACTGTAAATGAGATACTGAATTGTGATATAACTGCACAATTCAGACATTGTGTGAGGAATTGATAATGATTGTACATCCGTTATCAATACTGGAACTTCATGTCACTATAAGAAACCTTCCTGCTAATTTGCCTGGTATTTTCTATTTAATACTCTTTTGACAATTATGTTAGTGTTGCAAGGGTAAGATTTTGTTTTTCCTTTCTCATTCCTCTACTAAGTAAAAGAAAATATATTTAGATGGTTCTTTTATGATCTTAATACTAATTATTAGAATGCATACTGTTGGCTGTGGAAGAAGATTGATAATATATTATATCTAGTCTGCATCTTTTCCATTTGCACAGAAATAGAAATCATTACAAATTTTCAATTAGTTTTACATCATAGAAAAGTAAAGACAGCATAGAGTTGTTGCTCAGATTGAATAAACAATTGCTCCTTTCATAGATTTATAAACCGATCTTAGCCACTGTTCTTACGCTTAAACTAAGAAATCTCGTACTCGAGATGAAGGGTAGAGCATTGTCTGTTAATTTTAATATGGTGTAATGTTCTTCTTCTGCAACCGTATGATGAGGGTGCGCTAGCAGGATAACTGAGAGAGATGTTGAAAGCAGAAAGGCACTTGTGATGAGTAATTAATCCCAGAAAATACTATGTAGTTTTTAGCAAATGGTATTATATGATGTAAGTTTGGTTGTGTTGCTTTATTAATAGAGTATAGAAGATATCAGTTCCGACAAAACAAGTTTGAAGTTTAGGTTCGATGAGCAACAAAGTAGCAGTGGACCTAAATTTCCAGTTTTCGACAGCATATTAGTTGTAAAGAATTTCCTGAAAAAACTTATACATGGATCGGCCAAGTTTATCTCTGTTGGTTTATAAAACTTACTTTTAACATCAAATGGATTCATAATTCTAACAGAATCTATACAAAAATAAATCCAATCTGAAACGCTCATTATGGCACTCATAACTTGGACCTGATAATCAAATTTTTTTGCCATCACTTGACAATAATTAGAAATCTTATGAATCCATTTGTATAGCTTTATCAATTTAATGTTGAAGAACTAATAAAATTACCAAATTGTTTGTAAAACTTCATGTTTCAATTGATCATTTAAAATTTGCGGAACTGCTTCATAAGCCCACCACCTCCCAGAAGAACATTTTGTTATTCTCCCTCATTAGTTGTCATGTTTAATTTTTTTTTTAATTATTTTTACAAAAGACGCTATTTTATTGTACTAACATGGACCTATTTAGAGAAGGTATTGTAAATTTATCATGTAAAGTTCACATAGAGTTAGTAAGCAAAGATACTCGAAGTAATGACTAGAAATTAGTATTTAATGATTGCAGTGATTTTATTACATTTAGGCTTAGATATCATCGTAAGATGGATTAAGAGGCGAAGCTCATTTTCTAGCCGGGACTTTTATATCTCATGGCTAATTTGCTTGTTGGGACAGTGTACTTCTGATTTACCTTAATCTAATCTAGTTTTTTTTTTTTTCTAAAAAAAAGAAATTAGTATTTAATTTTTTTAATGAGAAATTAGTATTTAATTAAAACACGCTAAAATATAAGGATTTTACAGAGTTCATCCAAATGTTAATTTAGGTCCCTGCCACTCTGGATGACTTACCAATATACCATCAGTACATACATATACGTGAACCATGTACCGTCTCCATAACACTGATTATATACCACGATAATTTATTTTTTTTAAAAAAAAAAAAAAACAGCACATTCAAAAACACTATAAAACCGGCTCAAATCAAAATTGTGCAAATCGAGGCTTTTTTTCAGTCGACAAAAAAGAAACGAAATTCAAATCAAATGCCTGCGGTTAAACGAGGCTATATCCCTTCATCGATCAGCAAGTGGTGATAAAAGAGAATAAGTCAACAAATATTTCGACTGTGGGCATCAATATAGTGAGCAGTAATTTATCAAAATTCTCATATTCTAAAGTTCAGGTATGCCTGCTGAATTTTTATGATAAGATTACTAGGCCTTGGATTTCTTCCCCTTGTTATCTGTGGATTGGTCTTTTTGGAACGGGAGGAAAGATTTGCCACCCATGTATATTCTCAATGGTTCCGGCACCTCTACACCATTTTCCTTCTGGTAATTCTCAAGGATGCAGCAAATTGTTCTCTCGGTTGCAGTCAGGGTAGAATTCAACAAGTGAACATATTGCTTTGCCTGCTCATTGCTCTGCAACCAAGCACACAGGATATGAGATGTGAAAATATATTTTTTTATGCAATTTCAGATATAGGACCCTTCATGTGAGATGCCACTATTAGTGGAAACAACTCTTATAGTTTTGCATATGACATTTAGCATTCAAATGAGTTATTTGATGGGATTGTGCATATTTTGTTTAGCTTATTTCAAGGAAAGCATGCCAAGAACGTTTCTTATGTTCTCTTGCTTCTCAATCTTAATCAATTTATTGTATAAATTATGCATTGCTGTTCAAGTTTTTCTCCGATCAATGTTTATTCTTGAGTTTATACGCTATTACATCCTAATATCAGATTTATGACACGTATTCCTTTACTCATCACAAGTATGCTAAAGATATTCTGTGCTATTCAGTAGACTGCAATAGGGCGTGCATAATGGAATAAACTTCTTAATCATCCCAGAATAGCATTTCATGTCTCATCCACAGCATATCACTGCGTTTAATCACTCTTACCAAACATGACCTTAATACCCATCACAAAAGCATATGAAGACAGATTCCTGCTTCCAAATGTGAATTTATTTTTCAGGTCATTTACCCCACAAAATTTGAGACAGAAAAACCCTATAAAAGAGCATGAACCATGTTGCACGTGCAGTTCAAGGTCAAGCTAACTACCTATACAAGTAAGTTAACCTTGGGTTAAGCAACAGCAGAACAGCGGGTACAACTAATTACTATGATTACCGACCAGCGTATTAAAGATGCCTCACCCTTGTATCATTAACAAACAGGATAAAAATTGCACCTCCTAAGATGTACTTGAAACACTCATGTTACATTAGGAAGAAAACCGCTTCATTTCCCCTTCTTAGTTAAATGAGATTCAGCTGATCCAAGCTTTAAAATTCAAGAATCATAGTTATGACTTCTAGAAACAAGTCATGCATGCTAATGATTTTAAGAAAAGCTTTGGTGGGATTAAAAGCTCGAACCATTGGAACTAGGAACCCACATGGAGCCCCGAAAGCAATTAAAATCATGGTTAGCCCATTAGCTTTATCCCGACTTTATGGAACATGGTGGTTAATGGAGGAACTAAAGTGTCACAGTAAGAGCAACTCGGTAATGAAGTGACATCTCTCCATATCTATGTGCTGCAGAAGAACAGGGAATAAATGTCCTTTTATTTATCTAGCTAAGAAAGGTGGTAAAACCAGTGGGTTGGTTCCACACTGGATAGTGGTGAAAGCTGAATCCAGGCCCAGCAAATTTAGCCTGGGAGAGAACAGCTCCCTCAATAACTGATAGTACTTTATTAGCAACAAGTTGCATGGGGAAAATGGTTGTTAACGGGAATACTGACCATAACAGCCAATGATAATGGAAGAGAACTATCGCAGATCCTCTTAGAGCATGTAGGCCATAAACTTGATAGTCTAATTGGTCACAACTCACAAGCTTAAATTTACTCCTGAAATCACCTATGATGGAGGAGAAAACAAGGATGGCTAGAGCAAAATAATAATAATAATAATGAACAAACGATGAAAATGAAAGAGCTGCAGAAGCTGACAATTTCTTTGAGTTACAGGAAATGAGGTGGTGGTTGGGCTAGCGTCTCCTAACAACCATTAGATATATGCTCTAATTCAGAGGAATGCAAAGAGAAAACTAGAGAAAATTTATGCTTAAAGGATTTCTTAACCTCCATTTCTTAAATATAATTTATGTTCTTAAAAAATTTTAAGTAAAATCCTTTCAGACAATAAAGAGCAATTCAAGAATTTTAGTCGGTTAACTTTCTTTTAAGATTTAAGAGCCCTTTTAGGTCTGGATAACTAAAAGTACAAGTAAAACCATCTAGACCTTGGACAAGAATTAATGACAAAAATTTACGACCTTCCTAGTTCTCTGGAATTGCATGATACAATTCTAAACCAAGTCTGATGCCAAGCAAATTCATGATCTGAAGCCTAATAGGTTGCAATCTTTTTTGCTTTGATTATGCAAGACATCAGAGTTAAATTCAAGCCAAATCGCTACTTAAATCTCAAACATCTTGTCCAGACTCTATCCCCCCTTTGATTATGCTACAGACATTCCCAAAGAGCATTGCCCATTTTACCAATCATATATTATTAACCCCCTTAAACCATCTTTAATCCACCATTAATCCCCCCTTTGATTATCACTTTTCAGGGTTGATTCAATCCCTCTTTTTTTCTCCTACATGATTAATATTAAAGCAAATGCAACAAGTTTATAAAGGGGGCATGAAGTAGTTGCCAGTAATTTGCAAATAAATACTTTGTTAATCATGTTATAGCATGCACAAATAGTAGACCAGAAATATAATCCAATGATAAACCAGAAATATATGATATACATGGCATCTGTATTCAATAATAAAAGAAGCGTACAAGACATACCTTTTTCTGTCCATATCGAATTTCTAATCTTCTTGCCTGGTAGTCTGTACAATTGGAAGAGGAGACCAACTCCCTGTAAGTATTTGAAGCAGGGAACCATCCCTCCAAATCATACTTTTTAGCAGCCGCATCATTTAAAGCTCCAGAAACAATAGACACAACTTGACAGGGTATGTTCAGCTGTTTGAGAATTAAGGGAATTGTCAGAGCACAACTTCAGTTTTAACCATTGATATGAAATTATTAGCATGTTGCCAACGAGGCATTGTCTTGCAATCTGGTCCATCTTTTCAGAAACCATTTTTTGTGTGAGAGATTGGTTACACCAATTTCTTGATTAGGCATGTGTAAGTTACATAGCCAATCATGTTAAGTTGAGAAACAAATAATAATAAATATTTTTCAAAAACTTAGAATTAAGAAAATGATCTAAAAAAAAGAGAAATTCTAGCTTCAAAAGACAGGATGTCACACCATCTTGTAGAAGTCCTCGGAGTTCTTGATCATTTCCTCATGCATGTCCCAAGAGTCGTTGCCATTTGGGCTAGTCATGCAAAACTGCTCCACTTTCTCGAACTGGTGAACTCGGAAAATTCCTAAAGTATCTCGCCCATGTGAACCAGCTTCCTTGCGGAAGCAAGATGAGTAACCAGCATATCTGACAAAAATGTTAAACTAATGAGACTAATAAAATCATAGTTTCTGTCATTAGACCACTGCTCACAAAGAAGGTATGACCTGATTGGCAGCTGTGTAGGATGGATCCAATCATCTAAATGATAAGCACATAGAGGTTGCTCAGCTGTAGCAATTAGGTATTTTTCATCTCCTTCACCAGTCACCTATCAAAAACCAACAACCTTAGTCATTCTTGTATTGCATCTAGGAGTAATAGAAATAAAAGGAAAAAGAAAATTACCACTGCACATACAAAATAAAGTTTTACAAGACCTAACTATCATGAGGCAAAGCGGCAAACCTTTTTCACGATTTAGCCTAAAAATTAATATAATGCTTTTATTATTGTGTGTGTGGGTGGGGGTGGGAGGATTATTTTTGACTTCTACCAAGTAACAAATGATAGTTAAGATTTCCTTATCTTATTAAGCAAGGAGGCCCCAGAAGGGAGTAGCAAAACAAAGCGAATTTATTAAACACAAATAATTTTAATATTTATCAAATATTAACAAATATTAATATTTTTTCCTCAAATATCGGTACATAACATTAAAGTTTTTATAGATACTTAACTATTTAAGAGTAACATACTAAAGTTAATTATTGTAATAATTTAAAATTGCAATGAAATAATGTGGGATACCTGTACCTGCTCCACCTTCCCCCCTGCCCTGACTTCTAAAAAAGAAAAAAGAAAAAAAAAAAGAGAAACAGAATCCCAGCATACCATTTACCTCTACCTCTTTTCTTCCTTCTGTCCCCCTAACTCTCTATATTTGAACATCTAGAACTACTGATTTTCAAATAATTACCTTGTAAAGTTCTTCATCAAATTGCACCAATTGAGCACATTTTGACATAATGTCTTTTCTCATGAAAAAAGGGGTTTGCAAGGCTGTGTAACCCCTCTTCTCCAAGAAGTCTAGGCCAAAGTTGATCAACGCCTGATTAAGTCGTACTCCGTCACCTTTCAAATAAAAGCCTCTACCTCCAGCTACATTGGATCCTAATAGTTTCAAACAGCAGCATTAAGCATTCGATGACTAAACAAAAACATTACTTAGCAAAGAGAACTCTGACAGAGTATAGGAATACAAAGAAATTCAAACTTAAAGGCTCAAGCTTAAAATTATGGCCCCATTTAATATGAGCTTTATTTGGGAAATTATAGAGCATATATTAGTTCTTTTGAGTTTAGTTTATGTGTCTAGTTATCTGCTGGTCAACTATTTTTAAATCAAGGGCAATTTGATAATTTCCAGCCTTGCTGGAAACTCTATCCCAATTTCTCTGAGTCCTCATTTTTAGTTTTAAGTCTTATTCTGAGTCTTTGTTGATTTAGGAAGAATTTATTCCTATTTAATTTATTTTACAAGTCCAAACTAGTCAAGTCATTTACCCAAGGATTAGGAATTGCTCGAGTAAACTTAGCAGAGTAAAGCTTTTAATGAAGTTTTTAATGAAGTGTAAAGTTTTTTTTAAGGAAGTTTTTAAATTGTATAAACTTAGCAGTGTAAAACTTTTAATGAAGTTTTGTTATTGATTAAATTTAAAAAAAAAACTGCAATTATACAATTTCGAGTTGTATGAAGGAACTTTAGATGGAAGCTTAAACTATTTCCTTTTATTTTCTATTCATGGTACTGTTCATCCAATTACTGTTCATAACAAATGTTCACAGCTCCCGAAACAGCCTATAACCCTTTATTCTTGCTTAGTTTTGCATCTCAAGCCCCTTATTTGCATATCTAAACCTTCCACCTATAGTTTCCCACCAATCCTAGCCTCCATATAATCCTGAAATTCACTCTTTATAACGAGCCCTCCAACCCATCCTATATTGAACTCCTCTACAAGCTGGACATTTTCAAATTTTTGTTAACAAGATAAAGAGGAGAATGTACTTGAGATTACAAATTTTGGAACAAATTACAATGATATAAAGCACAACAAATGGAAAACTCCTTTTGTACTTCAGTCATCAGATCCAGTAGTAAAAGAATGCAATAAAGAAAATCAACGCAAATAATTAATAGAAATATCATGCGCTTATCCTACCATGAAGCAAATACAAAAACCCAATTCTTAGAAGCCATAAAAGCTAAATAAGTAAATTATATTTCAATACCTTTCTTAGTATCTGCAATTCCTAGAAGCTCAACAAGGTCAACATGGTTTTTCAATTTCGGTTCCGATCGTTTCTCACCCCAAGATCTAATTACAGCATTGTTTGCCTGCAAAGGCAAAAATAGAACAGCACCCACACCCAATGTAGTAAAAGAAGCATTTCAAGGGGCTATAGATGAAATAAACTGAACAGAATATAAGCACAGACCTCATCATTACTAATAGGAACAGAATCATGGACAAGGTTACCAACAGCTTCCAATCTCTTATTTAAAGCATCAAAAGCTTGTTGCACCTCAGCTTCTTTTATAGCAGACAATTGCTTGTTTTCATTGGTGTTATTAATCATTTCAGAAGCATCCTTACCCGCCTTATTTATATCAATAACAAAAATTTACAAAACTTGAAAAAAAAAATTAAATTAAATTTCCGCAACAAATAAATGAACAACTTAAACAGAAGAATGAATGCTTACAATTTTGAGTTGGGCAATTTGTTTGTTGATCTTATTGAACTCTTTGCGCAGGTTATCAAGTTCGAATTGACCTAAACCAACAAATATATAATAATAATAATAATAACAACAACAACAACAATGCATCAATTAAACTTGAAAAGCGTAGATAGGAATTGGAAATGAGAAAATTACGCTGTCTCCATTCCTTGTCAAGCTGAATGATTTCGTCAACGATTTCAACATTGGCAAAACGGCGACGCTGAGATTCACGAATGAGTTCAGGGTTGTGGCCCTTCTCTTCCCTGAATAGATTTATGTCCAACATTCTTCTTCTTCTTCTTCTTCTTCTTCTTCTTCTTCAGAGAAACCCTTGTTATGTCCAACCGGATGTTTACAGCGGCTAAACCCTTGTCACTGGGCTTCTTCTTCGCCGACAATTTATAGCGGCTAAACGCTTGTTACTGGGACTGCACAACCAAAGCAGCTTGCGTTTATTTAACAAAAACAACTGTTTCATAATCTCTTTTTCTTTTTCTTTTTTTTCCAGTTAAAGGGACTATTAATAAAAGTAATAATGTTTCATTTTTATAGTTTAGATTTTACGACCACTCGCCTAATCGCTAACTAGGGCTGCATCGATCTTAACCGAGCCGAGTTTTGAAGTGTTCAGCCTCAGCTAGGCATATAATTAGCAAGCTCGAGCTCGGCTAGGCTCAGGCTCGATTCAAGCAAGCTCTGGTTATGAAAATAATGAGCTCGAGCTCGAAATGGAGATAAAGGTCGAACGATTTCAGAATACAAACGCAAAGGGAAAAAAAAAAAGAGAAAATATTGAATTTCAGGTTGCTCAAAGCACAAACATTAACCCAAACGTAAATGCAAAACACAAATACAAAACCAGAATTTGATTGATTTGTTTCTAGGCAACAACACGAAAAAAGAAAACAAAGTAAATTTTAAAAAAAATTGCCAACATAACCAAAATACTAAACGGCGGCTAGGGCCACGGCGACGGAAATCACAATCTGCTTGAAGAAAATAAAAAATAATAATAATTAAAGAAAATAAAAAAATAAAGAAAAATAATAATAATAATAATAATAGTAATAATAATAAAGTAAATTAAAAATATACAAATTGCCCGCAATGTAACGACGATAACATTGAGTCTGGAACAATGATGGAGATGAAGGATATAGAGAAGAATCAAGCGACGACGAAGGCTATCTGGGACCTTGCAATGGCAATGGCGAGTTGGAACCTTGAGATGGCGATTGCAATGGCGGTGGCGACGCAAAGCTAGAAAGAGGAGAGGGAGACGGACGGAGGAAAGAGAGATTGGAATAAGGGTTCTGTAAGCGTGCAGATGAGATGAGCGGCGCAGGTATTTTACTTAAACAACGCCGTTTTTGGATATGAAATGGAACATGTTCATTCTTTTTAAGATGGAAACCCACAAAATTTCCGTAAGTGTAGGGCTGTAAATGAGCCGAGTCGAGCCGAGTTTGATATAGTTAGGCTCGGCTTGACATATAAAATTTAAATTTGAGCTCGGTTCGAGTCGAACTCGAGCTCGATTTATATAAATATTGTCAAGTTCGAGCTCGGCTCGGCTCGGCTCGACTCGTGTTTGGATCATTAATACGATAAACGAGTCAAGTTCGAGCTCGAGCTCGATTTTAATGAGAATTAAAATGTGTTATAGACTTGATAATTATACATAAAAAAAAACTATCATTATACATCACAATTATTGTCAAAATTAAAAATCAAACATTCATTATAAAAGATATAGAGGTAAATCTAGATAGAAAGAAAAAGAACAATAAATAATCTCCAAGATAATTTAATTTTAGAAAAAAAAATGCTAAAATTGTCTAAATAAATCAAATAAGTAATAAATCAAACTTGAACAATTCCATCTGACACAAGACAATTCCTTTATATTTGAGCTCAATTGTTGCAACTCCTACATAAATAAAATTAAAAAAATCAAATAACAATTTCAATCATACAAATAGTTTTGATATGTAAACTCACAAAAAATTATAAAGCTAAAATAATACCTTATAAATGGATAATACGATAAAGGTATAATATACTCCCGAATGTCCTTGGTGGTGCTTTCCTATAAATATTACGAAAAAAAAAGAGTTAACTACAATTATATAATAAAAATCATAACTTTCATTGTTCTTTTCTTTCATAAAAATGGAACATACTAACATTTTTCTTGCTTTTTAATCCATAGTAAGCTCAAAATCAATCTTCTCCGCAAAATAATTTTTGCATTGCATCCGTTCCAAGAGATACACGATGTAAATCTATAACTCTACCCTCAGCACTGAAAGTTTCTTCAAAAGCCACTATTGTGATAGGAATTGACAATATATCACTTGTCATTTTCGATAAAATCTTATACTTCAATTTGTTTGCATTCCACCATTCCAAGGCGTCAAATGCCTCATCATTTTCACAAACATGAATACCTTCTTCCAAATAAATATCTAATTCCAATTTAGCATGCTCAACCATAGCATCACCAGATCTTATAAGACAAAAAAAATCTAATTTTCTACCTTTTCCTTTATCAACACTAGCACCGCTTGAACCTTCTTTTGCAAGTTCATTTCTAGAATCCTTATTAGCATTTTTCGTTCTATAAGCCTCAACATATTCTTTGTAGAGCAAATGTAAAGACTCACTAACTGTTGCAATATGCTCAAAAGAATCAACTCAACCATATATGAGAGAAAAATAAATCTCAACTGATTTCATCTTACTCCTTGGATCAATAACAACTGCCATTACTATTAATAAATTACAATCACCCCAATAATTATCAAATTTTTCCTTTATCTTCTTCACCATGTTTTTCATAGCTTCATCATCATATGCATATATTTCATTAAATTTTCTTTTTACATTATAAAGTTCAAGAAGAAATAAATTTGAAGTTGGATACTCACTTCCTGAAATTATATTAGTGACCTCATAAAATTCTTCCAAAAATACACAAACTTCCTTAGCCTTCTTCCAATCTAATTCACTTGGCAAACTATGATAACTTGAATCTTTTATTTGATAACAAGGAAAGACATCTTTATACTCCAAAGCAACAATAAGCATCAAATATGTTACATTCTATCTTGTGCTAACATCCAAAATGAGCTTTTTTAAAGGTAATTTTAATTGTTTCACAATTTCACTGAACATTCGAAGATGTGCTTCTAACACAGTAATATGTTTTACACTCTCATGAACATTGTGTATTATATCTTGAATCTCAAACAAACCATCTTGAACCAGTAAATTTAAAATATGTGCACAACATCGCACATGAAACAACTTGCCACAAAGAAAAAACGGTAATGATGAAGAGAAAGACAAATTTTCCTTTAACATCCTAATAGCAACATCATTATAAGTAGCATTATCTATAGTTATTGTCCACACCTTATTTTCTATCTCCCATTCTTGAAAGCACTTTTGCAATACATCATATACAATAATTCCATTATGAGGTGGTGGAATATCACAAAAGTTCAATGTGCGCTTTTGCAACTTAAAATCAGAATCCACAAAATGAGCAGTAACAACCATATATGATAACTTTTGGGCATTAGATTTCCACAAATATGTGGTCACACTAATCCTAGGGACACTAGTAAGCAATGCCTTGATTTTCTTTTTCTATATATCATAACTACTATTAATATCTTTTCTTAATGTTGCCCGGCTAATTTTATAAAAACTTGGATTTGCATATTTCATAAACAAATTAAATATCTCATATTCCGCAAAGTTAAAAGGTAACTCATGCACAAGAATCATATGAAAAAACATTTCTCTAATTTTTGCATGATTATACCTAAAATTCTCCACTGCAGCTATGCTTTCTATCTCATTTATGCGGTTGGTGATGTTAATCTATTGTTGCCCTTTTAGATTTATCACCCTTTGCATATAACACTTCAAGTGCCTCAAAAATTGTATGGTAGCACCAATCTTGTTCAAAGCATGCCGATGTTTACAATGAATACATTTAGCTTTCGTTGTCCAATTCGGAAGCGTCACCTCTTTGAATTCATTCCATGTTTTTGAAGTCTTTTTCCTTTTCTTTGGAGCAAATGGATTATCGTCTTCTTCAGTATTTTCCACATCAAGAATGGATTCCACACTTTTATTAGTATTAGATATAAAAATAAGTGAATCATTCGAATTTGGAGATGAATCTTGAGTGGAATTTAAATTTGCAGAATTTGTATTAGACATATCCTAAAAAGGAAAAAAAGACAACTTTTAGAACCATAAACATTGAATCAAGAGGTAAGTCAATTAAGAAATTAAATTACTAATAACTATAAGAATATAAACACAAAACACATATTAGTATTTAGATATTATCATAACTAAAATAAATTAGTATTAACCATTTATACCCTTGTCATATATAAACAATTATATTATTTCTTTCTCAATCAAAGTATGCAGCTGTGATTTTAATATTAATAATTAATTTCAATTAACTTTTTAATGATTGTGAATATAATTAATTTAGGTTGAGTTTGAAATATTTAAATAATTATTTGAATAGGGTTCAAGAATCAAAATAAAAATTTGATTGAATTTAATTAAATTGAAAAAAATTAATTTTAAAATTGATTTTGACAGAAGTTACTAAAACTCTAAAGTTAAAAAAAATTAATCTCATAAAATTCAAATTAATGTAAGCGCCTTTTAGAAATTGGCAAAAATGGCTCCTGCTAGCTTATTTTTAATAAAAACATGTTATTCCATCAGTAATATCGAACTATTATTTAGCATGGTTAAAATCAGCTATGGAACTTGTATCTTCCATTACTTTAAATGTTCAACTTTACATCTTCCCTTAGGGTCATAATTGATTAACTATATTAGAAAAGTTAAGTTCAAATGATGTTGGTTGTACATCTCTAGTTCTTGCTAGAATGTTATATATGATCTTGGAAAATAACTTTAATTTGACTTCATCATTGTTTTATTTCTTGATTAAATTTTGAGAAAAAAAAATGGGTAGTGAATCATGGAGTCACCACTAGTTTGGTGGAAAGATTCAAACTGCCTAGACATTAACCAGGTCACATTATATTGAACATCTAAGCATATAAGCATCACAACATCACATTATCATTTATATAAGCATCACAGGTCACATTATATTGAACATCTAAGCATTACATTATATTGAAATTAAAAAAGAAACAAATGAACAACTTGAGAGTGAGAGGTTGCCATGGTCTTGTCGGTGGCCGGTGGTCGAAGCTCCCTCATCGACCTGCTGTGTGAATGGCTTGCGAGACAGAGATAGAGATCGAGATAGAGACAGAGACAGAGAGCGAGGCAGTGAGCGAAACAGAGAGAGAGAGATGGTGGTCGGAGCTCCCTCGTCGGCCTGCTGTGTGAATGGCTTGTGAGACAAAGATAGAGATAGAGAACAGTGAGCGAAACAGAGAGCGAGATGGTGGTCGGAGCTCCCTCGTCGGCCTGTTGTGTTAATCCCTTGCGAGATAGAGACAGAGACTGAGACTGAGAACGAAACAGAGAGCGAGATGGTGAGCTCAAAATATCATATACTTACGTCAACATGTAAATATATAAATCAATGCATTCTCTAAAATAAATTCTGATAACTCAAACACAAGCTCAAAATAAAATATGAATCCCATCAAAAGTTTACATTATTTATAATCCTTAAATTTGATTATTTCAGGTCTTATCAAAATTATAACTGTAACCTAAAATTATACGACTATCATATAAACTAAGATACACTATGTGAATTGTAATTAAATATATGATACAAAATTTTTTCAAAAAGACATCTTTAATTCTACAATTGATCCTTAAAACTCTAAATTTCACTTGTCGAATCCACTTCAGTCCGTCTAATTTGTGCATCAAAAATTCTAATACATTAAGCAAATTACTTAATGGTACTTGTATATGCATAATTTGTTAATCAATATCATAAGAAAATAATTAAAATAACAAATGTATCATAAATCACAATTTATAAATCAAGTTGTTTAATCAAATAAAATTCAAGCTAACTTATTTTAATATTAACAAAATCAAATTCAGCTTAAATAATAAGATAACTTCACATTGTAATTATTTACCATAATGTCATTGGTTATGGTAAAAATCATATTTTCACATTCACTTATCAATACAATTCATTATAAATATTCATGGAGTTGTACTTTTAATTTTTTTAGTTTTAGAGGTGCCATCTTATAAGGAGGTATAGAAATCCGTGTTGTACCAGGAATAACATTAATAACAAACTCTACTTTTCTGTCTTGTGGTACCCTTAGTAAATCTTCTGATAAAACATCAAGAAAAGTTATATACTGTAGGTATAGCTCCCAAAGTCATGCATGTCTATTGAGCATCAATAACATAAGCAAGGTAGGCTTCACATTTGTTCCTGATTAACTTCTGGTCTTAGCATTCAAAATCAAATTGGAAGAATAAAACTGCCTTTCTCCCTGAACAACAACATCACCGTGTCTGAGAATCTTAAAAGTCATAGTTTTTAAATAACAATCCATGACTGCTTGATATCATGATAAGCAGTCCATCCCCAAAGTTATATCAAAATCACGAAATGGAAGTTTAATCAGATCAACTAGAAGTTCTATGCCATGGATTTTAATCGAACAGTTTCGATATACTTTGTTCACTATTACACTATGACCTAAATGATTAATAACTTTTATGCCATATTCAAGTTTATCTGCACATATGTTTTTCCCTGAGGTTATAGATGTACATATATATGAATGTATAGAACCATGATCTAATAAATCATAAATATCAAGGCCAAATAAGATGAATTTACCAACAACTACATCAGGAGTATTATAACTCTCCACTGTCTTCATAACATAATTCCTGACTAAAAAATTACTCCTTATCTATGGTCTGTCAATAGTCTCAGGCTCTCTCTAGTGAATGGCACTAGGTCAACTGCCTCTGCCTGGCCTATGACCTGTCTTTAATCCCTGTATGAATCCCTGTCCTTCAGAAGTATCTAATTTCTTCATTGTAGGACAATCCTTGATCTTGTGCTCTTTAGAACCACATCTAAAATAAGCTCCAGTCAGATACCAACAAATGTCATTACCATGCTTCTTGCTATAGCATTGACAAAGTGTAGAAATTGCCCATAAAGACGAGTCTATAGATGTACTAGACCCAACCACTTTAGATATCTAAAAACTAGCTCCACTAGTGCGACCCCCTCTGCTAGATCCTTAAGTCTGCATCTTTGCTTGAACACTTTTATGTTCTTCTGACCATCATACTGTAGATCACTAGGTGATCCTTTCCTCTATTATTATCTTCTACTTTATTCATATTTAGTTTCATTTTTTATAGTCACTACTGTATTGAGAAGAGTAGAGAACTCCTTGATTCTTAGTACCACTTGGTAATCACGAATCTGAGTATTCAAACCCTGTACAAACCACTTGCATTTTTCTTCCTCATATGCTATTAGTTCAGGAAAGTATTTGCTCAGATGGATAAACTATTTCTCATATTCTGACACAGACAATTACCTCTGCTCTAAGTATAAGAACTCATTGCATCTTTTTTCTATATACACTTTACTGATATATTTCTTCTTGAACTCTTCATGGAAGAATGTCTAAGTGAGCCTGTTAGCTAGAGTAGTTTTCTGCTTAATATCCTACCAAGCGTAGGCTTACTCCTGCAATAAGAAAACTACACACTTCAGTCTCTCCTTATTAGTACAATGAAGAAAACAAAAACCCTCATTATTATCTTTAGCCAATATTATGATATTGAAGATTCATTTGAGTACTGGGCTTTAAAAACTTCATCTCCTAATTTCTTGATTCTCTTTAGTAGAGACCTCTAAGGTACTGGTGGCTATGGTTGTAATGGAGGAACTGCACCTACAATCTGTTTGAGAATCTTCCCCATGTTTCTTATAAATTGTGGATTTAGAGGTACCTGTCTCGCAGAAGGTTTTGCTGACTATTGATTTCCCATACTTGTTTGGTTGTATGAAGATGTAACTTCTTCCTTAACACCCTGACGAGATCTTAAAGTCATTCTACACATAAATATATAAAAGATCAACTACATCAGAATACATGTCTACTTATTAAGTTTACATAGCTTAGATAATTGTATTTCACTTTTCCCATAACCTCACATGATAGAAACGCCTAAACCTAGCTCTGATACCACAAAATATAACACTTTCTAACAATATTGTCAGATAACTATCAAAAGATGTTACTCATTACTTAACAATCCATTTCCAATTTTAAATAATCTCTAAAATAATCCGACTAAAAATTTTGGCAGAGTTTTTTCTGTAATATTCACATCTAAATTTTCTTCAACCTAACACCACCTACAGAAAAGATACTTCTATCTCCCTTTCAATCAATCTCAACTCCAACTATACAATTTCATCAATATTCAACTACAATCCAAAATGAATATCAGACACTTAAATCAACATATAAATATATATATCTATGCATTCTCCAAAATAAATTCTTATATCCCAAACATAAGCTCAAAATAAAATATGAATCCCATACAAAGTTTACATTATTTACAATCCTCAAATTTGACCATTTCAAGTCTTATCAAAATCATAACTATAACCCACAATTACATAATTGTCATATAAATCAATATACACTATATAAATTGTAATTGAATATATAATAATAAATCCTTTCAAAAAGACACCTTCCATATTGCAATTGATCATTAAAACTCTAAACTTCACTTGTTGGATTCGCTTCGGTCCATCTGATCTGCGCATCAGAAATTTTAACACGCTAAGCAAATTTCTTAGTGGGCTTGTATATTGTAATAATATGTAAAATAATAAATAATAATAAATAATAATAAAATAAATATTAAAAATATTATATATAATAAAAAGAAAAAGAAAAGAAAAGAAAAGAAGAAAGAGAAGAAGAAGAAAGAGGGAGAAAAGAGAAAGTGACAGAGTGAGGGAGAGAGCACCGGACAGGAGTTTACCAGATCTACTATCATTCGGTGATCATCGGCCGTCACGTACGAGCCCAGCGTGATGAGTTTGGGGAGGGGTGATTCGCCACAGGAGGTAGTGCACCGCCGTCCGATCATCAAGCTTACAATGACTTTTCGATGGTTTTTCGACCATTTTTTATCTCATTTTTTGACAATTTTAATATTTTCGAGACCCTCTCGTTATGAGCTTCAATTTGACATTATATTTGTAAATTATGGATGAGTTCTGAAAAAATAGCTATAAATATATAAATTAAAAATCTAAAATATAATAATAATTATATAATAATTATTATTATAAATTGAGTTTGAATTTGAATTTAAATGAATTATTATAAATTATATTAATTAATTTTAATTAATTAAAATTTATGAATTTGATTTGAATTTGGGAATAATTTGTAATTAATTAATTAGTTAGTTGTGATTAAAAGGAAATTATTGCAATCTAAGAAATTAAATGAATTTAGAATATTAAATTTTAGTTATTGGGTGAATAAATTACATTAAGGAGAAAATTAAAAATGAATAAATAATAAAAATAAATATATAGTGAGTATATATTAAATTTAAAATAAAATATTAAATTAAAGTGTGAGTAAAATAAATTGAAATTTTGAATTATAATTTTTGTTAGTAATTTGTAAAATAAAATAATTATATTTAAAAATATATAAATGTGTATAAAATTAGTTAATTAATTGAAAAAAAAATTAATAGTTGGATAATTGTGATATAATTGTTGTTTATCAAATAATTAAATGGTTAATAGTATTTTACAAAATAATAAAATGTATAATTGTAAATTACTATTACTATTACTATAGTGTTTATAATTATTATAAATGATTAATTGAAATTAAGATAATGTATTATTAAAGCTAAAGTAAATAAATTATGATTATTTAGAAAAGTTTCTTTTAAAAAAATATATGTATATTATATTATGATTTGTTAAAAATATAAAGAAATTATTTTAGAAAACTAAATAAATAATATTAAGATTATTTTAATAAATTGGTTTTATTAAAGTTATTAATATTATAAATTAATATTTGTTTAAACAAAATAAACGATATATATATTAATTAGTTCTCATTGTATGACATTTATCAAATATATTTTTATTTAAAATTACCCAAAATTAACTTAAGATATATTCAAAATTTAAGTAATTATGTAAAAATAATATTAAATTATTAAAAATAATGTATAAGTGTCTTATGAATAATTAACGCGTAAATAATAAAAACAATAAGTTAAGAAAATATCTAATAGTGTGATATCTGTGTAAATATGAATGTAGGTTAATAATTGGCATATAACCGATTTGATACTATCAGTGATCAAGAGAAAATTAAATCTTCGAATTTAAGGTGAGTTATAGTGTTTATTCATTCCTTTATTGCTTTGGAATTTTTTATAAAATGTGAACTCTTATTGACTCTTAAACCATTTGATAATTCTATTAATTGTGTTCGTATATTTGTAAAATTATGAAACTTTATGTGGCTTTTGGCCTATGTGATATAATCAAGCCAAAATATGACAGAATCCCAACTTGATGGGGCTATATCATCATGATATGTACACATAGAGATTTATGAATTGTAGTGTAAAAACTACTATCCTTATGTACACATAGAGTCTTTTTTTCATTGCTATCTAGATCTACAATAATTCTTGCATTAATTGAATAATTCATTTCCCTTTAACAAATTAGGTATTAACCAGAAAAATACTAGAGTAATCAGATATGAGATAAATAAGTTATTTGCTAAATTACTTAAGTGTGGATTTTGGCAAGAGGAAGTATCTTTCTTAAAACATATGATTAGTAATGAAGGATAATAAGTGAATTTTAAGAAAATTTAAGCAGAAGTTCATTAGTTTAAATCCACAGATAGTACAGAGATAAGGAGCCTATAAGATTGGATAGTTATTATATAAATTTTGTAAATGTTTTATTAAACCTAGCAGTTCACCTTGGGTGTGTCAGTTCTGCTTGTTAAGAAGAAAGATAATTCATTTCAAATGTGTATAGATTGTTGATAGTTTAATAAAGTGATTATAAGAATAAATATTCTCTACCTATAATTGATAATTTATTTAATCAGTCACAAGAAATAAGATAGATCTTTATTGTGGGTGGTATAAGTTGAGAATTAATAAGTAAGATGCATCTAAAACTGCATTTCATACTAAATATAGCTATTATGAGTTTATAGTTTAGTCTAATTGATGCATTTGTAGTAATTATAGATATGATGTATTGGATTTTCAAGTTATGCTTGGATAAAATTTATGGTTATTTCATGGACAATGTACTAATTTACTCTAAGTGTTAGACTAAATACGAAAAGCATCTACGAATAATATTGCATATATTAAGGAGTAAATAGTTATATACTAAATTTAGCAAATATGAGTGTTCAAATTTAAAATTAAGGTCCTTTTGTTGTCGCTTGCTAAAGAAAATATGTAAAGGATTACTCTAAAAATGGAAACTAAAAAAAATGTGAATGATTTAGTAATTCTGTAATGTTAAACTGGAAAAATTGACAGCAAATAACATGGAAGAGAAATGATATAAACTTAAAGAAACAAATTATAAAAGCATGAGGTGATAAGTTATAATAAGGATTTTGGAAATTCTAAAGTGAATTTCAAAAGAAAATTGATTAAGAGTTTTCTATTAGATGTTAATATCTTAGAGAAAAAAATAGAGACAAAATGAATTTTCTTTTGGGAGAAAGTTATTGGTAGGAAATGAGGAATCCTAATAAATTTAAGAAGATAATTTAGTAGAAAAGTTCGGATATGCAATATGTAAACCTGTAGTATACTTTATAGATACGTAACAACAACACTTTTAAGTAATTTAAGATAATTTGTGCATTGCATATGAGTGTATTTAGTGAATTAAATTATTACTAATTATTAAGTTGTTTGAGGAAAAGAATTAGTGTAACCATGAGTTTAAGAAAAGAAAAGCTTTTAAAAAAAGTATACGTAATGAATACATTGTGAATATACCAAATTCAATGCAAGGTTTGCATGTAATTTAAGAAATTAATAGAATCTTTTTTCAAATAAGAAAATGTGCTAATAGCAAATATATATAATGAATATAATTATGTGAATCACTAAGGTAATACATATTGGTAAAATTGAAAGAATATTAAGAGTTTAAATAGAATGCACAACTACAACTAAAAATAAAATTTATGAGATGAGACTTTGGAAATAAGAAGAAAGGAAATTTATATTTCAACATTTGTTAAATTAACCCTTTTACGGTATACAAAATTCATGTTGTAGTGAATGAACATAAGTTTACTTGTGATATGAAATTAATGATATTTTGAAAATAAATAAATAATTACAATAAGCTAGTAAACAATATGGCTATGTACCATAAAAGCAAACGATGAATGGTATGAACTTAAAGAAAATTTAATTATTGAAAATATGCATATTTGAGTTTGAATTTTTACTAAAGTTACAACATATAAAAGTGGAATATTTGCACATTTATATATGTGTGTATGCAAACATATAAGTATAAAAAATAATAATAATAAAATTTAAGTTGAATAAATCTAATGTGAAGTAAGACATATGGAGTTATTAGATTATAAATGACGCATTCAAATATTGTGAATTTAATTTATAGGTAGAACCTATATGGTTAAGGATAATGAATGATTGTGAATATTGAGTTAGACAAAGAGTTTAAAGTTCGTAATTAGGAACTTACGGGAAGTTTATCACACTTCCAATACTAATGGATAGTCAGAAATATTTAGATTTATAAGTAATAATAATGATAATATGCGTGGATAGTGGTTTTAGAACTGTAAATCAAGAATAATATTAGAACTTGACATTGAATAATAGTCTATAAATTATAAAAAAAAATAGTAAATTTTAATTCTGTTAAGAAATATTGAATGATGAGTTTGGATATAGAAATATCTATGATATTGGAATATTGATATATTAATTGATGAATTGAAATTTTGGGTTTTAATTTTAATAAATGGATGATGATAAATTGAGTTTTGATGTTTAAAATTGGTTTCTAAGATGATTATTTTAGATATTCTAATGCTAAAAATTGATTAAAAAAAGGGTTAAAGCTAAGAGATATGATGTAAGAAACTTGTATTATGAAGAGAGTTTAGAGTTGATTATATTGGACGAAAGATAAGTTTAATTGAGTTCAATTTTTTATGCAGAATACTTTTGTATATCTATCTAATGTGATAAAAAAAATTATAAATTTTTTGTGCTTGTTGGATATTTTTAGAAAATAGAGAATTTGAATATAATCAAATGAATTTTGTGCATATGGAAAAAAATTAATTAATTCTAATTTTAAAAGATGATTTATTATTTAAGAAAAATAGAAAAAGACAAATTATTGGAGATATTTTAGTAATTCAAAATTTATAGAAAAATAAAAAATACAAGTGGAATATATAAGATATGATGTTTTGTATAAGTCGAGAATGATATTTATTAGTGAGTAAGGTGTACTCTTATGAAGATAGTTATAGTTGTTAAGTATTATAATAATAATCAAAGTCAATACAAAAGATGTTGGAAAATTTATTGAATATTTGTATGTATGTTCATATTCATGTTATGAAAATTTTAAGATGAGAGAATGTGATCTAATAAGCAAGAAATTTGTGAATTAGATGTTGTACAAGTTGTTATAACTTTTGGAGTAATTTAAGTATATAAATATAAGTAACATATTAGTATGAGATTTAAATTGACTGACTAAAGTGAAAATTGAATGAAGTGTGGAGATCTGATAGTGATTGGTTTTGAGTAAACCCAAAATCACTTTAATCATTTAAAATCCTTTCAAACTTGTGTGATTTGAAGAAGAAAAATCCTCCCCTTCAGCCATAGAAGTCACATTTTTTAGAAGAAGAAGAAGGAAGAAGATGATAAATTTATATTCCTAAAATTTCAAATTTACCCTTTACTCATTTATATAATTATAAAATTATTAATTAATAAAATATTTAGATATTTTAATTAATTATTTAGTTAATTATTATTAAATTCCAATTCTTATCTTCCATCCAAAATAATTTTACTTTTGATTTTTTTTAATAAATTACCATTTTATCCCTCCTTTAACTTTTAAATTTTGTTTTTTTCTAATTTAATTTTGACTTTATATGTAATATATATTTTCTTTATATTTCATATATACATTACTCATTTCTCACTTCCAACACTTCATTTAATCATCTAATTTATTAATTTAATTTAATTTATTTTATTTTATCAATTATGCAGATGTTACAAAGAAAGTGACATAGTGAGAGAGAGAGAGAGCACCGGACGGGACTTTATCCGATCTACTATCGTTCGGTAATCGACAATCGACATGTGTCGGCCAAATGTGATCATTCGATAATGGAGAGTTTGAAAAGGGGTTATTCACCACCGGAGGTCGTCGGATGACAGCACACGTGTCATCTTATCATCACATCGGTAGTGACTTTTCAATATTTTTGACCCTTTTTTTTGGTTTCTTTTTCTGGCGATTCTGGTATTTTTAAGACCCTCTCGTTATGAGTTTCAATTTAACATATCATTTGTAAATTATGGATAAATTTTGAAAAAAATAGTTATAAATATATATATTAAAAATCTAAAATATAATAATAATTATATTATAATAATTATTATAAATTGAGTTTGAATTTGAATTTAATTGACTTATTATAAATTATATTAATTAATTTTAATTAATTAAAATTTATGATTTTGATTTGAATTTAGGAATAATATTGCAATTAATTAGTTAGCTAGTTGTGATTAAAAGAAATTTATTGCAATCTAAGAAATTAAATAAATTTAGAATATTAAATTTTAGTTATTGGGTTAATAAATTAATTTGAGGAGAAAAATAAAAATGAATAAATAATAAAAATAAATATATAGTGAGTATATATTAAATTTAAAATAAAATATTAAATTAAAGTGTGGTTAAAACAAATTGAAAATTTGAATTATAATTTTTGTTAGTAATTTGTAAAATAAAATAATTATATTTAAAAATATATAAATGTGTATAAAATTAGTTAATTAATTGGAAGAAAAGAATGAATAGTTGCGTAATTATGATATAATTAAATGGTTAATAGTATTTTACAAAATAATAAAATGTATAATTGTAAATTACTATTACTATAGTGTTTATAATTGTTATAAATGATTAATTGAAATTAAGATAATATATTATTAAAGCTAAAGTAAATAAATTATAATTATTTAGAAAAGTTTATTTTAAAATAATATATGTATATTAAATTATGATTTGTTCAAAATATAAAGAAATTATTTTAGAAAACTAAATAAATAATATTAAGATTATTTTAATAAATTGGTTTTATTAAAGTTATTAATATTATAAATTAATATTTGTTTAAACAAAGTAAACAATATATATATATATATTAATTAGTTCTCATTGTATGACATTTATCAAATATATTTTTATTTAAAATTGCCCAAAATTAACTTAAGATATATTCAAAATATAAGTAATTATGTAACAAAAATATTAAATTGTTAAAAATAATATATAAGTGTCTTATGAATTATTAACCCATGAATAACAAAAACAATAAGTTAAGAAAGTATCTAATAGTGTGATATCTGTATATATGTAAATGTAGGTTAAGAATTGCCATAAAACTGATTTGATATTATCAGTGGCCAAGAGAAAATTAAATCTTCAAATTTAAGATAAATTATAGTGTTTATTCCTTCCTTTTTTGCTTTGAAATTTTTGATAAAATGTAAACTCTTGTTGACTCTTAAACCATTTGATAATTCTATTAATTGTGTTAATATATTTGTGAAATTGTGAAATTTTATGTGGCCTTTTGGCCTATGTAATCCAACCAAGTAAATTATTTAGCTAATATGATAAAATTTTAACTTGAAAGGGGCTTTATACCATTAGGCTATGTACACATAAAAATTTATAAATTGTAGTGTATAAACTACTATCGTTATGTGAATTTGATATGTGATAGTTCTGATTTCTTCAATGTTTTTGCTATGTGATTATATGTCATATTATTTGATTTGATTTGTGATATCGGTCTAATTGTTGTGAGCTCTTCTTGTGAATTGAATTTTTGCTGACATTTTCTTGTTGTGAAACCACCATGGATTATTCTTATTATGTATCATACCCTTGAGACACTATAATTTTATTGAGTTAACGACTTACCCAATTGTTTGTGTGTGGTTTCAGGCAAAGATTATTCAGGTTAATCAACTTCTTGGTTTCTTATTTTCAACAAGAAGTCTAAGAATATTATATTTAGTTAATAATTATTATATATAATTAATGTACTAAGTTTGTATAATACTTTAGTTGCTCCGTGGCATTCTTTTAAATGAATTAGTTATGATTTGAAGATTAAATATAAAGTAAGTAATATGATATATGTGAGAGTATGTTTATTGATTTTGGTTCTACGCGGTGCCTCGTAGCCTTAAGCCTTTCTGGACCTTAGGACCATTATATTCCTGAGAACAAGATGTGACATATATATATATATAATTTTCTAATTAATATCATAAGAAAATAATTAAAATAACAAATGTAGCGTAAATCACAATTTCTATAGCAAGTTATTTAATAAAATAAAAATTCAAACTAACTTATTTTAATATTAATAAATTCAAATTCAACTTAAATAATAAGATATCTTTACATTGCAATTATTTACTATAATGTAACTGGTTATAATAAAAATCATATTTTCATGTTCATTTATCTATACAATTCATTATAAACATTCATAATGCACATTTCATGTTTAAGTAAATTTGATTTAGAAATTATCTTATTTTGTTCATATATATCGAGTTTTAGACCCTATACTCGAATAACGGGTTCAATAATAGTAATTAAATGCCCAGTAACAGAATTTAAGATGAGAAGAGAAAACTCAATATAAGCGCTACATTTATAACATCCTTATACCCTATATACATATAATATATACACCCGTATATATAATATATATATATAATTTAAAAAATGCTACAGTAGACATCAATAACAAATTCTATAATTTGATATCATAAATAAATATAACTTATACAAATATAATGATTAGGAATTCATATATAATAATATTCAAAATAATGTAAATAATATAAAATCTCTGAAAAAAATTTATCAGAGTTTTATTTATAATTTTAATAATTCTCAAATTATTAAAAACAAAATCTGCAACAATAAAATACACTCCCAAAGTAAGATTTTCTCGAACTTCAACATTCCTTCCTCATCACCAAGTAGTTCACAAATATATGAAAAATACATATTGTATATATTTACAATACTATAATTACACAAACATGCTTATAAAGTCTTATTATGTATACATACATATAATGTATTTAACAAAACTTGAATATATAACTCTACATGATATGCAACCCCAGCACGGTTGATCTTATGTCAAAATCGAAACTCCAATCTCAACCTCACACTAAACCACTTTGTACTGCACTTTTATCACTTGCGCGATACATACTACCACGTTAAACTCAAACGCTTAATGGTACATATTTTAAAAATAATATACATTTTTTTTATCTAAATGCTCTTTCTCATAACTTAATTTGTAATATTTATATAAAATCTTTATTACCTCATAATCCATATGCACACACCACATCCACACACACATTATGTCCAATAACCCCTGTACATGAATTATTAAGTCCAGACTCAAGATCTAGCCTTGCTCAAGTCTTTCATCAATCTCAATATTAAGACCTAGCTCTTTTCAGGTTTATCAATATGTGCATTACCAATATCAACTTTTTGGATCATTAATTGTATAGGGTTAACAAATACTTAATATCTCTTTACATTTCCACATTTTATCACAATTTTCATGCCTGTTTTACAATATCCACACTTTTCATATTTTTTGCTATTTTCCATATTTCTTTCCTATTACTTATCACATTATACCTTTCTTATATTTTCCAATCATATTGTATATAGTTCACATTTTACACCTTAGATACATAACAATTACATTAGCCATTCTACAATAGCTTGTCATTTCATACTGCACACAATATATACACTTTTAAATATATAATGCACATATTCTATCAAAACTAATATGAAAGTGACATAACACATTCACTAGATCACAATGTGTCATGTCAATTATAATATTATTAAAATAATATTTATCAAAATATGTACTAACATTTTCTTAGCTCTAAATTAGTCCAATTTCTTTTTCACCTCTTTCCTTCACTAAAATCCTAATTATCTTTTTTTGGACTATCTTGATCTAGATACACATATACCAAGAACAAGCAACATTGATTAATTTAAAATTATTTTCATGTTTAATTTATATCAAATCATCATTGTTTATACAATTTCTATCAAAATTCTAATAAAATCCTAATTTCACCATTAACTACTTTTTTTTCAAATTCTACCATAACCAATTATTCTCTATCATCTAACCATAAAATCATTACTTACTCAATTAAATAGCCTTAAAATAACCCATTTAATAATTATAGCTACCTTTAACAAAAATTCTAATTTCACATAACCAACTCTAAAGCCCTAACTTTATCAAAACCTACTCATATCCAACTTCTAACCATAAAATCATAACATATACATCAAAATAATATTAAATAAACCCATTACAATAATTATAAACACTCATATTAAAAATCCTAAATTTACATATTCATATCATAATCCTAATTTCATTAGTTATGCCCAGTAACAATGACACAAGTGTTCAATAATAGCACAATGTGCCTTGTAACTCTATAGATGTCTACCCTCTGACTAGCTATTCTATCCAATAACTAGGTTTATTATAAATATAATTTGGTCAATTTATTTATTTTCTCATTTTCAGTTAATTTTTCAGTCAATAATAATAAATTTTGCTTAAAATAATTCTTTAAAGTAAAAATCTCTTTTCTCAACTATTAATAGACATTCAAACTTTAACAATTTAAATAAGTAAATTCTATTTCAATTAAACCTAAACATATTTTTAATTTAATCCATAATTATCAAATATATTATAAATAATCATTTAGTTCCATAATCATTTTTCTTCCATAATCATTTAGTTCAACACTTGATTAACTCAAAGTTTCATTTGAAATAGGATTTAAGTTAAAAATCAATAAATATACTCCATGTATAATTTTGCTTATGGGAAAGAAAAATTCCATAATCAATTTATTCCACAAATATTTTCCATAATCAAATTCTTTCTCAAAAAGTTTCACAATCAATTTTTTTCACAAATAATCCAATTTAATCAAATCGCAAACTTCCATAAGTAATTAAAATCAAGAAAAATTCAATTGATAGAAAGTTATGTATTAAATAAGCACTAACCTCTTTCAAAAGCCCTTTTTCTTTCTCTTTTCTCAAATTTATTGATTTTATAATAACATTCTTGAGAAATCACACATAAAATAGCTAAATCTCATTAAAACTATGAGTTATTCTCCAATAATCTATAGTTTTTATGTAGAAAATGAAAGAAGAAGAAGAATGAAGAAGAAATGGTGATGGATGATGATGGTGAGTTTGGCCTAAAGAGGAAGAAGAAGAAAAAAGAAGTAAAAATTTACTTTAATAATATCTACATTTTGATTCTATGTGATGCTCACAATTTAACTTCGGTGCATTTATTTTTTTTAATTGTCTCTTAATTCAATTTTTAACTTTATAAAATCATAAAAATAATTATTTTAATTATTTTAAAGCCCTATTATTCATATTTTATATTTTAATTATAGTAAAATTTTATTTTATGACCATAAGAATATTTTCATAATTTTTATCTATTTTAAATTATTTTCTAAAATACTGAATAAATTCATACTCAGATTTAGTTTTTTACTTTTTAAGGCTTATTCAACTTTATTTTTTTTTTATCAATTTTAATGCTCAAGCCTCACATAATATCATATGCAGTGTAGTATATATATAATACATAAAATCACTATATAAAATTTGCAGACATTATACATATAGATTAAAATTGTATGCATTTGCACTATAGGTCTACAATACAAGTGCATCCAACAAGTTGTTATTTTTTTTACCTCTGTTATTATTCTAAAATATTATAATTCTAAAATATTATAGTACCTTTTCTATATAATATGTTAATATCTAAGTAAACTTAAGTATGTATTTATTATTATGAATATTATATATGCTGCATCTATCAATCAAATTATTTAGTAATCTCAATAAATTATATAGTATGAACTCCGTTTTCATTTAGAACTCTTTTTTATATTCGAATTAAAAATGATTTTATTTTTAATATTTATTTTCTTTTATTTTTATATTATGCCTCTATTTCAAATAAAATTTCTATTTTAATTTAAATCTTCATATATTCATTACTTACTTTGAAGAATTATCATAATTTAATGTGGTCTACTATTTTTAAATAGTATATTTATAACTAATTATCAATATTATTTTTTTGAAAAAAATACATTATCTTAAATAAACAGTAAAAAATAGATAATATTATGCATTTTTAATTAATTATTGATATTAATTAAAAAATAAATTAATTTTAAAAAATATAGTAAAAAAATGGAAATTGTTATTTGATTAATAAAAAAAATCGAGAATTTTTTTAGTTTTTAATAAATATATAATTTCATAAATAAAAATTTTAATATTTATAGAAATATTAAGACAAAAAATTTTAAAGGTCAATTAATTAAAAAAAGAGAGGAGATATTCACATCTTAATTCGAAGTGGATGAATCAAATTGGCCAAAAAAAATGGCCAAAGGACTAAAACGACTTTGACCTACCTGCACTTGGATTTCATGCCACGTGTCTATTTCTTAATGCTAATCGTCCCTAACCCAACGGCCAGTGGTCTCCTTTCCTCTGGGTCCCGGTCCATAACATCCTAAATAAATTTGAAAATTTTAAAAATATAAAATAAAACCAAATAAAAGATTGGAAAATATATAGGAAAAATAGAAGGATCTAGAAAGTAGAAACCCTGGCAGAGTCCTCTATCTATATAAACCTTGTTTCTCCATTTGTGCAGCCACACTCTCTTGGCTTCCGTTTCTCGTTTCTTTTCCGATTGGAAAAATCACGTTATATTAATTCTGTTAAAGTGATCAATCAATGGCGGAAATAGAGACGTTTGCTTTTCAAGCCGAGATCAACCAGTTGTTGAGTCTTATCATTAATACCTTCTACAGCAACAAGGAGATATTTCTCCGAGAGCTTATCAGCAATGCTTCTGATGTAAGTTTCCCCCCTTCCTCCACAATTAGATCTGTTCTTCTGTGTTAAGCTAATCTATATTGATATGTTTTAGTTATCTTCCTATGATTATATGGGCCTTAAATTCATATATTTGTCGATTTTGTTTAATTACGGTTCCAATTTTTTATGTTTGCTTGCTTTTATCTGGATCCGTTCCGTTGTGTGTCTATGGTATTTAAATCCCCGATTTTATTTATTGTTGAGTTTTTTTTAAAGTTTTGTGCCTGGGTTGATGTGGAAAAGAAAAGTTTTATAATCTATTATTACTGTTATAATGATAGTATTAAAGAATGTATGAGGGTTTTTAAGTTTTAATTTGTATCTAGTTGTGTATGATAGCTGACATTTGAGAATTGGGATTTAGAATCATTGTTTTGTTGTTTGTTGCTTTGATTTAAAGCAATATTTAATAATGACGAATTAAATTTACTAAGAACCAATTACCTATTAGTATTAAGAAGGGTATTTGTACTATTCGCTTAATGACTGTAGGTTGAATAATTATAAATACTATTTTTTTTTCAGATTTACTATTTGGTTTCTGTTTTGTTGGTTCGTTTTATTCTTCGGGTTTAAAAAAAAATTAATAAATATGGAATCAGATACCACGTTGGCTGATGTTATTCTTGCTCTGCTCGTTGTTGGTTTTCAGGCTTTGGATAAAATTAGATTTGAGAGCTTGACAGACAAGAGCAAGCTTGATGCTCAGCCGGAGCTCTTCATTCATATTGTTCCTGACAAGACTAACAACACACTGTCTATCATTGACAGTGGTATTGGCATGACCAAGGCTGGTAAGTGATCCGTGGAGACCACTATGTGTGATTTGATAATATTTACTATGATATTATTCCCTACTCACTGGTTTCAATATTTTGATGTTATCAGAGTTGGTAAACAACCTTGGTACCATTGCAAGGTCTGGAACCAAGGAGTTTATGGAAGCATTGGCTGCTGGAGCTGATGTGAGCATGATTGGGCAGTTTGGTGTTGGTTTCTACTCTGCTTACTTGGTTGCTGAAAAGGTCATCGTGATCACCAAGCACAATGATGATGAGCAATATATCTGGGAGTCCCAGGCTGGTGGGTCATTTACTGTTACCAGGGATACTTCTGGTGAGGCTCTTGGAAGAGGTACTAAAATTATACTCTTTCTCAAGGAAGACCAGCTTGAGTATCTCGAGGAAAGACGCCTCAAGGATTTGATTAAGAAGCACTCTGAGTTTATTAGCTATCCCATCTCTCTTTGGATTGAGAAGACTACTGAGAAGGAGATCTCTGACGATGAGGATGAGGAAGAGAAGAAGGATGAGGAAGGCAAGGTTGAGGACGTGGATGAAGAGAAGGAGAAAGAGGAGAAGAAAAAGAAGAAGATCAAGGAGGTGTCCCATGAATGGTCGTTGGTGAACAAGCAGAAACCAATCTGGATGAGGAAGCCTGAAGAGATCACAAAGGAAGAATATGCTGCTTTCTACAAGAGCCTTACAAATGACTGGGAAGAGCATTTGGCAGTGAAGCACTTCTCAGTTGAGGGCCAGCTTGAGTTCAAGGCCATCCTCTTTGTCCCTAAGAGGGCTCCTTTTGATCTTTTTGACACAAGGAAGAAGCCCAATAACATCAAGCTCTACGTTCGCCGTGTGTTTATCATGGACAACTGTGAGGAGCTAATTCCTGAGTACCTTGGATTTGTGAAGGGTATCGTTGATTCTGAGGATCTTCCTCTCAACATTTCAAGAGAGATGCTGCAACAGAACAAGATCCTTAAGGTAATCCGCAAGAACTTGGTTAAGAAGTGCGTTGAACTTTTCTTTGAGATTGCTGAAAACAAGGAAGACTACAACAAGTTCTACGAGGCGTTCTCTAAGAACCTCAAGCTGGGTATCCATGAGGACTCCACCAACAAGTCCAAGTTTGCTGAATTGCTGCGATACCACTCCACTAAGAGTGGTGATGAGTTGACAAGTCTGAAGGACTATGTGACCAGAATGAAGGAGGGCCAGAGTGATATCTACTACATTACTGGTGAGAGCAAGAAGGCTGTTGAGAACTCCCCATTCCTTGAGAAACTGAAAAAGAAGGGCTATGAAGTCCTTTTCATGGTTGATGCTATTGATGAGTATGCTGTTGGTCAGCTCAAGGAGTTTGAGGGCAAGAAGCTTGTTTCTGCTACCAAGGAAGGTCTGAAAATTGATGAAAGTGAAGATGAGAAGCAAAAGAAGGAAGAATTGAAGAAGAAGTTTGAGGATCTTTGCAAGGTTATCAAGGATGTATTGGGAGACAGAGTTGAGAAGGTGGTGGTTTCTGATCGTGTGGTTGATTCTCCCTGCTGTTTGGTCACTGGTGAATATGGATGGACTGCTAACATGGAGAGAATTATGAGAGCGCAAGCTTTGAGGGACAACAGCATGGCTGGGTACATGTCAAGCAAGAAGACAATGGAGATCAACCCAGAGAATCCCATCATGGAGGAATTGAGAAAGAGAGCTGATGCTGACAAGAATGACAAGTCAGTGAAGGACCTCGTGTTGCTGCTATTCGAGACAGCTCTTCTCACTTCTGGGTTCAGTCTTGATGACCCCAACACATTCGGGAACAGGATCCACAGGATGTTGAAACTTGGATTGAGCATTGATGAGGATGCTGGTGAGGGCGATGCCGATATGCCTGCACTTGAGGATGCTGATGCTGATGCTGATGCTGAAGGAAGCAAGATGGAGGAAGTTGATTAAGTCCTCTTTCTTTTTTATCTGATAAAACTTGATTAATATTTTAATGGCGGTTACTCTTTTTTTTTTTTTGGATATTCTTAGTATGTCGTGTTACTGCTTTTACTAGCTATGAGGTATTTTGGATAGTCTTTCTTGTTATGGAACTGCCTTAGATGGTTTTTGTTTTCAAACATTATTATAAGAGCGCTCTTGTCTATGCAGTAAGCTGCTTAACGAATTCCCCTGCATTTAAGTTTTCATACTCTCAAGTCAACCTAAGTTATGTTTTATGGGCCCTGTGTTTTAAATCTTTCTTGTCCAGGATTTTCTTCGAATTGTGCCAAAATTGAAAGATGATTTGTTCTAGCCAAACTTTTTTTTTTGGAAAAAAAAGAAGTAATCAAAATTGAAAGAAGTAATCAAAATTGAACGCATATATATATATATATATAAAATTGTCTGAATTCCCAATTTATGTAGCCGCAGCAGGTGACAAGTGAATCTGAGCCTTTTTTTGTTCTTATGCATTTTTCTGTTCTTTTAACTGGTACCTTCCTGGAGACGGATCTGGAAAAAAAAAGTGTGATTTTCTAAATTTTTTTAATTATTATTTTGTTTCATTTTTCTGTGATTATTACTTTTAAAAAATAAAGAGATTGTTTTATTTTTGTTTTTCTGATTTTGCTTTGCATTTGCCCTCTAATTTAAAATGTCAATGGCCTAATTGCTGGTATTGAATTTGATGATGATACCGCTAAGGTCATGATTCAAACAGCAGCTGACAACTGGTTGCCATGCGAGATGACAATACTAATTACTGGGCATGCGCCTGTTACAGTCTTCTTACAAAGTTACATGCGTGAAATTCTCATTTTGTAAACAAAGTGGTAGAACAAAAATTTTGTGGAAGAATTGTTAGTCCTTTACAAAATAAAAATAAAAATTTTAATTTATCATTTGAAAGAATGATAATTTTAGCTGTAGTTTCTTGTTTTGGCCAAATAGAACATTACTACACTAATAAATAGACGATTTATAAAGGACCCGTTGAAATCCGGGAACTTAAATGTCAAGAAAATTTCATCTATATAAAAGAGTATATTGTTGTAATATCTTTCATATATCAACCAACAAAAACTAAAAGTTAGGTTTAATATATATATATATATATATATATATATATAAAAGAAGCAAAAGTTAATGTCTTAAACTCTCTACAAGGAGAGTAATTAAGAGATAAAACCTTCATATGGCAAATAGTCATGAACATCCTTAAAATCGAGTACTGATGAAATTACAGGAATATGCGAATACATTATCCGAGAAAGGGATCACTTCTATAAGAATATACCATGCGAGAGAGAGATCACTTTTATAAGAGTTTTGACAAAACCATGTGAATGAAGTTGAAGAGAGGGGCTTTTATGGAAAGGATGAAAACATTCAAAGACTTCTATGGTAGGTCAACAAAATTAGTTAAGGGATAATAAACCATCATTCACACAAGAGGAGGTGTACAAAAGGATTCAGACAAGGCCAAATTTGAAAAAAAAAAAAAAAAACACACCAAGAATAACACTAAGAAATAAGAAAAAAGGATAAGCACTAAGGAAGAAAACTAAATCAAACCAGAAAAAAAAAAAATACAAACTTAAGAAGAAAAACTAATCAAAGATAAAATAAAAATGGAAATAGAACTGCTGCCAACTTTTTGAACTAGGCTAATAAAATAAAGGAGAAAGAAAACAAGTTTTTTAGAGATCGACGCTAGGGTTAGAGAGTGTCTTTTATGTAATCTAGTAGCATAGATAAGCAAAGTTTCCTGCCTATTAGTTTCTTTTATGATCCCACTCATACACTCAGTTAATAATAGCATGTGATTTAAAAATAAAAAATAATTAAAATTAATTTTTTAATATTATAATTTAATTTATAAAATTATTATTGGTTAGATATATGGATGAGACATATAGCTCGTTTCGATAAAAATTTTCTTAACTTTTAAACAATAATGCATAATTGAAACATTTACTTAATTTTTTTTATAAAATTTTCCTTAAATATTTCATTAAACTGCTCCCGCAAACAAATTATTCAGCGCCTTGGCAATATAAAAAGGAGAAATTATAATATGTATATATATAATTAGATTATAATCTGCACATTGCTATGGAGATTTTTTTTAAAATATTTTATTTTAATATATCATGTTAAAATATTATTACGTAAATATAGATATTTTTAAATTATTTTAAACATTATAATTTTGAAACACAATTTATTTAAAATATTCTTAATATATTCTTAATACTGCATAAACCATAGAAGGATTTATTCATATTCCATCCAGAAAATTCACCATAATTTCGGATAGAAATCACATGACCTAAAGCAATCAACATATTGGAGTAGTCCTTGAATATGAAACTTGAGTTCAATAAAAATGTGTAATATGATTGTAACACTAAACACAATAATGATAGTTAATTCACAAAGTAAAATTATTTAATTGGTTTCTTTGAGGAAGTATTTAGCCTTGGTAAGAGGGCAGTTCGGTGCATTAATACTCCTGCTATGCATGTGGTCTGGGAAAGTGTTGAACCCATTGAATCTTTATACATGATTTTTTCTTATAATTACAAGAGGTCGTTTTCACGACTCGAACTCGTGATCTTCAGGTCATACGGCAACAACATTTACCGTTGAACCAAGGCTCCCCTTCAAGTATTTAGCCTTTGTAAAAATGCAATTTGATTAGCTTAAATATTTTCATTAATTTATATGTCAACTATAGTTTAATACATTTTAATACATATTTAATTTTAGAGTACCCAAATTTTTTTTGGAATTTCTTCAAAATATATAAAAAGAATATATATTCATTGTGAATTCTATCTATTTTAATATGTCAACACATTCATCTTAACATTTTAATTTCAGCAGCATGCATCTTATCAATGTGTTTTTTTTTCCAGTAACTAACACTCTCTATCGTACATCATAACATGTCGTATTTCAGAGTGGTAGAACTTACCTTTTAATTTAAATGCTATTTTTCAATCGTATAAAATTTATGTGACATTGCTCTACTTCATCCGACTCTTTTTAATTCTACAATTAATAGCTTTTTTGCAACCCCCCATTCTTTTAAAGAATTGAGTTAAGATATTTGAAATGCGTACTATGAGGCACTACCCCTCTGTCCAAAACCACTTAACCCCTTTCTCCATTCGTATTAGTAAACCTATAATGTATATACTCTGACTTAGTTCTACCTAAATTAAAACTCTTGGATTCTATAGAATTTCTTTACAATTCTAACTTTTTACTTGCTCTTGCTTGTATCTCATGTATTAAAACATCATATACTATTAGATATTATTCTTTATATGTTTTGTTAGCCCATCCAAGACCAAGATAAAAACATAGAGACTCAATGCCAAATCTTGATGTAACTCAATAGAAATAGACAAATTTTGAGTATCTCCTTTAATTGTACAGATGCTAGTGATAGGTCCATCACACATATCTTTTAGAACTTAGATATATCTAATTGATACACTTTTGTGCTCTAGGACCCTTCGTAAAATTTTTCTAGAAATTCTATCATAAGCTATTTCCAAGTTGAATTTTTCTTATCTTTTATATTTTTTCATCAAATCTCTAATAAGAAAAATTGTTTCAATAGTTGATTGACCTAGGATAAATCCAAATTGATTTGGGGAAACACAAGTGTTTAAGCGTGAATGATATTCTACAATTCTCTTCCATAATTTCATTGTGCGACTAGCTAGTTTTATACTTTTATAGTTTAAACAACTTTGAATATCTTCATTATTTTTAAAAATTGGTATCAGACTGCTTTGTCTTTATTCACCTGGCATTTTCTTTGTATTCAAAATCTTATTAAATAAAGTAATCAAACATACAACTTCTACATCCTCCAGACATTTCTATACCTCAATGGGGGATTCCGTATGGGCCATAGACTTTGCTGATTTTCATTCTCTTCAAGATTTTCTTAACTTCAAAAAACTTAAATCGTTTAGTATACTTCACATTTTTTCAATTATAACATCTAAACCCCCAATATATTCACTATAGTTATCATTAAGAAGATCATTGAAATACCATCTCCGTCTTTCCTTGATATATTTCTCTTAAACTAAAACTTTATTTTCTTTATTCTTGATACATTTATCTTGGCTCAAAATCCAACCTTTTCTTCTCTAGTTTTAGTCAATTTATAGATAGCCTTTTCCTCTTTCTTTGTCTTGAGTTTCTCATTCATTTTCTCTAAAGATTATGTCCTTACTTGGTTAACAGGCTTTTTTAGTGTCTTTTTTTTTGTTTGATTTCATTGTTTTAAAGCTTCACTATCATCACACTTGGGTCATCTCTTATATCATTCCCTTTTACTTAGGCAATCTCATTTCATCACCAAGACTCTTTTAAAGGATGACCATATTATTTAGATTCACCAAGTATCTTTCAGCTACTCCTAATTGTTGTAGACTTATCCACATATCAGTCGCTGGGATATTTCCATCTACATTCCAAACTCTAATTTTTACCAACTCATCTTTAAACATCATTTGTTTTACCTTATTTAAAGTTCACCACCTAATTTTGAGAATTTGGTTCCTCCTAGGCATATGCTTGTTACCTGTTTAACCTTAAAATTTAAAATTTTTAATCTAGACCGAGTGGTCAAAGCTTCATCTTGCATAAGGTTTGATTAGCTTTTCTTGTGAGTATAAGTCAATCTAGCTTCTATTTTGTCCACTTTTAAAGGTTACTAGATAAGATTCTTTTTTTATAAAGTATGTATCTGTCACTATTAAACTGTAGGCCATTGCAAACTCAAGTATAGTCGTTCCCTCTTTATTTGTAATTCTAAAACCATATCCTCCATGCACACTCTCAAAACTTATTTTGTCTCTTTCTACATGGTCATTTAAATCTCTCTCTATAAAGATATTCTCATCATTCGGTATGCCTTGCATAAGTTAATCCATATATTTTCAAAATTTTATTTGCTTTCCCCAACTAAACTAATTTACGGAGCATATGCACTGAGTCTATTGATTATTTCTATATGTAAAACCAATTTTACTGAAATGATCATATCCCCTGCTCTTTTTAGAGCTACAACATTCTCCTTTAGATACTGATCCAAAATATACCCACACCATTATTATTTTTGTTAGTTCCTAAATACCACAATTTATATCTTGTATTCTTAATCTCTTTACTCTTCTCTCCTATCCATTTAGTTTTTTGAATGCAAGCGACTTTACATAGTACTGACAAGTTTCCTTATCTTATCTATAAATGATCTAACATTCTAAATACATATTCTTATCATACTTTCCACTTGTTCATTCTTATGTATCTTCTTATAGAAGCTCTTACACTCATATGAACATGTATCGCTCGTACTTGGACTTTGGACTAGCTTTTTACCTATATTGATCCTTAATGTTGAAACTCTTGCTTATTTAGTATTACATTTGGGCGTCGATATGGAGTATTACATTTGGAGAACGCCCTATATCCTTGCCTATTTCTCATTATATTCAGACTCTGATATAGCACGTCGTAAGTAGAGAATGTCCTAACATTTATTTCATATTAATTTATATCATGGGATGTGATAATATTTTACGCTAACTGTCACATATCATAAACTTTCTCATTTATCTAGATTTGCGATAGTATGTACACAAGAAAGCTTATGTATGTGCAAAGTTAAGCCTACCACCAAAATGATCCTAAAAATTGACATGACTTTTAACGTAGTTGCCATAAAGTTTTCTATTATATATATATATATATATATATATATATTAAAAAATAAGAATTTTCTTTAAAATATTTTTTTAAAAAAATACTTAATTTTTAATTTTAAATATACCATATGTATACATTTAATATGCCAAACATATATTTTTAAAACTTATTAAAAATTATAGAGTATTTTTTAATATATATATATATATATTAAATTTTATTTGTCAATTTTAGGTTTGAGTGATAACTTGTTCTCTGGATAAACAAGGACCAAAAACTTTTTATCTGAACATTGGACTAGAAAACATGGCAATTAATAACTAGTCTAATGACCAAATTCACAGACCGGTTGAAATCAATCTCATCAAATATTCACATATTTTAATTTTGGAAATCAAATAAAGATAATCAATCTCTTGCTCAAATTCTATATTCGATATTTTTTTCATTATCAAATGTAATTCATCCTTCAAATATTGTGCTGCTAATTTAGTTGACGCTTGCGAAGAGATATTGCCAAAGCATTTTTATCCCACTGCACTTTGATGGATATTTTAAATGCTGACCTACAAAGTTAAATCATTACATTAACAAATCTATACTCTTAGCAAGAAGAAATATTTTATCTACATTTTTTAATGAAATATCTAATAAAAATTGACATCGTTAAACTTTCAAATCTCACTTGAAATTGACATAAAAAAAGGTTCCCAATTTATCAGAAAGTTCTGTACATAAAATAGCGCGTAAGCAATTGAAATTCTTTTTGCCTCTATGCTTCAAGAAGAAAATTTTTTCTTTTCCCAATATGCTTCAACTTGAACAATTTCTCAGTCTTTATAAGCATCTCTCTTATATCTAAAGCTACAAGTAATTCCCATAAACCAAACAAAGAATATATAGCTGTGAACTCTATCCTCGGCGAGAAGGCCAAGGTTTCCTACTCTGCCTCCAAAAAGATGCTTAAGAACAGGTATGGGATGCTTAAAATATTTAAAAGAAAACCAAAAAACGATGAAGCCAAGGCAGTGTTATTACAACCAAAAATGCGTATAAAATTACAAATGAGACTACGAAAGAGCTTCCTCAGGCATATATAGGGGCAGCCCTTTGTAGCCAGTATCGTTAGCAGCTTTCTCTTGGCATTTTCCCACGAATTTTTCAAAGAGGCTACTCCGCAATTCAAACTCGACAACTTCAAGTCACAGCAGAGTAACATTATCATTGACCCGAGACTCGCCCCTTAGATAAGGATTGCATCCCTAAATTTAAATGATGGTTTATTTTGCTGGCTTGTTCCAAGTGGTCTCTGAAGTGATAATATTTCCGTAATAGACCTGTCTTGATGCTTCATCCCAATAAGCCTATGGATTAAAAATAGAAAACACAAATGAAGTTAGAAAAAAAAAAGAATGGAAGACAGTTGCAAAACTTGAAATGGAAAGATTAACAATCATATTAATCCTGTAATGCATTAGGACTTGAAAGCAACCAAAAAATACAAAATCAGCCAAAAATACAAAATCAAACTCATTCAAGGGTTGGACACTGCAATGATCATTAACTTTTTGCGATCAAATGAATCATAATATCAGAGCTGCCATTCTCAAGTCCATTCCCCTATTACTAATCATGCTTACAATGAAAGCTAAAATTGGAAAAGATGCTCGGAACCTGATCTGTTATTACCCAGTACCACAATTTTATAAGTCATTGCATATAATTTATAACATCCATAGAAACACTAGGAAAGACTCCAAAGAAATCTATTTTTGGACGTCCTTTTTTAGGCCGTGAAGGATAATAAAAACCAAAATTCATAGAATTTTATTTTTTATTCCTGATTTCTAGGAAACAAGTTACTTCCATGTAATTTCACAGCATCTGACATGCAACAAAATGCAAATATACCTGCCAACCAGATGGTAGTCCCTTCGAGAGTTCCACTAAATCAGGTTGCTGGGTCTCCTCAATAGGGGTTTCTGATAGTGCCCGTGCAGCTTGCTTCGCCGCCTGAGCTCTTCTGCGCTTCACTCGTTCACGCCTATAGGAGGAAAATGCCATAGAATATTAGGAATGAGAAATGAAACTATATTTGCCTACAAGCAATTGCATATAAATGTGCGTGTGTTGGAGAGCAAGGTGTTCAAAGAAGCAATATAAATTGAAAAAACAGCAAAAAAGAAAAAAAAAATCAGAAATGCAATCAGAGTGCCATTGCATGCAAGTTAATGTTTTCAGCAGTGCACTGGGGATTAGGAAAATGCAAATAATGTAACTCTATGCAGAGAAGCAGTTGTTCTAAACTTCAGTCTCTTGCACAATAGCATTTTAGAATAACCCAAAATGAGACGAAAATAATACAGGAGAAAGGAGTAACTGTTAACTTGCTGTATTTGCATTCTATGCATATGCATGCGCGATTGCTGCACATATTTGCATGCATTTGCATCATGCATATGCATTTTGTGCTCAGGCATGCATGTGACTGTTTTTGTGTATGTGAGAGAGAGAGGGACTGCTTACAGCAAGAATGGAAAAAAAGCAGCTCATAAATGCAAGCAGGTAAGATATATGAAAGAAAAGCCAATGCATGTTCATTCATGTGGCCGTTCTTCCCTATTGATATTATGAAGGTAGATTGCTTTTGGCAAAATTTTAAAAAATAAAATAAAATAATTGCAAAAAGAATAGCAATCCTAAATACCCATTCACACTTAGCTACATATCTCACAAAAGCACCAACACATTTCTGCTTTTTCTCAGATCAGGCATATATAGATAAACTTTTATGCTAGAAAGGAATAACATACCAATCACCACCTAAAGGCTGAAAATTAGCATTATCCTTGGCTTCTCCGCTAGCAATTTGTTTAGCATGCCATTCCTGCAATTAAAGAAATGTTGTATCAGGCAACAAAAGCAGCTGAAATTATACGATTTGTATGCAAAGAAGACATTTACATACCTCAATCTCCCTTTGTCTTTTCCTCTCTAATAACTCATAAGCATTTTCTGGTTCATTTTCTTCATTCTCGTTCAACTCTTCCTTGGCTGCTTTCCACTGTAAAAGTATAGGGAAAAAAATGATGTCCAAAAATTCACTAAAACATACAAGAAGAGAAGACAATTGCTCAAAATAAAGCAAGAAAGCGTACCTTGTTCACCAAACTGGAGACTTTCTTATTAGACCTCAAGGTGGGTGCAACAGCAACTGTCCGCTTTTTATTACGAGGAACTGAAAAAGAAGCAGGTGTTAAATGAGCAGAACACACATTAATAAGCCAGTAAATAAAGGTATTCTATAGTTCATAATTACAAGTTAACATCCATATTTCAGATAATTAACAGATAAGACAGTCCAACTATTAGGTATGCCTTTGCCAAGGGAACATAGATCACATAACTGCATGTTAGAGTTTTAACCCTATAGTCTATAACAGAAGGTCGTATTTGAGTGCAAATAAAGTTTTTTCTCGTCTTAAAAACTTATATTTCATTTCTCTGAATTTTCACTGGTTGGCACCGTTTCAGAGGTATCAATTAAAGCATGTCAATATAACATCCTAATAAAGTATATAATCAAAATTTGGACTGTGTCATGTCAGGCAGTGGAGCTAAAGAAGTGGAGTTAATGTGTAAATATCAATAAGTTAGCTGATCTAAAACATTATATAAGGTACAGAACAATTACCTTTAGATTGAACCTTAGCTGTTGTTGTGACAGGTACAGCTGCTGTAGCAGTTATAGCATTTGTTGAAGGTGCAGAAATGTTCCCATTAAATGTGGCAGGGGTCTCATATGTAATTGAGGTAGAAGTAACCCCGGCAGATGATGTGACTGCTTCACCAGCAATAGCTAAAACATCAAGTTTCTGATTTGGCACCGACTCTGTTGTGTCATCAACAGTTCTAATTTGGCCAGAAGCAGAAGCATCATTATTCACAGGACCAGAATCAGTGTGTAAAACAGAGGATTTGACACCACTAACAACAGACACAGAAGGAATTGATCCATCTTGAAGGTTATAATACGCTACTTGCTCAACAGAGCTGACTATGATTGGAGCAGTTTCAGCATAGCTACTGGCAACTGCTTCATAGTAAAGTGATGCAGGGGGCACACCAACTTGACTTCCATCCACATGTCCATAAAAATTACTGCTTGGGACGTTAACAGTGTGCCCAAAATATTGGAAATTAGAATCTGCATAGGGTAAGTTGTATTGTTGTGTGTAAGGAAGAGGTTGATTCGACTCTGTATATGATGGAAGTGGAGGGTATGAAGATTCGGGAGGCTCATCAGGTGGAGGTGGAGGAACTTGATCACTGTCAGGAGGAGGTGGAGGAAACTGATCACTGTCAGGAGGTGGTGGAGGAATCCAGTCCTCTTCTGGGGGAGGTGGAACAGTTGACTCATCCCCTGGCGCTACAGTTGGGCACTCAGCAGGTGTATTTGGCCGACTCAATCGTTTGGCTGGACCAAAAGCCTCAATATTTGAACCGTCTCCCAAAACTGTGATACTTGCTGTAAGTCCATCTTCAACTTCCATGTCAACATCCATGTCAACATCTTCCCCAGGGTGGCAATCAGGCTCTGGAAACAAATTTCCATTTGCTTTTTCACTAACCAAAGCACCAGCTTCCAAATGTCCATCAGGTGATCCCAGAGAAGAAACATCTCCAGCATATACATTTTCATGAGGTTCATTACATGAATCATTCTCAACATTTTCCGTAACTTCTGAAAATTCAGATTTCCTACAGTTTTCATGTTCATCAGTGACTGAATCATGTCCCACGTATCCCCAAGATCTTTCCTTCTCTTTACAAGAAGTATCAGTGGTTTCTCTAACATCATCCTCCATTTGTGCAGATACAGCAAGGTGGTAAATTTCATTATTAATGATATCTTCTAATTGCTTAAGCCGTCCCTGAGAATGGGCCCAAAATGGAAGCAAAGACGATCCATAAGATGAAAGTGACTTGATATCAGAAAGTCTGATATCTACTTCCAAAATATACTTTTCTATCAGGTCACGACACTGCAGGCGGCTTTCATATCTGAATGTGTTTTCATAGATTAGCATATGAAAGAATAATTAACTATAAGGATCTAATTTTACCGACAATATCATGAAAAATAAAAACATAAAAACAATAAATGCAAATCATAAACTATTTCACCTTTTCAGTGATTTCAGTCTCTCCATCAAACACTCGCATTGTCTTACAAGATTAGTTGATTGATCAATCCCTTTCTCTAGTTCATCATTAGTAACTGCACCACATAAAATAATATTTGCTGCACCTTGGTTACTTTCTGATTCATTTTGGTGTGCATCAACCCAATTCGTATCTTTTGAGGAATCAATTTTGCATCCTTGAACCCCCTCATCTGTTTGCAGCCCATTACTGTACACTACTTGGCTTTGATGTATCAAATTAGTATCAAAGGAGCCATCTACAGTTAGTGTGGCAGAAGAATTCTCCAATTCAATGCCTAAAGTTGAGCTGGACTCATTTGCTTTCACAAGGGTGACATCAACATTTTCTGTAGCAGGAATTCTCTGATCAGAGATTGATAGAGCTGTCTGAGCCAAAACATCAGGTACTTCCCATGAAGTTTCCCCAGTTTCAGTATTCCAGTAATAATATTGATTACTCTCCTCATGCATCACCATCCTCCATCCTGAACTCACATCTCCAATAACTTGTACATCGGAGGTTCCATCAACAGATATTTGCTTTGCAGAATCAATTTCTTTGCATTTATCAGAAGAGACTGCTAAATCATTTTCTTCAGAATCACCACCTTCCGAACTCTGCAAAACATCATCTGGAGTAGAATCTCTCTCCATCTCCTGTTGTTCAGCCTTCAGACCAGCTTCTCCAACTGCACTGGCATCCGTTTCTCTTCTTTCACTAGGTGGCTCCTTCTAACAAAAAGTGAAGCGCTTTAATATTGCAGTACAGATGACAGACAATGACTTAACATATATGAAAACAACCAGATTCTTTTCTAAAGAATGAATAGACACAAGGAATATTGTTGTTGCTAAGATGTTGTATTTGAAGAATACACAGTTACTGTAGAATCAGAAATCACCATTGACCAGTTTTTATAACCAACTTCGTAACTGGCTGGCAACAACATCAATTTCCACTTTCACTCAAGAACTTGCAGTTGTCTAGTCAATATGCAATTACTTGTGCATGTATGTGCTCAGACATATTTAAGCAGGAGATATTTGAACCCTAATCATAACCATTTATGGAAGTACAAAGCACCATTGAAAAATCTACTGACTGAGCACTCTAAAGATGCTTACTGTGGGCTCACATGGCTAATAGTAATTTCAAGCTTCAGATTTACATCCAAACTATTTTATATGCTGCATAAATGAAAGATTAAGAAAAATTTGGCTAACTTACCTTACTGATATGGTCCGAGGAGGAATTTTCTGCAACATTATGATCTGGTCCTTTATTTGATTCATCATCCAATTCGTCGTCACTATATTGCCCAAGTAACAGAAGAGGATTCTGTAGTTGACCTGAAGAGAAGATATCAGAATGTCAAATACTTTAGAACTATAATGTCATCCTCTTAGCAATATCTAATAACCGAAACTAAGCAATCAGATGCACTGAAATATTCAAGCATAATCAATGTAGTCTCTGGCATAAAATAATCTAAAGAAAATTTGCATAATTTGATAATTAATCCACAGGGAGAATTAGGAATCATGGAATAGATTCACCTGTCACACATCAAAGACAATGTTAGTGGAGGTATAAAGCAAATAAAGCAAGAAACATACGAACCGATAGAAAAATATTCCAGACGAAATCTCCAATATGCTTTGATGATGTGAAATAGCAGATTAGAGAGCGGAAGTCATTCAAAAATTCATTGGGGCAGGGCCCGACCTGATCTGATAAGTATATTCCCATGACCACAGCCAATCTAAAATCTGAAAACAAATACTTGGAGGCAAACAACATAACATGCCACCAAAACTCATGCCCTCTCTACATAATCCCTTTGAAGAAAACTGATGGAACCCACCTGAAGATGATGGCGAATTGGGTAATCCAGCACGTTGTGTCAGAACTGTGTCCCCTCCAACATCATTATTTACAGAGGAGCCGCCCACATCTCCTAGAAAGTTTTAACAAAATGCTCATACAGTTATCATGTAGTCCATGAATCATATATTATCAAGGCCGAATTTACCAAATTAACAACGCACCATCCATCCAAAATAATGATAAAAGAAGAGGGGGGGGGGGGGGGGGGGGGGTGGGTCTGATTCTATTTACTAACTATAACAATCAGACTTAGCAGATACATCATGAGATAATTCAATGAATAATACCAGCTATTAGAACTTGAAAGTTATCGCCCATATTCTACATATAAAATCACATAAGGGGCTATTTAACCAGGATAAATTTGATATGTTCTTAAAAAATCCATATTCTCCATTCAATGATCAAAAACCCTAATATGGCTTTCAAACAAAAAGTGAATATAACCTACCTCAATCTCAAATCTCAATTAAGCTCTTAAATATTCACTTGCAAAGCTTCAAGTTGACCCAGCTAAACTCATAAAGAAACATAGCCAATAATAAATAATCCAATTAACAATTGCTTCTTTAACACAAAATAGAATAAATAAAACCTTAACATTTAATTGATGAGTCAAAAATAAAATTTCTCAGTTATATAACCCTAAAAATCACCATATTAGAGCAAAGAACCTTAAACAAACACATTAATCTGAATTTGAATAACAAAAAAACCTGGCAACTGATGAATGAAGCCACAAAGAGAGAGAGAGAGAGAGAGAGAGAGAGAGAGAGAGAGTACCGGAGGGTTCCGCGAAGAGATCAAGCTTAACGCGACGGCCGGCGTTGGTAAGGGCTGCGAGGCGACGCTCTTTTCTCTTCCCCATGGATTTCGATTTCAAATTTCAATTTGGATAATTAGTTATTATTATAAAAATTATTATTATCAACAGTATTATGTTTTAATTCATAGATTCTTAGCTAATCCTCTTTCTTCGAGTTGTGTTCGAATTGAAAAGCTGCTACCAATACAGAGAAGAACTCTCGTCTTCTCCTTTTCCCACACGCCACAATAACTAAAACAGCGGTTTTAGGCTGCTCAAGTTGGCTTGCAGATGTTGAAGCAAACCCTTTTATATACGGTAATTTTACGAAACTACACAATGTTTTCTAGCTTTTATATTACGCAGATACTGTTCACTAGCTTTTGCACATTGATTATAATATATATATTATTGGTATTTATGTATATTAGTGTACCAATAATAGATATATTGTATTTCAGCTTTTTATATATTCTATAATATTTATATATTGTTTAGTTATAATATATATATTTATAGCTATCCTGAAATTTTAATTATTTTAGTTGACTCAAATTTTAGCGTCTATCTCATATGCTATTAAATATTAAAAAAAATAATCAAAAGTTTAAAAAAAATATGCAAATTAAAATTGTATTATACTTTTCATTTAAATTATTTAAAAAATATATATATATTCTTTAGTTGTTCTATATATAATTTTTGTATTCCCTAATGTATAAATATTCATGCATAAAATTAATATTTTTTATTTTGATTGAATGGGTTACCCTAACAATAGGCTCTCTTATCGTGGAGCTGGCTTTATATATATTATAAATATGATATCTTTAAACTATGAATATAGATTAATTATATATATATATTGCGAATATATTATATATAGATGTATTATATATGTTGTAGATATATTGTGTTTCAACCTTTATATTATCTGTATATTACAAATATATTATATATTTGTTATTTTCTAGCCTTTATACATTTTACAATCTTTATATATTACTTAATTACAATATATATATTACTGATATATATTTTTTATAGCTTTTATATTTCAGTTAATTATAATGTATATATTATAAATATATTGTCGATATATTGTGTATATATTAAATATGTTGTAGATATGTTGTATTCTAATCTTTTTATGCAAATAATACAATTTAAAAATTAAAATTAAATAAATATAATTCAAAAGAAAAGATACATATTAATTCAAGAAATACAAATTGATAAAAAAAATTTATAAAAGAAAATTTTTTTTCTTTGACACATTTTATCAAACATATAAAAATCTAATATAGTTCAACTTTAACATTACAATAAAATAACATGAAAAAAAAGAAAAATTTATTAAATATAAAAAGGAGATGTATATTCTTAATTAGATTTCTCAAACATATATAAATAAATCATTATGTTATAACTTAATACTCATGTTTTTCTAGGTAAAAAGGAGACTATTAGATAGAAAGAGCAAAGTAAAAAAAAAAAAAAAAAAAGAAGAAGAAGAAGAAGAAGAAGGGTACCAACCAGAAAGAAAAAAACGTTAATATCATATATTTGAAAAAAAAATAAAGAAAAGGTAAATACCATGAATTTGAAAAAAAAGGTAAAAATGAAAAAAATAAGAAAGTTAAAAGAAAAAAAAAAGATATACACTATTGTAAAAATAAAATTTCAAAAATAGTATTTATGTAATTTCCTCTTTATGTACATTACATTTCAAGCCAACTCATATATATATTATTTAAAAATAATATTTGTTAAAAATGAATTAAAATGACAAGATTACTCAGTACTTAAATTTAGATTGTAGCAAATTAAATTGACTTAATTATTTTAAATAAATTTTGATTTACTTGAAATTTTTAAAACAAGTTTCATTAAATAATTTAAAATAATTAATATTGAAAACTTTAATGTTTGAGTGGCGATATCAAATAACATTTAAAAGAAAAAAATTACAAAACAAGTTAAATAGAAAATTATTATTTAATCCTTAATTATAGCTTAATTAACAAATTTATTATTACAATTAGATTTTACATAACTCGATTTCTTAAATTACCCAATAAAAACTAAGGATAACAATAATCAAAATATATACTTCAATAAAGAAACTTTTCAAAAGGATAACAACGAAAAGATCAAAAATTAACTTTACAAGGAAAAAAATAATTATTTGGACTTGCAAAAATAGTTAGGCATAAATAAAATTATTTACGAAAAATGGATATTTTTGAACATAACATAAGTATAAAAAAAAATCTAAGATTAGACTGTACCATTAACTTTTTTATTAAAACTGAATTAAATTATATAATTGACTTTAATTTATACGGTTCTGAAAAATAGACAATATCTGAACAGATAGTTGTACCAAACTATATTGAACTGTACCAAATCATATAAACTTTAAGAACCAGTTATAATTTAATAATTTATTTTATATAATTTTATACAATAATAAATTATATGTACCTACAACTTTAATAAAATTTAATATTTCATAATCAAATATTATTATCATATTAAATATTCAAAATATTTTTACTTAATATATATAATTTCAAATTATGATTTTAAAAAAATGAGTGTCAAACAAAATAATTTATTTTACTAATGATAAAAATTATTTTTTTAATTTTATATTGGAAGATAATTGAATTAATATTAAATATATCTTTCCAATTTCCATATTATCTTGAAAATATAATTAGTAGTGAAACTTAGAAAGATAATTAGTAGTTGAAACTTGAAAAATATAATTAATACTTAACAGTGAAACAAACATTTCACTTATGGCCTTAACAAAAATAACTTTTAAGTGGTTTGTAGTTAATATAAACAACAAAAAAACCCTAGTTTCTTAACAAAAATTCTAAAGCAACCATCTAAAAATTAAGTACCAGGTTATTATAGTAAAATTATTTCGTTCAAATCTAATTATTTTTTTGGTTAACTTTATGTTATTTTAAAAACGACAAACGAAAGTAATTGTTTCAATAGCAAGCGAAGCTGCGAAAGGCATCTAATGGTGTGGACTATAACACTCTTATACTATATATATATATATAATATAATAATGTTACATTTATTTTAGTATAGAGTCTAGGTTTGATATTTTTGACCTAGATGAGTTTTTAAAAGAGAAAGGAAATTTTAAATTGTGATACATGCATATGCATTAGTACTTATACTAGCCTCTGATAGGGATGACAACGGGCATGGTACCCGCCAAAATTGCCATATCCGAACCTGAACCCATTTAATTTTTAAACTACTCGTACTCGTTTAAACTCGATTATAGTTATGCTCGTGCCCGTCCCGAACCCGTTTAATTACCCATTTAGATATAAAAATTTTAAAATATAAATTACAATTTTTTTAATTAAATAATTATAAATAAAAATTTAATATTAACATAATTTTATAAAAAAAATAATTTCATACGGAAAAATTTTATAATTAAAATAAAATATAATAAATATATAATTGAAATTTTAATAAAATATAATTAATATATAATCGAGTTTGGATAACGGGTAACCAAAGGTCTAAACCCGAACCCGACATGGATAGTAAAAATGCTACTCATACCCGTCTAAATCTATTTATAAACTATCCATATCTTATATAAACAGATCGAGATGGATCGGATACTCGAAAAATACCCGACCCGTTGCCCACCCTAGTCTCTGATATGACAACCTTTATTATTATGACAAATATAGGTTGAGATGGCGTTTAGAACACATAGATTGAACGAAGATAGTGTGGAGAGTATTGTTTCAGATGATGGTAGAGCCGGAGCTAGTGCAGAGGGTGTTAGAGAGGCCCCATTACCAGCAAGACTAGTGGCACATGATCCTTCAGCATGGATGCATCATTTTGTCAAGCCCTAACACCTTAGTAGAGTAGAAGATATGACAAATTGAGGAAGTATGGTACTACATATTTTATGGGTACTACATATCCAGCTGAGGCAGAGCAGTGGTTGGATAGAGCGAATAGAATTTTAATGCAACTGAAAGCCACAACAGAAGAAAGGTTTGGTTATGTTGTTTCACTACTACAAACATATGCTTGTGACTAGTGGAAAATAGTTCCACATAGATTGGAAAGCCCCCCGGTGTTATCATATGATGATTTTCTGGCAGAGTTTGAAGCAAAATATATGCACAGAGATTATAAAGAGGAGAAGAAGAGAGAATTTCTAAAACTGAAGCAGGGGGAGAAGACTTTAACAGAGTATAAGAAGGAGTTCTTGCGGTTGAACAAGTATGCTACTGGGATTGTATCAGATGAGAAAGACAGATACATGAGATTTAAAGAAGGGTTAAAGCCTACTATCAGATGTCAAGTAGTAGCGATTTAGTATGAGATTTTTTCCAAACTAGTGTAACTAACCAGAAGTATGGAGAAGGCTAGGAGATTGCAGCTACAACAGTGTTGAAGGAGAGCAAGAGTAGAAAATCCAAGAAGAGAGGTAGAGAGAGTTCTTCATAGAGATTTGTCAGGATCCAGGGGTAGTCGGGAAGGTCTTTTCAACAGAGACAGAGGCCTACAATATCAGTGGCTAGTGCTCCTACCTCATCCTTTTAGAGATTTATTGACCCATCTACACTCAATGTGACAAGGCACACATGGGTGTCTATTGGAGGACTAGTGCACTAGGAAGTTGTTTCATATACGGATCTAGAGACCACTATATTGTCTAGAGCAGCTAGAGGTCAGACCAACATAGACTTTTGTGTCCAAACCTAGTGTCAGAGGAGGTATAGGTGGTAGAGGTGGCAGAACATGATCTAGTCAGAGAGAAGGGTCTACGTCAGTAGCCAGACTAGAGGAGACTGGGAAATCATAGAGGGTTTATGTGATGCAGCGATAACAGAATGCCTCAAATGTGAATACTGGTAAACTCACTTTATTTGGCACTTCTATACATGCATTGATTGATTCTGGATCAACTCATTCATTTATCAGTGTGTCCATATTGCCTGTAAGTGACATACTAATAGCGAGCATAATTTGTTAACATTTATGTGGCTAATTTAGCCTGATATTATATGATTGCACTGATTTTGAGACGTTTTTGCATGGGTTATAACTTAAGGAGAAAATGACGCTAATTGAAGGAAGACGCAAAAAGTTACTTAAAAAAGACTTGGGCGTAACCCTTGGACAAGGCTAGTGCCCAAGGCAGATCTTTACTAGAAGAATGTTTGTGACAGCTAAGGACTATGACTTGTTTAGACACTTAAGCTGCGAATTTTGAGCAGATTTTCAGAGATATTGTAATTTATTTATTTTCTTATTAAGTAGATAATATTTAGAAATTTTAATGACTACTATTATTTTATTATTTTTATTTTTATTTTTTTAATTAGAGTTAGATTAGGAAATTTTTAGGGAAGGGATATAAAAGGCCAACTTTTGGCAGCCTTAGTCTTCTTCTCTTCTTTTTAGGGATTTAAATTTTTTTTGGCAGACTTTAGTGAAATATTCTTAAATATTCTTTTGTAGAAAATATGTGTAATTAAGCCCCAATCAGTTAAAGGATAATTAAAGTTTTTAATTCACTAAGCTTTGTGAGATCTAATCAAACTCTTTACTTATTTTCTTTAATTTCAGTATTTGTGTATTTTTCTGTTGCTTAATTATATTATTAATTTATTGATTAAATAATAGGGCTCATTGCTTAATTAGTTGAATAATATATCGTCATTCAAAACTTAGAATCCATAATTGTTCTTAAGCTTTTGATACTTGTGAAATTAGAGAAATACTAAGAAGATATGCAATCTAATTTAAATGAGTCTCGCAGTAGAACATATTGATTAGAATTATGTTCTTCTAAATTGTAAAGTTGTTAATGGGTTAAATATTAAAGGGAGTCCCTATATGATTATTCAATAATAAGAATTAGTTATAGAACATTTCTTAATTAATTTATCATCTAAGGAGGAATTAGCCAATGCAAGCGTCTCAGTGGCTAGAATTAATTTAAATTAAAAAAAATATTTTATATCAATGATCAGATTTAATAATTGAAACCAAAGTTATTTCTTCAAATGAAATCTTTACTATTTCTATTTTTCTAATTTAGTTTTGTTGCTATTTAGTTTGTTAATTTAAAATTCCATATTTGTTTAAATTTTAGTTCTCAACTACAACCCCCCCCCCCCCCCCCCCTCTTTTTAATTCTCTTTAGTTTTACTTTAAGTCTTCAAAACAAATTAACTTAAGTAATCAATTCCCTGAGGATTCATCCCTATTTACAACTATTATAATTTTATTTTTCCAACAATAAGTTTTATTTTTGGTGGATTTGATACCCATCACATGCATTCTAAGTCCTTAAAGTTTGGTGTGTTGGTCATTAATCCCTTAGGGCATAACGTAGTTGTTAGTAGGATATATTGAAATTTTTCTATAGTGTACAAGATGAGGAGTTCTTAGGTGATTTGACTGAAATGCAATTTAGGAATTATGATCTTATTTTGGGGATTGATTGGCTATCTAAACATCACGCTATTGTACATTGTTAGCAAAAGTTACTCTAAAATCACAAGATGGAAAAAAAGTTGTGGTGTTAAGTGAGCAATAATACCTCTTATCTACTTCTATTTTAGCCATTACAACTAGAAGAATAATTTAGAAGGGGGGTAAAGCTTACTTGGCACATGTAGTGGATACTAAGACTATAGGTGTAATATCCCAAAGTATACTCTAAAAGTTTTGGAATATTTATTGTTGTATTTGGATTAAATGTATATGTTTAAATGAAAAGAGAAATGAGGTAAGGGAAGAGTGTATATGTTGTATATATAGTGATATATACAACATATACAGGTCAAAGAAATGGGAAGTCAAAAGATATAATTAATTTTAATTATTTAAATGGAAAATTGAATTAGTGAGTGGATGAAGATATTTGATTATTTTAATATTTAATTGCTTGGTGGAGGTTTAAAGAGAAGAAGTGGTTGACTTTGCCATTCATTCTTCTTCTTCTTCTTCTTTCTTTGTTGGCCGACCATCACAATAGCAAGAGAGGAAGAGAGTTTTTGATTTTCCAAACTCAAGATTGAAGGATGTTTCAAGTGATCAAATTGGAAATCTAAGAAGTTTCATCATTTTTGGTAAGTTTCCACTTAATTCCTTAGTTTTCTTTTAAGTTGTATTTGAGTTTGATGGTTGATTATTGATGGTATGAGTATGTTTGATTGTGGGGTGTTTTACAGTATTTGGTTTATTTGATTTTGATTTTGGAGTTTGATTGAAGAGATAGAGTTAAGTTTGGTGTTGGAAGAGTAAGTGTTGTGTTTGAGTTGTGTGTATATGATGATTGTAAAGTGGTGTTTGATGTATGTTTTGAATTGTTTTGGTGTTTTTGCAAGTTACTATGGTTTATGGGTGTGTTTAGTTAAGTTTGTTTGAAGTGAAAAATGGTGGAAGTAAGAGGTTTGTTGGATGTGAGGTTGTTGTTGCCGGAATTAGGATTTTTGGCCTGACACGCCCATGAGCACGGCCAGGTCTTTGGGCATGTCAATGGTTCTGTGTTCTTGGATGGGTGACACGAGCAGTGACACGCCCATGTCACTAAGCGTGTCACAGCTTCTGTGTTGTAGTAGCATTGACACGGCCAGTTACACGCCCATGTCACTGAGCGTGTCATAGCTACTGTGTTATGGGTGGATTGACACTGCCAGTGACATGCCCATGTCACTGAACGTGTCAAAGCTTCTGTGTTGTGAGTTTAGGGCACGGTCAGGGACACGCCCGTGTTGTTGAGCATGTCATGTGTAAAGTTTGCCCTTGTTGGTTCTTAGTCTTATTATCTCATGTGTATCTCTAAGTGAGTGTGTATGATCACCTTTGGTTTAGATTTTTGAAGAGAGTTGAGTTGCCCTAATCCAAGCGTTGGAGGATTCTTGGAAGAGGAAGTGTTTAGATTGGTGTGAGTTGTTCTTGAGGTAAATACAAACTTACATGGTTGCATACATTTACATGACTTTGAGACTTAACACATTTGATTATAAATGTGTTAAGTAATTTATTACATTGTTAATGCATTTGATTAATGTTATGATTTGATTAATGTGAAAGATATGATGATCATTCAAAATGTATGTCCAATGCAATTGGTTATGCATACTCTAATGATGAGAGGTGAAGCCATTGTGATTGGCTATAATGATGCAAATGAAATAATTGGGGCATGATTGCCTAGTTTGATTACGAAAAATGAAATGAGAAATGAATTGTGAAAAAGATTGATAATGAGATAAATGAATTAATTGTGCGCCTAGTATGTTATTCAATTTTCAGAGTTCTGGGTTTGGCGGCATGCCTATGAATTGCTGGACAGGTGAAAAGACCGGGTCGTAAGCTGAGTCCAGCTGATAAATGTGAAATATGATATTTTTGAGGTGGAAAGACCGGGTCGTAAACCTCAAAAATAGTAACAGTCTAGCCGGGTTGAGGACCAAGATACTGGGGCCCTAGGGTCTAGCCGGGTTGAGGTCCAAGAGACTGGGTCTGTTACACTATCCATGGATAGATATATATGTATCGCCTACGGGCTTGATGAATGTGATTATGGACCAAAGCAGTAACTCTGAACTTTGAATAACATATTAGTTCCTTTTTGGGCCCATGCTTGTCTTTGTTTCAATGTGAATCATAAATGGTAAAATAATTGAATAAGATAATGAAATGTAATGTTATGAAATATAGTATTTTTGAATATGATTTCTATTGTTTGAAAGTATGACATTGACATTGCATTAAAGCATATTGTTATTGTGGTTTGTATAACTAAGCCTATGGCTTAGCGCGATTGTGGTTCATCGCGCGGGTGACTGGGTAGAACCGGAGAGTTCAGCTAGACCGAGTCGAGTCTAGACTCTGAAGTGTTGATTTTGGGCTTAAAGATCATAGACGAACTGCCAAATATGTATAAACTTTATGTTTTGTAAATATTTATTTTGATATATATGTATATGTAAATACCGCTACATTTTCCGCTGCTTAATAAATAAATGTTTTACTTGTTATGTTCCATAATATATATATATATATATGAAATGTTTTCAATTTTCCTCATATTATTGTAGAAGAGAAAAATTGGGTTGTCTTATATAAATCGTGGCACTCCTGTATCCGGTATACGTATAGTACAAATGTAGTAGTATATAGTGTGCGTATGCGGGGTATAGGGGTGTTACAATAGGGCCTAGTCTTAATAGTATTCCTATGGTTTAAAAGCTCCCTACTGTGTTTTCAGATGAATTATCAGGGCTACCTCCTATGAGCGAGGTGGAGTTTGGTATTGATGTGAGATATTCTAAGCTATCGAAAGGATATGTTTTTATAGGTGAGCAAGACATTGAAAAGAAAACTAAGTTTAAATCATGAGATGTCACTTTCTTGGAGAATTATTTTTTTAAGCAGGGTGATCTAAATCAAGAGTTCTCCTTATATGAAACTGACGATTAAAGTTCATAAAGACCACTTCATTCGAGTGGGAGGAATTTGTGGATCCAACTCTACCAACTAGTCTAGTTGCGAGTGATCATGGTCTGAGTGGGAATACTAGTCCTAACGTCTGTGGGAGTCCTATGGATTTTGATTTAGTTGATGTTCTGATTAAACTTAAAAAATATGTTCCTCAAGATTCTGATTTGAGACAGAGTAATGGTGGAATTGTTCCTCACCATCGATTTAATATCAAAGGTAGTGATTAGGTATTTATGGTTATGTCTTAAGATGATAAAGAGCCTAGGAAATGTAAAGAGACTCTCTCATGCCTGGCCAAGGATAACTAAATGAAAGTAATAGAAGAGGAGTTAGACTTCATGAGGTCAAACGAGTTTGGAATTTGATTGATTTTCCAAAAAAAACAAAGCTATTGGGAATAAGTGAATTCTCAAAATCAAGCAAAAGGTTGATGGAAACATTAAGTAGTATAAAGCATGTCTTATAGCAAAGGAGTATACACAATATGAAAGAATATAAATAGATATTTTCACCTACTATGAGATTTATGTTTATAAGATTGATTCTAGCAATCATGACGAATCTAGATCTTGATTTGCAGTAGATGGATGTGAAAACTACTTTTCTCATTGGAGAACTGGATGAAAAAATCTATATGGACCAACTACTAAGTTTTGTCATACAAGGCCAAGAAAGTAAAGTGAGTAGATTGAAAAAGTCAATCTATGGTTTTACCGTGGTATATTTATTTTTATAATGTTATCATATCATATGGTTTTACCATGATAGATTAGTACCACTGCATCTACATCAAATAGTTAAAAGAAAAGTTTGTCATAATGTCATTATATGTTGATGATATATTAATTGTTGGAAACGACATGGTGTTTCTGAGTCACATTAAAGAGTGGTTATCAACTAGTTTTGAGATGAAAGACATAGGTGAGACTGTATATATTCTTCGAGTAAAGATTTTGAGAGATTAATCAAGAAAATTATTGTCTCTTTTGTCAAGTGGCATATATAAATAAAGTACCTGAATGGTTTAATTTGAGTGACGGTAAACCCATGGATGCCTGTATCACCAAAGATGAGAGCTTGAGTAGAAGGCTAAGCCCAAAAGCTCTGTTTTTATCAAAATGAGACCCATTGAGAATTTAGGTTCTCAGTGGTATTACCTTTATAGCTTTTGATTAGTTTTCAAAGTATAATTAGATATTTGCTATCTTAAGGTGTTACCAGAAGGTTATGAATGATTAATGCGACATTTCTAGAAAAGTAAATCTGGTTATGATCAATGAAACTGAACAGAAAGGAAGAATACTTGATAATCAATTTTTTTTGTTTTGTTTTGTATCCATAGGGCGACCAATTGTGTTTGTGAGCTTACATAATTGTGGGTGCAAATTATTCTAAGATCTAATGGAGATAATAGAAATGTGATAAGTAATATGAGATAATACATACTTTATCTACTCCAAATCTTTTTTTCAAACAAGACACTATATATCCTTAACAGATGTGTAGCTTAAAGCTCTTATAGTATGTCAGTTATATGATTTATTAGATAGTACAAGCTATCTTAAACAATTATCCTCTTTAAGCATGTGTCTCGTCATGTAAGAGTGTGAGATATTAATTTTGGGTCGGGTCTGTCCATGATGGATGGATAGACCCATGAATCCAACTCTATTTAAAACATTAATTATATAATATTTATTATATATAAATATAATATTTTAAATTGAAAAAGGAGAGATTTGCATAAGATTTGGACTTTAATTATAAAATTAAAATATAATTATCCATTAGAATAATGTGAAGTTTTTAGACTAGCTAAATATTATCATTAGAAAAAAAAAAACTACGTAAGTTTTTTTTTTCTCTCTTTCAACTCTCATGCTCTCTCTTTACACTTCCTTTATGAGTGTATAAGGAGGTTTTTTTGTGAAAAAAGTTTTAAACTGTAGAAAGTAAGGACTTTTCATCTTGGTCATTGTTCTTCAAAGACTGATAGCACAAACACATGGTTGTTTTTTCCGAACAATATTTCAAGGTAATATCTGACCCTTTTTTTCTTTATGTATGGATTATTTTCGATAATAAATATTCTCAAATTATTATTAAATTTAGCAAATCATAGAAGGTTTGATATTGCATTTATTTTAACTAAGTTAGGTGGATGTACTCATAATCCAAATATTATGCATTGGAATACCTTAGAAAGAGTATTTAAATATCTTAAGGGAACCATTGATTACACTTTACATAATTGTGGTTTTCCTAGTATTATGGTAGGTTATAATAATGCAAATTGAATATCAGATTCAGAGGAAACTAAGTCTATAAGTGATTTTGTTTTTACTATAGGTGATCGAGCAATTTCTTGGAAATCTGCTAAACAAAATATAATTTTTAGATCCACCGTATAAGTTGAATTGGCAGCATTAGATACAGCTTATAGTAAAGAAGAATGACTTCATAATTTTTTATATGACATACCATTTCTGATTAAATGGACCTATATCTCCTATTTCTATACATTGTGATAGCTAGGTTATCATAGCCAAGGCTAAATGTAAAAACTTTAATGAGAAAAAAAGGCATTTGATGTCATTTATTATTCCATGGTGTAATTTCTTTGGATTTTGTCATGTTTAAAAAGAATATTGCGGATCCGCTCACTATAGGATTGATGCGCCAACATGTACTTCAATTATCGAGAGGAATGAGACTGAGACCAATCAATTAGTTACCATAGTGGATACTTATCATTAGATAAATGACGATCACATTAATAAAGCTCAATAGGTAAAAATGAAACTAATTGATAACTTGAGAGAGTATATTATTATTTATTATTATTCACAATTTTTCTAGTTCCATTCCTATTGTTTGTTGCTCTCTACTGTGATATATAGGTTGAATTTATTTCTTAAGAACTCAATGGTATATTTTTTGCAGGGTAATGATCACATATTACTCTTGGACGAGTTCACCTAATAAATGTAGTAGTGGGGTCGCCTTTGTAAAAATTTGAGTCATTTTCTATCATGAATAGATACATGTGCATGACTGAAAAGTGTAAAACTGATAGAACTTGATGATTTTTCATATTGTGCATGTGGTGAATTTTATTTTGGTTATAAGAGCCTAGCTCAAAATATTTATGTTACTATGGTTTCTTCAGAATAAATTCATCAACATTAAGTGTAGGTTCAAACCTAAAGTTAATACCCATTACACAATACTGTATGCTCAGATATAGTTAAAATTTTTAATCATGTGAGGGACTGTTAGAAATTTAATTTAATTTTTAGATTAAATTTTTTATAATTGGTAAAGATATAGTTTCTAAACTATATGAAACTATCTTCAGTTATTAACGTTAGTGGCTGTTTTTTATTATCAAAAAATTAGATAAGTGGTGGCTATTTTTTTTCTTATATCTTCCTTATTCTTTAGCTATATCTTTTTATTTTAACATAAACCTTTCTTCTTTCCTCTTTTTATCGCTCAGTACATTAAAAAGAAAAGACACTAAAACAAAAAACTCCATTTTTTTCTTTTACAAAATTCTCTAGCAATTTGTTTTACTAAACAATGTTAATCCCTTTTTGAAAAATTATTTTATCTGAGGATTAAGAATAATCAATTTGGGGGAATTCTTAGCCGCACACAAGGATTCCAACAAATTAAAGTATTTTGCGAGAGGGACATGTTTAATTATTTACTCGATGTAGACGGGTTGTTTCCTCTCAAAGGATAATGCCAAAATTCAACGTGCTTCAATCTATATATTCTCATGCTTCTCTAAACTTTATCTGATATTATTATTGTTATTATTTTGATTATTATTGAATTTAAATTGCTTTATTACTTTATTGTTATTGTTGTGAGTGATGTTTGATTATTTGTTGAAATTAGTAGTTTGGCTTTATTTTTTACTTAATAAATTTTCCACAATAGCTTTCGTATTCTTTCTTCAATTTAATTTTTATTCTAGCTGGGCTGATGGAGTGATTGTTATGGTTAGTTTTGAGATGAGAATTCATTGGTTTTATAATTTTTAATTTTAAAGTTTTTTTTTTCTTTTTGGGCTCTTTTTTTTTTCATTTTAAAATTCTTTAATTTTAATTTTTATCATTTAAGAATATATAGTTTAAACTTAATTTTAGTTTTTTTATTATATATGTGGGTCCCATTAAAGATCACATCATGAATTTTCAATAGAATAAACTATGCCAGTTTCACAACGTCAGAGAATTGCTTAAAAATTTTAATTGAGTAACATCCATACACAATGAGTTCAAAATTTTTTAGAGTAGAATATATACTTTTGCATAAACTTAAAGAATATATTTGCACATTCTCCTATATAAATACATACATACATGCACATAAACACACACACATATTTCACTGCATATATGCAAATATAAATATTAAATATATTAGGAGGATAGGGTACTATATTAAACTACATAACTCACAATATTAACATGATTCAAACAACTTTACATAAAGCATCGGATATTGATTTTTTGGAACACCTTAAAATGTCTATTGAACAACAAATAATAAATATTGTTAACATTAACACAAACATTGATCTTATTTGACCAAGTTTTTAATAAAATACTTATTATTTAAGATCAAGAATGAGCTTTCTATTTCTGTCCAAGGTTATTATAATTTTCCTTTAATAGATTAACATTTGTAATTAATTTACTAAAAAGTGAGAGTGTAATATCCCGAATTTTTAAAAATTTTTAATTTTTAAAATTTAATAAAATAAATTAAAATTTAATTGGATAAATTAAATAAATAATTTTAAATAAAAAAATGAAGGGTTTTTAAATAGAAAAGTGGAATATATATGTGATATATATGCAAAATATATATAACATATAAAAAGTCAAATTTTTAAAAAATCAAAGTCAAAGTCTAATGGTATTTTTGTAAATAAACTTTGAAAATTTAAAACTTTTTAAAATATTCAAAAATAATTTATTTTTGAATGGAAGATGTATTTTGGGATTTTTAATTATTTAAATAAATAATTAATAATTAAATATCAAATTAATTAAATAATATATATATATATATGGTTTAGAATGAAAGTGGAAAGAAAGAGAAAATTTATTTGTTGTTCTTCTTCTTCTTCTTCACTAGGCCGAAACTCCATGGAAGCTTAGCTCAAGATTTTGTTTCTTCCATACTCCACAAATTGAAGGATTTTAAGTTTAAAAGTGGATTTTTTTGTAATTTTCACCAAAATTAGTAAGTTTCGAATTTCTTTCTTTGGATTTAATGGAAATTGTGATTATGTGTATTTTGAATTTTTGAAGTTCTTAGATTTAATTGTCTATTTAGGTATGGATGAAGTATTTTTAAGTGATTAACAATGATTTTAATGTTAGATTAAAGAAATGGTTGAGTTTGGGTAAGGATTGGTGAAGAGAGAGAGTTTAGGGTTATGTAACTTTTGGACTTTTGAATTCATAGATTTTAATTGTGTAAATTAATTCTAAATGAGTTATTTTGATGCATAAACAAGTATTTTAAAGTTGAATATTGGATTTGGTTATGTTTGGATGGAGTTTGAGAATGGAAGTGTTGATTTAGGGTTTTGGAAAAGTGATTTTTTAAAGTTATTGAATTGTTTGATTTTATTGATTAAAGCATGTTGTTTAGTAACAAAAGTGATGAATATAAGCTTGAAATGATAAATGAAATGAGTTGGAATGAAAAATCTTCAATGGGCGAAGGTTATGTCATTTTAGAATTTTGGTCATAAGAGTGTGTTTTTGTAATGTAATTGGTTTGAACATGTTAAAAATATATTTTTAATAATATAAATAAACTTAAAATACCAAATTGAATGGCCTAGTATGGTATTCTAAAGTTAAAGTGAGATTAGCCTTAACTTTGAGATTTTTGTTTGAACGATGTTTAATTATGATTTAAGATTGAAAATGCCTTAGAATGTGATACTAAATGATTATTTATGATCACATTTGGTATAGGCATTGATAAGAATTGATTTGCCCAATCCAAGTGTTTAAGGGCAAGTTGGAAGAGAATGTTGAATCTGATGTTTGAGCTTGCTTTTGGTTGTTTTTAGAAGTAAGTACAAACTTTGAATGAATTGGACATGTTTGTATTACATTGGGCTAAACATATTTTGAAATGAAAATATGTTAAGCTACCTTGTGTTTTGATTATTTATGAATAATGTGCTATGACATGTGTAATGTCATATATGCATTAAATGCATTATGAAAAGCCATTATTAATAGCTAAATTATGTAAAGTGTAAAATATGTGTATTATGTGAAAATGACCCAAAGTGTTTGGGTAATGCCATTTGTTGTGTATGCGTTAAGGGCATTGTTAAGAAGCTATTGTTAATGGTTAAAGTGCATAAAATGTAATTCATATGTGAATTATGTAAAAATACCCAAAATAATTAGGTAATGTGTTGTAAATATAAATGTAATATATTATGATTATATGTTGATATATGATGACATGAATTGAGATGACATTGAAATAAATGAGAAAATAAGGTAATATGCCTAATTGATAATAAGAAAAGAGGCAATGTGCCTAATGAATTATGAGAAAATGAGAAAGAGATTGATAATGAAATATATGTAATAATTGCGTGACTAGTATATTATTTAATTTTTAAAGTTCTGTGTTTGGCAGCATGCCTATGAGGTTATCCTCATTATTTGCTTTCGGGGCTAGCTTTTGAGCAATTATTTGATTTGCTTTCGGCCTAGACGCTGGGCGTCATTTGCCTTCGGGCTAGATACTGGGCATCGCTATGAATTGCCTTCGGGCTAGACACTGAGTGTCACTTGCCTTCGAGCTAGACATTGGGTGTCAATATGGACCAAAACAGTAACTCTGAGATTTGAATAATATATTAGATTATTTGGACCTATGTTTGTGTTTGTTTTATGTGAAATATAAAATGATTGAAAAAGTTGTTTAAAATGAAATGATACGATATATTGTGTCATGATATACATATGCATTGTACATTGACATTATTTTATAGTTTTATTTCTAACAAAGTTTGTACCATCAGGCTTTTAGCTTAGCACGATTTTAATTCATCATGTAGGTGACATGGGAGATCCGGTGGAGCCGGAGTGTTGATCTTGATCAGGTAGGGTCTAGATTTAAGGTTTTCATTGTAGAGTTAATTTTTAGGCATCAAGATCAGAAACACTGTCAGCATATATATATTTTTATTACATTTTGATATTTCATATATTATATTATGTTTTGATGTATAAATATTGTAAATTATAAAGAATGTGTTGAAAAACTTTATAATGTAGGTTGATATGTGTTTTCAAAATTTTATACATATGTATATATATAAATGTGGTGTGAAATTTAGAGAAATTGAGGAGTATGGGGAAATGGTGATTTAATATTATTTGGGAGTGTTATCTTATGCAGGTTGTGGTTTTGTTAAATTTGAAAATGTCCAAATTATAGATAAAACTCTAGCAAATTTTTTTCAAAGATTTTTATGGAAAATGCTTAATTTAGAACCTATGATTTCTAATAATATTTTATTTGTTATTTAAATATACATTTAAAAGTATTTAAGATTATAAATTAGAAAAGTGAAAATTTTTATTAAATCGGATTGTGACTTTTGTATACCGTGTATGTGTATTTTACATATATTGAGTGTATGTGTTATACATCTATAGGGTATAAGGGTATTATATTTATTTTGGTATCAGAGCTTTGGTTTGAGGTTCTCAACTTAGGTAGGTTGATAGAGAGAGAAAATATGGATTTTAAATATGATTTTTTTAATTGTGATACATGCATTGGCATTGGTAGTTTCTAATATCTGATGTGGTAATTTCCTATGTGTTTGCAGATATGGATAGTTATGATGTCTTAGGTGCATCAGTCTGCAGAGGATAGTGTTGAGAGTGTGGCTCCTAATGAGGGTGGAGATGAAGCTAGAGCTGAGACTGCTGGTGAGGCATCTACTTCTGTGCCTGTTAGATCAGTAACAGATGAGATTTCGCTGGGCTGGGTCCAAAAATATGGTGGAGCTATTGAGACAGGCTCCAGTTCAGCAGCCGCCGCAGCCACCACAGCTGCAGCCGCAGCTGCAGTTACCGATGAGGAAGTATGATAAGCTGAGAAAGTTTAGAGTTGAGAACTTTATTGGTATTACAGACCCTGCTACAACATAGCAGTAGATAGATAGGGACTAGAGAGTGTTCATCCAGCTGCAGGCTACTCTGGAGAAAAAGTTTGATTAATTCAAATCTCTTATGCAGAGAGATTCTTATGAGTTGTGGAAGACGGTTCTACATTCTATGGCTGATCCACCAGTCATGATCTATGATAATTTTCTGCAAGAATTAGAGAAGAAGTATACTCCGATGGAGTATAAGGATGCAAAGAAGATGGAGTTTCTGAGTTTGAGGCAGGATGCCAGAATAATGACAGAGTATGAGATAGAGTTTATCCGGCTAAGTCAGTATGTTGGTGGGATAATTTCTGATGAGATTGATTAGTGCCGGAGGTTTAAGGAAGAGTTGAGACCCTCTATTATGTGTATTGTGGCAGGTTCTCGGTATCAGGACTTTTCTCAGTTAGTTATAGATGCCAGGAGTGTAGAATCAGTACAGGATCTTGCAACAGTTACTAGAGTTGAGGAGAGCAGTACTAGAAGACCCCAGGATGAGGCAAGGTCTTCATTAGTGAGAAGAGGCCAAGAAGGATATTTTTAGAGGTTCAGTAGGAGCCAGGGACAGTCTGACAGGTCAGTATAGTAGCAGAGACAGAGACCTGCAGTTTCAGTAGCTAGTGCCCCAACACCAGTGGCTTAGAGGTTTACTCCACCTACCTGTGTTTATTGTGGTAGAGCACACGGAGGTGTCTACTGGAGAAGAGGTGCGTCAACAGTGTATTTCAGATGTGGATTACTAGATCATTTTATTAGAGATTGTCTTGAGCCACCAGAGGATAAATAGGTAGATACTGCAGCTTCTTGATTCAGTGTCAGAAAAGGTCATGGTGGCAGAGGTTTTAGTAGAAGTGGTCAAACTGGGACTAGTCAGAGAGGTGGTTCTATAGTCGGGGGTATACTAGATGAGACAGGGCCATCATAGCGGGTCTATGTGATGCAGAGGTAGCCTGATGCTTCAGCTATTATTGCTAGTACTTTTACTTTATTTGGTACTTCAGTTCTTGCATTGATAGACCCTGGGTTGACTCATTTATACTTTAGTACATCCATCTTGTTTTTGAGTGATTTGCATTTTGAGTCCCTAGGATTTGTTATTTTGGTCACAATTTCTTTAGGGCACAGTGTTGTGGTTAGCACGGTGCACCGAGATAGTTCGGTTATGGTTCAGGATGAGGAGTTTCTCGGTGACTTGATTGAGATGCTTTTCAAGGAGTATGATATGATTTTGAGAATGGATTGGTTATTCAGTCGTAAGGTTGTGATAGACTGTCAACAGAAATGTGTTACTCTGAGAACATGCAATGGTAGGGATGTGATGGTATCTAGTGAGCAGAGGCTTCTTTCATCCATGTTTGTTTCAACTGTTTCAGCTAGGAGGATAAATCGAATGGGATGTGAGGCTTATCTTGCTTATATTGTAGATACTAGGGTAGTGGGGTCCCAGCTTGACAGTATACCCATAGTTGCCGAGTTTCCAGATATTTTTTTTGATGAGTTGTCAGGATTACCTCCTGAGAGAGAGGTGGAGTTTGGAATTGATCTGATGCCTGGTATCACTCCTATCTCTATTATTCCTTATCGGATGGCACCTGCTGAGTTGAGAGAGTTGAAGGTGCAGTTGTAAGATTTGTTGGATAAAGGGTTCATCCGCCCTAGTATGTCCTCGTTGGGAGCACCTATTTCGTTTGTGAAGAAGAAGGATGGCACCTTGAGATTGTGCATTGATTATAAACAGTTGAATAAGGTGAGCATCAAGAATAAGTATCCATTGCCTCAGATAGATGATCTCTTTGATCAGTTGAAGGGAGCAACAACATTCTTTAAGATTGATCTAAGATCAGGGTACCATCGGTTGAGAGTCAGAGATGTGGATGTACCCAAGATAGCTTTTCGTATGAGGTATGGGCATTATGAGTTTTTGGTGATGCCCTTTGGATTAATGAATGCACCAACAATTTTTATGGATTTGATGAACAAGGTGTTTAGACCATACTTAGATTAGTTTGTGGTGGTCTTCATTAATGATATTCTGGTGTATTTGCGTAATGAGAAGGATCACGACAGACATTTGCGGATTGTATTACAAACTCTGAGAGAGAAGCAATTGTATGCTAAGCTATCTAAGTGTGAGTTCTGGCTCGATCAGATGACTTTTCTCTGTCATGTGATTTTAGCAAAGGGTATTAAAATTGATCCGAGTAAAGTCGAGGTTATCTTGAATTGGAGTCCACTGAAGACTGTGACAGAGGTTAGAAGTTTTCTAGATTTGGCAGGCTATTATCATCGGTTTGTGAAGAATTTTTCTATGATAGCTACATCACTCACTAGATTACTTCGAAAGGGAGTTAGATTTGTGTGGACAGATCGTTGTTAGGCGAGTTTTGAGCATTTGAGGGAGATATTGACTCAGGCTCCTATCCTTACCCTGCCTGTGGAAGGTAAATCTTATATGATATACAGTGATACTTCATATAGTGGTTTAGGTTGTGTTCTGATGCAGGATGGTAGAGTCATTGCTTATCCCTCTCTATAATGGAAGCCATATGAGTTGAATTACCCGACTCATAATTTGGAGCTTACAACTACAGTTTTTGCATTGAGAATTTGGCGGCATTACTTGTATGGGGAGAAATATTTCATTTATACGGTTCACAAGAATTTAAAGTACCTAGGTGTTCAGAAAGAGTTGAATCTTCAGCAGAGACGGTGGTTAGAGTTGATTAAAGACTATAACTATTTGATTGATTATCATCTTAGCAAGGCAATTGTTATTGCTGATGCCTTAAGTCAGAAGTCTTTGGCCGGTTTGACTGCTTATTCACTCTTGTTGCTTGTTGATTTAAAAGCATCGCATGCCAGATTTGAGTCTTGTGATGATGGTGCTTTGATGGATCAGTTGCAATTAATGCCAGTTTTGTTGGATAAAATTTGGGAGGCCCAGTTGGCAGATGAGAAAATTCAGAAGATTATGTTGGATTGTCAAAAGGGGGAGAATAGAGACTTTTCATGTGAGAGATGATGGTTGTTTGTGGTACAGAGATAGGTTGTGTATTCCTTATGATGCAAGATTGAAAAGGATGATTTTAGAGAAAGCATATCAGTCACTTTATGCTATGTACTCTGGTAGTACCAAGATGTATCAGGACTTGAAACAACATTATTGTTGGCCAGGTATAAAGAAGGACATAGCAGAATTTGAATCTAGATGTCTCACTTGCCAGAGAGTGAAGGCTGAGTACCAGATTTCTTTAGGGTTGCTTCAACTATTATCAGTGTCAGAGTAAAAATGAAAATGAGTGACGATGGATTTTGTGACTGGACTACCTTTAACCCAGAAGAAGCATGATGTAATCTGGGTGATAGTTGATCGGATGACAAAGACAACTCATTTTTTTCCAGTTCGAATGGATTATTCTCTGGAAAAGTTGGTTGAGATGTATATCAGTGAGATAATGAGGAAGCATGAAGTCTCAACTTTTTTGATGTCGGACCGAGACTCTTGGTTTACATTGAGGTCTTGGAGAAGTTTGCTGGCTGCTTTAGGTTCTCGATTACATTTTAGTACTGCTTTTTATCCTCAGATAGATGGGTAATCAGAGAGAGTGATACAGATTTTAGAGGATATATTGAGAATCTATATCATTAATTTTACTAGGAGTTGGGACAAATTCTTATCACTGATTGAGTTTACTTATAACAACAGTCATCAATCCAGTATTAGAATTACACCTTATGAGGCATTGTATGACAGAAAGTACATAACACCTTTTTATTAGGATGAGGTTGGAGAAGGTAAGTTGGTCGGTCCCAATTTGATTAAGGAAATAGAAGAGAAAGTTAAGGTAATTCGGGATCATTTGAAAGCAGCTTCAGATCGACATAAATCCTATACAAATTTGAAGATAAGAGATATAGAATTCAATGTGGGAGATAAAGTATTCTTGTAGGTATCACCATGGAAGAAGATTTTGAGATTTGACCGAAAAAAAATTGAGTCCTCGTTTCATAAGACCATATGAGGTGCTGGAGAGAGTTAGTCCAGTGCCTTATAGACTAGCTTTGCCGCCTGAGCAGGATCAGATTCATAATGCCTTCCATGTCTCCGTGCTTCAGAGATATAAGTCAAATCCATCTCTTATATTGTCAGTAGAGTCCATTGAAGTGAGTCCGGATATGACTTATGAAGAAGAACCGGTAGCAATCTTGGCACAAGAAGTGAAAGAGTTGAGGAATAAGAAGGTGTCACTTGTAAAAGTCCTTTGGAGGAATTATGTCACTGAGGAGGTGACATGGGAGAGTGAGTAGACGACGCAGAGTCAGTATCTCCAGTTATTCCAGACTTGAGAGCAGGCAATTTCGATGATAAAATTTATTTTTAGGGAGAGAGAATTGTAATATCCCAAATTTTTAAAAATTTCTAATTTTTGAAAATTTAATAAAATAAATTAAAATTTAATTGGATAAATTAAATAAATAATTTTAAATAAAAAATAAAAAAATTTTAAATAAAAAAGTAAAAAAAAAAATATATATATATATGATATATATGCAAAATATATATAATATATACAAAGTCAAATTTTTTAAAAGTCAAAGTCAAAGTCAAAGTCAAAGTCCAGTGACATTTTTGTAAATAAATTTTAAAAATTTAAAAATATTTAAATTATTCAAAAATAATTTATTTTTGAATGAAAGATGTATTTTTGAATTTTTAATTAATTAATTAAATAAATAATAATTAAATATCAAATTAATTAAATAATAGATATATGGTTTAAAATGAAAGTGGAAAGAAAGAGAAAATTTATTTGTTCTTTATCTTCTTCTTCTTCTTCACTAGGCCTAACCTCCAGGAAGCTTAGCTCAAGATTTTGCTTCTTCCATACTCCACAAATTACAGGATTTCAAGTGTTCAAAGTAGATTTTTGGTGATTTTCACTAAAATTAGTAAGTTTTCAACTTTTTTTCTTTGGATTTCATGGAAAATGTGATTATATGTATTTTGGGTGTTTGGAGTTCTAAGATTTAATTATCTATTTGGGTATGGATGAAATTATTTTAAGTGACTAACAATGATTTTAAGGTTGGATTAAAAAATAGTTGAATTTGGGCAAAGATTGGTGAAGAGAGAGAGAGTTTATGGTTATGTAACTTTTGAAATTTTGAATTCATGGATTTTAATTGTGCAAATTGATTCTAAATGAGTTTTTTTTATGCATAAACAAGTTTTTTAAAGTTAAATATTGGATTTGGTTATGTTTGGATGGAGTTTGAGAATGGAAGTGTTGATTTAGGGTTTTGGAAAAATAATTTTCAAAGTTGTTGAATCGTATTGGTTAAAGCATGTTGTTTAGTGACGAAAGTGATGAATATAAGCTTGAAATGATATATGAAATGAGTTGGAATGGAAAACTCTCAATGGGGGAAGGTTATGCGATTTTAGGGTTTTGGCTATAAGTGTGTGTTTTTATAATGTAATTGGTTTAAACATGTTAAAATATATTTTTAATAATATAAATAAACTTAAAATACCAAATTGAATGGCCTAGTGTGGTATTCAAAAGTTAAAGTGAGTTTAGCCTTAACTTTGAGATTTTTATTTGAAAGATGTTTAATTATGATTTAAGATTGAAAATGCCTTAGAATACAATACTAAATGATTATTTATGATCACATTTGATATAGGCATTGAGGAGAATTGATTTGCCCAATTCAAGTGTTGAAGGGCAAGTTGGAAGAGAAGATTGAAGGTGGTGTTTGAGCTTACTTTTAGTTGTTTTTAGAAGTAAGTACAAACTTTGGATGAATTGGACATGTTTGCATTACATTGGGCTAAACACATTTTAAAATGAAAAATGTGTTAAGCTACTTGATATTTTGATTATTTATGAATAATGTGCTATGACATGTGTAATGTCATATATGTATTAAATGCATTGTGAAAAGCCATTGTTAATGGCTAAATTGTGTAAAGTGTGAAATGTGTGTATTATGTGAAAATGACTCAAAGTGTTTAGGTAATGCCATTTGTTGTGTATGCATTAAGGGCATTGTTAAGAAGCCATTGTTAATGGCTAAAGTGCATAAAATATAATTCATATGTGAATTATGTAAAAATACCCAAAATAATTGGGTAATATGTTGTAAATGTAAAATGTGATATATTATGATTATATGTTGATATATGATGATATGAATTGAGATGACATTGAAATAAATGAGAAAATAAGGTAATATGCCTAATTGATAATAAGAAAAGAGGCAATGTGCCTAATGAATTGTGAGAAAATGAGAAAGAGATTGATAATGAAATATATGTAATAATTGCGTGACTAGTATATTATTCAATTTTTAAAATTCTATGTTTGTCAGCATGCCTATGAACTTATCCTCATTATTTGCCTTCGGGGCTAGCTTTTGAGCAATTATTTGATTTGCTTTCGGCCCAGACGCTGGGCGTCATTTGCCTTCGGGCTAGATACTGGGCATCACTATGAATTGCCTTCGGGCTAGACGCTGAGCTTCATTTGCCTTCGAGCTAGACACTGGGTGTCAATATGGACCAAAACAGTAATTTTCATATTTAAAAAATATATTAGATTATTTGGACCCATGTTTATGTTTATTTTATTTGAAATGTAAAATGATTGAAAAAGATGTTTAAATTTAAATGATATGACATATGGTGTAATGGTATACATAAGCATTGTACATTGACATTATTTTTACAGTTTTATTTCCATCAAAGTTTATACTACTAGACCTTTGGCTTAGAGCTATTGTAATTCATCGCGCATGTGATAGGAGAGATCCGGTAGAGCCAAAGAGTTCATCTAGATCGGGTCGGGTCTAGATTTGAGGTTTTCAGTTTAGAGTTGATTTTTGGACATCAAGATCAGAAACACTGTCAGCATGTATATGTTTTTATTACATTTTGATATTTCATATATTATATTATATTTTGATGTATATATATAGTAAATTATAAAGAATGTGTTGAAAACTTTATAATGTGGGTTGATATGTGTTTTCAAAAATTATATGTATGTATATTTATAAATGTGTTGTGAAATTTGGAGAAATTGAGGAATATAGGTGAAATGATGATTTGATATTATTTGAAAGTGTTATCTTATGCAGGTTGTGGTTTTGTTGAATTTGAAAATATCCAAATTATAGACAAAACTTTGGCAAATTTTTTATAGAATTTTTTATGAAAAATGCTTAATTTAGAACCTATGATTTCTAATAATATTTTATTTGTTATTTAAATATACATTTAAAAGTATTTAAGATTATAAATTAGAAAAGTGAAAATTTTTTATTAAACCGGATTATGATATTTTTATACTGTGTATACATATTTTACATATACTAAATATGTGTATTATATGTATATAGGGTATAAGGGTGTTACAGAGAGAATATTAACTTATGTACTATTTTTAGTATTTATTAACCTCATTTGATATCATCAGATTAAGATGGTTGACTTCCATTTTAGAGCAATAAGAATTTGATGGTTGACTTTCTTTCCATTGGAATAGGAATAGGATTAGAGATTTAAAAAAAAAAAAAAACAAAATTTAGCATGTTAGCTCTCTAATGGAGAAATAGATTTTTGATTTGGATTCACTCTAGCAACCAAAGTCATAGTCATATATTTTGATTTTGATTTCAACCAGTTTTTGACTTTAAATTAATAGTTGGCAAAGTTTTCTTATACGATATTAACTTTTTAATTTTAACAATTAAATCAAATTATTTTTCTAATGATAACTGATAATTATTAATTTTTATCTTAATTGTAATAACTAAAATATTCTATATTTTAAATTAATAAATGTATATTTTTATTTATCTTAAATTATAATTTATGTATAATAAATTAGTTAATATATTAAAATTTCATTATATTTATATTTAATATTATTTATTAAAAATATTTAATAATAAATTTATAATCTATATCTATATATAATGCTAAAACAAATAACACTGACATAATATTATGTTACGTGACATAATATTAATATTTTATATATTAAATTAAATTATTATTAATTAGAATAGATAATTAATTAATTATTATAGATATTTATTTAGAGAGTTCAAATGAGATTAGGATATCCTATTTAATATTAATAATAATTAGCTATTATCTAATTTATTATCTAATAATATAATTTAAAATTTTAAATAATTAATAGTATATTTATTTAATTTTTATCAAATAATTAATTATTTATCTACTAATCTAAATTAATTTTTAAAAATTAAATTTAATATTATTTGGAGAATTCAAATAGAATAATGATATCTATATTGATAATAATTAGTTATTATATATTATATAAAAATAAAATAATTTCTGATAATAATATAAATTAATTATGTTTATTAATTTTTCATTTTTACTTAGAAATAATAATTATTATATACACAATAATTTTTTAAAATTATTATATGTATATATATAATTAAAAGCACCTGCAATATAGTGCATGTGCTATTCTTGTATTATATTAAACTAGCTAATGTTGACGTAATATTATATAATGTGTCATTGTTTTAATACGTAACACAAAAAACTCATAATAATACTATTCAGATTCAAAATTATAATATTATTATTCAACTATTATACTATTATTCAATTGATATATAGGTAAAAAAATTTTATATGATTATTTATTGAATAATTTATTGTGTTTTTTATTTTATCTTTTTTAACTTTAAAATTACAATACTATTGTCCAACTACTATTTTACTATTTAATTGATGTACAAGTTATAATTTGCCATGTGATTATTTCTTGAAAAATTTATTGTATTATTTGATTTTGATTTTTTTTATAATTGAATTTTTTTCTTATTTTTAATTTTTTGTTATTTGTTTGTTATATAATTGTTTGAGTTGATTTTGTGTTGTTTGATGTTGTATGATTTTTTGTATGTTTTTTTGCAATATTTTGAGTTGATTTTTTTATTATATATTTTTAGCTTCTTTTTGAGTTTCTTTTTGAATTGATTGTTTTTATTTAATTTTGAATAAACTGTAATTTGTTTTAATTTATATTAGAGTTTTCTAATTTCTATAATTTAATTTTGTTGGAGTTTTATTTTAATTTTAATTACTTTAATTATTTTATTTTACTTTTTGTTTAGATTTATTTTTTGTTTAGGTTTATTTTATGGTTACTTTAGTAGATTTTATTTTGGGGTTTATTTTTGTTTTATTATTTAATAATATTGTTTAATTTTTGATTAGGTTTATTTTATGGTTACTTTAGAGGATTTTATGTTGGGGTTTATTTTTGTTTTATTATTTAATAGAATTGTTTAATTTTTTATTAGGTTTATTTTATGGTTACTTTAGTGGATTTTATGTTAGGGTTTATTATTTAATAGAATTGTTTTATTTTAAATTAATTTGTTATGATCATCAATTTCGAAATATTTTAGTATGTAAAAATTATTATTTGTTTTAATTATGAGAAATTTTAAAATTAGTTTATATATTAATTAAAAATACTTACAACATCTCATGACACGTTTTTTAATTTTAATAAAATAATATTTTTTAATCAGTATTCGAATAAAAATTTTATCAACTATTAAAGTTACTAGGTTAACTAAATAATTTCAAGGGTATTAACAAAAAAATACCCACACACTATTCAGTAATAAAATTTAGACCACATTCATCTTAAGTAGACTAATTTTGATAAAATTGTCCTTTGATCCTAGGAAAAAAAAACACAACAATTTTTTTCGTTCTCTTCACTACCTCTCTCTCTCGCTCATTGTCTCTCTCTCTCACTCTCTCTCTCACTGCCTCTCACTCTCTCTCTCACTGTCTCACGCTCACTATCTCTCTCTCGCTTTTCTTCAATGAGTTGATGCGAGGTCCAGTATGAATCAAACGCTGCTCAACATTATCATCATCATTGTCTGAATCTACACCTGTACATTGACGATCAGCGTCTTCTTCCTCATCTTCATCTTCATCGCCAATGTTGCATCCGTTTAAGAAGTTTGTTATAAGTTTTCTTCACTTTATTTGACATCCTAATTGAAGTTATCATCCCGTCTTATACTTTCATCTTGTCTTGCGTATCCATCTCTTCTTCCTTTTATAGCGACTTGATATGCATTGTCATCAATTGAAATTGGTAGACTTTAGATTTTTTAGGTATATGTATATTTCTTATTAGTGAATAAAAAACCGAAGAGTTTAAATATTTTTTATTTAGTTTATATGTTTTTATATGGTTCTTAGCTATGTATATGTATGAAGGCTTGAAGAGTTTAAATGGGCGTAGTTTATTATAAGCTGTCATGTTTTGCTATAGAATAAAATGGATTGTAGTGTGCAGTGTATGTTGATATGGATTTAAATGTGAGTCAAGCTTTTTGTTCTTTATGTAGTTTAAGTGTTTTTTGTCTTAATTATATTTTAATGAGGTTTTAGGTGTTTTAATCATTCAAGAAGTTTGTAATTGTAGGTTGATATGTATTGATATGAATTGATATGGTTGATATATAATTATTTAAGATTGAATAATTTTTTTTGTATATTGTTTAAGTATTAAACTGTTATTTAGTGTATTTTTGTAGATTTTTATATGTTGATGTTTGTTGATATAAGCTGATATATGTTGATATGAGCTGATATATATTGATATGGGCTTTTTTTTTTTAGTTTATTATGGTTTATATGGATTATAATTTAAGTACAGTTTTGAGTTTATTATGGTTTTATGGATTATGATGTAGGTATAATTGGTTATTGTAATTGTAAGGAATCGATGGATGGATTCAAATTAGTCGGCGGACAAATTCATTTAATGGACGAAATAATAATTCTCATTTAGTACGATGAAAAATTTGATGTGAACATCAACAAATATGTTGGCGAGGCTGCTGAATATGTTTTCTTGAATAGAATGACTGATTTCAATGAACTTAAAAAATCAGTATCTGAAGCACTTCCTATTGACGGTACATCAAAAATTGAATTCAAATTTTTGACTGGTCATGACTCACATTCTCTTTATGATGTCGTAAATGTTATTTCACTTAGGATATTTGTGGGCATTGCTATGGAGGATAGGCTTAAACATCCATTGATTGTTAGTGTTGAAAAATGTCAATATAAATCCGGACATGATAGTAATGATCCTCATGGTGTGAAAAAAGTTGTTGAAGTATAGGTACCAGAACATGCAGATGCAATGTTTTCATCAATTACTGATTCTATTAATGTAGGCCTAGAATATAATGAAAATTAAAATGAACTGCCTAATTCATATGCAGAGGAACGGGTAGAACATAACAATGAGATTCATGTAGCTTGTAATATTGGGGCAAAACATATTAATGATGATTATGTAGAATTTCATTATACTGGGGTAGAACACAATAATGACATTGGTGTTGGTTGTGATAATGAGGTAGATCATACCACTACTGAGAATAAAGAAACTGTGACAGAGTTATTTGCATCAAGGAGCAATGCAGAGTTGCTAGGAGAAAGTTCTATATCTGAAACAATTGAGGAGGAAAAAATATTTAATTCAAGGAATGATATTAAGACAATTGTATCTCTCATTGCAATTAGGGAGAAATTTCAGTTTAAGGTCTTCAAGTCCAATACTTCTTTCATGGTCATGCGCTGTATTAATAAAACATGTACATGAAGATTGAGAGCGAAAAGTCTTGGAGACCCAAAGAGTTATTGGATGGTGATAAAATATGTGATCCAACATACATGTCTGACTGATTTTGATCAGACTAGACACGGACAAGCAACTAGTTGGGTTGTCGTTGAATGTGTTAAGAAGCGATTCATAAATCCTGGGAATGTTTTCAAATCTAAGGATGTGATTGATGACATGCGTAATAAATTTGGTGTTGAGATTAATTATTCTGTCACATGGAGGGGACGTGAGTATGCATATACGAATATTAGATTGGGTACTCCAGAATAATCTTTCTTAATTCTACCTGCATATTTGCATATGTTAGGCCAAACAAATCCTAGTTCGATTATACATCTACAATGTGGTGATGATAATAGATTTTTGTATCTTTTCTTCGTTTTTAATGCTTCAATAAAGGGTTTTCAATATTATGGACATGCAGTTACTATTGATGACACTCATTTGAAAGGAAAGTATTGAGATGTGCTTTTTACTGCTGTTTGCCATAATGCAAACCAACAGATATTCCCTTTGGCTTTTGGGATTGGTGATTCAGAAAATTACGCATCATGGACCTGGTTTCTTATGAGGTTGAAAGAAGCTTTTGGTGAAAGATCAGATCATGTTTTTATTTCTGGTAGACACTTAAGCATTCAAAAGGCCTTAGTAGATGTTTTTCCCAATGCTTTCCACGAGATTTGCATGTATCACTTAGTAAACAACTTGAAGTGCAAATTTAAACATATAACCAAGGACCGTGAGAAGCACTACTAAAAAATAACTAAAGCCTATAAAATAAGTGATTTCACCACACTTTTTGGTGGTTTTTGCATTTATGTTCCCGGTGCCAAAGAATATTTGGAAGGTGCTGGGCTGATAGGTGGACACGGTCTCAAATGCATAGAAGGAGGTGTAACATCATGACAACTAACATTTCTGAATCAGTCAATGTTGCACTTGTAAAGGCTCGAGAGCTTCCAATTACTACATTTGTGGATAAGGTCAGAAAGATGTGTCAAAGATGGTTTTATGAATGTTGAAGCAAAGCAGAAGAGTCCACGGATAAAATGGCAACGAATGTTGAGAAAAAATTAAGAAAGAGAATGATGATAGCACAAAAAATGAATATAAGTTCTTATTTTATTCTTCCTCATTCGTCATTAATTATGATATTATCATATAGCCTTGTAAATGCTTCTTTGCAGGTAGAGCCGTTTAGCAGAGGAAAGTATGACGTTAAGGATGTAGATAAAAATTATATCTTTGATATGTCTCAGAGTACTTGCTGTTGTAGGAAGTTCCAATTAGATCAACTCTCATGTGTGCATGCGCTTGTGGTTGTTAGAAACAGTGTATATGACGCCTATGAGTTATGTTCTCCATATTATTCGTGTGAGTCTTGGTATGAGACATACATAGAAGTCATAAATTCAATTCATTAAATTACTGATTGGTCTATTTCAGAGCACATTTACAATGTTACTCTTCAACCACCATATGTGCGCACATCAACTGGTCGATGGAAAAAACACAGAATTTCATCTTTAGATGAGGAAAAATTCAACCAAAGTGTAGTCATTGCCGTGAACGTGGCCATAATAGGTCTACTTGTCAAAACCCCATCTCTTTACAAACCATGTTAGGATTGAGTGTTAAAAAATAAAATATTATGTTGTATCATTTGTTGTATTCGGCTAGATTTCCGTTAAAATTAATTGTATGACTAGTTATTGAATATTGTTAGATTTTGTTGGATTGTGGTGATATGTCTTCATATGTGCTAATCTTTAATGATATGGGATGATTTGACCGTTAATATGGAATTATATGGATTGTTATGGATTGATATGGATTAGTATGTATTGATATGGATTGATATGTCTTGAAATGTCTTGATATGAGATTTTATATGGATTTTTATTTGATGATATGTGATGATATGTCTTGATATGTGATGATATGTCTTGATATGGGCCTCTATATGAATTTTTATGTGTTGATATGGGCTTTTTTATTTTGATATGGATTGATATGGGCTTGTATATAGGTTTTTATGCGTTGATATGTAATGACATATGTGGATATGGATTGATATGTCTTTATTTGGATTGATATGGGATATTATATGGATAAAATAGTGTTGAAATGTGATGATATGTGTTGATAAGATTTGATATGTCTTGATATGGATTGTTATGGATTGATATGAGATGATATGTGTTGATATGGATTGATATGTCTTGAAATGAATTAATACGGGATTTTATATGGATTTTATTTGATGATATGTGAAGATATGTGTTGATATGGATTGATATGGGCTTGTATATGGGTTTTTATGTGTTGATATGGATTGATATGTGTTGATATGGATTGATATGTCTTGAAATGGATTGATATGGGATTTTATATGGATTTTTATTTGATGATACGTGATGATATCAGTTGATATGGATTGATATGCCTTGATATGTCTTGATATGGGCATGTATATGGGTTTTTATATGATGATATGTGTTGATATGGATAGATATGTGTTGATATATATTGATATGGGCTTGTATATGAATTTTTATGCGATGATATGTGTTGATATGGATTGATATGGGCTTGTATATGGGTTTTTATGTGTTAATATGTGATGATATGTGTTGATACGGATTGATATGGACTTGTATATGAATTTTTATGTGATGATATGTGATGATATGCGATGATATTTCATCACATAATGCTCAATAATCACATATAATGTTCAACCTATTAATCTCAACTTGTAGGATATCAATTCCATTTCCATTATCAACATCCATCGTCACAGCTCAATATATCAATCCATATCATCAGTAATAGAACAACAACCTTTAGAAATCTTAATTTCATAACATCACATAATGCTTAATAATCACATATAAAACACAACCTGTTAATCTCAACTTGTAAGACATGCATTCCATTTCCATTATCAACATCTATCATCACTACTCAATATCTCAGTCCATATAATCAATAACAGACCAACAACCTTGAGAAATCTCATTTACATATCATCACATAAAAATCCCAATCACATATCAGTTGAACCTATTAATATTAACCTGTAAGACATCCATCCCATTTCCATTATCAATATCCATTATAAAGCTCAACTTATCAATCCATAACATCAATCACAGAACTGATATCATTGAGGAATCCTAAACAACATAATGCTCAATAATAACATATTCACAACTACCTGTAACACATTCGTCTCAACCTGTAAGACAAATAATAACTCGACATTTCAACATGTTATAACCCAAAAAATTGGAACACATATAAAAACTATATCAACATTGAAATTAACAAATGTTTATATTCACATCTAAATCAACAAATGTTTATATTCACAATATCCAATTATAACATCCTTGTTGGCTTACAAAAAATATTCGATATCATCATCCTTTTCGTCTTCACTGTAATAAGCACCCTCTCTCTTGTTAGATGCATGTACGCATAGGTGAACTGTTGTATTGTATCTGAATGTGTCCATAAGTTGCTATGTGCAGTGCTGAAAATCTAAGCCTATCGTCATAAAATACCCTATGAACTTCACAACGAACATCCCATAATCAGCTCTGTAATAACGTATAAGTTTTAAAAAAACAAAACATACAAGTAAATTAAATTGGTAAATAAGGCATTAAAATATAGTATATTGCCCCTCTTGTTGGGAACAAACATTTTTCTCATATCTGATTTTTAATTTGCACTCCTTATATTTCATCAATTCTGGTCTTTGAACAAAAAAGCTAACTTTTTCCAGCACATAGGATAACATTGCAGCTATCAGCACAACATCATTAATTCTCTCTTCGGTATGAGAATGACTGTATAGTGTATCATATACCATAATTGTCCATTCAAAAAGATTAATCTCGATAAGAAACCAATGTCGACATTCATGATTCACTGGAAGATATACCGGGTCAATGTCTTTAAAATATTTTTCATATTGGCTCTTACCTTGCACAAATTTGAGAAGAGTTGATGGAGGCTCCCACTTCTTCTCCTGATATCTTTTATACCCTTAGAAAAATATTGTATTTATGTTGCATGATCCACATGTCATACGCTGGTTGAAGTATTCATCATAATACCTCTGCTTTTGGAGCACATAGGAAAGGATGACATCAATCTCTTGCAAGTCATAGACTAATGTATTTAATTTGATATATAAATACATCATCAACAAATATGACTTAACCAAATTGAATAAATCTTACATCATTTGAAAGCCATGCATCCTTCACCCTCAAGCGATGCCAAAATGATTTAGAGTTTGTTTTTCGAATAGTGAAGTCGTACATTTCGCCCAATGGCAATTCTTCGTATTTGCTATATAAAATATCTAAATAACATTTAGAAGGCAAATGCAATATATTTTACAAGTCTCACATTAACACATATGAAAACTTGTCGACCCATATCAAGATATAATAACCCATATCAAGCCATATCAACACATATAAGGCAACAAAACACTTTTATTTACTATATAATACATTTAAACAATATATATAACTCAAATGCTATCTATATTAGAAGTCTCACATCAACCCATATAAAAATATGTCAATCCATATCAAGACTTATCAACCCATAAAAAGACATATAAATACATATCAGTCAACAAAATACTTTTATTTGCTATATAACACATCTAAACAACATTTAGGACTCAATTGCTATATTTTTACAAGTCTCACATCAACACATATGAAAACATATCAACCCATATCAAGATATATCAACACATATCAGTCAACAAAACACTTTTATTTGCTATATAAAACATCTATACATCATTTAGAACTCAAATTCTATATATATATTATAAGTCTCACATCAATAACCACATAAAAATATATCAAACCATTTCATGACATATCAACCCATAACAAGACATATCAACATATATCAATCAATAAAATATTTTTATTTGCTATATAAAGAATCTAAACAACATTTAGAAGTCAAATGCAATATATTTTACAAGTCTCACATTAACCCATATGAAATCATATGAACTCATATCAAGCCATATCAAGCCATATCAATACATATAAGGCAACAAAACACTTTTATTTACTATATAATACATCTAAACAACATATATAACTCAAATGCTATCTATATTAGAAGTCTCATATCATCTCATATGAAAATATATCAACCCATATCAAGACATATCAACTCATAACAAGGCATGTCAACACATATCAGTCAACAAAACACTTTTATTTGCTATATAACACATCTAAACAATATTTAAAACTCAAATGCAATATATTTTACAAGTCTCACATCAATCCATATGAAAATATATCAACCCATAACAATGCATATCAACTCATATCAAGACATATCAACACATATAATTGATGACGACCACTGTTCAGTCAAGTAAATCTATAACAATAATGATTTGTATTTTAGAAGTCCCACAACAAGCCATTTCTAACCATATCAATCGATATCATGACATATCAAGATATATCATCAAAGATCAACACATATACGTCAACAAAATCACAGTTCTTCACTATATAAGACATCTAAACAGTATATGGAATGCAAATGCTATATGCTTTTGTAGTTTCATATCAAACTATACCAAATCTTATAAATTTAGGTCAAAATATATCAACCATATCATAGAAGATTAGCATATATAAGTCAACAAAACACAATTATTTAATATTATAGTATCACAAACACAAAAAGATATGTCATTTAAATAATAATGATTTATAAATGTGTTCATCAACATTAAGCATGGCCACGGTTCTATTGAACCGTTAAACCGGACTGGCGGTTTCGGTTCAGAATCGGAATCGGAACCTTCCTTTAAGGTTCTGGTTCAGTTCCAAAATATTTGAACCGGAACCGAACCAGCGGTTCCGGTTTAAAATCGAAAAATTTTAAAAATAAAAATAAATTTAAGGATATTTTATGAAAATAAAAAATTTTAAAAATCTATAAATACACTATCTTTTTAATTCATTTTCTAATTTTTACACAATTTCTCTCAATTATCAAATTTTAATTATCTAATTTAACTCTAAATTCTTCAACCCTCAATTCTCTAATTTCTAAATTCTTCAACCCTCAATTCTCTAATTTCTACTCTCTTAAATTATTATTATTATTATTATTATTTTATTATTATTATTTAATAGTATTGCTAGTAATATTTATTGTTTGTTAATTATTATTATTATTATTATTATTTTATTATTATTATTAGTAATTGTTATTGTTATCATTGTTAAAAAAATATTATTATTATTATCAATTTATATTAAAATGACAAGTTCTAGTCATTTTTATAATATAAGTGATGATGAGTAAATTTCAAAACAATATATTAATATTTTGGATGATGAAGAAGAAGTAAATTGACAAGTGCAAGGCACATTATTTATATTTATTGAATATTTCAAATGTAATATTAAATATTTATAATTATAATTATAATTTATATAGTTAATTGATTTTTAGTAATTATGTTCAAATATTTTTTTTTAATTTTTTCTTTATACTTTAATTGTAATATTAAATATTTATAAATAATATTATTTGATTTAACTTAAATAATATTATTAATTTTATAAGTGGTGTTTAATCTCATAAAAAATATTATCATGTATCAATAATAGTATTTTCTTTTAAATATAATTTCTTAAAAAAATTAATTTGAACCGGTGGTTCAAACCAAAATCAGAATCGGACCGACGTAAACTTTAACTGAACCGGCTCTTACCGGTTAAGGTTAAGGTTCACGAAAATTATAAACCAGAACCGGCGATTCCAGTTAACCGAACTGTGACCATGGTTAATCAACATCACACTTTTTGTTCTGAATAGAAAAATAACTTTATGATTCTTGATAGAAGGCCCATTTCTCTTTCATTCAACAAAGATAAAATAAATAAACTAGCACAACATCATTTATGGCATATCAAAAAGCACTATAAACCAAAGAGCAAATCGAAATTTTTATTTTCTTCAAATCAATTGAACCATAAACCCCAAGAAAATGACTCTTTCTCTCTTTGTTTTTCTTTCCCTATCTCTTTTTTGATTTAATGGTGAGTCAAGAGTGCTTAAATAATCTTGTAAAACATGGGCCTCTTCACTAAAAAAAGAAATCCAAACCAAAGATCATATTATTACTTCTACATTATATAACATTGAATTAAAGAGCACTCAAAAGTATAGGCTAATAGTACAAAAAATACAGAGACAACAACAAAAGGAAACAAACAAAGACTTCAAATTATGATTAAAAATTCAGACCTTCCCAACTCTATAAACTCTCCATTTTTCCACTTCTTCTTCAATGTAGTATTTTTCACCGTATTATAACTTATGATTTTTATTTCTATTATTTTTTTTTCTCTTTTATTTATTTTTATTTCTATTATTATATTTAACTAAGCAATTCCTATCTTTCTTTTTTTCTCAGTCTTTCCATTTCTTTTTTTAGTATTTTAAAAATCTATTTAGCACTCAATTTGTATGCTTTTTCACATCAAACACAATAATGGCAGAGAAATAGAGAGAGAGAGAGAGACCAATACATGAGATGAAGAATGAGTCGACGACGACAGCAATAACGACGAAACACTCGACGGTCGATGGTCTCGTTTAATGATGCAACATCGATGTAGAACAATCGAAAAAAAAGAGAGAGAACAATTTATTTTAATCAGGAAAAATGAGATAGGGATTTTTAGATTTTTAAAAACTATTAGACAATAGTAGCGTTTTTAGAAAATAGAATGAGCGAGCTTTTTTTTATTAAAGTCTACTTTTATTAAATTAGGACTATTTAAGATAAGTATAGTATAAATTTTAATAGTGATTTATACAGATGTATTTTTTTTGGTTAATTCTCTAATTGCAATTCTGCTCCCAACTACTTTAATGGCCATATAAAACCACATCGTTTTCAGCATAACTTCTTTTTTTTTCGCCCAATCAACATTGCTGCTTTTTGTTCCTTAATTTTCAAGCAAATGCACAGCCAAGAAAGTATTGTTTGCTGGTTCGGTCCAACAATAACTACCTGATAAAGGATAATTAACAAATCCAAAAAATATTAGGTTTTTTTTTTCTCCTCAACTTTCCAGCAAAACCTCAAGTGGTTGTGTTTGGTATAATTGAAAACAATAACAAATGCAGAAAATGGCAGAGGGTTGGTTTTCTAGTAACAGTAGCGAAGATCAACAGCAAAAACCTTTATCATCTCTATTGGCTGATTGGAACTCATACGCCACGTCCAGAGATGCCGATGAGAGCACAGGATCGGTCATTGGCTTTGACCTTAAATCCGCTGTCTGCTCTGCTAACGACACCGTTACTGGCACCTTCAATGTGTAACAGGGTTTAAATATCGGCCATTTCGTGTAGAAACGTCCGATATTTAAAGAAAATGAGGGTTATCGATACGATTTTCTCCGATTTTGGTATGAGATTTTGAGAATGCTAAAAACCACACAGAATCGGATTTAAAAAATGGTAAATCTGCGAAATGAACGATTTGTGTCCGATTTGATTTTTCTGAAATGGAGGAGGAAGAAGATGAAGAGTTGTGATTTTTACAGCTGTGATTTTTAGAGAAAAGATGAAGAGCATGTATTATAAAGTTTCAATGTATTTTTACAGCGTGAGAGTCTCCATTCTTCTCCAACGGGCCAATTTCGCCGCAGGAATTGGATGGCCACTCGCACGTAATTCTCCCCTAGCCCGCACCTGCCCCACTTGCCTAGCAGCTATTCTCGCCCGCACTTGGTTTTGGCCGCGAAATTGGCTTCTGCCTTTCAATATATTATTTTTTAAAAAAATAATTTTAAACATCCATTACTATTTTTTTGAATAAAATAAAAAATATTTAGAACATAATTTTTATTGTTATATAAAAATCAATTTTAGTTTTTTTAGAAAGAAAAACCAACTTTAAAATAGTTTATATTTCACTTTAATATTAATGAAATATCATTTCTTTTAAATGTAAAATGAGCAAAGAAGATCTAAAATATAGTTTTTCCTAATAATTATTATTTTTTTAAAATCCAATTTTCATGTTTAATTTCAGCTCATTGTTGTATAGAAGATGGCTTGTACGTATAATGTTAAAAAGACAGAAAGCAAAGTGAAGTTTGATATTAAAGTCATGAGTAATACATTCCCATGGTTGTAAACAAAGCAAGAGTTGAGCAAGTCTCTTATAAAGTACTGGCCACGCAGCCCAGCGGTGAGCACAATTATTCTTTCGCATTTTACTAAAGAATTGCGTGTGTTTGTCGCAATTAGGGGCATACGCCTATTTTTGGAGGTTGTTTTTCCCCTGAAAGAGGGCCTACTAAATGTAAGTGCAAATCTTTTAGTGTAATTATCTGATAGATATTGCAATTAGAAATCTATCGATTTAACTTTTGCGTGTTATATATATATATTAATTTTGTCTTTTTTTCAAAATAATTATGATTATGATTATTATTATTATTATTATTATTATTATTATTATTATTATTATTATTATTTTATCATTTAATATATCAAAATTTTAAATTTAATTTTTTTAAACTCGAAACATTATTTAGTATTAGAAATTAAAAATTAAAGACAATAATATGAAAAATGCTAAAATCTAAAAACTTTTAATGTAATTATTCTAAAAACTACAGTTTCATATGAACATGAACAGATTCATTGTATGCATATGCTCAACTGTAGTAAATAAAGAAGTTTATATGTGGAAAATATTTACTTTCATATGTTAAAATATTTTTTAAACATGATGCAGTACTATATTCAACCTTCACATAAATTTTTTTAAAATGACTATTCACACTTCCATTTCTTTTATGAACTTTTCACGCACTGTATGAAATAAATAAAATGGATTGTATCTGCTGCTTCAACTTGCTATGCAATATTTATTTTATAGCTTGGCTACCTTGTGTTCCTATGATTGGCTCATTCAAATTTATGTGATCCTAGAAGGAAAAAAAACCCTCACAATGTCAATTAACTGGAACTAATAATAAATGTGTTATGGAAAATATAAGTTTTGTCTATTCAGTATTTTCCTATTTAATTCAAGAAGCAATTAATTAATATACTCCATTTTTCTCATATTGTCCACGCCAATATCATTAAATTGTCATATTGTCATCCTAGTTTAGCAGTTGCTTGTATATTTTATACTCCTCTGTTATGTTAGGGTAACATCCTGAAATTAATTCTTTAAATGAGGATGATAAACATCCTTTCTTCTCCTTCTCATGATGTACCTTTATGAAGTTGATTAATTTTTTTGTCGACCATTACTTTTAAAATGTGGTAGCATAAGATGCATGTAGATTCAAACAACTTGCACTTGCATTGCAAGTATTAATCGATTATCCTATAGTCACTAGTGAAAATAAACTCGTTTCTAAAAAATCATTTTTATCGACATATTTGTAATGTTGAAAACATCAACTCCTAACTGCATTTCCACAACATTTTCTTGGTTGTCTGCAAGAATTCTTAATTCGCAATGATACAACTGTATCATCTCTTTATGAAACAACTTGAATATTGACAAGTTAGAGAATGTTGCATTTGTTCTTCCCATGAGACACTTTATATCTACGCACTTCAACTTAAATTCAACTTTGATTTCTTTCTCATACTTATCTCTTATTGCTAACTCATATTGCGCTATAAAATGCTTTACTGTGCTTCTACTATTTAAAAATCCATGAAAAATTGCATGCATTTCCTCACTCCCTTGTGTAGAAAGCATTTTAGCCTAAAAGAAATGTCTAAGGTATATAGGAGCCCAATTTTGCCTTTCAGCGTAAGATTTCATCAACCATTCATTTCTTTCTAAATGATGCTTTTTAAGAAAAGCAGCTCATATTCTCTCAAACTCCTCTATAGTTAAGTTATCAAAAACTAATACTTTGAACTCTTTCTTAGCATCATTTAGAAAGAGTATAATATGTATTGCAGAGCTGAGTATAATATAAATCATCAATTGAGAGTTTTGCATGACTACAATTACATTTGGAGATTTTTCAATGGTAACATGACGTATGGATTTTCAAAAATGAAACAAGTGTTTAGAAGTGCGTTTAGAGGATTCAATATTGATAAACTTAGAAATTGGGATAGAGGGAGGGTTGGATCGAGTATACAATAGGGATTCTTGAAATTTATTCAATTATAAATCGAAATTTTGAGATGACTTTTTTTTTAATCATGATGATGACAATGTAAAAAATGCTATAATATTGAAACTGTGAATTTGATTAACTGATAAGAAATATTGATCATGACCTTTAATTTTGGGGGCAATTATAATTATTTTTAATATCAGTTAAAAAAAATCAGTGTCTTCATCATTTTGCAGGTAAGAAAAAATAATTTTCATCAATTCTTAGATCTATCTAATTTCGGCGACCAGAGCGACACAGATTCATCTTATTTCAGCCTTTTTTCTGCAAGAAAAGTATCATTGAATTTATTTTTTCATGAACTTCAATTTGATATTTTATTTATAATTTTTAAGCTAATTTAAAAAAAAATTGACTATAAAATATGAATTTATTGGTTGTATTTGAGTCTAGTTTTTTTTTTTATTGCTTCTAATGGGTAAAGAGAAGCATTTGAAGAAAATTTAAATATCAAGATGAAATAATAAAAAATATTGATTCTTTGAAAGTAATTAAAAGTAGGTTAATATAAACTACATAATAATTATTATTGTTTAACTCTAAATTATTATTAATTTAGCAAAAATTAGGTTATTATTATGTTGTTCTCAAAATATATTTAATATTATTTATAATAAACTAATAAAGTTATATTATATAATTTTTTATCTATTTGCAATATATATTGAGAAAATAAATTTTTAGAATTATTTTTAATATAATTATAAAATATTAAATAATTTAAATAACTATTCACATTTGATTAAACAATGTAGACTTAATTAATTGGTTTTAGAAATTTTGTTTTGGTTTTATTTGCAAAATTATTTTTTATATTAGTAGAATATGAGTTAAATTTAAATAATTATTCATGATTGATTAAATGATATGGACTTAGTTAATTGGTTTTAGAATTTTTTTATTTTGGTTTTATTTGCATGATATCTTTTAAAATTTTAGTTTTTAAAATTATTTAATATATTAGTAGAATATGTGTTAAATTTAAATAATTATTCATCGTTGATTAAGTTAAAATATTTAATACATTAGTAGAATATGTGTTAAATTTAAATAATTATCTAAAAATAATATTTTAAAATTATTTAATATATTGGTAGAATATGTGTTAAATTTAAATAATTATTCATGATTGATTAAATTAAATTATTTAATATATTAGTAGAATATGTGTTAAATTTAAATAATTATCTAAAAATAAAATTTTAAAATTTTATCAAATATATTAGTAGAATATGTGTTAAATTTAAATAATTATTCATGATTGATTAAATGATATGGACTTAGTTAATTGGTTTTAGAAATTTTTTATTTTATTGACATGATATCTTTAATATAAAAAATTTTAGAATCATTTTTGTGGATAACTAGAATATGTGTTTAAATTTAAAAAATATTATTCATTATATAGTATGATTTAAAAGAAAATATAATTATTAAGACTAAAAATTTGAAATTAAATTTATACACTTGTATTTTAATATTTTTATTTTTTTATGTATAGCAAATATGCCACATAATCGAGGAGAACAAAGTAATACAGATTGGAAGTCGAGTGATGATATTGGTTGGAGATTTGCCACTTCCATTGAACAATCCAAATCGAAAATGTATTGCAAATTTTGTGGACGATTGGTGACTGGTGGGATAACACGTTTTAAGCAGCACTTAGCTGGGATATCAGGTGATATTTCAGCTTGTTCTAAAGTGCCAAAAGAAATTAGGAAAGATATGAAAAAATTGTTAGCAGACTATTCAACAAAAAAGAAAAATAAAAAAGCATAAAAACAAGTCTTAGAAGAGGAAATTATGCGTATGAATATTGGAGACACCGATGAGGATGATGATGATGACTCTGAGCTAGAATACGTAAGACGAGAAAGTATGCGACAACTTGAAATTGATTAATATAGAAAAAGTAGAGACAATAATTATGTTCTAGGTGGTTCTAGTACGAAAAGAAATTTAGAACCTTCAATGGCGTTCTGCATCTGTCAGAGTTGAGGGATTAACAAAAAATAAATATTCTGATTTGTCCACACCGGTAGAAAGATTAAGAGCTGTCGAGATTGATTTGGAGGTAGAAAGAGACAAGAAGAAACAATCTACAATAAAGGTAGGATGGTTCAAGAAAAATAAAGAGAAACTTACTAATGCAATGGGTCGTTTTATCGTTCACAACAGATTACCTTTCAATGTTGCAGCATCCCCTTAGATGGCACCTTTATTACGAACTGCATATGAGGTGGGTCCTAATATTCTGCCACCAACACCATATGAACTTTTAAAGGTTTGGCTTCCTAAAGAGTATACTCTAATGAAGGAGTACATTGCTTCATTTGGGGGAATATGGAAAGAGAGAGGTGTATCATATTATGTGATGCTTGGACAGGGCCAACGAGAATGTACATCATTAACTTTCTCATATATTCAAATCGTGGCACTATTTTTTATAAGTCAGTCAATGCATCTTATGTGCTGAAGAAAGATGCCCATTATTATTTTAAGTTGATGAAGAAAGTTGTAGAAGAAGTTGGTGAAGGTAGAGTTGTCTAAATTGTGATTGATAATGATGCAACAATTTAATGTGCTGGAAAAATGATTATGGGAGTATACAAACACATATATTGGACAGCTTGTAGCACTAACTGTATTGATTTGATTTTAGAGGATATTGGAAAGAGAAGTATAGAAAATGAAGTTATTGAGCAAGCAAAGCAAATCACCCAATTCATATACAATCATAATTGGGTGATAAATTATATGAAAAATTTCACTGATGGAAGAGAAATTCTAAGACCCGACATCACAAGATTTGCAACAAATTTCATTGCATTAGAGAGCATTGTGAGACAAAAAATAAATTTGAAGCATATGTTTGAATTAGAAATTTGGGTAAATTCTAGATATGGAAGAATGACCGATAGACTTGCCATCGATGTTAGGGATATAATTTTGGGTGAAAGTAGAGATGGAAGAAAATTTTGGTCCAATGCAAACGGAATATTAAAAGTTCAAGAGCCCATTCTAAAAGTTTTGAGATTGGTTGATGGGGATGAGAAGCCGACAATGGGTTTTATTTATGAGGCAATCGATCGAGCTAAACTAGCAATTAAAGAAAATTGCAGGTATTGGAGAAATTATTGGAAAATCATTGATTCAAGATGGAATTTTCAATTGCATCATGATTTACACTCCGCTGGTAAGTGGCTTACATATATCAACAAAATTTGTTCTTTTTTTAGTATATATTATATTAGCTGTAAATTTTCATTATCTAAGTCTAACTTCTTTAAAAAAAAAATTTATTTTATGTTATTACTTCAATCCACAATATCAATATAATCATGAATATCATCTTACGGAAGATGTTGATATAATGGCCGGAGTTCAAAAAGTGATTAAAAAATTGGAGCCTGATGAAGAAGCACAAGCCAAAGCTCTCTTACAAGTAAAAATAATTATTTGAGATTGCATTAAATATTTATTATTTCTTAATTGCTATTTACCAGTAAACTAATAATTATTATTCAATGACATGTAGATGTTTACATTTCAAGATAATGAAGGATCTTTTGGCACCTCACTTGCGCAAAAGGCAATTGCCCTTTCACCTCCAGGTTAAATCATCAAAATTTATTTCATGCATCTAAATATGGTAAGTTAATATACCAAAATAATTCTCATTTTTTTCATTTGATACTCCAATGCAGTTGAATGTTGGATACATTATAGGGAATGTGTTCCGGAATTGCAGAAAATTGCTATTCGCATTTTAAGTCAAACCACCTCATCATCAAATTGTGAATGTAATTGGAGCACTTTCAGTTTGATTCACACAAGAACTAGGAATAGATTAAAGTATAAAAAATTGCATTCCCTAGTCTATATGCATTATAATATGAAGTTGAAATTGAGAAATACAATGAGGAAGTCCAAGGAAGATATAATGAAAAATTATAATCCAATAAATTTGGATTATATTTTTAAGGAATTAGATCCATTGTCTCCATGGTTACAAGAAACAAAAGCTCCAGTTTTTGATGATGATGATCTTAATTGGCTTAATGATGAAGATGACGAGGGACAAGAAGTCAATCTTACTTCTGCTGAGGTATCGGGTGGGGTTTCGCCCCCTTTTAACTATAACACTGATGAAGGTCATCATAAAAAAAGAAGTGGCAGCAGTAATATTGGCAAATACGAAGAGAAAGACAATGAGAATTAGGAAGAGAAAGAGGAAGACAATGAGAATGAGGAAGAGGAAGACAATGACAGTGATGAAGATGAAGGCGATGACAATGACAATGGTAGTGATAATGCTAATCAAGGTGGTAATTTAGGTGGAACTACTTATGGTGGTTATAATGGATCAAGAAAATCATATGAAGATTATCGATTCAGTCACGGTGATAAATATGGAAAACATAGTAGTTCTCATTCTCATTCCCCTAACCCCGTTTCTCCTCCAGCCGGATTTCAAAAACATCAGCTCTATAATAATGAATCCAGTGGACCGGAACAAGACTCTATATAGAATTATGAGGGAACGGGTTATGGTAGCTCAACATACGGTGATACTTTCAATCAAATAGAACCTATTTCAGGCCCATATAATCCATCATCATATTATAATCGGTCGAGTGATTATTGGAGTCAGCACTCTCAGGGATGGGCTGGAGATTTTGTAGGTGAAAACTCTTCTGAAAGTAGCACATTTCACTTTAACTATCTAAGTGACAATTTTGGTGAAACTCAAAATGTTTCAGACCCACAAAGTAATGCAACTTCAAATTCAGCAAATTATTTTGATGTGTTCTCATATACGTTTTAGCAACCAGACTCATATCATTCAAGGTGGAACAACCAAAATCAAAATTATGATCTTGATAATCAAAATAATCAAGATCCTCCCCGACGTTCTTTTTGGTGCTAAATTTGTTTGTTTAATTGTTATATAACATATATTTTCGAATTGAGTTATTTTTACTTTATTTTTAATCATTGACTAAACAATTATTATTATGATTATGATTATTATTGTTATTTCTAATTTAGAAAATTTTTAATGCAATTTAGCAATGTTATTATTTAAAAAATTATAACATGTATTTAATTATTGTTAAAAACTATTTACTTATTGTTATATTGTTATTTTTAATTAAGTTTTGATAACAATTTGATCTTTATTATTATTATGGATCAATTTTAACATATATTATTAATTTTTATATTGTAAAAGATATTTGTTTTTTATTTTATTACGATCCGATCCATTCCGTTTCACCGATTTCATTACTCAATTCATCCGATTCCGCGATTACAACTGCATTCACGATAGCGATAGCCGATTCAAGTCGTTTCATACTGATTCAGTCCGATTTTGTTTCACAGTGACCGATTTCGATTCCACGACCGATTCCGCGATTTAAAATCCTGGGTCCGATCCAAAGTGGATTGCGCAATTTCCCAATCGAAGATGTATTGGCTGAATTCCCTAAACTATGGCAAACAGGGAGTGTGAAGAGCTACCCAGAGGTGTTTGAGGAGTCTAATGCAAAAGTCAAGCAAGCAAGGTTGCAGGAGATCGTGCTTGACACAACTCAGAGAAACCATCGATCCCAATATGCAATGTATTCAAGATCCTCTAATACAGCCCCATAACCCAAATAGCTAAACCCACAAACACTACCCAAAGCTCTTTCCGAGCCACCCAAAACTCACCATTTCACAAAAATTTCCATAATCCACCAAACCCGAAACCCATTTGTTCCTACCCACCAAAATCGCAACCTAATTCCAACCAAAAGTCCTAGCAGATACCCAAAACACTTAACCCAAAATCACCGAAATCGTTACCGACTCACAACTTAGCTCGGACAAACTCTTGCTTCCCTAATGACAACCCAGAAGATGAATTAGAAGAGGAAGATGAAGGAGACCCAAAAGAAGAGTGGCCGGATGCAGAAGTTAACTCAGGGCTTTCGGAAACATATTACATGTCGAGTTTTTGGCCGGAGTGGAACAGGAGATCAGAGTGTTGGTGACCGATCAAACGAGGATGCAGAAAAATTGATTTTGGAGGCTTCTCACAGAAACTACCACTTCCAAAATGCACCATTCTTTAAGGCAGCCAACACCCAAACCTGGGCCCAAAACTACGAATCCGTGACTCAAACACTTAGCCCAACATCCATCAACCCAAAAAGCAACAACTCTTGACTTCCAAAATTTCAACAGGACTATGCCTAGAAATCTGCAACTTCTACCAATAATAATTGGAAGGAATACAATTCTTCCAAATCTTGTTTTTGTAATGGACGACGGTATGTACCAGGCCATCATTGTACGACGAAGCAAATTATGAAGTTGCAAGGGATTGAGGAAATCGAAGAAGACACTAAAATTGATGGATGACAAGAGATTGATGGACCCAATGAAGATGAATTGATGGATAAAGCCAGGCTTCCATTGCAGTCACTTGATGGAGGCCAAGCTGACAACACTCTTAGACTCAAAGGACATATCAAGAACAAGCCCCTTGTCATTTTAGTGGACTCAGGCAGCTCATAGAGTTTCCTCGACCCCCAAATAGTAAAAGAGCTGGAAGAAATTGGCTATGAAGGGAAGAATTGGCAAGCAGTGAGAGGTATGAAAGAGCTATCAACAGGTATTGTTGAGGCTGAAAAGAGGTTAGGTGTTCTTTCAAAATTATTTCAATATTCTTAGGACCTAATTAACTCAACATTATTCCTTGGAGTTATTAGGCCCTTTGAGCTATGAAATTCCAATTTGAATTGGGAGTGTTGGAACTCACTGATTATGACATATTGGGAGGGAATTGGATGATAGTACACGATCCAATCACTCTTGATTTTTTAAACTATAAGCTAACAGTCCAAAAAGAAGGGAAGAGGGTTGAATTAAAGAGAATAATAGAGGCAGTCAGTGTCAAATTAATGTCTGGAAGAGAAGTGGGTCGAATGATTGATTGGGCAACACCTAAATACCTTAAGCAATTCAGAGACTTCTTGGATTTAACAGGGTATTACAAAAGTGTTGTCAAGAATTATGGGAAGGTTAGTAAACCATTGACCAACCTGTCAACTAATGACTTCAAATGGTAAGCAGAAGCTCAACAACTTTTGAGGTTCTTAAGAAGGCTGTGACTTCAGCTCCAGTGCTGACATTCCCAAAATTCAGCCAGCCATTTATACTAGAATGTGATGCTGATGGTAAAGGCTTAGGTGCAGTACTTGTACAAGATGAGAAACCCACAGCACACATCTCCTAGCACCTTAGCTTGAAGAATCAGTCTCTCTCAGCCTATGAAAGAGAGAAACTAATTTTGGTGGATAGCTTGACTATATTTGCTCATTTCATCACCTTGGCCTCTCTTTTTACAGCAGCTGCAATCTATGCATTCTTGGGGACAAGAATGGCCAAAAAGGGAAGGCATTGTTACATATCATAGGGGGAAAAGGTTAGAATTAGGAATGTACAACTGTAACAGAGGCGTAGGTGGCAATTGGGAGAGGGAATGAAATATTTTCTGTTATTTTGTCCTTTAGCTCAATCTATTATAAATTAGGTTGCATAGATGTTTAACAATCAATCAATTATCAATATCAGAATACTTCTCCATTTTCTTTCTCTTTCTCTTCTTCTCTCCTTTCTCTCTTTCTTTTCTCTCTTCTTCCTAACTTCTCTTTTGTTTCTGTGACTATCTCGTCCCTTTCTTCTCTGCTTCTCCCCCATTTCTATATTTCTAACTATTGTTTTGTTACATTCTGCTCAGTAAGCCAGCTGTAAGTGATGTTAGTCTTATGCTTTACTTCATTTTCATCGTGATGCTGTTTTCAATTGTTCATTTGCCTCATATTATCTAAGTAGTCTCCTCTGTTATCCAAATAATAAGGTCTAGTCTTCCCGATTTGTTGAATTGATAAATGTCATATGTGTTATTGATCAGAAAATCTAATTTATCTTTGGTTTCAATTGCTAATTCATGAGCAATTTTAGATGCTTTATATTTAGGCTTAATTACTAAAAGAATTCCTGAATTTGTACCATTTTTCAATTAATATGCTTAATGACTGGTTTCAATTCTTCCTTTCTTTTTTTCCTCCATATCTTAGATGAACTTTCAAAAATAACTTCAATTTTAGCCTCTGGTCACATATTGGCTACTTTTTCAAATATTCTGAGTTGGCATAGCACAATCAAGGTAAGTAAAAACATGCCGTATGGCAGTTTTGGTTTGTTGGAACTCAATGTAAAAAAAAAAAAGAAAGAATGCCGAGTTAGCACACAAAAGCTTACTAAAAAAAAAAATCTAAAATAGCTGCGTTTTGATAAGGATTTTTCCATAAATCCTCCCCTCACCTTTTGATCATTCAACAACTAAGAGAGAGAAAGAGGTCTTGAAAGCAATCAGAAATCTGGAGTTGGATTTGGATTTGGCAAAGGAGTGAATTAAGAGTAAATGGATTAAGTTTTATGGCTTAATAGAGACGATTCTTCATGATAGAGAGAAAGACAAAGTTGTAATGACAATGTCTGTATGAAGCCCTAAATTCTAATGGAAACCAAGCTCCTGAGAGATCAGTCAATGCTATTAACCACTTGGGTAGACCTAATGCATTTTATGTATATATGCATTAATTTTTGGGTCTTATTGAGTTTCAGTCTGGTTTCTCTGATTTAGGATGTGGATTTAATTGACTGTAGAGTAGTCCTAAATATAGGAATCAGAAACAGTAACAAAAGCAGAAACGATGCCATGGAATTGGTCTGAATCAGACTGGAGTCTGAACCATTCTGAATTGGTCATCATTGTTGTGACTTTCTAAAGCCATTACTAAAATCACTCAAATCAGCAATAAATTAGTATTTAATAAAATATAACTTAAAAATTAATGAAATGTGCAACATGCTAAGTTATCATTTAGACAGAACATGAGAATCAACCATTTCACTCATTGTCACCTACCTATTTCTTAATGATTGGCGAATCAAATTGGAAAATGGCATCACAGTTAAAATTCAATTATGAAACAGTTGTCATTTAAAATTGTGCTCGAGGGCACTTATTTTCAATTATATCCATTGACAAATACAATTATTAGTTTTGCTTTTGAATTAATATTTGGACCATCTAACTGATGCTTCTGTTGCTTATTTGTAAAGATTGGACAGAGTTTCCAGGTTCATGGAATGAATGGAGAATTCTTCTTCTTATTTGTTTTCTTTTTGTATTTTTAAATCCTAGATTTTGATGCCTGAACTTAGTTGTGGTTTTGTGATTGATACGCCAAAAAAAAAGGGAAAAGAAGAAAGGATCTCTTAGTTTGCAAAGATTTTGTTTATGGGTTATTACAGCCGTTGATGTGGTCCAGAGTTCAGTCTTCTATCTTGGGTTCAATATTCAGTCATTCTCTCTTTAGTTTTCTCTCATTCTCTCTCTGAATTTGCATAACAAAAATGAAGAGAAGTAATATCAAATGCTGTTTTTTGGTTCATTTGTCTAGTAAGAACTAATTTATGCCAATTCAGCATTTTTTTTATTTGTTTTAATGGATCTCAGTTGGCATGGGTAACAAGCATGTTTTAACCTATGCAGTGTATTTAAATAAGGATGATATGCTCAATAGGAGCAACTTTGGTGCTTATAATTCTGAGATCAGTCATTAAATTTTCGTTGTGTTTCCATCTGTGAGGGAACTGACCAGTTCTATTATATCTTTTGTTTCTTCGGGTTCTTGATATGGTATCCTAAATTGTGAAGTCAGTCAGGCTTGAGTATCATTGGGTGAATTATTCTTGTTGATGTGGAACATTCATTACTGATTTTTAATGCAATATTTTGTCGAAAATATTCACCTTCTTTAGTTTATGCATATTGAATTTAAACAGTGACAACAAAGCATGTCAAATGAAGTGAGCAAGCCCATGGAGGCATGGAGTATTGACACTGTTTTTGCAATGTTCCTTCTGTTGCTTGTTCAGGGTGTCTAAAGGAGTGAGAGATATACCTGGGAATCTCCAGTCTGCCACCAGCAACATTCCTTCGGGAAAATCTCTCATGTATTTTGGTCTATTTCTGGCAACTGGAGTGTTTTTTGTTTTCACTGCATTTGCCATGTTCCTGCCAGTCATTGTACTGATGCCACAGAAATTTGCAATTTGTTTTACACTTGGATGTGGATTTATCATCGCATCATTTGTAGCTCTCAACAGTTTGATCATATGGCATCAAAAGAGGTATCTGTGAGAATTTTATATGCACTTTGCTCTTATATATATATACACATCAACTGATCGACTTGATGCAGCTATTTGTATCTAATTCTTGATGTTTTCTGTTCTCTTTTCGCTTCAATATTTATCCAGAGACTTCCTTTTACATTGGGATTCATAGGCAGTATGGCGGGTACTATATATGTTTCCATGGTGCTTCACAACTACATTCTTTCTGTGCTCTTGTCTGTAATACAGGTAGTACATTTCATGCTTCCTATAGGCTTATTTAGCTCTCTCTCTCTCTCTCTCTCTCTCTCTCTCTCACTCGCGCAGCGCATACAGACATTGTTGCCTTTTCATTTTCTTGGGTTTGGTTTGAGAAGCAATTTTATGCTCCTTTAGCTATCTGTCGCCTTTCTGCAAGTTATATTCTTAGAAAGTAGACCTGCAACTGATTGTCCGTGTTCTGTATTCCATGTAACAGAAGGTTTCATTAATATGATTACATTTTAGTTGTAGAAGCAATTTACTAGAATTTACTTTATAACTTAAGAAAAAGAGAGAAAGAAAGCTTCTTATCGGGTAATGAAATGTTGTTCTCATGGAATTTTGTAGGTGATTGATTGCTCTGTCATATTATGCCATTTCATACTTCCCTGGTGGATCTACTGGGATGAAATTTCTGACATCTTCCCTTGTCTCATCCGTGACCAAATGTTTTCGGAGTTGATTTTCTTTCTGTCAACAGTTAGCTTGTAAATTTTGTCATTCTCCTCAGGTTAGTTGGAAACCTCGAATGGATATTGATGAATTGCATCACCAAATCTTAAACTTGTTTGTATTCTTAATCTAATGAATTACTTCTTAATTATTTAAAAATAGAAAATAAAAGTTTTAATCTGAATATCACCAAAGCCTAAGAATTTCTCATCTGCTAAAAAAAAGATCTATTATAAATTTATAATTCTTTACATGAATTGAAACTCCTAATTCCTAAACCTAAGTTCATTGGCCCGCCACTGTTAACCCTAGTGATGTGCCACGTTCGCATTAGCAAAGGCCTCCCTTGACCCAAAATTTTTGGCCCACAATTTTTCTTGTGCTTCGGCAAAAATTTGCAAAAATAGAAATAATTTTTAAAAGATATTCCATTTTTTTTAATTTTAAAAATGTTCACTTTCAATTTATATCTAATATATATATTATAGATATGTTAAGTATTTTTGCAGTTAAATTTGAAACTTTGATTCTTTAACTTTTTTTAAAAATTGAAAGATATATATATATATATATAAAGAAAATGGATTATTTTCCCATTATTCTTTTATAAAGATATGATGACAGCTACCATTAACAAAGTCAATCTATTCACACTTTTGAATTTGATTACCTTTCATGAATTTTAGGTTAAATTAATTAGCATAAGAAGGCAGTAATTCTTTTATTACTTAGAAATTATTCTGCAAAGCTAACCTTAAGGTTAATTTAGTTGGTTTTTTTCATTCCTTAGATGTTGAAAGTACTGTGCAAAAGAGTTATTTTTATTTTTATGAATTTTTGAGTTCTTGATGATTATTTAATTTTAATCAAAATAAAAGTTAAAACATATATAATTTAACGTGACAATAATTTTAAATTTAAAGTTTATAATTTATGATGAATTAAAATATATTAAAAATTATAAAAAGTTTTTTGTCAGAATATTGAGACTAATTAGGAGTGTCCATTTGTTTATAACTCGGTAGAATCCAGCTCTGTTCGAGCAATTCAGATAAAATCAGGTTAAAATTTTCAAATATTGAGCCAGGTTTCTGTTTGTGGATTAATATATATATATAAATCTCATATAGTGATTTAGGTTGAATGAAATTTATTTCGGGCAAATATCAACCTGAGATTGATTTATTATTAGGTGGGTTTGATTTAAGGTGAAAATGAAAAAGAAAATAAATGATTCTTGTTGCTGTTCTTTGGCTAAATAAAATAAATAGGATACTAATATCTCGTAAATGAGAATGAATCATTTTTCACTATTCTCTTATTAATAAAATTTATTTTTTGACAGGAATCAAAATGAAAAAAAAAAAACACACATTTTTTTAATGAATAAAACAGAAAACGCACTTTTCATCCATCTTCAAAAATAGTTATTTATTTATTTTTTTGGCCAAAACAGTTATTTATTTCTTGATAATGGGATTATTGAGCTAAGAGCAAGAAAAATTGTAGAAAATGAAGACAAAGTGTTCGGAAATCGCTAGTAGAGTTGAAAAATGAGCTAGAGAGAGGTTTATTGGCTTGAAGTAAATTTTGATTATCGGAGTAGTGAAAGAAGCAGTGAATTTAAACCGTAAATCAAGTTGATACAGTAAAAAATAGGAAAAAGAAGTGTAAAAATAACCTTGAATTATTCTAGGTATTTTGTTTTGGACTTAATTTTTTTAATCTATTCGTAACTTTTTTTTTTAAATATTATGGTTAGAAATTAAGCATTTATATTTATTTAAAAATATTGATAATAATATCACATATATATATATTTTTTAAGAATAATTCATAATAAAAACTTTAAAATTTAATTTGAAATCTAAAAAATATTTTAAGATCATATTTAATTTTTTTTAAAAATAATTTAGATAGTAAATTTCAAATAATGCCATGTCATAAAAATTAAATGAAAAATTTAACTTCCAATAACTGAGTGTCTAATTTATTATAATTATATCTTTTTTTTTTACAAAAAAAAAAGATCATGAATGTATAAAATAACTTTTAGATCTAAAGTGAGATACCCGAATAGCTCAGAATTATTTTTACACCTTTTTTCACAAAAAAAAATCAAGTGGAAAAATAAACATGTTCAACAGTGATAATCACAAAATGATAATTAATGTATTTTTTTTTAAATTTTTGCCATTACTTTAATATTTTATTTTTTTTACGGAACTTTAGTTTTATGAATGATAAAAAATCAATCTACATAAAAAAATAATATCGTCGAATGCACATAAATTTAATTTCAAAAAAATATAAAAATAAATTAACAAGCATAAACAAAAAAAAAATTGGTATAAAAATTAATAAAAAAACAAACTTGAATTAATTTTTATAAACAAATATACATGTAGAAGCATAAAATTAAGCCAATATTGTGTAAAAACGGAAAAAAAAATAAAAGTAATTGAAACAATTGAATTATGAGCATCAATGGTCTATCGACAAAATTTTTTTGAAATCTCTATAATTTAATACTGAATTTAGAATCACTGTAAATGAGCGATCATACCAAACTCACTTTTTCGATTTGCCCCTTATATATATATATATTCTTTTAGGGGTGATAGTAGATAGATATAGAACTGTTTACATAGTTAAATTTTTGACTTATAGATCTAGAAGTGGACTTAGTGTTGTCTAGGTATTGGATATGCAGTAAGACCCGTGTTAGCCGACGAACAGGCGTTTAGGGCAGTAAGTCAGTGGTCGCTACCAAAACCAACATTAATAAACTTTAAAATCTATTTTTCAAAAATTTAAAAATGGAACCATTTCTATGTAAATCTGCTAGTACAACTAAATCAGATAGTTCTGAGTCATCAGAAGTTAAAAAGATTGTAAACAGAAATGAAGTAATTTTAGAAGACTTTAATAAAACAATTGATAATTGGGTAATACCAAATATATATAAAGAACAGATTTATAAAATACCAAAATTAAACATATTTAAAAATGATTATATAATTAAAGCTGAAGAAAGAGATGTACAGTTAAGTAAACCCTTTGAAAAGATAACTTTACTTTCTGCTGAATCAATAAAGCATCATAAAATTAAAAAATACAAGTATATACATATAGGACTCGTACAAATAGGTATAAAACCTTTGACCAGAGAAGGATTAAATACTAGTATTCTGGCTGTGGTCAGAGATGCTAGGTTTGTAAATTTTAATGACTCACTTTTAGGAACTATAGAAACCGGTCTGAGTAGTGGACCTATCTCATTTGACTGTTTCCCAGATATAACAATTTCATTAAATGATCCAAATATATTAAAAAGTGTAGTATTAGAAATTAAAACACATAATTATAAAATACTTGAAGGATCTATTCCTGTAGCATTAATGTATAAAATAAAGTATAAAGCAATGGTATTTGCCTTTGCTACGAAGTATATAATGCAACCTAAATTAGGAGAAACTAAATTTTTACAAACAGATTTAAGTAAAGCTAATACAGTAATCCCTAGGACTATTCAGTGGAAAGATATTAGTCTCCTTGATGAATTGATTTTAGAGGACGCTGTTCCTCTTCCTGAACCAAAAACTATAGTTAAACCTAACATAGAACTTAGTAAAATAGAACAGTTTGAAGATGGTAAAGTTAAATTAAAATTTAGTAGACATAGTATAAGCAGTAGGTATTCAGACTCTTCCTCCTCTGTATCAACAGTAGATATAGGTAGAGCCTCACAGTTACCTTCTGTAATATACGCCTCATATAAAGAAAATGAACCTAAACCTGTATTGCAAACAGTAGTAAAACCCAGGTATTCTACATCAGATATACCTGAATCTAGTAATAAATTAAAAAGTTTAGACTATAGTACAACAGTACCACATTTATACTATAATCCAACAGGAACAATGAACCCTTTGGAACCAAACTCTAATTATAATCAACCTCAGAATATAGAACAGTCTCCCTCTCCACCTATGTCACCTACAGCTTCTTTTTATGACAGAAAATGTAGTTAACATAGATAGAGAATTAAATGTAATTAATAAAGAGTTCACTTTTAATTATGATAAATTAAATAAAGAGTTAACAGCAATTCAAAATAAAGATAAATTAGAAAATGTAATGAACAAAGTTAAAGACTTTGAATCAGTTAAATAAGAATATATTGACTTTATAAAATACTATGAAGTTAATATGAAATTTTTTGAATGGTTTAAAAGAATTTATAAAGGAAAACTTAAAGCAGAAAAATTAATAAATCCAGTAACTATTAGGAATAAAGATACAGAATGGAAAGTAAAAGATAAAATAATACAAAGTGAACATCCACCTAAAACATCAAGTATATTCCTACATGGAAATAAAGAAATAAATATAGCACCATTTAAAATAGTATCTGAAGATGACCATAACAGGAAAATATTAGAACAAAATAATTTTAGTAATGCACACCTATTAAGTATAGGACAACAGTTAAACAGAATAGAAGATACTATTAAAGAAAGTAAAATAGTAAAAATTGAAAAAGATGTAAAAGATAAAAAACTTAAATCACATATTTTTAAACCTTTCGAAGTTTCTAAAACAGGACAAAAAGAAGTAAAATCTAAAGATTCTGACTTTGTAAAAGCAATTAAAGAATAATTAAGTAAAATTGACTCTTCTTTTGGGTCAAAACAGGTAGTTTAAGAAACACCTCAATCTAAAGCTTCTAAAATAATTAGTATAGTTACTCAAGAAGAACAAGAATCAGAATCAGTTGAAGAATCTCAACCTGAATCTGAAGATATTGAAACCTTTAATAAAGCTTTAGAACCACAAATAAATCGCATAACATATAATCAGCCTATAGTACCTAGAATGTCTGCCCCAGACTTAGGTATAACAGATAGACCAAATACTTTGACACAATATAAGTATAATGCCTCTTCAGTGTATTGATAGCCTATCAGACTATTAGAATACAATATTTTGAGTCTTCTACAACAGATGACAATGGCTGCCAATGCTTATAGAACCCAGACAGAGACCTCAGATAAAACTATTGCTGAACTCCTTATAGCTGGCTTTACTGGTCAACTTAAAGATTGGTGGGATAATCATCTCACTGATGAACAACATTTAAAAATACTAAATGCTATAAAAACCTATGAAGATGGGATACCTATATTAAATGAATTTGGTGATACTATTTAAGATGCAGTGGCAACGCTAATCTTTGACTATATCACTTCATTTTATAGGTGACCCTACACATTTAAATGATAAAAATGCTGAACTACTAAGTAATATTAGGTGTAAAAAACTTAGTGATTTCCAGTTTTATAAAACAACTTTCCTAACTAGGATAATGCTTAGAGAAGATTCCAACCAGGCTTTCTGGAAAGAAAAATTCTTAGCAGGATTACCCTTTTTCTTAGGAGAGAAAGTTAGGAACCATATAAAACAGGAATATGGAAACCCTATTCCTTATGACCTATTGACCTATGGACAATTGTTTAGTATAGTCCAAAAAGAAGGATTAAAACTTTGTCAAGATATAAAGCTTCAAAAATCATTAAAATATGAGATGAGAAAGACTAAACAAGAATTAGGTTCTTTCTGCAAATAATTTGATTATAATATAACACAGAAATATAAAGATTGTAATGGACAATGTTCTACTACAAGAAAATATAAAAAACCTTATAAAAAAATATCATAAAAAGAGTTATAAGAAAAAATTTAATAAAGATGATTATTATAAAAAACAGAAACTTTATAAACCTTACAAATATAGAAAACCTAGTAGAAAACCATATAAACAAAAAGATAAAAAATTTACATCATATAAAGATTTAACATGCTATAAATATAGAAGGAAAGGCCACACATCAAGATTTTGTAAATTTGATAAAAAATTACAAGAGTTAAATTTAGAAGAATCTGTATTAAATAAAATTTATGAATTATATTTAGATTATTCAGATTCTGAAAAATATTCAGATTCTGAAGAAATAAATCAGATAGATGATATAGGAACATAATCAAGTTCTGAATATAGTAGTAAATCATTAAATGTATTAACTAAAGAACAAGAATCTATTTTAGAAGCAATAAAATATATAAGTGATCATAAAATTCAAGAAAAAATGTTAAATAAAATATTAGAAAGTGATAAGCCTAAACATTCTGGATTACATAGTACTAGTAAACAAACTTACAATTTAACTACAATATTAAATAAGAACAAAACAATAAAAAATAAACCAACTATAAATGATTTACAAAAAGAAATTAAAGAAATTAAATTAGAATTAAAAGAATTAAAGAATAAACAAAAAAATGATTCAAAGATAATAAAATCATTATTAAATTCAACTTCTTTTGATGAAGAAGAAGAAGATATTGAACAAGAAGAAAATAATGATAATAATGAAATTAGTTTAATTAGTAAAGATAAAATTTCTGATAATTTAATTTTTATGTTGCATGAAATAACATCTAGAAAATATTTAGTAAAAATAAAATTAAAATTTTCAGATAATTATAATATAGAAACTATAGCATTATTTGATACAGGAGCTGATTTAAATTGCATTAAACTAAGTTTAGTACCTAAAAGATTTTGGCAGAAAACTAAAGAAAGCTTATCTGCAGCAAATAAATCTAAATTAAATATACTTGGTAAAGCAGAAGCTTCAATAATAGATAAAAATTTAGAAATAAAGAATATATTTATTTTAACTAATATTCATCATATGGTAATCTTAGGAACACCATTTATAAATTTAATAACACCTTACTCAATAAATGACAATAGTATAAGTTTTAAAGTAAAAAATCAAAAGATAAATTTTTCATTTTTGGAAAAACAAAAAAAGAGAAATTTAAATCTTTTAAAGGCACATTCAATAAATGAATTACAAATAAATGCTCTTATAAAAGCAATGTCTGAACAACTTTGTAATTTAAAAAATAATTATCATTTACAAAAAATAAATGAACAATTAAATAATAAATTTACACAAGAAAAAATTAATAAATTAAAGTTACAAATAGAAAAAGATTTATATGCTGATATTTCAAATGCATTTTGGAATAGAAAACAACATATGGTTGATTTACCATATGAAATAAGCTTTAATGAAAAGTCTATTACAACTAAAGTTAGGCCCATTCAAATGGCGCCTGATTTAATTGAATTTTGTAAAAAAGAAATAAATGACTTAGAAATTAAAGGATTAATCACTAAGTCTAGAAGTCCTTGGTCTTGTGCTGCATTTTATATAAACAAGGACTCTGAAATAGAAAGAGGAGTACCTAGATTAGTAATAAATTATAAACATTTAAACAAAGCTTTAAAATGGATTAGATATCCTATTTCAAATAAAAAAAGATTTATTAGAAAGATTATATAAAACTAATATTTTTAGTAAATTTGATATGAAATAAGGATTTTGGCAAATCCAGATTAACCCTAAAGATAGGTATAAGACTGCATTCACTGTTCCATTTGGACAGTATGAATGAAATGTTATGCCTTTTGGTTTAAAGAATGCACCCTCTGAGTTTCAGAGAGTGATGAATGATATTTTTAACCCTTATACTAAATTTTGTATTATATATATTGATGATGTATTAATATACTCTACAACTATAGATGAACATTTTAAACACTTAAAAACATTTTTTATGGTAATTAAACATAATGGTTTAGTATTAAGTAAAACGAAGATGTCTCTGTTTCAAACTAAGATTAGGTTCTTATGACATTATATAGAACAGAAAATCATAGAACCTATAGAAAGAAACTTGGCCTTTGGGGATAAGTTTCCTGATCAGATAATTAATAAAGCTCAATTACAAAGATTTTTAAGTTGTCTGAATTATGTTATAGAATTCTTTCCCAACCTAAATAGAACCATTAAACCTTTGCATGATAGACTAAAGAAAAACCCAGGCCCATGGACTGAGGTTCATTTTGGTATAGTTAGACAAGTTAAAGAATTAGTTAAAACTATTCCTTGCCTACATATAGCTGATCCATTAGCTTCTAAGGTAGTAGAAATTGATGCATCAGATATAGGTTTTGGTGGGATTTTAAAACAGGTTAAAGAGGGTAGAGAAACCATAGTCCAGTTTTATTCAGGACATTGGAGTCTAACCCAATTAAACTATTCAACCATAAAGAAAGAAATTTTGAGTATTGTTTTATGCATTTCAAAATTTCAATATGATTTATTGAATCAAAAATTTCTATTAAGAATTGATTGTAAAAGTGCAAAAGATGTTTTGCAAAAAGATGTTAAAAACCTTGCCTCAAAACAAATTTTTGCTAGATGGCAAGCTATTTTGAGTATATTTAATTTTGATATTGAATTTATTAAAGGAGAGAATAATAGTTTACCTGATTTCCTTACTCGTGAATTCCTTCTCAGGGATAATGGGAAAAAACAGAAAAAAGATGGCCAATAAGGCCAAAGAAACCCTAAATGATGATTCTCCTAAAGCCCTATCTGATCATTCAGATAGTATTGCAAACCCTAAACCAATAAAGTCTTGGGCTGATGCTGTCCAAGAAGAAGATGATAAAGCCAAATTGGATCTTTGGGTCTCCCAACTGGCCCAATCTCCTGAGATCCTTAAAGCTCTTGCTAAAATGGGCTTCCCACCTCCTGAAGCCCCAGGTAATAATTCTATAATCCTTTTTAAAACAAAGTTAGGTCAATCTTTAAAAACCCTAGCTCAGAATATTTCTAAAAATGAGTTGAATGTTTCAAGCTCTTTAACTCAATTTGTTTATTCAAATTTTCCATTAAAATCAAAGTCTTTTTGACATAATAAAAATTTTTGGTCTATAGAATTGATTATTGATTTCGGGATTGCTCAGCAAAACCCATGGTCCATAATTGAATCTGTATACCCTAAAGGATGGTTTTCAAACCAACAGAGTTTTCTAAAACCTAGGAGTATTATCTTAATATTCTTGTGGATTCAGGTTCTTTGTTTTTAAAACACAATTATAATCAGCAAGATAAGGCTATTATAGCCTATTCTTCTTTTAAAATAAAGAAAATTCTCCATCCTTTTGAATGGGGAAAATCTTTGCACATTCCTGTGCAATTTAAAGCCATTCCTTCTATAACCCATTGTTCTTCATATAACTATTGGGACTATATAGATGCCTAGACTAAAGCCTTATTTTTCTGAAACCCTGAAAAAACTCATTCCTGGCTTATCTATTGTAAAACCAATATAAAGATTAATAACCTCCCTTCCTGGTTTGTTAATTGGTGGTATTACTGTGGTAATGATGATCGTTGTCTACCACATGATGTACAATTAGCCTACCAGTATTATAAAGCTCACCTAAATCCTACACCATATGAGAAGAATTTTCCTCCTTTTCTTCTCTTTTGCTTAACCTTCAATATACCTTGGGTATATCAATGGTACTTTGACACCTCTCTCCAGTCAGGTACCAATATCCCTGTTATATTGAGAAAGTCTAAAGTCAAGTGGTGGACTGCCTTTCGCAATTCTAACACTGAAGAAACTGTTAAAGCATGACTCTTAAAGAGAAACCATAACGGTCTTGACCCAAGACTATCAGTCTCTTTTGGAGCTCAAAGAGCCCAAAATATTGCCCTTCTTGCAGCTGCAAAGACTGCAGAAGAATATAAAGCCTTAATGGAACAGATGGTTGGATCTCTTCCTTCAAACTCTGAGCCCATTAAGCCCAGCAGAACCTGCTCTGCTGGATCTTCAACTAAAGACCATTCTAAAAATTCTAAAGCTCCATCCAGAAGAAGATCTCCTTCCTCTTCCTCGGATACCTCTTCATCATCCATGACGTCATCCTCCACCGAGACTTCTAACTCGGATTACTGTCCCAGTAATAAAGATGATTGCTATGGTATATTGTCCCCCATTAAAATAAAAAGTAAAGAAAAGATAAAAAGAAAAGAAAAAGAAAAGAAAAAAGAAAAGAAAGAGAAAAAGAAAAAGAAAGAGAAAGAGAAAGAGAAAGGAAAAGGAAAAGGAAAAGGAAAAGGAAAAGAAAAAGAAAAAGAAAAAGAAAAAGAAGATCGAATCAGAAGTTGAATTTGATTCAAATTCATCTGATTAAAGGCAGGAGAAACCTAATTTCTCCACTCAGTTTGTTAAAGTCAATAAAAACGGTGTCCACTGACAAAATAATGTTCATCAACAGTTTTCACCAGAGGAAAACCAACAGTAAAGTTAGAAGAGCTGTTCATCCACAGTTCTCAACAGTAAAGCAAACAGTACCTCAGACAATGTACTATTCATCTACAGTTCCAGCCGCGTGAAGGTACAGTTAAAATAAATAGTAACGACATGTTACTATTCCTCTACAGTACCAGACATGTGACAAGAACAGTAAAGATTTAAAGCCTCTGTCTATATAATGAAGTTGATTCTGAAGCCAAAGGGATCCGAAATACTTCTCTCTCATCCAAAAGACATTGAAGAACCTTAAGCCTTAGTATTAGTTTCTTTCTTCCCTTTACTCCTTCATATATACTTCTTCTAGTTCTGTAACCTCCTCACCTATTGATTCTCTTGTATAAGGTAGTTATATTTATAATTTGAATTTCTTTTTTAAAGTTTTATTCTGTGTTATTATTTCATTTAAATAAATTTAAATTTTATATTTCATCTCTCATCTTCATCTATAAGTATGCTCTGTTTTGATTCTTGCAAGCAATAAACGTGCAAGTTAAGCTTGATCTGGAATTAAAACATCAGAAATTATATGCACTACTAATAGCTGAAAAGGACTTCCATATTCTATCATTTTCTGCTTTCTTCCCTCTCTATTCAAATCTGTATACTTATACGAGATCCGTATATTTATACCTCATATAATATAAATAGGTATACTAAAAGAAATAGACTTAAGAGTGTGTATTGATAAAACATTATAAAAATATTTTAGACATAAGATACAATTGTCTTAATTATTCAAATAAAGTTGGTATCAGAACAACTTATACACTTGAGACTCGAAAGAGTTGATGATACTGAATGTATTTGTTGTTATGGTATTATCTTTATTATTTTAATTATAATCCTTAAAGTGGTATATAAGGCTGAAAACCTAAATATAAATTGGAGCAACGTCAGACTTGCACTTGTCTGAAGCCCTCCTTTGTACCAGGTATGAAACAACGCCGCCGTACCCTTTAAAATGGATTATAGTTATTCTTTATATGTTTTTAATATATGCTTTAATTTATTTTAATATATTCTTTTGCATTCTGTTTGTTTATTCTTTTAATTTTAATTAATCTCTTTATATTATTTATGCCTAACTATTTATTGTTTTATTAATCTTTTTAAAATTCTTTCATCCCCTGTCAAAGATCATTTTCATTTTGCATATATATATATATTTGTGTGTGTGTGTTAGCATAATTTAAAGATAATTCATTTTGATTCGAGTACTGAAGAGAACAATTAATGTTAATTTAATAATAGATTTTTCAATTATTCACATATCATATATATAAATAAAATTAATTTAAAATTTTGATTAATCATATTTTATTCTATAAAATCAATATTAAAATTTTAAATAATTGTCTAACGTATAAATATATATATATATATATATATATGAAAAAAAATAGTATTTTTAAATATTAAGCCTTTTATATATATATTTTTTTTATTAATTATACATAGGAAGAAAGAATATTTAGAGAACTCAAATTAAAGATCTAAACGAAGCAATACACTTTTAGTCATCAAATTATATCTTGATGATTAAACCTATTATATATTAATATAATTAAAAATTAAAATCTGTCCATTAAATTTTTAGCATTATTTTACTTGTATTTTTTAATCATTTATGTATATTTAATAATTCATCTAAAAAATAACTATTTTTAATATATGATTTACTTAATAAAAAATAAAATTATAATAATTTTTCTTATTAAAAACGAAATTCTAATAATTTTTCTTATTAAGTACATATTTCAGGAAAAATTGAATTCTCTGAATTTTTTTCTTTATGTTTTTGTAATTTATTGTTATATACTTTTTCAAGAATTTATATACTCAATTACCATTCAAATAATGTTGGAATTACATGAGCTTGACATCTTTTATTTACTTTTTAATTTTACTCTTTAACTGTTATAATACATTTTAAATTTTCTTCTAAGTAACCAAATTATTTATAATATATATATATATATATATATATATATATATCCTCGGGCATCATTCTAATGCATAAATAATAATAGAACTCAGTTGTCTGATAAGACTCACTACAAAAACAACACAAGATTTCGACTTGAAAAAATGGAAGCTGTGTACCTTCATCCTGAAATTTATTCCAAATTTCCATGTCCGAGTTACACTTGACCAGTAAGAGAACTCTCAACTGGTTTGATGGGCAAGATAAACCCATCTGACCTTAAGGTTATGAATTATGAAATTGTACGTCAATTTAAAAAAAATTGACTGATATCAGCAAAGAAAAAGCAGTATTATCCTCAGGCACAGTACAAAATCATTTAAGAGATTCAAAGGATGTCATGATGCATTTCAGCTGCCAAATCCATGAGTAAATTATAGCAAGAGCACAATATATTGAAATTAGCAAAAGGGGTACAAAGGGCAGCTTACCACCGAGGAGGTAAGGATGTAGAAACTGACCCCATATTTCAACAGCCAAAATACCAAACAAGTAACACTTCCCAACCCGTCCAATAAGGATGCCTCCTTTTTCACTAATGTGGCTTGAACTTCTCAAAGAACCTGATTGTTCACCACCTTTTTTTGCTGTCTCAATCATTTTAGCTGCTTCATCCTTGGTAAAATGTGCAGAAAAACTGTACCACATAAGAAGGGAATGTAATAGCAACAACAGCACTTTGATAGGATATTCTTGAGCCTCGTATAGCAGAGGAAACAGTGAGTAGCAAGATGCTGCAAATCATTTATAGATGAAGTATGAATATTAGGCACTGCTGCATCAGTTTACAAAACTGCTAATAAGAACCTAGTACCTATCTTAGACACCCCAAATCCCACTCCCAACCAAAAAAAGAAAGATGTTTTATGCTGGCCTTCATTAGATTCTTTTTATGTTGGCCGTGTATTGAAAGAAAACATAATTAGCATTAACCATAAATTATAAACTGGATAATTGACCAAAAAACCCAGAAAAGAATACATAATGAGGGTGCTTCTCAAAACCGGAGCTTTTCAGCTTATTGTGAATAAGTGATTTTTAGATTATAATTAGATTAAAAATAAGCAGTTAAGCGTTTCTGTAAACTAGTTAATAATCAGCTGATAATCAGTTTATAATCAGTTAAGTGTTTCTGTAAAATCAGATTATAATCAGTTTTTAATTGCAGAAACTGTCAAAATGACCAAACTGTCCCTGAGTTTATTTATTGTATAAAAATGATTTTTTAAATGTCAATTCAAAATTTGCAATAATAATAATAATAATAATAATAATAAAATTTATTTAATAATAATAATAATAATAATAATAATAATAATAATAATAATAATAATGGTGTTATCAATAAATTATACAAATAAAAAACTACTGCCTTAAGAGAGAAGAAAAAACGTAAAAGAATTTTGATGGGAACTAAAGTATATAGGGTGGGCAAATTTGGAATATTGAAGATTAGGTAGGGATAGTATGGTCTTTTACTTGGTCAAAACTGCTTAAAAAATAAGTGCTTAAAAAAAAGTAGCAAAACCCAACTTTTAAAAAACTGATTAAAATCAGATTATAATCTAATATTTAAGTTTTCAAAAACACTTAAATAAACAACTTATAATCTAAAAATTGTTTATAATCAGTTTTGACCAGCTTTTAAGTTTTGAGAACCACCCTCAATGTCAAGCAGGAAAAAGTAATCTTCAAAGAGAAAAGAGTAAAACAAAGTGTGACAATGCTAACAAGAACAATATTTGCGGGTTGGATGTGAGTTCTCTTCAAAAAACAAAATACCAACTAGATGAGAAACATGCTTTTTAAGAAAAACTCTTGATACCAAGATAAAAAGGGAACATAAAAAGACAAATAGAAGTCCATAATTCAAAAAGTCAATGGTCATCCCAATAACTTGTTATTGTCTTTTAATATATATATGGCTTTAGCATGAATGAGCATACCTATAGAAAGCAAGAAGTAATGACTTGCATCTTCCAAACTGTGCACAGCAACAATAGCCAAAGGGATGACAAAGTGGAGTGATGCTTTTTCATGAACATGCCATCCAAATAAAAAGCCGCATGTATAAGCATAAGCAATCCATCTAGCAACCAGCCTTGGTTGGGGATTCTTCCAAGCGTTTAGAAGGCATGGAGATAAGGCAAGCAGGACCACGATGAAGGCTGTCAAGGGGGTGATCTGCCATTTGATTAATGTAGACATATATCATAATGTCTTTCCATGCTTCGGAGTCAAATTAAAAAAGAATAAAATAAATATCATCAGAGTTCCCAGCTCTTAGTTCCACTAGTAAAATCCTTTAGTTCAATAGTCAAATAGGCATGGGTCAGATGATGAAAGAAGTTAATATACATGCTTCGCACTTTCCAGTAGGTCATTACTCGTATTGTTCAAATCAAGCAAGAATATACTGCACATAGCAATGTGACTTAGGCTGATATATAAATGGCAAAGATGAGGCACCAACTTGTTGAACATATTATTTGTTAATTGCTTCAAAAGACACATGGCATAAGGTCAATTAGGAGTGCTATTGGTATTAATCATTTATGCCTTAGTCAAGTTTACTCTATAGACTTGCAACCTCCAAAAGAAAAAAAAAATGCAGCTCTGAGTAGACTTACCTTAGGCAGGATAGCAAAAGGTGGTGAATCCCCCACCAGCCCACCGGTAAATGAAGCTGCTGGCACTTGGATGTTTAATCCAAGTATTCTAAGCAAGACTACTAGGCCTTTATCTAATAGAATGTAAAACACCCAAAAGTTTGGGGCCCAGTATGCATGGCAAAGTCCCCTGCCAAAAGGAAACATACGGCTGAAAACTTGTTGTATCTGCAAAGAAGGATACAGTGAATGCACCATGCAAAAGTATTATAAGAGGTAGTGATGACTTCAACTGTTACTTCAATTATATGCACAAGAACATTGGTATTTATATCATCAAAGCGGAAATAAAATATGGCTCCTTATACAAGTGATTCTGTTGTATCTAAGAAAGATAGATTGTATAGGACACTATGCTATATCTGCAAAAAACAATTATGTTTTTGTCTGAGAATGTGCATGTGTGTGTGTGTGTGAGAGAGAGAGAGAGCACATTATCATAAAACGAATGTCTTCAACAAATATAAGGATCATGTCCACTACACTTTTAAGTTACAAAGACACAAGTTCCTGGAACTGTAATACCTGTTAAGCAGGATTACACAAATTGGTGTAGAAGCACTATAAACTTGAACTTCAATAAGAAGATAACAAGAGGCCAACTTAGTAAATCCAATGCTTTGAATAAGCCCAAAACACTATGTATATTGACTAGGGAATATTCCCAGCCCCTGTCCGCAATACGGATTGTTCAACATAGTTACATGCTGGCCAATTAAAGAGACAGATATAAATTCAACATTGTCCAAATATGACAAAATTAGGACAATTATATAAAATTCTGAAAATAAGAGATTATATCAAGCTAATAATAAAACTGAATTCCAACACAGGTAGATAGAATTATAACAACTACGATGTATAGTATGATGTTGAAATCCAAATATTAGCCTCATTTTTGCAAGGAGTTAAAATAATAGGTGGGTAAGAACAATCATACTAGAAAAATAAACTAGCATGATGTAATTAGATGTCTAAATGATAATTAACAGGCACATTCAATCAAATTTACAAATTAAGTCATAGAAGATTTGAATTACCTGCCCATGATACAAAAATGGACCATATGCAACTGCAAATACCACCATGACGACAGACCCCATAGCAGAAAGCCGCCAAAAGCTTCTCAGCAAACCTTTCCAGCAATAATGCCTCAACAAATACACAAAGTAAACTGGCGCAGCCACAGCAAACAAGTGCTTAAAACATAATAAAACAGCAAAAATGAAACCACCCATCAAATCCATCCCTTCTTGCAAGTAGGAAATGGACAGCATCAACAGTCCTAGTAAAAATCCATTGTACTGAAAATGCATAGAGTCCACCAGTGTAAGCCCTGGTGACCAAACCACCAATGCCCACATTACAACTCTCTTACTAGACTCCAAATTTTTCGTCAATCTATAAACTCCATAAAGAAGACATAAATCTGAAACGATCACACTGATTCTTTGAAAATAGATTACTGTGTTTGATTTATAATTGAGACCTCTGTGAATATCAACCATTTGGGGGTCAATAAATTGGGCAAAGAAGGAGAGAAACCATTCATGATAGGCAAAAAATGGAGGGTAATCAAGAGTCCAGGAGCTGGTCTCATCAATGTACCATTGAGAGAGAGGGAGAGAGTGGGTTAAAGCAAGCCAATGTCGGTGGACTTCAAAATCTGTACTGTGATATGATGGTACCAGTAGGAGCTTTATGCATGCTGCTATTCCAAAGAACCACAAAAGTTGCTGTGAGATAGTGGATTCAACATGCAATGGGAGTTTTTTGCCTTCCATAGTAAAATCTGATTAGCTGAGAAAGAAAATGTGGGAAGAGAGAATAGGCAAAATTCTGTAGATTTTTCACAAAGATTTGATCCAATTATATGCAGGTTGCCCAATACCCAATAACTGCTTGTGAATAAACTGGGGAGAAGAGGGATTGGAGAACTTGCGATTGCTTAAAAAAACAGTTTCTCAGTCTGCATCAAGAAGTAATAATAAATGAGAACAATAACGAACATCAGATGAGAACCCCAGAAAACAACATATTGCTTAAAGGTGGAGAAAACAAATCAACACAGAACAAAAATAATATTTTGGTTTAGATTCAAATTTCTTATGAGAAAATAACAAAAGTAATCTCACATGGGTAAAGTTACTATGCCAAGTAATCTCTAGTTTCCACCTTGTTTTCTACATAATATAGCTAAACATGAAATTGCTCATAGACATTTGATGAGACTTTCACAGTAAGCAAATAGAGCACAGGGCTCAAACAAACACAAATATTTGAAACAATATATTAGAGATCAATCTGCACCTGCTCCAATACAGTCAAGGATCTATTTATAATCTGTAAAGCAGAAAGAACAGGTGCACATGCAAATGTCCTAGCCAGTACTCATATACAGTGCAGAAAACTTGGAAATAGTAGGCTAAACAGACAGCTCTGAAGTTGCATTTTATGTGCGTTACAGAATTTCATAGCTCCCAGAAAATCAATTTCATCGCTTCTACAGTTGCAAGAAGCTGTAAATTCATTTTCTGGATATCACTAGAAACTTAAAGGCATAAACATAACAATATGGAAGCAAAAACGTGAGAACCATCTACAAGGCCTTGATTGCTTTTGCAATTTTAAATCGCAAATCACAGTATTTCAATAACCCGTGTCTGTGAGTGAGAGAATATAGAGACACAGCAAAATGGGAAAATTGAAAATGACAAAACGAGCTTCCATTGGAATAGGTATTTTGGGTTCCATTTATTAGTCGTCTTCACTTTTCACAGATTTTCCTGTAATTGTTATTCTTTCAGTATTAGAGAGTAAAGCTGAGAATTTCCGATTCTCCCGCCACTTAGGTACGGCAGATAGTGCAAAGTGCAAACCGTTCAAAACATTCTGAATAGGGCAATTTTATTTTCAAAATTACGTGCTTTTTACACGGAAATTACAAAACAGAATAGATGAAAATTTTTGCAACATATAAGAAGCTACAGACATCTATAAATAGAAATCCTATTTCTTTTTATTCTGTATGATCAAGCAATACCGTGTAATGGAGACTGTACATGAGCACCATTCTGTACATTACGAGCCGCAGAAGCATTAGGCAGAATCGGAAGAATGCACAGCAGGTACATTTATCCTAGATTGCCATCCTTGAGCATTGCCAGACTTCTTAAACCTATCATCAAAATGGGAAAATAATTTTTTTTTTTAAAAAAATGCATAAAAGACGAGAACAAACGGAAACCCCAAATCAATAGAAATGAAAAGGGACAAAAGTTACCACCGATTGGAAGAAATAGGAGAAGAAGACGATGAAAGCTTTATATATTAAAAGGAGGCATCACGTGGGCTCAAAACGGTAGCTTTTCAACTTAGTTTGAATAAGTGATTTTTAAATTATAATCAGATTAAAAATAAACAGTTAAGCGTTTTTATAAACTAGTTAATAATCAGCTGATAATCAATTTATAATAAGTTAAGTGTTTCTGTAAAATCAGCTTATAATCAGTTTTTAATTACAGAAATTGTCAAAATTACTAAACTGTCCCTGAATTTATTTATTGTATAAAAATAATTTTTTAAATATCAATTCAAAATTTATTTTGCAATAATAATAATAATAATAATAATAAACGTAAAAGAATTTTAATGGAACTAAAGTGTATAGGGTTGGTAAATTTAAAATATTGAATATTAGATAGGGATAATATGGTCTTTTACTTGGTCAAAACTGCTTAAAAAATAAGTGCTTAAAAAAAATAGCAAAACCTAACTTTTAAAAAACTGATTAAAATCATATTATAATCTACTATTTAAGTTTTCAGAAACACTTAAATAAACAACTTATAATCTAAAAACTGTTTATAATCAATTTTGACCAGCTTTTAAGTTTTGAGAAACACCCCTATATGTATATTTTTTCATTTTCTTTGTTTGGATGAAAATAAGGGAAAGAAAATGAAGAAAAAGAATAGAAAATAATTATTGATATATATATATATATATTTAAATTTATTAATTTTTTTATTAATTTGGAGAGAAAAAAAGGGAAATAAAAAATAAAAGAGATATATGATGAAATTATTAATTTATTTTTTATCAATTTAAAATAATAAAGATATAATTATAAAAAATACTTTATAATTTTTTTCTTTGTTAATTTGATAACCAACCAAAAGAAAAGAATTAATTTTTTTTCATTTATTTTCGTTTTTCCTCTTTAATTTTTTTTCTTCTTCATTGCACCTCTAAGGAATCAAACGTAGGCTTAGAAATCTAAAATCTAGCCTTTTTTTTTCCTCTGACTTTTTATACGTTTTTCTCCTTAATTCGAGAGAGAGTTGCAGCTCGTCCATTAACAATAATAACTTTATTTATTTTTACTCTCTTTTATTTTTTTATCCTTTAAGGGTGTATTCGATTAAAATTTTGATAAAATTAATAAATTTTAATAGAATTCTATAAATTTTGTTAAATTTTATTAAATTTTTTTATTATAAACATTAATAGATTTTAATTAAATTATAATTTTTTATTTAATTAATATTTTGATAAAACTATAATATATTTTATTAGAAATATTATATCATAAATATAATTTTTAAGATATTAAATAAATAAATAAATATTATAAAATTTTACAGTAAATAAATAAATATATAAATGTTAAGCTTTTTTAAATGTATTATTTTATGATAAAAAAATATAAAATATAAAATATAAAATGAATTAAAATATAAAATAATATTAAATAAATATATTAAAATATTATATCATCTTCAATATTTATTATTATATAAAAAATAAATTATAAAAAAATTCATTAGTCAGTGTTTTGATTTTTATTATTTTGAAAATTTCTCCATATATTTAAAAATATTGTGCTTCTCCATGTATTAGTATTCACTCGTTGTAATAATGCATTATTTAAGTATTGTAATCCAAACATATTTAATACATTATGAAATATAATCCAAACAATGAAATATTAAACTTAATACACTGTAAAATATTATATTATAATTCAAACATATTTCTGTTTTTCATCATCGACAGTTATTTGCTCATTATAAGAAATAGAACAATTATCGGTGGACTAACATCTATCGATCATTTTTTTACAGTTTATAAATATTATAATTTTTTTATTAAATTAAGTTATTTTTCATGTATTGTTTAATAAATAATAAAAAATATTAGTACTGGTATTCCATTGAGAATACACTATTAAATCTAAAATTATATCTTATTATGCTTAATTGTTTTTTAAATTAAAAATTTTAGAAATCAAATATAAGGACAAAAGTTAGAAAAAAAATCATTAAATTTGGAGCTAAATACAAAAAGAAGAGAAATTAGAAGTTTCTAATTTGCATTGTATGTTAAAAATCAGATACTAACAATTCTATTGGAATTAATATTTAAATGTATGATAAAAAAAACAAAGAATATGAACTGAATTTTTATATGTTCTTCTAAAGTAATATATGAACATAAAAATTTATTTATAAATAACTTTAAAATAAATTAATTTTTATGTTTAATTCATTTATTTTAAAGGAATAGTAAAAATATTAATTCTTATTGGATTTAGAACTATAGATAAAAATTAGTTGATGTTGTTATTATTATTATTATGAGCTACTAGATGAGTAATATACTTACACAGGATCAACCTCTACTGTTGATTTTAGGATTAAAAAATCATCTCCTTCCCTGAGTAAACTATTGCCCGATCTCCTCCTCCAACCCTAATAAACAATTCCCATGATAACAATCTCTCTTTCCACCACCGCCATCGCTACTAAGAAAGGAATTATTCATAAAGAAAATGAACGGCTCAAACCATAAAATAATAGTGTTTTACTTTATGTTTGAGAAAGCTTCAAAAAACATATATAAGAAGATGATATCTGTTTTTCCACAAAGGTGAAATATTTCGGATGGAGTCTGCACTTGTGAAAGATTTTTTAATTTATACCTAGCATTTTAAAATCCAATAAAATTTAAAAATTTATAAAATTCATTTAAATTGATGACTTTTTAAATATCAATAGATTTTAATAGAATTTTAAAAGTCATTATTACATATCATTATATTTTATGAGATTCTAAATAAATCTAAATTGAATAACATTATGTGAGATTCTAAATAAATCTAAATTGAATACATCTACGTTGAATATCATTAGATTTTTAAAATCAATTAAAATTCATTAGAATCCTAATCTAATACTCCCCCTAGACTTTTGTTTATTCTTTTCTTAATTTTATGTATTTTTGTTTCTAGTTTGATATTAAAATAATTTTTAGATTAATATATATTTGAAATTTAGTGTTTGTTTCTTTTCCTAGCTTCATGTGTCTTTTTCATAGTTTATCTTCAAAATAAATTTTTATATCAATATAAATTTAAAATTCAGCGTTTGTTTCTATTTTTATTTTTTTTATTTTTAGAATAAAACTGAATACAATTTAAATTTTTATTATGGAGCTTTATCCTTCTTTATTTGAATGTTATATGTCATATTTTAATGAATAATTATCTTTTTTTAATTTAGGTTTATTATTCTTTAATAAAGATTTATCATTTTCTAATAGAGGTATCATTTTCATATGAAAGATGATTCGATATTTTTTTACAGCTGATAGATAGAATAAGTGTGCCGCTGAAAGCTAGATTATCTGTGATATATTACCATAATTCACTGTTTGTATTAAAAAAATTTAAAAAGATTCAATAACTTTAGTGATTATATACATCTTATATATATATATATATATGTTAAAATTAGATAATTTTATTTTGTACATTGCATATATATTTTTTAATTTATTAATAAAATTTTATTTTATATTAAAAAGAAGAAGAAGAAGATGGGGAAGGGATGGGCCAGCCGTCGCTGTCCTTACTGTGGGCACCTGACAACGTCTGCCCTTTTTCATTTTGGATTCTCTGTGGGAAAAAAAAAATCAATCATAACAAATACCAAAACCTTAATCATAGTTCATAATACAAAATGAGAGAATTAGGAAGAAACAGTGGATGTATCTTGAAATGAACAGTGTTGATAAGAAAAGTAGGGTTCAACCTTTTTTGGATTTTTGACTGTATAATATAGAAATTTATGTTACAAGATTAGTATTATTTTGTTATATTTAGAAAAAATAATATAGCCGAATAAAATATTTTATAAGGAGAAGGTACAAAAAAAGCATTTAATATTTTCGGGTAGTTATAAATTTGCGCTTAATGTTTATTTTTAGCTCATTTAAGCACAAAATAGAGAAAAAGCTAATGGCATGTTCACTTGTGGAAAATTAAAGCAGTTTTTCAGAAAAAATTTTCTATAAAAAAATAGAAAATAAAAGTTTATGTTTACATTTTTTAATTTTAATTTTAAGAAGATTTTCATTTATGAATAGAATACAATTTTGTAAAACTTCTCATATGTTGGTACTGTGTTTGTTGTGTTGGTTAGATTTTATGGTGTAAGTTTGTTTTTTGGTTTGGTCACGATGTTGCAACAAATGTGTTGTTTATGGGCCCACTGTTTGGTCTGTTCATTTCGGTGTAAATTTGGGTTGGACATTCATTTCTTTGGTAACAAAATTTTAACTGATTACAAAAAAAAATTGTTTTAGTTTATAGGTTTATATTATTTTTAGTCATAGTTTGATTTTTGATACCATCATATTTAATTACTTTTGGGTAAACCAAAGATTGCAAAATTGTTATGAACATGGGTTGCTAAAAATGGATTTGAAGATCTTTGTTAACAATATTGAATAAACTTTTAACTGGACTAGAGGTGCAGTATCAACTACTTTTCAAGTAAATTATTTTGTTAAAGAATGAAATGTATACCAATATAAAAATCTTGTTTAACTGATATACACTAGAAAGGTGAATAGGAATTATTTATTTAATAATTTTTTAAAGAAAAGCTTTCGATAACGTGTATAATTTTTTTTCATGAATTTTGAAAATGGTGTAATAATTTTTTCATGAATTTTGATAATGGTGTAATAAAGTGTTTTAGTTGTTTTAGATTTTATTGTTGTTTCCATTTAATTATAAAGTCTATGAATTAGGTAAATTTTTGTTTTCTTACGGTTGATGACCAGTAAGCAACAATTGTAGTTAGTAGTTAGTGGTTTTAAATGAATAAGGATAGATTAATTTTGCTAGCTCTTCGTAGTCTATTTAGTTTTTATTATAGTATATAATTATTATAACATTGTAAAGATACTTTATGAGGTTGGTTTTTTTTTTTTATTAAACTCTTTCTTATGTGATTTATTAGATTAACTTAATTATGATAATTTATACTTAGATTGGGAAAAAATTGTAGTAGTGAAGATTCAAAAGAGTGGTCTCATAATAATGAACTTGTATTTTTAAATATCTTATATGAGAAAGTTAAGAAGGACCCAAATGAAGCACCATCTTTTAAACCAGTTGATTGGCAAGAAATGGATAATGAACTTTTTGTAGCAATAGGAGAGAGAGATGGTATAGACAAACTGAAGGGAAAATACAATCATCTTCATTATTGAAGCATATTGGAGTAGCTTATGATACAAACTTAAATATTGTATTTGCTGCAAAGGACGTTTGGCAAATGTTTTATAAGGTAATTGTCTTGGTTATTGAATTATTACTCTTGGTCTATAAAGTTAGTTAATAATAAATAATAAATTACCCTTTTAAATTGCAGAAGAATATAAATTTCAAAGTATTTAAGAAAAATAGGTACAAACATTATGATTTACTATGTCAAGTTTTTAGTAAATCTTCTGCTATTGGAAACCTCCACTATACTTCCACGAAATGGCCTTCCACTTCAGATGAAAAGCATCAGAATGAAGATGAATTCCTTAATAGAGACATGTATATATGTGACGGTAAAAAATCTAGTATTTATAGTTCGAAAGGGAAGGGAGTTTCTAATGATTATATTCCTACTTCTAACAAGGCAAAGAAATAATCAAAATTTCAAAAGTTGGATTCATGTTTGAAAATGTGGGTATCTTCTCCAAGTGCAGAAATAGAAAGAGATTTAACTAAAGCCCAAAGATTCAAATCCCATAGCAACCAAGCTAAAAGTGCTAAGTCTGATCCATATTTCAAAGAAGCATGTATGGAAATTTTGGAAGCAATGGAAGACCTTTCTAATGATGCATTCAACAAAGCGATTGAAACAATTTATGAATCAAAATTAGAGAAAGATATTTGTCTTGATGCGAGATAATAAAAGAAAAACTTGGGGTTGAAAGTTTGATATGATTTTGTTTGTTGTTATTGTTTAAGATTGTTATGAACTTGTTTTAATGGTTTGCTTTTAACTTATGAACTTTTATGTTTAAGATTAGTTTATTTATGAACTTATTTCAATGGTTTGCTTTTAACTTATGAATCTCATATTTAAGATTGGTTTATTTATGAACTTATTTCAATTGTTTAACTTATGAACTTCATACTTATTTTTTTACTTTAAATTTCATGCAAGATTATAGAACAAAATTTGGATTATAATCAAGTCATAATGTATACAATAAGCAATGATAGTTCTAATGATGAGGATGATGATGCTTTAGATTTATTAATAGTTAGATATTTAATGATTCATGAAAGAGATTTTTTAGAAAGTGTCTTGTAGAACTACCATACTTAATGGAAAGAATTATATTCTTAAATTATTAGTAGAAAATCCAATAAGATGTTATGAAAGATTTCATATGGCACCACATGTATTTAAGAAATTGTGTGACAGACTAAAATTAATGGGTTTATTGAAAGATAACAGAAATATTAGTGTAGAAGAAGGAGAAGCCATAGGATTAAGTGTTTTATGCCATAATATTTGTCAAATAGTTATAGCTGAATGATTTCAACATTTACTTGCTATAGTGCATAAGTGGTGAAAGATGGTAATTAAGGCACTCGCTACTTTGGGTACTCACCTGATTAAATATGTGAACAGAGGACCTATGCAACTAGAAATTATGAATAATCCAAATTGGTATCCATATTTTGAAGTAAGAATATTTATTTTGTGAATAATATAGTTTGTTATTTAATTATGGTTGCATTCAATAATGATTTAAATAATTTGTTGTGTATTAAAGAAATGCATAGGTGCCATAGATGTTATTCATGCAGCAGCTGTTCTCTAGCTTCTAAATAAAAGACTTGTCATGGTAGAAAGGCAACACTTGTTACACAAAATGTTATAGTAGTATATTTTCATGATATGTTGTTTACATTTGTGTATATTGGATGGGAAAGAACAAAAAATGATTCATGAGTTTTTCTTGAAGCATTAACAAGGTAAGGAAAAAAAATTTCACTTCCAAGTGGTGGTAAGAACTAAGTTAATTATTTATCTTTTACTATTAGTTAAATGGGTTATTAGCATTAATACTTGTCTTTTTTTCTTGATTATTACTATGTCATGGATGTTGGTTATCCTAATATTCCTAGTTTTTTTTTTTTGGCACCATACCATGGTGAAAAGTATCATTAAATGACTTTTGCAGACAAGGACAAATGACAAGAAAATATGAGTTATTTAATCAAAGGCATTCATCATTACATAATGTCATAGAAAATATATGTTAAAGGCTAGATTTCCAATTCTAAAAATAATACCAAGTTACCTTTGCATCGACAAAAGTTGATTTCTATTGCATATTGCACATTGCACATTGCAAAATTTTATTAGGATGGAAGATAGAGTTGATCAACTATTCACATTATATTGTAAAGAAAATTTAACATTGTCAGAAGAAATAAATATTGGAGTGCAACAAGAGAGTTAAGATAGATTTATCCTAACAAAGGCAAATGAGAATGATTAGAGATGCCATTGTTGATCAACTGTAGAATGACTACAATAATAATAGAAGTTAAAAATGCAATTTTATTTGCTGTCAAAAAAATGCAATTTTATTTTTTTATTGAATTTTTAGATTAGTTGAACAATGATTGAGAAGTATGTTTCCACTTTCATTTTAGCTTATAACTTATTGATTAATTAAAATTACACCATCATTAGTGTCTTCAATTTCAATATTCATTAAAACCCATTTCAAAATTTTCAGAACTCAGTTAAAATTTTTATTTTTTGTCTAACAATAATGACAACAATGAGAGTGAAGAAGAGTACGACAGTGATGATTTTTCCTATTCAACATCAAATCATTATTCATCATCTTCTTCTTATTCTGCACATAAAACCCAATAAATCCAAAAAGGAAGCTATTATATTCTTATCATATGATTAAATTACTAATTGATCCATAGAAGTAAGTAGTTGATTGACTAAAAGAGGCATGGTTTGTGAAGGCACTAAACATAAATTTTAGGTAATATGTGGAGAATTTGATATTAGAATCTCTTCTAGGCTAATGTCAGTTCTTGAATGCCTATGTGAATAGGTTGGTGTCAATAAGAGGGTTTCACAATAGCAAAAAAAAAAAAAATCTTTTTTCTTTTTCTTTCTTTTCATTTTTTTAAAATAAATACAATTTATTGTTTCTAAATCTATTATTTTTGTTGATATATCTATTCTTGTTGTTAATTAAGGTTGGAGATTTTAATGGTTTTCTAAAATGGGTTTCTAGATTTTATTCTTTATGTTCTTGAACATCAAGCTTATGTTTGAGCCATTGTAGTCGCCAATTTATTCTCACCCCAACACGACATCAAGATTTAAGCTGGCTAGCTCTATGTTAGTTTCAAGTGCTATAATTTGATCTACTATCCTCTGATTTTCTTTATTTGATTACACGAGCATTTTATGAGTTTTATTTGTTTTGTTTCATTAATGAGTAGGATATAAAGGAGGGTGCATTATTTTTGTGTACGCTCCAATGAAGAACTCTTGAGTCATGAGGAATTAGAGGCCGTAGAAGAACTTTAGATCCCTTTGCCTTCAAGAACTCCAACGTCAAAGTTTGAATTTTTAATTTTCCAAAAATAAGATTGAATTTTAACTTTGAATTTCCTTCATGGATCACTCTGCTTAAAGTTTCAATTTTTTGTTCTTGGTTTTGTAATTTTTTAAGTTCAATTTTTTTTAAAAAAAAAATAAGATTTTTAGCAGAATACATCATTGTTACACAAATTCTATTAAATAATGGCTTAAATAGTAGATTTTAGTAATTTTTGTGTATAATGAGCCAAAATAAATATTAAGGACCAATATGTACCTATGTAAAAATGTTGAGGCTTTTTTGTACATTCTCTCTATTTTATAAGGTATGTTATGATTAATAAGTTTAATAATACTTTATAAGATTTTAATAAATTATAAAGATAAAAAAATATATTATATGTACATATTTAATATTTAAAAAAAACTTGTTCAAAATATATTTGAAAGATAAAACTTTAAAAGAATGAAAAAATATATCATGAAAATAGATGTTAAAACAAATAAAAACTAAAAAAATATTATACCTTATAAAAATCATGACAAATCATGAAGGATGATCATGACCATACTCAAAGATGCATAGATAAAAATAACAAAAATCATGATAATTAATTTAAAGGAAGGGGGAGGGTAAACAACTGACTAAAAAGGTGATCGCAATGTACATAAATTTTACACTGTGATTTACTATTGTTAGGGGTGGACATGTAGTCGATTGGTTAATTAACTGACCTAGCTAAACTCTAATCAGATTTTCCGATGATGTATTTTCATGATTGAACCAACCAATTTTGAATTTCGATCAGTTCGGTTAATTAATTAAATTGGGCCGATCGATTTAGTTAATTTTCAATTTAATCAAATTTTCCTTAGCCATTGTAACATCCGTGATTTTGGAGAAATTAAATAAGTATTTGGAGATATAAAATTGTATATACTCAATATATATATATTTAGAGTATATATAACATTTACATATGATATATTAATTGAATATGTTGAATTAATACATTACATACTTAATATTTAATACACATATAAGATACATTTGATGTGTATATAAGATACACATTACTTGTGCATACGTGTAATATTTCAAATTAATTAAGTTTAACAATTAATGAACCTGAACAAAAAAAAAATTCAAATAATAACAAGTCAAATCCACAAAAAAAAAAAAAGAACCCATAACAATCTTAGTTAAGCAAAATCCATATTAAAAAAATCACATAATAGTGGTGATTTAGCAAATATACAAGTTTTGATACATTGAAGACAAATTGTTCTAGACTTGAAGATTTTGGTTGATGTTTGATTCTTCTCCTCCAGTAACTAGAGAGGCTTCTCTGTATTTCTTCTTAAAATTGACGTATCAATCAACTTTGTATTAGATCTCACTATTTGAGCACCCAAAAAATTATTAAACAAAGAGAAAAATAAAAAAAAAAACACCCAAAAAAGTTTAAAAACATTATAAAATTGGGAGGTGGAGGGGATAGGTGGCATATCAAGTGTCTTTACACATATGAAGTCATCTAAGAGTCACCAATAAATACCCCTCACTTTTCATTTATTTACAATTGGACCATAAAAAAACTTGTATTGGATATCAACATGTAGTGAACTCCAGAACAAAAATTTTCAATGTCTTTTTCTCAGTTAACAATTAATCAAATCTAACTATAATTTTCAACCGAACCGACTATATTTAATCAATAATTGATTAAGCAAATTAAATTTTTGGTCGGTTAACTAAAAATTCAATCGGTTAACTAATTAATGCCCACCCCTAATTATGGTATGGTATGATTTTAATAAATTATAAAAATAAAAAAATACATTATATGTAGATATTTAATATTTAAAAATTTATGCAAAATATATTTGAAGGATAAAACTTTAAAAGAATGAAAAAGTATACCATGAAAATATTATATCTTATAAAATCATAACAAATCATAAAGGATGGTCATGACCATACTCATAGATGCGAAAAATAACATAAATCATGATAATTAATTTAAAGGAAGGAAAAGGGTAACAAACTAACTAACAAGGTGATCAAAATGTACGAAAATTTTACACTATGATTTAATTTCTCATTTATTTTTAATTTTCATTATATTATATAGTTTTTTTTTATAGTAATTTTATTATTTGAAAACTATAATGCATTTTCAAATTATCAATTTAGTGATTTTCATATTTTAAAGATTTTATCTTTCAAAAATATCCTCAATAGATTTTATAAATACCAAATATTATTATAGTTTTACTAATTTTAGATTAATGGTTAATAATTTGATATTTATTTTCTAAATTGTTATAAACTTTTTTATACCTTTAATTGAATTTTAGTTTTAAATCTAAAAAAATAAATTTAATATGATCTTATATATATTTAAGGGCATTTTAATCATCTTATTATTTCTACAACCATACCATATTTTTAAGAATTAATACATTCATAGCCCCTATATTTAGTATAATTAGTCATTTTGCATCCTATGTGTTCATTTTAACCATTTTGACCATCTAACTTACCAATTTCATATATATTTAATCCTTACCTACTAAAGTGACAAAATGGGTATATTGCACTTCATGGCCGCGCGTGAATACATTAAAAATCTAATACATTGACCATAAAATAACAATAATACCCTTCATTTAGCATATATTATTATGATAATACTCATGCTTTCATCATCATCATCTCGTTAGGGAATATCTTTGGAACCCAAAAATGTGCATGTCTTGAGATTTTTTTCAGGCTCACATAATATCTCTAGAGATATTGCTAATGCTTATGATATCGTCGCTCCAACTCATTAACATTAATTAAAAAATATTTTTCTTTTTCATTATAAAAGTTTTTCAAAAATTAATCAAAAATATTAATTTTCTTTTTCTTTAGTAATGAATGAAAGTATTGTTTTTTAGGGAAAAAACAAGAAAAGAATGGCATATCTTCTCCACCATATGAAACTAGCATAAACTGTGATATTCCCAAATATAAATAGGATGTTGTCCTGAGAAGTCTAATGCTGCCAATAGAGATAAGAGCTATAATAGATAATTAAGGTAGTACTATGTCAACACTAGTGGCAAGATTACTGGGACTGAGTAAGATTCCAACAGTGGTGCACGGAGTAGCAGTGGAGACTCTTAAGAGTTGCGTGATTCTAGCGAGAAAGCGAGTTTGAGATGAATTGAAAAGATTAAGAATTAAAGGTTACCGATGAGAATTGGCTAAGAAGGAATGATACTATGACATGGAATAATTTTTGTTTATGGTTTTGAATGACAGTTTGATTTTTGAGCCAATTAATTCCTAGTTGTTAGTTTTTAAAAGGCATTGTTTATCAGTCTATTAGAGGAACCGACTAATTATAGTATGACTTTGGAGATGCAGGTCAAAGCCATGATGGCTCTTATAGACATTCTCGTTGTCGGCAGCAACATGCTAGTTAACTCTACAAACTGAATCATCGTTCCTATCATAAACTCCTCCGTGCCTTGAAAACAACATTTTTACAAAAGACACTCAGCAACTTAAAGAAAACAAACAAATAATTAAATTAAAAGAAAATCAAACAAAATAAACAAACAATTCAAAGAAAACAAACAAACAATTAATTTGAAAAGAAAAATCAAACTATCACTACTTCGACAGCCCTCCCTGTTTGTTTTCTCCAAGGTGAGACACAGCCAAAGACACGGCCGTGTCATGTGACATGGCCAGTGGCTTGGCTGTGTCCCTTGATGATGTCAGTCTCTGCTTCTTTTCTTTCCTTCTTTGCTTGCTCTCTTGTTCTTTGGTTTGCTCATTGGGTGAGACACGGCCAGAGGCTTGGCCGTGTCTCTCTTTGCCCTCTTCAATCTTTGAGGTGACACGGCCAAGCTTCATTTGGCTTGGCCATGTCATGCTTGGTTCATGCTCTTCTTGCACTATTTTGATCTTCCAAGGGTGTTTTTGCACCTAAACCTAAAACAAACACCTTAAACAAACTTAAAACAAAAATCAATCAAAACATTAACTAAAAACACATAAAAATCATACTAAAAACAAGTACAAAAATGATATAAACAACTACCCCACACTTAATTTCTTGCTTGTCCCCAAGCAAGGCTAAAATCAAAACACACTAAACAAGATAAATTTTGTCAAGTTCAAGAGTTATAAGTATGCATCAAGACTTCCCTATCCCTAAATTCGCAATCAATATCGAATCAAACAAAATTGACACCCATGCAATTAAGTGGTTTTCCATGCATAACCAATGTTGTTACTCCCTCACCAACTCTTACAAGTGTTTGATCATGGTGGTGTTTACACTCATAACCATCAATGAAAGATTATTACCATAGGCTTGCTTATCAATCAAATCTCCACCACAAAATAACAATCAAGCATCAATCGAAAGGTTTTTATTGGGTTGTAATGGGGCTAAGGTAAAGGCATGATATTTAGGAAATGTGAGCTTGATCATTAAGTTCAAGAACACTTTAAGAATGAAGTACCCGATCATATACATAACCCAACAATCCCAAAACACCTTCCTCTCATCTACCCCTTGACATTAAAGATTTTTTCAAGGAAACTCACTTATTAAATCTTGTAATGATACATTCCAACCCTTTCAACAAAAACAACAATTATTCTAATTATTATATATATATATATTTTTTTTTCTTTTCATTTTTTTATATATTTTTCTATATTTTTTTTTCATTTTTTTTTCTTTTCTTTTATTTTATTTTATTTTGTTTTGGAATCTTAAACCTACTAAATTTAACCCCACACTTAATTCAACACAACACTCGGTCATAACTGCTCTTAAAATGCTCTTGACCTAATGAAAGGGTAAGAGTTAAACAACAAGGTTCAAGCTAATGGTGTTGTGAAAAAAGAAAGAAAAGGAAAAATAAAATAAGCTCAAAATTGGCTAACTAAGGTTGAATATAGGGTTGGTTTTTTAAGCCAAAGCGGGTTCACCTAATTGCCTTAATCATCTTAATGCCAAATTAAAATTTTTTATGTAGTATTAAAAAGCATTTCAAAGCAAGTTCTAGCAAATCATCAATCAAAGATGTTTACCCACAAAAAGAATAATAAGTTGATGGCTCAATTCCTCACTAGGTTAATGGCAATGCAAAGAAAAACCAACAAAATTGACAATAAGCACCAATTATACTCAATTCTCAAATTCATGCTTCAAAAATTCAAAAGTCATCTATCAACAATTTTATAACAATTGAATTATCTAAAATTCATTTATTCAAAGAAAAACATTAAAAACATTAACTAAAACTTAAACAAAAATAACTTAAAAGTAAAAACACAAAATCACATAATGCACCCCACACTTAAAAATTCACATTGTCCTCAATGTGAGCATGCATAAACTAAGAGAGAGTTTAGATGAAACCTGATTTCCATCGTTCCCATATGCAATGTACAATGCTCCTTCCACCCATAATGCAATTGTCGCTCATGACTGCAGGGATGGATAGCATACAACTCCGAAGGACACCCAATGTATTGCTACGCCTAAGTAGCATTATTTGAAAATATGTGAAGGTCATCTTAGGGTAATCCTCTAGTGCAATAGGAACTTTGTAAAACCCTTTTTCATTGTGCAACATGGTTCTATCCATTGTATGCTCTTCTTCACCACCAAGAGTAGAAGAGATGATTTTTGGGGACTCTTTAAGTTCAACCAAATTTGGTTGAATCACTTCTTCATCCACTCTAATAATGTCAAGTCCCATCTCAACAATCTCAGCATCTAAAATTAGCTTACACTCCTCAATTTCTAAATTAGGCATTTCATGCTCTTCTTCTAAGGTCATAGTCATCCCAATCTTATTTTCACTATCTCCTTGGGAGTGCATATTATAGATGTCAGAAAGTTGCTTACCTTGTTCCTCATCCTTCAAGCTACATGGAAATGGATTTGGTGGCCTATCAGGAATGAAAAATTCATGCAACTTTGGTAAGGTTAATGCCTCCAAATTCTCCTTCTCGTTTGATTGGCTCAACTCCTCAATGTTGGTTTGAATCTTCTTGCCATTATCTTCTTGATTAGGGCCTGCATCCAAAGAATCACAAAATTTGTTATATATTACATGTTCACTCTTCAAATTTGTGATTACCTTGACTTGCTCCAATTGGCTAGGATATTCCTCCTTTTGGTGTGCTTGGAGTAGATGTGCCAGTTGCCTAACTTGAATTTCCACCCTCTTCATTGATTCCTCCAAAGAATCCAACCTCTCATTGATCCCTTCCTGATTTTGTGTGCTAATTTGAAGGTAAGCATTCAAATCATCTTCCACTGTGGATTTCTTGTATTGAATATGATTTTGTGCACTAATTTGAATGAAGGCATTTAAACTATCTTCCAAAGTGGGTTCCTTAAGTCGATCTTGATTTTGTGCGCTAGTTTGAATGAAGGCATTCAAACTATCCTCCAGTGTGGGTTTCTTAAGAAAATCTTGATTTGAATATTGTTCTTGAGAGTAAGAACTTCTCTGGTAAGGTTGAAAACAATTTTGAGGTGGAATGTGTTGCTAATTTTCCCAAGAAAAATTTGGTTGGCTTCCCCAGCTTGGGTTGTAAGGATTAGAATATTGGTCATTTCTACCCATTTGCTGGAAACTATCAAAGTCATCTTCTTCCTCTTGCCATTCTTGGTATCGTGCGAAGCCGAATGAGCAAGTATTTGCACTGTGTCCTGCATTGCCACATGTTGCACATATCTCTTAGCGTGGCATAGGTGCTCTTCCTCTTGCATTTAGCACCTTAAGTTGATTAGTCAATTCTGCTAATTGCCATGCCATTTCAGAATCATCGTTCCTATCATAAACTCCCCTGTGCCTTGAAAACTGCATCTTTACAAAAGGCACTTAGCAACTTAAAGAAAACAAACAAATAATTAAATTGAAAGAAAATCAAACAAAATAAATAAACAATTCAAAGAAAACAAACAAATAATTAATTTGAAAAGAAAAATCAAACTATCACAACTTCGACAGCCCTCCCCGGCAACGGCGCCAAAAACTTGTTGCGCTCGAATTAAGTACTACTACTAAGCGTCACTCGCAAGTATACGAGGTAGCTGTAGTAAAGGTGATCGCCCCAAGGTCGTTTCCCCAATAAGGTGTGGTTCGTAATAGCTTGATTGACAAATTATTTAAACGCGAGAGTTTGTTGTGTTGGAATGTAAAAGAACAATTTAAACCTAAGATTAAGGAGTGTAGGGTTGATGTATGAAAGTTGTACAAGATCAAATCGATTCTTGGGAAGGTTCCTAGGGGTATAGGTCCATTCAATCAAAGCTCAATTCTCAATTATCCATTAACATAACCTTGTAATTAATTTGTTCCTTAAGGTTAATTAGTCAATTACCAATCCATTGGTTCTCACATTCATGAATTAACAATGACCAATTCTTTTACATTACCAAATTAACAAAACCCTATAACTTATATTTCTAATTCATTCATAGGGTAGTCGATTGCATAATTCCGATATCGAATTTCACCTCTCGGTCCTTCATTCAATATCTAGAGATCAATAGGTAGCTAATCTATCAACCTAGCATACAATCCAATGCAATCAACCAACAACAAGGTACATAAATGGAAATATCAAATCAAAGCATTCAATCAAATATACTACAAACCCTAGGCATGGGTATTTAGCTCAACATCATCAATTTAAAACATTCATTCAACTCAATATAAATCAAATACAAATTGTTCATTTGCAATATCAATTCTCTTAATATAACAAAAACAATATTGAAATGAATTAAAAGAGAGAATAGAAAAACCCCTTGTGAAGATGCCAAGAGTAGGATTACTAGTCTTCCTCCTAGCTCCACTTTGATGTTTGATGAAGAACTCAAGCCCTCTTCAATGGTTGATTCCCCTTTGCAATATGGAATGGAGCTTTCTCAAGTCACCAACCCTTCAATTGATTGTGCTTTTGGAAGATAGAATGGAGCTTTCTCAAGTCACCAATCCTTTCAATGAAGCTTCTTCAACCTTCAAGAGCTTGTTAACCCAACTTATCCCAAAGATACTCAAAGATCTTATCAATGAAAGATGGAGAAGATGAAGATGGAGGATGAAGATGAAGGGACAAGGAGAGTGTCACTCTCTCCTCATCCCAAATTGTGTTTTTACCCCCCTTCTCTTTTCTTTTCTCTCCTTCTAAAACCCTAGCCCTCTTTTGCAAAAGAACTTAAATAGATATTAAGGGTGACACGGCCAAGCTTGATTTGGCTTGGCCGTGTCTCTTGGTCTTTTCCTTGCTTTCCATTAGGTGACACGGCCAAGCTAAGGTTGGCTTGGCCGTGTCTCTTGATTTCCATGGGACACGGCCAAGCCAGTTGGCCGTGTTCCTCACTGGCTCTTCCTTCCTTTCTTTCTTTTCTTTCTTTTCTTTAGTGGTGAGAGGTGACACGGCCAAGCCATGTGGAGCTTGGCCGTGTCTCTTGTTTTTCTTTCTTGGGACACGACCAAGCTCCTGGCCGTGTCCCTCACTGTTTGTTTTCTCCAAGGTGAGACACGGCCAAAGACATGGCCGTGTCATGTGACACTGCCAGTCACTTGGCCGTGTCCGTTGATAGTGTCAGTCTCTGCTTCTTTTCTTTCCTTCTTTGCTTGCTCTCTTGTTCTTTGGTTTGCTCCTTAGGTGAGACACGGCCAGAGGCTTGGCCGTGTCTCTGGGTGTGTCTCTCTCTGCCCTCTTCAATATTTGAGGTGACACGGCCAAGCTTCATTTGGCTTGGCCATGTCATGCTTGGTTCATGCTCTTCTTGCACTGTTTTGATCTTCCAAGGGTGTTTTTGCACCTAAACCTAAAACAAACACTTTAAACAAACTTAAAACAAAAATCAATCAAAACATTAACTAAAAACACATAAAAATCATACTAAAAATAAGTACAAAAATAATCTAAACAGAAAGTACATATTGACCCCTAAAAATTTGGCTCAATTGTACACAAGTTTTTCTAAATTCAACTATTTAAGCCCCTCCTTTTAATGGAAAATTAACTAAGTTTTCTCCTAGCTGATTGCAATGCTTATTATTAAAAAAAACTTGAATTTATAATAATAAGCATTGAAATCAACTAGGAGAATGGAAAATTCAATTCCATATAAAAAAATTCCATGAATTGCTTCCAAAGAAATATTAGCGAGACTGAACTTCATAGCTTTGAATTTTACCCTAGAAATTTATGTAAAAAGATAGAAAGAAAATTACAATTCTCGTAAGATTAATTTAAATTTTAAAAAGGAAAAAATTCCAATTCTACCAAAAGAAAGATCTAAAATCAAAATTTTCAACCTTTATTTTTTTTTCTTTTTTGCAAATCTCATTAACCAAACATGGTAAAAGATCTAAAAAAATAAGAAAATCTTACAAAAAATACAGATTATTATGCCTCAAATCTAGATTCATAATTGTCAAAAGTTTTTCAAAACGATTATGAAATCTCACCAGAAAAATGCATTATAAAACAAATTAAGAGTTTTGGTGAACTTTCGATTTTAACAAGAAATTTAGGAGAGACCTATTAAGAAAATTTGAAGATAAATCTAAATAGTTAGATCTTTTAAGGATTTCATGGAGTTGGATTAGAATCAAACCAAGAGGCAAGAATTTGAGTTGAATTAGTGATCATTGCAGCTTTAAGAGCTAAACGAGCGAGACCATCAGTACTAAGAGAGAAACATAATAGATTAATAAAAAGAAGAAGAAATGAGATGATTATCCAACATTTGATTCAATATCATTTTCAATTGTTTTTAGAGAGTTGATTAAAATAATTAATGGATCATTCAAGAAAAAAAGAGACAATACAATGAGTAATTGCAGAGAATGAGAGAATGGGTTTTATCTTCTGGTTATGGGTGAAGAAAGGGATGAAGAAGGATTGTTTGCGGATATGGATGTGAAATTTAAAGTTGGTAGGTGTTTATCAAAGTAAAAGATTAAAAAGAATGAAATATAAAAAATCTCCAAAAATATCAACTCTGCTTAATTTCTTCTAATATTGTGGGGCTTAAATAGTTGGTTTTAGAAAAATTTATGCATAATTGAGCTCAATATTTATTGGAAGCCAATGTATATCTTCGCAAAAACATGGGGGACATTTTTATCTTCTCCCTTTTACATATTATGCCATCTCATATTTTTGTATATGATAAATACTACTTGCAATACCGCATGCAATATCATTACCATATCACATATTATTAAATTATTATGCCAATAATTCAAATAAGGTAAAGTGATAGAAATCAAATGGGCCGCAACTTTTGATCACTCTTGGCTTCTTACCTTCTACCCTCACTTTCACCTCCTCCCCTTTTTAAAATTTTTTTTTACTATGTTATCACTCATTACCATCCTCACTTTACTCTACACACATGTGTTGGCAAAACTAGCTATATTGCCAACCAAGCTTTGGATGGTGACAACCAATGCTTTTGAATTATGTTTTAATTTAAACAAGAATTCAAAAAAATCAAAATTTATTTGCTATAAAGTTAAATTATTTTTTATTTAAAAATTAATTGAATTATCTTTAAAATTGTAGTGTATTTCGTGTTAATCTAAGAGCAACATTATATATAATGACTAATTGCATATTGCAACTTGATTTTTACCACCAATCTACTTGCTTTTTATGATATATTATTTAATTGGTTTATATTCATATATATATATATATAATTGACCAATTAGATGAAGACAAAGAAAGAGAGAGCACAGTGGCACTGCCCTTAATTCACAGTCATCTAGTGACCACTGATCGACATTGCTTCCTCCATCACAACCACTGTGATCTAGTGAGCTTAGCATTATAATTGTGTCATCAATGACCATTGGAAAAGCCATATTTATTGCTCAATCATCTCATCATCGTGAATTTTTCCCATGATGATTCCTGTCAACTTTGATATATTTTTCTACCAATTTCGGTGGCATTGAAATCATCTTTATGCTAGCTTAATTTTGATACCCATTATTCCACACATCCCTAACTAGAGGAGTAGATTAGAAAAAGGATGACTGATTATTTTTAATGACCAATGACGAGGTGGTGGCACATGGATACCACCAATGGACTCCTAGAGGTGATACACTTTAGATGACACCCTCCTCAAACTCCAATGCCATCAGTAATGACGATATTAGTGGTGGCTTCATAGGCGATGCATGAACATCGATTCTAATAGCCCTATTTCAGTGGTCTAATGCCTTTGATGCATGTTGGAAAGAAAAAAAAACTTTAAATTTTAATTAGAAGTTGATTTTTGAGCCATTTACTGTTAGATTACGTTTATACTTGCTGGATTGGGTGATCCAAATGTTTTGCTATTATGCATTATGTATGATTAGAGTATTAGAAAATTTAGATTGATTATTGAGTTTGGAAGCTTAGAGATGTAATTGAATTGATGTTAGTGATTGGGAACTTTGGAAGTTATTTACAAGTGTGTATTTTCTTATTTTGTTTCAGAGAAAATGTTCCAGTTACGAGGAAGACTCTGTTAAAAGTTCAGCAGAATCTTTAGAGCATTTGAGTATAGATTTAAGGATTGGTGTATTGGGCTAACACTATGCTAATATTCTTCATTTGTTATTTAATTCAGGCATATTCCTAGTCACTAAACATTGGGTGCTCTATAAAAAGCAAGTTTAATTTTCATTAAGTTTGTGAGTGATACTTTATAATATACTTTCCTAATTCTCATGTATTTGTATCTATTATATATATGTATATAAATATGCATTATAAATACAAATGAGATTGGTATGGCATTAGACCATATAAGATTATAATATGGATTTTAGTTATAATATGATGATTAAGATATGATGATGAACTTATGACTGGTATGATGGTGGGGACTTGCCCATTGCTTAATGCTACTTGCCAGTCAAGTTAGTGTTAGTTAGCTATGGTCGAGATAGTAAAACCTTATATATTGAAACCGAAGATAAAATATTCAGGCATAGATAGTCAAATTAGGATTGGCTTTCTAATTTGAGTTTTAGTGTGGTTTCCATAGACTTATCTCTATATTTAATTGATTATCTAATTCATTACATATTTAGTACAATGTATGAGCATACTTACTAGTAAAATTATTAGGATACTAAGTTTGTACATTAGATATTATTACTCACTAAGTATAGACTGATGTAGCCGTATGTAATATCCCAAGTTTTTAAAAATCCTAATTTTTGAAAATTTGAGAAAATAAATTATAAGTTAATTGGATAAATTAAATAAATGATTTTAAATGAAAAATAAAAAGATTTTAAGTGAAAAAGTAAAATATATATGTGATATATATGTAAATATACATAGCATATACAAATCTATTTTTAAAAGGCAAAGTTGATTTTTAATAATTAAAAAGTAAATTATAATGTTAATGGAAGATGATATTTTGATTATAATTAAATAATAATATATATACTTGACCAAGAGTAAAAGTGGGAAATATATGGTTAAGAGTGAAAGTGGGTGAAGAGAGATTTCTACTTAGTCTTCTTCTTCTTCTTCTTCTTCTTCTTCTTCTTTCTCCCTTAGCCGGTTTCCATGGATGGTGCAAGAGGGGATTTTTGCTTCTTCTAAGCTTCCTAAAGTAAAGGATTTTCAAGGTTTCAAGGGAAGATTTGGTGATTTCCACTTGAGTTGGTAAGTTTCTAACTTGTCTCCTTGGATTTTCTTAAAAATGTGAAGTTTGACTTGTTATGGTTGTATGTTTTAATGGTTGGTATTGGTATGTATGAAGTTTTTTTAAGTAGTGAACCATAATTTTAAGGTTGGATTGAAGAAATGGTTATGAGTTGTGAATTCGTAATTTTGAATTGTGTAATTTGATTGTAAATGAGTTATTTTGATGAATAACCAAGTATTTTAAAGTTAAATTATGGATTGGTTGAGTTTGAATAAGTTGGAAATGGAAAGGGATTGCTCAAAGTATGGGAAAGAATGCTAACTTTGGATATGTGACTATTATATGTTGATATCAGAATTTTGGCTTGACACTCCCAGTGACATGGCCATGTCATTGGGTGTGTCGACGATTTTGTTTTAAGTATTAGTGACATGTGCAGTGATACACCCATGTCACTAAGCGTGTCAAAACTTTTGTAATACAATAGTAGTGACACGTGCAGTGACACGCCTATGTCACTGAGCGTGTCAAAGCTACTGTAATGCTATATTTTTAGCACAGGCAGTGACACGCCCATGTCACTAGGCTTGTCAAAACTTCTGTGTAGTGGGCATAGGGTATGGTCATTAACACGCCTATGTCATTGAGCGTGTCATTTGTAGATTTTGCCCAAGATGGCTCTTTTCCTTATTTTTCCTTTATGGTTCTTATCTTTGTGTTGAGAGATCATGTATATGCCTTTAAGTGTGAAACTAGGTGATTATTTATAATCACATTTGATTTAGGTTTTGAAGAGATTTGATTTTTCCAATCCAAGTGTTGAAGGATATCTTGGAAGAGTAGGGTGAAGGTGGTGTTTGAGCTTATTTTGCTGCTTTTAGAGGTAAGTACAAACTTTGGATATATTATTTGTGTTTGCATTACATTGGGACATAACACATTTTGGTTGAAAAATGTGTTAAGCTCTTTGATGCATTGAATATGCATCAACATTGTGCTATATATGTGAATTATTAAGAATGTATTAAATGCATTGTGAAAAACCATTGATAATAGCTAAATTAAGTAAAAAGTGAAATATGTTCAATATGTGAAAACGACTCAAAGTGTTTAGGTAATATGGTTTGTTGTGTATGCATTAAAGATATTGTGGAAAGTCATTGGTGATGGCTAGATTACATAAAATGTGATACAATGTAATGATATATTGAGATATGAGAAATGATGAGTTGCAATAATATGACATTGATATAAATGGGGAAAATGAGAAAAGAAGCAAAGTGCCTAATGAATTATGAGAAAATGAGAACGAGATTGATAATAAGAAATATGAAATAATTGTGTACTTAATATGATATTCAATTTTTAGAGTTCTGTGTTTGGCGGCATGCCTATGATGTTATCCTTATTGCCATTAGGCTAGACGTTGGACGTTACTTTCCTTCGAGTTAGATGCTGGACATCATTATGATTTGCTTTCGGGCTAGACGCTGGGCGTCACTTGCCTTCAGACTAGATGCTGGGTATTACTATGATTTACCTTCGGGCTAGACACTGGGTGTCAATATGGATCAAAATAGTAACTCTGAAATTTGAATAGCATATTAGATCCTTTAGGCCCATGATTGTGTTTGTTTTTATGTGAATTGTGAATTGTGGAACAATTGAGATATATGTTAAAATGAGATGATATGGGATATGATATACATAAGCATTATGCATTGGCATTGCATTTGAACTTTATTGTTATCAAAGTTTGTACCACTAGACTTTTGGCTTAGCGCGATTATAACTCATTGCACAGATGACAGGGTAGATCCGGTAGAGTCGGAGAGTTCATCTAGACCGAGTCGAATCTAGATTTGAGATCATGAGTGTAGAGTTGATTGTTGGACATCAAGATCAAAGACACACTGCCAGCATGTATATATGTTATATTATCGTACATTTTAACATTATATATGTTATATTATGTTTTGATGTATATATATATCTATATAATGTTTTGGATAAAAAATTGTAATGGGGGATTTGTATGTGTTTTTGATAAGTAATATTTTATTTGTTATTTAACTTATATCCTTTAAATTATTTAATATTATACAGATTCGATAAGTAAGAATTTTTTTATTAAAATGGATTGTGGCATTTTGTACCATATATACGTATATTACATATGTAGGGTGTATATATTGTATGTATATAAAGTATAAGGGTGCTACAAAGTCTTTCTCAGGAGGTGATAGAGTGAAATTTTGATCAACATTTGTGTAATTCTAACCATGATTTTAATTATTTTCCAATCAAATTTAATTGGTTTTATTTGTTTGAGTTAAAATTCTCTTAGTTTAGCTTTGAAGGTCAAGATACAAGATTTTTAATGATAAGTAGTTCAAAATTAAAGAAAAGTAAGCAAAAATGAAGAAAATTCAAAAGCCACGTCCATGGCTCTTCAAGACTACAACCCTGGACTTTAATTTAAGTCTGCACATTAAAAATGAAGAAAAACACAAGTTCTAGAAGGAAAACCAATGCCACGACTGTGGCATTTGAAAGCCATGCCTGTAGGATCCAATTCCTTACTTCCTAAGTGAAGGAAAGGAGGAAAAGTCAGAGTTTCAAAAGCTACAACCATGGCATTCAAACACCATGACTGTGGCCTACTAAGCTGCCATTTATAGTTGAAAATTTTGTTGAAACAGTCCATCTCACCTAGGCCACGATCGTGGCATTCATATGCCATGAAAATTTATGACTTCAAGCTAAAAAGTTGAAAATTGAAGAACCAAACAGCTGTAGAAAGTTGTATTCCAGCAAATGCCAACTTGCCTCCACTAAGAAGTTTTCAAGCACTCTATATAAATACTCAACCTCCCAAGGTTCAAATATTGAAGTTGAGATTGAAAATTTAGATGTAAGAGAGATTGTAGTCAGATTAGAAATTTGTTATTTAGCTTGTATCAAGTGAATTCTGGTCTTTCTTTTGAGAGAAGAGTGAAATTAGGATTTAAGGATCCAAGTGGAATTCTTCTTCAATCTAAAGAATTAGAGTTTGATCTTTCTTGTTATTTTAATTATTTCTTTATTTGTTATATCTAATGTCTATTGTGTTTTTATTTTAATTATGAGGAACTAAACTCTATTTAAGGTTGATCCCTTGTATTGAATTTATTATGGAATACTATATACTTATTTGATTTAATTATTTTTTTGTTGATTATTTTGTTATATTTGATCTTAAAGCTTTAATTATCTGGCCAATAATAAATTGAATTGAGATATTATTTGATGGAGTGAGAGTGAAAGCATAACACTAGTCCAAGGAGATAACAATTTTAAGTAAGTTTTTCACTTAGAGATAAGGTTAAACACTTAAGCGACTGATACAATATTCTCACAAAGCCTAATTAATTGGTTTAATTACTTATTATCACGAGAGTAGACATAAGGATTAAATCGATATTAATTTTAGTACATGAGAGAGACTAAAGCTTGATTTAGGAGGATCCATTATTCAAAAGGAAAACTGGATTAAATCAATACTTTAGAAAATATATAATAAATCAATAAAGGTGTCTAAACCTTAAGCTTGAAATCATTAGATTTAATTTAAAGCAGACCATTTTATTTAAATTTTAGTTTAGACATAAACTAAATTTATCATCCAAATAATAAACAGTTTAATTATTTGGTACTTAGAATTATTCTCCTCATAGGAATGATACTTTACTTATCACTTTATTACTTGAAATGACGTGTGTACTTGCAGATAGCTAGGCTAGGCTCTTAACAGGAGGTCACCCATCCTGGTACTTTCCGTGCATCAACACGTTTAATCGGAAAGAACGCTAATCATTTCTACCAAAAGCTTAAGTTGTCAATATAGGTACACTCATTTTCTTTATTTCGATCAAACATGAACTCATCAGTTTTCTTTGATTTTGTGTGCCACCAAGCCAAACCTTATCCACATCACCTAGACCATTGGGCATATCATTCCTTCTCTCTTTAAGAAGGCTTGTCCTTAAACCTAAAGCAGTAGGACTAGACCCTGCAAACATGCTCTGACCAAGTGATGCAGCCGGGCTAAGTTCTTCCTCAAAGGTCACCCATTATAATACTTTTTGATCTACACCAGCATGCTTAACTAGAAAGAAGTCTAACCATTTTTATAAAAAGCTTATGCTTCTAATAAAGGTACACCCATTTTCTTTATTTAGATCAAAGACAAACTCACTAGTCTCCTTTGACTTTGTATGCCAACTCGTCGAACCTATTTTTTGAGGCCTCTCTTAAGCATCCATCTGGCCCGTTTGAGATATAAAGTTGAAATGCTTATTTAGACTTAGTCTCACATGACATCATTGTGTGCGATCTCTGCTTAGTTTGGTAAGTACAGGTTTAAAAAGATCTTTTATTTTGAAAATATTACTCTTATTTTTGAAAACAACACTCTCCTTTTTATTTTTGAAAAAAAGAGATGACTTTATTTTGAAAGCTGATTGAAGAGTCACCACCTTAAACTATGTTTGTTTGGAAAAATTCAAGGAAAACCCCATTTTTATTTGACTCTATGAAAATATTAAATTTTAATCTAAAAGGCACTAATCCGAAACCAATCACGATGGGTTATAGGCTAGGTTTTCAAGTAAATTTAAGTAAAGAAATATTCCCTTTTAATTAAATCTTAATTTTTTTTAGAACAGATTATTTTCATGTAATGACAAATTATTATGAATAAATGGCATAAATATTATTGCATGCGCATTTAAAGTATGACATCCATAGTGCAAGGAAAGTAAACTATTACAACCCCATAATTGCATGAACATGGGAGCTTTGACTCTAGCTCTTATAGGTATTAGGTCAAACACATATCCCTAACTAACTGTCGCGCTCAAATTAACTCCGCCACAAAGCGTCACTCGCAAGTATACGAGGTAGCTGTAGCAAAGGTGATCGCCCTAAGGTTGTCTCACAAGGAAGCCAAAGTGGGTAATTGATTATCAAATTAAAAGTAACAAGTAATTAAAGAAATTTAAATTGCAAAGTAATGAAGAAGATTGATTTAATTTGAAAACAATAAAAATAAACAAAAGCTGATGTTTTGATTCACTTGATAAAAGGGTCTAGGGCTTGCACTTCTCTACTACTTATATGTATGAATGGTTATTCCACTTAACTAATTTAATCTCTAAGATTAAATCTAAACAACTTAATTAATTGAGTCAAGGAAATAAGCTCTCGCATTCAAACCTCTTACAACTAATCTTGTTATAATTGAAACAATCTTTTTAATAGGTTATATTTCTAATTCACCTAAGTCCTTAATTGAATTATTCCAGCATTAGACTTCATCTCTCAATCCATCATCTAATACCTAAAACACACAATTGGTGGCCAATCAATTATATGTTAACAATATTTTATTCAATAAAGGCAAAAGAAATTATTAGTTAAGAGAATAACCAATTCATACAATCATAGCAGATCCATACAAACCCTAGACTAGATCAAATTAGTTCATAATGCAATCAAACATATTCATCTCATTAATGTTTAAAGAAATCGAAATAGACATGATAATATCCATTCAATAAAAATAAAGAGAATAAGTTCAAGAACAAAACCAAGTTACAACTCCTTGAACCTTCTTAATAATCTCTTGTTCGAATCTTGCAAGAAGGATATAACAATGGAAAGAACAATTTAATCTAGCTAGTTTAATCCAAAAAGTGAAATCAAAATAAAGAAAACTAAGTTAAACCCTAGCTCCACTCTCTTGACGGCTCAAAGTTTGCTCAAAATCTCCACCACTCAAAACCCTAACTTTCTTTTTGCTTTTATACGAAACGTTGGCTTTAAAAATTCGGTGCGCGTTTGGTTCATGAGGGACACGGCCAGGTGATGAGGGACACGGCCGTGTGAGAGCTTGTTGGAGGGACACGGCCACAAGACATGGCCGTGTCCCCTGCAGGTGTCCACCTCTGTTGCATTCTTGTCTTTCTTCTTCTTTTGGTTGAGTGACACGGCCAAGTCATGAGTGACTTGGCCGTGTTGCACCATGATTGAGGGACATGGCCATATGACTTGGCCGTGTCCCTTGCCTGTGTCCGCTTCTGTTTAATTTTTGATCTTCCTTTCCTTTGGTAACAAGTGAGACACGACCAAGTCAAGGTGACTTGGCCGTGTTCCTTGCTTGTGTCTGCTACTGGGACTTGCTCTTCAATTTAATCTTGGTATGGGACACGGCCAGTGACTTGGCCGTGTCCTCTGCCTGTGTCAGCTTCTGCCCATTTCATCTTCAATTTGTTTCCTTGCTGTTTTAACCTAACACAAAACTGGCAAACAAAACTTAAACAAGAATTAAATAAGCAATATCCAACAAAATATAAACACATACTAAAAATTAAATAAAAAATGACAGAAACACATAAATAAACTAAAACTACATAATTAAAGAAAACACTAAACAAACCGATTAAAACTAACAAAATACCTAAATAAAACATTAATTATTATAACAAACAAGACACAAAACTATAACAAAAACTAATAAAACAACTACCCCACACTTAAAACTTTGCTTGTCCTCAAGCAAATTCACATGGCATAAATTAAAAACTCAAACAACTTTAACTAAAATTCCAGCATATAGATGAAATACTTAAAGCGTCAGACATAAATAATTGCAATTTCCTTCAATCAAGGATTTTCTTAACTCATTCATTAATCCAAACATACAAATCTTATCTCTCAACTAAGTGTTTCACTCGATTTCAAAGGTTAATCACTCATACCACTTATGAGTGCATACTGCCATAAACTTGCTTAATTATCCAATCTCCCTCACTGATTTTCTCAAGAAATAATCCGAAGGTCTTTTATTTGGATGTAATGGGGCTAAGGTAAGGTGTGAGAAAAGACATTTAAGCTGGAGCATCAAGAAATGGAGTATCTAAATTAGACACTACTATTGCTAAGAAATTCATAACTCCTTCAAATAGCATACTCACTAACCCTTAATAATCTTACATACTCGCACACTAAAAGAAAAGTACATGAGTCAAAATTCCTCTAAGGCTAGAAAATATATGAACTTGAATATATATATCTCTTTTTGTTTTATTTTCACTTTTTCTTTTTCTTTTTTTTATTTAGTTTATATTTTTTTTGATATATATATATACAAAGTATAAACTTACATGGAACATCTAGCTTAAAATGTAGAGGAAAAGAATAATGACTCTTAATCAAATACAATATGCAAAGTATGCATTTCAACCCTCAATTAGGAATTCCATATTTTTATTATTTTTTTTACTTACCCCACACTTGAAATAAACTACCCTATTGTCAAATCATACAACTCCATTCCTTAATGCATAGGTATGATGATAATAAGAATATGTTAAGTTGAGAATTGTGTTAATCAAACAAGAAACGGTCAATGGCTCAACTTGGCTCACTAAGGAAATTAATATAAAGGGAAGTCTCTTTAAGCTAAAGGGGCTAACCTAATTTGCCTTCATCATTTTAAAACTTGAGATTAAATCATAATGTGAGTTCAATAAGTATGCAAAAGCAAACTCTAGAGATGCAACATCATGAAGGTGTACACTTAAGAAAAGAAAATCAATTGACAAAAATATCAAATTTTATGAGGCTCAAAACTCACACAGGTTGGTTCCCAAAGATTTATATGTCATGAATTGCAGAATGCGAAAATTAATCCCGAATGAATTCAAATGCTCATTTCTATGCTGATACCAAAGTCTCAACTATAATGCTAGAGTTAAAGAAAAGATCAATAAATTTTCAACAATTATGCCATGGACAACAAATACAATAAACAAAACAACCATAATAAACAAAACCAGAATTAAAAGAAAGCTTAAAGAGTACCTCACACTTAAAACTGACATTGTCCTCAATGGAAAACAAGAATAATAATAAGAAGAGTTAAAGGACAACCTATCTTCCATCGTACCTGGTGAGGCAAAATCCTAGCTTTCCATCACAAACATAAAAGTTCAAAACAAAAGTACAATATAGAAAATAAAATATCCAAATATAAAGCGTTAACATGAAAACAAAAACGAAAAATAAAAACAAAAATACATTAAACAAAATAAAGCAAGGATCTCAGAATCTATGGAAAAGGCGGGCGTGAAGATGATGCAGCCGAGGGATGAAGACTAAGGATTTTGGCCAGGTTGCTGTTAATCTGATCCATCTGTTGCAACATCTCAATATGGTTTCGGTCCACCGTGGCTCCCAGTCCATCTACCTTTCCCTCCAATCGATCTACCTTGCCCTCCAGGGCCTCAATCCTCTGAAGTATCTCTTGACTCTCCGAAACTGGAGCATCCTCCTCTAGGTCAAGAGAATCCGAGTCAGACTCCTCTTCGACCCGTGCCCTCTTCTGCCTATCCCCCGGTGCTTCAGGCTCAGCTGACGGCATCACAAAAGTCCCTCTCCTATGCACCACCATGTGCATCTTCTCAAGAGTAGCTAAATCCAAGGAATCATTACCCAAAATTCGAGTCATCCGAGTAGTACTCGGGTCAAAATCCTCAACAAGGGCTATTGCTAATGTAGTGATCAATCCTCCAACACAAATAGCCCCCCTCCTTTTATTAACTACAGTATCAAAAATATCGGCTAACCAATAGCCGGCACTAATATTCATTTCATTCAAAACACAGTCCAAGAAAAATAGCTCACTCGACTCAACCACACCCGGGCTCTCCTTCCGAGCAAAGAAACCACATGACATAAACCTGTGCAAATATCTCAAAGTAGGGTTCCGTAATTTAGATGTTTTGGCCGATTTGGCCACATAAGTACCCGAGCCTAGGGCACCCCAAGCAAATTGTTGTCTAAAATCTTTGGGTATCGATCTTTCCCCATGTTGATGAAAACCATAGATATCATTCAACTGATCAATAGTAAGCACAAATGATCTACCCATTAATTTAAACATCAGTCTCCTGCAAATTTTGTTATCATCTCTTTCCACCTTAAGAGTTGTCAAAAATTCTAAGGTGAGCTCCTCAAACTGCAAAGGTCTCAATGAGACAAACGTCTCCCACCCAAGATATTGCACATATTTATAAAAAGCAGTTCTCATTTGCAAAGCATCTAGAGATTCGTCATTCACATACCTTGTCGGGAAAAAACCCCGAGTCAAAAGAGTTGCCCTTTTGAAAGATAAAGTTGAGGAAGAGGAAGAAGCTCCTTCGGTATTAGATTTCTTCTTCTTGCGGTGTGAGACAGTTTTAGTTCTTGGCATCTTGAGATCTGAAAAATTAACACCCAAAACTGAATTAAATCAAGATTATATGAGTAAAGAGGAAGTTTCAAGTGATTATCTCAAGTTTTGTTGAAGAAATTTGAAGTTTTAATGGAAGATCTGAAGTTTTGAAATAAAAATCAAGGGTTTTGGCGTTACAGAGAGCGAGAGAACAAAAGAGATAAAGATAGAAAAGTTTTAGGGATTTATGAAAAAAAAACTGGGTGAAATCGGGTTTTTAAAAGTCAAAAATTGAAGGGACATGGCCGTATGTGTGTGGACTTGGCCGTGTCTGTATGTGAAAGTGAAGGGACACGGCCAAGTGGAGAGCACACGGCCGTGTCTCATGGTTTTTGGGGGACACGGCCAGGTGACTTGGCCGTGTCCCCAGGGTGTGTCCAATTCTGTAAACAATTTGCAAAATCGATCATTTTTTTTGAAGAAGTATTGGCCGTGTCCAGTGTGTGACACGGCCAAGTCCTTTGGCCGTGTCACCTACTGCCTTTTTATTAACTTTAAACTTTTTTTTCAATGATTTTGCAACCCTTCTTCGTTAAACACCCTGAAACACAAAGTAAAGAAAAACCGATCAAAGCACAGTCCATTTATTGAAACCGAACATAAATCAAAACTTGCTAAACTTAAAATTATAACTACGAAAAATAAATGCAAACCGATGGGTTGCCTCCCATTTAGCGCTTCTTTAATGTCATATAGCTGGACATCATGCAAGGCTTAGGGATCATGAATCAAAGTACTGTCAATGACCCTCACTTCCTGAAATCCTTCATTGTATGGCTTAACTCTTTGTCCATTCACTTTGAAAGTCTCACCTGTTCTAGAGTTAAGTAATTCAATTGCACCAGAAGGATATACCTGAATTATTTCGAAAGGACCACTCCATCGAGACTTGAGTTTACCTGGAAAAAGACGGAGTCATGAGTTAAAAAGTAAAACCTTCATACATGGACTCAATGTCTTTCGCACTATAATTTTATCATGAAGTGCTTTAGTGCGATCCTTGTAAATTCTCGAGCTCTCATAAGCCTCATTCCTCAGCTCATCTAACTCTGAAATTTGCAGAAATCTTTCTCTCTTTGCTTTGTCCAAGTCCAAATTCAGAGTCTTGATTGCCCAATATGCTCTGTGCTCCAACTCCACTGGTAAGTGACAAGCTTTTCCAAACACCAATCGATATGGACTCATACCTAGAGGAGTTTTGAAAGCAGTCCGATATGCCCATAGTGCATCGTGCAATCTGTTTGCCCAATCCTTCCTGGATGTGTTGACTGTTTTCTCCAGAATTCCTTTTAGCTGCTTGTTCAATGTTTCCACTTGCCCAGAAGTCTGTGGATGGTATGGGGTTGCCACCTTATGCTTCACACCAGATTTGTGCATTAACTTCTCAAAAAGCCTGTTGCAAAAATGACTCCTCCCATCACTGACTATCACCCTTGGTGTGCCAAATCTGCTAAGAATGTTTTCCTTCACAAATTTAACAACAATATTAGCATCATTAGTACGGGTGGGGATTGCCTCCACCCATTTGGAAACATAATCAACAGCAACTAAAATGTATTCATAACCAAAGGACTTGGGGAAAGGACCCATGAAGTCTATTCCCCACACATCAAACAGTTCAACAATAATATATGACTGAAGGGGCATTTCATTCCTCCTCCCAATGTTACCTACTCTTTGGCAACGATCACAGTGCTTACAATAGTCTTGAGCATCTTTAAATAAAGTAGGCCAGTAAAAACCACTTTGAAGCACCTTTTCTGCAGTCTTTCTTCCTCCAAACTGACCCCCACAGTGAAGGTCATGACAAAATTGAAGAACACTCAATTGTTCTTCCTCAGCTACACACCTGCGAACTATCTCATCTTTGCATATCCGGAATAGATAAGGTTCATCCCAAAAATAAAACTTACTCAAGTGTAGAAACCTTTTCTTTTCCTGAAAGGACATGTTAGATCGTAAAATACCATAGGCAAGATAGTTAGCAATATCTGCAAACCAAGGGGCATTAATCACCACAAACAGATGCTCATCAGGAAATTCTTCTAAATTTTTATAAATGTTATCAGATGCAAGGTTTTCACTAAAGAAAGGTAATCTGGATAAATGATCAGCAACAACATTCTCACTACCCTTAGTATCCTTGATTTGGAAATCAAACTCTTGTAATAACAACACCCATCTAATTAAGCGCGGTTTAACATGCTGTTTTGTTAAAAGATATTTAAGAGCTGCATGGTCAGAATGCACAATAATTTTTGACCCAATTAAATAAGCTCTAAATTTGTCTAAAGCAAAAACAACAGCTAACATTTCCTTCTCAGTTGTGGTGTAGTTCATTTGTGCACTATTCAGGGTTAAACTAGCATAATAAATTACCCTCAAGTATTTGTCAACCCTTTGCCCAAGAACAGCTCCTACTGCATGATTAGAGGCATCACACATGATTTCAAAAGGTAAAGACTAGACAGGAGCTACAATCACAGGTGCACTAGTCAATTTTTCCTTAAGGGAATTAAAAGCTTGCATGCATTGTGCTGTAAATTCAAATGGAACATCTTTCCCCAATAAATGGCACAATGGTTGGCTTATTTTGGAAAAATCCTTAATAAACCTCCTGTAAAATCCTGCATGCCCTAGAAAACTTCTTATTCCCTTAACTGAGGTAGGTGGGGGTAACTTAGCAATCAATTCAATTTTAGCCTTGTCTACCTCAATTCCTTTACTTGACACCACATGACCTAAAACAATGCCCTGGGTAACCATAAAATGACTCTTTTCCCAACTTAAAGTAAGGTTACATTCAATGCATCTCTCAAGCACACGAACAAGTTTATTGAGGCAATTATCAAAAGAATTACCAAAAACAGAAAAATCATCCATAAATACCTCAATAAAATCGTCGATCATATCTGAGAAGACAGACATCATGCATCTCTGAAAAGTTGCAGGTGCATTGCACAAGCCAAAGGGCATACGTCGAAATGCATAAGTCCCAAAAGGGCAAGTAAAGGTTGTCTTGGACTGATCCTCTGGAGCTATTGGCACCTGATAGTAACCTGAAAGGCCATCCAAAAAATAATAATGTGAGTGCCCAGAAAGTTTATCTAACATCTGATCAATAAAAGGAAGAGGAAAATGATCTTTCTTTGTAGCATTGTTCAACTTCCTATAATCAATGCACATTCTCCACCCAGTAGTAGTCCTAGTAGGAACCAACTCATTATTCTCATTTTTCACCACAGTGATTCCAGATTTCTTAGGAACTACATGTACTGGGCTCACCCACTCACTATTAGCAATTGGATAAATTACTCCTTCATCCAGCAGTTTGAGCACTTCCTTCTTAACCACTTCACTCATATTTGGGTTAAGTCGCCTTTGGGTCTCCCTCACAGGTTTAGCTCCCTCTTCTAAAGTGATTCTATGCATGCACATTGAAGGGCTAATACCCTTGATGTCACTCAATCCCCATCCTATTGCTCTCTTCAATCTTTTAAGCTCACTCACTAACCTCATCTCCTCCCCTTCACTAAGTTCACTAGATATTATCACAGGTAAAGTATTGTGATCTCCCAAAAACACATATTTCAGGTTCTTAGGTAACTCTTTCAGTTCTAACTTTAGTGAGGGGTTCTTCTCTTCTTTTTCAATGGTGGAAGGTTCAAAAATTGGGTCCTCCTTTAGTTCCTCTACTTCAGCACTTCCTAAGGTCTCAAGACAACTGGCTATTTCTGCATCAAAAATTTCCAAATCACTATCCAAAGTAAATGCCAGCTCCAATTTATCAGAGGAACCTGTCTGCAAGAAAACATCTGAAACAACTGCATCAACACAATCAATGAAAGAACAATCCTTATATAAAGCAGTTGTAGGAATAGGAGAAGTGTTAAAAATAGAAAATTCCACAGTTTGTCCCAAAACAGTCATTGATAATTTTCCATTCTTAACATCTATCAAAGTATTGGTAGTCGCCATAAAAGGCCTACCCAGCAAAATGGTGTGTGCAGATGGTGAAGAATTACTTACCTCCATGTCAAGAACAATGAAATCCACAGGTACTATCAAACCACCAACTTTAACTAACACATCTTCTATAACCCCTTTCGGGAATCTAAGAGATCTATCAGCTAATTGCAACACCATTTTTGTTGGCTTAAGTTCCCCTAATTCTAAGTCAAGGTACACAGAGTAAGGCATTAAATTCACACTAGCTCACAAATCACACATGCCATCAGTACATTTTCCATTCCCCATAGCAATTTGAATAATAAAACTTCCAGGATCCTTTAGCTTAGGAGGTAGTTTATGCTGCAAAACAGCACTAGCTACCTCAAAAACTATCACCTTTTCATTTGGCTCATACCTTTTTTTCTTGGTATTTAGTTCTTTGAAGAATTTAGCATAAGCCGGCATGTTCTTAATTGCTTCAAGTAAGGGTAAGTTGATAGTTACCTTAGATAGCATGTTGAAGATATCTAAAAACTGCTTATCTTTTTTATCATCCTTCAACCTGCTAGGGAATGGTATAGGTGGCCGGTATGGATTGCTTGCCTTGTGCAAATCTGGTGTAGGGGACTTCTCCATTGATCCTTCTTCAGCACCTTTATTCTCTAATTCTCCTTCCTTTTTCTTTTCTTGCTCACCTGCATTCACATAGTTATTTTCAACATTATTATTAATTACCTTGCCACTCCTAAGAACAGTCACTGCTTGTGCCTGCTTAGGTTGACTTGGGAACTTCCCCTTTTGTTGAATCTGCATCTGTTGTGCAAGTTGACCCACTTGGGTCTCCACCTTCTTAAAAGATGCTTCCAAGGAATCCAGCCTCTTGTTGTTCATCTCCTGATTTTTAGCACTGACTTGGATAAAAACCTGTAAGCTTTCCTCCAAACTCTCTCTCTTAGGCTGACATTGATTTGAGGATTGGCCCTGTTGTTGGTTCTGTCTCTGGAGCAAATGGAAAGGCTGTTGAGCATTATTTGTTGTCCAGGAAAAATTGGGGTGACTCCTCCAACCAGGATTGCAAGTGTTGGAGTAAGGATCATTTCTGGCTCTTGGTTGAAATCCCCCCATAGCATTAACTTGCTCAGCTTCATTCCCAAAAGACTCATATGCAGAGGGACATATATTTGCTCCATGCCCAAATGTCCCACAGATTCCACACACTTCTTGAGTAGATGAAGAAATATTGTTCTTCATGTTTAGCATCTGAACCTGCATTGTCAACTCAGCTATTTGACTAACCATTTCAGTATTAGCTTCCAGTTGATTCACCCCTTTGCTTCTTCCCCTTACACTCTTTTGTTGAGAATTAGCTCCCAACATCTCAAAGATCTCGTAAGTCTCATCAGCTGTCTTTTCTCCCATGGCTCCCCCAGCTGCATTATCAACTGTGTTCTGAAATTGCTGGGTGAGACCATCATAGAAAAACTGATTAAGGAGTTGAAGTGGGTAGTGATGATGTGGACACTGGATCAATAACATCTTGAATCTGTCCCAAGCCTCATGAAATGGCTTTCCTTCGAATTGAGAGAATGTAGCAATCTTCCCTCTCAACTCAGCTGTCTTTTGGTGTGAGTAGAACTTGCCCATGAATTTATTGTAAACTTGTTCCCAAGTTGTCAGTGAATTTTCAGGCAACATCATGAGCCAGCTCTTTGCCCTACCCTTCAAAGTATAAGGGAAACATCTCATCCTCAACTGATCTTCTGTAAGTCCTCCCAAAGGAAAAGTGTTGAGGGTGGAGTAGAAATCCTGAATAAAATTCAAAGGATCTTCATTTGGAACTCCATAGAATGATGGCAGCATGTTGTAGTGAATGTTCTTCAACTCATAGTTCCTTGCTGCGTTTGTCAGTCTTATGCAAGAAGTGGAAGTCCCAATGACAGGTCTAGCAAAATCTCTCATGGTTCTTTGCCTCTCTTCAGCCGTCTTTACAGATTTTTCAGATTCTGACTCAAAATCCGAAATATCTTCCTCTGAAGTATCAAATCCGGTGAAAAGCTCAAACTCCTCTCTGCTCCTTTTTACTCTCTGAATTTCTGGAATGAATGGATGCAACTCTCCTTTGAGTGATCTCCTGCCTTGCATAAACAGAAATTTTCTAGAAAAAGAAACAATTAAAAGCAAAAGACAAATAAAATAAAATGAAAACAATGAAAAATAATCTAAAATATTTATTTTTTTTCTTTTTAAATAAACAATTACGCCAATTAGCATCCCCGGCAACGGCGCCAAAAACTTGTCGCGCTCAAATTAACTCCACCACAAAGCGTCACTCGCAAGTATACGAGGTAGCTGTAGCAAAGGTGATCGCCCCAAGGTCGTCTCACAAGGAAGCCAAAGTGGGTAATTGATTATCAAATTAAAAGTAACAAGTAATTAAAGAAATTTAAATTGCAAAGTAATGAAGAAGATTGATTTAATTTGAAAACAATAAAAATAAACAAAAGCTGATGTTTTGATTCACTTGATAAAAGGGTCTAGGGCTTGCACTTCTCTACTACTTATATGTATGAATGGTTATTCCACTTAACTAATTTAATCTCTAAGATTAAATCTAAACAACTTAATTAATTGAGTCAAGGAAATAAGCTCTCGCATTCAAACCTCTTACAACTAATCTTGTTATAATTGAAACAATCTTTTTAATAGGTTATATTTCTAATTCACCTAAGTCCTTAATTGAATTATTCCAGCATTAGACTTCATCTCTCAATCCATCATCTAATACCTAAAACACACAATTGGTGGCCAATCAATTATATGTTAACAATATTTTATTCAATAAAGGCAAAAGAAATTATTAGTTAAGAGAATAACCAATTCATACAATCATAGCAGATCCATACAAACCCTAGACTAGATCAAATTAGTTCATAATGCAATCAAACATATTCATCTCATTAATGTTTAAAGAAATCGAAATAGACATGATAATATCCATTCAATAAAAATAAAGAGAATAAGTTCAAGAACAAAACCAAGTTACAACTCCTTGAACCTTCTTAATAATCTCTTGTTCGAATCTTGCAAGAAGGATATAACAATGGAAAGAACAATTTAATCTAGCTAGTTTAATCCAAAAAGTAAAATCAAAATAAAGAAAACTAAGTTAAACCCTAGCTCCACTCTCTTGACGGCTCAAAGTTTGCTCAAAATCTCCACCACTCAAAACCCTAACTTTCTTTTTGCTTTTATACGAAACGTCGGCTTTAAAAATTCGGTGCGCGTTTGGTTCATGAGGGACACGGCCAGGTGATGAGGGACATGGCCATGTGAAAGCTTGTTGGAGGGACACGGCCACAAGACATGGCCGTGTCCCCTGCAGGTGTCCAGCTCTGTTGCATTCTTGTCTTTCTTCTTCTTTTGGTTGAGTGACACGGCCAAGTCATGAGTGACTTGGCCGTGTTGCACCATGATTGAGGGACACGGCCACATGACTTGGCCGTGTCCCTTGCCTGTGTCCGCTTCTGTTTAATTTTTGATCTTCCTTTCCTTTGGTAACAAGTGAGACATGGCCAAGTCAAGGTGACTTGGCCGTGTTGCTCTTCTTTGGAGGGACACGGCCACATGACTTGGCCGTGTCCCTTGCTTGTGTCTGCTACTGGGACTTGCTCTTCAATTTAATCTTGGTATGGGACACGGCCAGTGACTTGGCCGTGTCCTCTGCCTGTGTCAGCTTCTGCCCATTTCATCTTCAATTTGTTTCCTTGCTGTTTTAACCTAACACAAAACTGGCAAACAAAACTTAAACAAGAATTAAATAAACAATATCCAACAAAATATAAACACATACTAAAAATTAAATAAAAAATGACAGAAACACATAAATAAACTAAAACTACATAATTAAAGAAAACACTAAACAAACCGATTAAAACTAACAAAATACCTAAATAAAACATTAATTATTATAACAAACAAGACACAAAACTATAACAAAAACTAATAAAACACTAACCTCTTTGTTACAAATCCAAAATAGCATTCATAGAGGAACATTAGCTCATCCCTTAGGAGTATGGCTAAGCATAAATCCTCAAAAAGCAATTAATTAAGCAAATAATAAATAGCTGAAATTGATCCGTTCATCAAACAAAATTGTAATAAAAAATAAAAAAAAATTGCCACAAAAAATTGAAATTGGAAATAAAAAGAAGTAATTTAAATAAACAAAAAGGACTAATTTTGTGGCTTTTAAGGGTTTCGCTATTTGGAGTAAAATTCCAAATTATGCTTAGTTATCTTGTTTGAATGAGAATCAGAGCCATAAGTAGTTCATGCCTTTGAATGCAAAGGGATTAAATTAATTATGTTTGGTTTTATTACTAAATTGAAAAGAGATATGCTATGTCCTCTGCTCAACCAAGGTCTCGAATAGCCAAACCACCAGTGCAAGCCAACACTTTTGACCTTAAGTCAGCACTTATCAATATGATTCAACAATTAGTTTTCTATGGCCTGCCACATGAAGATGCTTTTGCTCACATCGCTAACTTCTTACAGACATGTGACACTTTTGAAATCACTGGTGTATCTGATGATGCAATCCATTTGAGACTTTTACTAGTTCTTTAACGGATCAAGCAAAGGATTGACTCCTTCTAAACCACTAGGCACATTCATCATATAAGATCAATTAGCTATAACTTTTCTTGTGAAATATTTTCTACCAGCAAAAATGGCTAAGTTGAGAAATGATATCACAAGCTTCATTGAACAACATGGAGAAATTTTATATGAAGCTCGGGAAAATTTCAAAAGTTTGCAAAGGAAGTGTTCTCACCATGGAGTACTTGAATGACTTTTGATTCAAACTTTTTATAATAGTCTTCATCCAAATATTAAAGGAACCATAGATACATCAGCTGGTGGTGCAATTACAAACAAAACTCCTTCTGAAACAAATGACTTAGTTAAAGAAATAGCAGCAAATAACTACCATTGGACTTTAGAATGAGGTATTCATAAAAAAAGTTACAGGTTTACATACAATTGATAATTTTTATTTGCTTGCAGCTAAGGTAGACATAATAGCCAAGAAATTGGAGCATGTCAACCAATCATCATCTTCTCCAGCATATGAGGGTATGGAGGAAGCCATGATACAACAGACTGCAAAATTATGGAGCAAGTACAATTTTTGGGCAATCAAAATAGGGGTCCAAATTTTCAAGCGAACACATATAATTCGACATGGAGAAATTATCCTAATTTAGCTTGGAAAAATCAAAATAATCAAAAAGCACCCTATCAACCTCGATATATAAAGAATCAAAATCAAGGTCCTACTTCTTCTATTGAAAAGCCTAGATATGAATTTGCATCAGAGAAATTCATTGGAGTAACATTAGAAAGATTTGATAAACTTAAAAAGCAATATGATAAGCTTGAGCAGAAAATTAAACATTTTTTACCTCAAAATTGGAATCTTGAAACACTAGTAGGTCAAATTGTCTGTTCTCTTAACACTCACAACTAAGGAGCTCTTCCTACCCAAACGAAGATCAATCCAAGGGAGCACTGAAAGGCAGTAATGCTAAGAAGTGGTTTACAATACAAAAATCCTCAACCAAACATAACTCCAACTTTGGCTAAGAAAAAAGAAAAAGACGAAGAAGTTAAAGAAAAGGAAGCACCATACCTCCAATTTCTTTTCCTTAAAGATTAAAGAAGCAAAAATTAGATAAGTAATATGAAAATTTTTTAGAAGTATGTAAATAAATTCACATTAATGTTCCTTTTGCAGAAGCACTTACATAGATGCCCACTTATGTGAGGTTTCTTAAGGAGTTGTTGTCTAATAAAAGGAAGCTAGAAGACAATGCAAAAATTACACTTGGAGAAGAATGTAGTGAAGTAATTCAAAATAAACTTCCTTAAAAATTAAAAGATCTAGGGAGTTTTTCTATTCATTATACTATTAGTGAAGTAGATTTCCATAAAGCTTTATGTGATTTAGGTGCTAGTGTCAGTCTAATGCCTAGTTCTATTTTTAGAAAACTTGGCTTCACACAAATCCAACCCACAAAGATGTTTCTTCAATTATCAGATTGTTCAATAAAATATCCCGTTGGATTGGTTGAAGATGTCCTTATAAAAATGGATAAACTATACATTCCAGTACACTTTGTGATTCTAGAAATGGATAAAGGTGTAGAAATTCCACTTATCTTAGGAAGGCCATTCTTAGCTACAGCTGGAGTTATGATTGATGTTCATGAAGGAAAACTTACTTTATAAGTAGAAGAGGAAAACGTGAAATTTAATCTGACCAAAGCAGCCAGACATCCCATATTTCTTGATGATTATTTTCTAGTTGATGTCATAGATGACTGTGTGCAATAATCTTATGAATAAAAAGTTGAAGACTCTTTAGAAACTTGTCTTGTACAAATTCTACATCAGAAGATGAGAATAAGGAAGTTGCTACTTATGCTTCAGCATTACAAACAACCCCACTGATATACTTTTAAAATTTTGAAAAATTCGAAAAAGGTAAAGCCCTACCTTCTCCTTCTATTGAAAAAACTCTGAAATTGTAATTAAAACCTCTTTCTAACCATCTCAGGTATGAATTTCTTAGACCCAATGATACTTTTCCTATTATTGTTAATTCTAATTTGTCTGAAATTTAGTTGAGTCAAAACTTAGATTTGATCAGAAAATTTAAAAAGGCAATAAGTTAGACCATATATGATATTAAAAGAATTAACCCTTCAATATGTTTGCATAAGATTTTATTGGAAGAAAATTCTAAACCTATGATAGATCAACAGATGAGATTAAATCCAAATATGAAACAGATAGTAAAAGCATAAGTGACAAAGCTATTAGATGCATGAATAATTTATCTAATTTCTGATAGTTCATAGGTAAGTCCTGTACATATAGTTCATAAAAAGGAAGGGATGACTATTATAACAAATGAAAATAATGAATTAACTCTCTCAAGAATAGCCTCTGGATGGCATGTTTGCATAAATTATAGGAAATTGATTAAAGTTACCCGCAATGATCATTTTCCTTTACCATTCATTAATAAAATTCTTGAAAGACTTACATGTAATGCTTATTTTTGCTTATTAGATGGATATTTAGGATATTTTCAAATTCCTATAGCGCTAGAAGATCAAGAGAAGACAACATTCATATGTCCATATGAAACTTTTGCTTATCACAGAATGCGCTTTAAACTGTTCAATGCACCAACAACTTTTGAAAAATGCATGATGGCTATATTTTCTTATATTGTTGAATTAATTGTTAACATCTTTACGGATGATTTTACTATTTATGGTTCCGCTTTTGATAATAGCCTACAACATTTGGAACAGATAATTAAGAGATGTGAAGAAACAACCTTGTTCTTAATTGGGAAAAATGTCACTTTATGGTAGAAAAAGAAATTATTCTTGGACACAAGGTTTCTAAAAAAGGAATTAAAGTGGACAGTTTCTTAGGACATTCAGGGTTTTACAGGCGTTTTATAAAAGATTTTTCAAAAATTGCTAAACCCTTATATGAATTATTAAATAAAGATGTTTTTAATTTTACTAATGAATGTTTAATTGCTTTTAACGGGTTCAAAGAAGCTCTTACAATAACTCCTATTATCTCACTACCAGATTGGTCTTTACTATTTGAGCTTATGTGTGATGCAAACAGTTATGCAATTGGAGTTGTTTTGAGTCAAAGGAAGGAAAAGAAGAGTCATGTTGTTTACTACGCAAGCCAAATCCTTGATGACACTCAAATTAATTATGCTACAACAGAAAAAGAAATGCTTACTATAGTTTTTGCTCTTGATAAATTTAGATCTTACCTTTTGAGTTACAAAGTTATATTGACCATGCAACAATTAAATAACTTATGAGTAAGAAGGAAGCCAAAATAAGGTTGATTAGGTGGATTTTGTTTTTTCAAGAATTTGATCTTGAAATTTAAGATAAAAAAGGATCCAAAAATTTAGTGACAGTTCACCTTTTAAGATTGGAGAAACAAATGGATAAAGATACAATGCCCATTAATGAATTATTCCTTGATGAATAACTTTTTGCTGTTAAATCTTATACTCTCTGGTATGTTGACTTTGTTAATTATTTGGCAAGTGATGTTCTTTCATAAAAAATATCTTATGCTCAAAGGAAGAAATTTCTTTCTAAGGTTAAACATTATATATGGAAGGAACCTTTACTATTTAAGCATTGTAAGGATAGGATGATTCGTAGATGTGTACCATAATAGGAGATAAGAAGTATTTTGGAATTTTGTCATTCAAAAGAATGTGGCGGTCATTCTAGCACTTTTAAGACAGTCACTAAAATTTGCCAATCTGGATTTGTTTGGCCGACCATGTACAAAGATATAAAGGCTTTTTTTTTATTCATGTGATCGTTGTCAATGAGCTGGAAATATTTCAAAAAAATAAGAAATGCCACTCAATTCAATCCTTAAAGTTAAACTTTTTGACGTTTGGAAAATTGACTTTATGGGACCATTTCCACCATCATTTAATAATCAATATATTTTAGTGGCTGTAGATTATGTCTCTAAATGGGTTAAAGCAGTTGCAAGTCCAATGAATGATTCAAAAGTGGTAACTAAATTCATCAAAAGAACACTTTCACAAGGTTCGATATTCCTAGGACTATGATTAGTGATGGAGATACTCATTTTTACAACAAAAGTTTTGATTCTCTTCTTAAGAAATATGGAGTACTCCATAAGGTGGCAACACCTTATCATCCTCAACCTAGAAAACAAGTGAAATATCTAATAGGGAAATTAAATGGATTTTGGAAAAAATAATTAGCACTTCAAGAAAAGACTGGTCTTTTAAATTAGATGATGCACTTTGGGCTTTTAAAACAACATTTGAAACTCCAATTGGTATGTCACCTTATCGAATTGTCTTTGAAAAAGCATTCCATTTGACAGCTAAGTTAGAACACAAAGTGTATTGGGCTATCAAACAATTGAACATAGACTTAAATGTAGCTGGACAAAAATAACTTTTGTAATTGAAAGAATTGGATGAAATTAGGTTTCAAGCTTATGAAAATGCTAGGATTTATAAAGAAAGAACTAACGCATGGCATGATAGATTTATCCAATCTAAGCAATTTTACGAAGGACAACAAGTTTTCTTGTATAATTCAAGGTTGAGGCTTTTTCTTGAAAAGCTAAAGTCTCATTGGTCGGGACCATTTAAAGTTGTAAAGATTTATCCTTATGGTACAGTCGACATTCAAAATCAAGGAGGAGAAATTTTCAAAGTGAATGGCCAATGTTTGAAACCCTATTTTGTTGGTGATCCAATAGACATTGGAAGTGTCTATCATTTCAACAAATAAGCATTCAAACCAGAGATAGTTGAGCTATTAACTATAAACACAGTGCTTATTGGGAGGTCAACTAATTAATTTTATGTTTTTAGTTATTTTTATTAAGTTTAGACTGTATTTCTTTTAAGTATTTTAATTAATTGTGTTTTAAATTTATTGTTTAGGTGATTTGAAGTACAAAATCATGAAAAATCTAAGGAAAATGAGTGCCACGATCGTGGTAAATCATCACCAGGGTCGTGAGAATCGATTTAAAGCTGTAAAAATTGAGAAGTAAAAACCTAGAAGTGGCAAGGAAAAATAAAGGCCACGACCATGGCTTAATATGCCCATGACCGTGGGATTTCATATGGACTTGCCAAAATGGAAAACTGACTTCAAGAGGAACGGTCCGAAGCAAAACATATTCCACAACAGTGGCTACCCAAGGGCCACGACTGTGGCTTTCATTTCAAGACTGCCCAACATGTTTTCAAGCCCATTTGACAGGTCAAAAAGAGGCCCACGACCATGGCATATAGGGCCATGACCGTAGCACCCTTAGTACTATAAATACATCTTATTTTCTCTCTTTCTTCACTTTTACAAACCTTGGCCGCCCATTTTCAAATCCCATTCCCCTAGCCTCTAAACCCACAACCAAATAAACCCTTTTCACTCAATTTTCACTAAAACATCATCAAATTTAGTCAAATTAACAATCAAAATGCCTAGAAGCAAGACTATAGCCAAGAAATCAAAGGGTGAAAGCTCAAAAAGGAGGAGACAAGTGGAATCATCTTCATCATCAACTCTATATTCACCTTTATCACCACCTCCTCAATAACTAAACAGGTACCTAAAAAATTCACTTTTGAGATGAAATTCAATGAAAAAGGTACCATAAATTAAGTGCTAGAAAAATTATTCCCTCTAGGTTTATTGATGGAGATATCATTAGAAAGCTAGGATGGAATGATTTATTGCTTAAAATGTTCACAGATATGCAACGAATTATTTTTGCTTCTATGCGCTTTCCCACATATGCTGAATTTATACTAGAAGTTTTGAGTGCATTTCAATTTATTCCATGGGATTGTAATGTTGCACATGATGGAAAGGTGGAATTTAGACTAGCCAATAGAAATTATAATTAGACTATGATTAAATTTAGGCATGCTATTGGTTTAGTTGAAATTCAAGGCATTAGTGGGAGAACTCTTGGGTTTGATGAAAAGGATACTTGGACTAGATTAGGAGGATTGGGTAGATTTAGCATCAATATCTCCAAGGCTTTTAATTTTACAAGATATAACCATGTTGTCTTAGCCAATACCATTTTTGGTAGAGGTGAGAGTCAAGGCACTATGAATTCTAAGGAATTACATTTCTCTTATTGTGTTATGAAAGAAAGATCTTTTAATTCCGCATTTTAGCTTGCAAAACATTGTGAGGAAGTTGTTAAGCAATCTGAAAAAATTATTATTGGAGGTATGATCACTAAAATTCCTGAATATCTAGATATTAGTTGTGATTACCTTACACTTGTGCCTGGTAAGACAATAATTTATATGAGCACTACTTTAGCCGTGAGATTAGCAGAAAAGAGGGGTAGGCGGTATGTAGTCTTAGGACAACATGATGCTGATATTAATATTACTAAAGGGGAACTTTTTGGAGAAGGAGATGAATTTGAGGAACCTACTAAACAACATCATTCTCCTCCTTCCCCTTCTGAAGTAGGTCCTTTTGCTCCACCAAACACATTTTACTATATTTCCAACAGGCTTAATGCTTTTGAGGAGAAATAAATTGTAGGAATGTATATTGGGAGCAAAGATTTGACAACATGAAGCAAAGATTTGGAGGTGTAGAGCATGAGGTCCGTATCTTTCCACTCAAATGACTAGCCAAAGTGAGCAAATCAATACCTTTTTCGCTCAGTTTGGACTGTATTATCCACCTCCACAACAACCTCCTCCACCTTGTGATCATGATGATGATGGTGACCACTGAGGACAATGGCATTTAAAGTTTGGGGGAGTTTTCTCTCAACTTCATTGAAGAATATTTTAACTCTTGTGGTACTTTGGTTTTAATTTTCTTATGGATATTCTATTTTATACTTGTTTTTACATCTTTAGAATATTTGAACTTATGGTTTTTCTTTATTATATATTGAGTATGGTCTAATATTGGTTTTATATATGTATTTGTTATAGAATAGTTGGTTTCACAATAGATTTCGTATATGTGATTTTATGTGTTAAAATTTTTCAATTAAATTTTTTAAAATTTAAGGTCAAAATTTGGCAAAATAAGTATACTTTATGAAATGTTAACCAATTGAACTCTTGAATTTAATTGAAAGTGATTGATTATTAAATGTTTAGAATAAGTTTATATTGTTTTATATTATTATCTACCTAGACCTAGAATATATTTAAAAGAGCTTTTGAGGCAAAATTGAACCTTGCTAATTAGAGGAAAAAATAATTTAGGCATTGTTGGTTAAACTAAAATCTTATACCTACCATGTTCAAGAATTGCCCCTAGTTTTCCCCTTTTAGCCTAAAATAAAATTTAGCTTGAGTTTTTTTTATTAAAATAACCAAAATGACTATCCTTTTTAAGATTAATAATCTTCTAAAAAGTTTCTTAAGTAGTTTACTCAATTATGGAGAATAAATATAGAAAATCTCCTTCAAAATCTACAATAGACTCCTAAGTTTATAGTTTGGGCAAAATTTATACAAATATAAATATATGAAAAAAAAATTTCTCCTTAATGCAGTAAAAAGGAGGCAAGCAAGGAGTGAAAGCCAAAGGATTCTCCATATGTGCAAAAGCTACATTTAATGGTATGAGAAATTTTTAAAAAGATAAGTAATCTATTTCATTTAGCGTTATTGTAGCCCTCAACCATATAGAACCCATTACAAGCCAATAAAAGTCCATATGATTTTCTTTGAAGTAGTAAGGTCTATTAGTAGAGAAAGCTGAATTAAATATGTATATGAGAATAGGCTAAGTTTGCATAAAAAGAATATTTGCTTATCTAAAGTTGATAATTGATTGCAATTAATTGAATTTTTTTAAGTAAAGGAGATGATAATGAAGTAATTAGAGTTATGGAGCTAAATTAAAATCCAAATTTTTAATTTTTAATTTTTAAAATTTTTGAATATAAATTCAACATATAAAGGAACCTATAGTGATAAACTTCAATTGCTTAAGGACAAGCAATGATTTAAGTTTGGGAGAGTTTGATAGAGTGAAATTTTGATCAATATTTTATGTAATTCTAACCATGATTTTATTGTTTTCTAATTGAATTTAATGGATTTTATTTGTTTGAGTTAGAATTTTTTATTTTAGCTTTGAAAGGAAAGATACAAGGTTTTTGATGATAAGTGGTTCAAAATTGAAGAAAAGTAAGCAAAAATGAAGGAAACTCAAAAGCCACACCCATGGCTCTTCAAGGTCACAACCCTGGACTTCAATTTAAGTTTGCCACATTAAAACAAATGACGAAAACACTAGTTCCAAAAGGAAAACCAATGCCACGACAGTGACATTTTAAGGCCACACTCGTGGAATCCAATTGCTTACTACTTAAAAGAAGAAAAGGAAGAAAAGTCAGAGTTTACAGCTTGCCTTCAAAAGCCACAACTTTGGCATTCAAACACCACGATCGTGGCCCACTAAGCTGCCATTTATAGCTTAAAATTTTCTTGAAATAGTTAATCCCACCCAAGCTAAGACTGTGGCATCCATATGCTATGACCATGGGGTAGAAATTTATGACTTTTAGACAAAAAAGTTAAAAATTGAAGAACCAAACAATTGTAGAAAGTTATATTACAAAAAATGTCAACTTGCCTCCACCAAGAAGCTTCCAAGCACTTTATATAAACACACATCCTCCCAAGGTTCAAATATTAAAGTTGAGATTGAAAATTTAGTTGCAAGAGAGATTACAGTGAGATTAGAAATTTGTTATTTAGCATGTATCAAGTAAATTCTAGTCTTTCTTTTAGGAGAAGAGTGAAATTAGGATTCAAGAAAGAGATTCAAGGATCCAAGTGGAGTTCTTCTTCAATCTAAAGAACTAAAGTTTGATCTTTCTTCTTATTTCAATTATTTCTTCATTTGTTATCTCTAATGCCTGTTGTGTTTTTATTTCAATTATGAGGAACTAAACTCTATTTAGGGTTGGTCCCTTGTATTGAATTTATTATGGAATATTATATGCTTATTTAATTTAATTAAGTTTTTCTTTGATTATTTTGTTATCTTTGATCTTAAAGGTTTGATTATCTGGCCTAATAAATTAAATTGATATGTTGTGTGATGGAGCGAGAGTGGAAGCATAATATTAGTCCAAAGAGATAATAATCTGAAGTAAGTTTTCACCTAGAGATAATGTTAAACACTTAAGGGGTTTATACAAGATTCTCACAAAACCTAATAAATTGGTTTAATTACTTATGATCACGAGAGTAGATGTAAGGATTAAATTGATATTAGTTTTAGTACTTGAGAGAGACTAAAGCTTGATTTAGGAGAATCCAACCATTATTCAAAAGGAAAACTGAATTAAATCAATACTTTAGAAAATCTATAATTAATTAATAAAGGTGACTAAACCCTAAGCTTAAAATAATTTGATTTAATTTAAAGTAGTCCATTTTATTTAAAGTTTAGTTTAAACATAAACTAATTTAGTCATCTAATTAATAAATAGTTTAATTTTTTGCTACTTAGAATTATCCTCCTCGTAGGAAAAATACTCTACTTATCACTTTATTACTTGATATTACCTGTGCACTTATAGATAGTTATGCTAGGCTCCTAACAGGAGGTCACCTATCCTAGTACTTCACGTGCATCAACATGCTTAATTAGAAAGAACGTTAATCATTTCTAGTAAAAGCTTAAGCTATCAATATAGTTACACTCATTTTATTTATTTTGATCAAAGACGAACTCTTTAGTTTTCTTTGACTTTGTATGCCACCAAGCCGAACCTTATCCATATCTCCTAGACCATCGGGCATATCATTCCTTCTCTCTTTAAGGAGGTTTGTCCTTAAACCTAAAGTAGTGGGACTAGACCCAACAAACATGCTCTAACCAAATGATGTGGCTAGGCTAAGTTCTTCCTAATAGGTCACCCATTCTAATACTTTTTGATCTATACTAGGACACTTAACTAGAAAGAAGTCTAATCATTTTTACAAAAAGCTTATGCTGCCAGTAAAGGTACACCCCTTTTCTTTATTTAAATCAAACATGAACTCACTAGTCTCCTTTGACTTTGTGTGCCAACTTACCGAACTTGATTTTCTGAGGCCTTGTCCGAGCATCAGTTTGGGCCATTTGAGATATAAAATTGAAATACTCATTTAGATTTAGTCTCACACGACATTAATGCATGCTATCTCTGCTCAGTTTGGTAAGTATGGGTTTTAAAAAATCTTTTATTTTGAAAAGATTTACTCTTTTATTTTGCAAACACACTACTTTTTATTTTTTAAAAAAGGGATGGCTTTATTTTGAAAGCTGATTAGAAAGTCACCACCTTAAACTATTTTACTTTGGAAAAATTCGAGGAAAAACCCATTTTTATTTAAATTTTTTGAAAGTATTAAAATTTATCCCAGAAGGCACTAATCTGAAACCAATCACGATGGGTTCCAGGCTAGGCTTTTAAGTAAATTTAAGTAAATAAATATTCCCCTTTAATTAAATCTTAACTTTTTTGAGAAAAGATTATTTTTTTGCAATGACAAATTATTATGAATAAATGGCATAAATATTAATGCATGAACACTTAAAGTATGACATCCATAGTGCGAGAAAAACAAACTGTTACAACCCCATAATTGCATACACATGGAAGCTTTGACTCTAGCCCTTATGGGTATTAGGTCAAGCACAAATCCCTAACTAACCTCTTTGTTATAACTCTAAAATAGCATTTATAGAGAAGCATTAGCTTATTCCTTAAGAACATGGCTAAGCACAAATCCTTAAAAAATAATTAATTAAGCAAATAATAAATAACTGAAAATTGATCCGTTCTTCAAACAAAATTGTAACAAAAAATTAAACAAAATTGTAACAAAAAATTAAACAAAATTGCAACAAAAAATTGAATTTGGAAATAAAAAGAAATAATTTAAATAAATGAAAAGGACTAATTTAATGGCTTTTAAGGGGCTCGCTATCTAGAGTGAAATTCAAAATTATGGTTACTTATCTTGTTTGAATAAGAATTAGAGCCATAAGTAGTTCATGCCTTTGGATGCAAATGACTTAAATTAATTATGTTTGGTTTTATTACTAAATTGAAAATAGATTGGTTTAGAGAAATACCTTTGGGAATCTCCTGTTGACAGATTTCATGTAAGGTTGGAGGGACTTTCCACTTCATAGCTTTACCACTTAAATTGCTCAAATGAATTACTTGAAAATAAAAAGAGCAATGAATGTAAAATAAAAATTAATTGAATGAAATTAGAAGGCTTGAATGACTAATTTTCGAATATAGGTTGTATTTTGGCAGATTTTGGACTCCAAAAAATTGAATCCTCTTTCTAAAAAGGGGATCCCTATTTACAAGGGTGAAAATAAGCCCAAAAATTGGAATGAGGGGTATAAGGGCTATGTGCGTGTGGCTCATCTTTATGTAGAGCGACTTGCCATGCCTGTGCGGCATGTTATGAGTGCATAGCCCCACCAAGCATGACTAGGTTGCGTCAGCATGGCTGATCAGCAGATGCAGCTCGGTCACATTGCTAAGGTGATTTAATTTTAATTTTAATTTTTTTTAAAAAAAGGTAAAATTAATTTAACAAGTATCTTAAACTAATTTCCTGATTTTCACAACTATCCCCCATCATGGTTTCTTTCTTTAAAAAGCAACCATGATTGTGAACATGACAACTTTGATATAAAATGTCATGAAACGATCGTCTACTCCACAGTAATTGGGATGGCTCATTTTAAGATTTTTCTTAAAATGTCTATGTAAATCTATCCTAATAAGGGTAAAGTAAAGGTCCATTCTAGGATTTAACCTAAAATATCTATGTAAACCTAACCTAATGGGGTAAGGAAAAGCCCGTTCTAGGTTTTAACCTAAAATATCCATGTAAACCTACCCTAATGGGTTAAGAGAAAGTCCATTCTAGGTTCTGGCCTAAAATGTTTAAGCAAACTTACTATAATGAAGTAAACCTACCCTAAGGCTGACTGTCTGGTAGGATGTCTTCTTTCGTACTGCCAAAAGGTAAATGGTCTTATGCTTAATTATTCTATGATAATGTTGTCATTTTGGATACTGAACCAAAGATCAAGTTCTAGGATTTTCACTAAGAATACACCTTAAAGCTAGATTCTATAATTATAGGGCTCTCACCTATATTGGTTTTGAATTCTAAGATATTGACCTTGAATATGTATGAAGGTTAAGTCCTAGGGTATTGAACTAGAATTGGTTTGAAAGTTGGATTCAATGGCTTTTACCTAGAATGATGGTTTTGAAGATTAAGTTCTAAGGTGCTGACCTTGAATATATATGAAGGTTGAGTTCTAGGGTGCTGCCCTAGAATTGGTTTGAAAGTTGGACTCCTACCTAGGATGGTTTTGAAGGTTTAGTTCTAAGGTGCTAACCTTGAATATATCTGAAGGTTGAGTTTTAGGGTGTTGATTTAGAATTGGTTTGAAATTTGAACTCTCATCTAGGATGGTTTTGAAGGTTGAGTTCTAAGGTGTTAACATTAAATAATTGTGAAGGACAACTTAGGTCTGGTTTAGGAATAAAAATAAGGATTTTAGTACCTTGAAACCTAAGCTTTTAGTTGATGGTAAATGAGATCCAGAAGGATGCCCCTTGTATTCAAGGAATGGCCATTTAACTTGTCTATTCAAAGTAATAGGGCTAGTAGTGTGATACTAGGCTTTAATTGAGTATGCATGGTTGATGGTATGTTCAATTTAGCAAGACTAAAGGTGCTTTGGTAGAGCTATAAACAAGTTTAACAATTGTGGCTAATTTTAATCTTTCAATATGAGGGATTTGGCCATGGTTGAGTCAATCTAGATTTGAATTGCTTTAGAGGGCTTGTCCTTTAGTAGGTTGGAATTGCCTTGGTGGGCTTTGGCCTCGAGTTTTCTTTAGAGGGGCTTGGCCTTGGATTTGTTTTGTTATGGTAGCTAGTCCTTGGATTGGGTTAATTTTTCTTGAAGGGCTTGGCCTTAAGGTTGATCTCTTTAATGGACTTTAAGTTTGATTTATCTTGAAGGGCTTAGTCTTGAGTTTAACCTATTTTGAAGAATTTAGCCTCTACTTTGACTCTTTTTGGAGGTTTTGGTTTCAAGCTTGACTTTGTTTTTAGGGGACTTGGCCTCAAGCTTGACTCATTTTAGAGGTCTTAACCTCAAGTTTGATTTATTCAGTATGGTTTAGCTTAAGGTTTGATCTGCTTTAGAGGTCTTAGCCTCAAGCTTGGCTTATTTTGGGGGGTCTTGGCCTTCGGTTTGGCTTTCAAAGATTTGATCTTAGGACTAAATCGCTTTGGAGGGATTGTCCTCAAATTGGCTCATCTTAGGAGGCTAGGGAACTTTGGCTTGGTTAAGCAAGCAAACTGTGTTATGTTTGGCATGAACATACTATGGTTTATTTGGCTTGGAAAAATTGTGGTCTACTATCTTAAGAAGAATGCAACTTTCTTGGATGGGCTCCCGTCAAGCTTTGGTTTAGAGATACTTTATTTTAAAGGTATGGTTCAGTCTCTGGCTCTTTGGCTATGGGGCTACAATCTTAGAAAGAGTGTTTAGGCTTTGGCATTTCGATAAGATGATCAAGGTAACTGTTTATTTGACTTGAATTGATTACCTTGGCTTTCAAGGCTTTGGTCTTAGTTTCGCTTGGGTGCATAAGGACTATGATTTTAAAAGGCTATGGTTAAGTATAACCATGTCATTTTATGACAAAAATAGGTTTCTAGGTTAGAATGAGGGTTTATTCATACGCCAATGAGTTTTTCAATTTGAATGATCGCTTATTTGGTTGGTGCTGTAAAGGGCTTTTTGAGAGATTGAAACTTTGTGAACTTGGTCTTTCCAAGGTAGCTTAGGCTAATTTTGATGGCCTTGTAAAGATGGTTTGTGCCATGGTTAGCTTGGTTAGAGGTTTTACCACTGAAGAATTTATATAATAAGGTGGGAAAGCTAATTGGCCTACCTAAGTATGTTTTAAGGCTAATGGCTCGGTAGAGATTGGTTTTGTGAAGATGGTTTGGCTACTAAGATTGTTCAAGGAAGACTTTGATTTGGTGGAATTATCCTTGTATAAGAAGTTGGCTTTTGCCTTGTTGATTTTCTCTTTTGATGAGTGTGTTGCCAGAGCAAGGAGCTCATTGTTAATCCTAGATAAACTATTATGTCTGGCATCTTGCACTAGGAAACCGTGTGGGTGATTTAAGCTTCATTTGTTGAATATCTCATATGTAGAAGGGTGATGAAATGGATTTGGCCATTCATCAGATAGGCTTATTTCTTCTTTAAGCATTATGGTCCAAGTGAAAGTGAGTGGTACGATTTTCAATTGGGTGGCTATATGTGTTTGATTCATGGTCCTATAAGAAGGTGTAACAATTGACAGGGCTTAAGAGAGACACTAGGTAGGAGACTGCAGCTACATCTAAACCATGTGGGTGATTTATGCTTCATTTGTTGAATATCTCATATCCTGGAGAGTGATGAAATGGATTTGGTTATTCATCAGATAGGCTTATTTATTCTTTGGGCATTATGGTCTAAGTGAAAGTGAGTGGTAGGGTTTCAATTAGGTGACTATATATGTTTAGTTCATGGTCCTATGAGAAGGTACGACAACTGACTGGGCTTAAGTGAGACATTAGGAAGGAGATTGTACCTACACCTAAAGTTTGAATGATGGTTATTGGGATAAACCTAAAGACATTGATGTTTATTAGTTTTAGACTCAATTTGACAAGTCTTAGCTTGAGTAAAATATCTTTTTAGCTCTAATTTTTGCCTGAGTTGCCCTTGTAGGTTTTCAGTTTGATAAGATTACTATAATGTTTGCCTAAACTACCACTTGCATTTTTAGTTTAGCGAGCTCTTTTCTCTTCTTTTTTTATTTATTTATTTTAGAAAGCACAACCTTAGCATGAAGGAATTATGTTTTGGATCAAGCCTGATGAGGGTTGCCTACTTATCAATTGTATTTGCTAGAGAATCAGGTATGTATAGCTCTTGTTTTCAGTTGATCTCATCTAAGACTGCATAGATAGTAGCTTCGTCAAGCAAATGATTGCTTGAGAAAGCATAGATTGTCATGTACTTACTTCAAGGGTTCTTAGGTAATCCTTTCTGTTGAAGTGTTAGGCTTATTTTTGTTTGTACCCCTTTTAACTGCATTTCTTTCTTAATTGGTAGGGTGGTTGTGATCCATAGAACAAGTTGTTGCTCTTGTGGGAATGGTATGGAGGTTTTGTAGCTCCATGATGTAAAGGTCAGGTTCTTAATCTGATTTGAGTTACAATTAACTAATTTTTGCTAGACTGACTTGATAGCTTTGCTGATGGCTTTTAAACTTCTTACCAGTTAGTAATGCTAGGTCTTATACTTTTTCAGTAAGTTGACTGACACTTTTCATGCTTCAAGTTTTCATGCTCCACGAGATGTTAATTTGAAGGAACTATGATGACCTTATAACCTTTATGTTAAGGTATGATGATTTTTTTTTTTCAAAAAGATCCTATGCAGGGCTCCAAAAATTGTTGACTTGGAGAAAATTGTGTAACTTCAAGCTGTATGTTCTTGATCTTGTAACCTCTGACATGGGTTTAAACTTAGTTTGGCTTAGTATCTAACATGGGCTTAGACTTGGACTATAGTGGGACTCTACCTTCTCATAGTATTAATTGCTAAAGGATCTTTTGGCTGTTGGCCTGAAATGGGTCATTTTCTAGCTCGGCTATTAAATGCAATTTAGGTGAATATGTAGAGGTCTATAAGGCCTATTCAGTCTAGCCTTAATGGTGGTTGGGAATGAATAATAGTATTAGTAATTTTGGGTGGAATGATCACCCTCTTATCATGTAGGTCCTGAATTTTGTGCCTCAGGTTCTTGCATTTATCGGTTCTGTGCCCGCCTCTTGGTGGTATGCATAATATTCATTGACCTTATAGCTTTTAGTTAAGGGCCAAGGAGGCTCGCTTGGTTTCAGAGGCAGCACTAGATGAGCTTTTAAAGCTTTTACATATACTAGGTCTAGCGACATCCCTAAGTCTGTGAGTTCTCTTTTCTTTTTATAAACAACCTCGATATTGCTCATTTTCCCATCTTGGGAGGTCTAATTGTTGTTATGTCATGTTCCATGAACTCTTGATGGTTAGAGTTATTTTCTCTATCTTGAAAATGATTGATAAAAGAAGAGAGGTTCATACTTGTTTGGGAAGATTTTTGGGTGGCTTCCTCATTACTTGCCAAATTAGCTGGGGTGTTAGTTTGACCCAACTTATTTGAGGATCGATATTAAGCCCCTAAATAATCAATTAGGATGTTCCTAAAATTGGCTTGTTGGCTATTCAAAGCAGTGGTGGCTTCAACATTTTCTCCTAACTTCTTGAAGATTTTAGTAATATAAGCTTGCTGGATGACGAGTGCAGCTTGAAAATTTCTCTTGTTGCTCTTTAAAGAGACTATTGGAATGAGCTTGATGGCATAAGAAGGCCATCTGAAAATTCTCCTCTTGCTATAGGCTAGTAAAGTGATCTTGCTGGGCAATAAGGGCCATCTAAAAGTTATCTTCTTATCTCTTAAGGAAAGCTTCTAAGTAAGGGAATATCTCAATATTGTCTCCTTGTTGGGCCATAGGTACCTTTACATGAAAGGGCTAAGTTAGTAAGGGCTTAATGGTTAAGAACAGTTGGATTACTTAATAGGGGCAAATGGAAGGTGTATGAATGGAAGGTAGGATTGTATGTGGCATAGATTAGGTTTATACTTAAAGGCTTTCACATATGGGCCCAATTGGTTGGGTAATGTAACTTGGTCATGTGAGGTGGTCAGGTACATGGTGTGGCTATAGGTCTAACTTTTGTCGCTAAGCGATTAGGGACATGAATTTTGTCGTTAATCTCAATAGCAAAAGCAAGGTAAGCTTTACACTTCTTCTTAACTAACTTTCTAGCTTTGGTTGCAAAAATTAAACTAGAAGGATAAAATTATTTTTCTCCTCGAACCATAATTTCACCATAATCCAAAATCTTAAAAATCACAACTTTATTACAAGAATCCATAACTGCTTGACGTCGGGACAACCAATTCATTCCTAAGATTACATCAAAAATCATAGAATGGAAGTTCAATCAAATCGGTAGAAAGTTATATATCATAAACTCTAATTGGAAAATTTTGATATATTTTGTTTAACCTCACACTATAGCCTAAGGGTAATAGTAACTTCTATTTCAAAATCAAGCTTATCAGCACATATATTCTTTCCTGAGGCTATAGTTGTACATATATAAGAATGTGTAGAACTAGAATCTAACAATGCATATATATATCAAGATGAAATAAAGAGAATTTACCAACTACAACATCAGGAGCATCCTGGTCCTCCACTGGTCTAATGGCATAAGCCCTAGCTAGAGCATTGCCTTGAGTATCAGGTCTATCCACTGTTTTAGACCCTCTCTGCTGACTAACACTGGGTCGACCACCTCTACCTGACCTACGGCCTGACTGAGAGCTCTGCACAGAACTTTGCCATTCAGCAACTTGAGATTCTTTTATCATTGGACAATCTCTAATTTTATGCTCTACGGAACCACATTTCAACCTTTTTAATACCAGCAATCTTCAATTAAATGACCCTTGCCACAATATTAATAAGGTTTGGTAACTGTTCTTGAAGATGAACCTATAGCAACTCCAAACCTACCACCTCGCGACCTCTAAAAACTAGCTCTACTTCCTCTACTAGAATCTTGAGTTTGGGCTTGAGTACCTCTCTGTCTTTTCTGACCACCCTGTTGTTGTTCACTAGAAAATCCCTTCTTTGGTTGTTGTCTTCTTCCCTACTCTTGTTTAATCTCATTTTCTATGGCAACTGCAGCATTAACAAGAGTGTAAAACTCTTTAATCGTGATGGCCACTAAATACACATGAATTTGACTGTTCAAACCTTGTTCAAACTGCTTACACTTCTTTTTCTCAGATGAAACTAATTCTAAAAAATATTTACCGAGGCAAACAAACTATCTCTTATATTCATACACAGATGACTGTCTTTGTCTCAAGTATAAAAACTCCCTACGCTTCTCTTCTATGTAAATTTCACTGAAGTATTTTTTTTCTTAAGCTCTTCCTGGAAAAAATGCCCATGTGAGTCCACCTGTAGGATTTCCATTCTTCTTTGTTTTCCACCAATTATAAGCTTGCTCATGTAGTAAGAAAACTGCACACTCCAACCTTTCCTCATCAGTACAATGCAAAAGATAAAAAACTCTCACTATTCTCTCAAACCAATACTTTACCACTGAAGAGTCATCAGTATCACAAGCTCTAAAATCTTATGCTCCAATTTTTCTAATTCTCTCTATTGGAGCTCTTTGAGGGCACTTGGCGGTGGTTGTGCAGGAGAAGCAACTTCTACAATTTTCCCAATTACTTCCCCCATATTTCTCACAAACTGGGGGTCCAAGGGAACTTATTCCGCAGAAGGTTTTGATGGCTGCTGATTCCCCACACTTGCTTGACTGTGTGAGGATGCAACTTATTCCTCCACACCTTGATAGAATTTGGAGGCCATCTTACCTATAACCATTAAAACATCAATTGCATCAAACACTTATTCCATTATATAGTTCACATAATGGTTGTTGTATTTCTCTTTTCTTATAACCCACAAACTTAGGACCTCCTAAACCTAGCTCTAATACCACTAAATGTAACACTCCTATATAATTCATACACTTAATTATATAGATGATGTCACGTCACTTAAACTCTCAATTGCCAAAAATATAATATATAAATAAATCAAAATACATTAATGTAATTATTATCTTTCAAGAGATGTACTATGATTATTCATGTATTGCATACATACATCTGTTCAATTTACAAAAAACTCCTATTATTAAGTTATATTGCATACATTATTATAATTCTCTTACTATCTTCAAACTTATACGAGTTATACAACTGTCATACAAAATTATAAAGTATTGCTATGTGAACAATACAGAATACAATATTTATAATATTACTCTTTGAACTTTTGTGATGCGATTGATTTGAAATGTATATCTCACTCTGCAGTCTCAATTCTTCTGGTTTGATTTGCCCATTAGAAAATAATTCTAATATGCTAAGCAAAGCTTAGTAGTGCTTATGTATTTATAACATGCAAGAAATTTAAAGGAAAAAGAACTATGCATAAACTAATTTAGAAACAATAGAAGTTATCACTTTAGAACATTAATAATGAAATTAATAAATTCATTGGAACATGAAACACTGAACATGACTAAAATCAAAATTTGGTTAGCTTGACAACAACCACATAGAACATTATGTTCAATATAGATAACTTCTTTAAACTTACCCATACACACTGAACTTAGATCATAGATTTGGATAGCGGGTCACAGTTGGCAATTTAATGCCCAATCTCAAGAATGTATAATGACAAATATGCCCATTGTTACTGAAGACACAATGTGTCTATAAATGGCACGATTTTCCCACTATCATAAGCTAGATCTTAAATAAGTATGATTTGGGTAATTCATTAGTTTTTAGTTAACATTGAATTAATAATAAATTATGTATATCACATCAATGGAACAATACTTTGGGTAATTCATTACACTTTTTTCATACTTTTAACATATATATACATGAATTCTTAACACAATGGTGAGAAACATAAACATATAAGCCTCATACTAGGCCCATATATCACAAAATACAAGCCAAAAACATCATCTAGGTACCCTATAGCTGTGGCATCTCAATCCCACACTCGTGGAATACAAAACGAAGCTGCCAAATGCCATAGACCACCCCCACGGTCGTGGCATTCAAGGGCCATGACCGTGGCCTTTAGAACATCTTTGTTTCATCAAAATTTTTAAACAAACAGACTCACTTTCAATCCCACGGCTGTGGCACTCAATTGTCATGCTCGTGGCATTGGTTTTATGTCTAGCTTTGGAGTAATTCTTCCTCCAGTGGTCCCGACTTCAATATCACACCCATGGAACCTCTAAGCCACGCCCATGGCATCCCAAAATTAAGTATTTTGCACTTGTAACTTCATAAAACACAAACATATTAAAGATCTAAGTTAAAAATCTATCAAAACCAACTTTTTGACATAAAAAGAATTCATATCAAATACTTTACTCAAACTTCTATTAATCAAACCTTCAACCATCACTCATAGCTAAAAATAATATCAAAACACCCAATTCTTATAAGGGTTTAATTAAGAATCATACTCATCACATAAAAAAAATTTTAATTCATTTTTCACTCATCAATCTATTTAATCAATACTTTCATGAAATAATTCATTATAAATGACTCAATCAACTAATTCAAACATAAAAACTCATAGAAATTCATATACTTACAAATTACAATATATAAGCACATACCTTTATCAAAAATCCTCTTACACTATGATCACTTGTTAATAATCTTGCCCTTTCTGGTTTATTCTTCTAAAAATCTATCCCTATATATGATTTTCTCTTAAATCTTGGCTAAATCATTGAAAAGATGAAGAAAATAGAAGTTTTAATGGTGATGGTGGTGATTGGCATGGATGATGAGATAAGAGGATAGAAATTTCTATACACAATACACATGTATATATATCTATAGGTTAATCAAATTAGGGCATGCTTATAATAACTATGGTGTATCCTCACTCTTCACCTTTAGTTCTAATTCAATTTGTAGTTCATTAAAATCATAAAAATAATTTCTTTAGTAAATTTTAAGATCTACTATTCATTATTTTCTACTTATAGCATTATCTAAGTCACTTTTATTACTATACACTATCAATTATCAATATTAATTAAAAAGTTCACTGTTTAAAATGTTAAACATTACAATATGGCTAGGTAGGGTATGGTCCCTAAGGTTTAAGCCATATGGCTAGGATAGATGGTGAGCCATTATGGCTAAGTTGAATAGGTATGTTCCAAAAAGGTGAGCCTTGTAGTTAAGTTAGATATTGAACCTACTATGGCTAGTTGGATGGGTGTGTTCCTAAAAGCTGAGCCATGTGGCTAGGTTGGACGGTGAGCCATTACGACTAAGTTAGATAGGTATGTTCCCAAAAGGTGAGCCATGTGGCTAGGTTGGATGTTAAGCCCATTATGGCTAGTTGGATGGGTGTGTTCCTGAAAGGTGAGTTACGTGGCTAAGTTGTATAGTCAGCCATTGTGACTATGTTAGATGGGTATGTTTTCAAAAGCTAAGTTGTGGCTAGATTGTGTGTTATATAGGTATGTTTCCAAAAGGTGAGTCATGTGATTAGGTTAAATGGTGAGCCTATTGTGGCTAGTTGGATAGGTGTATCACTAAAAAAGGTTCTAGCTATTGCGGCTTGGTGAGTTTGGGTATGGTTCCTAATGTTTCAAGCCATATGACTGAGTGAGGCTACGTATGGTCCTTAATAGTTCAAGCCATTATGGCTTGGTGAGGTTGAGCCATATGGCTAGCCTGGTTTGAATAGTCCATGCTTGGGTTCATGTTTAATGGTTATGACATGATGGCTTAGGTTCATATCTATAGGTCAAGCCATTATGGCCAGGTTTATGCATAAAGGTCAAGCCATTGTGTCTAAGATTCTATAGGGTTACCTCTTATGGCTAAGATTCATGCATATGTGTTTAACTCTTATGGATAAAGTTCATATGGATGTGTTTAGTCTCAAGGATCAAGCCATATGGCTAGAGTTTATGATGGTTGGATTTTTTCCCCAAGGTTTAACCCATTCATCTTAGGTATGTTTAGCTCTTTTAAGCCTGGTTTGAGTGGTCTATGTCCACTTGGTTTAGCCCTTGTGGCTTAAGTTCATGCTTAGGGATTAACTTGTCTTAAGTGAATGCTTAGGGATTTATGTCTAAAGATCAAGCTATTGTGGCTTTGGTGCTTAAGTTTATGTGGCTTGGTTTGATGTTGATGATCAAGCCAATATGGCTTAGGTTTGTGTTCTATGGGTTAAGCCACTATGGCTTAGTCTATGTGGGTCAAGCCAATATAGCTTAGGTTCATGCTTATGGGTTAAGCCAATACAACTTAATGGTATGGGTTAAGAATATGATGCTTAGTTTTGTAGGTTAAGCTAATGTGGCTTAGGTTTATATTTATGGGTTAAACCAATATGGCTTAGGTTCGATTTTTTAGAGAGGGGTGCCTTAAAGGTCTCTTAAGGTTTTGGAGGTATGTATGCATACAAGCATGAACGAAAATGGTTTCATAAACAAGGTATAAGGTTGTTATGGTGTATACAACCTAAGGATGGGATCCAAAGTCCATATATGAAAAAGGTGGTTAGGTCAAAAGGGCCCCGTCACACTAGAATAACTATATACCTAATCACATGTCAGATAATAAATCTGGCATGGGTTTAACAGTATGACATATCCATTACACCTCAAAAAGATCAAAGATTCAGCGCGGGTTGAATGCTTTTGCTATCTCCCAACATACCTAATGAAGAATGCCAGGTAGATGCTACTTGCTACGCTTTATGCATGGGGTGAAAAGAAAAGATTTAGCTAAAGAGGAATATAACATTACTTGAAAAAAGCCCACAAATTTTATTTTGAAAATTTTGGTCCCCGGTTAGCTAATTGTGAGGTCTCACCCAAACACCGGTCTAGCTCGCTTGGAATGTGGAGCCAAAATGGTGAGTTGGGTCTTCTCTCATAAGACGCCACTGCATACAGTCTCTGCTCGGTATGGTAAGTATGGGCTTAAAAAAATCTTTTATTTTAAATAGGTTTATTCTTTTGTTTTGAAAAGAATACTCTTCTTTTTTTTATTTTGAAAAAGAGACGGCTTTGTTTTGAAAACTAATTGGAGAGTAGCAACCTTAAATTATTTAGTTTTGGAAAAATTTAAGAAAAATTCATTTTTGTTTGACTTCATAAAAATTCTGATTTTGAACCCAAAAGGCACTAATCCGAAATCAATCATGATAGATTTCAAGCTAGGTTTTCAAGTAAAATTTTGAGTAATAAAATATTCACCCTTTAACTAAATATTAACTTTTTTGAGAAAAGATCAATTTCATGTAATGACATAAATATGAATGATAATTTAATATAATACTTAGCAAAATAATATATGAACTCCATGGCGCTATGGAAATTTAAAGGTTGCAACCCCAAAATAGCATACACATGGGAGCTTTGATCTAGTCCTTATGGGTACTAGGTCAAGCAGAAATTCCTAACTAATTTATTACAACTCCAACAAATGCATTCATAGAGGAGCATTAGCTTATCTCTTATGGGTATGGCTAAGCACAAATCCTCAAAATAATTATGTTGACCAAATAATAATAATTAAAACAACAACAATTCCATCATATAAAATGACAAAAGTAAAATTGAAGATAAAGAAAATAATTTATTTTAAATAAATCGAAAGAAACTGAATTTTATGGCTTTAAATGATCTCGCTATCTAGATTAATATTCTAAGTATGCCTACTTGTCTCATTTTTTATGAGAATTAGAGCCATAAGTAGTTCGTGCCTTTGATTACAAAGGGCGGCGTTTAATTATGTTTGATATAATATCAAATTGAAAAGGAGAGAATTTAGAAGAAATACCTTTAGGGATCTCTTTCTAACAGATTTGATGTAGGGCTAAGGTGTCTTTCTGCTTCACAACTCCACCACTTGAGATACTCTAGTTGATCATTTGAAAATAAATAAAGCAAATTATGTAATAGAAAAAATTAATTTGACAAAATTAATTTATTAAATAATTAATTTCAAAATTGTTAGAAGTATTTTGGCAGAATTTGACACTAGAAAGTTCGACCCTCTTTCTAAAAAGGGGATCCTTACTTATAGGGGTAAAAATCAACCCAAAAAATCAGACTGAGGGGTATAGGTATTGCACATGTGTTGGCAGGGTGCAAAATTTTTAATTTTTATTTGTTTTATAAAAAAGGAAAAAATTAATTTAATAAGTATCTTAAAACTAATTTTCTGATTTTAAATTAGAAGTACCTAACTTTAATCCAAGTGCAAAATTAGGAGTTCATAAGTTCATACCCCTTTGAACTCTTGGACATAACAAAGACACTCACCTTGCCTCCCTTTTGTGTATATGTTGACCGTAAAGATATATTTTAGTCAAGTGATTTCTATCGTTTATTACCAGAGAGTGAAGATATTTCATTATATTCAATTATGTAATTATTTTCATATTGACTTGTATTATAAAACTTTACATTATTTTCTGTTATATGTTCATTGTGTGGGTGACTAAGATTTTCCAGTCTAGTTGTTGTATTCCAGTCTATTTGCTGTATTATTCTGTTAAGCACAAATTTGTTGGCGATGATTGAGATTGTAGTCTTGAGTGATAGCGATGTGATGTTTATGCATATTATGCTTGACTAGTGGGCATAATATGATTGTAGATTCAAAAAGTTGGGTATGCATTAGGAAGGTAAGAATGACCCAACACCCCCTAGTGCCCGGTTCATAGGAACCGACCTTTTTTTTAGGTCTAAACATTATTAAATTCGTAACTTACTATAACATTATCCATAATATATGCAATTAAAAGAAATAAACATCATATTATTAATTAAAATAAATTAATCCAAATAGGCACTCATCCAAAGATGAAATCATTTCCTTACAATGTCTCAATGTCTATATACATAAATAAAATGAGACACCCATCGATTAATAGAAACACATCCCTTACAATAATCCCAAAGCTTTTAAAATAAATAAAAGAAACAAAAGAAACAAGGCACTCACATAGTGGAAATAAACCCTTTACATCGTCCTCAAAATCTAAATAATAATAAATAAATACCACTCAATCATTCATTATAAGAAATAAAAGAAAATTAAAGTTAATCATCCATCATATAGCAATAAATCAAGATCGAATTAACAAAATTAGGGTTCCACCATTAAATTAGGATTTTAATTGCAAAATTGGGGTTTTATCATTGATTTAGGGTTTCAATTATGAAATTAAGGTTTTATAACAAATTTAGGGTTTTAATATGCAAACTAGGGCTAAGACATAAAAAATTGGATTTTGAAAAATAAAATAAGACTAAAACATGAAAATTAGGGTTTTAGATTATAAAACATGCAATTATAGTTCAAGTTGATTTTAATCCTAAATCCATGGCTTACTGTATAGTATTTGTAAAAATAGATCTATAATTTAACAATACAGTGACCTAAACAATAAAGATAAGTAATAAAATTAAATTGAATGGGTTAATAGGAATCATACCTACGTTGTTGGCTCCATCAAAATTATTTTGTTGAACCAAACCTTTCTCCCAAGCAATGTAACTACTTAACATAAAGCTTGTATATTTGTGCTACAACTTGCTGGATCAAACAGGCCTTGGTTGAGTGAAATAATCCAAAGATTTATGGCTATTTTAGCTACTGTCTCCCCTTGCTTAATTATTTTCTCTCTTTCTCCTTTGTTTGCTTTTTGTTTGTATGCTTTTCCTTTTTAGTTTGTTAATTATGGTCGTATGTTAGCTAACCCTAATTACTGACTCTTATTTTTTTAATTACCGCGGCTACTCACTCATGCCTGCCAACTGCTTTGTTTTCTTTTTATATTTATAGGCAACAATTAGGGATTTTAATCATGTTTTCCAGTCCTATTAGAAGACTTCTTAATTATCCAAACCCTTTTAGATTTTGACCTAATTAGGATACTAATTTAAGCAAATTTGGCTTCATTAGTTCTATATGAAATTGGCTCATATCGAATTGGACTATGACCAATTTGATATGAGCTTATGCTCATATCAAATTGGACATTGTCCATAGCTCATATCGAATTAAACCCAATCGAATCAATTTTAACTTTGGATCGGACCTAATTTGAACTTTGAAAATTGGACTAGGTTTAATTTGAGCCCTTTAAAATTGGACCAATTTAATTTAAGCTTTTAAACTAGGTTTAACCTTTTAAAATTGGACTGAACTTGGCTTGGCCTCTTTTAATTAGGACCAGACTTGTTCGAGGCCAAAATTAGGGGTCTACAAGATTCGTTTTTATCTTACTGAATATCTCTTGTTTATAGTTCAAGGTTATGGGTGGGAATGATTTTGGTTGTTGTTATTGTATATGTATGATCTATACGCTTTTAATGGGTATGACAAACTTAGATGCTTTTCAAACTTAAAGCTTGTGCAAGAAAAAAGATAATGCTAGTAGTACTTTTTCAGTCATGAAGACTTCTCAACACACTTAGGGCATAAAAAAAGTACTAAAAAAAGTAAGAATATTCGTTAAAAAGGAAGGATTTGAAAGCAAAGAATTGAATTAATCTTGACATTTATTAGTCAGACCAGGGTCAAAAATGGTTTTTGATTAGTATAGTTAAAATTCTTAGGCACAATTAAGGAAATACATCCTTTATCGCCTTAGGCACAAGGCTTGAAAAAGGCAATGGCCTTAGTAAGTAAGGCGCAAAGTTATTATAAAATACTAATTACTAGTAATAGCATAGAGCGTATCTTTAAAGGGAAACATATTGGAAGCTATATTAATTTAGCATTAAAAAAAATACTAAAAAGTGAAAGATAGGTAAAATCAAACAATATATTAATATATCAAACAATAAGTTTTAGTTTAGCTAAAATTTAAAACAAAATAATGAAGGTGTAAGCAATCATACTAAACTAAAATTTAATATAAAACAACTTTAAATAAATAAAATTAGCCTTAAAAGTTAGTTTAAATGTTATCCTAAATGTTTTAGGCTATAACTTGGCAAAAATAGCACTAAAAGTAAAACCCATCACTAGAATCTTCATTTAATTCTTCATTAAAATCAGCTGCACCATCACTTTCATATCCTTCGAATTCATATACTTTTATATAATCCAAATTGGTTGGAATCCCTACAAAAAACAGGCTGAGAACAAGAGGTACTTGAAGTTGCCCTCAAGTTACTCAACTTTGATTGGTTTCTTATGTTTCAAATGGGTTCTCCAATTCCAGTTGTCTTTTTCTATTCCACCCTATGTAAATCTATTATCATCTTCATCACAAAATACTCTATTATCTTTAACATCTTAATCTACACAAGGATGAACACTCATTTTTCCAATTAACTAGCCACTGCATTCACGAATTTCTTCCAAAGAAGTTGGATCAATTACATCTCTCCTATCATATTCTGCTTTAAGAGCTTGGTTGTACTTCACATAAACCAAGTCATTCAGGCTTTGGTATGCAAGTCTATTTCTCCTTTTTGTATAAATCTAAGAACAATTACAAAAAAATCAAAATTAATCTCTTGAAATATACTTTAAACCCTCAAATAATGAAAAGTTAAATTATATACCTGCTAAAAAACACTCCAATTTCTTTCACAACCAGAAGCACTACAAGTTAGATTAGAATTTTAATTGCTAGCTGCTATAAATTAGGAGTAGAACTCCTAAAAAGTCCCCACCATTCAACTGCATCTACATTTTTCTATAATTAATATACCATTTAATCTAATGGTAATAAATCTTAATAAATACTTAGCAAGCTAACAAACTTTAAAAGTACCTAGTGCTTTTATTTTTCTTGATCTAATAGCCAATGGATTACCAAATGTACCTTTAACCCTTTATATATGTGTAACTCACTCATAGTTGAGTCTTAGACAACTTGAGATTGGACTAACTTTCTTATGCAAGCATAAAGTCCAATAGTAACCTCCTCATCAAACTCAATTATTGGATTATCATTTGGCTTTGTTCTAGCCACTTGTTCCATCCTTCAATGGATTGACTTCAACTCTTCTAGCTGGATTGACCTTCCGTCATTTGAAAGTGCAGACTTTCTTTTAGCTACTTGTTACATCCTTTAATGGATTGACTTCAGCTCTTTTAGCTGGACATACCTTATGTCATTTGAGAGTGTGGGCTTTCTTCTAGCCACCTGTTCCATTCTTTAATGGATCGACTTCAGCTCTTCTAGCTGGACTGACCTTCTGTCATTTGAGAGTGCGGGCTTCCTTCTAGCCACCTATTCCATTCTTCAATGGATCGATTTCAACTCTTCTAGCTGGACTGACCTTCTATCATTTGAGATTATGGGCTTTCTTTCAACCACCTGTTCCATTCTTCAATGGATTATGCTGACCTTCTATCATCTGGAAATTTTGACTTTCTTCTAGCCATTAACTTCACTTCTTCTTCCTTCACAATTAATATTCAAATATTAGGTCTTTACCCTTTATAATGGATCTTCATCCTTAGACATTTATCCTACATTTACCTCATCTCTTCTAGTCGGACTGATCTTTTGTCTTTTGCATCTTCATTCTTTTGGGGTTCTTACTTTCTTCTTGTTATGTTCTTTTTATTCTTCAAATTCATCTATTTTTTAGTTAGTTTTTATATCCTCTCTTTGCCCCATGCATGGCAAAATATTGAAAGTAAGTCTGAAAATATTTTGTACATGCAAAAACTCAAAAATTAAAAGGAGAAACTTTGCCCCATGTGTTGGCTTAAACCAATGATCTTGTTTCCATGCAGGCTTATATTGATATTTATATTTTATCTGGATGCTTTCACAAGCACACATCTCCATTTTTGTAAAGTGACAGAATCTTGCTAAGCAATGGGCCTTCCATGCCCCCTGATTCCATATCTGCTTTTGTTTGCTTTATAGGGTATCTGTTATTTACTTTGACAAAGAATAGACAAGATAAAATAAAAAATACAGCGTGATATGCTTATGATATGCATGAATAATACTTAATGTGGTTCTATTGACTCACAGGCTAAGGTGATCAGCTGAAGTGCTCCCATGGGTTCCTTCTAGATACTCATTCAGGTCTTGCATTAGAATGGCAGAAGACTTCACATTTATGAATTTTATCTTCAAGATGTTGAAAACATGAGTGGTGGAGCCCAAGTAGTAGAGATACATCCATTTCAAACTATGGTTCAGCATGTCAATTGGTAACTTCTTCATAACCTTGCAAATAATCATTTATTTTGCCCAATGTATCCTTCGAGTTTCGAGGGTGCAACATACTTCCCTTAGATTGAAGATTTAAGCAATAAGAAAATAGTTATTTTTTATTTATTATTTATTTTTTTAAATCAAATGTTGACTTTGTCAAATTAATGTCATTGTACCTCAGAACTCAATTTTTCCAAATTAATACATCTATAACATCATAATCCTAGTTACCACACTAAACTTTGGAATCATTTCCATTTAAGCAGAAACTATTTCACTTCAGATAGGCACATGCATATTACTTGGCTAAAGGTCATACTAAGTTTAAATAGTGTCTATCTCATATGCATGCTTATCGAAACTATCTCCACTAATAGACTCTACCTACTAAAAATGATCAACAGGTCCTTAATAGGCTTAAAATGGGGTCTATAAGTGACATGAGTTAAGCAGAGGCTATTTTTAAACTGGAGCTGATGTGACACTGCTGACAAACCTTCACATAATAAACTTTATGCTGGAATCGTATACTATTAGAGGTTCCATTTTTACCTTCTGGGCATCACTTTTATTTTCTGACTTTATGAAAATACAAAGCTTGAATGTCTTTCCATCTTCTTGGTAGAAATCTAGATCCAATCAGTACTATCTTAATCTTTAGACCACCCTTTTTCTTCCTCTCTTTCCATCCTTTTCCTTTTTGGAGTATAAAGTCTAAGTCTTTCAAGATTGCAGACCTGGAGCTATGTTAGATAAAATGAAAGATGGTCTTTCCCTTATGTATTTGATTTTATTTGAATCTTTTAGCTGGATTGCACCAATTAAAGTTAATCTATCCTTGTAAACTAAGTGGAAGTCTCCTACTTGCTTTAGGTAAAAAAGAACTCTTTTGGCTTTCTAAATCGCCTTTTGGGTTTTATTTTCTTTTCCTTTTTTTCTTCTTCTTCTTTTCTTTATTTTTTTCTCTTTTTTTAGCTCTAAGAAAGTTGTCTTGTCTGCATTATTCTATGCTTCTGACTATGGATGAGTGAAGTACAGTGAGTTTGCTTCGACAAGGATAAATCATTTGTTGCCCTAATGTCATCTTAATAGATCGGAGATATTGGGTCCAGTATCAGGTGAACTTCAACCATTCTTATGGTCTTGAGAACTTAAACTATCCTTATGGTCTTGACTATGCATTCCTTTCTTTGATATCCTTGCCCCTTCACCTTAGTGATTATCAGACTTGTCATAAGAGTCACAACATCATAGGGTATCAGGCTTACAAGCTAATAAAGAGCAAGCTAAAAATTTCATAAAGGCTCAAAGGGACAAACTAGGGATTGATATTAATAAGACGAATATTAATTATTAGCTAACTAAATAATGCATAGATCATCTCTCCCTTAAATAAGTAGAGTTTAATTTTACCTCAAAAGTTCATCAAAGCATGTTCTAAGATCGACTAGGACATAGACACTCATAATTATATAGGAGCCCTCTCTAAGTAAGCATACACAACTTAATGCTATAGAATAACTCCCACACCTAGTAAAGTCATTCAGATCATGATGCATAGATACACTAATTTATAAATATCAAACTAAATTTGTCATTGGTTGAGCACCTAAATGAACAAAGATTAATCATACATAAAAATTTAATGAAAGTGATTTATTCAAACAGTCTTAATTTGAAAAAAAAAATTATTCCAAAAAAAATCAAAGATAGAAATGAAACAAAAACCAAATAAGCCAAAGTTTTATTGGGTTAAAGTCAAAAATACTTCGTCTACTTGGACATGTCAGTGGAAAGATCCAAAACTAGCAACCCCTTACTCAGTAGTTTCTCCATCTATATCTTTAAATGACGACAAGGTAAAACTTTCCATCAATCCTCCCTCTATCATGAAGCTTGATGGCAGTGGCACTCTTCCAAATTCAGGCAACGGATTACTTTTAGTATTGGGCTTGTTAGGTTCAGGCAGCTTGCCACTATCAATCAAATCTTGGATCTCATGCCTAAACCTAAAACACTTGTCTGTTTCATGCACCTGTGTTTGATGGCATTGACAAAATGTATTGGTATCAAAGTTTGGTGGCAGGATTGGGTAACGGTCGAGGAGACAGTGGCTGCAATAGCCCTTGCTTTTGTAGCTTATTAAAAACACAAGATAAAGGTCTTTCCAATTCTAAAAATTACCTCTTATTCCTTTGGCCAGTAGTTACATTGACATCCATTTCTTGTTGTGCACTCTGACTGCCAGATTGGTAGTTTCCTTTTAAATTCCTCCTTCCAGAAAAGTGATTCTTCTTCCATTTTCACTCTTTTATTTGTAAGCCAGCTTGAAGAAGATCTTTAAAATCTCTAATAAGGGTGTGAGATAGTCTCTCATGAAGGTTAGACAAGCAGATAGTCTCTCATGAAGGTTAGGCAGGACGTCTCTCACTATAATTTTAATCTGGTCAGACTCATTGGGCTTCTTTTTTAGAAGAGCAGCTTTACTTCTCCACCTTCTTACAAAATCTTAAAAATTCTCGATATGCTTCTGTCTGATAGTCTCCACCTCCATCAGGATCACTTCTAATTCAACATTGTACCCATACTACTGAATAAAGGCTTTGTATAGCAGATTCCAATCTTTTTGGGTGTTCTGCTCTAAGGTATTGAACTAATTTTGCACAACAGGATCCGATGAGAGCATAAACTACCTTAGAGTTTGAGCTTTAGTAGCTATAGCAAACTACATGGCAGTGATGTACTGCTTAACATGTAAGTGAGGATTTCCTGTACCATTGTACTTAGCAAAGGAAGGCATCTTGAACTTATAAAGGACTTTCTCATGTAGTTCAAACAACTTATCTACCTATGATCTCATCAACCTTCAGCTTCTTTTTGAACTTCTTTTCTAAATCAATAATCATCTTCTCCACATATGAAGTTTTAGTCTTTTCCACAGTTGATTTCTCCATAGCCTTTGTTTTTTTCTTCTTATCTTGAGAATCTTAAAAATATTGAGCCCAATCATCATCATCCATCATCACATTGTCATCATCCATAGCCACTTCATCAACCTTAGCCTTTCCCTTGTCTTTCTGCTTTTTAGTACGAGTAGATGCTTCAACAGTGTTTCCGTATAGTGCAGCCAGCTGGCTCTTTATAGTCTCAGCCAAGGCTTCCTTCAGTTCTTCCATTTCGGAGCTGATCGCATCATTCACCATCTTTTGAATTTGTTCAGGTTCCGTTGCTTTTGGTGAGAAGCTGACTAAGTTATTATTGGATTCCACATCACTGGAATAGGTCAGATTGTCATAAGCTTTTGAACTGCTATACTCTAAGAATATGAGCCAGAAAGGATTAATGACATGTAATGCAATACATGTATGTATGTATGCATGGATGCACAAGTAACAAATAAAAAAGTCACATAATACGTTCCTTCTGACCTTATAACTTACACACATGAATGGTGAGTCTCTTTTTATAGGTATATGGTTAACAAAATTTTAACATGGGATATCTTATTTTTGAATAATTTACTCGGACGGTTTAACCAATAATTGTATTTTCTAACATAGAAGTCAGACCATGATAATTTTTATTAATTAAGTCTTAATCCATTAGTCCAACAAAAAGATAGATTTTATACTATATTGGATTAAAACTAAATTAAAAGGTTCATAATAAATAGATTTTCCATTTAGAAAAGCAACTAATGGTTCATGCCACAGATATGTCCATGATTAATAAGTCTTAGTATAAATTAGGCCCACAATTAATTTTAATATTCCATAACTGACCTAACTAATTGTAAGCCCATTTAAGAAAAAGTTTTTAATTTGAATTAAATGAAAATGGTTTTGTTTCAAAGCCCATTGTAAAAAATTTTGTTTAAAAATGAATATTGGGCTTTTTATTTGGGCCATGAGGTAGAAAAGAATCTTTGACCCATTTTAGAAAAGTTTTATGTCTAAAGATCATCTTGAAAATTTTAAAAATTATTTTGGTCTTTTGGGCTTAAAGGAATAAAAAAATTAAATATAATTAGGTCATATGAGAAAAAAAAAAACAAACCAAATAGGCCATGGTTCACATCAAGATATATCAATCATAGTCAAAAAACAAACATTTGGGTAAAAAGCTAAGAAAAGTAACTAGGCCAATTATATGAGCTTTAGTCTTTGGGTTGAAAATTTAGGCTTCTATAGCAAGTATATACCAAATGGTATGAGGCTATGAGTGGTTATGTATGCAAGATCTCCATATATTGAGTGAAAGTATGGTATCCCTTACATAACATAACTCGGGTAACACGAGCATCCTAACTCATGCGCACAATGCAATCTAAATAATGCAATGGATAACATTATAATAAGAAAGAAATAAAATAATATAAAGACTAATAGAATCAACTTCTCTTATCCTCAGTAGAGTCACCACTGTGAGCAGGGATTTTCGTTCCCACTTCCATTTGGAATGGTTCTTGTGACTTTTGACATTGTTAGGCTCAGGACCTTGGAGAACACGGACCTAAATCCAGAGAAAATAGAGTCACACCCGGACGGGCCGGAAAAAAGAAAGCAGTAGATGACTCGATTCCTAAGGAATCCCCAACCCCTTAATAGGTTCGAAAAGTTGAGTACGTATGGGGATGGTGAGAATAACCCAGCACCCTCATAAATCCTGATTTATTAGAACCAGCCTCCATTTCAGGTCTAAATATTATTAAATTCTTAAGCAATATGATATCATCCATACTACATGTAATAGAAATAAAGAAATATTCATTAAAATCAAGAGAGTCCAAACCAATAAAAATGGACACCCATGCAAAGATGGAAACATGCCCTTACAAATGTCCAAATGTCCACAAAGAAAATAAATAAACTAGGACATCCACCAAATGGTGGAAACTTGTCTCTTACAATTGTCCCAAAGTCTTTAAATAAATTAAATTATAAATAAATAAATAAATTAAGCAAACAAGGCACCCACGAGTGAAAACATGCCTTTTACATCCTTAAAATTCAAATAATAAAATTAACACCATTCAACCATTCATAGCAAAATAAATAATTCAAATATATAGTTTAATCATCACAAGAATACTAAAAAATTAGAGTTTAATAAAAGTAAATTAAGGTTAACCACAAATTGCAATTTACAAATAAATATTGACCCTATTGATGAGGGTCGCGTACAGTGGTCCCGCTAGCTGGTTAGCAAGCGGGGGTCAAGGGGCAACACCCACGAGGATATGATTTTATTGTGGAATTAGGGTCTCTATCTAAACTAGGGTTTTATATTTATACAAATTAGAACTTTTCCTAAAGTAGGGTTTTAAGGTAAAAATTAGGGTTTTGGGGTTTTAATTTGAAAATTAGGGTTTTGGTTTGAAAATTAGGGATTTAGGATTTTAATTTGAAAATTAGGGTTTTGGTTTGGAAATTAGGGTTTTGGATAGAATTCTAGGGTTTTAAAGTGAAATTAGGGTTTTAGTTTTTTAAAAAATGCAAATAAGGTTTGATATTTAGGATTTAGCTACTGTAATCATATTCATAAGTTGATGACGACTATCTATTAGTTTTAATAGATTACTATCCGTGATGATATTGTTTTAAGGAACCAAAATTGCTGCTATAAATTTAAACAATTTAAATCATCAATATGGCTTATGTGAGTTTTAAATAAAATTATTGATATAGTTACTGTAAAACAAAATAACAAATAAGACTACTGAAAATATTAAGCGAATTGAATCATGAAAACCAAACCTTCATTATTGGTTCCACCAAAGTTAATAAATTGAAACAAGCTTGCTTTTTTACTGCATGCCTAGATCAATTGTAGTAGTGGCTGAGTGAAACAATTGCCGAGACAATTGGTCGATGTTGATTTTCTGCTTAATTGTTTCTATGTTAATTTGTTGCCTCCATGTTAATTCCTTTTGATAATTGTGGCTGCTAATCCTTCTTAATTCCCCCTTTCTGTATTAATTGTTGCTATTTGTAGGCAAAAAAAGTTTAAAACAAAAATCCTAATACGCTAATCCGATGGTCAAATGAAGTCCAATCTTAATTAGGAAACTTTTAATATGTCCTAAAACTAATTAAAGCCAAAATTAAATGACCACGGTGAATTATGATTGCCTAATTTGCCATTGTCACTAGTTCATGGCAAATTAGGACCCTAAATCACCATGGACATTAGTCTATGGCAAATTGGAAGCCCCAATTCTCTATGACATGGCTTTTTGGGCTTAGACAGACTTGTTCAGGATTTTAAAACAAGACTAAATTTAATTCATGCTTTTAAAATTGAGTTGGAGTTAATTTGGTCCTTTAAAATTTAAATCAGACTATGTTAGGGTTTTAAAAATTGAACCAACATAATTTAGGCCTTTCAAAACTGGACCAACCTATTTCAAAACTATAAACTAGGTTTAAGCTTTTAAAATCAAGCCAAATTTAGCTTGGCCTTCTTTAATTGAGTTCGGATTAGCTTAGAGCCAAAAATAAGGGTTTATACTATACTTGGCAATGGATATCAATTCATTGCTAATTTTATAACTAGTTTTTCATTGTAATTCTATCCTAAGATAAATGGTACCAATTATGTGCCATTTATTTATGAGGAATTATATTCCATTACAATTCCAAGACAAATTCTATCATAATTCCATCCTTAATCTATTACAAATTATTTTGCACCATAATTTTTGACCAAGAAAAATTGTCATTAATTTTTAGCTTTATATTTGGTTATGTTAAATTCATCACTAATCTATGTTTAATTTATAACAAACAAATCTATTACAAAAATCCATCCTTATTTTATGCAATTTTTATGATGTTGTAGGCATATTTTTAACACTCTCTCCCTCTCACACCTAAATTGTTAGTTTTTCATTTTTTTGGGTTTGGCTTGAGAAGCAATTACTAAGCTCTTTTAGCTATATATTGCCTTTCATTTTACACTATTAAATTTTAGTTCTAGAAGAAATGTTACTAGAATTTACCTTTAACTTAAGAAAAAGAGATAGAACTATAACTATATAATAATGAAATGATATTATCATAAAATTTTATAGGTTCTTGCTCTCACATATTATTCATTTCCTACTAGTAGGATGAAATTTCTTACATCTTCCCTTGTCTCATTTGTGACAATATGTTTTGAGAGGTAATGCCATTATATTTACACTTAGCTTGTTAATTTTCTCACTTTTTTTTTATTTATTTCAATTTCTTTCCTCTTTTAGATCTTATTAAGTTAAAGAGAACTTGACCTAGTTTATAACTTGCCAAAGACTTCTGACTCAAGGCATCAACAATAACATTTACCTTTCTAAGATGATAATCAATTAAACAATAATAGTCCTTAATCAACTCTAACCACCATCTCTGCCGAAGATTCAGCTCTCTCTGAACACCCAGATATTTCAAAATTTTGTGATCTGTATAAATGAAACACTTCTCCCTATACAAGCAATGTCGCCAAATCTTCAAGGCAAAAACTATAGTTGCTAACTCCAAATCATGAGTTGGGTAATTCAGCTCATGTAGCTTCAACTGTCAAGAGGCATAAGCAATGACTCTACCCTCTGCATCAGACCATAACCTAAACCACTATGTGAAGCATCACTGTAAAACACATAAGGTTTACCTTCACAGGCAGGGTAAGGACAGGAGCCTGAGTCAACATCTCCCTCAGCTGCTCAAAACTCACCTGACACCGATCTGTCCACACAAATCTAACTCCCTTTTGAAGTAATCTGGTGAGTGGAGTAGCTATCATAGAAAATTTTTTCATAAATCGACGATAATAGCCTGCCAAACCTAGAAAATTTCTAACCTCTATCACAGTCTTCGATGGAATCCAATTAAAAATAGCCTCAACTTTACTCGGATCAACTTTAATACCCTCTGCTGAAACCACATCTCCGAGAAAAGTCACTTGATTAAGCCAAAACTCACATTTAGATAGCTTAACATACAACTGATTCTCTCTTAGAGTCTGCAATACAATCCGTAAATGCTTGTCATGATCCTCCTCATTACATGAATATATCAGAATATCATCAATGAAAATCACCACAAACTGATCTAAATAGGGTCTAAATACCCTGTTCATCAAATCCATAAATGTTTTTGGTGCATTCGTCAATCCAAAAGCCATCACCAAAAACTCATAATGCCCATACCTTGTGCGAAAAGCTGTGTTAGGTATATCCCCATCTCTGACTCTCAACTGATGGTACCCTAATCTCAAATCAATCTTAGAGAATACTTCTACTCCTTTCAACTAATTAAAGAGATCATCTATCCGAGGCAATGGATACTTGTTCTTGATGGTCACCTTATTCAACTGCCAGTAATCAATGCACAATCTCAAGGTGACATCCTTCTTCTTCACAAACAAAACAGGCGCTCCCCACGAGGAAACACTAGGGCAAATGAACCCTTTATACAACAACTCCTGCAACTGGACCTTCAACTCTCTCAACTCAATAGGTTCCATACGATAAGGAGTAATAGAGATGGGAGTAGTACCAGGCAACAAATCGATACCAAACTCAACCTATCTCTCAGGGGGTATCCCTGGCAACTCCTCAGGAAAAATATCTGAAAACTCGGCAACTATGGGTATACTGTCAAGCTGGGACCCGACTACTCTGGTATCTACAACATGAGCAAGATAAGCCTCACCTCCCTTCCAAATCATCCTCCCTGCTGAAACAATTGAAACAAACATGGATGAAAGATGTCTCTACTCACTAGATACCATCACATGTTCTAAGGGTAACATACTTTTGTTGATAGTCTACCATAGCCCCATGTCTAGATAATCAATCCATGCCTAAAATTAGATCATACTCCCTAAAAGGCATCTCAATCAGATCGCTAAGAAACTCCTTGTCTTGAACCACAACCGGGCTATCTTGGTGCATCCTTCTAACCACAACACTGTGCCCTAAAGGATTTATCACCAAAATATCAAATCCTAGGGAATCTAAATGCAAATCACTCACAGGCAAGATGGATGCACTAATGTATGAATGAGTCGACCTAGGGTCTATCAATGTAAGAACTAAAGTACCAAATAAAGAAAAAGTACCAGCAATAATAGTTGAAGCATTTGGCTGCCTCTACATCACATATACCCATTGTAATGGCCCTGCCTCATCTGGTCTACCTCTGACTGTAGAACCTCCTCTCTTACCAAACCCAAATCTACCACCCCTACTAAAACCTCTGCTACTATGACCCCCTCTAACACTGGGTCTAGAAGCTAAAGTATCTGTCTGTCTATCCTCTGGTGGCTTTGGACAATCTCTGAGAAAGTGATCTGGTGACCCACATCTGTAACACACTGTTGGTGCACCTATCCTCGAGAAGACACCCTCGTGTGCCCTACCACAATGGACATGTGTATGTGGAATTGACCTCTGAACTGCCGGGGTTAGAGCACTAGCCACTGAAACTGCAGGTCTCTGTCTTTGTCTCTGCTATTGTAGTGATCTGTCAAACTACCTTTGGCTCCTACTGAATCTCTAAAAATATCCCCCTTGGCCTCTCTTCACTGATGAAGACCCTGCCTCACTCTGGGGTCTCCTAACTCTGGTCTCTTTAACCCTAGCAGCTGCTACAGGACCCTGTGCTCTCTCAACACTCCTGACAGTTGTAACCAACTGAAAAAAAAATTTTAATACCAGGAGCCTGCTATAATGCACATGATAGAGGGTCTTAGCCCCTCATCAAACTTTCGACACCGGTCAATCTCATCAAAAATGATCCCACTAGCATACTGGCTCAACCGAGTAAACTCTATCTCATACTCTGACACTGTCCTGGTATCCTACCTCAAACTCAGGAATTCTATCTTCTTCACATCCTTAGACTCCCTAAGAGTATCCTTATGCTTGAATTCCTACATAAAATTGTCATAGGTCAGAATTGGTGAATCATCCAAAGCATTTGGAACCATCTTCCACCAATCATATGCATCCCTCTGCAGAAGAGATCTGGCATAATCAAACTTCTCCTCTGGAGTAGCCTGTAGCTAGATGAACACTCTCTGGACTCTATCTAGCCACTGCTCCGCTACAATAGGGTCTATAGTACCAATAAAGTTCTCAGCTCCAAACTCCCTCAGCTCAGCATACTTCCTCATCGACAACTGCGGTTGCGGCTATGGCTGTAGTGGCGCCGGCTGCTGTACTGGAGTCTGCGTCAACAACTCCACCATATGTCATACCCAACCTGACAAAATCTCATCAGTTGCTGGTCTCTCTGGCATAGGAGTAGTTGCCTCTCTAGCTATCTCAGCTCTAACTCTATCTCTACCCTCACCAGGAGCCACACTCTCTGCACTACCCTCTGCAGACTGATATGTCTGAGATACCATAACTATCTAAATCTATAAACACAGCAGAAATTGCCACATCAGAGATCATAAATTGCCAGTGCCAATGCATGTATCATAATTAAAAATCCCCATTTTTATTCTATCACAACCCGCCTAGGTTAAGAATCTCAAACCTAGGCTCTGATATCAAAAACAATGTAACACCCTTATACCCTATATGCTTACAATACATACACTCAACATATGTAATATACAAATATACGGTACAAGAATGCCATAACCCATTTTAATAAAAATCTTACTTTTTGAATTTATATAAACTTAAATCATTTAACTGATATATATTTAAATAATAAATAAAATATTACTTGTTAAAACACATACATACCTTCATTACAAAATTTTTATCCAAAATATTCTTAATAGTTTGCGATATATATATATATCAAAATATAATATAACATTCATGAAGTCAAAATGTACAAAAATATAAAATATGTATATGCTGGCAGTTTATCTCTGATCTTGATGTCCAACAATCAACTCTACACTCAAGATCTCAAGCCTAGACCTGGCTCGGTCTAGAAAAACTCTCCAGCTCAACTAGATCTACCCCGTCACCTGCGTAATGAATCACAATCATGCTAAGCCAAAAGCCTAGCAATACAAATTTTGATAACAATAAAGTTCAAATGCAATGCCAATGCATAATGCATATGAATATTATATCTCATATCACTTTATCTTAACATATTTCTCAATTGTTCCACGATTCATAATTCACATAAAAAAAAACACAAGCATGGGCCCAAAGGATCTAATATGCTATTCAAATCCCAGAGTTACTATTTTGGTCCAAGTTGACACTATGTGTCTAGCCCCGAAGGCAAATCAAGTAATTGCTTAAAAGCTAGCCCTGAAGGCAGATATATCAAAATAAGGATAACCTCCTATGTAACATCTCAACCAGGCTTCAAGGGCCAAGCCCAACCCAGCTTCAAGGGACTGCTATATCATAAGCATGCAGCCAAACACAGAATTCTGAAAATTGAATAACATACCAGACACACAATTATTTTATATTTCCATTATCGACCTCTTTCTCATTTTCTCATTATCAAGCTAGGCACATTGCCTCATTTATCTCATTTATATCAACATCATCATATAATCATAATGTATCTCATTTAATACAATATAGCCATCACTAATGGCTTTACATAATATCTTTAATGTATACACAACAAACCACATTACCCAAATATTTTGGGTCATTTTCATATTTTGCACATAGTTCATATTTCATTCAATTTAGCTATTAACAATGGCTTTTCACATTGCATATAATGCATTTATGACATTACACAAGTCATAGCATATTACTCATGCATAAACAATATAGTAGGTAACTTAACACATTTTTCAACCAAAATGTGTTAAGTTTAAATGTCATGCAAATATAATCAATTATTCAAACTTTGTTTTTAACTCTAAAAGCAATAAAACAAGCTCAAAAACCACTTTCAACCTTCTCTTCTAAGATATCCCTCAACACTTGGATTAGGTAACTCAAGTCTCCTCAAAGCCTAAACCAAATGTGATTATAAATAATCACTTAGTAACACACTTAAAGGCATATACACAACCTCTCAACACAAGGATAAGAAACACAAAGGAAAATAAGGAAAAGAACTATCTAGGGCAAAATCTACAAATGACACGCTCAACAACATGGGCATGTCAATGACCATATCCTAAACCCACAACATAAAAGCTTTGACATGCTCAGTGACATGAGCGTATCAATGACCGTGTCCTTAGCTCTGCATTACAGCATATACAATACATCCAGCGACATGGGCGTGTCTCTGCCCGTGCCAAAACTCCTACAACACAGTAGCTATGACACGCTCAGTGACATGGGCATATCACTGCATGTGTTAATACTATAACATTACAGAAGCTGTGACAAGCTCAATGACATGGACATGGCACTTCACGTGTCACCAATACTAAAAATAAAACCATCGACATGTCCAAAGACATGGCCGTGTTACCAGGCATATCAGGCTAAATTCCTTATATCAACATATAATTGTCACATCCAAAGTTATCTTTCTTTTCCTTTTTCAACTCTATTCAACTCAACCAAAACCATCATTTTACTATAAAATACTTATATATACATCAAAAAACCTCAATTAAAGGCAAAATACACAATTTAAAATCATGACTTCATAACTTAAAAGTTACATAACCCAAAACTCTTACTCTCTTCACCAAACTTAACCATTTATTCATTCCAACCCTAAAATCATAGTTAACTACTCAAAACAACTTCATACATACCAATACCATCCATTAAAACATACTACACCAAATATCAAATTCACACATATACAAACTTTCATAGAAAATCAAGGAAACAAGGTGGAAACTTATCAAATATGGAGGAAATCTCCAAAACTCCAACTTGAACACTTGAAATCCTTCAATTACTTGAGCTTGGAAGAAACAAATCCTTCCTTCCCTCTAATGGAGAAAACCGGCCTTCAATGGAGAAAGAAGAAGAAGAAGATGATCCATACTCATCTCTATCCAACCACTACACTTTTAACCACATAATTTTTCACTTTAATTATCCACCAAGTAAAATATATTATTACTTAATTAACATCAAAAATCATCTTCCACTAACTATACAATTTACTTTTTAATAATTTAAAATAACCTTTGACTAATTTAAAATATTGACTTGTATATGTTATATATATTTGCATATATATATCACATACACATTTTAGTTTTTCACTTAAATATTTTTTTAAATCATTTATTTAATTTCAAAAAACTAAAATTTTTAAAATTTTAGGATATTATAATAACTTAGTCAGACAATCTTAGAAACTCTCAATTTAAGTCGGCGTGCTTATTTAGAGAATTTTATGAGTTTATAAGTTAAATAAAAAAGTTGGAGGACTATTTTATTATTTTGGTGTTTATAAACATTTTCCATATAAGCTAGTTTAACCAAATATTAAAATATTATTTATATATATTTAAAAAATCTATTAAATTCCCTAATTATAATTGATTTATAGGTCATTATTCATTAGGAATTTTCATTATGATTCATGTAATAATACTATAATATGATTAATATATACTTATATTTATAGTAAAGTTTAATTAATATGATTAAATTAATTTATTTCTTGAAAATATAATTTTATGTTCTTTTAGTTATTTTAATAAATGTGCTTATAAACTATTTTTTATACCAAACATATCAGTTGCTTATCAGTCATTTATAAGTATTCAAGATAGACATGTAGTACTTATTATTATTTATATAAGAGGGGAAAACTCTTCTTCTTCATGATTTAGAACAAATTTATAGATCAAATTTAGGGGTTAGATTTTTTTTTTTAATGTTAGATGCATAAGTCATATTATGAATTTATGTGTTTAAGATGGTTCACATATGCTAAATTTTTATCCTTAATTGTATAAGAGCTGGGTAATTTTTGTAAGTAATAGGTTATGCCTTCCAAACGATGTAAATGAGATGTTTCAAACTGTTGGAATTCTACTTATGCATTAATTTGTGATTCTTTTTCCATATTGTGATATATTTATATAGAATTCTTGAAATTAAATTTACTCTATTACTTTATATTAAGCTCTATGGAGTACTTATGAAAAAATGTTAGGGCTTTTAAAGGTTTTTAATTAATTGGAAGGATGGCCATATTCTTTAGATTCACCAAGTATCTTTCTAGCTACTAATTTAATTATTGTAGACATGTCCACTAATATATCATTTGTAGACATATTCATATCAATACCCCAAACTCCAGTTTTGACCAACTCATCCTAAAATATTATTTGTTTTACCCCTTTTAAAATCCATCACCCAGTTTTGGTAATTTGGTTCCTCTTGGGCCTGCTTGCCAATCTCATAATCTTGATATCAAAAACTACTAATCAATGTTGAGTGGTTAGTGCCTCACTCGGGATAACTTTGTAATCCTTGCATAGAGCTTGATTAGCCATTCTTTTGAGTGTGAAGCCAATCTAACTTCTATTTTGCGTACTTTTGAAGGTTACAAAATGGGATTCATTTTTTAATAAAGTGAGTATTTGTCAATATTAAACCGTAGGCCATGGCAAAATCTAGAATATTCTTTCCATTTTCATTTATGCTTTCGAAACCATATCCTCAATGCACATTCTCAAATCCTATTTTATCTCTGCCAACATGTCCATTAAAGTCTGCTGTTATAAAAAATTCTTGCATGATCTCATCCATATCTTCCTAAAAAATTTGCTTGCACTCCCCATCTAGTCCAATTTGAGGAGCATCTGCACTGATTACATTGATGATCTCCTTCTATAGAAATAATTTTACTGAAATGTTCCTATCTCCTACTCTTTTCACGGTTACAACAACCTCCTTCAGATACCGATTCAAAATTATCCTTACTCCATTCTTATTTCTTTTTGTTCCTATGTATAATAATTTATATCATTTATTCTCAATTCTTTATGCTTTCCTCCTACCCATTTAGTCGTTTGAATTCAGGTGATATTGATTTCCTTCCCTCTACAGTATCCATAAATTCTCTAAACTTATCGATAAGAGATCCAATATTTCAAGTATGTATTTTAATCTTACTTTCCACTTGTTCTTTCTTATGTCTCTCCTTATAAAATCCTCTACCATCATTTGAACCTATACTACTCGTACTTTAGACTAACTTCTTTACCCATACCCATCCTTGATGTGAGAACCATTGCTCACTTAGCACTACATTTGGACGTCAATATAGCACGCTACATTTAGGGAATGCCATACACTCTTACCTATTTCTCGTTACCTTTAGGCTCTAACATAGCACGTTACAAGTAGAAAATGCCCTAACATTTATATCATACAAATCTATATCATGAAATATGACAAAATCTTATGCTATCTATCACCTAAGGCAACACTCCTCCTGTTGACTTCGGTTTAGATCAATTTTGACTTAAATCTTGGCAAACAAATGAAAATGTTCTAATAGCTTCATTAAGTTTCTATATGGCAGGCAAATAACTTAAAATGAGCTGAAATGCAAGAAACTTAAAGATACACTAAGTGCTGAGAACCTTGTCTGTAGTGGTCTCTAAAATCAGAGTGCGATCACTAAAATGATGTAGTGCCATGAAAATGGTGTCAACATGACCTCTAAACTAAGTCTAACAACATTAATACTATTCACGGAGATAATAGCGACCATACCCAGTGTAACACCCGTGAATTTTAATTATTGTTAAATAATTAATTTGGAGGGGTTAAGTGATGGTTGGAAAAGGAAAAATACTAATGTATATGTGAAATATATATAAAATATAAATGTCACTAAAAAATAAAAAAGTCAAAAAGAAAATAGTAAAAGTCAAAAGGATAAAAAGGATAAAGAAAAATATAAGAAAATAATTTAAAATTAATTTAATTTAAGTGGAAGAGATAAATTATGGGTTATTAGTAATTAATTAATTATATATATATATGGACATAAATGAAAGAAGGAAAATAAAAATCTCATTTTGTTTCATCTTCTTCTTCTTTCTCTTCTTTTGGCCGAAATTTATGGTGATTGAAGGGGGATTTCAATTCTTCCAAATGTGCAAAATTACATCAAATTTCTAAAGATTAAGGATAGTTTTGAAGATTTCTCAAGTAATTAAGAGCTAACTTTTCTTTAATTCTTTAGAAGATTTCTTTAAGTTAGTGATTATGTGAAATTATGATTTTTGGAGAAGGTTGTTATAATTGTTTAGATGGTGTTGGATGATGTTAGTTTGAGGTATAAATAATGATTTTATGGTTAAATGATTGAAATAATTAGGATTAATGATAGTTTGGGATAAGAAGAAGTGATTTAGGGTTTTGATGGGAAATTTGTAAAGAATTAATGAAAATTAAATTTGTTTGCTTAAATTGTGTTGGAATATGATTTTAAAAACATAATTGAACTTAAAACATGATTTAGAATTGATTAGAATAGAGTTCTAAAATTAAAGTATATTAGGAAATTTATTGGAATTGGAGTAGAATGGTGATGATCTAAGTTTGATTGGTTAAAATGTGTATAATTATGTTTCTAATGGTATATTTAAACTCATAATTTGATTTAGGAGTGGATAAAGAATGCTTGCCCAATCAAAGTATTGAAAGGCTTTTGGAAAAGTGAAGGTTGGAGGTGGAAATAGGCTTGAGTTTTGGCACATTGGAGGTTAGTACATACTTTGATAATTATTATTTTTATTATATTGGTGTTAGCATAACACTTTGTAAATTGATGAAGGTGTTATGTTATTTACATATTGGTTTTTATTTGTAAAGTGCATTGTTTTATGTGTTGATATGTGAAAGGCTTGAATTGTAAAATGTTGAGCCATTGTTGAATGGCTAGTCACATAAATAAGTATAATTTGCAAACAATGTGTTTTATGTATGTGAGATATGGTATTAGGCCACATAGTGAATGTGGTCAAGAGACATGTTATATGTGTGGAAAATGTGGGAATTGAGAAAAGTGATTAAAAAGTGTTGAAAAATAAACAATGATGGAATTAGTTATGCTAAAGTAATAATGTATATGAAATGTGTGTTTACCTTATAGTATCATATTCCAGAAAATTATTTTTAGTGCTATTGATATGATTTGCCTTTGGACTAGATGATGGGCATCACTTATGATATGATGTGCCTTCGGATTAGACACTGGGTGTCATTAATGGTTGTTGTTTGCCTTCGGAGCTAGACACAGAGGTGTCAATAGGGGACGGATGCGACACTTAGATCCTCGGTATCGCAATAGACCATAACAATATCTCTGAAATCTTGATACTATATAGAGTTATTTGGGCCCAATATATGTAATTGTGATAAATGGTTGTTTTATATGAGTAATGTTGTTTTAGTGCATAATGCATGTCATGTTGAAAAGAAAGCATAATGTATTTTTTTAAAAATATTTTTATTATCAAAGTATGTGCCGCTAAGCTATATGTTTAGCACAATTTATTCATCGCACAGGTAACGGATTATAGATGAATAGTCTAGAAGTTTAACGGTTCACCACCAGGCCAGTGTTACTGTATAGCATGTAAATATGTATTTTTGGTTAATCTCATAATATTTGTATAAGTTAAAGTTTATGAAAAAATGTTGGAACTTAATGTGCATGTAAAAGTTTAAAAACACTTTATATATATATATATAAATGATCATGAGGCTTTTAAAATTTGGGTTGTGTGAATTATATTAGAGAATTGGATAAATGAATAAGAATATATATATTTTTTGGAAGTGTAAATTTTTATGCAAGTTGAGTATGTTTGACTTTGGGAATGTTTAAATTGCAAACAAAATCTAGTTAAATAAAATTTCAAACAAAACTTTGACCAATTTTTTTTCAGAGATTTCTTTTAAAATTTATATTTTTAGAAATTAATTATTGAGATAAATATGTTATTTTATTTTCCAAATTATATTTTAAGGGTTAAACATTTTTTTTCATAAAATTAAGGAAAATATAATAACATTCTTATATTTTGTATATGTATTTTACATATACGGTGTGTATATATTGTAAGTATATAGGGTATACCAGTGCTACACCTAGGATTTCATGACCGTGACCATGCTAAGGGCAAAATCAAAATGCATAGAAGAGATTGTGGTGATCATTGCAGTGACATTCTTAAAGAAAAAGTCCCATCCGACTGTTAGCTCGTGGAGGCACGACCGCGACGTTTATAAGACCTAAAGCCTAAAGACATATAAGCCATCGTAGTGAAGGACAAGGACCGCAATATGAATATTGCAATTGTGATGTTAAGAAGCGCGACCACGAGGATTATGTAGCCATTGGAGGGCTTCAACAGATAATTGAAGAACCAACGAGAAGATACCATGTGTTAAGCAGCCATTAGAAATATGAAGTTTGCGACCGCAAAAAAGGCTCCTCGACCGCGACAGCCATCTGACATAGAAATCTAAGATGATTTTATGGTGTTGGAATTAGACTTTTCTACACACTTTACCAATAGGCAGAATTGCTTTAAGGCCTATAAATACAATCTTAAATAAGACTCCAAGTAATGAAGAGTGTGGTAAATGTGTAACTCTTGTAATTTCATTTCTTGAGCCTTTAATGTTTTATCACATTATAAGGTTGAGTATTAGCCATTAAAATATAATTGTAGGAATGAGTGTTAGCTATTAAAATATTATTGTAAGGTTTAGTATGAGTCATAAACACTTATTGGGTTTGAAAGTTAGCTTAGAAAAACTTTTGTAAGAATTTGAGTGGAAGCCTTGGGAAAATACTTGGTTTGGTGTGAGCCTAAACATTAAGCTTAGAGTAAGTCTTAGAAAAACTCTTGTAATAGTTCGATGTGAGCTAGAAAATATCAAGGTGAAATAGGGTTGGCAATGAGCAGGGCAGGGGTGGGGGGACATTCCCCATCCATGTTCCCGCCAAAGAGGGGAATCCCTATAGGGATCGTCATCTTACAAATGAGGGTAGATTTGCCCCGTCCTTGTCCTCGCGAGGATCACTATAACATCCTAAAATTTTTAAAAATTTCTAATTTTTAGAAAAATTGGATAAAATAAATTATAATTTAAAAGGATAAATTAAATTAATGATTTTAAATGAAAAATAAAGGGATTTTAAATGAAAAAGTGGAATATATATGTGATATATATGCAAAATATACATAACATATAAAAGTCAACACTTTTTAAAAGAAAATGGTATTTTGGTAATTTAATCTTATAAATTCAAAATTAATAAAATTATTCAAAAAAATTATTTTTTTAATGAAAAAGGGATATTAGGACTTTTAAATTATTAAAAAAATTAAATAATTAAATATTAAATTATTTTAATATATATATATGGGGTTAAAAAAAAGATGAAAGGAAAAGAATATTAAAAGTCTTCATCTTCTTCTTCTTCTTCTTCAAGGACGTATCTTCCATGGGAGCTTAAAGACCAGGGTTTTTGCTTATTCCATACTCCATAAATTGAAGGAATTAATAAGTTTCAAGTGGATTTTTGGTGATTTCCACCAAAATTAGTAAGTTTTCATTTCTTTTCTTTGAATTTCTTAGAAATTTGGATTATGTGAAAATTTGAATTTTGACGTAGTATGTCATAATTAATGGAATTGGTGTGTATGATATTATTTTGGGTAGTTAACAATGATTCTAAGGTTAGATTGAAGAGATGATGGAGTTTGGTTAAAGAATGGTGAAGATAGAGAATTTAAGGCTATGGATTTTTGGGGTTTTGAAAACAGGAACTTTAACTGTGAAAATTGGTTCTAAATGAGTTTTTTTGATTCATAAACAAGTATATTAAAGTCAAATATTGATTTGGTGGTGTTGGGTTGGAGTTTGAGAATGGAAGTGGAGATTTAGGGTTTTGGAAAAGTGATTTTCCAAAGTGGATGAATTGTGTGATTTTATTTGTTTAAGCATATTGTTTAGTGTTAAAAGTGATGAATATAAGCTTGGAATGAGTAATGGATTGTGTTGGAATGGAAAACCTTCAATGGGGGAAGGTTATGCCATTTTCGAGATTTTGTGTGTAAGAATGTATTTTTATAATGTAAATGATTTAAATGTATTAAAATATATTTTTAATAATATAAATAAACTTAAAACACTAATTTAATTGTAGTAGAATGGAATTCCAATGTTGAAGTGAGGAAAGGCTAAATTCTTGAAAATTTGTAGGAGTGATGTGTAATTATGATTTAATGTTGGAAATGCCATTAAATGTGATACTAAATGATTATTTGCTATCACATTTGGTTTAGGCATTCATGGATGTTGATTTGCTTCATCCAAGTGGTGAAGGGCAAGTTAGAAAGATTGGATTGAAGGTTGTTTTTAGCTTGCTTTGGGTTGCTAATGGAGGTATGTACAAACTTTGAATATAATGTCTATATTTGCATAACATTTGGACTTAACACATTTTGGTTGAAAAATGTGTTAAGCTACTTGGTTCATTGATTGTGTATGAATAATATGCTATGACATTTGTAATGTCATATATGTGTTAAATGCATTGTGAAAAGCCATTGATAATGGCTAATTTGTGTAACATGTGAAATATGCATATTATGTGAAAATACCCAAAGTAATTGGGTAATGTGTTGTGAATGCAAAAATGAGATATGTGTAATAATGAAATGAATTGATATTGATAAAAATGAGAAAAGTGAGAAAAATGAGAAAAAAAAAATATGAAAATAAGGCAATGTGCCTAGATTGAATATGTAAAAATGAGAAAGAGATTAATAATGAGAAATATGAATAAATTGTATGCCTAGTATGTTATTCAATTTTCAGAGTTCTGGATTTGGTGGCATGCTTATGATTGCCTACGGGCTATACGCTGGAATGGTGAAAAGACTGGGTCGTAAGCCAGGCCAGCTGATAAATATGATGTTTTTGGGGTGAAAAGACTGGGTCATAAGCGTCAAAAACTGTAGCAGTCTAGTTGGGTTGATGACCAAGATACTGGGGCCTAAGGGTCTAGCCGGGTTGAGGTCCAAGAGACTGGGGCTATTACATTATCCATGGATATATATATTGCCTACGGGGCTAGACACATGGTGTCATTATGGACCAAAGCAGTAGCTCTAAAATTTGAATAGCATATTAGATCCTTTTTGGGCCCATGCATGTCTTTGTTTTAATGTGAATTAGGAATTATGATATAATTGAGCAATATAATGTTATGAGTTGTGCTTATGAAATATTTGAAAAATATAAGAAAGTGGATTGATGTGACATCTATATGCATTGTGCATTTGGTATTGCATTGAGTTATATTGTTATTATCAAAGTTTGTACCACTAGGCTTCGGCTTAGCGCGATTGTTTCCATCGCGTAGGTGACAGGGTAGACCCAGTTGAGCCAGAGAATTTTTCTAGACTAGGTTGGGTCTAGACTTGTAGTTGAGCTTGTTGAGTTGCTATCGAGATCAGAAATACTTCCAACAGCATGTATATATTTTTATATTATGGTACATTTTTTAGTTTTATGCATAATATATTATGTTTTGGATTTTACGTATTGTATATTATAAAGAATGTTTGGGTCAATGTATTTGAAATGGGAAAGTAAGTGTGTTTTAAATTCTATATATCTATATGTATAAATGTTTGAGAAACTTGGTGAAATTGAGAAGTATGTTTGAGATAGTGATTTGAAATTATTTGGGAGTGTTTTCTTTTTTGCAGGTTGTGTTTTGATAAATTTTGGGATATCCAAATTACAGATAAAACTCTGGCAAATTATTCCCAGAGATTTTATATATATTATTTATTTTGGGTTCTTATAACAAGTAAAGAATATTTATATTCTATTTAATTTTTATATATTTAGAATTTGAAACTTTAAATTGGAAATGTAAAAAAAAATTAGTAAATCAGTCTGTGACATTTTTGTACCGTATATGCATGTTTTACATATACTGGAAATATGTATTGTACGTATATAGGGTATAAGGGTGTTACATTTGTTTTGGTATCAGAGCCTAGGTTTGAGGTTCTCGACCTAGGTGGGATGATAGAGAGAGAAAATGGGAGATTTGAAAAATAGTTTTTAATTGTAATATATGCATTGGCACTGGCAGTTTCTGATCTCTGATATAGAATTTTATGCTTTGTTTGCAGATATAGGTAGTTATGGCGTCTCGGCCGCATCAGGCTGCTGAGAGTAGTGTAGAGAGTGTGGCTTCAGATGAGGGTAGAGATGGAGCTAGAGTTGTATCTGCTGGTGAGGCATATGTTTCTGTGCCTGTGAGACCAGCAATGATGAGGTTCCGCCTGGGTGGGTATGGCATATGGTAGAGTTGTTGAGGCAGGTTCCAGTTCCGCAGCCGCCATAGCCGCAGCCGCAGCCACAGTTGCTGGTGAGGCAGTATGATAAATTGAGAAAGTATGGGGCTGAGGACTTTGTTGGTACTACAGACCCTGCTATAGTAGAGCAGTGGCTAGACCGAGTTTAGAGGATATTTATTCAGTTATAGGCTAGTCTAGAAGAGAAGTTTGATTATGCCAGATCTCTTCTGCAGAGAGATGCATATGATTGGTGGAAGACGGTTTCACATACTCTGGATGATCCACCAGTCCTGACTTATGATGATTTCCTTCGAAAATTTGAGCAAAAGTATACTCTGAGAGAGTATAAAGATGCAAAGAATATGGAGTTCCTGAGTCTAAGACAGGATACCAGGATAGTGACCAAGTATGAGATCGAGTTTATCCGGTTGAGTCACTATGCTGGTGGAATCATTTCTGACGAGTTTGACAGGTGTAGGAGGTTTGAGGAGGGACTGAGACCCTCTATCTTGTGCATCATCGCAGGCTCTCGGTATCAAGATTTCTCCCAGTTAGTTGCAGCTGCCAGGAGTGTTGAGAGGGCACAGAGTCTTACAGCAGCTGCAAGGGTTGAGGAGACCAGAGTTAGGAGACTCCAGAGTGAGGCAGGATCTTCATCAGTGAAGAGAGGCCGAAGGGGACATTTTCAGAGGTTTAGTAGGAGTCAAGGGCAGTTTGGCAGGTCATTACAACAGCAGAGACAGAGGTAGAGACCTGCAGTTTCAGTGGCTGGTGCTCCGACTCCAGTGGCTCAGAGACCTACTCCACCTACTTGCGTTCATTGTGGTAGAGTACACGGGGGTGTCTACTGGTGGAGAGGTGCTTCGGGAGTGTGTTTTAGATGTGGGTCGTCAGACCATTTTATCAGAGATTGTCCCAAGCCACCGGAGGTTAGGCAGGAAGATACTGCAGCTTCTCGACCCAGTGTCAGAGGGGGTCGTGGTGGCAGAAGTTTTAGTAGAGGTGGTCGACCTGGGTTTAGTTAGAGAGGAGGCCCTACATCTAGAGGCAGTAGGCCAAATGAGGCTGGGCTATCTCAGTGGGTTTATGTGATGCAGAGGCAGCCGGATGCTTCAGCCGTCATTGCGGGTATATTTTCTTTATTTGGTAATTCAGTCCTTGCTCTATTAGATCCTAGATCTACGCATTCATACATAAGTGCATCCATCTTGCCTGTGACTGAATTGCATTCTGAGTCCCTAGAATTTGATGTCTTGGTGACAAATCCTTTAGCGCATAGTGTTGTGGTAAGCAGGGTGCACCGAGATAGTCCAGTTGTTGTTCAGGATGAGGAGTTTCTCGGTGACATGATTGAGATGCCTTTTAGGGAATATGATCTGATTTTGGGCATGGATTAGTTATCCAAGCATGGGGCTGTGGTAGACTGTCAGAAGAAATAAGTTACTTTGAGAACACGTGATGGCAGGGATGTGATGGTATATGGTGAGCAAAGGTATCTTTCATCTATGTTTGTTTTAGCTGTTTCAGCTGGGAGAATGATCCGAAAGGGATGTGAGGCTTATCTTGCTCATGTTGTAGATACTAGAGTAGCGGGATCCCTGCTTGAAAGTATACCCACAGTTGCCAAGTTTCCAGATATTTTTCCTGATGAGTTGCCAGGGGTACCTCTTGAGAGAGAGTGGAGTTTGGTATTGATTTATTACCTGGTACCACTCCTATCTCTATTACCCCTTATCAGATGGCACCTGCTGAGTTGAGAGAGTTAAAGGTGCAGTTGCAGGAGTTATTGGATAAAGGGTTTGTCCGCCTTAGTGTGTCCCCGTGGGGAGCGCATGTGTTGTTTGTGAATAAGAAGGATGGCACCATGAGATTGTGTATTGATTATAGGCAGTTGAATAAGGTGACCATCAAGAACAAGTATCCTTTACCTCAGATAGATGATCTCTTTGATCAGTTGAAGGGAGCAGCGGTATTCTCTAAGATTGATCTGAGATCAGGGTACCATAAGCTGAGAGTCAGAGATGTGGATGTACCCAAGACAGCTTTTTGTACGAGGTATGGGCATTATGAGTTTCTGGTGATGCCCTTTGAATTGAAGAATGCACCAGCAGCTTTTATGGATTTGATGAACAAGGTATTCAGACCATATTTAGATTAGTTTGTGGTGGTCTTCATTGATGATATCTTGGTGTATTCGCGTAATGAGGAGGATCATGATAGACATTTGCGGATCGTATTGCAGACTCTGAGAGAGAAGCAGTTGTATTCTAAGCTATCTAAGTGTGAGTTCTGGCTTTATCAGGTAGCTTTTCTTGGTCATGTGGTTTCAGCAGAGGGTATTGAAGTTGATCTGAGTAAAATTGAGGCTATCTTGAATTGGAGTCCACCGAAGACTGTGACAGAGGTTAGAAGTTTTCTGGGATTGGCAGGCTATTATCGTCAGTTTGTGAAGGGTTTTTCTATAATAGCTACACCACTCACCAGATTACTTCGGAAATGAGTTAAATTTGTGTGGACTGATCGGTGTCAGGCGAGTTTTGAGCAGCTGAGGGAGATGTTGACTCAGGCTCCTGTCCTTACCCTGCCTGTGGAAGGTAAACCATATGTGATATATAGTGATGCTTCACACAATGGTTTAGATTGTGTTTTGATGCAGAAGGGTAGAGTTATAGCTTATGCTTCGCGGTAGTTGAAGCCACATGAGCTTAATTATCCAACGCATGATTTAGAGTTGGCAGCCATAGTTTTTTCTTTGAAGATTTGGGGCATTACTTGTATGGGGAAAAGTGTTTCATTTATACGGATCACAAGAGTTTGAAATACCTGGGTGTTCAGAGAGAGCTGAATCTTCAGCAGAGATGGTTGTTAGAGTTTATTAAAGACTACGGCTGTTTGATTGATTATCATCCTGGTAAGGCAAATGTTGTTGCTGATGCCTTGAGTAAAAAATCTTTGGCAGGTTTGACTGCTTATTCGCTCTCGTTGCTTGTTGAGTTGAGAGCGTTGCATGCTAGATTTGAATCTTCTGATGATGGTGCTCTAATGGCTCAGTTGCAATTAAGGCTAGTCTTGTTGAATCATATTAGGGAGGCTCAGTTGGCAGATGAGAGAATTCAAAAAATTGTGTTGGTTTGTCAGAAGGGGGAGAGTCAAGACTTTTATGTGAGAGATGATAGCAGTTTATGGTACAGAGATAGATTGTGCATTCCTGATGATGCAGAATTGAAAAGATGATATTAGAGGAAGCACATCAGTTACTTTTTGCTATGCAACCTAGGAGTACCAAGATTTATCAGGACTTGAAGCGACATTATTGGTGGTCAGGTATGAAGAGAGACATAGTAGAGTTTGTATCCAGATGTCTCACTTGCCAGAAAGTGAAGGCTGAGCACCAAGTTCCTTCAGGGTTGCTCCAACCTTTATCAGTGCCAGAGTGAAAATGGGAGAGAGTGACAATGGATTTTGTGACTAGACTACTTTTGACCTAGAAGAAGCATGATGCAATCTGGGTGATAGTTGATCGGATGATGAAGACAGCTCATTTTCATCCAGTTCGGATGGATTATTCTCTTGAGAGGTTGGCTGAGCTGTATATCAATGAGATAGTCAAGTTGCATGGAGTCCCAGTTTCTTTGGTGTCGGATCGAGATCCCCGGTTTACTTCGAGATTTTGGAAGAGTTTGCATGATACTTTGGGTTCTCAATTGCATTTTAGTACTACTTTCCATCCTCAGATAGATGGACAGTCAGAGAGAGTGATACAGATTCTGGAGGATATGTTGAGGAGCTGTATCATTGATTTTTCCGGGAATTGGGACAGATTTTTGCCATTAATTGAGTTTGCTTATAACAACATTCATCAATTGAGTATTGGAATGACTCCTTATGAGGCTTTATATGGCAAGAGATGCAAGACACCATTGTGTTGGGATGAAGTTGGAGAAGGTAAACTGGTTGGTCCCGATTTGATTAAGGAAACAGAGGAAAAAGTGAAGGTGATTCGGGGTCGTTTGAAAGCAGCTTCAAACCGAGAGAAATCTTATTCTGATTTAAAGAGAAGAGACATAGAGTTTAGTGTGGGAGATAAAGTGTTTCTAAAGGTGTCTCCATGGAAGAAGATTTTGAGATTTGGCATCAAAGGGAAGTTGAGTCCTCATTTCATAGGACCATATGAGGTGTTGGAGAGAGTTGGTCCTGTGGCTTATAGACTAGCTTTGCCGCCTGAATTGGTTCGAATACATAATATTTTCCATGTCTTGATGCTTCAGAGATACAGGTCTGACCCATCTCATATCTTGTCAGTGGAGTCCATTGAAGTGAGTCCATATTTGACTTACGAGAAAGAACCAATGGCGATTTTGGCACGAGAGGTTAAAGAATTGAGGAATAAGAGGGTGTCACTTGTGAAAGTCCTTTGGAGGAATCATGCCACTGAGGAGGCGACCTAGGAAAGTGAGTAGACAATGTAGAGTTATTTTTCCCATTTGTTCCAGACTTGAGGACAGGTAATTTCGAGGACGAAATTTGTTTTAGGGGGAGAGAATTATAACATCCTAAAATTTTTGAAATTTTCTAATTTTTAGAAAAATTGGATAAAATAAATTATAATTTAAAATGATAAATTAAATTGATGGTTTTAAATGAAAAATAAAGAGATTTTAAATGAAAAAGTGAAATATATATGTGATATATATGCAAAATATACATAACATATAAAAGTCAACACTTTTTAAAATAAAAGGGTATTTTGGTAATTTAATCTTATAAATTCAAAATTAATAAAATAATTCAAAAATAAATTATTTTTGAATGGAAGAGTGAAATTAGGACTTTTAATTTATTAAAAAATTAAATAATTAAATATTAAATTATTTTAATATATATATATATGTGGTTAAAAAAAAGATGAAAGGATAAGAATATTAAAAGTCTTCATCTTCTTCTTCTTCTTCAAGGACGTGTCTTCCATGGGAGCTTGAAGACCAAGGATTTTGCTTCTTTCATACTCCATAAATTGAAGGAATTAACAAGTTTCAAGTGAATTTTTGGTGATTTCCACCAAAATTAGTAAGTTTCCATCTCTTTTCTTTGAATTCCTTGGAAATTTGGATTATTTGAAAATTTGAATTTTGATATAGTATGTTATAATTATTGGAATTGGTGTGTATGATGTTATTTTTGGTAGTTAACAATGATTCTAAGGTTAGATTGAAGAGATGATGGAGTTTGGTTAAAGAATGGTGAAAAGAGAGAATTTAGGGTTATGAATTTTTGGAGTTTTGAAAACATGAACTTTAATTGTGCAAATTGGTTCTAAATGAGTTTTTTTGATTCATAAACAAGTATTTTAAAGTTAGATATTGGATTTGGTGGTGTTGGGTTGGAGTTTGAGAATGGAAGTGGAGATTTAGGGTTTTGGAAAAGTGATTTTTCAAAGTGGTTGAATTGTGTGATTTTATTTGTTTAAGCATGTTGTTTAGTGTTAAAAGTGATGAATATAAGCTTGATATGAGTAATGGATTGTGTTGGAATGAAAAACCTTCAATGGGGGAAGGTTATGCCATTTTTGAGATTTTGTGTATAAGAGTGTATTTTTATAATGTAAATGATTTAAATGTATTAAAATATGTTTTTAATAATATAAATAAACTTAAAATACTAATTTAATTGTAGTAGAATGGAATTTCAATGTTGAAGTAAGGAAAAGCTAAATTTTTGAAAAATTGTAGGAGTGATGTGTAATTATGATTTAATGTTGGAAATGCCATTAAATGTGATATTAAATGATTATTTGCTATCACAATTGGTTTAGGCATTGAGGGAGGTTGATTTGCTTCATCCAAGTGGTGAAGGGCAAGTTAGAAAGATTGGATTGAAGGTTGTTTTTAGCTTGCTTTGGGTTGCTAGTGGAGGTATATATAAACTTTGAATATAATGTCTATATTTGCATAACATTTGGACTTAACACATTTTGATTGAAAAATGTGTTAAGCTACTTGGTTCATTGATTGTGTATGAATAATATGCTATGACATTTGTAATGTCATATATGTGTTAAATGCATTGTGAAAAGCCATTGATAATGGCTAATTTGTGTAACATGTGAAATATGCATATTATGTGAAAATACCCAAAGTAATTGGGTAATGTGTTGTGAATGCAAAAATGAGATATGTGTAATAATGAAATGAATTGATATTGATAAAAATGAGAAAAATGAGAAAGACGTGAAAAATGAGAAAAGTGAGAAAAAAATGTGAAAATAAGGCAATGTGCCTAGATTGAATATGTAAAAATGAGAATGCGATTAATAATGAGAAATATGAATAAATTGTGTGCCTAGTATATTATTCAATTTTCAGAGTTCTGGATTTGGTGGCATGCCTATGATTGCCTATGGGCTATACGCTGGAATGGTGAAAAGACTGGGTCGTAAGCCAGGCCAGCTGATAAATATGATGTTTTGGGGTGAAAAGACTGGGTCGTAAGCCTCAAAAACTGTAGCAGTCTAGCTGGATTGAGGACCAAGATACTGGGGCCTAAGGGTCTAGCCAGGTTGAGGTCCAAGAGACTGGAGCTGTTACATTATCCATGGATATATATATTGCCTACGGGGCTAGACACATGGTGTCATTATGGACCAAAGCAGTAACTCTGAAATTTGAATAGCATATTAGTTCTTTTTTGGGCCCATGCATGTCTTTGTTTTAATGTGAATTATGAATTATGATACAATTGAGCAATATAAAGTTATTAGTTGTGCTTATGAAATATTTGAAAAATATAAGTGGATTGATGTGATATCAATATGCATTGTGCATTTAGTATTGCATTGAGTTATATTGTTATTATCAAAGTTTGTACCACCAGGCTTCGGCTTAGCGCGATTGTTTCCATTGCGCAGGTGACAGGGTAGACTCAGTTGAGCCAGAGAGTTCTTCTAGACCAGGTTGGGTCTAGACTTGTAGTTAAACTTGTTGAGTTGCTATCGAGATCAAAAATACTGCCAGCAGCATGTATATATTTTTATGTTGTTGTATATTTTTTAGTTTTATGCATAATATATTATGTTTTAGATTTTACGTATTGTATATTATAAATAATGTTTGGGTCAATGTATTTGAAATGGGAAAGTAAGTGTGTTTTAAATTATATATATCTATATGTATAAATGTTTGAGAAACTTGGTGAAATTGAGAAATATGGTTGAGATGGTGATTTGAAATTATTTGGGAGTGTTTTCTTTTTTGCAGGTTGTGTTTTGAAAATTTTGGGATATCCAAATTACAGACAAAACTCCAGCGAATTTTTTCCAGATATTTTTATATATATTATTTATTTTCGGTTCTTATAACAAGTAAAGAATATTTATATTCTATTTAATTTTTATATATTTAGAATTTAAAACTTTAAATTGAAAATGTAAAAAAAAATTAGTAAATCAGTCTGTGACATTTTTGTACCGTATATGCGTATTTTACATATGCTGAAAATATATATTGTATGTATATAGGGTATAAGGGTATTACAATCACTATGAGGAATTTATATTCTTTTTTTAAAAAATAAAAATTTAAAAGTATAAAAAATTAATAATTCATAATAATTGTATAATATAATAAGATAATGATTTAATTATTATATACATTAAATTCAAAAAAAATAAAATAAAATATATCAAGTTAAATTTATTTTACATGTACAAATAATTAAAATATGACATAAATAATATAAAATGATTATATTAATATATATTTTATAAATATTTAATATATATAATGTATATATATATATTATAATATAATATATATATATTATAATATATATATAATTTATATAATATATTTTAATATAAATTATATTATCGGGTCCCTACGGGGAGCGGGGAGTATATTTCCTAGCCCTGCCCAGCCCTGTCTAACGGGGAGGAAATTTATTTTGTCCCTGTCCCCGCGGGAGAAGATGGGGGGCGGGGGGGAATTCCTGCTCCGTTCAGGACAAATCTGTAATACTCTATATACATATAATACATACACTCAGTCTATGTAAAATATATATATTTAAATAGTAATAAAATATTCTTTATTAATTATAGGTTCCAAAATTAATATTTATATAAAAATTCTATGAAAAAAATTAGTTAGAGTTTTGTCTGTAAATAGGACGTCCCAAAAATTTCAACAGTCATACAACCTGCATAAAAACACTCCCAATAAATAAATCATCACACATTTTTCCAATACTTCTCAGTTTCTCCATATTTTCTCAAAATATTTATACATATACATATATATCAAAAACACATAAAATCTCGCTTCATACAAATTATCCAAAACATTCTTTATAATTTACAATAGATACTCCAAAAATATAACATAATATATATAATATCAAAATATACTATAACATAAAATATATACATACTGACAATTGGCTCTGATCTTGATGTACCCAAAAATCAATGCAATAAGCAATCTCAAATCTAGATCCGATCCAGTCTAGAAAAACTCTCTGGCTCTACCTGATCGTCCCTGTCACCTGCGCGATGAATGACAATTGCACTAAGCTAAAAGTCTAGTGGTACAAACTTTGATAATAATAAAACTATAAAACAATATTAATGCATAATGCCTTTATATGCTATGTGACAATGTGGCATATAAATTCACTTTTAAAACATAATCTTTTGTCTCTTATAAATCACATAAACATATACATAAGCATGGGTCCAAATAAACTAATACATCATTCAAATCTCAGAGTTACCGTTTTGATCCAAATTGACACCAAGTGTCTAGCCCTGAAGGCAAATCATATCTCAATGACGCCAAGCGTCTAGCCCTGAAGGCAAATCATATATCAGTGACGCTAAGCATCTAGCCCCAAAGGCAAATCATAAATTAATGATGCATATTGTTTAGCCCCGAAAGCAAATAATAAGGATGACCTTATAGGCACGCCGTCAAACACAGAACTCTAAAAAATTGAATAACATACTAGGCACACAAATAATTCATATTTTCCATAATCAACTTTTTCTCATTTTCTCATAATCAACTAGACACATTGCCTCGTTTTCTTATTTTTCTCATTTATATCAATATCAATTCACCTTAATTCATCATATTTCATCATTTCATCATAAAATATAACATTTCACATCAAAATTATATTACCCAAATATTTTGGGTTATTTTTACATAATTCATATAAATCACATTTTATTCAATTTAGTCATTAATAATGGCTTTCTATAATGCACATAATACATATATAACAATTCATATGTTATAACACAATATTCATGCTACCAAGTAGCTTAACACATTTTTCATCCAAAATGTGTTAGGCCAAATGTAATGCAAACATATTTCATTTATCACAAGTTTATACATACCTCAATAAGCTCTTAGATACAAGCTAAAAATCTCCCACCAACCTTCACTTTCAAGTTGCCCTTCAACACTAAGGTAGGGCAATCTACTACCTCTCAATGTCTATACAAAATGTGATCAAATACAATCATATAATATCACATTTTAAGGCATTTCCAACATTAAACTTTAATTAAACATCACTTCTAAAAATATTCTAAAATTTAGCCTACCCTTACTTTAATATTAGAAATCATATTAAACCATTTAAATTAGTATTTTAAGTTTATATATATTATTAAAAACATATTATAACATGTTTCATTCATTCATATTTAATAAACACACATTCTTATACAAAATCCTAAAATGCCATTACCTTCACCGTTGAATGTTCTTCATCCCAACTTATTCCAATTATTAATCAAAGTTTATTTCCTTCACTTATATAATTAAATAACTTGATTTAAGCATTAAAATCAAATAAATACCAATACTTTGAAAATTCCCTTTCCAAAATCCTAAATTCAAGATTGCCTTATCCAATCTCTAACCAAATTTAGTTCAATCCATTATTTGACTTTAAAATCTTTGTTTATGCATCAAAACAACACATTTAAAATCAATTTGGACAATAAAAACTCATGATTTCAAAAGTCCAAATGTTTCATAACCCTAAATTCTCTCTCTTCATCAAATTTCACTCAAACTTAACCATTTCTTCCATCCAACTTAAGAATCATTACTAACTAAGAAAAATAGCTTCATACAACCTCATTCAAGCCATTAAAACAAGCTAAGACAAAAACCCAATCTCAACATAATCTCAATTTCATGGAAATTCAAAGAAATAAGTTAAAAAACTTACTAATTCAAGAGGAAATCACCAAAATTTTACTTGAAACCTTGAAATCCTTTCAATTATAGAAGCTTGAAAGAAGAAAAAACTTAGCTTGCACAACTATGGAGGTTCGGCCTCCTAAGGAAGAAGAAGAAGAAGAAGAAGAAGACCAACTTTTCAATTTCTCTTTCTTTCCACTTTCAAATTAACCATATATATAATATATTTTATTATATTTTTAATTATTTATTTATTTATTTATATAAAAAAATATAAATTACATCTTCTATTCAATAATAATTTATTTTTAATTTGTTTAAATAATTTTAATTTTTTAAAATATATTTATAATTCTGTCACTTGACCGTTGACTTTTCTTCATAAAGTGTTAACTTTGAGTTTATTTTTGTATATATTATGTATATTTCATATATATTTCACATATACATTTTATTTTTTCTACTCAAAATCTTTTAATTTCTCATTTAAATTATCTGTTTAATTAATTTAATTTAATTTATTTAATTTTTAAAAATTACTGATGTTACAAAATTCTCGTGGGGAATAACGATTTTATGTCTCATTGCCAACCTTAAGTTGAAAGTGAACTTATAAAACTCTAAGTCTAGTGAAAATACCTAATTGAGGTTGTGGAGTGGACGTAAGAAGTATTACCCAAACCACTATAAATCTCTTGTCTCATCTTTTTTTTTTTATTCTCTATCTCCTTTAGAATTTTCAAATTCCCATTGCACTTCCTAAGCACAAATTCAACCCTCCCTTTTTGGTTCCCATCCACATCAAGGGCCAACACCTCCTTTACCCTGGATTGAGACCGATTATGTATAAGAAATTCATATATAAGTGAAGTTTATTTTTATTCATATATAATTTTTTGTTTTAATAAAATCAAAATATACATAAAAAAATATAAATATATATACAATATATACAAAATATACATGCAATAAACATAAATATACATACAAACATCTATACAATTTATTTAAAATTATTTTAAGTTTATTTTTTAATTTTATATACAGACAATATACACACAACATGCACATAACATACATATAATATATACAACAGATATATAATATACACACAACATCAATGACAACTACATTAAATAAATTATATAAATATTATTTAAATATTATATATATGTTTAGTGTACTTTGGGTAAATATCTACATCTTGTGTATGTTGTGTAGATATTTATATTTTTTTTATATATGTTATATATATATTATGTATATATTTGTGTATTTTGTGTGTATGTTAAGAATATTAAAATAAAAAATTATTTATGAATAAAAAATATAAAAAAAATATTTTTTTTAAAAAAAAAAAGAAAAAAGAAAATTCACTGTGATTTCCCATAAAAAAGGAGAAAAAAGTACAAAACATAGAAATGAAAAAGGAAAAAACACAAGGTTGTATAAGTGAAAGGTGGACACTGAACAACAGTATTCGGTGTAAATTTCTCTTTTATCATACTATCCTTATAAACAAAGTTGTTTTTAAAAATACAGCACCAAATTATTTTATATACACTATTAGAAAAAAGGCAGAAGTGAAAAAGAAATAAAACATTGTTTCTATGAAAAGAAAACCTAGTTCATTGCCTAATTTCCCCTAATCTTTTCAAAAATTACATTGCACTTTACTTTTTAATATCTTTTAGAATTTTTTAAAAATATCAAAAAAATTATTTTCAAAAATATTTATTTTTTTTTACTTTCATAAATATTCATTTTTTAAATTTCAATTTCAAAAATACTTCATTTACAGTTAGACATCTAGTATATTTTTAATATATTAAAGGTATCTTCTACTTTTAGAGGTATATGTTTAGTATGCATTTAATAAATTAAAAGTATATTAAAATAGTAAAATATTTTTTTAAAAAAAGTTGAAAAGTGATATATGGTGAAATTTTTTCTTTTTTTTTTAATACTCTATAGCTTTTTAAAAAACTTTGTATATATATAATACATAAAATATATACTAGATGCATATCTATAAAAATAGATATTTTTAAAATTAACAATTAAAAATGAATATTTTTAAAAAGAAAAATAAATATTAATTTTTAAAATATTTTCGCTTTCTAAAATATTTTTGTATGACTCCCTTATTCTTCCACAAACATATGGTGAAAGTTAAAATTTACAATGTTAATCTATTTTGATGAATGGATTTGAAATTCTCATGTTTGAATTTGATTATGGATGATAAATTTTAGGTTAAATTCATCAACATATGAGGAGAAAAGTATGTGCACATGGTATATAATTTTTGTAATTCTTTTATTGTTTAAAAATATGATTCTACAAAACTAATCCTCAGGTCAATTTAGTTGGTGAATATCATTTTTTATTAGTGTTTTAATAATGAAAATATATCATATGAGAGTTATTTTTCTTCTTACAAAAATTCGAGCTTTTTATAATGATTAATTTTAATCAAAATAAAAAAAGTTTAATTTAATAAAATTTGTTATGTTAAATATTTAACGGTAAATAATATATATATATATATGACTTGGTAATCTATTTAAATTTACAATTTAAAATTATGATGAATCAGTTTAAATATACTAATTAAAATCATATTGTGTGATTTGTCAAACTTTTAAGACTAATATGGCAGTTGATTAATCCAAGAATTATATAATGGACCAAGGTCCAATTTAGGGCAGTGAGAAATAAACATTGACTATTATTTAGTTTTGAATTAAAATTGATATATTTTTTTTTAAATTTAGTCAAAATTATCTTTTTTTTAATAAAATTATTAAACTAGTTAATAGTAGAGTCTAATTTAGACTTCGGTTAAATATTAAATGTCAATTTAAATTTTTTTATTAAAAATATTTATTAATTCTTATTTTTAATATCAATAATTTATAATATTAATAAAAAATTTTATAATATTATAATAATCTATAATTTAGCAAATAATTAAAATTTTGATAATTTATAATATAAAAAATAAATAATTATTAAATAAAATATGAAACATATTAAAAATTAAATTTATTAATATTTATTAAAATTATAAATTATTTTACTAATAAATTATATTTTAATACTATAATTATAATATTATTTAATATAAATTATTTTGTCAACCTTTCAACTTTTTTTTACTGTCCAACCAGCAACCGTCAATCACCAACGGCAGCCAGCAGAAGCAACAACGTATCACCATTCACCCAGCCCAGCAGATCATCACCTTGTCATCGCCAACCAGAAGCTCACCTCTCCTTTCTTTTGCTTTATTTACTACTAAATATATTCACTTGCAAAGAATTAACGCGAGTGCAAGGCGATGATATACATTTACTTGAAGAAGAGATTTGGAGGAATGAGAAAATGACAGTGGTGGAAGTGCAGAAAATGACTTTGAAGCAATGGAAAAATGAGGATGTTTGGGAAGTGAGAAAGTGTAGAAGAGTTGAGACTTTTTCGAGAAAGTTGAGAGATTAACAAAAATAATTAATATTAAAAAATTACAATAAAAAAATCTATATTAATCCAAGAATTAATTATATAGTATCTTATACATAATTTTAAAATAGCATTGTTATTTGTGTTACAAATTCTTTTTTATTAAAAAATTATTTTGAATTAGTAAAGATGTGATTCCTAAACCATAGAAAATTATCTTTGGTTAATGTGAGTGGTTGTTTTTTCATTATCTATAAATCAAACATTAGTGGTTGTTTCTTCATTATCTAAAAATCATACAAGTAATGGCTATTTTATCTCTAATAATTTCCATATTCATTAGCAATATCTTTAGTTTTAATGTAAACTTTTTTCTTTCCTTCTTTTTTTTTTTAAAAAAAAATTTTGGTTCACAAAAAAAAAAAAAACACAATAACAAGAATTCAGTTATTTTCTTTTACGAAATTCTCTAGCAATTTAATAACAGAAAAATACTAATTTCTTTTTGAAAAATATTATATCTAAGTATTGAGAATAATTAGTTCGGGGATCTCTTAGTTGCACACGAGATCTCCAATGAATTAAAGATCTTGCAAGAGAGGCATGGTTAATTATTTACTAATTCTGACAGATTGTGTCCTTGCAAAGGACAATGTCAAAATTTAGCATGCTTTAATCTATATATTACCAGACTTCTCTAATTTTTTTTTCTAATATTATTGTTATTTTTTTGATCATTATTGTTGGAGTTAAATTGCTTTATTGTTGTCTTTATTTGAGTGGTGTTTGATTATTTATTAAAATCAATTTTTTAGCTTTGTTTTTGACATAATAATTCTTACATTCTTTTGAAAGGAAATGCTATTTTGTTTTGTTATTCTTTGATTTGTGATTTTAGCTATGGATTTAATCGAGTCTTTATCTAATAAATGTAGAAAACTTGCAGGTTAGAATTTTCTTTGTTGGCAATAATGAATGAAATTTTAGCTTACTGAATTGGATTTTTTTCTATGATTTTAAATGGTTTTTTAGGATAAAAGTTATGAAAAGGCTTTAGAAAAATTGAATGAACTTGTTCCATCTAAAGATAAATTTGCTTCAAGCGACAAAGATAAAGATGATTTTAATGAAAAAATTACATTATGCCTTGGTAGAATTTGAGTGTTTTATCAGATAATATTTATCGCATATTTTGTCATACTAGCACTGCTATTGAATTGATGAATGCTTTAGAATATAAGTATGGTACTAAAGAAAATGGATTAACAAGATGCACTATTGAAAAAAAAAAGCTTGATTTTTAAATAATTGATGGAAAATGTGTTTCTGATCAGATTTATGATTTTGAAAATATTATTTTTGATTTGAAAATCAAAGGCATTGAAGTTCATGATGTTGTTATTGTTTCATCTTTGATTGAAACATTGCCCTATTCTTGGTCTGATTTTGCTAGAAGCTTAAAGTAAAAACTTGAAAATTTTTCATTTGTTGAGTTGCTTGTTTCTTTAAGAATTGAAGAGAGGCATCACATTTCATAAAATTGAACTCAAAAATATGAATTTCATGCAAAAGCACATGTTATTGAAAATTTTCATAAGGCTAAATCCAAGAATTTCAAGAAATTTGCAAATGAAAAAAAAAAATGGTGGTAGTGACAATAATAACAATAATAAGCCAAAAAAATAACAATAATAATTAGAAAAAAGGGTCTAGAGTGTTGATTATTAGAAAGTCCAATCATGTGGCCAAAATTATTTTAAATGTATTGAGCAACATTCCAAGGCTTTAGTAGTTCAAAAGCCTTTAGCTAATGTGGTAGCCATAGTGCCTAGTTGTCCTTCTGTATCTCATAGGTACCTTATCTTTAGCTCAAAGTTAAATAAAATTTTTAACTCAGATGATTGGTGGATAGACTATGGAGTTAATGTTCATATTTGTGCTGATAGAAAATACTTTTCATCATATCAGGCATCAAGTACAAGAACTATATGAATAAGGAATGAAAATGAGGCTTAAATCCTATGAGAAGGCTAAATAAAACTGGAATTGTCTTCTGAAAAATTTGCTTATATTAGATGGTGTTTTTCATTTTCCTACTATATGAAAAATTTTGATTAGTGCTTCCTTGTTAGATCAACATGGTTTTAAACTTATTCTTGGTTCTAATAAATTTGTAATTAGTAGCATTTAATGTTGCTTGTAATGAAGGAGAATAGCCTCGTAATTTTTTGTTCGATGCACCTTTCCAATTAAAGCCTATACCTCATATTTCTATGCTTTATGATACTCAAGTTACCATAGCTAAGACTAAAAGAAAAAACTTCAATAAGACAAGAAGGCATTTGATGGTTAGGTGTAAAAATATATGACATGTTAACTCATAGCGTGATTTTTTTTGGATTTTTTCAAGTCTAAAAATAATATTGTGGATCCACTAACCAAATGATTGGCGCACCAATATGTACTTCAGTCATCAAGGGAAATGGGACTGAGGCCCATCAATTTGTTACCACAGTGGATTCCTATCTTTAAATAAAAGGTTATCTAATTAATAAAGTGTAGTAAGTAAACATAATTGATTGGTAACTTGGGAGAGCATATTGTTATTTATTATTATTTGTGGAAAAATCTCAAGTTTCCTATGGTATATTGCTCTCTATTGTGATGTATAGGTTTAATTTATTTCTTAAAAAATGCAATGGCATTTTTTTTGCAGGATAATGATCATAAATTACTCTTATAAAGGTTCACCTAGTGAGTGTGTTGGTGGGATCACCATGGTGAAAATTTAGGCCATTTTTTAAAAACACTCATGAATAGATATGTGAGTGTGACCGAAAAGTCCAAAACTAATGGACTTTAATGATTTTCTCATACTCTGTGTATGAAATATTATTTTGAATAAAAAAAGTCTAGTTCAAAATATTTGTCACTATGATTTCTTTAGAATAAATTCAATACTAAGCATAGATTCAAACCCTAAAAGTATCTAACACCCATCACATAGTGTTGTATACTCAAATATAATTAAAATTTTTAATCATGTGGATGAATATTAAAAATTTTATTTTTTAAATTAAAAATTTATTTTGAATTAGTAAAGATGTGATCCCTAAACTATAGGAAATTATCTTTTGTTAATGTTAGTGGTTGTTTTTTCATTACCTAAAAATCATATAAGTAATGACTATTTTTTCTCTAATAATTTCCATATTCATTAGCCATATCTTTGAGTTTTAACGTAAACTTTCATTCTTTTCTTCATTTTTTTAACTTTCAGTTAACAGAAAAGAAAAATACAGTAACAAAGAATTCCATTATTTTCTTTTACAAAATTCTCTAGCAATTTAATAACAAAGAAATATCAATTCATTTTTAAAACCATTATATTTGAGTATTGAGAATAATCAGTTTGACAATCTCGTAGCTACATACAGAGCTCCAATAGATTGAAGTATCTTGGAAGATGGACAGTTGACTGTTTATTTGGTGCAAACAGTTGTTTCTTCTCAAAGAACAACTCTGGAATTTAGCGTGCTTCAATCCATATATTATATATTCCCAGACTTCTTTAAATTTTTTTCTAATATTATTGTTATTGTTTTAATCATTATTGTTTTAGTTAAATTATTTTAATATTGTCTTTATTTGAATGGTATTTGATTGTTTATTAAAATCAATTTTTTAGCTTTGTTTTTTTACATAATAATTCTGACAATTTATACACAATTATATTTTGTATACTATTTTTTATTATTTATTTTATTTTACGTCTATTTTTTAATTTAATAATTAAACATTTTAGACACCTTGCAAGGATGACTTATTAATTTATCATCCATTGATATATTTTATCTTATAAAATTGAATTCAAGTCCTATAAATTAGTATTTTTTTTACACATACTCTATTCTTTTAATTTTGAATAAAATGTTTATTAGTTGTAATTGAAATTGAAAAGAATTGAAGAATCAAAAGTTAATTAATTTTAATTGCTCCATTCTCTATTGAGAGCATTCATATAGAACTCTCTCTCTCTCTCTCTCTCTCTCATATATATATATATATACATATATATATATTAAAAATACAAAAATATTAATAAATTTTCACAATAAAAAATTTTCAAATTTCATCATTAAAAATTTTGATCAACAAAAGAAAATATATTATATTTATAACAAAGCAAATTCTACATTATTATTTTTTTTTTGTATTATTCATTTAATTGCAAAAATAACATAAAATTTAAGTTTATATCACAATTAATCATATCTCATTTCCATTTAAATTTTTTTGTCAGCCTTACAAAATTACCATAATTGATTAAAAATACAAACTTAAATAATTAATTACAAACTCCAAGTAGATATAATTTAAAGAAAATTCAATGAAATTAAAAAAATTATTTAAAAATTTAACATTGAAAATTTAAGATTTTAAATGAGGATTTAGATAATATAATAAATTTATAGCAATTTTTTTTATTTTAGGATCCTGATTTATCTATAATAGAATTAAATTTCACAAATAAACTTAAGAAAAATTCAATTTAAATCAAATAGACACTAAGATTTTTAAAAAACAAATGGAGATAAATCAAAATAATTTATTCCTAATTATAGACATCTTGATTATTATCGACTCCTCTTAATGCCTAAATTATTTTTATCAAGAATTGTCTTCAAGCTTAATAAAAAAAAAATCCGAAGAAAAGGAAAAAAAAAAAAAAAAGAACGGTAGAAGAAATGAGAAGAAAAGTGAAAATAGGTTTGGGCATATTTTTTTAATTCGTCCTAACCTGCCAAACTCAAAGTGCAATAGAGGTTCAGTTGGATAAGCAGCTGACATTGGCAGAAAATAGATTGAGAATTATAAAAATTATTAGGTTCGAGTGGTCGGTCGGATGAAAGGGATTTGTTTCATACCAACCCAAACCCGATCGACATATTTACCTAAATATATTTTTAATATATACATACATATAAAATGATTTTGTTTTCCTTTATGAAAAATGACGATGTCTGAGATGCATATATAAGCATTCGTACAAGCCATCCAAATAATCTTAGTCACATAACTCTCCTCTCTCTCAAAAATCAGAAACCTCATTCTCTCTCTTCTATCTGTTTTTAGAAATTTCTTATCTCCTCAAGCCTCTCTACCTCCTTCTCCGTTAATCTCTGTCTCTCGGCCGACTTTTCTTCAACTTCTCCGATCATCTTTAACTATATTGCTCCACTTCTTTTCATTTCATCTCACATATCAGTATTTAATTAAAGTTGTTCCACGGGTTTAGGATCATTACAATCACTCATTGTCTCCACCTTGACTACTAAATGAGGATTCCAAACTTTTTCTTTCAAAAAGAGTGTGTTATTATTTTCTATTTTCAAGTTTTAAAAGGATTTAAGGTCTCTTTTTTCTAAGTTCTTATGTGATTTGGTTTGTGGTTTTAATTTTAGTTATTAAATGAGTAATTTTTTATAATAATATTTAGATTTGTTGAAAAATAAAAATTTTTACTCATTTTTTACTAATTTATTTGTGTTTTGACTGTCTTCTTTATTAGATCAATAGATCTACCGATTATGGTAGATCTATTGATGTTTAGTTTATTTTTGTAGATTTAGTTTATAAATCTATGCATTTCAATTCTATTTCGGTTTGATTTTGAATATTTTGAATGATTTAAAATGTTTAGTCAGTAGATTAAGTAGATATGCCATTGCATGCCTTTTTTTAATTGAATTGCTTCATTTTTTTTTACTTTTGACATTTTTCTATGTAAAAAATGTCACTGCATGTTATTTTATGTTTTGATTTACTCCTGTTTGATTTCAAATTTTTTTCTTAGTGATTTCGATTACGTGTTTGTTTGTGGTTAATGTTCTTGTGTTTAAATGAGTGACTTTTCTTATAATAATATGTAGATTTTGCTGAAAAAATGAAATTTTTTAACTGATTTTTGTATATTTGTGGCTTTTATTTATTGATTTGTTTGTGTTTTCTTTGTTTGATCAATAGGTCTACTGATTATGATAGATCTATTAATGCTTAGTTTATTTTGCAGATTTAGTTTATAAATTTAGGCATTTTGATTTATTGATATATTTTATGTTGGGGGGGTTTTGTGGATGAATTTATTTTCTACTATATCTGTTTCTGTGGATTTACTTCTATTTGATTTTCATTTCAATTGTTGATATATGTTTAAGTTTGTGTTCATTTTGCTTGTGTTCTTCAAAGTTTTTATTTTATTTTATTAAAAATAATATTTATACATATTTTTAGAAAAAATGAGTTTAGATAAATTTATATTAAGTATAAACTATGTACTATTTTTTAATTATGAACTATAATGCATAATTATATGTATATCGATTATTAAAAGATTTTAATTTTATATATTTAATTAATTATTAAAGTTATTTTAGTAATTTATTTAAATTATTTAGGTAATTTATTAGAATTATATAAATTATCAAATTTAATTATAAATTATAATTTGAGAAATTGTGATTATCTATATAATTTTTAAAATAATTGAATTCTATTTAATTATTTATATATAATTAAATTACTTTAATTTTGTATATATAATTAATTATAAATTATATTATGCAAATGATTAAATAAGTTTACAGAATATAATTATTAAGTAATTTTATTTATATGATACTAATAACAGTAATAATTTAATATAAATTATAAATATTTTCAATTTAACTGTTTTCAATTCATAATTAAATGATCATATATTACAATTATTTACTGTGTTTTAACTTTTTAGTTAATTAGCAAATATATAAAATGTTTTAAATTTAAATTATATTTACTTTTATAATTTATATATAATGTTTTTATTTTAAATTTTATAATTTTGTATATAATTAATAAATAGTTATAAATAAATATTATGTATTTGTATTTAATTAAATAATTTTAATATACTTTTGTACAATACTAAATAATTTTATATTATATTATTTATATGAATAAATTTAAATATTTTAGTTATTTAATCAATAAATATTTATATTTGTATTGTCTTCAATTATATATTTTTATATTTAAATAGTTTGTAAATTATATACTGAGAGTTCTTATTTGTTTCTGTTTCATGTCTTGATATACTATTGATTGGCCTTACCTAACTTATGTGGAGTGAAGAGTGAAGTGAAGATAGATGGAGCCAATTCGATGGAATTATTTTTTATCTGTATATTTATTTTAATTTCTTGTTTATATTATAATATTAAAATCTATATTTGTGGCTTAAAATTTAGAAATATTAATTGTGCGATCACTTTTAGAACTGTTTAATTAGAGTTAAAGCTTTTTTAATTTTTTTAAAACTCATTCATAGCAATATGTTTAAGTTTTTTTAAAATGAACGTTTAGGGTTAGTAAAATGTTTTTTGCCTATTAATATGTTACTATTTTGGTATGTAATGCTAATATGTATACATTGTAAATGTTGACCATATAATTGTATTGTGTGGTTATTTATTTTCCAAATATGTATTGATATTAATTTATTAGGGCTGTTTTAATATTGCTTTGCAAACTATTGATTATTCAATTATTTGTATGCATGTTGTTCAATGTTAATTTGTCAGGGTTGTTTAAAAATGTGACTCGACTTTAAGATAATAGATGTAGATATCATAAATTTATAGATCAAGTCTCTTAGATATAGATATAGAAAAACAACCCATTTGCAAACTAATATACTATACAAAATTTATTGCTTTGAAACAATTCATAAATATCCAATTAATTAAAATTTATCTTAGGTTCTAACAAGTAATAATTTATTACTATGCCAATAAACATAATTAATTTATTACATTCAAAAATAAACATCCAATTAATTAAAGTTATCTTAGGTTCTAATAAGAAATAATTTATTCCTTTACTAATAAACACAATTAAGTTATCACATTAAAAAATAAACATCCAATTAATTTATTTCTCTACTAATAATGATTATCTTAGGTTCAAAGGATAAATTATTTAGATTAAATAAAAATTACAAATTTCCAACATCCAATTAATTAAATTTTATAATTAATCTCCAAATCAAATTAATTAAACTAACCTTTAATAAAATTAGCTATAGTCTTGAATTCATTGCTTCTAGCAAATAAATATAAGCCCACAATTAATATAACAATCTTTTTTAGAATTAAACTTAAATATTGAAAATACAAAGATTAATTAAATGTGGACCATTAATTAATCTTTCAATTCTTCTACTTAAGGAAAAGATAGATACTCAAGAAAATTAACCACACCTATTCAACAACAAAAACAACCACCAACTACACAAGAAAATGAACAGCCTGCAATAAAACCACCTGTTGCAAGCAAAAAAAGGAAGCAATCTGCTTGTCGTCCAGGGAAACATCCATAGCTTAGTACCATTTTACCATATCGACCAAGAAGGAGGTTGACAAACCAACAGCAGCCTTCAACTATTGTGGCAAGAGGTCTTTGTGTTATTCCAAGCTTCACGGGACTTCAAAAATGATTCACCATGTGATAATTTGCTTAAAGTACCCTTATAAGCTTAAAGACAATCCTAAGCAGCAGATTGTTAAATTTAGTCTAAAAATCAAATGGTTGTGTTGATTTAGGTGATGCCCCTTAAGCATGTTCCATTGAGGAATTTAGAAAAGCTATAGCAACATTTGTTATAGCTTATGAACAACCCTTTAGAATGGTTGAGGATTTCAGTTTTAAATATGTGATATCGATAATGGTTTTACGATTTAAAGAACCATCAAGGTATACCGTGGAAAAAGACTGGTTCCAACTATTTTTAGATGAAAAATTAAGGCAAAAAAGAGAGATTTTGAGAGAGTATGCCTAACAATGGACTGTTGGACTAGTGCACAAAATTACTTGTCACTCACTACCCACTTCATGGATAAGGACTGGAAACTCTGAAAAAATTCTAAATTTCTGCCAAATTCCAAATCACAAGGGGAAAACCATTGGGAGGCATACAGAGTTATTTTTAAACAAGGGGGGATTGAAAAAGGTTTTTTCCGTAACTATTGATAATGCAAGCTCCAGTGATGGAGCTATTGCTTATCTTAAGAGAAAAAAAAACCAAAATATCCAATGGTTATTGTACACACATTCTCAATTTGATTGTTAGTGAGGTTTCTTTTATAAGACACACAGTTAGATACGTTAGAGCATTCCCTTCTAGATTGGTGAAATTTAAATATTATACAGAGCAGGAGGACATTCAACATATATTGTTAGTGTATCTTAATGTTCCAACTAGGCGAAACTCGACCTACTTAATGCTAGATGCTGCCATAAAATTTCAGAAAGCATTTGAGAGGTTAGAAGAGGAGGATGTGGATTTTCTATAATATTTTATGGATGATGAAAAAGAGGGTCACCACTTATGAGTGGTGATTGGGACTATGCAAAGGTTTTTTAAAAATTTTTGAAAATTTTTTATTATGTGACTGGAAATTTCAGGATCAAATTATGTGACCTTATGCAATGCATTTAACCACCTTTTATTAATACAAGCTAAAATTAAAAAATGGGCTTGTAATGTAGAATCAATCTTGGGCATAATGGCTATGGATATGAAAAAGAAACATGATAAATATTAGGGTAAGATAGAAAATATAAATGTGTTGTTGTTCTCTGCTAATATTCTTGACCCTAGAAATAAAATGGAGTACATTGTGTAGATTGGATCATTTCTTCCAACGAAATGAATGCAAAGCCCATTTCGAATGCTTTTCTGATCTGGAAGTTCTTAGGAAAAGAATAAGATGCTGCTCTCAAACTCCATTCAATCCTCGATGGAAATGGAATTTTGTGAATTCTCCTCGGAACTGGAAGATTATTTCGAGACCCACTTCCAAGTAAGAGTGCAAGCCAAAAATAAGATTGCGTGCTCTTTGTTTACTGAGAAAGTATATAACTTCTTTCTAAAAGGCTCAGGCTCTTTCCCACAACTTAAACATTGAAATGAGTACTCTAACTATAATAACTACTAGTGGCATTTTTTTTTAGCATAGAAAATATATATGGGTTGTTGTTCATTGCTAATTTCGTAACATCTGAAAATTTACTAAAATAAAATTTAATTAAATTAAATAAGTAATTTGAGGGATAAATAAAGGGTTGAAAGTGAGAAAATATCAAATATATATGTGAAATATATGTAGGATATATATAATAAATATATAGTTAAAATAGTCAAAGTCAAAGGTAGAATAGTAAGAAGTTAAAAAGATTAACAAATTTAAAATTAAAATAATTTTAAATGGAAGAAAGAAAACTAAGATTTTAAAATAAATAAAAAAATAAAAAAAATAATAAAATATTATATATGTGGTTGAAATTTAAAGAGAAAAATAAAAGTCAATTTTTAAAACCCATCTTCTTCTTCTTCTTCCCTCTTACCCGAAATTCCTCCATGGCCAAAGGAGAAATTTGCTTCATCCAAACACCAATTTTTATAAGGATTTTCAAGAAGTAATAGAAATTTTGGTGATTTTCCAACAAACTAGTAAGTATTTTTTAGAATTTTTAAGTTTTATGGCAAGTTTGATTGTGTGAAATATGAAATTTTGATGGGGTGTTGTTTAATTTGTTATATGGGAATGGATGAAGTTATTTTGACGAGGAGACAAAGATTTTGTAGTTAGATAGTTGATTTGTTTTAAGTTTAGATGAAGTTTGATTAGGTTAGTAGTAAATTTTGGGTTATGAAAGAGTTTTGTTAAAGAATTAGTTTTCATTGGATTATATTGTTGAAATTATATTATAAAATGATTTTAATGATGAAAATGAACTTAGCATGTCATTTGGAATTGATTGGAATATTGTTTCAAAATTAAAGAGACTTAGGGCCAAAGATTGAAAATTGGTGGGAATATTGTTTAATTAGTGTTTAATGGATGAAATACCTTAAAAGGTGATTCTAATGTATTATATACATTTACATTTTGAATAGGTATTGAGTATATTGTAATTGTCTAACCCTAGTGGTGAAGGACATATTGAGGAAGTGGTGATAAAGTGGGCTTTCTAGCTTAGAAGTAATGAAATCTAAGGTTAGCACATACTTTGATCGGAATGTGTTAAATTATTGTTTGATATTGATACTATATGACTTTGATGTGTAAATTCACAAGCAAAGTGCATATCTATGTGTTAAAAGGCATAAAATATATAATGTGCAAACATTTAAGCCAATTTAAGATGGTTATTGATAGTGTTAGTTATGTTCATGATAAGAATGCATTTATTCGAATTATAAAACATAATTCGGCGACCATGAAAAAGTGACAAAGAAATTGTCATTTATGAAGAAAAAGTGTGGAAACATTATGAAATGATGCAAAAAGTGCAAAAAGAATGGAAAGTGGCATAATTAAAGTATAAAAAAATATGGAAATGTATATAGTTTATGTGTTGCCTTATGTAATATCTTGTTCTAGAGTGTTATTTTTGGTGATATGATATGGCATGCCTAAGATTTTCCTTCGGGTTAGACGCTGAACGTCACTGTTTTATGAGTCACCTTCGAGCTAGACGTTGGGCGTCACCATTATTTGCCTTCGGACTAGACACTGGGTGTCAAAATGGTCTAAAATAATATCTCTGGAACTTGAATATTATATAGGGTTATTTGGGCCCAATGCATGTGAGTGTAATGTGTAATAGTTGAAAACGAAAAATGCATAAGAATCAAAATGAAATTGCATACACATTATAATTCTAAAAAGAAAAGGCATTCTTCAATATTGTCACTAAATTTTTATTGTATCAAAGTATGTACCGCTAAGCGAAAAATTTAGTACGATTTATTTATCGCGTAGGTAACAACGTTGATACCGAGAGCCCTACTAGACTTGAGCAGGTCTAGGGTTCCAGGTTCACTTGAAGTTTTGTTAAGCTACCACGGACCAGAGCTAGCTACATATATGTAAATAATTTATTTTGTGGAACTTAATATTTAAAAGTATACTATGTTGTATATATTAGTAAATAATGTAAATTATTAAGGTTTTGGAATAAATATTGTGAATTGGGTTTTATGTTAAATATTGATATATATATATATATGGAGTATTTGGAGGAGTGATGGAGAATTGGGTGAATGTATTTTATTTGGGAGTGTAATTATTATGCAGATTGTGAAAATTTGATTTTTGCAAAAGTCAAAAGTACAGACAAAACTCTAGTAAATTTTTCTCAAAGATTTTTCTTTAAAATATATATTTCTGGTAACTTAAAATATTAATGAATATTTTTATTTATTTATTAAAGTACACTTTATGGAATAAAATAGTTTTCTTGGAATTATAGAAATTTTGAAAAGATTGGAACTATAATATTCTTGTGTTATGTATATGTATTATATATATTAGGTGTATGTATTATACGAATATAGGACATAAGGGTGTTACAAACATTCTTGACCTTAGAAATAAAATGGAGTACATTGTGTGGTCCTTTTGAAGATATTTATTGTTCTCAAGTAAGGAAAAGTATGGTTGATAGGATTAAAAGTCAATTGAGCAAGTTGTATGCATGGGTACTCTAATGCATACAAGCCTGCAATTTCTTCCAGTGACCAAAATTCAACTAGACTGCCATCTATTTCTTGTGAGGGAGTGGGAATATTAGCCTCAAAGGCTAGGGTAGCTGCGTTTAGAAGTCATTTAAGGTAACTATAAACCCTTAAGTTTGACACCAATTAAAATGTGGTTTTAATTTAAAGGCCGGATCAAGTTTCGTTCCAATAACAAGGTCCAAATTAAATTAAATCTAAGTTCTAAAGTTTGAATTAGGTCTGGATTAACTTAGGGTCTAAAGTAGGCCAATACAGTTTCGGTCCGTGTCCAAATTGATATGAGCCAACACATATCAAATTGGCCTGACCTAATTCGATATCAAATTAGCCAAGGCCAATTCGATATGAGGTAGCCCATGTCGAATTGGCCTTGGCCGATTCGATAACGACCCCAATTCGCCATGAGTTAGATTCCTAGCTTGATTTAAAAGTCCTAATTGTGTTTAACTTAGGAAAATCTCGAATTACAATAAAGAGTTGGAATTGAATTAGGATTAATAGCCGAGGTTAACCCTAATTTAAGCATTTTAAATACAAATCAAGGGAATAGAAAAAAGAAAAAGAGAGAGGAGTTATCAGCCATAATTAAAAGCAATTAAATAGAGAGCAAAACAAAAAACAGAATTAAGGCAGCAGTGAAGCAATTTCCAAATTGTTGAAGTTCAGCCGAGAAATCAATTGATCCAGACTTTTCAAATATTTAAACTGTAAGCTTGGTTCAACAAGATTATCTTGGTAGAGCCAACAACACAAATATGGCCTATTAACTTATTCAATTTAATTTCCTTAGGTATCTTCATCTTTCAATGCTGTTAGAGTTCATTATCCTTTTAAATTATTTAGTTTGATTTCAAAATTACATGCAGTAAGTTATAATTTTAGATTCAAGTTAAATGGTAACTTCAATTGCAAGTTTTTGGCCTTAATCAGCAATATCAAACCCTATATTTTAGTAAAACCTAATTTACATTCTAATACCCTAGCCTATATTCTAAAACCATAATTTACATCCTAAAACCTTAGCTTATATTCTAAAACCCTAATTTACATCCTAAAATCCTAGTTTATTTTCCAAAATCCTAGTTTGCATATAAAACCCTAGTTTGCATGTTTTAGCCATGTTTTAGCCTTAATTGCATATAAAACCCTAGTTTGCATGTTTTAGCCTTGATTTTCTTTTTAAACCCTAAATTTGCATGTTTTAATCATATTTTGCATGTTTAAAACCCTAAAAATCTAATTTTGTACTAAAAATCCTAATTTAACCTTCCAAACCATAGATTTAGGTTCAAAACCCTAATTTAATCTATCAAACCCTAGTTTTAGGATTAAAATCCTATTTTATAGTTTTAGATTAAAACCCTAATTTTGCTATTAAAATCTTAATTTTGTGTTCTAACCCTAATTTAGCCCTAATTGTATTAATTGAAACCTTAATTTTATGTTTAATTGCATGTTTAAATTAATTGTCTACTATGAATGAATTGAATGTTTAAACCAATTATTTTTCATGAATGGTTTAACTATACTTGCTTAATTGTTTTGATTTTGAGGATAATGTAAAAAGCATATTTTCACTTTATATGTAAAAAGTATATTTTCACTTTGTGAATGCCTTGTTTCTTTTATTTATTTCATTTATTTTAAAAACTTTGAGACTATTGTAAATGATATTTTTTTACCTTTTGGTGGGTGTCCTATTTTACTTATTCAATTGTATGGATATTTGGATATTGTAAGGGCATGTTTCCATCTTCGGATGGGTGCCCATTTTGTTTGATTTATTTCAATAATATGATGAATATTTATTTTCTTTAAATTTCATATAATATGGATGATGTTATAATAATTAAGAATTAAATAATATTTAGACCAGAAAAGGAGGCTGGTTCCAATGAATCTAGCGCTATGGGGGTGCTGGGTCTATTTTCACCTTCCTCATGCGTATCCAACTTTCCGAACCTAGCAGGAGTTAGGGATTTCTTAGGAATCCAGTCATCCTTATATTTTTCCCACCCGTTCGGGTGGCAACTCTTATTTTTAGGCATGTGTTCTCTAAAGCCTAAAGCTTAACAGTGCCAAAGTCGTAAGAACCATTCCACCTAGAGTGGGAGCAAAAAATTTTTGTCACAGTGGCGACTCCAGTGGGGATAAGAGAAGTTGATTCCGTTGGTCGTTATATTATTTTATTCTTTCTTATTATGATATTATCTATTTCACCACTTAGATTATATTGTGTGTGTGAGTTAGAATGCCTAGTGTAACCCGTGTTATATTGTGTAAGGGATACCACACTTTTACTCAAGGTATGGTGATTGAGCATGGCATAACCACTCAATGTCCCATACCTTTTTGTATATACTTACTATGGGAACCTAAGCTTTTCAACCTAAAGACCAAAGTACATGTAGTTGGCCTAGTAACTTTCCTTAGATTTAACTTAAATGCTTATTGTTTGGCTATGATTAATATATCTTGGTTTGAGTTATGACCAATTTGGTTTATTTTTTTATAATATTACCTAATTATGGAGTAAGCCCAAAAGACCAAATTATTTTCAAACTCCTTTTCAAAATGGTCTTTAGACATAAAATCATTTTAAGATGGGTCAAAAAAAATTTTCCACCTCGTGGCCCAAGCTCAGAGCCCAGAATTCATTTTTAAGCAAACATTTTTTACAATGGGCTTTGAAACACTTTTAAACCCAAATCAAAACTATTTTTTTCACTTCATAACCCAAATTTTTATTACAAGCTTTTTTTAAATGGCTTACAACTATTTAGGTCAATTATGGAATATTAAAATTAATTGTGGGTCTAATTTATACTGACTTGTTAATCATGGGCATGTTTGTGACTGTATCATTAGTTGTCTATTATCAAATAAGAAATCTATTCATAATAAATCCTTTAGTTTAGTTTCAATCCATATTATAGCATAAAAGTTATTTTTTCAGTTGACCCAATGGATTAAGACTTAATTAGTAGGGATTATTATGGACTGATTTCTTTATTTAAAAAGATAATTATTGGTTAATCTGACTAAGCGGATCTTTTAAAAATAAAATATCTCATGTTGATATTTTGTTGACTATATACATAGGAAAAGAGACTCGTCATTCGTATGTGGAAGATATAAGGTTGGAAGAAACATCTTGACTTTTATTTGTTTGTTTGTTACATGTACATATATGCAAACATACATTGCATTAAATAGCATTGATCTTTTTCAGATCACAGAACTGGAGTATGACAGTTCAAGATCTTATGACAACCCGACCTATAGTTCAAAGTCTAGTGAGAATTCAATCAATTTAACATCAAAAGAAAATGGAACCTGAGCAAGTTCAGAAGATGGCAAATGATGTCCTCAACTCCAAGATGGAAGAATTGAAGGGGGCCTGGCTGAGACCATGAGGAGTCAGTTACTTTCACTATTAAAGGATAATAATGTCGAAGCATCTGCTAGTAACAAGAAGCAAAAGGATAAGGGAAAGGGTAAAGTAGCTAAAGTGGCCTCTAATGAAGATAAGGTAGTGATGGATGATCCTCAAGAAAAGAAGGTTGTGGAGAAAACTAAAACTGTCGATGTAGAAAAATTAATTGTTGATTTAGAGAGAAAATTTGAAAAGAAGCTGAAGGCTGAGGAGGTGTCAGAGGTAGATAAGCTACTTGAATAAGATGACGAAGTTTCTTACAAGTTCAAGATACCTTCTTTCTCTAAGTTTGATGGAACTGGGAATCTCCATCATTATGTTAAGCAATATCTCACTACCATGCAGTCTACCAGAGCTACTAAAGTTCAAACTCTAAGGTATTTCATGCTCTCATTATATCTTGTTGTGCAAAACTGGTTCAACACCTTAGAGGAAAATACTCAAAAGAATTGAGATTTGTTGTACAAAGCCTTCATCCAGAAATATGGGTGTAATGTTGAATTGGAAGTGACTCTGATGGAGATATAATCAATCAAGCAAAAGTAAAATGAGAACTTTATTGATTATGTGAAGAGATTGAGGAATAAGGCTGCACTTCTTAAAAAGAGACCAGATGAGTCTGATCATATTAGAATGATAGTGAGGGGTGTCCTGCCTAATCTGCATGAACAAATGTATTACACTCTTATCAAAGACTTCAAAGATCTTTTTCAAGCTGGCTTACAGATAAAAGAATGAGAACGAGAGAAGAACCATTTTTTTAGAAGAAGGAATGAGAGGGGAAATTATCAGTCTAGCAGTTAAGGTACACAAAAATTAGTAGATGTCAATGTAATTTGTCAAGCAAATAGGAGACAGTTTTCAGAACTGGGGAGACCTTTGTCTTGGGTTTTCAACAAGCTGCAAAAAAAAGGGGATATTACAACTATTGGCTCCTCAACCTTTGCAGAATCCTCTTTCATCAAACTTTGATGCCAAGGCCTTCTGTAAATTTCATCAAATACAAGGGCATGAGACAGATAAATATGTTCAATTAAAGCACAAGATCTAAGATTTGATCGACAATAGTAAGCTACATGAGCCTGATAAGCCCAACACCAATAGCAATCTTTTGCCTCAATTTAGAAGAGCACCACCGCCAGTGACATTCATGATAGGGGAAAGATTGATGGAAAGTTTTATCTTGTCATCTTTTCAAGACGTAGATGGAGAAACTGCTAAAGAGGAGGTACTACTAAGCAAACTTGAACCAACTGCGGATGAGGAGGCGATGACCATTTTGAAACAGATAACACAGAACCTTATTGATGATGGAAAAATCCTTGCCCCTGATATGTCCAAGTAGATGGAACTTTTTCGACTATAATTCAATAAACTTCCTTAGGCTTAAGTGCTGCTTATTTTATTTCTTCTTTCTTTTATATTTTTTGGAACAATTGTTTTTCAATTAACAATTTTGAAAATAAACTATTTATGTTTTTGTTGATATTTGCTCATTTTGGTGGTCAATCAATGATAAATCTAGCTTGATATTCATAAATTAGTGTATCTATGCATTATAATTCGAGTGACTTTACTAGGTGAGAAAATTATTCTATAGCATCAAGTTGTATATGCTTACTTAGAGAGGACTCTTACATAATTATAAGTGTCTAAGTCTAGGTCCTAGTCAATCTTAGAACATACTTTGATGAACTTTCGAGCTGAAATTAAACTCTGCTTATTTAAGAGAGAGATGATCTAGGCATTGTTTATTGATCCAATAACTATAATCCACCCCATTAATATCAATCTCTGATTTGTCCATTCAAGCCTCCATCAAATTTTAGCTTGCTTTTTATTAGCTTGTAAAACCTAATAACCATCCCTAAACTGTTGTGATACTTATGATAAATATGATGATCGCTAAGTTACCAAGGAGCAAGAAGATCGAAGAAATGGATGCATGGTCAAGGCCATAAGGATATTTAAAGTTTACTAAAACTAGAACTTAATATCTCAGACCTATTTCATCAATGAGATAACATCAGGATAACAAAGAATTCATATTCACTGAAGTAGACTCATCCTACTCCATTCATCCCTAGTTGAAAGCATAAAATAGTACAAAAAAATACAACTCTTTTGGAGTTAGGACTCGAAACAAATGACAAAAATAAAAAAAAAAAGAAAAAAAAAGGAAAAAAAGAGAAAACAAAACCAAAAAAGAAAAAAAAAAGAGAAAAGAAGGAAAAAAGAAAGGGAAAAAAGAAAAGAAAAGGAAAAAAAGAAGAAAAGGGAAGAACAATAGGGTTTCAAACTTTTTGCAAAAGCAAAGATCAACCTGATCAAATCTAGATTTCTTCCAAAAAGAAGGAAGAACATTCAAGCTCTATCTTTTAATAAAGAAAAAAGAATGATTCCCAAGTTTAGTACAGTAACTAGGGTCGTCATGCTATATATATGTTAATTTCAAAAAATTGAGCTCTGACATATATTGACACTGATTTGACAAAGTCAACAATTGATTTCAAAAAATTTTTAAAAAAAATTAAAAAAAATGTGTTTTCTTATCACATGAGCCTTCAAGCTTACCAAAGTGCGTTGCATTGTCGAACCTTAAAGGACACATTGGATAAAAGAAATGATCATTTATAAGGTTATGAAGAAGTTACCAACCGACGTGTTGAATCATGGTTTAAAATAGATGTATCTTTGATTATGCTGCTTGACCACTCACATTTTTAACATCTAGGAGATAAAAGTCATAAATGTGAAGTCTTCTGTTGTTCTAATGCAAGACTTGAATAAGTATCTAGAAAGAACCAATGGCAGTGCTTTGGCCTAACACCTAGGTCTGTGAGCCAATCACTATAAGTATTATTCATGCATACATGAGCATGTCACACTGCATTTTATTGCCTTGTATTGCCCATTCTTTATCAAAATATACAGCGAAACATTATAAAGTAAACAATCAAAGCAGACATGGAATCAGGAGGCATGGAAAGTCCATCGCCTGAGAAAGATCCAGTTACTTTTTAGAAATAGAGATGCATGCTTGTGCAAAGAACCATATAAAAACACAAACATTAGCTGGAGCCTGTATAGGAATAAAATCATTGGTTTGAGCCTACGCAAAACTTCTCCTTTTCAATTTTTGAGTTTATGCACTTTCAATATTTTACCACGCAGGGGGTAAATAGAGGATATGAGGGCTAAAAAATAGCTGAATTTTTTGCAAAGAGAAGAACTAAAAGAATAGAAGAAAGTCAGAACTCTCAAATGAATGAAGATACAAAAGATAAAAGATTAGGATAAAGGTCCAAAAATAGAAGATCAGTCCAGCTAAAAGAGCTGATGTTGAGGCAAGACAAAGATCCATCCTCAAGAGTGGAGAATTAAGATAAAGATCCATTTCTATAAAGGTAGAAATTTTCAAGAGAATTTGTTGAAACATCCACTATCCATCCTATATTAGATTGTTGAAGTATCATAACGGCGCAATCTCTAGCCTATATTAGATTTGTTGAAGTATATTGACGACGCAATCTCTAGCCTATATTGGATTTATTGAAGTATCTTGATGGTACAATCTCCAGCCTATATTAGATTTGTTGAAGTATTCTGACGGCGCATTTTTGTGGAAGTATCCAAGCCAATTCATGGGTCCAAAACCAAAACCAATTCATGAGTTCATAACTCAAACCAATTTATAGGTCCAAAACCCAAACCAATTCGGGTTTAGAACCCAAACCAATCCGAGTCTAGAACCTAAACCAATATAGTTCCAAAACCCAAACCAATTTACAAGTCTAGAACATAAACCAATTTACAAGTCTAGAACACAAACCAAGTCTCAGTTCCGGACCCAAATCAATTCTCGAGTCTAGAACCCAAATCAATTCTTGAGTCCAAAACCCAAATCAATTCTCGGGTCTAGAACCCAAACCAATTCATAGGTCTATAACCCATATTAGGATGTTGCGAGTCTAGAACCCACCCCCATCGAAGATTGGCATAAAGGCATATTCCTTTTCACTCTCTAAATCAATTTAAGATCGTTCAAGCAGGGGGTAAGACTGTAGACCCTTAATTTCGACATTAGTTCAAATGTGGTTTTAATTTAAAGGCCAAATCAAGTCTAAATGTCAAAGTTTGAATTAGGTCCAGCTCAACTTAGGCTCTGAATTAGGCTAATACAGTTTCGGTCCATGTCCAATTCAATATGAGCCAACTCATATTGAATTGGCTTGACCTAATTTGATATGAGTTCGATATGGGTATGCCTCATGTCGATTGGCCAAGGCCAAATCGACATGAGTTAAATTCCCAGCTTGATTTAAAAGTCCTAATTGTGTTTAACTTAGGAAAATCTTGAATTATAATACAGAGTTGGAACTGAATTAGGATTAATAGCCAAGGTTAACCCTAATTTAAGCATTTTAATTACAAATTAAATGAACAAAAAGAAGAAGAAGAGAGAAGAGTTAGCAACCACGATTAAAAGCAATTAAATAGAGAGCAAAACAGAAAGCAGAATTAAAGCAGCAGCTAAGCAATTTCCAAATTGTTGAAGTTTGGCCAAGAAATCAATTGATCCAGACTTTCCAAATATTTAAATCGTAAGCTTGGTTCAACAAGATTATCTTGGTGAATCCAATAATGTAAATATGGCCTATTAACTAATTCCATTTAATTTCCTTAGGTATCTTCATCTTTCAATGCTATTAGAGTTCATCATCCTTTTAAATTAATTGGTTTAATTTCAAAATTATGTACAGTAAGCTATAATTTTGGATTCAAGCTAACTGGTAACTTCAATTGCATGTTTTTGGCCTTAATCAGCAACATCAAACCCTATTTTAGTAAAACCCTAATGTATATCCTAAAACCCTAGCTTATATTCTGAAAACATAATTTACATCCCAAGACCCTAGCTTATGTTCTAAAACCCTAATTTACATCCTAAAACCCTAGTTTATTTTTAAAAATCCTAGTTTGCATGTTTTAGCCTTGATTTGCATCTTAAACCCTGATTTTGCATGTTTTTAATCATAGTTTGCATGTTTAAAATTCTAGTTTTCTTGTTTAAAACCCTAAAACACTAATTTTGTACTAAAAACCCTAATTTAACCTTTCAAACCCTAGACTTAGGTTTAAAACCTTAATTTAATCTTCCAAACCCTAGTTTTAGGTTTAAAACCCAATTTTATACTTAAAAACCTTAGTTTTAGGTTAAAAACCTTAATTTTGCTATTAAAATCATAATTTTGTGTTCTGGCCCTAATTTACCCTAATTGTATTAATTGAAATCCTAGTTTTATGTTTAATTGCATGTTTAAATTAATTGTCTGCTATGAATGAATTGAATGGGTCAATCAATTGTTTTCCATAAATGGTTCAACTATATTTACTTAATTGTTTAGATTTTGAGGACAATGTAAAAGGTATTTTTTCACTTTGTGGGTGCCTTATGTCTTTTATTTATTTCATTTATGTTAAAAAATTTAGGACTATTATAAGGGACATATTTTCACCTTTTGGTGGATGTCCTATTTTACTTATTTAATTGTATGGATATTTGGATATTGTAAGGATATTTGGATATTGTAAGGGCATGTTTCCATCTTTGGATAGGTGCCCATTTTGTTTGATTTATTTCAATAATATAATGAATGTTTATTTTCTTTAAATTGCATGTAATATGGATGATGTTATAATAATTAAAAATTAAATAATATTTAGACATGAAAAGGAGGTCGGTTCCAATGAACCAGTTGCTATAGGAGTGCTGGATCATTCTCACATTTCTCATGCGTACCCAACTTTCCAAACCAAGTAGGGGTTGGGGATTCCTTAGAATTTGAGTCATCCACTCCTTTCTATTTTTCAAGCCTGTCTGGATGGTGACTCCTTTTCTCTAGGTTTAGGCTCGTATTTTCTAAGGTCTAAAGCCTAATAGTGCCGAAGTCGCAAGAACTATTCTATCGAAAGTAGGGGCGAAAATTCTTGCTCACAGTAACAAGACTATATCAATGCTCAAAATGACTTGGAAAAATATTTAAATAAACATTATGAATGTGAGGAAGAGTCAAATTTTAATGTGCTAGGTTGGTAGAAGTCAAATGTATCCAGGTTCCCCACGCTATCTATTTTGGCATGCAATGTGCTTACTATTCTGATCCCTACTGTTGCTTCGAAGAGTGCTTTTAGCGTTAGTAACTAGGTTTTGGATGTTTTTAGGAGTTTTTTATCTCCTAAAATGACTAAAGCACTAATTTGCACACAAAATTGGCTACAGCCAATGGCATATGGATTCCAACACTTAGAGATACTTGAAGTACTAGAGGAATGTGAGAAAATTAAAGTAGATTTTGTAGCCATTAAATTATTATTATTTTCTATTTTTATGATATTTTAGCTTTATAATTTATACACTAATTTTGTGTTGCCTGTGTCAAAATGACAGAAATGATTAGAGGGTCTAAAGAGGTTGCAAAGGAGATTGCTACAAGTTCAATGGATGTTGATAGATTGGAAATACAAAACTAATTGTTTTAACTTGTAAGTATTCAATGGATTAATTATTTTATTTATTTTTGACTGTTTATTGAGTGTTTAGCTAAAAGAATGTGAATTGCAGTTTTTAACTTTCAAGAATCATGTGGTTCTTGACCTTTTTGCTATTTTTGGAATTGGACATGTACATATATCCTTGTAAGTGTACTTTTTAAGAATTTATTATTTCATTTTGTTTGTATTTTTTCCTGAATCATTTCTTAATGGTCGAATATCGATTGGCAAGCTTGAAGGAAGTTTAAGTTATCTATTTTTTATTGATTTTGGTGGCAGTCTGCACATATCTTTGGTGTAAGTATCACTTAACCAAAAGCTAAAATTTTATAAACCATTTTTATTCTTCCCATATTTAATGAAATGGTGAAATGTGATTAGCATTTGGTCGAAATTTTTTTGCCATAGGTTTGGGATTTTTGTTGCTGCTTTAGTGCTTTTGATATTTGATGAACATATGAATTTTGTAAGTTTCATTTTTTTCCTTTATTTAACAATTCTTAAGTCTTAATGTTGGTCTTCTAGATGTTTTAGATTTTTTAAATTTTGTAATTCAGGTTTAGTGTAATTCTAAATTTTGCTTTTGGTTACAATTGTTGTTTTTCTTTTTGGATGCAGACATTTAATTTTTATAAGTAAACAAGTTATTTTCTTGATTCCTCTCTTCTGCTTGATTCTTCTCTTCTTCTTGTTTACTTGAGCTTCCTTGTCTTTTTGACCCCAACTTGATCTTATTCTTCCTCTTCCTCGTCTTCTTCTTTTTATTCTGACTCCTCCCTCTGAATATGTGACTTGTTGTGGCCCTAAGCTAGTTCGGTCCTAATTAAAGATGGCCTAAGTACTTATCAATCAATTCTTAATGGCTTAAACCTATTTTAAGCTTTTAATTTGATTGGTTCAATTTTTATAAGACCTAAATAAGTCCAATTTAGTTTTTAAAAACTTGAAATGGTCCGAAAGCGAATTTAAAACCCTAAAATGGTCTAAAAGTAAATTGGGATCGATATGGACCATATCGTATCGAACTGGGCCTGCCCAATTTGATATGGGTGGTCCATATCGAATTAGGGCATGCCTAATTCGATATGGACAATCGTCCATGTCAAACTAAGGCTGCCAATTTGATATAGACCTTGGTACATGTCAAATTGAAATGTCTTTAGTTCAACATGGTCAGGTTTGGGCCTCGAATTCAAATTGTTTTAGTTCAACATGGTCATGGTTGATCTCGAATTCAAATTGTTTTAATTCAATATACCTTAGAAAAATCGTGATTAAATAAGAAACTAATACTCATTTAACAGAACTTAACCTAATATTTTCTTATAAATATAGGTATTAAAACAAGCAGCTGACGACTTGGCAACAATAAGCAATATAAGCAGTAAGCATTAAACGATCAGAAACCCTAGCAATATTAAGCATTGAATGAGCAGAGACACTGAACATCATACCATCAAACCAGAAGGCAGTGATACATTGTCTTCACCTTGTTCAACTGAGATTTTACCACTGGTGTAAATATAAATCTTTGATCAACGTGAAATATCAGAGGAACCAACAAACAAAGGTTTGAAATCCTTTATTTAATCAGTTTTACATTCATAGTAGCCTAATATTTTCCATTAAACGAGATTTTAATTAATTGTTGTATTTTCATAAAATGTCCAGTAGCCTATTTAAGAATTCAGAAATCAGTTAGTATCCAGTAATCAGCTTGTAAAAACGTTTAGTAGCTTGTTCAAACCCTAATTTAGTATCACAGTAGCTTGTTTAATTAAATTAACCTTAAGTCTTAATATCACAGTAGCAGTAATAATCGGTCTCATGCAATAATAATTTGGATTAACTATCCAGTGGCCCAAAGTTTATAAATGTAAAAGCAGTAGCTTTGTTTTCTAAAACCAAAACCCTAGCTTTGTTTTCTGAAAACCAAAACCCTAAGAAACCCTAGTTTTTTTAGAAACCCTAATTTGTATAAATTTAAATCCCTAGTTTAGATAGAAACCTTAATTCTCTAACAAACCATATCATATAAACTGTCTACCTTTCGGCGGTGGGCGCTACCTCCCTTGACCTCTATCAGCTAACCGGCTAGCGAGACCACTGTACGCGGCCTCTTGTCAATGGGGTCAATATTTATTTGTGAATTATATTCTTTGTTATTTATCTTATTTCTTTTTAATTAAGTTCTAATTTTATTACTCTTTATATGATGATGATTTATGTGTTTATGAGTTTATATTTATTTTGTTTGGATTTTAAGATATGTAAAAGGCATATTTTTACTTTGTGGGTGACTTAGTTATTTTAAATTATGTAATTTATCGTTTAAGAATTTTGGGACTATTGTAAAAAACATGTTTTCACCTTTTGGTAGGTATCCTATTTATTTTGTTTTAGATATTAGACACGATTATAAGGGCATATTTTCATCTTGTATGAGTGTCCATTTATTATTTTGTTTGAACTTGTTTTGTTTTTAATACAATGAAGATTTATTTTGATAATTGTATGTAGTATGGATAATATCATAATATTTAATAATTTAATAATATTTAGACCTAAAAGGAGGTTGATTTCAATGAATCAGACGTTATGAGGGTGTTGGGTCATTCTCATCTTTCTCATGCGTACCTAACTTTCCGAACCCATTAGGGGGTTGGGGATTCTTTAGGAATTGAGTCGTCCACCCATTTCTTTTTCTCGGCCTGTCCGGGTGGTGATTCCATTTTCTTCTGGCTTAGACCCGTGTTCTCTAAGGCTCTGAGCCTAACAGTGCCAAAGTCACAATAACCATTCCACCTGGAGTGGAGACGAAAATCCCCGCTCACACTGTGTTTTTACTTTCGAAATTGAATGAGTTGGTAGACTTGTTGAGTTGCTTGTTGAATATGTTGTTATTTCAAATGTTAATATTTTTTTTGGTGTAGGTGTGTATGACAATGAGATTTTGATGCAATGCTACCGGAATATGGACTTGTTGGTTTTCTTATTGGCTGCAGACATTCAATTTTTATAAATAAACAAATTGCTTTCTTGATTCTTCTCTTCTTCTTGTTTATTTGATTCTTCTCTTCTTATTGATTCTTCTCTTCTTCTTTTTTACTTAGTTTCCTTGTCTTTCTGACCCTGACTTGATCTTCCTCTTCCTCTTCCTCTTCTCTTATGATTTTGAGTCTGACTCCTCCCGCTGAATATGTGACTTGCTTGCTTTTACTCTGGAAATTGAATAAATTGATAGACTTGTTGAGTTGCTTGTTGAGTATGTTGTTATTTCAAATGCTAATATTTTTTTTCTAGTGCAGGTATGTATGACAGTGAGATTTTGATGCAATGCTACTGGAATATAGACTTTGTTAATTTTTGCTTTGCTTTGATTTTTGATTTTGATGTAAATATGGACTGGACTTTTAATTATTAGTATTGGACTGTGTACTGGACATTTATATACTTAGGATTTATCATAAAGACTGTTAATATTGAATATCTATTGATATCTTTTGACTTTTATAGATTTGAAGCACGATTTTAGTATTGGTTTTATAGACTAACAGTAGATCATTTTGAATCAGATTTTTGGCTTCTTTTTGGAATGTATCAATTTATAATTTTATATGAAAATTCATTTTTGAAATTATTGTAGTAATGCTTAATAATTTGAATTTAGTTTATTGTTTAATTTTGTCTAACATTATTATTTTCAAACCTTTTAAAGTAAGCAAAAAAATCCAATTTTACAGTTTTGTAAATATCAAAAAAAAAATTGTAGGTTTTAAAATTTAACTTGCAAATGTGAATTTGGGAATTGTAAATTAGAAAAAAAAAATTTGCTGGCCCATTATATAGGCCCAACTTGAGCCCAATCATTTGAATCTAACCGTAGCCGATAACCCGCAGGTCGATCGAAAAATACATTGAATCGGACAAAATCGGATTGATATTCTACCATGTATGTTAGTTTCTGTCGAATTGAAAATTTATCTAAATTTAATCGAACTTGATCCATACATACCCCTAAGTGAAAGTATAAAATAAAATATTTATCTTCATTTTGTTTGATTGATAATATATCACCGCTACAATTATGATGATTAAATGGGTCTCCCAATATATAGTATGTGTTGTGTAATTTTTATTTTTTTTCATTTTAATTTATTTGTTATTAGGTTAGACTTATAATTTTTAGGAGAGCCAAAACTATTTACTTACAAAAAATTATATATATATATAAGTTAAAATTTGTGGGAGGGCCCTACATATAGTTCTGCCTCTCTCTCTATATATATACATGTAATCGCTCTGATATTAAATTATAAACATACAAACTCCTTTCAGGTTCTATTATTATTAATAAGAATATTATTCAAAATAAAAAATTGAACCCGTTGTGATCCCTGCATTAGACCACCATTTGTACGTATATATACAGCTAATTTAGCTCGTAAACTGTTTAAAAATTTAATATGAAGAAAGCAGTTTGTCAATATTATATTGTTTTCTGGAGCCATTGAGCCAAAAGTATATGATGATGCATTATAATTAACGTTATTGTCTTGAAGAAGCATTGGCCAAATTTTGAGCAAAATTGTCTTGTTTTGCATTTCATGGTTACAAATAAACAAGGGATCTTTACAAAAAATATCAGAAATGATAAAAAAAATTAAATTTACTATATTTTTAAAATATTTTTAGATTTACAAGAATTTATAATTTTTTTACAAAAATATCTAAATTTATAAATTTATATAATTTATTATGATTTTATTATAAAATAACTAAAATATCCCTAGTAAAAATAAAAACGTTATATAAAAAATGAGGGAGGATGTAATTTTCCTAATAAATAAGTGGGTAAGACTTGCTAAATTAGCTGAGGTGGGTATTGGATGTGTATTTTTCTTTCTTTGCCATCTAATTTAAATATATTATTATGGTACTTATTAATTACTCACTCCGTTTTTTTTATATAGAAAAAATTTTTATTTAAGATATTCTTTTTATATAAAGAAAAATTCTTTAAATAGAAATTATAGGAGAGTGTTCTTTAAGAAAATTCTAAAATTACTTTTGCAAGTGACTATATTTTGTGCATTAAATGAGACTAGTGGCATATAAATATAAGTTGTATAATTAATATAATTCACTTTTCAATGCATGAATTAATGCTATGGTTGCGAGAGATTTTATTAAGTTACGCTCTGTTTTACTAATTATGACACAACTATAAGTTAGTTCTTGTCATGTATCACAATATGAGCATTAGTTTTATTTATCGAACCCTAGTTATTTAAAAGAGGTGGTAGTATTTGTATTAAACTGATAATTAAAGCACGATTTTAAATTATATCGACCGATATGATTTGATATTTTCATGTCGAAGTTAACTAATTTTAAAATAAATTTATTTGTGTTAAATAATACGTTGTCATTTTTAGGCCATAATTACGATTAATATTTGTGCCCGAATTTATAGATTTGTAAATAATCGCTATATTTTTTTTTCTCTTTAATATTTTTTATACAGATTTATAAAATATTACACCATATGAAAATAATTTAATTATACACAATGATTCATATTATTTGCATACGGACATGTGCATTTATTGTATAAGTAGAGATCAATTTATCTTTTTTATTTTAAAATAAAAATTTAGATCATAAATACTATTTAGAGTATTGTATTTATGAGTTATCTCTCTCTTAACACTATAAATAAACATGTTTGGGCTTATTTAAGGCTAATTAAGATAAATTATTACCAATAAATTTATTAACTATCTTTTTAATTTTTGTAATTTTTTAATTTTTTTTATATAAAGAGAACGGATGGAGTATTATAGATAGTATTTTTCTATATATAACTTTACATGTGCAAGTGAGAAACAAGAATACCGTTTGATTCACCTTGTCATATTCAATGAAGAAGCCGATGCATTAATTGTATACAATTTTATGAAAAATTTCATATAAATTCTTCAATAAAATTATATATATATTGTGTGTTTAGTTGTTTACTTTCTCATTAAGGAAATATTTCAGTAGCTTTCAAGGTTAAATAATTTCTCAAGAATTTCGTTTTTATTTATTTTAATATATAGACTTTAATAAATTTTTAATTAATTGAAAAAAATAATAAAGAAAAAAGCCTAAGCACAAGGATTTTTGACTCTTGACCTTTATCATTAGGATGTTAATTACAATTAACAAAGAGTTTCTGTACATTTAAATAGACGGAAAGCCCAGTCAAACAGAATCATCCAACCGCTTTATACCAATTCAGTTAACATTCTTATATAATTTAAGTTATAATGATTAAATTATCCTACCCCTTTCTTTATTTTTTTGTTTTTTTGTTTTTTGTTTTTCTCTGTATATTTCTCTTCTTTGTTTTTTTAGGAGTCATCCTTTTTTTTTCTTTTTGATCAATGGTGATCATTTTTTTTTAATTTAAGTATTTTTATTCATTAAATATATATATCTTCATAATTACTAATTTGTCCAATTTTAGATTGTTTATTTCTTTTTTTTCATGATAATAGTTTGTTTTAATATCCTTATAGGAGTATTTTATCTTCTTAGAATTCTTATATTTTTGGTTTAGGGCTTATTTTAATGATTTTAAATTTATTATTAATATTTAAACAATTGAACTTATTTAAACATATAAAAATAATTGATTGGTGACTTAATAATCACCAACTACAATATACTTCTCACTGAATTACTAATTTTAATACTCCTGCTCCATCAATACGATTAAAGAATATTAAAAATATCTAAAATATTTTATTTTATTTTTTAATATATTATAAATATTTATATTTAAATTGATAAATATTATTTTTAACTATGGATGAAGATTTATGATATTTTTTATTTAAAAAAATATTACAGAGATTGAAAAAAAAAATAGGTAATTGGGAACAGAAATCCTGAAATTGGGGAAAAGATTCGGACAAAGAATAGCCCTTTTAGAGGTAATACATGACACAGCAATGTTTTTATTATTACCATTGTTTTTATATTGGAAAAGCACATTATTGAAAGCAAAAGGCCGAGAGCCTTTAAGAGGGTGTTTGGCTTAGCTCAAACCGTTTATTTTGAAAATTTTAAAAATTTATAAGTACATATCATAAGTTAAAAAAAATAAATTAATAGTGCAGTTTATTATTTTAATGTTTATATATAAGCATTTAATTTATAAGCTAATTTAATCAAATAATTTATAATATTATTTTTATTTATTTTTTAAAATTATTAATATTTAATATCCTTATTTTAATTTATTTATAATTTTTTTATTCGTGGAGTTTTTCTTTTACCGTTCAAGTAAAATAACAAGTAAACAACAAATGGTTGCTCTCTTTTAATATTGCATACGCAATAATTCTCTTCTTTCTTTTCTTTTTTTTTCCCCCAATTTATTGTTGCCTTTGTAATTTTGTTATATTGGACCATCTTGGATTAGAAAAGAATTTTTGTAATTTTTATATGAATTTGTGTAGGGCAGTTGTTGTAACTTTTTATGAATTTTTGTTATTATATCCCTATTTATTTTTTGAAATTAATTAATATCTTTATTTTAATTTATTTATAATTTTTTGGTCGTAGGTTTTGTCTTTTAATGTTCAGGTAAATTATTCAATTTTTTGTTCCTTATGTTAATATTAATACTAAATTTCTAGCATATAATTATTTTCATATACAAATTGAGGAGTGTATTATAATGTTTTAGTTCAAATAAAAAATTAAATATTTTGAAAACTTTTTATTAATTATATATGTATATAATTCATTGTATTTTTTGTTCTTTAACTTAATTTATATATCATTATGTTCATAAAATATTTATTTATTAATAGTAATACTAAATTATATTATGATATGATTGATATACACTTATAGTTGTAATAAAGTTGAATTAATATGGTTAAATTAATTTATTTCTTCATAATATTACTTTATGTCTTTTTTAATCATTTTCATAAAAAAATATACTTATAAGCTTTTTTTTTTTACCAAATAGGTCATTTGTTTATTAGCAACTTATAAATATTTAAGATAAAAGCATAACTACTTTAAATTTTAAATGTTTATAAGCTAATATTATTACTTATAAATTACTTTTTTTAAGCTAGGCCAAACATCCTCTTAGCTTTCAACAAAATAAATATTTTTTTAAGACATACAAGCGCAAATTAATATGAATTTTAAATAAATATTACAACTCAATGTAAATAACAAAAGAAATCAAACAAACCTTATGCTGTCCAAAAAATAAACTCGAACCATACTAAGTTTTAGGATCAAGGTCTCGACCTTAGCCATTTAAATTATTTCTCTTTAATAAAAAATAAATTAAATTTCTTTAGTATCCATGAAATTTCATGTAATTAGCACTCTAATCTTCGTTAATTCAAAGTTAATAATTTTTTAATCTCTAAAATTTACTAATAACCTATATTTCTTTTTTTTAATTAAAAAAATTTATTATATGTTCAAAATTGACATTTTATTTTATATAATAATAATTTAATCTATAAAATTTCAAAAATTAATATACTTTTATCCTTCAACTATATTATAAAATGATTTAAATTTTTAAAACCCAATAATTCTCAATAAAATTAATTTTTAAAAATGCTAATTCTAAAATAGTGAATACTAAATTACATTAAAATTTAGGGATGGCATAGTAATTTAAATAAAATAAAACAAAGCTAAAAACAAAAGGGACAAAATGAAATTGGCGGATAGCATGGCCACAAAATTTCACACAAAGTGTAGAATATGCGGCTAAAAGTTAATAATTAATATAAGGCAAAAGCCAAAACAATGTTCAAACTTGAGAAATTTTAAAGTGTTATGATAAAGGTTTTATTGGGCACTTAATCCACAAATTAATTAAAAATAAATAAAAGTGTTTTATATATACTAATTAATAATATTATTGTTATAATTAAAAGTAAAAAAAAATAGACACAAAGAATGGTCTATTAGTAAAGAAGGGTGAGTTTATTAGATAGTGACTTGCAATTAAAAAGAGAGTGAAATCTCTTATTTATTTATTTTTCTTAACATATAATATATTATTACCAAAACTAAAGAGAGATTAAATCCATCTTGACCTTTGGTTGCTTTCTTTTCCAAAATTCAGAGCATTTTGTGGGCTCCTTTTTCAAAGTTAAAAGTGGTGATTAATGGATAAAAAATAAGAATTAAATAATCATTATTTTTTATATATACATGTTCTTCTTTGATGAATTTATTCATAGAACTTATGTACTCTTTTCGTCTTAAAAACATATTTATTTTCACATGAATTAAAAATATATAATTAATATAATCAAATTAATAAATTTTACTGATATTTTTCTAATATATACATTTATTAATTTATATTATTTATTTAAAGGTAAATATTTAAAGAATTAAATATGTCACTGAATGAAAGTATAGATTGAGAGTTAGTACTACTCAACTTAAATGAAAAATAAAACTCAATCGGTGCAATTATGTTTGTTTGATTTATATAGTTAAAAAATTAATTGAGATCAATTTAAAATTTTGATTATGTTATTTTTTATTTATAAATTGAATACACTAAATTATTAGTATAATTATAAATTTAATTATTTATATAAATAAATATGATATTATGTATAACTATATATATATTTTTTCATAAATTATATATGAAAAAAGAGAATACTTAGAAGACTTAAATATGAAATTTAGATAGGAGTAATATATATCTTTGTCCGATAAACTATACAGTTATATATAACTATGTATTATGTAATTGAATTATAATTTATGTATATAATTAAATTATGTCATATAATATAGCTATATATATATATATTAATTTTTGAGGAATTTACATGCATCATGGTAATTTGTTTTAAATTTCATTTTTACTGTAAATTTTTTTTACATATTTATGATATTTTATAATTTATTTTCTTTTTATACGGAAACATGGAAACTTTTTATCTTTTGATCAGCGAGTTTTTTTGTTGGGCATGGATTTTCTTGGTCCATGGTCCCTGTCAACATTTCTTATGTTATATTAAAACCATGCGTGGTTATGCTTTTGAAACTGTATAACATATTTTTTTTTGCCAATAACATGTAAATTTAAGTCTATATATTTAATTGTTTTTTTTATCATAATTGTTTTTGTTTTTCATGCAACTATGTTGATTTATTTTTTTATATTTTTTAGTGTAATCATGCATATATTTATGTTTTGAAAAAAATTTATTTAGTGTAAATGTTAAATAATAAACCATTACTATTATATTTAATTTTATAATAATAATGCAAATATATATCTACTTAAATATAAGTATAGATTTATGCTTTGGAAAAAATTTTGTTTAATATAAACGTTGAATAAATTATTATTATTATTATTATTATTATTATTATTATTATTATTATCCAAACATATATCTACTTAAATATGTTACTTATATATGTGGATATATGCTATAAATATCATAATTAAAAAATAATAACATATATAAATATATGTCGATGTATATTTGTACGTGTCAATATATATCAGTATATGTTACATATAAAATGATGTTTTTATATTTTTTGTAGTATTTTTGAAAACTAATATCTTTAAGTTATTTTTGTAAATATTTCTTTTTAATTTATATATAAAAAATAAAAAAAAGTTATATATTTAATTATATATGGATATATTTTATACATAATAAAATAAACTGAAAAATATAACAATATATGTAGGTATATATTACATATAATTAATATATATGAGTATAAATTATAAAAAAATAATAATATATGTTATATATAAACGAGTATATGTCACTTTATATGAATATATATGGATATATGTTGATATATATCAGTATATATTCATAAGACATATGTCTTATGTAAATTTTATCCATATTTTTTCAAGGTTCATGTAATAGGACATGGACTCTTTTATATAGAATATTGTTCGTAGATTTCTAGATTATATTTTTCATATATCATTTTTTTATGTACATATATTATTACTAGTTACTTTTTATTTTTAAAAACAGTCAATTAATTTGAATATATCTAAAATATACTAAACATGTATCCCTTTTTAGGATTAAACATTTTTATTTTTCTTAAACTTTGAACTCCATATATAGAATATTAGTTATACATACCTTAAATGTACATTTCATATATCATTTATTTATATAAATATACCATTACCAGTTAATTTTTATTTTCAAAATGAACTAAAGTGATTTAAATATATCTAAAATATACTTAATATATATAATTTTTGGGATTTGATTTTTTTAATTTTTTTATAGTTTGTACTCCGAATATAAAATATTAGCTGTGGATAAGTAAAATATATTTTTCATATATCATTTGTTTATATATATATATATATATATCATTACCATTTATATTTTATGTCCAAAAACAATTAAGTGATTTAAATATACCTAGAATATCTTCAACATATACCCTTTTTTGAATATTTTTTTTTTCAAAATTTACATTTTGCATATAGATTATTTAGTTGCATATATCTAAAATATACATATATATATATATATCATTACTGGTTAATTTTTATTTCTAAAAGTAGTCGGGGGATTAGACACTTAACATATATTATTTCTAGGATTTGATTTTTTATTTTTATTTTTATAGTTTGCACTCTATATAGAATATTAGAAATACCTAAAATATATATTTTATATATCATTTGCTTATATATATATATATCATTACATTTTATTTCTAAAAAGCAATCAAGTGATCTAAATCTACATAAAATATATTTAACATATACTATTTATGAGATTTTGACATATATATAAAATATAACTTTCATATACCATTTATTTATATACATATACCGATACTAGTTAATTTTTATTTTCAAAAATAACCAAATAATTTCAATATACTTAAAATATACTTAGCATATATTCTCCTGAATTTGACATTTTGCTTATTTAGATATACAGTTGCTAGTTACATTTTAAGCATAAAAGCAATCAAGTAATTTATATATATATAAAATATATTTAATATATCATTTTTGAGTTTTGATATTTTTATTATTTTTAAATCTGCAATCAGTATATATAATATTAATTGCATATACCTAAAATATACTTTTTAGTTTTAAATAAAATTACTAGTTAATTTTTATTCTCAAAAGCAATCAAATGATTTAGATATATCTAAAATATACTTAACATATATTCTTGTTAAAATATAATATTTTTATCTTTTTATAATTTATACTATATTTATAAAATACTAGTTGCAGATACATAGCATATTCTTTTTATGTACCAATAGTATGACTAAATAGTAATATATAACTAAATATAAATATATTAATTTATATCTTTAATTAATGTTATATTTTATTGGTAGAAAGAATGTAAAAAACCAAAATTGATTGAAGTTTGAATTTAATGGTATATAGAATACTAGTTATGGAGAACCATCAAACATCAGCATATAAGAAAAGTAAATGCGGTGGCTGCGGTGGTTTTTTGGACACACCGTATAAATGTAAATTTTTTTTTGTATAAGATAGTATTTTTGTAAATTTAGTATTTTGACCATATTTTTATAATTTTTTTATTCTTTAAGCTATTTTTGTAAATTTCCCTTAATTTTTTTGAAACAGGTTAAATTCTTTTTTACGAGAATACCAAGCCCATCTCAAAAGCCCATCCAATCAATCAAGTTTAAAATTTAAAATTTCATGTACACATGATCCGGTTTATTTAAATTTTTTAAAAAATAAGTTTAAAAAATTTCATATATAAATGATTCGCTTTATTTAAATTTTTAAAAAAATTTTAATCCAATTGAACTAAATTAATTGATTCACTCTCCTGCTTAATTCGACTAAATTAATAGAATTAAAAAAATCCTCTGATGATTTAATTTCATATATTTAATTTTCATTTATATATAATTTGTTTTATTTACTTTTCAAAACATTTGATTCTACTCAATTGAACTAATAGATGTATACACTGCAAATTATAAAAATAAATTAAATTTACTAAATTAATTAAAACTATATTAATAATAACTCTTCTTAATTTTTTTTATTAGTGGCGAAGAACTGCTATTTGTTCGGACATCAACCATATTCTTTTAGGATGGATATTAATAACTAAATAGATTAAATTCTGAGGGAGTTATTCCGGCGACTCACCGTCAGAGCTTTTCACTTCAATACGGGCTTTACTGAAGGGGCTCCTCACCTGAAGCATGCAGTGCAAGATGTTATTAAGGTGTTGCTCAAACTTGAGATTCGATGTCATTGCACTATATCAGGAGTTTTACCAACACTTTTAACCCATGGTAGGTAACTTTTCTTAATTTTGCTCTTTAAAATATCATAATTTTAAACTCCTTTGAAATTTGAACCGCTTTCTTTTTCTTTGAGTTTTTATATATTTTTATTTTTTAATTTGAAAGTGAAATTGCCGTTGGTTCATTAATGAATGACAGTCTCGTCCATCTTTTCTCGCCTTTTTTTCACATACTACTTTTTTTTGTATTATTTTTTTTTCATAATTTTGTATGTTTTTATTTGTGTTTTATCCTCAAAAATAATTTTCATATTATTATAGATCCAAAATTTAACGTTTTGTTCTTATTTTCATATTTGTTTACTTTTTTAAAATAAAAATAAATACAATTTAAACTTTTGTTATGGAGTTTTATTCTTGTTTAAATGTTATGTTTCTTCTTCTTTTTTTAATGATAAACTCATATCATAAAGGAAAAAGGAGAAACAAACAAACCAATAACAAAGATCAAACTAACTCCCACAGATAAACCTTCCCCATACACAATCCTATGATCTTTGATTATCAGTCTCAAGAGCAATAAGAGGAATAATAAAAGGGGGAGGATCATCCCAAATATGAAGACCAACATATAGACAAGGTGTCCTAGCTAAAGTATGAGCAAGCTTATTAGATTGTCTTCTAATCCAAAAGCAATTAACACTTGAAAGTTGGTTTAAAAGCATAGAGCAATCATAAATAAGAGCTGCTAAGACGGATAAGTTATGTTTCTCTTTAAATAAATGTTTGTCTTTCTCATATTGAGATATCTTTATAGCATAAAAGGTGATTTAATATTTTTTATAAATGACAGGTGAAATAAGTATCATGTTTAAAATTAAATTGCATGTGATATATTACCATTATCTATTATTTGCATAAAAAGAAGTTTAGATCCTCGTTAGTCATATATATTTTTTATATTTTAAAATTATATAATTATATATATACCTTATAAATGTAATTTTTCATTTAATAATGAAAATTTATTTTGCATAAAAAATATGATAATTTCCATCATTAGGACTATGATAAATCAAATTTAAATTTTTTTTCTCTACATTTTTAAAAAAAGGTGGGAAAGTTAATTAAATTACAAATTTTTAACGTGACTTGAATGTATACTTTTTTTAAAAAATATATATTTAAATGGTAAAAACTTGAACACATTTTGTGGTGGTTGTAGATAATGAGCAAAAATTGGAAATAATTAAGATGAAGTGTTTGAATAAATTAATATATAGTAAGCAATTTTTCTTCAAAACAAAAATATATAGTAACCAATTAATTGATGGTTTTTCTTTTTTTCTTTTTTTATTACAAAAGTATTAGAGTTATTTAGAAAACATTGAATAAGATTGATGAATTTTGGACGAATGATTATAGTAATTGGACATCATAGTTGTCAAATGTAGGACATAGAAATGGAAAATTATTACAAGACAAATTCTTGAAAAAAAAAAGAAATAATTGAATGAAAGTTATAGATGAAAAAGGCCACTAGTAGTGAACTAAAAATATATGTAACTTATCCTTTGATTGGATGGGAAATTTCTTTGGATTTGTGATTGGAACCCAAAACCCTATTAGATTTAATTGGTGGGATTTGAGATTTTGAATTAAGCTAAATGATGAATCTTTCACCTTTGTTTGGATCCCATCACCTTGTGCATTATTATTGGACTTATTCAAAAATATCAAAAAATAAAAATATTTAAAAAAAATCTATTTTTATTTTCTCTTTTAAAAATATTTATTTTTCAACAACTAATTTTAAAAATATTTTACTTTTAAAAGATCATATTTTCACTTTTAAAAATATTTTACTTTTAGATATATATATTTAATATATTAAAAAATATATCACTGAATATATAAAATAATTAATAAGAGATTATTCTAACTTAATTAAAAATTTTTAAATTTAAATTTATAAATATGTTAAAATTTGATTAAAATAATTATCATTATAGTCCTATTTAGATCGACTAAAAAATAATAATTTATATAAAAAATATATAAAAATCACCATGTATTTTAAAAGGAATTATAAAAATGTAATTAATAATAATAATAATAATGGGTCTAATAATAATAATATAATAATAATAATAATAATAATAATAATAATAAAGAAAGAGAAGTTGAGTGCACGTGTGGGTAAAGTACCCATTTGAGAAGAAAAATCAAGTTAGACCATTCTAAAGGTCCCGCCTACTTTTGCTTTTTCCTAAGTCCAATCTCTCATGATCCCATCATCCCTATGCCACCACTTATACATGATATAATATGGGATTAATTAATACTTTTTGTCATTAGTGCTCTATTATTAATCTTTATAATGTACAAAGATTTTTTTTTTAAAAAAAATTGAAGATCGTGCATTGTTATTTTAAAATATAATAACGTTAATTAAAAAAAATTTTAACTTTTATTCTTTTTTTTAATTTATCACATATAATTTTTAAGTGATAATTTTAATAGGATAATTATATTAAAATTAAAATTTTATATAATTATGAATATTAATTAGTTTTTATTTTTGTGAGTGAGAATATAATAAATTTAATTAATAAATTAATAAAAAAAAATTTTAATTTATTTAAAATAATTTTATATAATATTTAAAAAAATTAATAATTTTTTAATAAATGTGTATAGACGGGACAAGAGAATAATCTCTATCCCAGCTCCCGCTCCTTTTCATGCCATACAAATAGGGACATATTTACTCTTCGTTCTTAGGGATAGATTTATCTCATTTTCAATAAATTTGTCTTATTTTTACCCCTGCACGTAATATATATATTTTTAAATTAAAATTTAATAATATAAAAATTAATAACATATAATACTTAAATATTTAATAAGATAATAATTCAATAATTATATATAATAAAATTTAAAAAAAATATAATAATATAAAATAAATCAAATTAAATTTATTTTATATGTACATTATAATATAATATATATATTATAATATATATATTATATTATAATATATTATAATATATATTATATAATATATAAAATATACCAAATCTCGAAATGTATAGATAGCTGGAACAACAGGTTTCTTTCCAGAGCTGGTCGAGAGGTGTTGATTAAATATGTGGCACAAGCTATTTCCGACTTACTGTATGTCGGTCTTTCTTCTTCCTCGTACCTTTTGTGAGGAGCTCCAAATTATCATGAATAAATTTTGGTAGAATGAGAAGAAAGAAAGTGGTAGAGGTATTAATTGGCTTGCCTGAGATGGGATGGCGTTTCCAAAGGTGGAGGGAGGTGTGAGTTTTAGGGATCTCCATCATTTCAATTTAGCAATGTTGGGTAAACAAGGTTGGCGACTTCTTATGAAGAGGGATACTTTGTTCTATAAGGTGTTTAAAGCTAAATATTTTCCGGCAGGGGATTTTTTGAAAGCTTCAAGGGATTCTAATCCTAGCTTTGTGTGGACTAGTATTTCAGCCACTATTGACTTACTCAAGAAGGGTGTTCGTTGGAAAGTTGGCAATGGTAGGAGCATCCTTGCGGGTAGTGACCCATGGATTCCGAAGGAAAACACGTTTGTTGCGGATGAAGGGAATACTTTTATTAGGAGGGCCATGAAGGTGGCGGAGTTGATTGTGGAAGGGGAGAGTAGGTGGAATATAGAGAAGCTCATGGAGTTATTTTCGGCCCGTGATGTAAGTGCTATTCTTTCGATTCCTCTTAGCATGTCAAATGTGAATGATTCTTTATTGTGGCACTTTGAAAAAAGAGGCATGTATACGGTAAAATCGGGTTATTTAGTGAGTTTACTCACTCATCGGAATGTGGGTAATGTCAATGATGTTTGGAAACGTATTTGGAGTTTAAAAATTCCTCCTAAAATACGTGATTTTATGTGGCGTGCTATGAGGAATGTTTTTCCCACTAAGTTGAACCTTCATAGTAGAGGAATGGATGTTGATTTACTTTGTCCTCTATGCTTTTCTGAGGAATCTCTTGATCACTCTCTTTTGAACTGTGCAAAGGCTAGATCTTGCTGGAATTTTGTTAGAATTTTTGCCTTTAATGGTGCTAATGCTTGGACAGAGAAGTTTCGGTCAATATGGAATATGTTGGGCAAGGAAGGGGTTGAACTTTTCTCTTTTGTTTCGTGGCATATATGGAATGCCAGAAACAAATTTTTTTGGTCCTCACAGTCAATACCTGCAAATCAGATTGTTTATAATTCCATTAACCATTTGTTGGATTGGCGTTCATTGGTAAATGTGAGTAGTGGGCAGGCAGCTAGTCATGGAGTTTACAATGGGCCTATAGCGGGTGATAATCACCACTTATCACTTAATCATAATGGCTGGTCAATGTTTGTGGATGCTGAGGTTTTTAATCAAGAGGGGTTTACTAGTTTTGGTTGTGTTGTTGAGTCGACAGAGGGTGGGTGGATTGCTGCTGTCTCTGGCTACCAGGAGGGAGTCTTTGATCCAACTGTTGCTGAACTGCTGGCTTGTAGAAGAGCCTTGTTGCATGCTATCCAGTTTTGTCCCGGTGAAGGTATTATTTATTCTGACAGTCAATTAGTAGTGAATGCTTTGGGGTCCTCTCCAACAGATGTTTCGGCTTTTGGTATGATTACTCAAGATTGTATTTCCCTTCTTAGAACTAGATTGGATATTAAGGTTCTATGGATTAGTAGACAGTCTAACAGAATTGCACATTGTTTAGCTCGCAACTCTATTCGTTTTCCACGTTATGTTAAGTGGGATACGATGCCAGATGTTTTGTCATCTTTTTATCATGATTAATGAATTTTTGGCCTTTTTTGCCTTTCAAAAAATATATATATATATATACCAAATCTCCTTGAGGATGGAAACAAGGATGGGAATATAGGTCGCAGGGAGTATGTTCTATTTTCACCCCGTCTTAGTTAATAGAGAGAGTTTTTTTCTTCTGTTCTTATCTCCGTGAAAAAAGATATTAGAAATTATCTCTCTGTTCAGGATAAATTTAAAAAAAAAAAAGAGAATTTTTCATCCCAATATTAATTTTAGATGTGTATTAATTGAAAACGATAATTTTATTGGGATGAAATAATATTTTATTATTTTTTCCTTTTTCTTTTGCAGGTATTGAGATTTTTGAAAGTTTAGGACTTCATAGATGTGAAGTGAATAATAGCACTGGTTGGTAAGATTTTATTGATGATTGAATGTCATTAATCAAGAGTTTGAGAATAATGAAGAAGATAACATTAGGATTTTGTTTCCCCACATCAAGATAGCGATATTATCTTTCCTTTTTTTTTTGCTCCAATAATATTTCCCTCATATATGAGTAAATTTAATTCATTTTTCACTTCAATTGAGCGGATGATAATATTTTAATAAATTAATAATTAAGTTCATGCTACACCTTGTAAAATTTTAAAATATTTGATACAATACGAAAAAATTCAAGAAGTTTTTGCAATAAAATTTATACGTATATATATTTATATATTTATTTTTAAAAAATATAAAATCAAATTTATAATTTTATTAACAATTTACTAATGTAGGCAAAAATTCAATAATCTTTGAATCCTTACATAATGAATTAAAAACAATTTTTTTAATAAAATGTAAATGTAAAATTATAAACTATGATTAATTAAATATGAAAAAAATTCTGAATATGGATATACCTTATAATATATGCACACACATATAGGGATAGAATTATGGAGGGTCGTGGGGAGACAGACGACCCCCCTTCGTCGGCTGTCAGAACAGTATATAAGCAAAGGATAGAGGCGGCGATGGAAACGGCGGACAGCAACACACCAACTGGCCACCGACCGACCACCATTTTATCCCCCTTCAGTAAACATCTGCGTTCGCCACTGCACACATACTACTCGAAGTGCACATGTGTGGAAAATAAAAAAAAATATATAATAAGTTTTTATAATCATTCTAATAAATAGTTATATTAAATTTTTATAAATACTTTATTATCATTTTAAAAAAAAACCATGCATGTAATATTGTCATAAAATTTTATCATATTTCACTTTATAAAGAATATATATTAATTTCAATAATGTGTCCAGTTATTTTTATCTTTATGTAACATGTTTACAAAACTCTATATTTCTATTGACATTTGATTTAATGAATAAAAAATAAATAAAATTTAAGAATAAAATAATAATTTGATACAATTGTTTTAATTGTACAATGTACAAATTTGAATAATATATTAAGAGTTTCAAATGATTAGATATGAACAAATCCAATCATGATAATCTCATTGTCTTTATTATGGGTATTATTATTTGAAAATATCTGTTATTGTGAAATTACAAAGTGACTTTTTTTTTAAGGAAAGAAATCCCCAAAAATATTTTCAAGCAAAATCAAACTTAACTGAGGATGAATTACATTATGCCAATGAAATAAACTATGAGAATTAAAAGGTTAGCTAGCTAAGAAATCAACAGCCGAATAAGCCGCATGATAAACATAATAAATATGAATATTTCAGTTGCGGTTCAAAAGATCTCTAGTATGAAGAAGCAAATCACTATAGGGTTGCTACTGTTAACAGATGTGCGACTCTTTGATTATCAATCTGAAGTATATTACTATGTCAATTTATATATCAAGTTTCTTTGAGACCAAAGAAGACGCTCATAATTCCTCATAAAAAGCATTGCAACTACCCAGACGAGTTGAAAAACCTCCAAGAAAATTTCCATCCACATCTCAGAATATTACCTCTTGCTGCAGTGCCATTGGAACTTCTACTAAAAGCTTTGTCAGTGTTAATAATAATTGCCACATTTGAATAACTAGAATTTCAATTGGCATGAATAAGATGCAGAAAAAGTGTACCTCTACTAATAATATCAACATCAACCAGTGGCCAAGCTACATGGTTGGGAAAAGGGGCAACTGCTCCCCTTCATTAATATATATATATATATATTAAAATTTTTAAAACTTTTTATTTACCCCTTTTAAAATTTCAAGTTATTTTTCTATCTAAGAGGAGAAAAACATATAAATTCTAAAATTTTTAACAAAATTAATTAAATCTTTAAACAAATTAATTCAATCTCACCCAATAAATTCAAAGATTAAAAATAAATTAAAAGTATAATAAAAAAAAGAAAACTGAGAAAAAAAATATAAAATTAAGATCTTTATTTTTTATTTTTTTGTATTTAATTCTTTTTTTTAAATTTTATTTTATTATTTATACTTCTAATATTCTTTGATGATTTTTGAATTAATTATATTTGTTAAAAAATTACTTTTTATACTTTCTTTAATTTTTTTTTTGTTAACCAATGAAGATGTCTTATTAATAAATTAACAAATTTATTAAATAATTATTATATAGAAAGGATTTAAAAAAAAAATTCCCCCTTTATAATACAATCCTTGCTTCGCCCCTGATTTCAACAAGCGATTGATTGCAAACTTGAACTGCCACCTTAATAATGCTAAGCTTAGCCTTTATAGACATGGCTATTGAAGCAAATAAGAATTCATTCCTCCGTATCCATAAATACCAGCAAATATATCAAAGAAAATGGCCAAGGTTCCTCCGAATAGCTACTAAACTTAACCGCTAAAATTTTCTCAACCAACACATCAAGAGGAAGTGAGAAAAATTGAGGGACATCGGAAGGGTTAAAAAAGAACTTCAAAATTGGGTGAGCTTTTGTAGAATCATGAACAACATGTAAAGAATTTTTAATTCTAGTAGTACAAACCTGACATAAATCAACTGTAGCAAAATGACATTGCAATCTTTCAACATTGGTCACTAATCGCTTGTGAACCAATAACCAGAGAAAAGTTCTTATCCATTGCGGCTCCCTCCAAGTCCAGCAAGCATTCCAATCTCTATCACCTGAAACTTTCACATTACGTTGTAGCAAGTTGTAACTCAATTCAAAGGAAAAGATACCAGAAGTTGAGTCCATCCTTATTGGCATATCACCCAAAATCTAAGGAAGGAGGAATAGAAAATTAATCAATGAGATCATCTATTCAGATAATGAAGGCACAAACATATCATTCTTCCATCCTATATTAACATTATACATGTCTGCAATTGTCTACTTAATAGTATTAGTTAGTAAGGAATGCTCAGAAAATTATGAATGAACATAATTGATAAGATGTCAAACCTCTCCCCATCTATCGTGCCAAAAGGAGATTGATTGACTATTACCTACTAACCAACAACAATGCTGAAAAAATCAAGGCAAAAAATGTACCATATTTCTCTATACTAGGGGTTGCAACGATAGAATATCCGTGAAATTGACCAATCCGAACTTGTATTCGTTTAATTTTTAAACTATCTGAATCCGTTTAAACTCGATTATAGTTATATTTATACCCATTCTAAACCCATTTAATACTACCCATTTACTATCTGAAATGGGTAGTATTAAAAATTTAAAAATAAATATAAATTATTTAAATTTTCAAATCCGTTTAAATCCGTTTAAATTATAATTTATAAATATAATTTATACCTATTATCCAAATCCGTTTAAATATAAAAATTTAAAAATATTATAAAATTTAAAATATAAATTATAATTTTTTTAATTAAATAATTATAAATAAATATTTAATATTAACATAATTTTATTAAAAATAATTTCATACTACATAATTTTATAATTAAAATAAAATAAAATAAATATATAATTAAAAATTTAATAAAACATAATTAATATATAATCGGATTTGGATAATAGGTATTCAAGAGTTTATATCCGAATTCAACCTGAATCCGTCATAGATGGCAAAAATATTATCCGTATCCATTCAAATTTGTTTATAAATTAATCATACTCTATATAAATATATTGAAATAGATTGAATATCTAAAAATAATCGACGCGTTATCACCTATTTTATTTCACTACTAGCAGCTAAATCTTGGGGTCTAGTGCAAAATACACGCGGCCAAAGGTCTGAATTATGATTTAATAATTGCCAAATAAGTTTAAGAATGAATGCATCATTATATGTCTATAATCTCCTTATACGTACCATCTCCTCTATATTTGACCAGTTTATAAACGCTATCCTATTTTAATAAATGAACCTTGTGGTAATCCCATTTTAAATGCATGATTATTTGCAAAAAAAAAATATTTATGTTTTAAATCTATAAATATGCCACAAACGCTCTTATGCATAAATTGCATAGATCTTAATAATTAAATCTATAAATTGAACTAAGCTACATTTTTATGAAATTCTCTCAGCATATTTAAAAATGAAAAATTTTATCAAAAACTCACTTAAAAAGAATTATATGTAGGTTGATTCTGCATATAAAATTCTCACAAAATGAACCCATGTTTTGACATTAATTAATAAACTCATTCATTTTTAATTTAAGCATGGAATATGTGTAGTTCATCTGGTAATTAATTTAGTTAATGTGTCCTTCTGTATATATGATATAATATAATCCTTAATTAGTTTTATATTAAAGGAATATCAATTAATTAAGGCTAACAGATTCATTTTCATGTTGTCGAGTTAAATAGACCAAAAATTATATACATGTTATGTACATCAGATCACATTCATGTGAAAATGAGACCTTAAATCCAAATTATATCATATGTTAATAATAATAATAATAATAATAATAATAATAATAATAATAATAATAATAATAATTTTTTAATTATTATATAAAATAAATTTGACTCGAACTAGTTTGAATTTATGACTTTATAATTTTGGGAAGACAATTGAAGAACTCGTAAACTAAAATTTATTGGTAGATTATAATGTTATTTATCTATTAATTTGAAAGTTTTATTTGATTTTTGAGTTTTTTTAATATTACATTAAGAGTAAATTTTCGGGATTTTGACAAAAATACAAAAAAATTAAAAAAAAAACTCAAAATTTACCATATTGATAAATTGTTTACCAAAATATCATATTTTTATTAGTTTACGATGAGTTTACAATGAGTTTATCATGAGTTTATTATAAGTTTATAAATTTTACATAGTTTATAATGAGTTTATAAATTTTACATAATTTATAATGAGTTTATAATAAAATGACTAAAATACCATTAGTAAAAAAATAAAATTTTTAAAAATATGGTGGAGGGTGTCATTTTTTTCTAAATTTTTAATATATTATTATTATTATTATTATTTTTATTATTATCAACTGTGATACAAACTACGAGCTTCTACAGAAGCTAAGGAACAACACAACGGGAAAGCAACCCCAATAGAATCTTGTATCAAATTAAATTGTGCAAAGTTGGAGAGGAAGATCGTTTAGCCGATGAAGACCAACCGGAAGGGATATTGCAAGCTTGGCTAGGAAGTCCGTTGTCTAATTAGCTTTTCTATGGATGCGCTTGATTTCTACCAACTAATTTATTTGGAGTAAATCATCAATGCTTTGGATTAGAAAAGAATTAACACTAGGAAATCTTTCCTCCTTTCCCTTTAAATGTTCCTGATAAATATTAGTTATTGAATAAAAAGTTTAATAATTATTATTGTTAATATGTAAAAAATAATATATATATATATATACAGTGTTAAATGTGTTATGAAAATATAAATATCAATATATTTAAAAATATGGAATTATATATAATTAATATTTTTAAATATAAATATAGTAGTTATTTTAAATATTTTAAATGATATTATAATAATTTTTTGCTGAACTAGGCCGAGTTTAGCCTAGTCCACAACCCAACAGCCTAGTCCGCAACCCAAGTTGGGTTATGGACTAGGCTACCGAGCTGACAATTTGATCCTCGGTCTAGCTAGCCTGAGTTAACTCGAGCTAGCCAGGTCAATGGGCAAATGAGCTAAGTTGACAGTTTTAATCTTAAGTCTAGCTAGCCTGAGTTAATTTAAACTAGTCAGGCCAATAGGCTAATAGACTTGGTTAATGGGCCAGTTTCGAGTTCAAGAGATAGAAAGATAATTAATTAAAAAATAAAATTATTTTGCAGAAACAATAGACACAAAAAAAAACTAAAAAATAAATTAAAGAATATGGCACAAAACTCTTTGTTCTCTTCTTCAAAACCCACATGCACATATTTGTAAGTTTTAATCTATATAACAAACTCAAATTCACAAAAATGAATTAGCAAAACAAAAAAAATCAAAAGAAAAGCCATCATAATACAAAATACAAAAAATCAACAAAATCAAAACACAAATTCACAAAAAAAAAAAGAACGATTGAGATGCAAAAATTCAACAAAACAAAAAAATATATGTATATATATGACTGAAGAAAGCCATAAATGATGATTAGGGATGGCCCTAGAGCAGTGGCGGAGCCAGTGGGGTCAGGTGGGGGCTGACAACCCCCTTGCCGGCCGCCGAACGTGTATTTTTAAGGGATCCTCTCTGCCAGCCGGACCAATAAAAATGGAAGCTCAGCCCCTCAGCCTCCCCTTCTTCTCCTTTAGCCCCCCTCTCCTAGAGCAGCTGGCTCCGTCACTGCCCTAGGGTAAGCTCAGAAAGCCTATTGTCTAGGGCAACCACCCCATGGGCAATAAAAAAAAATATTAATTTTATGCATTAATATTTATTAGTGTGCGCGAGCTACGCTATAGCAATACCGCAAGTGCACGGGTCGCCCAAGTAATATAGTAATGAATGAGTTATTGTTTCACTGGGGACAAGGCCAAGTACTAGTGCAAATCTTAATCGTTATTTAGCAAATTAATAGTTGTGTGATGCCTTTGTAACTAAAAATAACTAAATTAATAACTGAAATAAAGAAAAATTAAATGTTGTGCAAAAAGGATTGATAATAATATTAAAGGTACTATCCAGATATTGAATCCCCCTAGCCTCAATAATATTTATGGTCAATCAATTCAGCTAAATCATTTAATAGATTTGAGTTGGCATTCCTCTAAATTAGACTAAAGCCCCTCTCGAGTGGATTAATCCCTAATCACTAAGTAGAGTGCTGAAATCTCTTCTCAAACACAATTAAATAGATCTTGCATTAAAAACAAAAAACTATAAACCAAAGGATCTTGTAGGTCTATCTCTAGTACCCCAATCAATCCTCAACCCTTATGAGTATTCAATTCATATCAAGCTTTCTCAAGTCAATAATATGAAAATAACAACCAATCAATAAGCATGCTATTATCAATTGGAAATAACATCAAGCATTATAAGAATAAAACAACTCAATCAAATGATTCAACTGAATATAATTGTTCAATTCATACAAAGGAGCTAGGGTTCATCAATATCTAGATAGAGAAGGAATTAGTTCATATTCAAAACTAAAAAAACAGAGCAAGATAAATGAGTAAGAGAAACCAAACAATCCATGGCAAATGATTTGTATTTCTTCACTTCAATCCTTGATTCTTGGTTTAGGGCTTATACAAGATGTGTATCCTTCTTCAAACTCAGCTCCAGACCCTTCTCCTTGCTCAAGCAGTTGGCTCCTCCTCCTCCTCCTTCTGTGTTCTCTGTTTTCAAAAACGTCCCAGCACCCCTAAAGACTCCTCCTCTTCTCTTTTTATTTCCATTCAAATCTCCAACCCATACTTCCAACTCACCACCCCCATCCATTGTCTACCACCTTCCTTTGATTCATCTCCCTTTCCCATTATTTAGGTAAGTTTTTCTTTTCTTTTGACACAAGCACAGTTTTTGTCCCCCACTTGTTCCTCAATCAGTGCAAAGAATCTAACTTTTCCATAGGTGACACGGCCATTGACACGCCCATGTCACTGGGCGTGTCATAGGCACTGTGATTCTGTATATAGGACATGTCCAGTGACACGACCGTGTCAATGGGCGTGTCACAGCTACTGTGAGTCTGAATATAAGGCACGTCCAGGGACACGCCCATGTCACTGGGCGTGTCACAGCTACTGTGAGTCTGAATATAAAGCACGTCCAGGGACAGGCCCATGTCACTGGGCGTGTCACAGCTACTGTGAGTCTGAATATAAGGCACGTCCAGGGACACGCCCATGTCACTGGGCGTGTCAATGCTTCTGAATGCAGTATCAAGGGCACGCCTCCATTGATGAATTTTGCTCTTTTCTTCTACTTTCATCCGTAATTCCTCCGAAATGACCATAAGCCTCAAATTACAGAGAATTCCTGAAATTAACCTTAAAATACACTTTGAACAAACAAATTAAACTCAATTGGATAAGAATCATATTAAGAAATAGGAATAAAATATCATCAATCGTGTATTTATCAAATCCCCCCACACTTGAGTTTTTGTTTGTCCTCAAGCAAACTAAATCACTGTAATAAGCAGAAATGATGGAATTCCTCTATATTCAAAAAGGAAGATAAAGTTTTTGACAATGCTCGAATCGGAAAACCTCACTTTCTCAACCAAAATAATTCACAATCATAACAGCTGAATCAAGAAGTTTCAAAATAAAAATTTCACATACCTAAAACCTAAAAATCCAGAGTTAAAAAATTGAGCATAAAATTCCAGCAAATCCAAATGTCATGAACAAAGTACGAAAAACGTGAATTTTCTCTTAAGCTCTCTAACCCTCAAATATTATTTATTTTTATTTTTTTTTCAATACATATATATATATATGTATATATATACATATTTTAAGGAGCCCGACTTGTTTGAACTGATACTAACCTTTTGACGCGAAGGTAAATATTTGTGATGCCGACCCCCGGTTACTCAGTCAGAATCACCGTTCAAATGGCTACTAGCACTATTCATGATTCCAACTCATTTGTTTTGATTCGAGAGTCAAAATCAGCGGAACAGGAAAAAATTTTCAAAGCTCCTTTAATTAGAATTATTTGTTATGGTTATTATTATTCAAGGGTCAGAAACTTAAGGGTCGTACTAAGTCCGACTCAAGAATCTACGGAATTATATCATGCTAAAAAATGTAACTAAGGTTTTAAACTTTAGTAATATTCCAATTTCCATCAATCTACAACTTAACTGTAGCTATTACAATCGATCCTCAGCATTTGATCAAGATCACTAAGTTAACCTCAACAAGAAATTGTCATTTAGGAAATCTCAAATTAGTTTATCATGTAAAGGGAAACCACATCAAGTCACACTTATCATAACAATCTAGCTTACTTAGCAGGCATTAATTGAGACAAATGAATCAAATAGAAAGAATGAAGTAGTAAAAATTTAATCAAGAAAGTATACCTCTCCCCCATACTTAAGATGCACATCGTCCCCGATGTGTGCGCAAAACAAGAAATAATGAAGAGAGAGAACAACTGCCCTTTTCATGTCCATGAGTGGATGAATATGAATACGGTGCCAAGAGTGCGGTGAAGGAGGGTTTGCATCAAAACAAAATTCTAAAATGCAAACAAAACAAGGTTAAGATATAAATAAATAAAGGAAAATAATTCTTAAAGAAAATAACAATTGTCCAAAAGCAATTAAAAAGAAAGATAACTAGAAAGGATATTAAATAAGCAAAGAAATGAAAAATAACATAAAAATAAAAATAAAATGAAAAATAAAATGTGGGCTAGTCACTGCTGGTCTCATCATCGGAAACATCAATTTGAGGTGCAGGTTCCGACGCAGGTGCAGGTGCAGGTGCCGGTGCACGGGCAGGTGGCTGATAGGGTGGAGGTGGTGGTTGCGAAGGGTGAAACCCTTGATACCGCTAGAACTCCAACATGGATTGCTCCAGCCATTGCCGTCTCAAGATCTCGTGATCCAGCTGTGCTTGGAAAGAATTTCTCTGGTCTTGTAAAAGCTGCTGCAGTTCTTCCTGCTGGATTAAGATCATATTCTGATTCAGCTCAATATTCCCTATCTTTCCCTCAATCCGACAAATCTGACGCTCAAACTCTGTGGGTTTCCTGTCATCATCCCACTCGACATTAACTGACTAGCGTCAATCCTGGAATGCAGGGGTCTGGACAAAAGAAGGTCCAGCAGAAGAAGGTGCAGCAGCAGCGGTTGAAGGCCCAGCAGCGGTGGATGTACTCTGATAATCTGACGGTGGAGGTGGTGGTATATCAGAAGTAGGAGCAGAAGGAGCTGCCTCTGGTACATCCGAATCCATAGGAGTGGCCTGCAGCCCAGTTACCTTCTCCCTGTTCAGTCTCTTCAACGTGTCCATACCCAACAGCTTGGGCATACCATCCATCGTCATAGGGAGGCAGCCATCTAATACACCCAGACGACGAGCAAGTCTTGTGACATACATGCCACCATGTAAAGTACCTGATGCTCCTTTTTTAGACTGCTCGTAGAAAAGTGGGTGATGGCATGGGCGACATTGCACCGGGCCTTCTGCACCATGCAATGCAGGAAAAACAGATCCCTCAAGGTTACCACCCCTGTACTGCTCAGTCGTGTTGTAATAGTATGAACTAATAAATTGTGCACCACTCGGCAGGGGAAAGAATCGAAGTTGGATGCCTTAGAAACCTTGGGTTGATATTTATCGACATTGGGTGCAAAGTGCTGCCAAATTCGAGGAGGAACAACCTCATACTCAACAAAATCCACCTCGGAGTTTAGATAATCGAAGGTTTGGACTTCCTACTCAGTATATAACCTGAGATGTACCCCAAGGTCATTAATGCTCAAGGTGAATCTCTGTCCTCCCAGTCTGAATTTAATCATCGGCTCAGTAATGGAGACCATGGTTTTCTGGAATTGGAAGGTGCAGTAGAATTCCAGTGTAAGCTCTCGATATGAAGGCTCGTTGATAGAGAAGAGTTGGTCCCACCCTGGTTGATTAATTAATTCCCGCACATCTACTGCAATGTTAACCAGTTCCATAGCCTCCCAATCTAAGACACGAGGCGTGGACCATTCTTTATTGCTGAAAAGTTCGAATCGCCTTTGTTCCTCGGCGTTTGAAAATATGAGGCATTTGTGTGTCGCCATAAATTTAGAAGTTGGACGTGTAGCGGGTTGGCTGGAACTGCCCTCCCCTCGTGCCCGCTTGGTGGGAAGCTGAGAAGATGATTGTTTGCGAGGGCCCATTTTCGGTTAATCTATAAAACAAATCAAAAGGTTCCTCAATAATAAAAGCATAGCATGATACAAGTTTAACCGAAATGCCGATATTATAACGATAACGCAAAACAAATGTAATCCACCTATAGCAACACATTCTCAATTAACCGAAAGCAATAAACTAACCCGAACATCGGCACAAACACACAATAAAATCAATCCTCACAATGACAATATATATCCAAAAATCACGAGTAACTAGAAACAAACAAACGAAACAATCAATATATAATTCAAAACAATTTTAAAAATAAACATATGCCGAATCAAAACGGAATTCAAAACGAAGAAAATCAAATGCCGCAAAAATAATGAAAAAAAAATAAAAACACAACAGAATAAAGCAAACAAGTCATGAAATTTTGAATTTCAAGGTAAACATAAGAAAATACAAGGAATGTATATGAAAAATGAAAGAAAAACGAAAGAAAACAAACAAAAATCGCAAAAGTTGAGATCCCATACCTGAAAAATGCAAATCTGCGTGGAACGAGTAGTTTCAATGGGAAAAATGAGAAAATACACGCAAACTATGCAAGCCGGGAGTGAGAATCCCTCCTAAATCGAATGGGTGTGTGAATGCGCCGGTGAAAGTACAAAAAATTTGAGAGAAAACGAGAGGAAATGAGAGAAAATTTTGAAATTTTCGTGAAAATGGCGTCAACTCTATAAATAAAGACGTCGGCACACCCAGTGACACGCCCATGTCACTGGGCATGCCCTATAATATAAATCCAGTTTGCATGACACGCTCTTGGACACGACCGTGTCAATGGGCGTATCACAGGTACTGCGTGAAATTACAATCGACACGTCCAACAACACGGGCGTGTTTGTTGGCGTGTCACATATTCTGTGACAAACATTCAAACAACACGCCCGCTAGTCTGGGCGTGTTCTGAGGATGTGCTGGGTATTTTTATTTCTTATTTTTATTTTTTTTAGACACGCCCATGGACACGGGAGTGTCCGTGGGCGTGTTATAGCTTCTGTTTGAAAAAAATAATGACACGCTCATAGACACGGATGTGTCCATGGGCGTGTTCTAGCTACTGCCTGAAAAAGGTAATGACACGCCCATTGACACGGGCGTGTCCATGGGCGTGTTTAATTTACTCCTCACAATCAAATTTTCTCTACAAATTTAGATGACTGCAAAACAAACAAACAACCACCCAATAAAAGAAAGATAAAATTAAAACAAAATGACAACACAAACCAAAAACATAAAACGGTGGGTTGTCTCCCACCCAGCACTTCTTTAACGTCGTATTAGTTGGACGGTCGGGTAAATGTCCCTAATCTTGGAGGTGTAAAACCTCTTTTAAGTCCTGTATTTCCCCTCAAAAATAACATTTGAGCCTGTACCCATTGACTTTAAAATCTCCTTTTTCCGGGTGGGTTATTTTAACCACTCCGTAAGGGAAAACCTCCTTGACAGTAAATGGACCAGACCATCGAGATTTCAACTTACCTGGAAAGAGTCGAAGCCTTGAATTGTACAGTAATACTTGATCTCCCGCTTGAAACTCTTTTCATTCCTTAATGTGAGCATCATGCCATCTCTTGGTACATTCCTTATACATTCTCGCATTTTCATAAGCTTGCAACCTCCACTCGTTTAGTTCGTTTACCTGTAATTTGCGCCTTTCACCCGCACAAGCTAGATCATGGTTAATCTATTTTATTTCCCAATATGCATGATGTTCTATTTCAACAGGTAAATGGCAAGCTTTTCCATATACCAATCTAAATGGTGTAGTGCCCAAGGGAGTTTTGAATGCAGTTCTAAAAGCCCATAGAGCATTGTCCAATTTCTTGGACCAATCCTTTTGGGATCGCTCAACAGTTTTTTCCAGAATCCGTTTAATCTCCCTATTCGTGTTCTCAACTTGGCCACTAGTTTGGGGATGATAGGGAGTAGCAAACCTATGTGCAACTCCTAATCTTTTGAAAACTTTCTCAAGCTGAGCGTTACAAAAGTGAGTACCCCTATCACTTATAATTGCTTTTGGTATACCAAACCGAGAAAACAACTTCTTCAAAAACTGCACCACAACCCTAGCATCATTGGTTGCTAAGGCTTGGGCTTTAGGCCATTTAGATACATAGTTTATAGCTACCAGAATATATTTGTTACCAAAAGAATTTGGAAATGGTCCCATAAAATCAATTCCCCATACATCAAAGATTTCACAAACTAAAATCCCAATTTGGGGCATTTCATCACGAGATGAAATATTTCCAGTTCTTTGGCAGCGATCACAATGAATTACAAATTCGTAGCTATCTTTAAACAAAGTGGGCCAATAAAATCTTGATTCTAGTACCTTTTGAGCAGTCCTATTGGCTCCCATATGAACACCAGCTGGTCCGGCATGACATTGACTAAGGATGTTCATTGTTTCGGGCCATGCCACACATCCTCGGATCATGTGATCCTTACATAACTTAAACAAAAAGGGATCCTCCCAAAAATAATATTTTAAATCAGAAAAGAATTTCTTCTTTGCTTGATAATTTAAGTCCTTAGGAAGTTCCCTAACAGCTAAATAGTTAGCAAAGTTGGCAAACCAAGGTGTTTCAGAATTTAAATTACTTACCTCACTTACCATGGCGTACAACTGCTCATCGGGGAAGTGATCATCAATGTCCCCTTCTTCAAACCTCTCCAAGGTTGGATTCTCCAAGTGAGAAAGGTGATCTGCTATAAGATTTTCGGCTCCCTTCTTGTCTTGAATTGTCAAGTCAAATTCCTGTAATAACAAAACCAAACGGATTAGCCTAGGCTTAGCATCAACTTTCACGAATAAATACCTTAAAGCCGAATGGTCTGTCTAAACAATCACCCTTGACAAGATTAGATATGATCTAAACTTGTCAAAAGTAAAAACCATAGCTAGCAGCTCTTTCTCTGTAGTTGTGTAATTAGCTTGAGCTGTGTTCAAGGTCTTGCTCGCATAGTAGATAGGCTGAAAGTATTTCTCCTTGCGTTGACCCAAGACTGCTCCTACTGCAAAGTCACTTGCATCGCACATTAGCTCAAATGGTAGGTTCTAATTAGGAGCTACCATGATTGGAGCATGGGTCAATTTCTCCTTAAGGGTTGTGAATGCTCTCAGACATTCCTCATCAAAAATAAAATTGACATCCTTCTCAAGGAGTCTTGTCAAGGACGGGCAATCTTAGAAAAATCTCGAATGAACCTCCGATAAAAACCCGCATGTCCTAGAAAACTTCTGATGGCTTTCACAGATGTGGGTGGTGGTAACTTATCAATTGTGTCTACCTTTGCCCGATCCACCTCAATACCCTTGCTTGAAATCTTGTGTCCCAACATGATTCCCTCTTGAACCATGAAATGACACTTTTCCCAATTAAGCACCAAATTGGTTTCCTCACATCTCATCAAGACCCTTTCAAGGTTTTTCAAACATTTTTCAAATGAGCTGCCATAGACTGAGAAATCATCCATAAACACCTCCATAATATCCTCTATAGGCTCATCAAAGATTGCTATCATGCACCTTTGGAAAGTTGCCGGTGCATTACACAACCCGAATGGCATTCTTTGATATGCAAATGTCCCATATGGGCAGGTAAATGTAGTTTTCTCTTGGTCTTCCAGTGCAATAGGAATTTGGAAATAGCCTGAAAGGCCATCCAAAAAGCAGTAGTACTCATGGCCGGATAACCTCTCCAACATTTGATCAATGAAGGGTAAAGGAAAATGATCCTTTCTAGTTGCATCATTCAATTTTCTGTAGTCAATGCAAACCCTCCAACCGGTAACTGTTCTTGTTGGAATCAGCTCATCATTTTCATTAGGGATCACAGTCATCCCTCCTTTCTTTGGTACTACCTGGACTGGGCTCACCCAAGAACTATCCGAGATTGGATATATAATCCCTGCATCAAGTAGTTTTATCACTTTAGCCTTCACTGCATCTTTCATCTTTGGGTTTAGTCTCCTCTGTGGTTGCACTACCGGCTTAAATTCGTCCTCCATCAGTATCTTGTGAGTTCAATAGGATGGACTAATACCCTTGATGTCTGCTATCTTCCAAGCTATCACTTGCTTATATTTCTGCAACAATTGGATAAGTTTTTCCTTCTGCTCAGAAGATAGGTGGGAACTCAGAATTATTGGTAATTTTTTCTTCTCTGCCAAAAATCCATACTCAAGGTGAGCTGGAAGAGGTTTCAGTTCCAAGTTGGGTGGATCAATCACCGATGGTTTTGGCTTTTCTTCCTTTGGCATCTCAATAGTCTCATATGCCCTGCATTTGAATGATTTGCTTACTTCAAGAAAAACAAGCTGCTCCATTGCTTCTTGACCCTCAACAGTTTCCTGCATTAAACACAACTCAAGGGAATCCTTGGAAACAATGTTAGTAACACAGTTTACGGTCTCATGCTCAATAACATCATTGCATGATTCCGCCTCATCAAATGAAAGTGAATGTTTCATGGCATCATGTATCCTAAAAATAACTTTCTCATCACCCACTCTCAAAGTTAAAGTGCCATCATGAACATCGATAAGGGCACGGGTTGTATTTAAAAATGGCCTACCAAGAATAAGTGAAACATCCGCATCCTCATCAATATCAATGACAACAAAATCATTGGGGAAAATGAAATCCCCGACTTTTACCAACACATCTTCTATAATGCCACGAGGGTGGACTACTGACTTATCAGCAAGTTGGATGGTAATGAGTGTTGGTTTAGGCTTACCAATGCCTAACTCTTTAAACATTTTATAGGGCATAACACTTATGCTAGCCCCCAAATCAGCTAATGCACTTTTAACCTCAAGGTTACCTATCAAACACGGAATGGTAAAACTACCTGGATCTTTTAACTTCTTAGGTAACCTCATTTGCAAAATTGCTGAACTCTTTTCAGATAACTGCACTAAAGACACTTCCTCGAGTTTCCTTTTGTTAGAAATGATATCTTTCAAAAATTTAGCATATTTAGGCATCTGTGACAAAGCTTCAGCAAATGGAATATTAATGTGCAATTGTTTAAAAAGTTCAAGAAACTTACCGAACTGAGCATCAATCTTGTCCTTGTTCAATCTCGCCGGATAGGGTACTCTAGGTTGATATTCCTTCAGTATGGGACTGCTTTCTTGTGGCTGCTTCTCTTTCTCACTTGTTTTCTCTCCTGAAGTGATAGGAGGATCATCTTTTTTTTCTTGTATTTCAGTCCCTTTCTCTGCCACTTCTTCTCTTTTTTCAACCATATTGCTCTTGATCTCTTTTCCACTTCTTAGTGTAATTGCCTTGAGCTGCTCTTTAGGATTTGTCTCAGTGTTGCTAGGTAGACTTCCTTGTGGTCTCTCACTGAGCAATTTGGCAATTTGCCCCACCTGATTCTCCAAATTATGAATGGAGGCTTGCTAATTCCTTAGAGTGGTTTCAGTTGATTGGAGCCTAGTTTTAGAAGCTGCTATAAATTTCTCCATCATGTCCTCCAAATTACTCTTTCTTGGAGGGGCAGCTTGTTGATGTTGGGGCTGCTGGAATCCAAGGGGAGGTATTGGATTATTTTGATTATTCCATGAGAAGTTTGGATGATTCCTCCACCCCATATTGTATGTGTTGCTGTAGGGATTATTCTGTTGTTGCCTTGGCATATTTCCAACATAATCTACTTGCTCTTGCCTAGCAAACATGTTGCCACTTTGGCAATCTTGACTTTGATGTCCACCCCCACACCATTCACAAGACATCACCTGCATTACTTTCCCAGAAGAAGAGGCCAAAGAATCAAATTTCTTATTCAATGCTTCCAATTGGGCTGTCAAGGCCACCACCTGATCTAATTGGTGTGCACCCATGGTCTTCATCTTTCCTTGTTCCCTTGGGGCTTGCCACTGATAATTGGTGATAGTCATATCTTCAATTAAATCCCTTGCTTGTTCAGGTGTCTTGTTGTTTATGGTACCACCAGCTGCTGCATTAATGGATTGCTTACTTACATAATTCAATCTATTGTAAAATGTTTGAATTTGAAGCCATAGTGGAAGTCCATGATGAGGACACCTTCTCAGCAAATCTTTAAATCTTTCCCAGGCATCATAAAGGGTCTCACCATCTTGCTGCAGAAAGGATGAGATATCATTCCTCAACTTAGCAGTTTTTGATGGTGGGAAGTATTTCTCTAAGAATTTCTCTGCCAACTGACCCCAGGTGGTAAAAGTCCCTGGAGAAAAGGATTTCAGCCACTTCTTTGGTCTATCTCTAAGGGAAAATGGGAACAACCTCAGCCTAATTGCATCATCTGAGACATTATTTATCTTGAATGTGTCATATATCTCCAGAAAATTCTCTATATGTGCATTAGGATCTTTATTAGGAAACCCATCAAATTGACAAGTCTGCTGCACCATTTGAATTACATTCACCTTTATTTCGAAGTTGTTTGCAGCAACTGTAGGCCTCCGGATACTAGATTCAGCCCCATTTAAATTGGGCTTAGCAAACTCCTGCATTGTTCTTGGTCCAACTCCTTTCATCACTTCGAATACTTCTTCTTGTTCTATTTCCAGATTTATTCCTGATTCTGCGTCTTCCAGATCTGCCTCCTCTTCTTCCTTTTGCTTTCTCCTCAACGTTCTCTCTAGCTCTGGGTCTAACTCCAGTAGTTGGGACGAGCTAGATCTGGTCATAAACAGCAAGAAATACCTAAAATGATAATAAACCAGCAAGAACCAATATTAAAAACGATTAAAAGTAAAACTAAATCAACAATCTTAATTATATTACTAATATTGAAACTGTTGTCCCCGACAGCGGCACCAAAAACTTGGTGCGCGCGAGCTACGCTATAGCAATACCGCAAGTGCACGGGTCGCCCAAGTAATATAGTAATGAGTGAGTTATCGTTCCACTGGGGACAAGGCCAAGTACTAGTGCAAATCTTAATCATTGTTTAACAAATTAATAGTTGTGTGATGCCTTTGTAACTAAAAACAACTAAATTAATAACTGAAAATAAAGGAAAATTAAATGCTGTGCAAAAAGGATTGATAATAATATTAAAGGTACTATCCAGATATTGAATCCCCCTAGCCTCAATAATATTTATGGTCAATCAATTCAGCTAAATCATTTAATAGATTTGAGTTGGCATTCCTCTAAATTAGACTAAAGCCCCTCTCGAGTGGATTAATCCCTAATCACTAAGTAGAGTGCTGGAATCTCTTCTCAAACACAATTAAATAGATCTTGCATTAAGAACAAAGAACTATAAACCAAAGGATCTTGTAGGTCTATCTCTAGTACCCCAATCAATCCTCAACCCTTATGAGTATTCAATTCATATCAAGCTTTCTCAAGTCAATAATATGAAAATAACAACCAATCAATAAGCATGCTATTATCAATTGGAAATAACATCAAGCATCATAAGAATAAAACAACTCAATCAAATGATTCAACTAAATATAATTGTTCAATTCATACAAATGAGCTAGGGTTCATCAATATCTAGATAGAGAAGGAATTAGTTTATATTCAAAACTAGAAAAACAGAGCAAGATAAATGAGTAAGAGAAACCAAACAATCCATGGAAAATGATTTGTATTTCTTCACTTCAATCCTTGATTCTTGGTTTAGGGCTTGTACAAGATGTGTATCCTTCTTCAAACTCAGCTCCAGACCCTTCTCCTTGCTCAAGCAGCTGGCTCCTCCTCCTTCTTCTCTGTTCTCTGTTTTCAAAAATGTCCCAGCACCCCTAAAGACTCCTCCTCTTCTCTTTTTATTTCCATTCAAATCTCCAACCCATACTTCCAACTCACCACCCCCATCCATTGTCTACCACCTTCCTTTGATTCATCTCCCTTTCCCATTATTTAGGTAAGCTTTTCTTTTCTTTTGACACAAGCACATTTTTTGTCCCCCACTTGTTCCTCAATCAGTGCAAAGAATCTAACTTTTCCATAGGTGACACGGCCATTGACACGCCCATGTCACTGGGCATGTCATAGGCACTGTGATTCTGTATATAGGACACGTCCAGTGACACAACCGTGTCAATGGCCGTGTCACAGCTACTGTAAGTCTGAATATAAGGCACGTCTAGGGACACGCCCATGTCACTAGGCGTGTCACAGCTACTGTGAGTCTGAATATAAGGCACGTATAGGGACACGCCCATGTCACTGGGCATGTCAATGCTTCTGAATGCAGTATCAAGGGCACGTCTATTGACACGCCCATGTTCACGGGCGTGTCCATTGATGAATTTTGTTCTTTTCTTCTACTTTCATCCGTAATTCCTCCGAAATGACCATAAGCCTCAAATTACAGAGAATTCCTGAAATTAACCTTAAAATACACTTTGAACAAACAAATTAAACTCAATTGGATAAGAATCATATTAAGAAATAGGAATAAAATATCATCAATTGTGTATTTATCATTTATACATATAGGCAATAAAAAAAATTATATATAGACATGCTAGAGAATATATGTTGTTTTTTATATATAATCTAAGTTAAAAGTACAATACAACTTTACTTTCCATGTCTTTTTTAAACTTTATGTTATTTTTTAATATTTACTAGTATGTGAGGCGACTAAAATTTGAGTCAACTAAAGCAACCAAAATCTCGGGGTTGATCTTGACGACGATGGTGAGAGATTGAAAGTAATTGGGTGAAAGTGAGAGATTTAGATTCGAGGGTGACTAATCATACGTGTTATGGTATGACCCTAAGAGTGAGAGAACATGATAGGGAACAAAGGGAAGGGATAAGAGAGATAGAGAGACAAAGAACAAAAGAGAATGACTAAGGAAGAACCAAACCTTTTGATAGAGAAAACAAGAGACCGGTCGAGAATGAGACGTGAGGTAGGCGGCTAGAGAGTGGAGGATGGAGATTTTGTTTGATGCTCAAGCATTAGGTTTTAGGTTTTAATAAAGGTATTTAAACACAATATTAAGCCTAAATCTTAAAAAAATACATCGAGTTGAGTTAGCCCAAGATACTTCCACTCGAGCCTAGGGCTCAACCCAAAGTCTGCTTAAGTTCTTTTATTTAGCCCGTAACTTGGTTCATTTTTTTAGAACTTAGTCCAACCTTATCCAAATCTTCCAAGTTAGTTTGGGTCATTGGTCTTGTTGAATAATCCTAATCAAAGTAGTAAGTTTGGACTTGGCAAATCCTCTTTGATGTCTAAGTTAATGTTTTAAATCCTTAGGGTTCTCAAGAAAGAAGATGATCAACTTTGAGAGAAGATTTTAGTTAGAGAAAGAAGGTAGAAGTTATAAAGAAAATATAAAAATAGTGGTAGAAGAGAATGTTTGTTATACCATATGTACTAGTAGAAAAAATTAGTTGGTTAATACACTAGTACTTCTTACTTATTACGGCTTAGTCAAAATAAGCCGGATAAGGTCCTAGCGTATGTTAGACTCATATTGTTGGATTGCTTACCTTATGTCATAGTCATACCTTGGCCAATGATAGGATAAAACAATTTGTCTTATCTTGACTAATATATCTTGAGTTATGAGTGCTAATGACCATGCATTATGGCATTGCTAAACATGTAAAAGATTTGAGTATCTTACCTAGTGAGGTTGGCTTAGACTGGGAACTGAGGATCTCATAAATGGGTTTGATCTAGTGAAGAAACATCTTGGCAATGAGGTATTTTAAGAAGGATAGCCTCATTCTGGATGAGACTAAAGGAGTCCTTCCTATGAGTCATCAGCGAAGATATCTCCTTCTCCTTCTAGCTCATTTATATTCTCTTATGAATTGAGTACGATTTCATGTTTGAGGCCCAAAAATGAGAGCAGATTATTATTCATAAGGTGGGATTCATCTATTAGTCATGAGCTTATTCATCAAGTTATTAAAGTTTTTGAGTATCATTTAGAAGTATTCAAACTAAAATAAAAAAGACAAGTCAAGTAGCATTTAAAAGCTTTTGAGTATCATTTAAAAGTATTGAGACTCAAATAAAAGATAAATCAAATCACCAAGTTTACGATGAATAGAAAATGGATGGTTTGATTTGAAACTAGCTATCAATACTTCAAACTCAAACTCTCACTAGAAATGAATGAGTTTCTCATTAGTGAAAGCAATTGATGGTTGATGTGAAAGATTTAGAGGAGGAATAGGGATGGCAACATATTGGGTATTTTTGGATATCCGACCCATTATGATCCTTTTATATAGGATATGAGCAGTTCATAAATGAATTTGAATGGGTACGAATAATATTTTGATTATTTGTTACTTTTTGAATTTTTTATACTTTAACGAGTATGAATAATAAATGGACAATGTTAAATAAATTTGGAATGGGTACAACTAGTAAACTAATAAGTATAATCGGATTTGAAATGAGTATAGATAATTTAAATTTAACTGGATTCATATTCAAATATGACTATTTTTGTGGGTATTTTATCCATTGTCAATCCTAAGGAGGAAGTAAAAGAAAAAAAAAAGAAAATATTACTGCTTCTAACTTTCCATCATAATAAATTATTATATGATTTAATATATTTTCTTTTATTTTATAATGTATTTGAAATTATTAAAGTGGGGAGTACAGTCACATTTTTAGGCTCAAATGACAAAAATAGAAATATTGGGTGAATATGAGCTAAAAAGCAGCGAATTCACCTAAAATATACCTTTTTAGAAATGGTTAATATTTTTTAGACCACAAGCACCTTAAATGAACTAAAAAAGATAATAATACTCTTGTACCTAATAAAACAAAAAAAAATCTCCGCTACCAAAATAAATGTCTTCTTTTTCCTTATGTATTATCTCTCACTCTTTCAACTTTCTCTCTCTTTTCTTCCCAAAATATGAATTTGTGGTTATTAGATCGTCAAAAGAAAGCTTTGCCGTTATTTTTCTATCTCATTGTACGCGGTATATTTTTATTTTTTATTTAGTCGAATCTGCAAAAAAATATCCGATCTTGATTTTGTTGAAATGCAACTTTTATTAAGATATTTTGACTGTGAAATGATAAACATTTAAAGAGAAAATAGTTTTTTTTTTGTTGTATTTATTAATATTTGTATCTCTGTTCAACTTATCTTTTTTTTCTTCTTCTAAAACTAAAGTGAATAGAACTGCCCTAACTCCCCCTAACTTACCTTAACTCATATTTAAAATACTTCTATCTGCATAAAAAAAAAATTTATTGCGCTTTCTAAGACAGTCTGCATATTTGAATCTGAAAATAAAATATATCTGATTTATATTGATTTTTAAAGGGGAAAAAAGTTTACAGAACTGTCTCAACTCCCCTAACTCACATCAAAAATACTTTTTTCTGTTATAAAAAATTCTCCATTATACTTCCTAAGATAGTCTGCATGCTTGAGTTTGAAAATAAAATTTATAAAATTTATGTTGATTTTTAAAAGGAAAAAAGGTTTACAAAACTACCATAATTTTTTCTTAATTTGCCTTAACTCACATCAAAATACTTCTTTCTACTATAAAATTTTTTTATTATACTTTATAAGACAGTCTGCATACTTGAGTCTAAAAATAAAATCTGTCTGATTTATGTTGATTTTTAAAGGAAAAAAGTTTACAGAATTATCCTAACTATCTCTAACTTGCCCTAACTCATATTAAAATATTTTTATCTACTATAAAAAAAATTTCTATTGCACTTTCTAAGACACCCTGATACTTAAGTCTGAAAATTAAATTTGTTTTATTTATGCTGATTTTTAAAAGAAAAAATTTATAAAACTGCCATAATTTTTCATAACTTGTCCTAACTCACATTATAATATTTTTTTTGCTATAAAAAAATTATTCATTGAACTTCTTAAGACAGTATGCATACTTGGGTCTAAAAATAAAATCTTTCTGATTTATGTTGATTTTTAAAAGAAAAAATTATAGAACTGTCATGACTTTTCGAACTTGTCCTAACTTATATTAAAATACTTCTATCTATTATAAAAAACTTTTTATTGCACTTTCTAAGATAGCTCGTATACTTGAGTCTGAAAATAAAATATGTCTTATTTATATTGATTTTTAAAGAAAATTCTTTTTATAGAACTGTCCTAACTCCTCCTAATTTATTATTCACATCAAAATATTTCTTTCTGCTATATAAAATTCTTGATTGCACTTTCTCAGATACTCTGTATATTTAAGTCTAAAAATAAAATCTTTTTAATTTTTATTAATTTTAAATAAAAAAAATTTACAGAACTATCCTAACTTATCTTAACCCATTAAAATGTTTATTTCTCCTATAGAAAACTCACAATAATAATATTAGCTTTTATTTTATAATGTATTTGAAATTATTAAAATGGAGAGTACAGTCGTTTTTTGGCTTCAATGACACAAAATAAAACACAAAAATAGAAATATTGGGTGAACATGAGCCAAAAAGTATTATTGTATACAATCCTGTTTCAAAACCACATGAACGTCTTTAAGACAATAAATTAAACAATACCCTGCTCATTGTTATTGCCAGGTGAAAACATGACATCACAACCCCACTTGTGCTTTAATAAATTCATTATCATACAAATATACTCTTTATTTCTAAGACAACAATACCTTTTCAATTTGCCTTTTCACCAAGAAAGTTAACAATTAATTTTTCTATATCATAAATAATAATAATAATAATAATAATAATCATTGACGCAAAAAATACTGAAAAAAAAAATTGAATTTGAGCTCAGACCCCTTCAAAATCATTCCTAATGGCTCTAAAAGAATAATTTTAAAAAAAATTTATTTATAACACAAAATATAAATATTCAAACTTTTGACTTGGTTTTTCCTTTTTAAAATTTTCATATTATTTAATTTATCAAATTGCAAATATACTTATATAAAAATCTTACACATTCATGTCAAGTTTTTATCATATATATGGTATATTTGCAATGAGTAGATATCGTTTTGCACTGGTAGTCTAAGATGAAAAATGTTCACTATCTTCCTTCAAAAATGAGTAGTCCTTTTGAGGTCCATTCATTATTTGGCATTTAATACTAACAAGAAATTGCATGAAAATTTATGGGTTTTTTTTTGTTCTTTGATTTGTTGGGTAAGAATCTTTAACCCAATTAAAAGAAAATATTCATTGATAGAGTTTATAAACAGAGTACTTGTTCATTACATTGCCCACTCTTAAACAGTCTATAGCATTCAATATATTTCTAAGTGCCACAGTCATAAATCAATGTTACCAACAATTTTTCTTTTTTTTTGGAGTTTTTTTAAGAACAACCCCATTTATCTATAATAAATGTACTGTCTTTCTAACATATTTTTGGAAACTATTTTCTAACAATAAAACATAATGGAATTTGTTTGCATCATTCTTTTCTTGCAAAGCATCAGTTCAGTGATTTTAAATGCTAATCAATTTCATGCTATTGCAATGAAACGCTTTACTTCTTCCCGCAGATACCTACAAACTTTGCAAAAGAAAATTTTAAAAGTTTGTCTCTATTTTAGGGTATTAAATGTATATAATTTTTTTTTATTTAGATTTGCAATTGCAGTTCTTTAGCTATTGATTGCTTATTGTCAGTAATTAAATGTTGGAATAGAAATTCTATTTTTTTAATACTTTAGTTAAATCAATAACTGTTAATTTTTATCTTTATCCATTATGAGATTTATTAGATAATGATATGTTGTTTGTAGATAATATTGAGTTTGTTAGCCATAACAAACTTTATCTTGTAAAGGCTATTTATACTTATGACTAAAGATGAATAAAATACTTGGAAATCTCTACATGGTATCAGAGCCCTCACGGGTCTAACCACTATTCCTTTTCTTTTCTTTTCTTTTCTTTTCGTCATGGCCACAGAGTCTGTCACTTCTTCGTCTGGAATTTCTTCTTCATCTCCTTCGATAATAACATCTTCTTTGTCTACTATCCCTAATGTTTCACATCAGATCAATGTCAAATTAACCCCCACCAATTATATTCTCTGGAAAACGCAGATGCTCCCTTTGTTGTGTGGTTATAATCTTGATAAACATATTGATAAAAATCATAATCCTCCACCACCCACTCTAGCGAGTGAAGTTCCAAATCCAGAATATATAATCTGGTTTCGAGAAGACCAGGTTGTGATTAGTTGGCTTAATGCATCTTTGTCTGAAGCTTTATTGTCCAGTTCTGTTGGTGCTACATCTGCTCTGGAATTATGGACGCGTCTTGAGCAGAGTTTTTCAGCTGGTAATGCTGCTCAAATTCGTCATCTTAAACATGCTATCCATCATCTTGAGCGACAAAATGATTCAATTGAGATTTATATGCAACGAGCTAAGCAACTGAGCAATCAACTTCTTGCCCTCAATTGCCCAATTTCTGATGATGATCTCGTGGGTGCTATTCTCGATGGGCTAGGGTCAGAATATCGTCCTTTTGTGCGATCTATAGAGGCGAAACTTAAATTGCCTTCCTCTGATGAGTTGTATGTCTTACTTTTGTCTGAAGAGTTACAGCAAAAAAAGTATGAAACTTCAAATCCTCCAGCAACTGCGTTGTATACCTCGCGCAGTCCACAAACAATGGTTAATACATCTGTTAGAGGGCGTCGTGGTGGCCGCGATTTTCGTGGTGGTCGAGGAGGACGATCGCAGAATTTTCAGCAGTTTTCAACTCAACAGCAATCAATTGGACAATTCCTCAGTTCTGCAGTTTGCTATAATTGCAACGGTTCTGGTCACGTTGCTCGTCAGTGTCCTAGTCAACGGAGAACTGGTGTTTCTCCTCAAGCTTATCATACAGCCTTTGGATCTGGGAATCCAATTCAGTCTTGGAATTCTGCACAGGTGCCTCAGACATTTCGACAGCCACAGCCACAGCCACAGCCTTGGGTTGTAGACTCTGGTGCCTCCCATCATCTTACTGGGTCAGTTGGTAACTTAACAATTGAGTCAGATTATGCAGGGCCTGATGAGGTTACAGTAAGCAATGGTAACACTATACCCATTACTCATGTAGGCAGTACAGTGTTGAATGGTGAACGTCATTTCCGTTTGGACAATATTTTGTTTTCAGCTCATTCTCCATTTAGTCAGATTATGCAGGGCCTAATGAGGTTACAGTAAGCAATGGTAACACTATACCCATTACTCATGTAGGTAGTACAGTGTTGAATGGTGAACGTCATTTCTGTTTGGACAATATTTTGTTTTCAGCTCATTCTCCATTTAGTTTACTTTCTGTTCTAAAATTTACTACTGACAATCGAGTCTCACTTGAATTCTTTCCTGATTGTTTCCTTGTTAAGGATATCCACACGAGGAAGGTTCTTCACAAAGGTCCTGTTGAAAATGGTCTTTATAAATTTTTGGCATCTAGCTTTTCTTCAGCTGCTGTTCATCATATTTCCTTCAAGTCTTGGCATTCTCGCATGGGTCACGCACATGATAGGGCTGTTGTGACTACTTTGAAACAAAATAAAATAGAATGTCCATTGAATAAAAAGGAACTTTGTTCCTCTTGATGTATTAGTAAATCGCATCGATTGTCTTTTCCTTTATCTATTTTTACTGCTTCTGCTCCTCTTGAACTTGTCTGTTCTGATGTATGGGGTCCTTCACCAATTTCGTCTATTAATGGTAATCGTTATTACGTTTTGTTTTTTGACCATTTCAGTAAATATACATGGTTATATTGTCTCAAACGGAAATTTGATGTACTGTCTACATTTGTTAAATTTCGGAAGTTTGTTGAGAATTTCTTTGCAACCAAAATTAAGTCGTTTCAATGTGATTGGGGTGGGGAGTTTCGTAAGATTTGGGAAGGCTTCATTATTTCCTGGGAATACAAGCACAATGGGAAGATAGTGCTTTGTGTTTGACTCAACACAAATATATTCAAGATTTATTAAAAAAAAAGTTAAAATGGAAAATTCAAAGCATGTTGCTACTCCTCTTGCAACGACCAGTAAAGAAAAACGGGTTACTTCAGATTTTGTTGATCCTGTGCTCTATAGAAGTACTGTAGGAAGCTTGTTATATTTATTGTTTACAAGACCAGAAATTTCTTTTGCAGTAAACAAGTTGGCACAGTATATGCATAAGCCAACTGATGCTCATTGGCTTGAAGTGAAACGAGTATTATGGTATTTGCAAGGGACATCAGATTATGGTTTATTTGTCCAGCCATCTGCAATTAATGAACTATCAGCATACAGCGATTCTGATTGGGCAGGTAGCTTGGAGGATCGAAAGTCTACGACTGGGTTTGCTATATATCTTGGCCGAAATCTTATTTCCTGGACATCCAAGAAACAACGGAGTGTTTCTCGGTCGTCAACTGAAGCGGAATACAGGGCTATTGCTAATACTACTTCTGAGGTGATTTGGATTTGAAATATGTTGTAAGAGCTTGGTGTTCCAACTAAGGTGCCGATTCTATGGAGTGACAATTTAGGAGCTACAACGCTTACAGTAAACCCAATATTTCATAGCCGCATGAAACATGTCCAGATTGATGTGCATTTTGTTCGAGATAAAGTTAGTTCAAATGACATTCAAGTTCGATATATCTCAACAAAGGATCAAATAGCTGACATTTTGACGAAACCGCTATCCAAACAACGATTTCAGCAACTAAGGAACAAGTTGACTATCTTTCCACATAGATAGTTCAACTTGAGAGGGTGTATTAGATAATGATATGTTGTTTGTAGATAATATTGAGTTTGTTAGCCATAACAAACTTTATCTTGTAAAGGCTATTTATAGTTATGACTACAGATGAATAAAATACTTGGAAATCTCTACAAGATTCAATGGGTTTGGACTATACAATAAGATTAAGGGAGTTGTGGTTTGAATTTCGAAATGAGAATTGAAATGATTTAAAATTAGTATCCAACTGATTATTTATGCATTTTTTTTATTCAATATAAAATCAGAATCCAATTCTTTTTAAAATTATTTGAATTATAACAAATATGCAATCAGAATCAATTGCTCAATGTTAAAAAGTTACCAAGTTTAGGGGGCTCCAAATTATTTTTTTTCTTTTTATTTTGACAAATTAAAAGTTGATAAAAATTGTCATAATAAATTAGTAATTACTAGTTTATATATTTAATTTATGAAAATAATATGTAATAATTTAATTAATGAGAGAAAATATATACAATAAAAATATAATAACTAAGAAATCAGTACTTGTTTTTAAGATGAATAAAGAGGATTGACGTAGAAAATTAATTTGATTTTATACATTCTATTTTTTTTTATAGAAAAACTGTATTTTTTTTTAATTCTTATCAGGAATCAAAGTTGATTTAACGGGTGAGTAGTGAAGAATGACTCATTTACATTCATAGGTGATTCTCATTACCCTAGTTAATTTATCTAAACAACACAAATAGAAATAACCCTTTCTTATTCCTATTCCCAATTCCCAATTCCCACTCCAGATCAAATACTACCTATTTTTTTAATGTTACAGCATGATTCGTTAATGGTGATTACATATATGCGATTACTAATAGTTAGGGTAGGGATGATAACTTCGTCTTATCAGATGGACATCTAATTATACTCGATATGATTCAGTAGGGCTATACCCTATCTATTTATAACTAAGGTAGGGTATGAATTAAAAAAATTATACTTAAGATGGGTTTAAGTCAAATGCGGATTACGTATTATCCAACCCGAACTCGATTCGATTGTATATCTCTCTTTGGATATTTATACAGTATTTAGTTTCAAATGTCATATTAATAAATTTTATGCAACTTTTCTTTAATATTAGTTTATTAATTGCACAATTCAAAAGTATTTAGTTTCAAATGTCATATTAATGAATTTTATGCAACTTTTCTTTAATATTAGTTTATTAATTGCACAATTCAAAATATCTTTCATGATATTAATGATGATATTGCTGATGATTCAATTGTAGTAATTAGATTTGAGAAGGATGACTAAATAATTATGCTAAAAGTAAATGGTTGAATATGAAGTTAATACTTATAGAATTTAAAATCAATATATTATGCTAATATTTTAATGATGATATTGCTTATAATTTAAGAGATAATTCTAAAAAGTCTATAACAGTGGCATTACTTATATCTGATCCAATCCACCTAAGATGGGTCGTATGATGGATATGGCATATCATTTCACTTATTCAATAGGATAAAGATTTTTAGAAATTCGATCCATGCTTGACTGATTGTCATCCCTAAGTTAGGGATATAAAAATTAAGATGTATTCGCCTATAGAAAATTATAATAGTTTTCCAAAAAAAATCTATAGAAAATAGGAATTTATGTTTATATGACATAATTTTTTAAATTAGAAAATAAAAAAATAATTTTTTTAATTTTTAACTTTAAAAAGATTTTTAAAATATATTTAAGATATTTTGCATTTTTTAATAAACATAGTTAAATTTCCTAATATGAAAAACACAGGGTGTGTTTCTTAAGGAAAATTAGAGTAGTTTTCTAAAAAAATTTCTATAAAAAATAGAAAAATATAAGTTTATGTTTATATGATATAATTTTCTTAAATTAGAAAATAGAAAATAAATTTTAAATTTTCTAACTTTAAGAAGACTTTGGAAAACATATTTAAGATGTTTTTCAAAAAAATTTCTTCATAAATAGAGTCCAATTTTCTAATATAAAAAAGATAAAGTTTTTATATCGGTGTCAAAAAATAATTTTTCATTTTTATTAAGTGAATGTACATTTTCAAAATTTTCTTTAGAAAATAAATACTATTTTAAAAAAAACTTAAAATAGAAAATAGAAAACTATTTTCTATAAGTAAACACATCCACAGAGTTTCAATATCGGCGTCAAAAAATAATTTTTCAGGTTTACTAAGTAAATACATTTTTAAAATTTTTTGTAGAAAGAAAAACTCCAATTCTCTTAAAAAATTGAAAAATAAAAAAATAGATAATTATTTTCTTTAAGCCTATATATGGTTCCTTAGAAGTACAATATAAAAGAAAAAAAAATAAATAGAGGAAAATAAAAAAATGAAGAGAAAATAATTTCTATTTCTTTTATTTTGTTTGGTTATTTAATTAACATAGAAAATAAAAAAAAATTATAAAATTTATTTTATGATTATATCCATGTCATTTTAAGTTAACGAATGATAAATTACTAATTTCATAGTTTACACCTTTTTTTTATTTTTAGTTTCCTCATTCTCTCTTTAAATTGGTGGAAAAAGATTTAAGGATAGTGAAATGAATTGATATATATTTTTTTCTTTTATTTCCATTCTCTTATTATTATCCAAATAAAGAAAATGAGAGAAATATAATTTTCATTCTCTTTTTTTTTTCTATCAATTTTCTTCAAAACAAACAAAGGCTAAATGTTACAAACTTTAGGCACTAATATTTTAATTATAATTTTAGATTATAAAAACTATATTTTTCATATGATACTTTAAACATATTAGCAAACATTTTAATAGTTGAAAACTTAAATTAGGTGTTAACAATCATTTTATTCGAATATATGGTTAGACACTTGCCCCAATTTTTCAAAAAAAATTGAGAAAATTATATTATATATTAAATCTTTTTAATTTTTTTTTCAAAAAATATCTCACAGTTTTTTTTTTATATTTTTTATACACTTAATAAATACTTTTGAAAGTAGAATATATATCTTTAATATACTATATGCATACTTTTAAACTTAAAAATTATTAGTTTTGAATACTATATATATAATTTATTATGGGTTTATTACACATATAATAATTTATGTAGATATATTATTAAATTATTATAAATTTGTTATACACTTTAATAAACATAAAAAAAAATAAAAACTTAAAAAAATTTGTAAGAGACATGATTTCTTCAATTAGTGGGTTTGAAATCCATTTTCTAAGTAGGTTTAGATTTAGGGATTTAAATTATGTTAATATATCTTTTTTTAATATAATTATGGTAATATATCTGATTGGATTTAATCCATTTAATTAATAAAATAAATATTTTTCTATATATTTAATGAACTTACAAATTTTAGATCGCATTGGTTGGTCAAGGGCCATATCTAGGCTAAAAATAATAATAATAAAAACTTCGGTAAATATTTTGTTATAGGAAATTTTAATCCAAAATCCATAATTTTTTTTTATAAAATCAAATAGGTCAATCTAATTAACTTTTATTGATATTAACTGTTAAATGTTAACCACCAAATTTGGTTTGGTAATAAAAAATAAGAAATACTAATTACAATTATTTTAGAGGATGATTATTCAATAATTTTTTTTATTGGTTAAAAAATATTTATTATATATTTATTAATTAAAAGAGATATTATAACTAATATTTTTTAACCAATATGAGAAAGATTATAAAATAATTATTTTTAAAGTGACTGTAATTAATATTTCTCGTAAAAAATATTATTATTTCTATTTAAATTTTGAATTTAAATTTTAAATATTTTATCTTCTCACATTAGTTAATTTACTATAAAAAAAGTTCCAAAAAAAAATCAAATGTAATAATAAAAAAATAAACTAAAAAATAAATAAGTTTTTTGATCCTTCTTTCTTATTTCAAACAGTATTATTATTAGATTAAATGATGGCCAGCAATCCTGCCATGGCAATAAATATTATTAATACATCACAGGCATGATCTAATAATAAATAGATGAGGTGATATTGTCTCTTCCACTCGAGGCCAATATGAAATTTTAATCTTCTCAAGTAAAGACCACCCGACAACATTGCCGCATTTTCAGCATATTAAAATGCAGCGATACTCGCGGTTGGAAGACTCGTTCACTATTATTAGATATATAACACGAATTAAATCTAAATTAATTAAAGTAAACTTCAGATACCATATGAGTACACCCAAAAAAATATAATATAGATTTAGATAATAATAATAATAATAAATTTATTATATATTTCAACATAATTCACACTTTATTAAAATTTTAATCAATAAATTAATTCAATAAAAAATTATTAAATTTTGAGCGACTGAAATGTTTTCTAATATAAATAATTGAATAATTAAAATGTATAATATTTTAAAAATTCAGAGATGAAAATGCTATATAAATTAAAATATTATATTAAAAGTTAATAAAAATTTATATTTTATAAATAATGATTACAATGTTTACGATTTATAAATTTTAGATGCTAAAGATACTAAATTTAAAATAATTAAAATTCAAATATTAATTATCTTAAATTTTAAAAATTTTAAAATAATTTATTTAAATATAAAAATTAAAAAAATAATTATTTTCACTAGTTCCTTCCTTACATGTGCACTTCACTACTACATCTGTGCATCAGATTTCCACATTACACTCACATGTATAAATAAAACCAAATTAGATCAACATTTCTTTTATTTATTTATTTATATTAAAAAAATAATTGTCTCTATTCTTATTCAATGGAATAACTTATAAAGATCTCCAAATAACTTAAAATTTATATAATTTTGCTGTAAATTATTGTAGAAATCCATTTTTTTAAGACTCCATACAAAACCTTGTTGACTTTCTTAATCCTTTTCTACAATTGATTGGATCTGAGTTTTATTATGTAATTTTATAATTTTCATTGATTTCTTCTTTTTTTTTTTATATGGAGAGAAAAATGTGATTAATTTCATAAGCATTTTTTTTATTTTAATAGTTTTTTTGGTCGGGCCTGTTCATGATGGGTGAATAGACGTGTGAACTAACATATGTTAATAAATATTATTTAAATTATAATATTTATTTAATTAATATTATCATATAATATTAAGATAATTAATAGGAGATAGTATCCTATTGTAAATAGGATAGTCAGAAAAAGAGTTTAATTTTAACTCTAAAATCAAACACAAGTCATTCTGAGAGAAAGACGTTATTGCTATAAATATGTCAGTATTTATAAGCTTTAAAAAAATTGGCTGCTATAGTTTTTCTCTCATATATTTCTATACTCCAAAAGTGTGAAATTAAGGGGTAAGGCTTATTTTTAGACTGTGAATAGAAAAAAATTTTCCTCTCTAGTGATCGCTCTTTAAAACTGGTAGTACAAACATAATATTTTTCTTCCATTGGCATCGTCAGAGGTAAGATTCTAGCATCTATATATTTGAAACTATTTTTTCCAACATTGGTACCAGAGCATTAGTTGTTTGTACTCTAGTTTTATGAACTTTTATGTTGATTAGTTGTTTAAAAAAAATAATTTTAGTTAAATTAATTAAAATTATTTTTTAATTATAAAAAAATTATTTTTTCACATGATTTTTTAAAAACTGAAAATTTTATTTAATATCTATAAGCTAAAATTTTATTTATTTTTGAACACGTGTGTGCCTATTTAATAAAGATATATTTTTTATTAATTATACTATTATGTATAATTATAATTTCTGATCAACTTTTTCTTGTGAAAAGTTAGAGCATATGGTCATCATCGTCAGGACTCCTTCTGTGGTACATAATCTGAGCTTAGAGCCAGGAGAAAGGCGAAATTGACGGTTCTGAAAAATAAATTAAAAACTCGAGAAATAAGTTCTAACAGTCATGTTTGCAACTTAGATTTTCTCGTGAGATATGTATTGCGCATACATAAAATTTGTCAAGAGATGATGTGGCTAATGAAAATTAATTCTCAAAGATCAATGTACCTGACATTGAGAAATTCGTTAATGCATATAGCACTGCGTGAGCTACTTGATCGAGAGTGCAGTCAAAGATATAGGACATATTGAGTTGTTCTCATTTCATTCTTTAACTTTTGGTGTTCCTTAGGGGTAGTGAGGAAATTTTATTCTAAGCATGAGGGTATGACACTTCGTAGTGGGGCTAAGTTAGTGGTCAAAAGATTTTCAAGCAACATCATATATTACTTACCTATTGACATGAAGAGAGTCTTTTGGCTTTCAGCTCCTATTAAGAGTCAGGTCATCCATAATTTTTCAGTCTAATTTTCAAATCCTAGGTTATTCTTTTTTTTTTTGTTAGTAAAAAATAATGATAATAGGTATTTTTCTAGTGAATTTTTTGTTTCGGCTATATTTGTTCGTTTATGGTTTATGAACTATAAATTTTATTATTAATGGAATATGCATTTTTTTAATTATTTGGTATAATTATTTTCTTTTAAATGCATGACATTAATCAAGTTTTATGATTATTCAATGTATAGTTTTTTTTAACTTGGTTTGAATAATTGTATAATTTTGCATATATATCTTATATTAATATTAATCATCACATATTGTCGAGACGATGATTGAAAATGTAGTGACCTTTTGACTTGAGATTGTATGTGTATTAATATTAACATATAAATTGATTGTAAAATTATAATGATATGTAAATTGTGGCATTGATAATTTCGTGTATGTAATGTTTAGAAGAAAATCCTCTATTTTTAATAGCAAAATGCCATCTGCTTCTAAGAACATCATCGCCGAACTAAATAAGAGTACTAATTTATCTGGAGATAACTACGAGATTCGGAGCATGAAAGTTTAGTATGTGCTAAAAGAACAGGAGGCACTAGAACCTCTGAGTTTCATCATGGAAGTACTTGACCCAGAAGGAACCACAACCCCAAATAGGCATGATCGTGATGTCTTCGTTGTCTGGAAGAGGAGAAATTCACTCGCTCGCATCACTTTGCTAAGCGCAATAGACGATGACTTTATGAATGAATTTTATAGTTATGAATCTGCAATGGACATGTGGGTGGCCCTCAAAGAAAAATTTGGTGAAATTTCACTTACTAAGCTGCACTCGCTCACTATCAAGTTCGACACTTACAAGAAGTGTGTTGAACATAACATGAGACAACATCTCAGGGAGATGTCCAACATGATAAGCGAGCTTCATAATACCGGTCATGAGTTGATTGAAGAGCAAAAAATCCAGGCAGTCATCAAATCCTTACCAAATAGCTAGGAGCATATGAGGATGCACCTGACTCATAGTCTATTTATCAAGACTTTTGCTGATGCCTCCCATCGCTTGATATTCGAGGTTGACGGTTACAACTATGCAACTTGGTGCAGAGGTGCATCTAATCTAAGCTAGTCCAAAAGAGAATTGTGGCACTAAGCATAAGTACTATAATAATAAAGGCAAGGGTAAAGCTAAGGATGGTTAGGATAACAAGAAACCAAAGCAAAATATGAGGAAGTGTCCATTGCGAAGGTCAAATATTTCAATTGTGGAATAAGGGCCACTATACTAAGGACTGTACTGCACCTAAGAAGGTACAATCCATTAACTCATGTGTAAATTGAATAATGGTTTCAAGTTCAATATTAAATGGAATAATGGTTTCAAGTTCAATATTTTTAACTTAAACTAATCCTCTGTGGGTTATAGATTCGGAAGTCACTGACAATATAACGAAGGAACGTAAAGCCTTCGTTGAATTTTGTCGATTACCTACCGAGGTGAGATGGATTTTCGTGGGGAACAACGCCCGCGTTGAGGTAAAGGGATTGACACCTACAAATTAATATTGTGGGGAGGTTGAACCTTTTTGTTTCACGATGTTATCTATGTCCCACAAATAAGACAAAATCTTATTTCTATTATTCTTTTGCTTACATTAGGTTTTTTTATTGAATTTTCATGAAAATACACTACTTTTAAATTTGGGGCAAACTTTTTATGGTTTCGTATATGTTTTGGACAAATTTTTCATATTGGATATTGATCATGGTTTTATTTTTAATAACAACTTTCCTATATTCACCATTTCAAGTAAATTTGATGATGATGTGAATGTATGACATGCTAGACTAGGATATATGGGCTAACAACGTATGGATAGATTAGCTAGGGCTGGTCTCCTATCGAACTTTAGTAAAGTAGAATTACCTACTTGCGAGTTTTGTCTAGAGGGAAAAGCTGTGAGAAAACTCTTCAGTAAAAGCACTAGAGTTACATTCCATTGCAACTTATATATTCAGACATTTGTGGTCTAATGAATGTTACGACTAGGCATGACACCTACTATTTTATTACCTTTATAGACGACTATACTAAGTATGGCCATGTCTACTTGATTGCACATAAATTTGAAGCATTAACTTGTTTCATGAACTACCTCAACTTAGTTAGGAATCAACTAGATAAGAAAGTGAAAGTACTTCGAACTGACAGGGGGTCGTGAATATTTGTCTGATTAATTCAAACAACTACGTAATGAAAAAGGAATAGAACACCATCTAACTATTCTTTGAACTCCACAACAAAATGGTGTTGTTGAAAGGAGAAATAGGATGTTCCTAGAAATGATTAGGTCTATGATGGCACAAGCTAAGTTACTTATTGCTTTCTAGGGTGACACATTATTAACTACTACATATGTACTTAACAGTGTGCCCTCCAAATCCATCCCATCAACATCATATGAGTTATAGATAGAACGAAAACCCGACCTCCTGAGTATCCTAAAACCTTGGGAATGCGCTGTCTATGTTCATGATACCTCACACAAATATGGAAAATTAGCCCTAAGAGGTAAAAATAATATCTTTGTGAGATATTCTGCCCTATCCAAAGGATATGACTTCATAAGTGAACAAGATAGTGGGATAATAACTAATTTTGAATCATTTGACATTACATTCTTAGAGAATGATTTTCCTAGGCAAGGTGACCTAAATCGAGAGTTCTCCTTATATGAGACTGAGGATCAAAATTCACAAGGACCACTTCATCCGAGCGGAAGGATTTTGCTGGACTTAACTCCACGATCAACTGGTCCGACCAAAAGTGATCCTGGTCCAAGTGGGAGTACGAATCCTAATTTCAGTGGGAACCCTAATTCTAGTGGGAGTCCTATGGATCTTGATTTAGTTGATGTTCTAATTTTTGAACTTGAAGAAAATGTCTCTCAAGATTTTGATTTGAGGCAAAACAATCATGGAACCATTCCTTACCATTGATTTAATATTGAAGGCAGTGATTAGGTATTCATAGTTGTATCTCAAGATGATGATGAGCCTAGAAATTTTAAAGGGGCCTTTCTTATGCCCGGCTAAGGATAATTGGATAAAAGCAATGAAAGAAGAGTTAGACCCCATGAAATCAAACCAAGTTTGGGATTTGATTGATCTTCCAAAAGGTTACAAAGCAATTGGGAACAAATGGGTTCTCAAAATCAAGCGGAAGGCTGATGGCAACATCAAAAGATATAAAGCTCATCTCGTAGCAAAGGGGTACACACAACAGAAAGGAATAGACTATGAAGTGATATTTTCACCTATTGTGAGGTTTATATCAATAAGGCTGATATTAGTAATTGTGGCAAAAACTAGATCTTGAGTTGCATCGAGTGGATATGAAAATTGTTTTTCTCAATGGAGAATTAGATGAAGAAATCTATATGGTCCAACCAGTAGGTTTCATCAAGAAAGGCCGAGAAAATAAAGTATGTAGGTTGAAAAAGTCAATCTATGGCCTAAAGCACTCTTCAAGACAATGGTAAATTTGTTTTTATATTGCAGTTATATCATATGATTTTACCATGATAGATGAGGACCATTGTGTCTATATTAAATGGTTGAAAAATAAAATTTGCCATAATGTCATTATATGTTGATGACATATTAATTACTAAAAATGACAAAGTGTTTTTAAATAACATCGAAGGGTGGTTATCGACTAGTTTTGAGATGAAAGATATGGGCGAAGCCGTATATATTCTCAAAGTAAAGATTTTGAGAGATCATTCGAGAAAATTATTGTCTCTTTCTCAAGAAAAGTACATAAAGAAAGTACTTGAGCTATTTAATATACGTGATTGTAAAGCCATAGATTCCCCTATTGCCAAAGGTGAAAGCCTAAGCCAAAGGTTGTGTCCCAAAACTCCGAAAGAAATAGAACATATGAAGGATATCTCTTATGCGAGTGTTGTTGGTAGCCCAATGTATGCAATGATGTGTACTAGGCCCGATATTTGCTTCTCCATTGGCATGGTAAGCAGATTTTAGTCCAATCCAGGTCCAACACATTGGCAAGCAGTTAAGAGGATTTTAAGGTACCTAAAGGGCATTGCCGATTACTCATTGTGCTATCAAGACGGAAGTTTAAGTTTGAAAGGCTACACAAACGCTGTTTGAGCTGGAGATGTGGATGAAAGAAAATCTACCTCAGGATTTATTTTCTTACTCAACAATGGTGTTATCTCATGGAATAGCAAGAAACATGTCTTGTATAGCACTTTTTACTATGGAAGCTGAATTTATGACATTTTCAACATCGGTACAAGAAGGTGTTTGGCTTAAAAGGTTCTTAAATCATTTGGGTATTGATTGTTTAATTGAGCTAGTCACAATACAATGTGATAGTCAAGCAGCAATTGCCTACACCAAGGATCCAAAGTTTTATTGTAAGGCCAAACACAATGACATCAAATATAATTTTGTCAAAGGCATGGTTACACAAAAAGAATTGGACATGAAATACATCTCTACGCATGATATGGTTGATGATCCTTTCACGAAATCTATGCCTAGAGATGTTTTTATTAAACACACTAAGTCTTTAAGTTTGCGTAGATATTGATGTATTTTTTTTCAAACATTGTTCACTTGTTATTTATGCTTATACATTGTTTTGTGTTTACATAGATTATTTTTTAAATATTTTTGTTGCATTTGATGAACATGTCAGATAAGATGAAATTGACATTCTCACTAGGCCAATTGCCTTTGTTAGTCTATGTGACCAATAAAGATGAGACCATTTCAAACAAAATTATCTAGGTGACAATGAGGTCGTGTTTGAAGTACGATGGTCTTCTTATTTATTAAGACTCATGAGGCTAGTTTATTGTGACTAGACCTAATCTTATCTATATCGCTAGATATGAGTTCTGACATAACAAGGGTAGATACGTGAACTCAAGGTTAAACACTGGCATATCTAACCTATCGTCTATATAGTTTTTTATTTTGAGGCATGCGCTCCATAGGAAGGAAATAATACTATGGCATGTGACTCATACCACATGTATTTTTTTCTCAACCATGAAGGGAAGGACAAAAGAAAATACGATATCTATTTTTTTGTCAAAGTGAGACCCTTAGAGAATTTAGATTCTAATAATTGTTACCCTTGTGACTTTTGGTTAGTTTTTGAGGTTTGATCAGATGTTTGCTATCTTAGGGTGTTGCTAAATGATTATGAATGATTCGATCCAATGGAATATTTATAGAAAAGCAAGTCTGAATATTATCAAGAAAACTGAATTAAAAGGAAGATTACTGGATTGTCACTTTCTTTTTGTATCCACAGGTAGATCAATTATGTTTGAAAGCTTACATAATTATGGGTACAAATTATCTTGGGATCATATGAGGACAGTGAAAATGTAATAAGTAGTCTGGGGTAAAGCATACTATATCTACTCAAAAGTCGTTTCAGCAAACGACATGTTATATATCTCTAACAGATGTACATATTAGAGCTCTCGTAGTATGCCAGTCACATAGTCTATTAATTTAGTACGAGCTGCCTTAAACTATGACCTCATTTTAAGCATATGTCACATCATGTGCGAGTGGAAGATATTAATTTTGGGTCGAATATGCCCATGATGGGTGGATAGACCTGTGAACTAACATATGTTAATGACTATTATTTAAATTATAATATTTATTCAATTAATATTATCAGATAATATTAAGATAAATGAGAGGAGATAGTATTCTATAGTAAATAGGATAGTCAGAAAAAGAGTTTGATTTTAACTCTAAAATCAAATATAATTTCTTCTGAGAGAAGGACACTACTGCTATAAATACATCAGTATTAGTAAGCTTTAAAAAAATTGGCTGCTATAGTTTTTCTCTCATATATTACCATACTCCAAAAGTATGAGATTGATGAGTGAGACTTGATTTTTAGGTTGTGAAAATAAAAAAATTTATCTCTCTAGTAATTATTTTTTGAGACTGATAGTACAAATACAAAATCTTTCTTTCGCGGGCATCATCAAATATAAAATTCAAACATCTATATATTTGAAACTATTTTTTCCAATAGTTTTGAAATTCAATTATTTTAATTTAGATAATTTCGGTCTTTCAATTTTGCTTTTTCGATAATCTTTGTTTTTCATCATTGGATTCAATACCTCAAAATAGAAATTTTTATGGATATATAACATAAATTTTATTAATAACTGAATAATCAAATAAGATATACCATGTAGGGAAGTTAAATTATTTTTATTAATGATAATTTGTATATTTTGTTTATTTTGGTTACTATAATAAAAAATATTGTTAACTTAAATGGATTCAGTTAATTATATATATATTTTTAATTTTAGCATCGTTGATTGATTCTATACCCAATTCATAGCTAGAAAATTTTTCTGGCTTTTTGCTAATTGGGATAAATCCTGGAAATTATAAATATTGTATGTGATTGTTTCAAAAGAAACGAAACAAATAATTATATTTTAAGTAAAATTAAAATTTTATAACTATAAGAGTAATTATCACTAACAAATTTTTAGTTGTTGCATTATATTATTATTAGATGTAGGGGTGGGCATCAAATAATTAATTAATCATGTTAATATACAATCGATTCAATTAAAAAATTAAAATTTTTTGATTTTTAATTAATGGTTAATCGATCGATGAACCGATTATGGTCGGTCAATTAACCGTTAAAGAAAACAAATTTGAATGATAAATAAGAGCATATACACAATATGGACCAAGAGCACCTTCAATGAATTCTTTATATACTTCAAACCTTTTACAGTAAAGAGTTAATGAAAAAAAATTTATTATTTAAATTAAAATAAAAATTAATTCATCTCTTCTTATTTGAACAACAAAATATATTTTTTATTCAAAATTTTCAACTTTCTGAAAGGGGGAGAAAACCTTATTCCCCTAAAACATAAAATATGCGTAAATCACTAGATTATTCAAATTAAATTGTAAAGGGCAGAATTGCGTACCTGACATCATCGTATGTTGAAGCTGAAGACGATTTTGGGGTTTGTCGCCTTCCAGGAGATACACACTTTAAGTTTAGCGGAAGCACTACTGAAGGAACGTAATGTTCTCTCAAAATTGTTATGTTCCCCTGGAGACCACGATCCCTTATTTATAACTGATGATGATGATTTCTATTTTGGTCCTTCAACAAAATAGAAATTCTTATCGGTCTCTACACTTATAATCCTATTACGAGTAGGACACCTCAATAGTCAACAATCCTTATTTGATCATAACTTTAATTTGACTATTTTAATTTGACTGCAATACATATTTAATATTTAAATATATTTAGCCCACACTTATGATTAATTAGAGGATTAATTTTAACAATTTAAAATTAATTCTAACAATCTCCCACTTGGGCTAACATATATTAAATATAAATGTATATACCTTAATGAGCTCATAAAAGCAGTCATACTGAAGGTGCCTCAAACAATCTCGTCCATTGATTATATCGATAAAGGACTGAAGGGCCAGTCGCCACATTCATCGTGACTCAAACCACCATCAATCACATTACCAATACTCTCAAATGACATAGATCAATAATAGGAGTGTAGCATGGAAACTACATGTAATATGATCTAATCATTCCTGTTTCCAACTGGTCACACTTAATTGAGATCAACCACAAAAATAACACAGAGTGTAATAAACAAAAGTGAATATTTCATTTTCTGCAGAAACTGAATTAACATATCCAAAACCAAATAGAGCATTCAAAACATAATGAACAAAACTCTCACTGAAACTAAACATCCTCAAACAATATGACACCCACATGAGCAGTGTGCTCATGAAAGACTTTCGGTATCAATACCTTAGTAAGAGGATCTATAATTATGGAGTTCGTTCTAACATGCTCTATGGATATCTGTCCACTCTGTATTTTCTCCATTTACAGCCAGAAACTAAATACCAAATAGCTCCTACTGTCATTGGAGAATCAAACTGCTGAATTAATGTCACACTTAAAACTTTATTAGCATTTTCAATGCTAGCCATAATGTGCAGCCCTGTGACATTCAGCAAAGTAAAAAAAAAAATTTATGATCAAATGTCTCATAGCATACTACAAATTCCAAAACCATGGAATGTAGTCTCATGTGGATCTTTTGCTACTCAAGACATTCGATAAAGTTAGAATCAGTATACCAAATGATCTCATACTAATCTGACTTTCTGTATGTGAGCATACGTTCCTTTATTCTCTGAATATATCTTAAAACCTTATTGGCTGCCTTCCAATGATCCATTTTTGGATCACTAAGATATCAACCTAACATGCCAATTATAAACACAATATTCAGATAAGTATAAACTTGAGTATACACCAGAATCCCAACTGCCGATGCATAGGAAACTGCTACATCTACTGAACCTCAAGTTCATCCTTAAAACACTGTATGAGACTAAACTTATCACCTATGATGATCATGGGTATAAATTGGTTTATATTCTTGCATACCAAACCTCTTGAGCATATTCTAAATGTAGCTCTTTTGTAATAATCCAAGAATACATCGAGAGTGATCTCGAAGTATCTGGATCCCTAATACAAAAGAAACTTTATCTAAACCTTTCATGCAACAAGACCTTACAGCTGGTAACAAAAATTATGCTATCCACACATAAAACCAGGAAAATAAACCTACTCCCACTGAATTAGTGATATACACAGTCCTCAATAGCATTTGTCTCAATACCAAATGAGACAACTACTTGATGGAACTAAAGTACCACAAACGAGATGCTTGCTTGAGCCTATAAATGGATTTTCTTAATTTGCATATCAGTAGCTTTGAGTTTCCTTATTCAAAGCTATCTAACTGCACCAAATAGATTGTTTTATCAATGTCTCCATAGATAAACACAATCTCAATATCCATTTGATGAAACTCAAGAACAATTGTGCAACGAGAGCCATGATTGTCCTAAAAGAGTCCTTCAATAAAACCAAAGAGAAGATCTCTTTATAGTCAATCCATTCCTTCTGAGTAAAGCCTTTAACTGCAAGACATGCTTTATATCTCTCCATATTACCTTTAGAATTCCTTTTGGTCTTAAATATTCATTTAAAACCAATAGGTTTCTTTCCTTCAGGTAATGGGATAAGATTCTAAACTTTATTGTCTTGCATAAACTTAAACTCTTCACTCATTGCCTCAATCCACTTATGAGAGTTAGAATCCTATAGAAATACTACATAAACATCTAGAATAGCACTTCTCTTCTCTCTAATGGACCTATTTAAAGGCACATGTTCTGGCTCAAATTCTTAAGGTTGATGAGCTTGATCCTAATGAAGAACGGATCTTAAAACTGATGGAAAGTTCTTTAACATTGTCTTATATTGGATCTAGAATTGCTTCTAGAATAAGAGTGACACTACCACTCCAGAAAACAATGATGAGAATCAAAATTTCCTAACTTGATCTCTCCTCAAAGACAATGTTTATAACCTTATTTCCCTCCTCAAGCTCAACATCCTAAAGAATGTCACAATACACATCTCAATACACTAATATGGTAGTAGGAATATAAAATTTAGACCCTATGATCACTCAGAATAACCAATAAAGTAGCAGTTAACATATTTGGAGTCCAATTTTACCCTTATTAGGCCTATAAGGCCTAGCCTTAGCTGGATATCCCTAAGTATGAAAGTACTTAGACTACTTTGATTGGTACTTAATTAGAAAGATAGACTGCTATATTTAATGCTTTTTCTTAGAAAAGACTCTGATAAGGATGAATGACTAATCATACTCCTCATCAAATCCAAAAGAGTCTTGTAATGTCTCTCAGCATCACCATTCATACTGGTTATACCAATCATTGTATATTGATGGACTATACCACATTTCTGTAGGAAAATAACAATTGGTCCAGAACGCTACGCACCTGAGCTATTAAATCTGCCACAGTACTCACAACCACAGTCAGATGTAATAGATTTAATCTTCTTTCCGAGTTGATTTTCAACTTCAGCCTTATAAGATTAAAATAAAGCGTCCACAGACTTAGATTTTTCATGAATGAGATATAGGTACCTTTAACGTGAGTAATCATCTTATGAATGATATGAATTATCTTTGGTCATTCATGATGCTATAGAGAATAAACCACAGATATCCATATATATCAACTCTAAGATGACTGAAGACTTAATAGCACCTAATCTCTATGTTTGGTCTATTTTAACTTAGTATTCTTAACATAGAAATCCAAATCTGTGTAATCAAATGTATCTAGGATACCATTTGACATAAGATGTTCTATTCTAGATTTGGATGTGTAATCCAAACATCTGTGTCAAAGTTCAGCTGAGTTATCCATATCCAGCTTTCCTTTGATATCTCTAGTACTCACATGCAGAGTTTCATTATAAGAAGCATTGACATTTAACGTATATAGATTATCATAAACATTTAAGAAACTAGTATCAAATATTTGAATCTATAGATAAAGTAAATTATCTGTTTCTAAATGAACAAGTAAAAAACAAATTTGTCCAAATAAGAAACAGAGACCAAAGTCTATCTAAAAGATAGTATAACAAAAGTATCTATAAGATTCAAATAATATTCAGTTCTTAAACACAATCTAAAATGTTTTTATGTCTCTACTTCTACCAGTTTGCCATTTACTATATAGACGTATCTTTCACCGTCAATTGGTTTTTAGTAGTTCAAGTAACTCTACAATGAAACATTTATATGAATAGTAGCACTGTAATCCATTCAATAAGTGTTTCTAGATACTAAAGTTGAATTAACCTCATAATAAACCAAACAAGGTACTACCCTTCTTTATACGTCGCGTGGTGTAATTGGGACAGTCCTTCTATTAGCAGTCTTATTCTTCTTTTCACCTTTGTCCTTATCTGCTGAAGCAACCAAACGAGCATTCTCCCCTTTATTAGCCATCAACTAGATAGATTAAAAGGTCATCTGGTAAAACCAAATCCACAGCCTTTAGCCTCTTGGCTATTTAGGACATGCTCAGAATATGCTCCCTAATATTACCATTGCCAGTATACCTAACGAAAATTAGATTGCTGAAAATGTCCCCACTTCGACTTCATCACACTTGACATAGTCGCTTTCCAGTTGGGCAAGGTAGTTCATAGCATTATAGCTTTAGCAGAGTGGATCCTCAAATATTTCTGGGATTCTTTGATGCATGATCACTGGACCCAAGCAAGATAAAAAATCTCTCACTTCTCATACTGAACCCTCTGAGCATCTTTGCTCTCTTCAGTAGGAGAAATAGGTTCATCCTTCCTAAATGCTAAGTCCAAATACATGCGTCCCAGATAAATCAACATGTTTGAATTTCTAAATCTAAGTTTAACCTCTAAAGAAAAGGTACACTAGGAGTTTATATAGCATATTAGCTAAATTCAGAGAAAAAGAAAAATAAAAAATTGTACGCTCACGATCCACAAATTATAAACTTGATTTTGAGTTTAAATAATGGAAACAAGATACCAGGCACAATGTTAATATTCTCATCTTTGGACATAAAATATTAACTGTAATTGGTATCTCACGCAGCAATCAAAATATTGACAATTAGTCCCGTCAGATAATAACCTTCTTTTGGGCCGATATATTATCCACATGGATAAAACCAAATAATTGTCACATATTTATTGCAACACGTGTATTCAAAACTCAGCCAGATAGCAGCCTTCCTTTGGGCCGGCATACTACCCGCAACGAATTTTAATACACCTGTCTAATATCCCAAATAAATTAATTAAAACAATAGAGGCCACTTTGGTGACTTATTGCTTCAATTAATTTATTATTAAAAATATTAGACACAATCAGGAGTAAAATACCAAAATTTAAACTCAATTGAATTAAATTTTAAATTGAAATTTTAAAATTAAATGAATTTTTTTTTACGATTTAATCGAAGGTCAAATCAAAATTTCATAAAGATTTAATCAATTAATTAAAATCCTTAACTGTGTTCTTCTAAACCAAAACGAAGAACAACGAAACACTGTTTACGAAACACTGTTCACGAAACAGTGTTCACGAAACAGTTTCAAAACAGATTTTTTTAATTAATTAATTACATAATTAATTAACCCAAAAATTAATTAATTCCAGAAAAAATCACAAGCACAAATTCAAGTTCAGAAATTGATTTTTCCAAAATCAATTAAATAATAACAGTAATTTAATCCAAAAATAAATCAAACCAAAATTGATTTCGGATTAATAATTTCGATTTCAAATTAATTCTCGAAAATTACAATCACCGAATTAATTTTCTAGAATTAAAACAATAATCAATACCGCAATTTAATCGAAAAATCTAGCAACCTAGCATAGGGCTCTGATACCAATTGAAAGGGGGAGAAAACCTTATTCCCCTAAAACATAAAATATGCGTAGATCACTAGATTATTCAAATTAAATTGCAAAGGGTAAAATTACGTACCTGACATCATCGTATGTTGAAGCTGAAGACGATTTTGGGGTTTGTCGCCTTCCAGGAGATACACAATTTAAGTTTAGCGGAAGCACTACTGAAGGAACGTAATGTTCTCTCAAAATTGTTATGTTCCCCTGGAGACCACGACCCCTTATTTATAACTGATGATGATGATTTCTATTTTGGTCCTTCAACAAAACAGAAATTCTTATCGGTCTCTACACTTATAATCCTATTACGAGTATGACACCTCAATAGTCAACAATCCTTATTTGATCATAACTTTAATTTGACTATTTTAATTTGACTGCAATACATATTTAATATTTAAATATATTTAGCCCACACTTATGATTAATTAGAGGATTAATTTTAACAATTTAAAATTAATTCTAACACTTTCTATTTATGCGATTTATTCACGAATAAAAAATGCAAAATGATAAGAGAAAAATCAGAAAAAAATTTAAAATCATTAATGTTTTATAAAGAAAAGAAAAAATTTAAAGATTTCATTAGATTTAAAAATTATATTCTTCACATTTGAAAATTAATTAAAATATATTTGTTTATATACAAAATGTCTTTTAAAATTAGTATGAAGTGTTGTATGGGCTAAAATCTAAAAAAAGAAAGGGACATATAAAAAAATATAAAAATATAAAAAATTTAAATTTATCATGTTTTTATAATTTTTTTCAAATTTATCAGAATTTATAACTTTCTTTTTTTTTATTTTATAAAAATACTAGATTTAGCTAATTTAGTATGAGTATATTATGAATTTATTGTAAGTTTGTTATATGTTAATTATAAATTTATAAATTTACATAGATTATTATAAGTTTATTATAAAATTATTAGAATATTTCCGTAAAAATGAAAAAAAAATTATAAAAAATGGTAAATGGATAATTTTTCCAAAAACAATAATTTTTTCTTCTCTGATTTTGGGCCCAAATACAGTAAAACTAGCATAATATAAGGCAGCCAAGGCAAAGCAAGTTAAATTCGGTTAAATTAAAAATTAACCGAATTGAAACTGACCAAAATCTAAAATCTCGATCAATGAAAAATATATTCCATAGGAATTGGTTAAGTGTTAGATTTGATCGGTTGGACCAAATGTACACCGATGGCGCACATATAAGCTTCTTAAGGTAGTGAAAAGAAGTTGGTGGTGTTGCAGTTAAAAAAAAGCACATGGTGGCTTAGCAATTGTGACCACAGAAATTGAAGGACCACCTTTTACTCCTCGATTATCTAACAAAAAATTGACACTTCTATCTTCAACTTCAGAATTCAGAATTTTTTTTTTTTAAAAGTATAAATTCAATGGTTCCAATGGTTTAATTTGTTTGATCTTAAATCTCTCACTTTCTAATACATAAATCCATCAATGAAAATGAACAAAGGATAAGATAAAATGTAAGTAGTTGATATAAATCAGTCAATCAAAAATCTTTGGAAGATTATATTTTATATATTTACATTACATTAGATGGCTTGAAAAGAGGAAACACCATACTTCTAAATGACCATAAAAGAGGAAACCATATAAGATCAAATACAACTCTTTTATGAAAAGGGAACTTTGGTTTACAAGTCCTTTTTACCACCACAAGTTCTCTTTTCAAATTATTCACATAATTGGAATTCTCAAGATATTATGTATTATTACAAGTATGACTCTCAATTATTAATCACTATTAATTTGGGGTTACTATTCAATATTTGTAAGAATTAAAAAAAATATTATTATCAATATGTAGTCTGCTAATTAAAAAATGTGTATTGCTCCTATTTAAATTTTTAACTCGGTATTAAGATTCTGCCTAGTGATAATATATGTCTTGATGGGAAATTCAAGTTCCAATGCTATAAAAAAATCTCTCTAAATTTAAATAAAAAAGTTTAAAAAAGAAAATCCAAAATCAACTTAATTGACAAAAGAACATAAAAGAAGAAAGGAGTTCATAAAAAAATTAACAACAATAATTGACTTAAATAAAACCAAAAATTGATGTCTGGATAATAATAATAATAATAATAATAATAATAATAATAATAAAGAAGGTGCTATTGGATCCAGATCTTCTGCTTTTGTTCTATAAACAAAACATGGGGTTCCACCCTCTACAATCCCAAAACAGATCAACAGTTCTCATCTCTCCGCAATGCCTGCTACTGTAAGGAATCTCTTTCTTTCTCCCAATATCTTCTCACTCACCTTCTTTCTTTCAATTCACTCTCTTTTCTTCCATTCTAGTTTCTCCATTGACGAACAAGGCCAAGCTCTTTTAACATGGAAGAAAACTTTAAACCCCTCCACAGATGCTCTCAGTTCATGGAACCCTTCAGACACAACTCCTTGCAAATGGGTTGGTGTCGGTTGCAATTTCAATGGCATGGTTACAGAGATAAGCTTGAAATCATTAGATTTGCAAGGTCCATTGCCTTCAAATTTTCAGTCTTTGAAGTTCTTGAAGACTCTTATTCTCTCTTCAACCAATCTCACAGGGGAAATCCCAAAAGAGTTTGGTGAATATCTAGAACTTACTTTGATTGATCTTAGTGACAATTCTCTATCTGGTGAAATACCAGTAGAAATTTGCAGACTAAGAAAATTGCAGAGTTTATCTCTTAATACAAATTTTCTTGAAGGTGAAATTCCTGATGATATTGGCAATCTCTCTAGTCTCATGTATTTAACTCTCTTTGACAATCAACTAAGTGGTCAAATTCCAAAGAGCATTGGAGCATTAACCAGGCTGCAAATTTTCAGAGCAGGTGGGAATAAAAATCTCATGGGAGAGCTGCCTCAAGAGATTGGAAATTGCACTAACTTGGTTGTATTAGGCCTCGCCGAAACCAGCATTTCTGGGAGTTTACCTTCATCAATCGGGAACCTGAAAAGAATTCAAACTCTAGCTATTTATACAACACTCTTATCAGGTCCTATCCCGGAAGAGATTGGAAACTGCAGTGAATTACAGAACTTGTACTTGTATCAGAGTTCTTTATCTGGTTCAATCCCAAGGCAAACTGGGAAACTTGCTAAGCTTCAAAGTTTACTCTTATGGCAGAACAGCTTAGTAGGTTCAATCCCAGAAGAGCTTGGAAGCTGCAAAGATCTCACTGTCATTGATTTATCGGAGAATCTTTTGACCGGAAGCATACCAACAAGTTTTGGAAACCTTCTGAAGCTTCAGGAGCTTCAGCTTAGTGTTAATCAATTAACGGGCACCATTCCTGTTGAAATCACAGAGTGTATAGCTCTCACTCATCTTGAAGTAGACAATAATGTCATTTCGGGTGAGATTCCTGCTGATATTGGCAACTTAAATAGCTTGACTTTATTCTATGCTTGGCAGAACAATCTAACAGGCAATATTCCAGAGTCACTATCAGAGTGCCAGAATCTTCAAGCTCTTGATCTGTCATACAACAATCTTTTCGGTTCAATACCGATAAAGATTTTCGAATTGCAGAATCTCACCAAGTTACTGTTACTTTCAAACGATTTATCTGGCCTCATACCCCCTGATATAGGTAACTGCACCAACCTTTATAGGTTAAGGCTGAATGGTAATGGGTTGGGGGGTACTATTCCATCAGAAATAGGAAAGTTGAAGAGTTTGAATTTCATTGACTTGAGCAACAACCATCTTGTTGGAGGAATCCCTCTATCCATATCTGGATGTGAAAACCTCGAGTTTCTTGATCTCCATTCAAATGGGATTACTGGTTCTTTACCAGATACTCTGCCTAAAAGCCTACAGTTTGTGGATGTTTCAGACAATAGGCTTACAGGCTCATTGACTCACGGTATTGGGTCATTGACCGATTTAACTAAGCTTATTTTAGCAAAGAATCAACTTTCAGGCAGAATTCCAGCAGAGATTTTATCATGCAGTAAGCTGCAATTGTTCAACGTTGGAGAAAATGGTTTATCTGGTGAAATTCCAAAGGAGCTTGGTCAATTTCCAGCACTGGAAATCTCTCTAAATCTTAGCTGCAACCAATTTTCCGGTGTAATTCCATATGAATTCTCTGGTCTTAGCAAGCTGGGAGTACTTGATCTCTCCCACAACAAGCTTCAGGGGAACTTAGATGTTCTTGCAGACCTTCAAAACCTCGTTTCTCTTAATGTCTCCTTCAATGACTTCTCTGGTGTATTGCCTAACACTCCCTTTTTCCGAAAGCTTCCACTTAGTGACCTTGCATCAAACCAAGGTCTCTTCATTGCTGGAGGAGTGGTAACACCAACAGATAGCTTGGGGCCAGCAGCGAGGGATAGATCAGCAATGAAACTAGTAATGTCTATTCTTTTAAGTGCAAGTGCAGTACTAGTATTACTAGCAATCTATGTGCTAGTTCGCACCCGAATTGCTTCCAGCAGCCTAATAGAAGATGGAAATTGGGAAATGACTCTGTATCAGAAGTTAGATTTCTCCATACATGACGTTGTTCGAGATCTAACATCATCTAATGTAATAGGCACAGGAAGCTCAGGAGTAGTATACAAGGTCACAATCCCAAATGGGGATTCCTTGGCAGTTAAGAAAATGAGGTCACCAGAAGAATCTGGAGCATTCAGTTCTGAAATTCAAACACTTGGTTCGATTAGACACAAGAACATTATCCGGCTTCTAGGATGGGGTTCAAATCTGAATATGAAGCTGCTTTTCTATGATTATCTCCCAAATGGAAGCTTGAGCTCACTTCTCCATGGTGCAGGCAGAGGAGGAGCAGAATGGGAAACTAGATATGATATTGTGTTAGGAGTTGCGCATGCACTTGCATACTTACACCATGATTGTTTACCTGCCATTCTTCATGGAGATGTTAAGGCTATGAATGTTCTGTTGGGACCCAGTTACGAACCTTATTTAGCTGATTTTGGTCTAGCCAGAGTTGTTAGTAGCAATTCTAATGATGATTTGGCTAAACCAAGCCAAAGACCTCACCTTGCTGGTTCTTATGGATATATGGCTCCAGGTACTTTTTCTGTTCATATCAATTGCATTTGTTACAAATTCATACCCATGAACAACATTATTTTGATTTTGGTACAAAAGGTGTAAAAAAGAAGTTAACAATTTGGACACTACATGCAACTTCTTTCCTTGTAGATTGAATTGATTTTAATTAAATTACCATACAATTAACGATTTTAATTAAATTACCATACAATTAACTTTCAATTTCCCTTTTATTTTCCCTGCAGAGCATGCATCAATGCAGAGAATCACAGAGAAAAGTGACGTGTATAGTTTTGGTGTAGTACTTCTAGAGGTTTTAACAGGAAGACACCCATTAGACCCAACATTGCCTGGTGGTGCACCCTTAGTACAGTGGGTTAGGGACCACTTAGCAAGCAAGAAAGACCCAGTTGACATTCTTGATCCCAAGCTTAGAGGAAGGGCTGACCCAACAATGCATGAAATGCTTCAAACATTGGCAGTTTCATTTCTCTGTATAAGCACAAGAGCTGATGATCGTCCAACAATGAAGGATATTGCAGCTATGCTAAAGGAGATTCGGCATATCGATCCAGCTAGGCCGGAACCTGAAATGTCTAAGGGAGGTCAGAACATGGTTGCATCACCACCACCGCGATCGCCGCTGGCTACCAGGATTATAGTTTCACAAGGATCTTCTAATTGCTCCTTTTCTTTCTCTGATGATGAGTTAATCTATCATGGCTAAACATTTCAAGTACTTGAATGTTTTGTGTATTTTCACAAAGGGAAAATTCACTTGAATGTGGGCAAGTAGAGTGATAAAGTTTTAATCTTTTACCATATTTGGTATTGTAGATTGTAATCACTAATGTCTTAGAGTAAAAAATTAAGAAAATATAGAATATTAACGAAGATTAAAAAAATAAATAAATAAAAGAGAATTTATAAGAGGTCCATAGTTGTTTGATAGCTCCAACAGAGAGAGTGAGAGAGAGAGAGCAACTGTCATATTGAAGGTAAGAGAAGAGAGAGAGAGAGAGAGCAACTGTCATATTGAAGGTAAGAGAATGATTGCAGGGGATGTAGTAGATGGACCAATCATTAGTAGCTTTGGCTCTATTAGTTATAATTTAATGGACATGTGAGGGGAAAGAACGTGGGACCATGTGATCACTGCTGGAAAGACTGCGAACCTTAATTTTTTAATCTTTGTTAATATTCTATATTTTCTTAATTTTTACTCTCATTAGTGATTACAATGACTACTAACCTTAAAAGAGGTCCATGTGATTCCAGCAGTGCTGTCTGAGAGAGACTTTCCAGCAATGTTTGAAGAAACATATCCAAAGCTTTAACTACTAACCTTAATTTACAAGACTTCTGCATGTCTTAATCCAAAGGCACATGCCCTCCTAGAGGACCATTATACCTGTGTTTATTATTAATAAGCATAACAATGTTCTTTTCTATATAAACAACTTGCTCACATGCATATCTATTAAGCTTGAGAATGGGAGAGACAACTAATAATTCTTTTTTTTGCATTAAGGGTGATTACTACTTTTCAGAAAAGCATCCTTTTTAAGTTTTAAATATCACAAAACAAAAAAAGTTTGAAGCTATTGTTGTACTTATCACTTTAAAGCATTTTATAATTAGAAAACATCAAATTTACTTTTATTTTATACAATGCTAGTAACACAGAGACTCTAAGCCATTGAAAGATTTCCTAATAATGATTGGGATAATTATTTTTTAGCTTCTTAAGACATAATTAATAAGTATTATCAAGTACAGTAATATGCTAATATTTATCAAGCAAAAAACTATGGTGCTGATATTTACACCAAATCAACAGGAAAAAAATCTAGCCGAAATATTTTTCACCAACTGAATATTTTGACTTATCATTTATCTCAAGTAGGAAGTGAAGAGTTGACAACTACAACAAAACAGCAAGATCTGGTTGAAATATTTGCACTAACTGGATGCGTCAATACTTCCATTACCAGTAAAAACAATAGTGATCAAGCAGATCTAGTTTTACCACTTCCTGCTTTGTCTTGGAGGCGTTGGGACTTTTTTCTGAATAGATAAGATGGCACTAGGGGGTACAATGACGCAAAACGAAACTCTGCACAGTCAGTGCTTGAAGTGGACAATTTTTTTGCCACAGCAATGTGGTGTTAATGGAAACAGCAACTATTCCATATTAAGCAACTTATAACTCTTAACCGAATTGGACCATTAGCGTAAATTGAAAATGGCCCATATTTCTTGCGTCACATCAAGGGAGATCCTTCTCATGCTCTAAGAAGAACACTGAGATTCTAACTTCTTCAGTATGTAGCTAATAACCTCCCAGTTGAAACCACGGTACTGCAGCCACCGGATGATTCTTGATTTACGTGTCTCTCTGGGAATATCCTGACCTCGATTCCAATGTTTCGAAGCCTGAACCAACAGATGATCCAGAGAATTCTTTGACATGCCAAGTTTTGATACTTGACCTCCAGATTCACCATCCTCAAAAACCAGTTTTATTGCCTTCTCTGCATCTGCTTCACTCACTCCTTTCTTGAACAATACCTGGTTAAGCAATTATGCTCCAATATTATGATTTGACATTTCACATTAAAAATAATAAAACATAAAAGAACGAATAATCAATTTTCTTTCTTCATTTCCCTCCATTTCCTGTCGGTCCCATTAGCATATAAAATCCACTAACTAGTGCTTGTCTACTAAATTTATAGCTCACTATCACATAATAATCTTATTAATATCAATAACAGTAGTGGCATAGTATAGACTCTTGTGAGAAGCATACTACAATATAGGCACAAAATTATATCACATTTTTGCACCCAAGTATTTTAAGTCTACTGGAGTCATCATTCTCCTCTGCATTTTCTGTTGTGTTGCTTACATAAATATATGGAAAAATAGACAAGGGACAGCATTTAATTCCCACATTAGCACACAACGGCCACTAGGTTTCCACCCCATCCCCTAAAGAATCTATACAGTTTGCAATTTCTACCTTCAAACAAACTCTCTTCCTTCTGGAAAAAATTATGATATTCAATTGATATTGGCTTAAAGGATAAGTTGTCCGTGAAACTATCAACGGCAATATTGGACACAACATGTGAACACGATTCAAACGCGACACAAAGGGTTTTGGGTTTGCCTTAATTGTGTTAGTCATAAGCATGCCGACATGATTTTGATATGAGATAATAAGTTGTGCAAGTCGTATATATATAATCAAGGATAAATTTGTCATTTTCAGAAAATAGATAAAGAAAAGGCAACCATATATAATCATATTGTCTGTGATAAATGGATAATATTGTGTAAAGTGCGTCTTAGCAAGCAATAGGTTAAATTTTAATAGATTACAAGTGTTGGGCAAGTTGCTCATTTCACAAATTGGTTCCGTTCATGCATAGGTTTTTAACACAAATAATTAATTCAAGTGGAGCAATATGTGTTCTACCCAACTCTTGACATAGCATGAACTTGACAAGCTAACCCAAATTACCAATTCCAAGTTTAACTTGAAGATATATTCAGCAGACGTTGATATCCCAATGGGTCCGACCCTTCCCCGGACCCCGCTCATTAAGAGAGCATTCGTGCACTGGGCTGCCCTTTTTTTTTTTTTTTTTCACTCTGGTAACCTTCTTCTTCCATTACTTTTATTTCTCTTTTCAAGTTGCCAAACATAAATGACTAAACACAAGAAAGAAACATATATTGAGAAATATTACAACTAACCAGGATGGTAAAAATTAACCCATAAATAATGCATAGAGCAAACTTCTATGAGGTGTTTTCTCAAAGATTAGTTAGCAAACATGTTTGACAGGAAAGAATAAACACTAGGAGAGGACATCTTACTTGTTTGATCCGTCTAGGTCCCCAAGTTGAGGAAGACCATCTAGATCGAGAAAATGCTTCTGCATAAAAGCCATCATTGATTAACCCCCTAAAATAAATTGGAAAAGGGTGAAATCTTGTGTAAGTTATCCGCTAGAGTCTATAATTCAATGCTTGTGGAAGAACAAGAATGATCAATAAAAACAAAAAATATCATCACATGCTTAAAATGCAATATCCAAGCAGGAGAAAATGAGGAAAACATAGGATGGCCTAAAAAGCACTCAATTAAACATAGGATGCTCAACTAATCCACCTTATCTGGAAATCAGTTAACAGTGCCTCCACGATTTGAAGAGAAAATCTCTTTCCCAGTAGCTTCTTCTTCAGCTCAACTGTTGTAAATGCTCTGCAAGAAAATAATAAGCTCAGGGATTTCAGGGATTATTGTGCCACTAGGAACAAAATTAAGGAAAACCTTTTTTTTGGGCATTTATATTGCAGGAGTTTCAGCATTTTATTTTTAATTTTCATTAATTTAGATTTTAGTTCCTTTGAAATTCAAGTACTCCAGTAATTTTAGGATTCCTAATTTAGCAAACTTCTCCTAGTATAACAAGAATTTCTATGCATATAAATAGGCATTGTTTGTACCACATAAAAGATAGTCCACTGCCAATAAAATTCAGTTCTTTGTATTCTTTGATGGACACAAAAATTAATTTTCTTGTGATTCAAGATATTTAAGGCAAAGATATGATACAGCCTTTTTGCCATGTTTCCATCTCATCAAGTGGTATAGAGCAAGGTTTTTTCAAAATTTGTTTTTTTCAAATATAATACTGCAAGAGTTGAAGCAACCTGTTTCTCATTTATGATTGCTAAACCATGACCACTTATTGAAATAAACACATTTTCAAGTGACAGTTTATGAGATATTTTTTTTTTCTAAATATTTCCAAATTATAATAAAAAAAATTGTGCTTAATTTAGTGTTTATACATTTAGTTTTTCAACCAGCCTTTTATATTTTTCTGAATCTTCAAACAGTTCACCATCTCCTGTGAGTTGCGAATTTGGAGTCATTAGAGTCGTACATGGTTTTGCCCCTAATTTTTCCGTCTCAGTTAATAAGTCAAGTACATATTTCTTTTGAGATAGAAAAATATTTTTCTTACTTCTTGTTACCTCAACTCCCAAAAAATACCCTAATATTCTCAAGTCTTTTGTCTAGAACTGAGTGTGAAGAATTGGTTTAACAGATGAGATACCTATAATATCCACATATACAACCAAAATGATGGTGCTAGCTTCAGATTGTTTATTAGGGTATACAACCAAAATGATGGTGCTAGAAAACCGAATGATTAGACTTATTTTTCCTCATTTTGAATTTTTTCAAGTGCTTGACTAAATTTTCCAAGCAAGAACAAGAACTCTATTTCAACCTGTACAAGGATTTTCTAAGATAAAACATTTTCCTATACTCCCTCTGAGCAATAAACCCAGGAAATTGTTTCATATAAACTTCTTCTTAAAGGTTACCATGAAGAAAAATATTCTTAATATCTAACTAATGGAAGGGCCAATCATGAGTAGTTGTTATAGAGATAAACAACCTAAAATAAGTTAATTTAGCAACAAAAGAGAAAATATCAAAATAATCAACCCCATATATTTGAGCATATCCCTCAGCAACTAGACGAGCTATTGACCCATCTTGATTTATCTTAACGAAAAACACCCATTTACATCCAATAGCCTTCTTCCCTTTTACCAAGTCTCAAGTATCATTATCATCTAAAGCATTCATTTCCTTTATCATAGCTTTATGCAATCCAGAATGAAATAAGACTTTCCAAGTAGTTTTGGAAATTGTCTTAGAATCAAGAGATGCAATAAAAGAACAAGTAGAAGACAAATGATTGTAATAAATAACAACAGAAATAGGGTAAGTACATTTGCATTTACCTACGCAAACAGCAATAGGAAGATCAAAATAGAGGTCTGGATATGATGATGAGGAAGATGTTTTGAGGGCATGGATTAGTAGAGACAGCCATTGGAGGAGCATCATTTGGAGCATGTGGAGCATCATTTGAGATTGGATTTGATGATGAGGGAGTTGGTGTAAAACATGGGACAGGTGGATCTTGTCATTTGGAGTAGACTTGAGTAATAGAGGGCTTAGGCTTAGCTAGAGGAACAAGATATGGAGAATGTGATAGGATAGATTAACAGATCATAATCCTCCCCCTGAATTATACAATCAAAAGAGACAAAGAAGGGTGTGTCTTGAAGAAAAGTAGTTGACAGAAGATACTTATTAAGAGTAAGGCAATCTATATCCTTTTTGAAGACGAGAATAACTAAGAAAAATGTATTTCAAAGACTTTGGATCTAATTTTATGATGTGTGGGCATACATTCCTAACAAAGCACGTGCTACCAAATATTCAAGATTCAATAGAAAATAATGGCTTATTTGGAAAGAGGATAATGTAGGGTGTCTTACAATGAAGAGAAGTTGAGGGCATGTAACTAATGAGAAAACAAGCAGTGGAAACAACATCGGCTGAAAAGGTTTCGGGACATGCATTTGAAATAACAAAGCTCTCGTGATTTCAAGAAGATGTCTATTTTTTCTTTCTGCTATCTTGTTTCAAGATGGTGTATCAACACAATAGGTTTGATGAATTATACCATTTTGTGTCATGTAAGATTGGAAATATTTTGATTTTATCACTTCGCAAGACGTGCATACGAGTATTAAATTGATTTTTTATTTCAACACAAAAGGCACAAATAAGAAAACATCTCAAAACGATTTTCATGAAATGCAACTAGATTACACGAGAATAGTTATTGACAAAGGCAACAAAATATTTGAATTCAATTTAGGACACCACTGGATAACGATCCCACACATCTAAATGTACTAACTCAAAAGGAGAACTTGCTCTCTTATTGGCTCTGGGAGTTAGAATATAGCGATGGTGATTGGCAAATTGGCATGATTCATAATCTAATAATGAAAGGTTATAAAATTATGGGCATAACCTTTTAAGCAAAGAGAGACCTAGCCGACAATGAGCCTCAAAAGCAGCTATTGTTCCAGTACATGCAATGAATTTTGATACTTGTGTATCAAGGCTATAAAGACCTCCCGATTCATGTTCTTTACCAATAATCTTCTTCATCACAAAATCCTGAAATAAGCAATTATCAAGAAAGAATAACATATAATAGTTAAAAGCAAGAGTAAGTTTGCTAACAAAAATTCAATTGAAGATCGGTTGAGGTATACTTAAGACAAATGATAAAGAGATTTGTGGAGTTGGATTGATGGTACCAAATCCTAGGACAAATGATGTTGACCCATCTGCAAAAGTGACATTGAAAGTGGATGCATGTTGCTAAAAGGTAAAAAAGAAACTAGAATTACCTGTTATATGATCTATGACACCAGAATCAATGACCCATTAGGAAGAGGAAGAGATGAGACATGTATTTGGTTTACCTGACTCTGCAATGGTACTGGCGAGAGTAGATGAAGAATTCAATAATTCTTGGTACTAAGAAAAACTTGGCAAATTCATCTGCAAAGATTAGGATGAACTCTTCATATGTATTAGAGAAAGATGCAATATGAGTTGACAGAGGTTTCTAACTCATGTTTTGCAATTTCCTACACTCCCGTTTCATATGCCTTGGCTTGTGACAATAATGGCATGCAATCCCTCCCGAATCCTGTCCTCGATTATTAGACTAATTTGGTCCACCTCCTTTGTTTACCATTTCTATAATATGAATGTTTAGGTGTATCTCAATACTTTGACCGATAAGAGCACTATTGAGCTAAATAGATGGGGTGCTTTCTATAAGGATTACCCTACTAAACACCTCATGCAACAAGGAGATTTCAGAACTAGAAAGTATTTGAGATTTAGCAGTCTCAAATTTTGTAGGTACTCCAACCAAGAAACTCATAATGGTCATTCTCTCTTTTTGAGCTTGTACCTTCACATCAAGACTAAAAAGCAAAAACTTAAGCTCCTCGTAAGTCCTCTTGAAATTCATGAAATAATGAGTGAGAGACTTATCTTGCTTGTCAGAGACTTATCTTGCTTCTCAGCCTGATAAAATGCCTTGCATACTTCATAGATATGGGAAATATTTCCTTTTCCAAAATACAAAAAGTCTAAATATTCCATTAGTTCTTAAAGAATTCACAATGATTAATTAGCCCCATCACCTCACCCTTGATAGAGTTTCTTATTTGCAAGAATAAATGAGCATTCTTCCTCATCCATGTTTGTGCTAAATCACCCGTTGGAGGATCATCAATCAGATGATCATATTTATTAATACTTCGCAAATACAACCTAATTGTTTTGCTCCAATCTAAATAATTAGAACCATTTAGCTTATACTCTGTGATTTTTGAAATAATTGGTTCATCCATAATTCTAGACATCTACATATGAGAGGAACCAAGCTATTCAAAATGTTATGAGTAGTAGGCGTGTATTTATTAAATTGTTAGTAGTTATTAGGAAGCAAGTGTGTAGTTATTAAGTTGTTAGTAGTTATTAGGAAGTAAGTGTGTAGTTATTAAGCCCTCACATCGATACATACATAGAGTGCTTAGTCACACTATTTTTGGTAGAGGCACTAGCAATGGAACTGTGACAAATTTTGAGTTATTTATTCTTTGATATATGAAAAATGGGCAACAGATTAATGGTGGAGCATATTTCTCCACCATTTGTCACTTGTAGCACACAGTGATAAGGAGGATATTTTAGTTCAGGTTATGATCACTACAATAGCAAATTATCTTGGGCTAATGGATTTAGGAATTGTATGAATTCAATTCATAGATTTAAATGCTCTTAAATCTATGCATTTATGTCACAAACTAAGGGATCAATATATTTTGATAGATGAGAAAGCATGCCCTCTTAGACAATCTGAGATTCCAAACGATAACCCTAGTTCCCCTCCCTCCTTAGTGATACTTGAGCATATTTTGGCATCCATTGAATCGTTACATACCGAAAAGAATGCCGAGTATACCGAGATTGCAGGTATCCTTCGTCGCCATAGTGCGCGCTAGGATCGGATTGAGCGAAAATTGGATGAATATTTGGAAGAGGCTGGTCAAGATCAATTATCTCCATTGCACTAGCACCGTGTACTAGTTGTCCTCACAACATATCAGGGGAGCATTCTAACCTTTAAGTATTCCTTCTCTCTGTTACTTTTTTTTTTCCATTGAGGACAATGCTAGTTCCTTAAGTGTGGGGTAGGATGTTTGAAAATTTTGTGTTTACTCATACTTAGTTGACTATTTGTGCAACTTGAATTGATTGTTGAATTGTTAAGCCTTTGTTTGTTTGAGAATTTTGATGCAATAGTTGAAACTCTTAATTCGGCTTTATGGGTCCATTATACTCAATTTATATTGTCTTTATTTCATGACATTTAAATTAATTGGAAATTTTAGAATTTCTAGCATCATATCGATACATAAATTAGCTTTGTGAATTCTATAAGTAATTTTAACTATGCTTGTTGGCAATATCTCTGTTTCTTTTCGACCTTTCTGAATGAATTTTTGAAATGAAAATTATGAAAATTATTATGATTTATGGAATTATACTTCGTTGTTCTAGCTTAGTAAAGTAAACAGGGATCGGCATGTGCGCCATGTGGACTCTCAAGCCAAAAAAGCTGGCTAGAATAAGAGTGAATGAATTTTTGCTCTACTATTCCAGTTCTAATTAATATAAAATGTTAAGGAATATGAGCAAGGGAATTTCTGAAGGTGACGGTAAAAAAAGCAACTGCGACGAGAGAAAGTTTCCAAACTAAGTAGATATTACTCTGCTGATATAGTTCAAACTCATAAATTTAGTAAAGAACATGAGCAAGGCGCTCTCTGAATGTGGCGGTCAAAAAGTAAAAAGTTACTGCGACGATAGAGAGTACAAAATAAAAAAAAAAAAGAAAGCAAAACACAGTGGCTTTAAAAAATAAATAAATAAGAAGGGTCAAATCTTGATAAATTGCAGTTCTTGTGAGCTTGTGGAAGAGCAAGTCTTTCTTCTTTATCAATATATTCTTATTCTTTAACTTCCATTTAATTGAATTTTTATGGAATTTTGATGATTGATGTTGAGTATGAGACCCATATTTTTGAATTTTGAAGTTTCTCTATTGTGTTGAAATAACTTTAAAGACTTGGTTTAAGTTTGACTTTATTCGAGAACGAGCAAATAGCCAAGTGTGGGGTAGTTAATAAATGCATATTTTATATATAATTAGGACAACATTTGCATTAGTTTTCTTTAATTTTTATTAGTTTTTTCTTATTTTTCATTTGATTTTAGTTATTTTGGTTATTTAGTCTTATTTTGTATTTTTATAGGTGAATTTTGGAAAATACATCAAAAATCCAATGAAGGCACAAAAAGGTTAAAGATACGCATGGGCATGCAGACGATCATGCAGGTTACTGCCAAAAATTTTCCAGTGCAGAGTTTTGAAGGCCAGAGAGATGCATGAGCATATGCATGGCCATGCGATTGTTCATGCACGAATTTACAACAAATTTTTCTATTTTACTTAATTCATTAGACTTCTTTTATTTGTTTTCCTATTTTGTTTAGAACTCTAAAAAGAGGAAGTTTTATCATTGTAACCTAGAGAAAGTATGAAAGGAAGGGGGGATAAAAGAAAAACACGTTTTTAATTTGGGAGAGCTCTCTTTTACGCAAAATTTGAAAAGAATACAACAAGTTCTTCACACAATTGGAGGTTTCTTCTTCTTCTTTCTCCTAGAAGACAAAATCTCCATTGGAGGAGAGGTTCAAGCTCAGGCCAAAGGCAACTATCAAGAGTTTGCTTATTCTCATCATGTTTATTTTCAATTTCTGATTTTGTTTCTTAAATTTAATTATGGAGTAGTTTTCTTCTTGTTAGGTGAAACATGAACCCTAAATTTTGAATGGATATTGATTTTGATTAAGTAAATTCGAATTGATTTATACAAATTTCTTATTCTTAATGCTTGTGTTAAATGGTTCATTGATTGAACTCCTTAATAATGTGTCGAATAGAGAAGTTAGGGTTTTTATTCAATGGTATTTGAATGCTTAATTTATATATAGGAGTTTGTATAACATGTTAAATTGAGGATTTATTCGAATAGATAATCTAAAATTAACCTGTGGCATCTATTCGTGTTTCTGAATAAGGTCAAATAACCAGGTTTGGTCATATGCAAATTAAAATTAAAGTGTCTGAATAAGAGTTTGATTTTAATTTGAAAAGATATGTCCCTGAATAAGGTTAGCTAGGCTTAAGGATAACCTGTCAATCTTTACTCAATTTTCTTAATCAATTCAATATCTATGCAAGCTTTAGGAGATTGTGAACTCTAACATATTTTATTGATTGATTTATTCTTAATTTGCTATAGATATTTAATTTTCAACAAATTAGTTTAGTTTTAGATTTTTATTCAATGTCATTCATTCAAATATTGTTTCTCAAATAATAGTAATGCAATATAATAATTAATTATAAACTTTGGTCTTCGTAGGACGATATTCGAATTCACAAATATATATTACTGATACGACTAGTACACTTGCTAGAGTTAACTGTGACGCATCAATTACTATATAGTGAAATAAAATCATTTGGTGCAGAATGAATGAATCATTTAGGTTTTGGTTGAAATGGACAAGTGACATGTATCCTATAAGATATATGATTGACATTTAAACCCATTAAGAAAGGTTAAAGAGAAGAGAGTTTCCTTTAATGAACCACATTACGAGATTATTATGCCAAAATTCTCTACACTGTCCAATAAATATGAAATTACTCCTCAAATCTTGTAACTAATTGTAGGACTAATTACATGCATAAATAAAAGTAAAGTCATATTCAAATTGTTATTTCCCTTGGAGCACATTTTGATTTCAAATTATCCACTTAATGACAAGTTCTTTTCAAGTGGAGGGGGTATGACAAAAGAGCTTTAGTATTTTATTTTAGTTATTTTGTTATTATAAGGCATTGTATTTTTATTTTAGTTATTTTGTTATTATAAGGCATTGTATTTTTAATTTTATAAGTCAAGTATTTCCAATGGTTTTACAATTCTTAATTTAGTAAACTTGCAGAAATTTAAATAGAATTTCTACTCCTATGAATATATATCATTAGTACAATGTAGAAGATAGTCTATTATTAATAAAATTCACCTCTTTTTATTCTCTAGCGAACTTCAAAATTATTTTTCTTATGATTTAAGGGTGTTTAAGATGTATACTCTTTCAACCTTGTTATTATGCTTCCATTTTGTGTCAATTTAGAACCATAATAGCAGATTCTAAAGTTTGTGTTGGGTCTCTCTGTGAAACAGGAGAACAGAAATTACACAAAAGAATTAAAAGGTTTTTAATATTTAGGTTTGGTCTTAATTATATGATCTATCTAAGAAGTGTAAGCCTCATTACAATCAACTAAGTTATTCAAAGAAACCACTAGAACAACAAGAATATGATGAAAATTTCTTAACGTTGATAGTACGTAGCAAACATCAAGAAGTCATTGCACCAATACATGTTTAAATAGCTGCAATGAGATAATTGTGTTCAAAAATCAAAATATTGGTAGTTTCAGCTCAATACTATGTCAAATATTCAAAAAAAAATTAATAAAGCAATTAAAAACTATATTCTAACCTTGTAGAAAGAAATTCAATAGCCATCTTCTCAGCATCTATCATAGTTTTACCTACTTGCACATTATATTTCGAAATATCCCTTTCACGTAGAATAACTGTCTCCTCAATGATCTCCATAGGTTCTGCCATGAGTTTGCTTTGTATCACCTCCACATTATGATTGATTTCTTTTTCTGACCTTGAAAAAACGATAATTTTTTAAGCATTCTATTTGATTGATGAACTTGAATAAAGAATAATGACCTCCTTAGGCCATCTATAGTGATAAAATAAGCAGAGATCTATGAACAAGCAAAATTCTATCCAACTCATCAAAGCACATGAGGTGGTAAGTCATGCCAAACAATGTCCAATCTGTTGCAAGAAAAGTGAGAGTTGACACGACAGCAATCCCATTTATATTGACTTGCAATTTTTGATATGTCAACCTTGCATTGAATCTATATAATTGCTAAGAAAAACCAAATCAAAAGACACATGATTTCAAGGTTCAATAACGACTTTCAAAGCAATGATTCATGCAGTTTTGACTGACCATGGCTACACTTCTCATAAAAATTTGTCATGCTTTTGCATCCAATATGACTAGTTATATCACACATATAATTACAAGGAAAATAAGAGAAAGCAAAAAAGATAACTGTAAAAGGCCTATGAACTGATTGATTGAGTCATTATTTAAAGAACATCAAACATAATACAGGAACAAGTGTGCTAATTGAAGAACATGATTTGGTGAGTGCAATTAACCACAATTACTTCCTTAGTTCTCTTCATTGTAGAACAAAGTGATGAGTGACAGCTAAAAAGCACATTCATGAACTTTTTCTCACATGCACACGAACTTTCTAAATCATTACTAGAACTCCTAAAAATTCATGTAAGCCACATTATACATCCCAAAGCACTAATTAAATAAATAAAATTTGTGCAAAACATAAGAGTCGTATCAATACTTGAAGAGCTTTCAGAAGTATGCAATTTACCTTGTGAATCATCAAATAAAACACTCTCTTTGTACATTTTCTTTTGGTTCTGATCCTCTTCATCCAAAAGAAAATTTCTTCCAACACCATTCGAACTTTTGTCAAATACCCTCTTTTCAGAACTTTTTGTAGGTAAAAACTTCTCAACCTCATTATCATTAACTTTAGAATATTTCTTAGGAATATATCTAACTGGAACTGATGAGCTATTATGATCCCTGCTTTTCAAACACAAAATTGCTGTGCTTCTCTTCGCCCTGAAATTTCCAGACTTCGTTACTACAACGAAATATAAAATGTTTCCATACATTCACATAACCAAAATGCAAAAAAATTGAATAACAAATGAAGCTGTAAGCACTCAAGATAAATAAAATAAAATTACAAAATAAGCATTATGCAATTAGAGCATATCAAACTACATATAATCAGTGAACTACAATCTAAACAAACAAAAACTAGAATTTGAAGGTTTAAATCTTAGAAACAGAATCAAACAATAAACAAATTCCAATCTTGTTTATTTTCCTTCATTTTCTGACCAATCGAACAGAGGTTTAGGAACTTGCGTAACGCAATTGAGGGAGAGATATAACCATGGAATAGAGAAAACGCGAGATTGTAGATGAAATGAGATTTTGGAAGCCAGAATTCCCACCAGAATAGCAGCCATTTTCAAGTAGAGAGCTAAAATAAACAGTTGAAAACCCTAGTTTAAAGACATTATATTTTTCAATTGAGTTCCGTGGCGCGCGTGGCAAAAAACAGGGCCCATATAAAACACATAGAAACAGAGGAAAAAAAAAAAGAAACTTTCTGGCTTCCTCTGTTTCTCAGCTTGGTCTACAATGAAGAAGTGCTCGCAGCTTTCACGTGGGTTTCATCTACCAGGTCAGTTTTCAATTTTAACGCAAAAATCCTTGCTAATAAGTACATGCCGACTGCAATTTTTTACTTCAACTTCACTTGCCCACTTGACTACTAGACAAGAACTAGTCCAGTTAGATAGTTTCAAGGTTGTCGATATCTTATATAGCCTTGAGAAACAACCCAGTCAAGCTTTTTCTCTCTTTTGGCAATTGAAAGACTTGGGTTTCCAACATGACGTATCCACCTATGCTGCGATCATTAGAATTCTCTGTTATTGGAGTCTTCACAAGAACCTCCATTCTATTTTTTTGAATCTTATCAATGATAATAATACTTGTTCTTTTGATATTTCGTGTTTGCTCCATACTCTTAGTGATGGGAATGTTGATGATGATGGTGAGCAACATTCTTCGTTTCTGTTTAAAGTATATGATGCCTTGGTTAAGTCCTATGTTAGCGTTGGAATGTTTGATGAGGCTGTTGATGCTTTATTTCAAACTGGAAGGTGTAGATATGGGCTCCATATATTCACCTGTAATTTTCTAATGAATAGATTGATTGAGAATAGGAAACTGGAAATGGTTTTGGCCATTTATAGACAGTTAAAGAAGTTGGGTTTTAGCCCTAATGATTACACGTATGCTATTGTAATAAAGGCACTTTGTGTGAAGGGCAATCTAGAAGAAGCTGTGGATGTGTTTAAGGATATGGAAGAAGCTGGTGTCACTCCCACTGTTTTTGCTTATACAGCTTATATAGAAGGACTTTGTGCGAATCAGAAGTCAGGATTAGGATATCAGATTCTTCAAGCTTGTAAAGCAGCCAACATCCCCATTGTATGCTTATGTCGTTTTAATTCGTGGATTTTGCAATGAGATGAAATTACATGAAGCAGAAAGCGTGTTACTTGAAATTGAAAAGGAAGGGTTGGTTCTTGATATGCATTGTTACAGTGCACTGATTCATGGGTTCTGCAAGGGTCAGAATTTGCAAAAAGTATATGCTCTGCTCAATGACATGATTTCGAAGGATATCAAAATAAATTATGTGGTTGTTAGCTCAATTCTTCACTGCTTGTGTGAAATGGGCATGTATTGTGAAGTGGTGGATCAATTTAGTCAATTTAAGAACTTAGGCATATTTCTGGATAAGATTACCTATAACATCGTAGTTGATGCTTTGTGCAAACTGGGGAAACTCAAAGAAGCTTTAACATTGCTAGATGAAATGAAGGCCAAGCAAATGGATATGGATATTGTGCATTATACGACACTAGTTAATGGGTATTGTTGCCAGGGAAATGTGGTTTCTGCATTCCGGGCATTTGAGGAAATGAGAAAAAAGGGTTTCAAGCCAGATATTGTCACCCACAATGTACTTGCTAGTGGACTTTGCAGACATGGCCTTGCAACTAAGGCACTTGATCTTTTGGATTATATGGCAACACAAATTGTGAAACCTAATGCTGTTACTCAAAATGTTATAGTTGAAAGTTTATGCATTGGAGGCAAAGTGGAAGAAGCCAAAGCATTTTTCAATAGTATTGAGGATAAGAATTTAGATTCTTACGCTGCTATGATAAATGGATACTGCAAGGCCAACCAAACTACAGAGGCTTATAAACTTTTCTTGAAACTTTTTGAACATGGACATTTAGTGAAGAGAAGTTGTTTTTATAATCTTCTCAAAAACCTGTGTCAGGAAGGTGATAATGATAGAATTCTCATGTTGCTGGAGTTAATGTCGTCTTTGAATGAGGTACCTAGCAAGGTTATGTTCAGTAAAATAATTGATTCTTTATGTTGGGCTGGAGATGTGAGAAAGGCGCGGACAGTTTTTAACATTTTATCTAGGAGAGGGTTGACTCTGGATAGCATTACCTACACAATACTGATAAATGGATAGTGCAGGATGAATTGCTTGAGGGAAGCCTATGATATTTTTCAGGATATGAAACAAAGAGGAGTTAGGCCTGATCTAGTTACTTTTACAGTTTTGCTTGATGGTCATCAAAAAGCACATGCGGAAGGTGCATTCCCTAGCTAGTGGAAGGGAAGGCAACGAAGATGCATTTGATGCTTCAATTGTTTGCATGGAGATGAAGAATATGGGGATAAGACCTGATGTTGTTTGTTATACAGTTTTAATTGATGGGCACTGTAAGGCAGATAACCTCGAAGATGCTATAGGCCTCTTTGATCAAATGATAAAAGAAGGACTAGAACATGATACAGTAATATACACAGCTCTATTGTCTGGCTGTTGTAGGAGAGGAGATGTTGATAGGGCTATAAACCTTCTTGATCAAATGTCTGAGACAAAGATATTGCCTGATGCTTGCACCAAGTCTGTTCTGTACCATGGTATTTTAAAAGCTAGAAAGGTGCAGTTTCGGAAGGAAGAATGTTAATTAGCAGTGGCTGGTAGAACCAAATCTGCAAACTATCCTAACAACCATCTGAGGTATAATATCCCTGATGATATGTTGTATCTGTGTGTTAGATTTGATTTCATTCAAGTGTAGTAAGTTATATTTCATTTTGTGTAAGATTACATTGTAAAGAAATTAATCTATACTAAAATTTTACAGGTTCTAACAGAATACATTCTCATTTCAGTTACTATGTTGTGGACGCATTTGTAGGTAAAACCTACAATAGCCGTGGTTAATTATTAATTAAGAGTTAAAATTGCCTTCAGCTGTCTTATTTTGGTAGCAGAATTATTTTATTTACTTTTCAGTTAGATGTTTCCTTAGTGGTTCAGGTTTCCTTATAAGTTTAGTATCCTTATTAGTTTAGGATTTCTATTTATGTAATAATCAAAGTCCTATTTAAAGGACCAAGAATTCAATAAGAAGGCAAGACGTATTTTCCTAAATTCTGAGATTTGGTTCTCTCTCTAACGAGTTCCAAAGGTTCCAAGTTCCCTTTGACGAGCTTGAGTTATCTTACAACCATAGGTCATAAAGGGAAGAAAGACAAGAGAATCGAAATAGATTTTCCTGTCAATCGCCCCGTGACTCGATCCTACGCTAGAGCTCTTAACAATTTGGTATCAGAGCCAATCACAATGGGCGATGATATTAACTCTAAGTTACAAGTAGAACGTGAAGCTACAGAAGCTAGGGTTTCGCAACTTGAGAAGAATATGCAAAACCAAATTCAGCAGCTGTCCTTAGATTTTAAAAGGTATTTGGATCAAGCGTTGGCTGGAATTACTAAGGATAGTCGGCATGATGGTGAAAATAGCAGTTCAGCGTCTCAAGGGGTCCGAATCGCAAACCCTAATGTTGTCGGGGGAAGCTCCGAGCAACCACAGCAAGCTAGCGGGATTATTCCGCGTTATACCAAACTTGACTTTCCCACTTTTGATGGCACAGAGGATTCTTTGATTTGGATGCATCGCTGTGAGCATTTTTTTGAAAATCAGCATACAGGTGAGGGCGAGAAGGTTGGTTTGGCAGGGTTCCACATGTTGGGGGAAGCACAATTGTGGTATTACCAAATTAAGGGAGAGCATGGGCAACTTAATTGGGCAGAATTCCAGACTCTTTGCTCTTCACGATTTGGACCTCCAGCCGGCAACAATCCCTTAGGGGATTTGGTCAATCTTAAACAAACGGGATCTGTGGAACTTTATCAACGTCAGTTCCAAGAAAAATTAGCTCGTGCTAATGCTTTTGTGTCCAAAAATCAGCACGTTGGATTATTCATGGCAGGATTGGACGATTTGATACGGGTAGATGTGCAACTACAGAAACCACCAAATTTGTCGACAACCATGAGTCTTGCTAGAGCATATGAGCAGAAACAGCAACTCTTGCGGGCTGGTCAGAATCGTCGAAGCACATGGCAGGGATCTCGAACAGGTTTGGGTTCATCTAATGGGCAGATTATTCCAGCTTCAAAAAATTCCCTAGCTGCTCCTACTTCACAATCTAATACAACTCCATCTTTTATCAAAAAATTAAGCCGGGCAGAGATGGCTGAAAGGCGATTAAAGGGATTATGTTATAACTGTGATGAGCAATATTCTTCCACTCACCAATGCAAGAAACTTTTTTGGCTAGAGTTCGTTGGAGATTCTGATCTTGAGGCACCTGTTGAGACAGCCTTGGACGACGAGCCTGAAATTTCCTTACATGCCATCACAGGTCAAACAAATGCTCAGACCATGCAACTCCTAGCCTTGATGGGTGGCCAGCCATTGCTATGTCTTGCTGATTCTGGGAGCACACATAATTTTATTAGTGCAACTGCTGCCCAACGCCTCGGTTTGCGAATCTGTCCGCTTTCTAATGCAAGTGTTTCTGTTGCTAACGGTGACGAAGTTCCAAGTAGTGGAGTTTGCAAACAGGTCAGGTTTTCCATTGACTCCCATGATTTTTTTGTGGATTTTTATGTCATTCCTTTAGCTGGTTTTGATGTTGTATTGGGTATTAAATGGCTTCAAATTTTGGGTCCTAGCACCTGGGATTTTGTTGCACTAACCATGAGATTTGAAAGGGCTGGTTGCGAAATTTTGTTTCGGGGGCAGCTTACAAATTCCAACACTTCTCTGCAATTGTTGGGTGATCCAAGCTCCAAGGAAACTCAAATGGAAGACCTCTTGCACTCTTATGCTGATTTGTTTCAGGAACCATCAGGTTTACCTCCTATTCGACAATGCGATCACCGCATTTGTCTAAAGCCAGGCTCGACCCCAACTGTGGTGCATCCATATCGGTACCCACATTTACAGAAAACTGAGATCGAACGCCAATGTGAGCAGATGTTGAAACAAGGGATCATTCAGCCAAGTAGATCACCTTTCTCTTCTCCGGTATTATTGGTTCCTAAACTAGATGGCAAATGGCACTTTTGTATTGACTATCGTGAACTCAACAGCATAACAATCAAAGATAAATTTCCTATTCCGGTGGTCGATGAACTTCTTGATGAGTTGCATGGTGCTCAATATTTCACCAAGCTGGATTTGATATCTGGTTATTTTCAAGTTCGCATGTGCCCGAAAGATGTAGAAAAAACAACATTCAGAACACACCATGGGCATTTTGAATTTCTTGTCATGCCTTTTGGATTAACAAATGCCCCTTCGACATTCCAAGCTCTTATGAATGAGGTATTCCATGATTGCTTACGTCAATTTGTTTTAGTATTTTTTGACAATATTTTAATCTATAGCAAGACATTGACACATGTGAGGAAGGTTTTTGATTTGCTCCGGGCGCATCATCTTTCCTTAAAGCGATCCAAGTGCACCTTTGGATCTACTCAAGTGGCATATCTGGGCCATGTGATTTCTGCTGCAGGTGTGGCAGTGGATCATAATAAGGTGCAAGCAATTCTAGAATGGCCACAACCTCAATCACTTACTGCTCTTATGGGGTTTTTGGGGCTGGCTGGGTATTACCGAAAGTTCATTCGTGATTATGGCCAACTTACTGCACCTCTAACTCACATGCTTAAGCGCAATTCCTTCCAATGGAGTGATTCAACCTTGGCTGCTTTTGAACAATTGAAACAGGCTTTGTCCTCAGCCCCGGTCTTACAATTACCTAACTTTGATTTGGATTTTGTGGTGGAGTGTGATGCTTCTGGAGGGGGTATTGGGGCTGTCCTACAACAATCAGGACATCCGATTGCTTTTTTTAGTCGCCAATTGGCTGCTAGACATTCAAAATTGGCAGCTTATGAACGGGAATTGATTGGGTTAGCCAAAGCAGTACAACATTGGCTCCCATACTTATGGGGACGGCCTTTTGTCATTAAAACTGATCACTTCAGCCTCAAGTACTTGTTGGATCAGCGCTTAACCACCCCACCACAACAACATTGGCTTAGTAAGCTCATGGGTTTTGATTTTCAGGTGGAATACCGAGCTGGCCAACTAAACAAAGCTGCCGATGCATTGTCTCGTAGGGACTCAGATTCCAAGTCCTCTTATGCCATTAGTCAACCGCGGGCTTTACTTTTGGATGTGATCAAAGAAGAACTTTTGGGTTCGCAAGAATTACAAGACTTGTGTGAGAAGGTCAGTAGAGTTGAATTGGGGTCTGATTGGGTTCTTCGTTATGGGTTGTTATTGTACAAGGACAGGATATACATTCTGCCCTCCTCTTCTCTAATTGCCACTATTTTGTCTACCTACCATGATAACACTCATGAGGGCATTCAAAAGACAATACACCGAATCCGTAGTGACTTTTATTGGAAGGGAATGAAGGCTGCTATTGTTACTTATGTTACAGCTTGCCCAGTCTGTCAAAGTAACAAATCTGAACATCTCAGCCCCGCAGGTTTGCTCCAGCCACTTCAACTTCCTCACCAGGTTTGGGCAAATATTTCCATGGATTTTATTGATGGCCTTCCTAAGTCTTCAGGGAAATCAGTTTTAATGGTGGTCGTTGATCGATTCTCCAAATACACCCATTTTATTCCTCTTGCACACCCATATATAGCAGCCCGGGTTGCACAAGTCTTCTTTGAGACAATTGTCCGTTTGCATGGGGTTCCAAAAACAATCACTTGTGACAGAGATGTGGTTTTCACTAGTAATTTTTGGAAGGAGCTTTTTCGCTTACATGGCACAAAATTACAGTTTTCTACCGCCTATCACCCCCAAACGGATGGACAAACAGAGGTGGTAAACCGTACTGTGGAAATGTATCTTTGTTGCTTTGTTGGTGATTCTCCTTAGAGATGGGTTTCCTGGATACCATGGGCCGAATATTGTTACAATACTTCCTACCATTCTACACTTCAGTCCACGCCTTTTAAAGTTTTCTATGGTCGGGATCTGCCGCGTTTATTGTCTTATACAGCAGGCTCTTCTAGAATGGATGCAATTGATATAGCTTTGCTGGATCGGGACACTGCTCTTCAAGAAATTCGGGATAAATTGCTTTTGGCTCAACGGCGGATGAAAGAATACTATGATAAGGGACACAGGGACGTGGTTTACAGCCCCGGGGATTTGGTTTGGCTTCGCTTGAAACTTCACCACCAGCACTCCCTTGGTCCTTCCAACTGTTCCAAGCTATCCCCTAAGTTTTATGAACCTTTCCCAGTCATTCGCCGCATTGGGACCGTGGCATATGAGCTCAACTGCCACCTGACTGTAAATTGCATAATATCTTCCATGTCTCCATGTTAAAGGCGTTCAAGGGTCCTGCTCCAGCTACTGCTCCTACCTTACCCAACCTTACTAATGGGTGTGTTCTTCCTATTCCTTCTTCAGTTCTTCGCACTCGTCTCAACCGTAGCAGGCCTGAACTTTTGATTCAGTGGGCTGGTATGTCCGTTGACGATGCAACTTGGGAAGATTTGGAGCATTTTCGTCAAGCATTTGTTTTTATATGTTGCCTTAATGAACTGTTTTTGTTCAGGAATCTGAAGCCTTTGGCATAAGTCTTACCTAAGTTTTTGCATCTCCCAAGTTTCAAAGGTCCATCTTTCTTAGTTAGTAATATTGATAAAGTTTTCCCATCTATTCTGGAACACAAGCCATTTTTTGGTCCTTTAGTACTGCATTTATTTTTGTGAATGAAACTTATGTTACAATAGAATTGATTTCAAATATGCAACCCATATTTATTAATTAAATGCAAAAAGTGAATTTTCCATGTTAGGTCAGTTTGAGTTAGTTAGGTCACACCACATATTGATCAGCCCTAATATCTTTTGGTAATTGATTGAGCCAGCTATTAGTGTAGTTAATCTTCTCATAATTCTGTATCATCTTGACAATAACAGTGGAATGCTAATAATATATTGGGCTAGTTTGGCATTGTTTTTTACAAAGGCTGATTTCAGTCAATGGACAATAATTGCTTTTAGTTTTTATGGGTCTAAAATAGACTTTTGACAAATTTTGAAACCAAAAAAAAAATGACAAGTAATTATTATCCATTGGATCAAGAGAATTCCTCCTTATTTTAATCCAAATTCAACTTTTCTAATAGCATGGCAAATCGGCCTATTATTGCTTTATTTGTGCACTTAACTCCTCAGAGTTCCTTGATGTGCTGAGTTTTTGAAAATTGAGAACTCCCAGCTTTCATCTCAAGTCTTGAAATAGAAAAATGTTTTAACATGACTGCAGCCAATTAGTTAATAAAGATCCAAAGTGTTGAAAATGACTAGATATCTTACACATTACACATCGATGGGTCACCCAAACTTTTCCTAACGTGAGTTAATGAACTTCCCATTTCTTTTTTCTTTTTTCATACTTTGCTGTGTTTCTTTTTCTGTTAGGCATTTCTTCAAGAACATTCTGCACACAAGCCTGCGTCATTTTTTATTATAGGCATTTCTTCAAGAACATTCTGCACACAAGCCCATGTCATTTTTTTACTAACCATGTGATGGTTGATATTAACTGAGACAAAACCAAAAAGATGAATTGGTTTATAGTTGAGCCACACTTTTTTTTTCTGGGTAACAGATGCCAACAGCTCCAATTCCTCAAACAAGTCACTGAAGCTAAGAGATGACTGGAGGCAACATTCTAGACCCATTCCACCTGGCGGCACATATCCCGTGAAGGACCTTTGCAGGTATAATTGTACCTTTGTCCTTTCCATTTGTTATCTCTTGCCATATATTTCACTTACCAAGCTAATATATCTTGTTCTTGTTGTGTTTAATTGCATGTGTTCTTACTTGCTTTTATATACTTATTTTGAGGAATACTGTAAATACTGTCATAATATTTGGTCTATATTTATGTTTTGCTGGAGTGTTTTATATGCATTGTTACCGGTTATTGTGAGGGAGGAGATGTGTAAGTCAATGCAGTGAATTTAACACTCCAAAATGTCCAAAAAATAGTGTCAATGACATCTTAAGATATAGCAGTTCTGATGAATTTTTCAAGGCAATGCATCTTGATTTTTGCTTTGTTTCAGACTCATAACTAACAGTGAAAACAAAATTAAACTAGTCTTTTTGTGTTTTTAATAATCTACTTATGCAAGATATTGAATAACGAATGCAGGGTTTATATGATTAAAGAAAGCTATAAGAGTATGATTGCCTGAAGAGGTAAGGAAGTTGGAATAGCAGCAAAAAAAACTGCAGCCTTTATGTCGCAACTTTCTTGTACATGTCATTTTTCATCTAATGTTTTACTAACTACTTATCTTAGAAGCTATGTAAATGTAAATGTCTTACCCAACTGTTGCTGGCTGTGGACTTTCTCCATTCCAATCATGTTTTTTCTTAGGGGTTTGAAAGTAGATTCCTGAATTTTTTTTCAATTCAAATGGTTTTAGCCATGATATAAACCTGAAATAATTCTAATGATTTTCTTATATCAGTGCTCAAACTTCTTCCTTGCAAAAGAAATGACATCCGACTGAGTAAGAACATGGATACATGGAACTTTTTCGCAATCACTTGATTTTTATTATAATGCAATTGTGTGATTCTCACACTATATTTTCAGGTGACTATGGACTTGCAAAATTGTTGAATGAAGAGCATCTTGCATCTGCAGTAATCTTCACTCTTTCTATTCTGATTCCAACTTGGTATTCAATTTCTTGTTTGCAATCTTTCACAACGCATTTGCTTCTCATAAAGATAAAATTAAATATGTACAATTAGGAATTTGAATTTTCTTTGCAAAATCTGATTTGCTGATATTAGCATATGCTTATTTTTGTAGATTGAGGGCACTCCCAGCTACATGTGTCCAGAATTTCTTGCTGATGTACCCTTTGGCTGCTAATCAGACATTTCCTCTAGAAATAATCCTTCTGATGCGGTTCTATATTACTGGGTAACAAGATACTGTGGCTTTTCATGGAATGACATTTTCTCATATTATAACAGGTTGCTGCATGTTTGAGATAGCTGCACATCAACCTGCATTTAAAGCTCCTGTAAGTACTACATTTCACCTAACATTTTTTTATTAGAACATTGAAGTAACACTTACTTTTTAGATGGTGATAAATTTAGCAATCTTGAATCTTTCAATAGGATATGGCTGGTCTAGTTAATAAGATAAATTATTCCTCTGTTTCTCCACTGTCAACTGTCTATTTGTCTTCATTGATAGTAGAGTCTTAGCACGTAGACTTACATTATATCAACAAAAGGATAGCTGATTAGTCTGGCTTTCTCTTAGGATAGCTGATTAGTCTGGCTTTCTCTTTCTGTCTGCAGAAAACAATTAATCAAAACTATGCTAAGAAAAAATCCAGAACACAGACCTACGGCAAGTCCATATCTCCATCTTTTTTCTTTTATTGATTTGGCTCCGTCCTTTTTTCCTCTTCTCTTGCTTAAAGCAATAACTTGTCCTGATATTTGCATTTCATAATCTGTCTCCAATCCTTCTTGAGAAACTAAAAGAAATCAAATTTTCTAACAAATTAAATTTTCTTAAGAATGTCAAAGATAAGAAATCTTTCTTGAGAAACTGAAAGAAATCCAATTCTCTAACAAGTTAAATTTTCGCAAGAATGCCAAAAAAAAATGCTATGGCTGAATAAATTTGATTCTCTAACAAATTAAATTGTCACAAGAATGCCAAGGATAAGAAAGCAATCTATTCAAGTCCATGGGTCCTTGCATACGTTGCTTATAAGTGGGTAATTGTTAGAATCTACTTTCATAAAACCAATAGGTTTGTACTAGGTCCAACATCCACTCGCTTAAAAGTCCTCAAGTTATGATTATTTGATATTTGATCACTTCCAAATTGCCCCTCAAAACCGAGCAGATTAATGGCCCAACATCAATAAGCTTGTTGACACTTGTTTACAAATGGGCTAGTTGGCATCTTTTCTTCAATTTTATTACAGATTAATATTAGCTATTGTTATAGGAAGTAGATATAATTGTTGATAATTGTGTTGTAAGGGAATGGGAGTGTGTAATGTCTAGTTGTAAGGGAATGGGCAAAGCATTATTGTGTATGGTTGTCTACACTTCCTTGTTGTATATAAACACGCCTATACTTGATGAATGAATGTAGAAAAAACACTTCTGAAATTACATGGTGTTAGAGCCTAAAGGAAAATAAAACATGGTGTCTTTCTTGGTGGTTGTATACCTAAGGTTATTTCTTCATTTGGAGTGAGCCTTTGGGTTTCAAAGCATTTGAGCATTGTGGAAATTACATCTTTGGTTGGTAATCTGGGTCTGCTGAAATTTTTGGAAATTTAAGCCATTGAGCGTTCTGATTTCTTCATTTGGAGTGAGCCTTTGGGTTTCAAAGCATCTGAGCATTGTGGAAATTACATCTTTGGTTGGTTCTTACTCTCACAGATCAATCACTTTTAGTTTCTGGTTAAAGCTCATTGTTTGAATAGTTGTGATTCCTCTTAATTCAAAATGGAAAATGATAAAACTGAAACAAAATATGTAGCTATACCTGTTGTAGTTCCTATTATGTCAAAAATCACTAAATATAAGCTTAATGGAACTAATTATCTAGATTGGAGTAAAACAATTAAGTTGTATTTACGGAGTATTAATAAAGATAATCATTTGACTGATGACCCTCCAACGGGTGAGTTAAAACAAACTTGAATGAGAGAGGATGCTCAATTATTTTTGCAGATAAGAAATTTTGTTAAGGATGAGGTGATTAGGCTAATTAATCATTGTGAATTTGTTAAAGAATTAATGGAGAATTTAGATTTCTTATATTTAGGGAAAGGAAATATTTCTCATGAAGTGTGTAAAGCATTCTATAGGGTTGAAAAATAGGATAAATTTCACTCATTATTTCATGGACTTTAAAAGGACTTATGAAGAGCTTAATATGTTACCTTTTAGTCCTGATGTGAAGGTACAAGAAGCTCGGAGAGAGAAAATAGCTATCGTGAGTTTCTTGGCTAGACTTTCTATAGTTTGAGACTGCTAAATCTCAAATACTCTCTAGTTCTAATTGTTGGTTCTTTTAATTATTATTATTATTATTATTATTTGCCTAAAATGGGTGATAACAAGGCATCAGTTAGTGTAATAATACCTGCTATGTCTAAAATTACTGAACATAAATTCAATGGCTCTAATTACCTAGAATGGAGTAAAACTATTAGGATATATCTACATAGTATTGATAAGGATGATCATTTGACTAAAGATCTTCCTACTGGTGATGCTAAACAAACCTGGATGAGAGATGATGCATACTTATTCTTGCAAATTAAAAACGCTATTGATAGTGAGGTTGCATTGTGAATTTGTTAAAGAATTAATGGATTATCTAGATTTTTATATTCTGGCAAGGGAATGTCTCCCAAATCATCTATGAGGTATGCAAAGCCTTTTATTGTGTTGAAAAAGAGACTCAATCTCTTACAGCTTACTACATGGACGTAAAGAAACCATATCACTAAATATGTTTATGCCTTTTAGCATTGATATTAAGGTGCAACAGGCTCAAGAAGAACAAATGGCAATCATGAGCTTCTTAGTTAGTCTCTCATTTGAATTTGAGACAACTAAATCTCAAATTCTCTCAAGTTTTGAGATCAACTCCCTCCAAGAAGTTTTCAGTAGTACTATATATAGAGAATACTCCATCTACTTAGCAAAATAATGTTCTAGTTGTCAAAGGAGGGGAGAATGACAATGGAAGAAAGTTCAACAACGAGGAGGAAACACGGCTACTAATTCAGGCAGTATTTTTTGCTATTACTATCGTGAACCAAGCCATACAAAAAGGTATTGTAAGAAATTGCAAACTCGCAATCAGAGAAATCAAACTGCTCATGTTGTTGTTGCTTCTAGTTTCTCTTCTGAGAAAACAATTATGATCTCAACTGATGAGTTTGTTAAATTCTCTTAGTATCAAGAATCACTGAAGGAATCCACTTCAATCGCTACTCTTGTTGCCTCAGGTAAGACATGTCTTATCTCCTTTTCAAATAGATGGGTGATTGATTTGAGTGCCACTAATCATGTGACGGGTAATCCTAAAAACTTTTCTAGCTTTTGATCACACAAAGCTCCCTCTCCTGTTACAATAGTTGATGAGTGGTTAACCTATAACATTGTGGGATCTAGAACAGTTAAACCAACCTCGTCCATTACCTTGTCATTCATACTAAGTTTACTAAACCTAGTTTTTAATCTAATATTTGTAAGTCGGCTTACCAAGATCTTAATTATTGTATCTCGTTCTTCCCTAACCATTGCCTTTTTGAGGATCTTATGACGAAGTAGATTATTAGTAAAAGACATGTACCCGATGGCCTTTACATCCTTGATGCATGGCTGCCTCAGTCTGTTGCTTATACTAGTGTTTTATCTCCTTTTGAAGGACATTGTCGATTGGCACATCATTCTCTACTTGTGTTAAAGAAGTTATGTCCTCAGTTCCATGATTTATCTTCCCTAGATTGTGAAACATGTGACTTTGCAAAACATCGCCATAGCTCATCAAGTCCAAGAATTAATAAAAGAGCAGAGTATGCTTTTGAATTAGTTCATTATGATATTTGGGGACCATGTCCTTTTGTGTCTAAGACTGGATTCAAATACTTTGTTACTTTTATAGATAATTTTTCTCGAATGATGTGGATTTACTTTATGAAAAATCAATTTAAAGTGTTTTTCCATTTTCTGCCTTTTATGCTGAAGTTGAAACTCAGTTCATTCTATGTGTACATTAAGGAGTGATAACGCTAAAGAATATATGCTAGACTCATTTCAGACTTATATGACTCAACATGGGATTCTTCACCAATCTTCTTATGTTGACACTCCTTAAAATAGGGTTGCTAAAAGGAAGAATAGACATCTACTCGAGACAACTCGAGCTCTTTTGTTTCAAGCAAAGGTTTCTAAGTAATTATGGGCTAATTTTGTCTCTACAGCTTGCTCTTTTTTATTATCGCATGCCATCTGCAGTACTTAATGATAATATTCCATACAATGTCCTTTTTCCATATAAGACTTTGTTTCCAGTAGAACCATGGGTAGTTGGAAGCACTTGTTATGTTCGTGATGTATGACCAATGGTTACTAAGCTAGACTCAAAAGCCTAAGTGTGTTTTTTGGGGTATTCCCGCTTACAAAATGAGTATCGGTGCTATTCTTCCGAGATGAACAAATATCTAGTGTCGAATGATGTGGTATTCTCAAAGATCACACCATTCTTCTCCTCGCCTTCCATTTCTCAAAGTCAAGGGAAGGAAGATGAGTGGTTAATCTATCAGTTCACACATTCGAGTGCCTTTATTAAACAAACAAATGGTAATAGTTCTACTACATTTGACAACCTAGTATTTCCATTAGGCCATCGGATGGTGATGTGCCTCCTGCTCCAGCAAAACCACTAGTTGTTCGGGTTTACTCTAGAAGACGAGACCGATGATACCTGTCATGTGCCACCTTCTTCTTCATTTGATCACCAAATGAACTTGATCTTTCCATCAGTGTTCGCAAAGGTAAACGTCATCCTCCCTAAATCTACTAACCCTATTGCTAATTTTATTTCATGCGATCAATTGTCTTCTTTTAAATGGTTAAAGAAGCCTTGAGTCACCCTGGGTGGTATGATGCAATGTTTGACGAGATTCATGCCTTAGATGCCAATCACACCTAAAAAAATAACTTTTATTTCAAAATACTACAAAAGCTAAAAGTATTTACAGTTTTATAAAAAGCTGGAGTAAAATTTTAAAAATCCCTCGTTATTCACTTAAATAAAAAAAAATTTTAAATGTCTCTCGCTCACTACAATCAATATTTTATTTCATTTTTCATTTTTTTTTCAAACTTCACTATTAAATAAAAATATTCTAATAAATTAATAAAAATTATTTTTTTAAATTATTTTTCATCATATAAAAATCATAAATTTTTATAAAAGATAAAATTTTAATTTTAAAAAATAAATAACACTTAGCAAAAAATTAAAAAATAGTAAAACATACAAAAATATATTAATAAAAATCATTAAAATTAGTTTTAAACAATTTTACATATTATATACATAAAAATAAAAAAATACACACAATTTTGTTATATATATGTATTGTAGATGTTGTGTGCATGTTATGTTTTTGTTATTTAAGTTGTGTATATTTTATGTAAAAGTTATTGAATATTATGTGAATATTGTGTGAATGTTATGTGGATGTTGTGAAATTAAAAAATTTTAAAAATTAAATTAAATAAATATTAAAAATATTATGTGGATGCAATATATATATTGTAAATGTATTGTAGATGTAATTTGTATTGTTGAGTGTATTTTGTATATATTGTGTATATATTTATTTTTTGTGTATATATTAAAAATATGGCATTAAAAAAATTTAAATGAAAATATAAATAAAATAAAATAGAAAAAAAATGAAAATCATAAAATTACAAAAATCAAAAAAGAAAAAGAAAACTGACCACTCAAGGGGTAAAATTGAAAATAACTTTAGCGTGTACGTAAAAATGAAAAGTGGAACTTTGGGATAGTGCATAGTGTAAATTTCTCTTAAATCTTTGTTGGTGGAAACCTTGTGTCCTGGACAAGCAAAAAGCATATTGTTGTATCCTAGTGCAGTGTAAAATCAGAGTACAGGGTCATGGTATAATCCACATGTAAAATTATATGGATATATCGTCTTTTGGTTGAGGTTGGATTGAAATATTCAATACCAACAAACTCTGATGTGACAATCAAGCTGCTATTCATATCGCCTCAAATCCAGTAAATCATGAAATGATTAAACACATTAAGGTCGATTATCATTTCATTCATGAGAAAATCTAGGAGAATTCTGTTTCTACTAAAAACAAGAGAGCGAATTGGGATATTTTCACATGAGTATCTATTTAACAAGCTATGCATGATTAACATTTATGCTCCAGCTTGAGGGGGTGTTACAAATTAATATTAGTTGTAAATAGATAGCAGACTTGCCTTATTTACTTAAGGCTAAATACATGCGTAGCCCTCTAAACATGTAATATTTAGTTACTTTGCTCCTTAACCTTTCAATTTAATCATATAAATCACTTGAATTCATATTTTTTTAACTTATAAACATAAACTTGCTGAGTCACACCGAGTCATGCCGAGTCACTTATGTATCTATTTGGTATAAAATATATAAATACAATGGGTAAAGTGACTAGTATTTATTAATATAAGTACAAGTTAGTAAAAAAATATACAAACATAGGTGGATAAAGTGGTTAAAATGAAAGTTTATGAGCAAAGTGACTAAACGTTATAATTTCAGGAAGCTATATATATATTTGGCCTTTGCTTAGAATGATTCTAAGCTAATTTGCCTTATTTACTTAGAATGATTCTAGGTTGATTTCTAGACTGAATTATAGTTAGTTCCCTTTGTTAATATGATTCTACATGTTTAAATACCTTTAAATCCCTTTGAGCAATAACCAGAAAATAATTATTATATTTTCAAGTCTTCTACAAGTTTAATTCGATTTCCATTAAAATCAGTCCTACAACAGGGTAGTTGAACTGGGTCTTAGGATTTAGCCCGTTTAGGCATGAAGTTCTGAAATCATATTAAAGTGCATGAGCTCGTACATATGTAGGCTTATAAGTGAGCAAGTATCGAAAACCACTTGCATAAAACCAATTGGCTTGTGCTAGGTCCAACATTATTTACTTACAAGCCCTTTCCTTTTTCTTTACTTCTCCAGGGGAACTTTTGTTTTGTTCCAATCTCCAACATAATCTAAGTAAAAGAATGTAGGTGCATTGCACAAAAAGTAGAGGAAAATAAATTCAAAATGGAAACTCATAAATTAACTTAAATATGTCAGTAAAGACTCACCTTGAAGACGAAACAACTAACTAAATGCCTTAATTAATTTTTAAAATGAATGATGATTGTATCATGAATGCATGATTTTAATTCATTTGCACGAAATTTTCTTGGATGGTAGGCGCTCAATAAACAGGACCATTGCAATTGAGATATTGAAAGTTAGTGTGGTTGAGGCTTTTATATGTGTATAGAGGTTGCTTTGAAAGTTTATTTTAGATAAACAAACGTGGGTGATCACATTGACTTCTTAGAAATATTGTTGCCCCCTCTTCATCAAATGAAGTTTTAGTTGCTAAAGGTTTCAAGCCAACATTTTCTCCTAATATAAATCCCTTTGCTTTGGTTGAGGAATTTAGCAATTATATAATCGACTCATTATACACTTAATTTTACTCTCGCTCTCTCTCTTTCTCTCTCTCTCTCTCTCAAAGGACATCTCACCTTTCATTCAACGTTTCTCTGCTGAAAGAGTTCAATATTTTTTAGATTATCTTAGATAAAAATACCATTTATCCTAAAAAATAACATCTTTTCTTTTCTTACCATCTTTCTCTCTCTCAAGCGCCTCCTCCTCTTTTCCTTCTCCTCTTTCTCTTTTTTTTCATTCATCTTCCTCCTCTCTCTTTTTTTTGTGTTTCTCCACTGAAATTCATCTTTTTTTCGTTTCAATTAATCTATTGAAGTCTTGATCTATTCAAAACGGTAAGTTATAGATTTAGTAATGCATAATATTTTTTTTAAATGAAAATGGTTGTAAGAGAAACTTTTTTATTTTATTTCATTTCACCATGAGAAACTTGTTGATTTTGTTAGATTTTTTCATTACTTATATTCCTTTCTTCTTCCTTTTTCTTTTTTATTTTAATTTCTGGATTCTTAAAAGTTATATAGAGTATTATGAAGATTATGAGATTGTATTTAAAACAATTTTGTATACTATTGAAGGTTTTAGGGCTTGTTAGTGGGTTGTTAGAGCTAGTTAGGGGGTTGTTAGCCCCTAATTTTCACTAATTGTCCCCTAATTACTTTCTAACAGCCCTTAATTGTCATTTAAAGCATTTCATATTACTCTTTAACACACTATGGAAGTTAAAATTTTTAATATGAATATGTGTTTGCTAAATTTTGATATACAATCGAAAATTTAAACTTAAATTGTTCCTAACTGCTCCTAACTACCCCAAATTCACCTCTAATAGTTCCTAACTGCCATTGAAAATACTTCTTATTACTTCTTAACACACTATATAAATTAAAATTTGAAAAAGGAATGTGTTTGGAATTTTGATATGTAACAAAAAAAAATTAAAAACTTAAACTATCTCCTAATTACCTCTAACTCACTTCTAATAGTGATGTAGTCAAGTCAAAATCCTAATTAATCTAGGATTATATGTCCTACTCCTTCTCAATATAGGATTTAAATATAAAGTTAAATTAGAATTATTTAAGTTTTAGTTTCCTTATTACTTTAGGATTTCTATTTAGTAATAAGAATGTCTTATCAAGAATTTCCTTCTAGAATTGGGATTTGTCCTATCTATTATAAATAGGATAGCTTTATTTAGTTTATATATCATTCATATTATTCTCAATTCTTATTTTAATTTAGAGATTTTATTCAAACCTTCATTATTTTCTTATTTCAACCATAATCTAACCCTAATTGTGGAGATATAATTGTCATAAATCCTCCCGGTGTGCCAAATAGTCCCTAACTGCTAAAACACTTCTTATTACTCCTTAACATACTATGTAAATAATTTGAAAAAGAAATATGTTTGTTGAATTTTGATAAGCAACAAAAAAATTTGAACTGAAAACTGTTCTTAACTATCTCTAATTATCCCTAACTCACTTTTAACAGCCCATAATTGTCAGTTAAAACACTTTTTATTATTCTTTAACACTGTGAATTAAAATTTGAAAAAGGAATGAGTTTGTGGAAGGTTGATATGTAATTGAACTTAAATTGTCCCTAACTACCCTTAATAACCGTTAACTAACTTCTAACAACCTCTTAACTATCCATTAAAACTTATCATGTTATTCCCTAACACTCTTAGAAAATTAAAAATTGAAATAAGAATATGTTTGATGAATGTTGTGCTGCAACTGAAATATTCAATATAAATAGCCCTTAACTACCTATAACAACCTATAACAAATTATTAAAAGACTACATATTCATCCCTAACACACACTGAAATTAAAATTGTATTTTATTTTGTTGTATATTATTATTGATTATTATTGCTTATTATTTTTATTGCAGGGTGTTGATACGAAAAACGAATTCATATGGCGGACGAAGTAATAATGATCATCCAGTATGATGGAAAATTTGATGTGAACATCTCCAAATACGGTGTGGTCGTAATGAATTTGTTGTGTTCAAAAATAAGAATATTGTTGTATTTGTATGTACAATCTTTTACTCCATATTTGTTTCACAGTTAATTGTATAGTAAGTGATATTTTAGTAGCATTAATTATATTGTTGTATAATTAAATGCTTTAAACATTTATGTTATGTTGTGTTATATAATGTGATAAACATAATAAATATAGTGTTATATTATAGCAAGTTGTATTATAGTATTTTAATGGGTTGGTAGGAGCTATTAAAATGTTGTTAAGGGTAGTTAGGAACTATTTAAGTTAAATTTTGCAGTTATATCACAACAATTTTGTATCTATATCACAATATTCAGTATACACATTGCTATTTCAATTTTTAATTTTCAGAGAATGTTAAAGTAATATGATGAGTTTGAATGGATAGTTTGAGGCTGTTAGGGGTAATTTAAGTTTGATTCTTCAATTGCATACCAACTTTCAGCAAACACATTCTTATTTTAAATTTTAATTTACATAGTGTGTTAAGGAGTAATATGAAGTATATTTGAATGGCAATAAAAGGTTGTTAGGAGTGAGTTTGGGGCAGTTAGGTGTGGTTAATGGTAGTTTATGTTCAAATTTTTTGACTGAATATCAAAATTTAGCAAAGACATTTCAATTTCAAATTTTAAGTTTCATAGTATGCTAGGGATTTATATGTAGTGCTTTCAAATTTTTCAGTTTCATATCAAAATTCAGCAAACATATTTCAATTCCAAATTTTAAGTTTCATAGTGTGTTAGAGAACATAATTAAGTGTTTTAAATGGCCGTTGGGGGTTATTAGAAGTGAGTTAGGGATAGTTAAGGGCAATTAGATGTAGTTTAAGTTTAAATCCTTTAGTTGCATATCAAAATTTAGCAAATACATTCATATTTTAAATTTTAATTTACATAGTATGTCAATGAGTAGTTAGGTGCAATTTAAGTTCAAATTTTTCAGTTGCATATCAAAATTTAGCAAACACGTATTTCTATCACAAATGTTAACTTTCATAGTATGTTGTAGAGCGGTTTAAATAGTGATTGAGAGCTATTAGAAGGTAGGCAGTGGCAATTAGATGGCTAGCAACTCCTAACTTCCCCTAACAATCTAGTAACAAGCCCTAAATAACCATCAACAATACACAAATTTATTTCAATATAATATGGTAACCTCCATAACACTTCGTTCAACTTTTCAATGATCCAAACATTAAAATGAAAGAAGAAAGGAATATAAGAAAGAAAGAGATCCAAACTCTTAGTGAGATGTAATAAAATCAACAAGTTTCTCGTGATGAAATAAATAAAATCAACAAACTTTTCTTACAATCATCGATCATCATTTAAAAGAATTATTATGTATTGCTAAATTTATGACTTTTAATTTAAATGGATCGATACTTCAATAAACTAAATGAAACGGGAAAAAAAGATAAATTTCAATGGAGAAACACAAAAGAGAGAGAGAGAGAGAGAGAGAGAGAGAGGAGGAGGAGGAGGAAGATGAAAGAAAAATAGAGAGAGAGAGGAGGCAACTTGAGAGAGAGAAAGATGATGAGAAAAGAAAAGATGCTTACTTTTTATGGTAAAAGTATTTTTGTCCAAAATAGTTCATCTAAGAAAAATAAGGTCCAAAAAATATTAACCCTTTTCAGCAGGGTATTTTTGAGGTTAAATTCCAAAAAAAAAAAACAAGTGTAGCTAATCACATCGACTTCTTAGAACTATTGGTGGTTACTTAGTTTATGAAATCGTGCTGACCCCTTCTTTTAACCTTTTTTTGGTGAGATAGTGATCCAAAGGACAATCTCTCCCCAAAGCCTATATTAGCCAGGTTACTGAGGACATCTAATTTTGACCATGGACTTCTCTAATTATGATTGGTTGTTTTTATTTATTTGTTTAAAAAAGGTTATTCTTTCTGATGATCCCTCCCCCCTTGTCAAAAGAACTTTTAGCTGCTAAAGATTTTAAGCCAATGTTTTCACCAAATATAAATTCCCTTGCTTTGGTTGAGGCATTTAGCAAATACACTTATAATTGACTCATTACACACTTGATTTTGCTCTCTCTCTCTCTCTCTCTCAAAGGACATCTCCTCACCTTTCATTCAACATTTTCCCAGTCCTACCTTATGCATCCATGGCCCTTGTATAGAATTTTTAATTGAGAAAAATTCCAGTCGGTTACTCCGTTAATCTTTTCCTATCTGAAGTTCATATAGTTAAAAACAATACTTAATTTTCTATGTCAAGCATTCATTCAGTTCATTGTCAGTCACAATTGTTTTAAATCTACATTGAATAATTTCTAATGAGAAGCTTACATTTGTACCACATTAATTTGAAAATTTTTTAATATATATTTAGGCACTGGTTTTATAGAATAATTATCTTAAGAAATTGATGATGCTTTGGCTAGTCATAGGTATTGCACATATTGAAGATGTTTGCAACTTGAAGAACACACAATTGTTAGTTAAAAAAGTCAAGAAGTCGTCCATTCATAATTTTTATTCTTTATATATGTATACTGGTGGTGGTTGTATTCATACATAGGCTGCAGATTTGAAGCATCCTCTTTTTGTGTGGCTTTGGTTGCTAGGTGCAAGGTATAATTGACATTATGCTACGGAAATTTATTCTTTTGTTTTTTTTTTTTGTTTATCTTGACTTGTACAATTGTGATGTGATTGATTTCTTCAACTACAACACTAAGATATACAGGGCACTATTTGAATTTGGAGAAGCTTTATGTATTGGGCACCGATTGCGGTAATCAGATGCTTTATATTCTACTTGTTCTTTGAATATGCTAAATTTGCAATAGATTGATTTTTAAGTTGAAATATTATGTCAAATATCAAGGGAAAGAACTAGGCATCTGAAAGATGGCCCCAAAATCACTTTGGGTTCTGCTTAAATGGTTGTCAACTTAACATATTGCTATATGAGCATTCAGAAAGTGATAAACTAGAAATAGTTCTTCACTGTAAGGTTATTCAAGATTACATGGTTTATGCTAATTAATCCTTTTCTCTTGGATAATGGTTTTCTACTTTTATATTCTTACGACCACTGATCTTTGTGATGTTATTACAAACTTATCCAAAAAGAATGGAGTATAAATGTATATAAGAGATTATTTCTTTATTTATGGATTTGACTAGCATATGATGAGGCACTAGGTGGTAGCTTATATTTGGAGATGATTTTTCAGTATAACCCCTAAGGTTCATGATGATATATCGTTATCTTTGTTTCTATTTGTCAAAGCGAAAAGAGAACAGAAATAGAATGTTGGGGGAGTGGGGGCGAAAGAGAGAGACTTTTTTTGTTCTTGTTTACAATACTTCTATTGTGTTAGTATAATATTCCTATGAATGTGTATGTGTAGGTGGATTTTAGTCTCAGCTTTTTTGGTTTTGAACTTCAATTTCAAGATTTGATATTTTATATATATATATATATATATATATATATATATATATTAAAAGGGCCACAAGTAAAAAATAGTGGAACTCCAAAAAAGTTTTGCCTTTTTCTTATTTTTTCCATTTTACCCATGTTTTCATCTACTCCTTTTAGCAGTGGATTTCCCAAATAAATCTGTTTTTTTTTCTTTGTTATTTTACCCATGTTTTTTTTTTTTTTTGCTTCTTTCGTTTTTTACTTTCTCATTTGCTTTTTTTGCTTTTCTTTTATCTCATTTTTTTTATTTTTTACTTTTTTTTTATGATTTTTTTATCAGTATGCTTTTTTTTACTTTCCTTTTAAATATGGGATTTTCCCCCCTCTTTTTATCATTCTTTACAAAAAATACATTATCTCAAAGTAATCAACTAAGTAATTTTGTTTTTCTTTTATTTGATGAGTTATTATATTTTTCTCTTAATTGATTTTTTATTTTCCCTTAAAACTCATAAGTCATTATTATTATTTTTGTTGTTATTGTTATATTTTTAAGAAAAGCTAATATATATTATTAGTGATGCTTGTTAAATAGAATTGACCAAATATATATATATAGCCTTATAAACTCATAATGTTTAATTTCTTTGCCCTCCTAAACTTTTATTTTAACCATTTTACCGCATATACTTATCTATTTCTTACTAACATATACTTATATTAATAAATACTGATCGTTTTATCCCCTTATATTTATATATTTTATGCTAAATAGATATGTTAACGACTCGACGTGACTCGATGAGTTTATACTTATAAGTTAAGAAAAATATGAGCTCAAGGAGGTTATATGATTAAATTAAAATTTTAAGACACAAAGTGATCAAACATTACAAGTTCAAGGGCTACATATGTATTTAGTCAATAAAAATTTGTGACATTCTATATGTAAAAATTTTAATGAAATAAATTAGTCTTTATATATATGTGAAGGCTTGGAATTACATAACTGTAAGTGATCATATTAACAATTTTGCTTCAATATAATCAAATTATCAATATTTTTTAGAAATTAGCCAGCCAATTTATGAAATATAAAACTTGAAAATGAAAACTTTGGTTTTTATATAATTATGGCATATCTACTTAAATAACAAAAAATAAAATGATTCTAAAATATGTGGTACTTGAGTAGGATAGTGATAAAAAATAATTTTTATTTATCAAGACAAAATTATATAAAATCGATATTGCATCAGCTTCAGTCAAATAATAAAATATATTCAGCAAACTAGAGCTCAAATTTAGTAATAATTTATTAAATAGATCTGAACATTACTAAATGAATAGACTAAGCTATTCAATAATATATAATTAATAATATTTAATTGCGTAGCCACATTTAACCAAACTAGTCTAATTTTTGAATTACTTAACTTTATTTATATTACTTTAAACTTTTAAATATTTACTTTAAACTTTTCAAGAGACTCGTAAATCTTATGTCTTTTTTTATGTTTTAACTTTAGATAATAAAAAAAGTGGAAAATAATTAGAGTGCAAGGATGAAATATTTGAAAGTTAAAAAAGTGAAAAATGGAAGCAACGAAATAAATTGAAATAGTTTTAGAATTTAGAATGGGACGTGTATAGCAACTTGAGAGGATATGGTATAAATATAGTAAAATATCCCTATGTATCCATTTTATAAATATGGTAATTCTATATATCCATTTATGTAATTTTCCTCTAAGGTATTTTAAGAAAAATGTTTTAGAGGGTGTTAAGTATTTTTATAAGGTGTAAATATCCCTATCTAAAGAAAAGGTCTATTTGAAACAAGTAACTCAACAAATAATAAAGAATTAAATAAGGTTAAATATAATTAATATTTTAAATTATTTTCTTAATATATAAAATGTATTAATAACCAAAAATTATTAATTACTCCTTCCGATCCAATTTAAGTGTCATTTTATGAATACACAGATCAAAGTAATCATTAGTAATTATAGATTTTACAAAAAAAATTATAATATTTTACTTATTTACTTATTTCAAATATTCTCTCCTTATTAATTACTAACATTATATCTCATCCCTTATTTATTAATACTCATAAGGGTAAAATTGAAATTTTATAATTAATACTATATTAAATTTATAAAAGTTACATGACAGTTGAAGTAGAACGAATGGTGTAATATTTTATATTAGCTAAAAATCTACAGTAACATATTAAAATAAAATATTTCTAATAAAAATATATATTGTTTTATGTATTATATTATGGAAAAACATTTACACTTTTCTTAATATAGTTTATTGTGATTTTAATTTTTCTATAAGTATCTTCTTAGATTTTATCCATTTTTTATATATTCAAATAAAATCAAAATAAAAAATTCAATTTAATTATTTTTTAAAACTAATTCAACCTATATTAATAATAAAATTAAAATAAATATTTATAAAAGATGTATAAGTGTTGTTTTTCACACATTTCTTTATTAGTGATTGTTAGGGGTGTGCGTTATTCAGTTTTAACCGAAAATCAAACTGAAACGATGAAATTTGGTTATTTTAGTAATAAGCGATTCGATTTTCAGTTCGGTTTGGTTATCTTAAAATAAGTAATTGAATTAATCAAAATAACCTAATTTTTATTTATTAATATATTAAATATATTTTTTAGCAATAATATATTATTTATTATAATTTTTTTACTATTAATATTTTTTAATATTTTTTGTAATAAATATTATTTGTATTTGTATTCTTGCATTAATATATGTAAATTGATAATGTTTAGATTATAAATTATCATTATTTGACTAATTATGTTCCAATTGATAATTGAATTAAAAATTTTTAATTCGGTTTGGTCTGATTATATATTATTGTTTTATTAATCTCAATTCAGTTCGGTTCGATTTTGTTATTATTTTAGAAGTCTTAAAATTTTAGTTGGTGTAAATGTCAGTTTGTTTCAGTTCGGTTAACTGAATGCTCACTCTAATGATTGTATATTCTGGAAAGGCAGTTTAAAAATATTTGAATTTAAGTGAATTTCTATGATTTTATACATTGTTTATATATTTTGTATGTGTTATATATATATATATATATATATATATGTTGTGTGTAAGCCGTGTATATATATTGTATATATTGAATTTCAATTAATAAAATATATACTTTTTATATGTTGTTCAATTATATTATATGTGTTATGTGTATGTTATGTATATATTGTGTGTATGTCTATATATTTTGTATACATGTTTTGTATATATTGAATTGTAATTGATAAAATATATACTTTTCTATATATTATTTAATTATGTTGTACATATTGTATGCATGTTTATATATTTATTAAGTGTACACTATGTATATTATGTATATATTATATATATGTCTAAGTACGTTGTGCGTATGTCATACATATGTATATGTTGAATTTGAATTGATAAAATATATTTTTTAAAAAATTTTATTTAATTACATTTTATATTTTATATGTATTGTGCATGATGTGTATGTATTGAATTTCAAGTCCTAAAAAAAGACGGTCTAAGTTTTAATTTTTAAGTTGAGAAATTTTAATTTTAAGTTTTAATTTTTAAGTTGATGTTATATTTATAATAAATTAAAAATTTTACACGTATTTTTCATTATGATTATTAATTTAATATTTATTTAATTAATATTTGATTTTCATTTATGTATATTATTAATAACTATTATTATGCAAATAAAATCCACATTAAAAATAAAATATGGTAATATTGTGACAAATGGATTGAGTGTGTAAATGCTATAAATATCACAAGCATCACCATTATTATGAGTTGGATAGTCTTGACATAAAATGATGGAAAAAAAAGATATGAAAAATAAAGAGTTGTATTTTTAAAAATAAGAACTTAAAAAATGGAAAACTGAAAAATAAAAAATGTATAAATAAAAACAATAAAAACAATAAAAAATAAAAAAAATAAATGTATTATGCGGTGAAATTTCTTTCATGATTATTAGTTTCACAATTAACATAATTGATTTAATAAATATTAGCTAAAAAGTTTTGAAGATTTTAATTAAAAAAATTACATGTGAAAGCTTCAATTGCATAATCTTAAGTAGTACTCAGATTTATATTTAACTGTAGGCTCATAATTATGAAGTAAATTTTAAATGAAAACATCCTATAGCACTACTGACAAAGAAAACTCAAGTGCATATCAAAACCACAACAATATGAAGTAAATTTTAAATGAAAACATCCTATATTATATTTAATTGGTTATTTTAGTCAACCAAATACTTATTTAATTTTATATTATCGGATATACTTTTTGATTTTATTTGCATTGTATATATAATGATGATAAAATAGTAATTATTGACTATATCTATAATTTTACTACACCTGATATAATATAAATATGGTACTTATTATTTTACTATAGTTAAATATTATATAATTATAAATATATCTAGTATCGTCCTAATAATGCATTATTTTTGTTACAAGTATTTAAGGGTGAAGATGCTTTGGTATTATGGGTTCTTACTACATCGAAGCAACTTGGTTTTATGATAGTAATAAAACATTCAATATTGTTTGAGTTAAGGAAAACTGAAAAAGTAACTCTGGCTTTGTGAAAAAAGTGAAATATATATATATATATATATATGAATTCAAGTCTTAATGAGAATATAAAAGGAATGGCAGTAGAGACAAATAAAAGCGATTATCCATTTACCTTAATTGGAAAACAACTATCAAATGATGATGATTGGGTGTTAAAAGTGAAATTTTGAGCACATAATCACTCAGACACATTATATAATATCATATACAATCAACCGATTTGAAAGTTAAGCTGTACAATTTGTATGCAATTCATAAATACTTTAATCAACATTACTTAAATCAAAGTAGAAATTCACTTAATTACGGAATATAGCAAATATTCATAAATCCAAAAAATACTATAATTTTAAAAAGTACATTTCTAAACAAATCCATATAAAAAAGTACTTATCAAAATATATCTCAAATACAAATGCAAAGTCTAATAATATTAATAATGCATTAATATTATTCATCAATCTCTAAGTCAATGCATATATGAAAAAGTGACAACAGAAGTAAATGAACAAATGGTAAAATTGCTATTAACCTGTTTACTCTGAAAATTCCCAGAAAAAAAAAAGATAAAAGAGAGAAAAGTTTCTATATATGAATGTTATTAAATTCTAAAAACTAGCTAACACTTTTTTCAAACAATACATTATATTTAACGAGACAGACAAATGCCCAAACGAGGAATTACAATTATAAAAAAGATAATATTTAACGAGGCAGACTAATGTGCAAACAGCACCTCGATCTAAGATATCTAAATAAGGGAATAAAATTTGTCCTAGGTTGCCATAAATAGAAAAATATATTTTTGGAGGCCTAAACAATAGAATTTAGCCAAAAAAAATGGCGGACCACACTGCAAAACAGTTTTTGACTTGTTGGTTTGTTTTCATTGGGTTTGGCCCTTAGAATGCCCCGTCTGCAACTTTAACTTTTGATAGTAATTACCAAACTGTCATTAGAGTCATTTTATGTCAAAATGCACCATTAAAGCTAGAGTTCTCTGCTTCGCATCATTCCCCCCCAGGATAGAGAAAATTTTCCCTCAAATTGTCAGCATTAGCATCATCATCAGAGGAGTCCCCTTGAAAATGAATCAAATATTTCACATTAAACACATCAGCAATGCGGATATGGCTGGGCAATTTGAGGCTATTGGCATTAGGATTAATCTTCTCAATGATCTCCATAAGACCAATCTTCTTGGAAGATAACTTGTTACTCTTTATTTAAGAAGCGTTTTTTTAGTGAGAATAGCCCATACGAAATCTCCAACCTCAAACTCAATATTATGGTGCTTATGGTCTGTAGCTTGCTTGTACTTGGTGTTGACTTAAAGTAAGTTGGCGTGCACTCTCTTATGAACGTCCTGCATATTATCCATAAAATCTACTATCTTACCATGAACTCTAGTTTTGTCAAGCAGATGAATAAGATCTAATGGCCCCCTAGGTACAACAGAATACACAACCTAAATGGACAAAAGCTCGAACTTCTATTGTCAGCATGATTATGGTCAAACTCGGCATGACATAACTTTTGGTCCCAACTCTTCACATTATCACTAACCAAACTACGAAGTAGATTGCCCAAAGATCTATTGACCACTTCAGTTTGACCGTTAGTCTGTGGGTGATAAGCACTACTGAAATTCAGTTTTGTATTGACCATTTTCGACAAACTACGCCAGAAGTGACTAATGAAGTGGGTGTCTCTGTCAAATACAATGGATATAGGCAGACCATGAAGGCAGTACACTTCTCAAAAATACAATTAGGCCATATTGATAGGATCGGTCATCCGCTTACATGGAATAAAATGAGCCATCATAGAAAATTGATCAACAACAATAAAGATAGAGTCACTATCGCATTGTGTGTGGGGCAAGCCCAATACAAAATTCATACTAACGTCTACTCAAGACTGAGAAAGCACTGGTTGTATAAGCCAACATTAGTGGTTGTACCCTTAGAAACTTAGTAAATCCAACATATCTGCACATACTTGTCCAATTTTCTTCATATGATGAACCCAAAATAGGAAGCTTGAACCAATTGTAAGATTTTTTCACGATTGACATGTCCTTTTCCATGTAACTGCTAGATGATCTTGATGGAGAAGCTGTAATTTAGAATACACAATTGGTTTCCTTTGAATAAGAACCTATCATGTAGCAAGAAATATGTCTTTTCACCTATTTGAATCATTTTAAGAATAGTATAAAAGTAGGGATCAATAACAAACAAGTCACAAAAAGAGTCTAAGCTAGGTACCTCAACTCACATTGTAACTGAAAAAATGCTCTATCGGCACAAAGCATTGGAACTCTATTTTTGATTCATGATTTATGTTTGACCACATAAGTAAAATGCTCAAGGTAGGCACCCATGGAGCATGTCATGATGACACCTTATCTTGGCCATGCAAATGCTTCAAAGCCTCATGGGTTGTATATAAAAATGAACTCTCTATTGTACAAGTAGTGCCTCCAATGCTTTATTAGTTGAACCACTGTATAAAATTCTACATCATAGATGTTGTAGTTATGCTTGGAACCTGAAAGCTTCTCACTAAAATATTCTACAAGCCTACCATTTTGACTCAAAATAGCCTTGGTGCCCACTTTAGAAGCATCACAATGTAGTTCAAATGATTGTGAAAAATCAGATAGCACTAAGATAGGGACAGCTGTCAAGCGTGTCTTGATAAGATGAAAGGCTTTCTCTGCCTAATTTGTCCATATAAATTTGCCACCCTTCATACAATATGTCATAGGCCCATGATACTATTGAAATGCGTAATGAATTGTCTATAAAAAGAAGCAAGCCCATGAAAACTGAAGACTTCTGTAATTATGCTAATTCGAGGCCACAACTTAATCACCTCAACCTTTGACTCATCAACCTACAACCCCTCTTTAGAAATCATATAACCCAGAAATATCACTTTAGGCACTAGGAAAATGCACTTCTTTTGCTACATAAAATTTTTTCCTGCGAATCACATTTAGAATCACTCACAAGTGATGCAAGTGTTTTGTAAGGTTAGCACTGTAAATCAAAATATTTTCAAAGTACACAATAATAAATTTTGCCAATGAATGGTCTCAGTGCCTGGTTTATCACCCGTATAAAAGTGTTCGATGTATTTGACAAGCCAAATAGCATTACCAACCACTCATACAACCTTCACGAGTTTTAAAGGTCGTTTTCACTCGTCTTCTGACCATATCTGAATCTAGTGGTATACACTTTTAAGGTCTAGCTTAAAAAAATTATTACACCATTGAGCTAATCCAATAAATCATCCAAACGAGGGATGAGAAACTTGTACATCACAGCAATCTTCTTAATGGTTATATTGTCTTATACACATTCGCCAAGAAAGGGTCGGCACTATACAAGGTCTTAGGCTTTTTTGCACATGCCCTTGGGCAACCAACTCCTCCACTTGTCTCCGTAAATCCTCATATTTGTTGGGGCTCATCCGATAATGGGGTCTATTTAGCAAAGTTGTATTAGGCTCTAAGTTAATATGGTGTTGAATGTTATGCAATGGTGTCAGGCATTTCATCTAGAAAGACATCTTAAAATTCTGCTAGTAAGGGAGTTGCTTCATCTGGTACTTTTATCTCTGTGGCAACCTCCTTCACAATAAGTGCAAAGACCATTTCTGAGCCCTGCAACTCATCATTAAATCTAGCCAACGATAATAATTTTGTACTATCTCTAGTTGGTTTTACTTTTTCTGGCTCTTTACTAGGTAGTAATATAATTTTCACATTATTGAATATAAAAGAATAGGTATTAGCACAACCGTCATAAATGACCTTCCTATCATATTGCCAATGTCTCCTTAACAACAAATAACAGTCATCCATGGCAACCACATCACACGACACACTATCCTTATATTTAGAACTAATAGAAAATGTTACCAAGGTCATTGAGAAATAGTTACCTCACTGCCCTTCTTTAGCCAAGCCAGTTTATAAGGCCTATGGTGCTTCTCAATCTTTATTCCTAATTTTTACATAGCCTCTACTATAATAATATTCTCATAGCTATCAGCATCAATGAAAAAGCAGCAGACCTTACCAAGAATGGTGCATGTAGATTAGAAAATATTATTTCGTTACCAGTCATCTCAACAACCTTAGGCGTCAGACAAGATCACCTAACCACCTGCCATCACCTCTTCATCAACCACATTTTCTTTGTCAAATACTGGCTCTCCTATAAGGCCTACAACTCTATCTTCAAGATCGTCTTTTCCATAAAGAATGCCCTTTTTTCTATTATTTTCTTACATTCAAATTGACTATGCCCAATCTTGCCACATTAAAAACATTTTAGCCACTGCCAATTATCCTATTGAACTAGTTTGTATTGGCAGTTCCTCTTCTAATCACCCCTCCTGCACGATTGATTGTGCCACTGTTACTAGTGCCACCATCGCCACCATTGCCTTCCACATTGGCAGAGGATGTAGAAGTACCTATTCATTTGGAGTGCTTCTCTACCTGTAAAGCCTTCTAATGAGCAGTAGAGATCGAAACGAGGTCAAACAAGTTGACAGTATCCTGAATTTTTCCCCTTAGACTGCCGATGTATCTCGCCACCAACTGATCCTCTATCTCATGTATATCATTTATGGCTATCAACTGGTAAAACTCGGTGTAGTTATCCACTACCCTTGCACCCTGCCTTAAGTTTTGCCACCTTTGGTACATCAACCCCTGAAAGTTGTGAGGTAAGAACTCGGATTGCAAATGCTTCCTCATCTTTTCCCAAATTATAATTTTAGCATTGCCTTGCCTGTTCCTAATTAATTTGGACTATTTCCATGAGGTTGTTGCCTTGTCACATAGCCTTGTTGCAACCAAAGAGATGTGTTTATCATCGAGCACCCTTTAAATTTTATGATCTCTTATATTATGGCCAACTAATTCAAGAACTCTTCTGGTTTAAGGCCACCATGAAATTTTGATATCTATGTTCTCATTCTAAATTCCTAGTGCCTACCTTTAATAAGGGCTCTATATCCCCTGTGCAGCTTCTCTGAATAATAAGCCCCCCTTTCAATATCTGAGCCTCCATTGGCTCCATCTGCATTAGGTTTTCCCTAGTGATTAGGGTTTACTCTATTTTGATCTCCCATGAGTTGCACCAGTCATTCTGTTAACCAGTACATTACCTGTCCCATCCATTCCTCCATCATTTTTTCAATCCGCTGCTCAAGGTGGGTCATATGATCACGCACATAAACTTCCTTTATACGCTATTATGCTTGTCTTTACGGTGCAATAGTTGTCCAGAAAAGAATACGGCTCTAATACCAACTGACGCAACAAAAGTAAATGAACAAAGGATAAAATTGCTATTGACATGTTTAGTCTAAGAATTCCTAGGAAAATAGACCAAAGAAAGAAAAGTTTCTTTGTATGAATTTTATTAAATTATGAAAACTAACTTACACTTTTCTCAAACAATACATTATATAGTATTAGGGTTACAAAAATCTTAAATAAGTAAAGTTTTTGAAAAAGACAACAGACTACCAAAATAAAAGCAATTACAATTATAGAAAGATAATATTTAATGAGGCAGACAAATGTCCAAATGACCCCTCAATCTAAGATTTCTAAATAAGAAAATAAAATCTGCTGTAAACTGCCATAAATAGAAAAATATATTTTCAGATACCTAAATAATGGAATTTGGCCAAAAAATAAACAGTGAGTTTGACTCGTTGGTTCATTTCTTATTGGGCTAGGCCCTAGAATGCCCAGTCTGTAACTTAAACTTTTGGCAGTAATTACCAAACTGCCAATAGAACCATTTTCCTATCAAAATGCTTCATAAAAGCTAGAGTTCTCTATTCAGCATCAAAAAGACATGTTAGCAAGATCATCCTCCTCTACTTCGTGAAGAATTATCACCTATCATATCTAAAAATTTGAATAAAATGTAATACTAGTTGGCATAACTAAAATAATTATTCAACCAGTCAAATAGAAAGTGTAAAGAACAATATTATCACACAACTATGAATTTGAAAATATATATATTCTTTGTTATCCAATATTTTAGTCCCTACAAATGGATAAATAAATCCATTGAGTCAGCCACAATGGCCGATTATTTTTATTAGTAAGTCATAATGGCCAGTCGGCCACGTTGACCAACTAAAACCATTTAGTTGGCCATTATGACATGCTAAATAAAAATAATCGGCTCTGATTTGCCAAACACTATAAATTTCATTTTTAATCAGATTCCCCCAATTGAACAACTAACCAATAACTCTTTCTACAAATACATATCTAAAAATTTTAATTTATATAAAAATATAATAATAAATAAATAAATATAACAAACAACAATCTAACCAAAACATTACAAATAATCAACCAAATTTAACAAGATATAACAAATAAATAATCAAGAATAAAACTAACCTTGAACTTTTAGTGATGGCAATGGTAGTGATAAAGTGAATGACAAAATTCGGGAAAATGTTCTAGTTAGTAAAGTTCATGGAGAAGATAAAAGGAGATATGTACTTATTATTTTTTAGGGTTTGTGTGAAGAATAATTGAGGATATAATAGTAATTTCATAACAATGTATTTATAAATTTTACATAAAAGTTTAAATTTTTATTGTATATTTATCTATAATAGTGTGCTTATAAAAAAGTGGCAGTGTATATATTGGTACCCTGTGTAAAATTTATTTAAAAATAAAATTAATAAATTTTTATTGATATTGTTTATATTTTTTCTTTTTTTTAAATTATTTTTGTGATTGTTATTTATTATTTATAATCAAAATTAAAATTTTTCTTTATAAAAATTAATACATTTTATGTTGAAAATATTAATTTTATTATTTTATTGAAATATTTTTATTTAATTGTGAAATTTGAAAAAAAAAGATGAAAATTGAAGTAAAATATTATTTGTGATGAGAGATTAAATATTTTTGACAAAAAAAATCTTAAATAAGTAAACAAATAACCAAAATATACAAAAATAATTAAACTTTATCTATTAGTTCAATTTTAACATAAAATACCTATCTTTCAATAATCTAGTTAATGAATTTTTTTCAATTATAACATATGATTGGTTGTAGTTTAGGGAATTAGAGTAAATGGATGATACTTTTGCATTTTATGAGTGTAACGCCCGTGAATTTAAAAAAAAAAAGAAAGAAAATCACCTAAAAAATACTCTTATCTAAAGCGTTAATATGCTTCGGACCACACTCACTTTAAATAGACTGAAAAAGACAAGAATACTCTTACATCTAATAAACTAAGATTAATAAAAGAAAATTCTTAGCTGCCAATGTCACCTTCTTCCATGCCACTTTTCTCTTTCTTTCAACTTTCTATCTCTTTCTTTCGTAAAACATGAATCTGCCACCATTAGATCAACAAAAGAAAACTTCGTCATTATATCTCTCTCATTGTACACATTATATTTTTATTTTGTTCATTTAGTCAAATTTACTGAAAATGTCTGATCTTGATTTTGATGTACTGCAACTGTATATAAGTTATTTTGACTATGAAATAATAACTATATGAAGAGAAAATAGTTCATTTTGTTGTATTTATCCAATAGTAGCATTTGCCCAACTCACATTCCTTTCTTATTCTAAATCTAAAGTGAACAGAATTGTCCTAGCTTCCCTTAACTTATCCTAACCCATATCAAAATACTTATATCTGTTATATAAAATGTTTCATTATACTTGTTAAGATATTTTGTATTATTATATCTGAAAATAAAATTTGTCCGATTTATTTTGATTTTTATGGAAAAAATGTTACTAAATTGCCCTAACTATTCATAACTTACCTTAACTCCACATCAAAATACTTATATCTGTTATAAAAAATAATTCATTACACTTTCTAAGATATTTTGCATATTTTAGTTTGAAAATGATGTATGTCCAATTTATTTTTATTTTTTGATGGGCAAAAAAGCTTACTGAACTGTCCTAATGCCCCTAACTTGCCTTAACTAACATCAAATTTTTTCTTACTACTATCAAATATTATCCATTACACTTTCTAAAACATTATGCATGTTTTAGTCTGAAAAAGAGGTCTGTCCAATTTATTTTATTATTTTGATGGGAAAAAAGATTATTGAACGGCCCTAACGCCACCTAGCTTGTCCTAACTAACATCAAATTTCTTCTTACTGCCATCAAATATTCTCTATTACACTTTCTGAGATATTCTACATGACTAAATCTGAAAATAAAATATGACTGATTTATTTTTTATGGAAAAAAAGGTTCCTAGAGTGCCTTAGCGCCCCCTAACTTGCTCTAACTAATATCAAATTTCTTGTTACTACCATAAAATATTATCCATTATACTTTCTGAGATATTGTATGATTGAATATTGAAATGAAATATGTTTGATTTATTTTGATTTTTTGATGAAAAAATTGTTATTGAACTGTCATAACTCTCCCTAACTTGCCCTAACCAATATCAAAATGCTTATATCTGTCATAGTAAATGCTCTTATACACTTGCTCAGACATTTTACATGCTTTTGTTAGAAAATAATGTTTGTCTGATTTATTTTGATTTTTTGATGGACAAAAAAGCTTCTTAAACTGCCCTAACGCCCTTTAATTTTTCTTAACTAACATCAAATTTCTTCTTACTACCATCAAATATTATCCATTACACTTTCTGAGACATTCTGCATGCTTTAGTCTGAAAATGATGTCTGTCTAATTTATTTTAATTTTTTGATAGACAAAAAAACTTACTGAACTGCCCTAATACCTCCTAATTTGCCCTAACAAACATCAAATCACCATAATTGTGATCAATGGAAAAGGTTCTAATAGTATTGAATTTGTCTATTATTTGTGATTGCAAGGTAATGATCCTTAACCTTCAAATTGAAATGTTGAAGAGTAGTGTAGTTATCCACATCCGTTACAATGAAAATTTTAATGTGGAGACATCAAAATATGTTGGGAGGTGTACTGAATTCCTTGTATGGATGGAACAAGCCAATTTTAATGAACTAAAGAAAACGGTATCAAATGTGCTTAATATTGACAGTACTTCAAATATTGGTTTCAATTTTTTTATTGGATATGATGAAACACCACTTTATGATGTTGTAAATGATAGGATATTTAGCATGTTTCGTGCATTTGTGAACGGGAATAGACTGAAGGACCCACTTTATGTTACTATTGAACAAGGTGTCTTTAAATCTAGACATGGCAGAAATGATCCATCCAAAATGAAAAAAAAAATTATCAAAGGAGTGGTTCCTGGTCTTGACGAAATTCTTGAAGATCAATATCATAATCAATATAAAGATGAATACTCACTTATGTCTCCGATGGTAAAAGCCATCCATGCAATTTCTAAATATTCAGTCCATTTGGATACTGCACATGATAATGACGTGCCTTATGATACTCATGGCATTCTACATTCACACACCATAGATAATGTCAATATGGCTGTTGTAGACCATATGACCAAAGAAAATAAAAATTATAATACCGGTGTGGAACATACTACCGAGGTTTATAAAAATTGAAAGGATGGAACATAACAGTGTAATGACACTGAGGATACAGATTTGAAATTCCATGAATCAAACAATGATTTTGATTTAAATCTATTGAGTGAAAGTTCAATTGTATATTCTATTAGAGAGGGTAAAATATTTAGAACAAAAAGAGATTTGACTACGACACTGTCAATTATAGCAATGAGGAAGCAATTTCAATTTAAGGTTTTCAGTCAAATCCATCTTTCATCATTGTCTGCTGTATTGATAAATCATGTAAATGGAGACTGAGGGAAAAAGTGTAGCTAAAGGCAATCAAACATGTTGGATGGTAATGAAATATGTGGCAGAGCACTTATGCCCAACTAATTTTGTTTAAAATAAACACAGATAAGTTATAAGTTAGGTTGTCGCTGAGTATGTTAAAAAAAGATTGATAAATCCTGGAAGAGTATTCAAAACTAGAGATGTAATCGATGATATGTATTAGGAATTTGGGGTGAAAGTTAATTATTTTATTGCATGGAGGGGGCAGGAGCATACTTATGAGAATATCATATTGGGTACTCGTAAATATTCTTACTCTATTCTTCATGGATACTTACACATGCTTCATGAAACAAATTCAAGTTTAATTGTTCATATGAACTATGATGATGATCATTGATTTCTTTATCTCTTTTTTGCATTTGATGCTTCAATTCAGGCTTTGAAGTACTATAGACCTGCAATATCCATTGATGGAACTCATCTAAAAGGGAAATACCATGGAGTTCTCCTTAATGTCGTGAGTTATGATACTAATCAAGCAATTTTCCAGTTGGCCTTTGGGATAACTGATTCTGAAATTGATGCATCATGGACATGGTTCCTAGAAAGGTTGAAGACAACCTTTGGTGAAAGATCGGGTCATGTGATTATTTTAGATAGACATCGAATCATCCAGAAGGCAATATCCGACATCTTTCTAAATAAATTTCATAGGATTTACATGTATCATATTCTTAATAATCTAAAATGCAAGTTTCGACATATAACAAAAGATCTTGAAAAATACTATTATAAAATGGCCAAAGCATATAAAATTTATGATTTCAGTTTACTCTTTGGTTCATTATGTATTGTTGTTCCCGATGTAAAAAATTATCTCGAAGGGGTTGGTCTTGATAGATGGGCACGATCTCATATGAATGAAAGGAGATATAATATTATGACTGCTAGCATATTAGAATATGTGAATGCTACACTTGTCAATGCACGAGAGCTTCCTATAACCGCATTTGTAAGCAAGGTACGAAAGATGTTACGAAGGTGGCTTTTCGAATGAAGTAAGGTAGAAAAATGTACTACAAAGATGGCACCTGATGTTGAAAGAAGGCTAAAAAAGAGAATGATATATGCTTCGAAGTGCTTTATTCAAATTTCATGCAACTACTATATTATGATTCACATTCATAATAATTTTACAGCTGCATTTAATGTCAGATGGAATCTGCTAGTAAAATGAGGTATGACGTATACGATGTTGATTAAGACCATGTGGTGGATATGTCACTTAAGAATTATTGTTGTAGGAGGTTTCAATTAGACTAGATTCTATGCATGCATGCTCTTGCGGTTATAAAAAGTGGTGAATACAATGCTTATGACTTGTGTTTCCCATATTATTCCTGAGATTATTGGTGTGAAATATATAAAGGAGTCATAAATTCTTTGCCTCACATAACATATTGGACTTTACCAGAAAATGTGAGATGGATGACTCTTCTACCTCTAGATGTTCAAACCTCAACTAGCGGATGTAAAAAATGCAGAATTCCTTCTTTAGGTGAGGATAAAACATATCCTAAGTGTAGCCATTACCTAGAGCAAGGTCATAATAGACTCACTTGTAAAAATTTGATATCACTTTATTCTGCTTCACAAGCTGTAAGTACCCAGACTACTAAGAAATAAAATATACATTGTTGTCTTCCTTCATTTGTATTAAACATTACAATATGCTTGATATGTAGTTTATAAATTAATTACAATAGCGTATAATAGTGGTTATGCTTGATATTATATGATTTTCCATTTTTAGGTAATGAATTTTTCTTATGACATCCATACTTTAAAATGAAGGACAACAGTGGTGAGGTCCAGGGTTGCATATAGGCCGAATTAGGGCAAGTTATGGGAGTTAGGGCATTTTTGCACTTTTTTTAAGCTACCTTTGTTACTTTTCACATATTATTTTCACCATAAGTTAGCCATATCATGCCAGCATGACTGACAAGTTGATCAGCTTAAGCTCATGTGGTCCAGGGTTGCATATAAGGGGAGAGAGGGAGTTTGGGTGTTTATGCACTATTTTAAGCTACATTTATTTATATTCATGTATTATTTTCACCATAGGTTAGCATATTATGTTAATGGGGCTGGAAAGTTGACCAGCTTAAGCTCTTATGATCTAGGGTTGCATATAGGAGGAGTTAGGACAAGTTAGAGGGAGTTAGAATATTTCTGCACTTTTTTAAGCTACCTGTATTACTGTTCACATACCATTGTCACCATAAATTAGCCATATCATGTCAGTGGGTCTGGTAAGTTGACCAGATTAAGTTCTTATGGTATAGGGTTGTATATAAGGGGAGTTAGGACAAGTTAGGGGGAGTTAGGGTATTTTTGCACTTTTTAAGCTACCTTTGTTATTGTTCACATTTTGTTTTCACCATAAGTTAGCATATCATGACAGTGGGGCTGACAAGTTGACCAACTTAAGCTCTTATAGTCTAGGGTTGCATATAGGGAGAGTTAGGGTATTTTTGCACTTTTTTAAGTTATCTTTGTTATTGGTCACATACTGTTTTCACCATAAATTAGCCATATCATGCCAGCCCCTGCTGGCAAGTTGACCAGCTTAAGCTCTTATGGTCCAGGATTGTATATAGGGGGAGTTAGGGTATTTTTGCACTTTTTAAAGCTACATTTGTTACTGTTCACATATTGTTTTCACCATAAGTTAGTCGTATCATGCCATTAGGGATGCCAAGTTAACCATCTTAAGCTCCTGTGGTCCAGGGTTGCATATAGGCAGAGTTAGGGGAGTTAGAGGGAGTTAGGGTATTTCTACATGCATGTTTTTAAGCTACCTTTGTTACTGTTCATGTACTATTTTCACTATAGGTTAGCCATATCATGCTAGTGGGGCTGCCAAGTTGACCATCTTAAGCTTCTATGGTCCAGGTTATATATAGGGGGAGCTAGAGTCAATTAGAAAAAGTTAGGACATTTCTGCACATTTTTAAACTACCTTTTATTATTTTGTGTTTTCACCATAAGTTAGCCATATCATGCCATTAGGGCTGCCAAGTTGACCAACTTAAGCTCATATGACCCAGGATTGCATATAGGGGGAGTTAGGGCATTTCTGCACTTTTTAAACTATCTTTGTTATTGTTCACTTATTGTTTTCACCATAAGTTAGCCATCTCATGCCAGTGGGGCTGCCAAGTTTACCAACTTAAGCTCCTGTGGTCCACGGTTGCATATAAGGAAGTTAGGGAGAGTTAGTGCATTTATGCACTTCGTAAGCTACCTTTGTTACTGTTCACATCATATTTTCACCATAAGTTAGCCATATCATGCCAGTGGGGCTGGCAAGTTGACCAGCTGAAGCTCCTATGGTCCGTGTTGTATATAGGGGAGTTAGGATAAGTTAGAGAGAGTTAGGATATTTTTGCCCTTTTTTAGCAATTTAGAATTAAATTAGGATAAAATATTTACGACTAAAAGTAAAATTATTGGCTCAAATGGATACTAACATACATAATTAGACCACATTTATGTATATAAATAACTTTAAATTTACACCATATTTAAACTATTCATTTTTCATCATCACTGTGATATAAACTATCAACAAGTTACACCAGGTATTAAACTATTCACTGCTCATCACTGTGATATAAACTAGTATGCTTCTATGTTATATGGTGTCATAAACATGTGGTGGTGTATTTTATTTGCTTCATATTTTTCTGATTGTATTGTCAGATATCACAAATTGGGAACATTGAGAATTCAATGAATTTAGTAACAAATGTCCCGCAATTTGACCTATTAATAAAATAGAAATTAAATTCTTATATCACAATCAAATTCAGGAATATCATATTACTAATAGGGTTAGTACCTTACCCATTTTGTTGTGGACATTACAACTTTTCATATTTGACATTAGGCTTCTCGCTTTGATAAAATTTAAGTTCTGGACAAAAATTGGGAAAACCAATATGTTCAATGCAGTTGAGAGCATTTTTGAAATTAGTGTCATAGAATTCATTCTTTCCTTAACGTATTTTGTTATGAACATTGAATCGTATATAGTGATTATCCAATATATAAATGATATCTCCATCATAAACCAATGTTGCTTTTGTGGTTTGCTGACAAATAAATAGTTTCAACCTCCCAGGATGCTTTGTCATAACAAATATCCCCTCTCAAAAATCTTTCAATACTAAATGTGGGAACCTAAATTTTATTTTCATCAATAGACTAACTGAACGACGTATGTTCCCACATAAAACTCTAGTTAATTATACATCCCCCGCAAGTTATTCTCTGATCAAAACCGCTGGGAAGGAAATGTTGCTTTTGTCTGATATAGTATAACATTATATTTATATCCTGCAACACTATTGTAGTTAAGCTATGTTAGATGCAGAGTATTGCTTTATATATTTAATTATTAAACATATGGTACAGATAATACACACTTACATCATTAGAGAGGCATTTAACAGAGTTCCTCATGAGCCAGAAAAAATCTAAAGTCTTGACCTTATGTATTGTAAAATCATATACAACACCATCTAGCAGTATTTGCTTTGTAAGTTTATCATTAAGAAAAAAAAATAGGCCAAAATAATAGTAAGTAAATCCTTTAACTCTTTATAATTTTTCATAACTATCACCCATCATATTTTATTAATATTATTATTCTAACATACTATTTAAAACTACTAAAATTCGGGTTTTACCATTCGTTGAATGTATACTCTTCTTCAAAAGTAGGCATCTAAAGAGGATTCAAGGGAAGAACAGGTGAATACTCATCTAAATTACCCAATCTTCTTTCATGGAATTGTGATTTATTATCTCTGTGTCTCCGTAGCTCATTCTTTATGTCTGGCTTCCAATCACCACCAATGTACTTTAGATTGAGAATTATCTTTCTTTTTTTTACAACCAAATCAAACGTATTCTCTAATATAGTCATGAGAGATGGACTATCTCTATGTGTTTCATTCAAATTTGGTTTACTAACAAGGCAATAGAGTCTGAAAATTATATTATTCTTTCTCTTCAATATTGTGCTCAATCAAAGTGATTTTACCATTTAATTGCTGAGTCAATTCATAAATTTCTTTATTTTATGAACCAACCAAGATATGCAGCTCTTTATTTTCATCTCTCAAAGTCTTCATTTCCTTTTTCCTTTTCTTCTAATTTTTTTTGAGTTTTTTATTTTGATTTTCTAGAGAAGACAACCGTCTCTCAAAATTTGTAGAAAGTGTTGTCTTCCTTCTCTCCAGTTCAGAAACTTATTTCATGATATTTTCAATATCTAAAAATTGAAATCTAGATTAGAAACATTTATTTTTGGTTGTGTGGCTGGGTTCAGGGGAAGGCAGTATAAAATGTTCAATAATCTTCCTCCTCTCCACTGAAAGGTAAAATAGAGAAAGCAAGATCAACCGATTCTTCTTTGGTCATGTTAAATAGAACAATTTGCAATTCCTATACACAACATATTAATATAAGAAAGGCCATGATATAGCAAATAAAACACAAATTAGTATTAATAAATTTCTTAACAATGAGAGAATTTGATGTACTGATTCTAGAATTTTTGCATGGATTTTTTTATAAGACACTTTTGACTATATGCTCTAATTCATGATCCTAGGTATATGATTACTAATTCTCTTAACCCTGACCCTGTCTAAAGATGGCAATATCTCTATTGTATAAATTATTATGGTATCAAAAAATCCACTTAGGGAGTATCTACCAACTTTTTTCTTATTATTCAAGCTTTAAATAGCATCATTCACATTTGAACATACAAACTTTCAACTCAGTTTACCCCATGTAATGATGTTAAAAGTGTCAACATCATCAACAAGTGACAGAATCTGGGAATTAACTTTTAGTTTATTAACTTTGTCTAAAACCATAAGGTCAATCAAGCATGTAACCTCTAACTTAACATGGACATTCATGTCCTTGTAACCTTTGAATGTTGCAAGCATCTCCTCGAGGGTCATATTTTCATACTCATGCATAAGAGGATTGCTAGCAACAACCAATCTTCATTGCCATTATATTTCAACCCATAAATTAGACAAAATTTCCCTACTTCCATGGTGACTACTTTATTACTGAACTTAAATGACAGCTCATTTGCCTTTGGATTGTGCACTTGGTGTAAGAATATATAGTTTATCAATCCAGGCCAATGGAAAATTTTTTATTCGTCCACTTTCAGCACATGGCAAACATTATACTTTGAAAAGGCACCAAACTGTATAAATTTAAAAATAAAATTAACAAATAACTACTTCATAAATAGAAACATAAATCACTTGTAAGTTAAATATATTGCAATTACCTTTTTATTATTATCAACAAATGCATTCTGAATGACATGTATAATTTTCAAGCCAACACCAATAGTGTTAACCTGGTGGTATCTCCACCTTGATGGTTCAAGTATGTAATCAATTTCAAGTCTATCGATATTTACCCCTTTTTGTACTTTTCCTTCATCACTTTCAAATTCAACAGCTCGCTTCCTCTTGTTGGCTTCAGTGAGCTTACCAACTTTTCTTCTTTTGTAGACATAATGATGGCCAAATGAGGACATTTCCCCTGGACTGATCATTTTCTTATCAGGTACAATGAGTGTTCCTTCACTAGGAGAAGATGATGCAAAACCTAATGCTATTTACTGAAAAAAATTAATTTAGGGCAAATTATGGATAGTTAGGACAGTTCAATTCACTAATTTCTCTCTAAAAATAAAAAAAAATCAAATAGATACTATTGACACGATCAAGTATGCAAATTGACTTAGAAAGTACAATTGAGATTTTCAAATGGCAGAAACATGAAACTTCACTTGAGTTATAGCAAGTTATGGGTAGCCAAGTAGTTCAGTTCACTAAATTCTCTCTAAAAAATTAAAATAAATCAAACAGATACCATTGTCAGGATTAAATGTGCATATTGACTTAGAAAGTGCACTAAAGATTTTCAGATGGCAGAAACATACAACATCACTCTAGTTAAGGCAAATTATAGGCAGTTAGAGCAGTTCAATTCATTAAATTCCCTCTAAAAAATTAAAATAAATTAACAAACTGATGCCATTGTCAGGATCGAGTATGCGGATTGACTTAGAAAGTGCACTGAAGATTTTTAAATGGCAGAAACATGCAACTTGACCCAAGTTATGGGTAGTTAGGGTAGTTCAGTTTACTAAATTCTCTCTAAAAAATCAAATAGATACTATTGGTAGGATCAAGTATACAGATTGACTTAGGAAGTGCACTATAGATTTTTAGATGAAAAAAATATGCAACTTCACCTGAGTTAGGGAAAGTTATGGGTAGTTAAAGGCAGTTAAGTTTACTAAATTCCCTAGAAAAAACCAAACATATACCATTGTTAAGATCAAATATGCAGATTGACTTAGAAAGTGTAATGAGTATTTTTATATGGCAGAAACATGCAACTTCTTCCAAGTTAGGGCAATTTATAGGTGGTCAAGGGAGTTCAGTTTATTAAATTCCCTATAAAAAATCAAAAGAAATCAAACAGATACCAATGTCAGGATCAAGTATGCAGATTAACTTAGGAAGTGCAATGAAGATTTTTAGATGGCAGAAACATGCAACTTCACATGAGTTAGGAAAAGTTATGGGTAGTTAGGGTAGTTCAGTTCACTAAATTCCCTATAAAAAAATCAAAATAAATCAAACAGTTTTCATTTTCAGGATTGAGTATGCAAATTGACTTAGGAAATGCAATGAAGTTTTTCAGATGGCAAAAACATACAACTTCACCTGAGTTAGGGCAAATTAGAGGTAGTTATAGCAGTTCAGTTTACTAAATTTTCTCTAAAAAAATGAAAATAAATCAAACAATTACCATTGTTAGGATAAAGTATGCAGATTAACTTTGGAAGTGCATTGGAGATTTTCAAATGGCATAAACATGCAACTGCACCCGAGTTAGAGCAAGTTATAGGTAGTTAGGGTATGTCAATTTACTAAATGCCCTAAAAAAAATCAAACATATACCATTGTCAGGATCAAGTATGAAGATTGACTTAGGAAGTGCAATGGAGATTTTCAGATGGCAGAAACATGCAACTTCACTCGAGTTAGGGAAAATTATGAGTAGTTAGGGTAATTCAGTTCACTAAATTCTTTGAAAAAATAAAAATAAATCAAATAGATACCATTGTTAGGATCAAATATGCAAATTGACTTAGAACGTACACTGGAGATTTTTTAGCTACAGAAACATGCAACTTCACCTGAGTTCGAGCAAGTTATGGGTAGTTAGGACAATTCAATTCACTAAATTCTCTCTAAAAAATCAAAATAAATTAAACATATATATTGTCATGATCAAGTATGCAGATTAACTTAGAAAGTGTAGTGGAGCCTTTTGGATGGAAGAAACACGAAACTTGATATGAGTTAGGAAAAGTTATGAGGAGCTATGACAGTTAATAGTGAATCCGTAATGATTTATAACTTCTCCTAATTCCATCTAACTTCCCTTATATAAACGATACACCCTCAAAAAAATTCAAAAAAACTAAAAACACATACTTTAAATAGGCAAAACATCGATCGAGAAAATCACATTAGTATATAACAGCTATTGCAATCCATCAAGACATTAATTTCACATATGCATCTGCTTTATTATACAATATAACGTTTCGCATCTAACATTTTTTCATTCTATAAGTAAAAAAAATCCAATAATACAGACTTACTGTGGATGTTGGACAAACTGATGAAACTTTGCCAAATAATGGTAAAAAAAGAAAGTTTCAGATGTTGAAAGCACGAGAAAGATAAGGGCGGTGAGAGGAAGAGTGAATGACGGTGACAGATAGAGAGTTTGATGGTGACAGAGAGAGATCGATGAAGGCGAGTTAGTTTTGCTGTAATTTGAAATGAAAGAAGATGATTTAGTTAAGACGCAGTTCTTATTGCAATAATATTTTTGTATTTTTTAGTTTATTTAAGGTGATTGAGATTCAAAAAATATTAATATTTTAGGGAATGATATATTTTAGGTGATTTTCCAAAAAAAAAAATCTCCCTGAAGCTACTATTTAGTCTCTTGTTACTTCTACTCTCAAAGTCTCAGTCTTTACTATATTACATGTTTTATACCCATTTCTTTTAGACCAGAGGATCTCAAAAGCCCATCAATTATTACCAATTTTAACTGCAATTTAATGGAGGGTTTTATGTTACCCTTTTAATTTAAATAAAATGCAGGCTTCTTTCTTGGGCTATTAAGCTCTTTCTTTGCTCTCTTCAAGACATTGTCCCTTTTTTCCCGATCTTGCCACCGTTTAATCATGTTTATCTCAAGATTTTTGGGCTTTTTAGCCACTGCTTCTAAATCATTACTCACTGGTGCATGATTTCAAAAAGCTCTTCCCTGCGGAAAATCTTCGCCATTCTGGTGGTTTTGAAGCTTTTTTGTGGGGTTTCAACTGAAAAGTGAAATTCTCATATGAGTTCAGGTACTAATTAATTATTATGTGTACATTAATCTACGTTTTGGACTTTATTGTTTGATTTGGGAAGAGCATTAAAGCTTAATTGACCATTCCAAGCTCCAGATTCAACTGTTACTACTTGGCTTTTTTAATTCCATAATTATTTATATAATTTTGGTGTTAATGAAGAAATTCCAGGAAGATTCCCAAAATATTAAGTTTCATTGTGGTCTCTGAGAGAGCTTCTTTCACAAGAAATCACGAAAGAGAAACATTTAAAAGAAAGATTGCAATTGTTGCTGTTGGAACCTTCAAAGCTGCTGATGATGCTTCTATTTAAAATGAAAGTATAAAAATAACGCTTCTATTTAAGCCCGTTCGTCTCTCGTTATTTTTAATTTTTTTTTAAAATGATGAATGGGCAAAGCACAAAAATAACACCTTTTCCATAACCGACACGTCAACATTTAGAGGGTGTTTCTTAAAACTTAAAAGCTGGTCAAAACTGATTATAAGCAGTTTTTAGATTATAAGTTGTTTATTTAAGTGTTTCTGAAAACTTAAATAGTAGATTATAATCTGATTTTAATCAGTTTTTTAAAAGTTGAGTTTTGTTACTTTTTTTAAGCACTTATTTTTTAAGCAGTTTTGACCAAGTAAAAGACTATAATATCCCTACCTAATCTTCAATATTCAAAATTTGCCCACCCTATACACTTTAGTTCCCATCAAATAAATTTTATTATTATTATTATTATTATTAAATAAATTATTATTATTATTATTGCAAAATAAATTTTGAATTGACATTTAAAAAATTATTTTTATACAATAAATAAACTTAGGGACAGTTTGGTCATTTTGACAGTTTCTGCAGTTAAAAACTGATTATAAGCTGATTTTACATAAACACTTAACTGATTATAAACTGATTATCAGCTGATTATTAACTAGTTTATAGAAACGCTTAACTGCTTATTTTTAATCTGATTATAATCTAAAAATCACTTATTCACAATAAGCTGAAAAGCTTCAGTTTTGAGAAACACCCTCTCCGATTACATGAATCAAAATTAATTCTGAATAGGATTGAAAAAAGAAATTATAGATATTTTATTGAGTGATAATTTAATAATTTTTTTATTAGTTATAAAATAAGATATATTAATATTTTTTAACTAATAAGATGAAGATCATTAAACAATCACTTTTTAAATGTAATTAATATTTTTTTAAAAAAATAATAAAAGTTTTTTTGGAATATTTACATAACTATCCTAAAAAATAACTTTTATTATAAAAATATTATAAAAATTAAAAATATTTATACTTTTATAAAAATTTAATGTAAAATTTTAAAAATATCTTATTTTTTAATATAATAATTTTTTTTTCAAAAATACCTCTTTTCTTATTATAATCAATATTTTATTTGAAAATTTTATTTTTATTATCAAACTTTAATATTAAATAAAAATAATCTAATAAAATAATAAAAATTAATATTTTAAATTATTTTTTATCATATAAAAATTATAATTTTTTATAAAAAGAAAAAAATTAATTTTTAATTAAAAAGTAACACTAAAAAAATAAAATAAAATATACAAAACTATATTAATAAAAATCATTAAATTTATTTTTAAATAAAAATTTTATATATTATACATATGAAAAAACTAAAAAAAAAATACACAATTTCATTATGTAGATATATAGTATATGTATTATAGATGTATTGTAGATATATTATATATGTTATAGATATGTTGTAGATATTATATTTATGTTATTATTTGTTATTTACGTTGTGCATGTTTTATGAAAAAATTATTGAGTATTATGTGAATATTATGTAAATGTTGTATGGATATTGCGAGAATAAAAAATAAAAAATAAAATTAAATAAATATTAAAAATATTATGTAGATGTGTTGTATATTTATTATAGATATATTGTTGAACTGTTGATGTAGTTTATATTTTTTAATATATATTTTATATATGTTGTGTATATATTATGGATATGATTATTTTTTTATATGTATATTAAAAATATGATATTAAATTTTTTTTAAATAAAAACATAAATATTAATAAATAAAAAAATAAAAAAAAATTACAAAAAAAAAGCATGAAAAAATAAAAATGAAAAAATGTTTCCATATATAATATATTTGAAAACGAAAGTATACCGCGTAATTATCCCTTTTTTTTTTTGTGGGCCAGGAAAAATCGGTGGAGAGCATGATAGCCCAAAGGAGGAAAATTTGGGAGGGTAACCCATTTTTTTTGTGTAACCCATTTTGCTTAACAAATTTTGGAGCCATTCTCACAATTTCAATTCCAATATCTCTCTCTCTTCAGTCTTCTCCAGAGCTTTTAGTTTTCTTCGATTTCAGCTTGAAATTTTCCTTTGAAATTCTGAAAGTGAGCTAAGCGATCATCTCAACAATTACCAAATAACATGTATGTGATTTCTCTTGATTCCCAAAACATTTCCATTTTAAAATTGCTTCCGTCGATCTTGATTTCTGGGGTTAATTTTCCTTGAAGACGTTATCTCCCTATACTGTGGCGCATTTTATTTCTTCGTCCGATTTTGCATTTTTGGCAATTGGCCGATGAGATTCAAAACCTGAATTGAGCTTTGATTTTGTGTCGAATTTGGTGTTTTACGCAATTCAATGTTAATTTGAGGAGTGTGTTCCTGAAGACTAAAAAGCAGGACTTGGTTATCAGGGCTTTGGGGGCTTTTTTTTTGTTTTGTTTTTTTTTAACAAGCTTTTAAGCGAAGGTTCGCGGAAATTCTTATTATTGTCGTGATTATTTTCTGACTTTATGAGCCCGTTCGAACTTCTTTGTGGGCGGCAGAATTTACTGGCGCTCATTTTATACCTTCTTCATCTCAGCTAAAACCATAAAATGGAAGTTGATAAAAGACAGAATTTACAAGATGTAAGTAGTGAAATTTCAGTCAACTTCAGATTTTCCTGTCGGTGGAAGTGTTTGACAGTGAAAAAATATTATCCATATTTGTAATTTATTATTATATCACCTGTTGCTGAATGGTGTCATCTTTATTTTACTGAATGGTGTCTTCATTTTATTAACTTAGATTATGTTACAACTTTCAGTTCATTAGTGAATGTTTTTATGGTACTGTTAATGGCATCTTCTAGTAATGTCTTATGATGAAAATTTAATATTACTCTATGATGAAGAGAGATTGGAATTGAAATTGTGGAAGAGAAAGAGAAGAGATGGGAGAGAGAATACAAAGTTCAGTAGATGAGAAAGAAGTGAGTGGGAGATGTTGAGCATGTGAGGGAGATAGAAAAGTAGTATGAGGTGGCATTATTAGGGTTTGAAAATGACTTAGTGTTCTCCATATCAGCATTCATTAGTGAGTAATGTTGGGTAAAGGACTTTCACGAAGCTGTTAGCATAACACTAGTGATTTTTAAGTGATGATATTGAGTTCAAAGAACAAAATGTGCATTAATCAACAATGGGCCTAATTTATTTGATACTTCCCGATCTCAGAGAGGAGCTACGTACTAAAGACAAGATAAAAACACCCTTCTTTTCTTGGAAAGCAATCATCAGGAAGCTCTTTCTTTTCATTAAGTGACTCCACCAACACAATCAAAGGCGCTGTTGGTAAAAAAGCCTTTTTGCTAAACTTCTGGGGTATCTTTGGTTAGTAAGTATTTTAACTTTTTATCACCATTTTCTTTGATTTTGTTTTTGGTTTCAAGAATTTAATGGTTTCACTAAATGATATGCAAATGATAGCTCTGCATTTGTGAAATATAAGTTTACCTAACATTACTGAATCTGAAAAGCGTGATTCTAATCTGTTTGTTAAATGTCAATGCTGTGATTTTCAGTGTTAGGATGGAAACTGTATTGCATTACTTTTGAGGCAATTCAGTAGCAAACTTGCTTTATACACTGCTCAGGTGCCTTTGTAGTATGTTTTGTGGCTTTTGACAACTATAAAATGAATGCCTCAGTAATGAGGAAAAAGATACAAAAGAAATTCAAGATCAGGGGGTACACACTCAAAGTTGATGCTCTTGAAGAGATACTCTCCTTTGTCAGCCGCTTCCAAGGTGCTGAAGATGAGGCCATTGATCTCCTCCTGGACCATCTTCAATTTGAATCACGTAAAAAGTCCCTTTCTTCCTCTCTCTCTCTCTCTCTGTCTCTTTTACTGTTATCTGATTGTATTGAACAAAGTTAAAAAAAATAAAAAATCTGATTGTTGTTGAAATGAATGAATGGATTTAGAGAAAGTGGGCGTGAAATCATCTATAATTGACAAGGAGCCAATACATCGTCTTGTAAGTGGTTTATTGGAAGCTGATGATGCAGTTGAGCTGAACCCAAGTGATTCTGTTTCTTCTCATTCTGCTATTCGTGTGATTGATGCTTTCTTAGTCCCCAAATTTCGGTTTGATCCCATCAAGAAGCAATTTTATCAGTATGTTAATATCATTTCCTTTTTCATTTTCACGTATTTATATTATGTATTCTCTGTTTTCTATTATATGGGATCTGTAAGCAATTTTATCAGTATGTTAATTTCATTTCTTTTTCATTCTCATGCATTTATATTATATATTCTCTGTTTTCTATTATATGGGATCTGTAAACAAAGATCAAAGAGGTTCCAAAAAAAGTAGGTTATTTGATTTTTATGGTTTCCTAGAAAATTTATGAAAATGGACAAGAAGTATTTGTTATTAGCATGCTATTGTTATTTTTACTGAGCTTTACTATCTATTACCATGAACCAATGTTGTGAATATTACTGGAGCAAGTTGAATTGAAATTTCTCTTAGCATTTTTTTTTTATTTCCATTTGGTTTCGTTTTTCTCAGCAACTATGTTGCGACTGTGGTTGCTTTTTTGCTATGTTGGGGGAAATAGAGTAATTATTGGTTTATATTTGTCCCTTCCTCTTAATAATATTTGTTATCATTCTAAGGTATTCAGGGGGACTATCGATTCATGGTGCTTCTTCTGCAAAAGCTGCTTTGTACAAGGATAGGTATCTTTTGCTCTTCCAGAGAATTTCTCGTGATCAACATTTTTCCAAGCCTGCATTTGACACGGGAATGTCACATTATGGAAGTTGTGAGGTGGTCCCTCTCAAGCATCTTTAATTATGCACTTCAAAACCAGCTTGCAAGTAGAAACTTTTTTGCTTTGAGTTTTACTATGATATTTATCTTTCATGTGTTATATATCCACAGATAGCTCCAATTCAATCTTTGGTTGGGCAGACAGGAAGAAAATGGGTCATGGGTGTGATATCTCAGTTGGAGGATGGCCATTTCTACTTGGAAGATCTTACTGCATCAGTGGAAATTAATTTGTCTAAAGCAATATCCTTTTTGACATTTCTTATATATACATATGACTTGAACCTAAAATGTTTTTTCTTTTCTTCCTACACATTTAGCACTTTGCTTAGTTCCCCAGGTCTAGTTTAATGATCAGAAACAAGGTGAAATTGATATTTTTTTACAGTTTCTTTGCATTGATTGTACTCGAGGTTTTTATTTTTTTGTGCAATAGGATGTAAAGAAATTATGATGTGACTTCCAAACTGGTGGAGAGTGAATTATAATGTATTTTGACCTCAAAAGGTCTTTCTTGATCAGCATGTTTGAGTCATCCAACTATGTCTTTTCACATCTTGCTTTAGATGTTTCAGATGTTTCAAGAACCACTTGAAGCTGCATTTTTAGTTATGACCTAAACATGTCAAATCTACCTTAAAATCATTTTTTTTAATTGCTTTAAATCAATGTGTCCAATAAGCTACTCTTTCAACAACATTGTCGAAGAAATCAACATTTGCTGTTTCTATTATCCATAATGATGGAAATAAAACTTCTATACATTTGATAGATCAAAGTGATCTTGTGATATTTAATAATGATAGTATTTTTGGGCTAGAAGTTATTTATAGTTTTACTTTTTCTTATCAATTATATAATACTTTTATGACAAAGTGCTTATAAGTTATTTATTTCCTTAATAAGTAATACAAAATAACTACAGGATTTTTATCAGAAAATACAATAGTTGTTGCAGAAGGAGAGATGCTCTTGGATGGTGTTTTTCAGGTTAGTATCAAATTTCCTCTTCTGCAAAAGTATCCATTTGACTTGGTTTCACTAGTTATTCCCTTGCTCTAGAAGTCTGTTCAATGTCTATGCTTTTGTTCTTGACATATTATAATATAACCATCTGTAAAAATAGATGCTTATTTTATGCAGAGGTTTGTGCTAGAGATGTGTTTGTTTGTTTGACAACCTTTTGAAGAAATGTCTCTGCATTTTTACTTCAAACATGCATCCTACAAATATTATCATTGAACATCATGGAAGTTATATGATAGATTACTTGTTTGTTGGTTTTTATATATATTGTTGCTGGGGCTGTAGTTCACAGGGAGGAAGTTTAGATTGCAAGGAAGTAGCCCGCTGGCTGTGAGCTTCAGGTTATAGTGGGAGTGCTATGCTGTTTGACTTGGGCTTATCCTCGTGCCAATAATCTTATGTGAATTGAAAATTAGCATCACCCCATTCACATTTAAAAATTGTTATGAAAGAATTCACCTAGTTCCTATAGAAATTTAAATTCTTGTATTTAGTAATTTATCTCCAAAATAATTCACTTTTTTACAACTGGACCAGAGGTCAAACTAATTCCATGGTTGGGTTGCGGTTCAACTAGTTTAGCTGGCTAGTTCAATTAGATGACTTCAAATGATTTATTGCTTCTCAAATTTAAACTTGACGTAAGCTACTTCGATATTGAAACTACTCTGAAAACATTTTTTTCCCCTGAATAGGAACTGTTTTCTAACAACAGAAAATTAAATTTTTAGAATCTTGATTATGAATATTTAACTATTTCAAATGGATTAAGCTATTTCAAATGGACTTCCAATTAGATCATAAAGGCATCCCTAAATTATTAAGAATACTCCTCTAATTACCAACAAATGACAACTATTTAGTCATGTAATATTAAATGACTATTAGGATTCCTAGTGACTTGCATTGTATGCAATAGTCAATCCAAAGAAAAATATAGAAGAATACCAAAAGCACTTGAATGCTTATCATGAAAATCCCATAATGAGAAGAAAAATGCATAAAAATACTACCAGTCTCTTAATGCAAAGGCTAAAAGAAATAAAAGCATAACCCAAACTAATAGACTCGCAATCACTTGGTAATCCTAGAGCTGATACTCAGATCCAACCTTTTGGTCCTTTTTCCACTAAAAATTTGACCTTCCACTTTCTTCTTAGACTGACAGTTGTTAACTTGCAGCTTCTTGTAATTGAATTGTGGTTTAGAGGTTCTGAATTCAGAAACTGCTGCAAACTGCTATTTTCAGTGCCAATGAAGCTTTGATTCAGACCTTGGTTAGGAGACATCATATATCAGGATTTCAGAGACCATCACATATTAGGATTGGAAAGAGTTCATGTATTAGCATTGGAAATTGTGATTCAGTGAAACATGGTAAGCTGAGGGCCTAGGGAAAATATCATTTAGATTCCTTTTGTTGTTTCAATTCTTTGGCTTTATCAATGGTCTTCCACGAAGACTGGGTTCACTGGTTCTTTGCAGGCTTGCCCTATTCAAAGGGTTTTGCCTGTTTCAACTAGTTTCATGTTTAGTTTACAAGAATTTGCTTACTCGAGCAGACATGGAGCCAGTTTAACCCATTGAACTAGTTGATCCAGCTCTTAAAACACTGAAGTAATTATTATGCTGGGATTGGCATCTTTGGACTTAAACTATCTAAAAATGACTGCCAACTAGCATATTTATACATCCCATTGTTTTGCTGATTCAGATATCATGATACTTATGCTGCTCATTGCTATAGTCCCTCTCTTTATGGGGCTATGCTTGTTGTTACTGTGTCTGCATGTAAGTGTTAAGTATTCTTAACACCTTATTGACATGACATGATCTAGTATTCTTAATACCTTATTTACATGATCCTTTTGGCTTTCCTTTGTGCTTGCGTGATGCACCATTTTCGATCTTGATTGAGTTCTTTGTTTTAGTGAATTACAACATTGTCATAATCATACTTGACATGCACACTGGACTTGGACAGACCAAGTTGCTTTTAAAAATATAGACTTGAAGTATGATATGATGTATATGCTTTAACGAACGGCATATATTGAAAAATTTGCAAGTTCTGTGAGAATATTGCATGGTAGTTATCATAGTTTTAAATAAGCTTATGTAACTGAAGGTATTCTTCTCTAGGACCAAGGACTGTTCAGACACATAATTCATGAGTAACTGTTGAAGTGTTCTCCTGGTCTATGTTCTTCTACTGTTGACACTAAGTGTTCTGATTCCCTTTTATGGTACTGTATTAGTATGGATTGATGTATGGATATGAATATACTAAGTGAAGTTTATTTGGAGGAACCTGATGGTATTTCTGTGTGATTTTCTAAATGCATAACCCTCTTGCTTGTAAATTCTCATTGAAATTGTTATTTAAAATGCTGTCAGTACAACAAGAAAGAAAGGAAAGAAAAGAAGGGGGGATAGGATGGATTTCTGGAAGTTGTTTATAAGGGCAACGGTTTCATTTAGGGCTGTAATCGAGCCGAGCCGAGCTGAGCTTTGGAAAGCTCAAGCTCAGCTCGTTATAAAATAGTCGAGTTTGAACTTAAACTCGAATCGAGCCCGAGCCGAGCCTGAGCTTGTATTGAGACAGCTCATATATCATGTACTTCGAGCTTAAATTCGAGCTTGATTTAAATAAGTTAAACGAGTTCAATCAACTTATTTCATCTTTCATTTTTCATTCATCTTTTTTACATTTTCATAAAAGATATATTAAAATTTATGTTTTTATGAAAGATAAACAATATGATTATATATTATCAAAAATAAAATATTATATTACTATAATTTTATATTTTATTATAAATTACTAAGCTATTTTATATTTTATATTATTTAATTTATTTATCACATATACTATATATTAATAAATTATATAAAATAAATTAGTTAAAAAATTAATATATTCACTTATATAGTTTAATATATATAAATTAAATTATATATATTTTTAATCCAATATCCTAAACGAGCTACTGTACGAGCTTAACTCACGAGTTTTTTAAATGAGTCAGCTCGCGCACTAACGAGCCGAGTATTTTTTAGCTTGAGCTTGGTTCATTTAACAAATGAGTAATTCGAGCTCGAGCCTGAATAAGTTTTTATCCAACCAAAACCTAAGCCGAGTTCAAGTAGTTTGGCTCATTTACAGCCCTAGTTTTATTTGTGGAAAAACTTATCGCATAACTTATTCTTGTAATAACTTATTCCCTTGTTCACTAATAACAAGTGGATAGGGGCCTCAGTTTCAATGTTGACATATTTGGGATATAGAACAACAGTATAAAGAACTGGTGAGTAGTTATATTTATTTCCATTTTGAAGTCCAAATGCTTTTTCATTTGATTGCTTGCCAAAAGCTAAAGTAAGTGGAATAATTATAATTAAGTTTTTTTTAATCAAAGGCGTATCCCTATGATTCTGCACATTATTTAGGTAAATGAAATCTGAAGCCCCTTATTTTACTTTTTCATGCCAGACATAGGTGGAAGCACAAGTTCCTTGTACTCAAGCATCTTATGCACCTATTCTTCTATAATGCAACTGTTAAAATTTGATATTTAGAATGCTTTATTCCAATGAAATTTGTGTACTACCTATGTTTTCACCTAATGACTCATGTTACCCATTAGCTTATAGAAATTACCGGATTCTTTGTTCTAAGAAACATTTTCCTGGGCACTTGTCATTGATTAGATAAAATTTACAAGGTTCTGTTTTACTCTGAGACTATTTTGTTGTTTTCCTTGATGCCTATTCAAGCAACAACTAGAAATAATAAAATTTTATCTATAAATGTTGATTATTACTTTCTTATGCAGGTATTAACATGTGGGTTTCCTCCATTAGAGGACAGAGATAAGTCACTGAAATTACTTGCACAACATGATTTCTTTGGTGGCGGTATTTTAACAAAAGAGGAGACAGTATCCTTATTCATCTTTACTGATTCAGAAGAGGAAATAAATGTAATTGTTGTTCAAAATTTTCCAGAGTAGCTTTATATTATGACAAATTGATAGTTGTCTTCCTATATAAGCTTTAATAGCTAAGACGTGCAGAGCTGGAAAAGGGAGCGGTTAATGACATGTTTGTCATACTGTCGGACATTTGGCTAGATAGTGAAGAGGTGATTCAAAACCCTTTTTTATAAGTATATACTATTTAGTTGCAATTTAGTGAGGGTTGGTGGAGGTTTTGATGAGTAGCTTAGCCTAATAATAATACTATCTTTTTCTAAAAGAAGGTTATGAGAAAGCTGGAGACAGTACTTGATGGCTTTGAGATTCAAGAAGTTGTTCCTTCCTTGTTTGTTTTCATGGGGAATTTTTGTTCTCATCCATGCAATCTTTCTTTTCATTCATTTTCAAGTCTCAGGTGAGGAATCCTTGGAATATTAGTTTTATTGTTTTTAAAAGATGGTGACATGAATAAATTTGGTAAAATACAACTACACATTTGAACTTGTAGGTTACAGTTTGGGAAGCTAGGGGAATTGATTGGAGCACATCCAAGGCTAAAAAAGCATAGTCGTTTTCTCTTTATTCCTGGTCCTGATGATGCAGGTAGTAAATTTGAATTTTTTTTTCCTTAAGGTTTTCATAAAGGGAAGGGGAGCCTTGGCGCAACGGTAAGTGTTGTCGCCGTGTGACCTGAGATCACGGGTTCAAGTCATAGAAACGGCCTCTTGCAATTGCAAGGGAATGCCGCGTACAAATACCCAATGAGTCTAACTCTTTTCCGGACCTCGCTCATTGCGGGAGCATTCGTGCACCAGGCTGTTCTTTTTCTAAGGTTTTCATAAAGGGTTTTCCGTTTCATGAGAATGATCAAAATTGAAACTTTGACTACTTCAGGCCCATCAACAGTTCTACCTCGCTGTTCTTTACCAAACTATCTAACTGAAGATCTTCAGAAGCATATTCCCCATGCCATATTTTCGAGTAATCCTTGCAGGTTAATTTCTCTAACTAGTTTAAATAAAGATAAACTTTTTATCCTCCATAGTACATCCTCCCAAGACCCATGTTCTTTTATTAGCTTTTAGAATTTCATTACTTTGCATTCTGAGGATGATTCAAGAACAAAAGGCTTAAAATATGAAATTCTTGTGAAAACTGTATTACAATTTCAAATGAATATGCCATAACTATTTTTTGTGTGCTTAACTCTTATTTGAAAGTGGTTCTCATTTAAATGCAGGGTCAAGTTCTACACTCAAGAAATTGTATTTTTTCGTTATGATCTGCTGTATAGGATGCGTCGGTCATGTTTGATGCCTCCTTCTACAGACGAGACTGCTGACCCCTTTGAACATGTGTTCTTTGTCTCATTATCTTCTCTTTTCTAACATTTTTGTCTACATTTCGTTACTTGAGTGATATTGATCAATTGAACTAATTGCCTATGTCTTATGATTTTTACAGCTGGTTGCTACAATAACCCATCAAAGTCATCTTTGCCCACTGCCTCTTATTGTTCAACCAATTATCTGGAATTATGATCACAGTCTCCATCTTTACCCATCTCCACACACGGTATTGCTGATATGTTTCTTTGATTCTTTTTTTATTCTCAAAACTTGTTTCTTTTTGGAATATTTTATCTCTAACAAGATCAATTATGTTGAGAAATGGATAACTCATACTTGAGTGTACTTCAAAAGCAATGAACATTTTGAATTGCCCATTGCATTGATTTACTTGAACTTCTAGGAATCAAGTTCAATAACTTAAAGATGAGTAATCGGGAGAAACATTGCTGGGCTTGGGTGCTGTTTGGCATAAAGTTTACAGTGGCTTTTCAAAACTGCATTTTGATTGATTTTGGGAAACTATGGTTTGAGAAAAACTATAATCCAGCTTTTTCCAAACCATAGTTTGCTCACTCTTAGGCTCAGTTTGGCATTGGCTTTGGCCAAATTCAATTTTAAATCCATAAATTCTTACAGGTAGCTATTGTCCATTGTTCCATGAGATTTCTTGCTTGTTTTTGTTAGAAAATCAGCTTTTTCAAAAGCAATTCCAAATTGGGCCTTAAACACAGCAATAGCAATTTGCCAAAAATGGCTTGATTGCTACGCCTGTACCCAACATACACCAAGCAGATGGAAAGTTTTTAGCCCATTGCTAACTGTAGATTTAGGGATGAACTCAGAAATTTCTCCTTTTTAAAACTGATAATGGTCCATGTAAATTTGATAGTGGACTAGAGATTAATTTCACAATTTTCTACACATTCACAGATTGTTTTAGGAGACAAAAGTGAGCAGAAGGCATTCAAATACACAGGAATCACTTGTTTCAACCCTGGATCCTTCTCAAATGACAACACTTTTGTAGCCTATCGTCCTTGCACTCAAGAAGTTGAGTTTTCAGCTGTGTGAGTATCTCAGAAAAATATTTGAATTTTCTAATCTTCAAGTTGGAACAACCTTAGTCATTTAGAAGTATGGTCAATGACTGTAGTTTCTAGATAGAAGACTGGAACAACCTTGCTAATTTATTCATCAATGGCTTCCAAAGTTTTTCTAGATAGTTGATTATTTGGGTAAAAATATAGGCAGCGAATTTTGGTAAAATAATGTCTTGTTTATTTGATAAATTGTACTGAGTGAAAAATAAGAATCTATATAGCCGACTCCAATTGATTTGGAATTAAGGCTTTGCTGAGTTTAATGTCTTGTTTATTTGATAAATAAAAATCAGTATGTAACGTATTCTATTCCAATATGGAGTTCCAGCCTGTGTTCCTGTCTAATGAGCATCACTGAGGGTATTAATTGAAGTTTGTGTATTAGTTTATAAAATCTTACTATGTTCATGCTAATATAGTATGCATTCAACACTTGTCACTCAAATGGTAAATTATACTGCTACTGCCTCAACATCAGGTGTTTTGCTAGAGGGATTTTGAGATCTAGAAATTTGATGGGTGTTCAGGATAGTCTTTATCTGCTATATTATTATTGTTTCTTCTTCCATGGATTTTTGTGTAGTTAATGGTGATAGTAGAATTAAGGATACTTTGGAGAGATTTACTTAATTCCCCACAAATCCTTTGCAAGGTTATAGTTTAAATGTTGATCTCTTTTCATGTTGGTGGGTGATGCTGTTTATCTTTTTTTTTTTTTTCCTGTTTTTTAAAATTGTATATATTGGTCTATTTTTTTATGACTTCTATTTAGTTTTTATATATTCAATAAATTTAGTTTATTTTCATTTTTCTTCCCATGAATTTTCGTTTCGCTTTATGTATATTACAGTGAGGATTGATTTATTGAAGGTTGTAATGAGAGAATAATGGATCGATTAATGCCTTAATTATTTTGTTAATATAAAAAGTTAACAAATAAGGGAGCGATATTGACACTCCACGGAAAATTGTTGGCATTCTTATTAATTTGGTTACTCGGACTTTTTTATGGCATTATCTTATACATATTTTATATGAGAAATATTAAATACAAATATTTTAGAGATTAATTGTTTAATATTTTTTTTATTGGCTGGAGAATATTTATTATATTGTATATATAATAAATAATTTTTAGCCAATTGAGAGATTATTGAATAGTCACTTTTTAAAATGATTTAATTTAGCATTTTCATTTTATAATGACAAATTTATACTCTGTCCATCACATTGGAATTCTGTTTCTCGGAAAAATGGAAAACGCATTGAAAGTCTTGTAAAATTCCAAAAACTAGAAGAATATTTTGTGTTTTTGCAATATGGGATATGTTCAATTAATCTAATTCTAACTATATAACTAAAAGAATGAATGCGACAAACCAAACGCCGATAGAAGTTTGTAATAGATAATAATTCTCTCTCCCTCACCTTTTTTCCTTCCCAGTGAAGTTTAACCTCATGTTATTGAGCCTGTCCCATCTTTAATTTCTCAACAGAGGCATTTTAAGTGGGGAAGCTCTTTATAATCTCTTTTAAGATAAATTCCTCTCCCATTTTCAAAAGACTGTTAATGGTAATTTGAAGTTTTATTTGCCTATCAGAATCACACAACTTTGTTGACCATCAGTGTAATTCCCGTCGATTGTTTAGGCTTAGCACTGCACCTTGTGGACAGTTCCTTACTTGTCCTGTTAATTCCTCTTTGGCGCAACTTCTTGTGTTTCGCAAGTATTATGATATTTGCTTTTCTGATGCTTTGATCTAATATATAGTTGTATTCTAGCATTTCAAGGCTTTGCGCTTATTTTGGGTTTATGTTCTTATATTTTTTAGGAAATTACACTGTATCCATTTTCCAAATATACGGTGTTATATATATATATATATATTTCATTTTAGTTCAACGCGTCATTTGTTTTTTCAATTTAAGTTTTTCAGATGTTATTTATTTATTTATATATATTATTTATTTATTTATTTATAAATAACTTTTTAAGGTCATATTATTAATATATATATAAATAAATATATACACAACATATATATAATATATATAAAATATATATATAACAAATAATATAATATACACAACATATATCAATCATCGATTATTTACCACATCTATTAAATATTTATCAAAATATTTATTAAATACCTATAAATATTTATATAATATTTTTAATTTAGTAACTTTTATCTTTTTTAATTTTATATTCTTATAACATATACACAACTCACACATAATATAAAAATTAAAGTAAAATATTGAATGTAGTGAGAGAATATTTATTTTTTTAAAAATTTTATTTTATTGAGAAGTGTGATATTTTTCAAAATTTATTTTTAACTTTTTAAAAGTATTAATATTTTTATATTTTGTAGTATTTTTAAAATAAAATTTATTTTTTTTTAGTTTTGTAAGTATCCCTATATTTTGTTTAGAGGAAATTACTCCCTATATTCTTTATGCACTTACAATTTTCAAGGTCAGTGGAGAGAAGGCTTTTCTTTTTCAATTCCATACAGACTAAATTTTTTTCTTTTATACGTTTCAACGCTCTTTTTTATTTTTATTTTTTATTTTATTTATATTTTTTATTTAAAAAAAATTTAATGTCATATTTTTAATATATATATATATAATATACACATAATATATATACAACATATATAAAATACACACTCAATAATATAAAGTACATATATAACACAATCACAATACATCTATAACATATCTACAATACATCCACATGATATTTTTAATATTTATTTAATTTAAATTTTTTATTCTAACAATACTTACGCAACATTCACACAATATTTAATAACTTTTACATAAAATATATACAATTTAAATAATAAAAATATAACAAGCAATAAAAATATAACATACACATAATATGTACAACACATTTATAACATATCTACTACACATTTATATAACGAAATTATGTATATTTTTTTATATGTATAATATATAAAATTTATTTAAAAATAAATTCAATAATTTTTATTAATATATCTTTATTTTATTTATTTTATTTTTTTGAGTGTTACTTTTTTTATAATTAAAATTAAAATTTTTTCTTTATAAAAAATTATGATTTTTATATAATAAAAAATAATTTAAAATATTAATTTTATTATTTTATTAGAATATTTTTATTTAATAGTGAAGTATAAAAAAATTGAAATAAATTGATCGTAAGGGAAGATTTATTTAAAAAAAATTATTTTATTGAAAAATAAAATACTTTTAAAATTTTGTATTAATTTTTTATAAGAATATAAATATTTTTAGCTTTTGTAATATATTTGTAATAAAAAACTATTTATTTGAGTAGTTATATAAATTTCCCTATTTTTTTAATCTCTAGTGGGCTTGTAAGCAGGTCTATTTGTCTTTTTCTTTTAGTCTCTTCCTCAACACATCGTTATTCAGTCTAAGTTATATATAATCAATGAATTGTACGTTTTTTTTGCAAATATTTAATTATTGGTGATTTAAATAAATCATAGTTTGCATCTATTGGGAGGAATTCACAAGGCTTTATAACTCCAAAAAAAAAAGCTACAAAAATAAATTATAATTTTTTTTGCCAATAGAAAATAAAATTCGTTAAACATTAACGAAAATACAACGAAGTCTTAGCTGAAAAGAGGTTCCAGTTATAAAAGCCATATAAGATCACAAAAAAAAAAAAAAAACATATAGCAACACACCAACCACCTAAGACACAACAAAATAAAAAAACCATACAGCAACACAGCAATCCACAAAGAAAACCTGAAATACAAATCCAAGAGAACACTTCCAGTTAAAAGAGGCCAAGATGAGAGCAAGGAAGAGGCCTAATATTAGAACAGGCGATCCTGAAACGAATTGTATCCAAAAAAAATGAGGAGACTGAGCGCCGTCATAAGGCAGGCAACATAAAATAGGTCCCAAAAAATCTCAAATGGACAAACTATGAAGATTGAAGTGATGACATACGTTTCCCACAAGGGATTAGAGTTTATGGAGAAAAGAATCAGATATACCAAACTTTGGCCATAGGGGACTAAGGGCGAAGCCTCTATATAACATGCCAATTACTTGATGCACCAAAACAAAATGGAAGAGGAGTAAATACCCAATGTTCATAAAAAAAAAAAAAAAAAAAGCAAGCTAGAAATATAAGAGAAAGAGAAAGATATATCTAGGGAACAAAAGAGAACAAGGTAGATCTAGGGCTATCGCCGACACTAGGTCTAAAACAATAAGTAAACGGGAAAACTTAATGTGCAGAGAGAACAAAACTTCAAGAGGAAGGGGATAGCAATTTTCCAATAATTATGATTTGTCTCTTAGATTTAAGCTGTAAATGCTTTTTTAATGATTGAAAATGAATAGAACAAAATGCTCTTTGTGGAATATAACTTCCAAATTAAATATCTTCATTTAGCAATTGAAGTCTCGTTTTATGAGATTGACATTCGACCATTACACTACTAATCCCACAATGCAATATATATATATATATATATATATATCACACACAAGCATAGATTATAAGAAACAAAATGAGAAGAAAGCAAGCTTTCCTTAATTGCATATATAAAGGATATAGATTATACGAAATTGCTCACCTACACCCACCATAATTACAATACAAAACGTAAGAACAATGTTCAAAAATTTTCCTTCAAATTATCTGTTTTCAATTTCAATTGACGTCTCAGACAAGACAAATGTACATGAATAATATCTAAACGATATAAGTCCCCAATTATCTTGACCAAAATAAAAAAAAAAAAAATTTCTTCCCACATTAATTATGCAATGGGTGTACAGATCGATAGAGAGCAGGCTGCTATAAATTAATCCTATTTGTTTCCAACATTGGCTTACTCAAATTTCCAGGCGTGGAGGACATGAAAAAATCCTGAAGCAGGAAAAGATAACTCTGGTGGAGAGTCATATCTAAGATCAATTTTATCATTTTGTTTACCAACTGCATCTAAATTGGAATCAGAGCCAAGTTCGTCTATTGGCTTGAAAATGAATAATCCATGGGTGCCTGTGCTGGTAGATGCCAGATTATTATTAAACAACCAATCATGCACATCCCAGAAAATTTCTACCATAACATTGTTATTCATGATGACTTTCTCATTTCCTCTAAATCCCCAATGCAAATTCATAACATGAATTGCCTCATAGTTATCAATGCTAATCCAAAGCTCAGGATCACCAACCCCAGATGAAATTTCAATCACAATATCATGTTCTTTCTTGTCATTATGAAGCAATGCTTTTGTGCAAAATATTTTCTTGCCATAAACATTTTCTTTCTTGCATAACAAGATAGGTTCTTTCAAAGCTGGTCTTTTCTTGGTTCTTTTATAAGCATCTTTCTTTAAATCTCCAAGGGTTAAAACAACCTCTTCTTCATGCACAAACGCCACATAATAATCCGAGGAAGGCTCTGGGTTGCTCGAAAACTTTGCGTGCCGAAAATCCCAATAAACTTCTACTCTTCTTCCATCTACTTGGAAGGATTTTATACCCTTTTTACCCCAAAACTGCCAAGTTTTTAAATCAATTTTGCAATTGTAATGGTTTTCATTATTTGAAAGATTTTCAACACTAATGGTAAGGGAATAGTTAATAAGGCTTCTGTTCCATGTTACGATTACATGGCGAGACAATTCAGCTACAACAGCTTCATAGACAAGGGTGACAGAGCTTTGAGGAGCTTTGTTGTTATTATTTGTTGAATTTGAATTATCTTCACAACTTTCTTTCTCTCCTGCAGAAGAAGAAGGCAACAATCTCGGAAATTGAAATGCATCAACCCCAAGAAGAGGATTAGGCATTTTCCAATTCCAAAATTGTCTGCTATTGAATTCCTGATCTAGATTTTCTGATATTATAAAGACGAAACTAGGAGAAAAATTATATATAATATATAAATATATATTTTCCCCTAGTTTCTTCTATGGAGAGGATTTGATATATATGATTAAAATGAGACCAGGAGAAAATAAAATTACTTGATGATGAGATAAATGAGTGTGAAATTGAAGGGTGTTTCTTGAATTTGCAGGTTTTTGGAATTAGATAGTTAATTTGAAGGTTATATAAAAATCCAATACCGAGAAATGGATAATTTGAGAAATTGACATGAAATGTTGTAACTTTGACAAATGCAGCTAAGGCTGTCAAACAGAGGTGTTTTGAAAACAGAAAATTTTCTTCTACTTGTTAATTATTATTCTACTTAATTAATTCATTAATTTAGCGATATATATATATGTACTTAGTAAAACCTATAATTTTTTTTTAAAAAAATTATGTTAAAAATTAACCAGGCTGGTTAGATGGCTAAATTGGGAAGTAATGGAACCACCCTTTACTTGTCTTTAAAACCATCTTTAATTAGTTAGTGCAAAATTTTCGCTTCTGAATTAGTTTTATAATAACAAAAATAGCTAATTAACCAAGTCTAGCTTGCTGTATATTATATAATTGAGGTCAATTTTTTTTTCTACATTTGCTTTTGTTAATAATAATAATAATAATAATTATACTATGTATTAATATTTTTAATTATTTATAATTTAAAAATATTCACATTCTTTATGCTATTAACAAATTCATTATTAGGCAATAATTAATAGTAAAATAAGTACATTTCTACTCATTCGGCTTATGATGCAGAGTTTAAAACTCTGATTTGGGGTGCTACCTGGTGTATTAATAATGGCTGGTCCCCTGTTCAAATTGAGGTTGATTGTCGTGATTTAGTTGATGCAGTCCAGAAGGCTCAAAGCTCTGGCTATAGTTCTATGGAGCTTCTTCGTTTGGTAAATTTGTTCCGCAGGTACTCTTTTTCTTTGAAGCATGTTTACAGAGAAACCAATCTTGCAGCTCATCTCCTTGCTGCCTACGGCAGACTCAACTCGGCTTATGTTATTTTTAATTTCTTTGTTACTTTGCCCAACATAATCAAAAGTGTTGTTGCTTTGGAGTTTCTAGGAGTTTCATATCTTAGATATGGGTAGTTTCTTTGTTTCTGAGTTTTTGGTTGTTTTCGAGACCTCAATTTTATTATCTCAAACTCTCATGTATTAATATTTTATGGTTTTCATTTAATAATATTTTAGGTGGTGCCGTCCACTTTCGTCAAAAAAAAAATTAGAAATTCAGAATTGTTAGAATTTTGGATTGACTTTATTTTATTTTGTAAGGATATACTTGGCAAACTAATTTACTATTTGGAGTATTAATAAAGCTTTAAAAATATAAATCTGCATCAATTGCATATTGTTAATAAATTTTAATTTATTTTATTTTTTACATTAATTTATTCGTTGAACTTTTATAATTTCATTTTATTTTTGTTCAAATATGTTCTTATAACATATTTGTACATTTAAATTTCATTCTTAGTATATAAAAGAAAATACAAAACATACAAAATTATATATAAAAAAATATGAAAAATTATTATGAAAGAAATGGGAACGACATTAATACGTCACAATAAATATATTAGTACCCTGTAATATAGAGAAAATATGATGAGGAACATAAAAAATTTTATCCAAAAAAATTACCCCTAAAATGCATCTGATAACTGTATATAATCATTAGCATTCATACATAAAATATATATATATATATATAAGACAAAATGTTTTTTTAAGAATAACATGCAATAATACACGCACATATGAAATATTAACTATAAGACACAATGTTAATATTATATTATAAGTGATTGGTTTGGTCTATATAACAAATCAAAAGACAAATTAAACTCAAAGCAGATGAAAAATTTTCATATAGTGTATAACATAGAAAAGGCAATCATCAACACAAGAATAACATCCTCAAAATCACCTCGAAGAAGTTTTACAAATCCGAATCCGAAATAGAACTGTGACTATACAGATTTTTTAAAACTTGTATATATATATATATATTTGTTTCTATAAATATATATTTATATATAAAATGTGATGTAATGAATTTGTCAAGGCAGAATAAAAAACTTGCCGCGAGGAGTAGATCGGCTCCTTCTGAATTCAGGCATAGAAGTGTTGCCATTGCCAATGCCACCTTCCTTTGCATTTCTCATTCCATTATTATTAATTGGATTCTTATTATGTTCAAGCTTCTCATCTAATAATAAGGGCTCCGCAACTTGAATAACTCCTCTGCAACCATATTAATGAATTAAAAGACTCTTGCTAAAGATTGACACAATTGTATTTTATACATTCAAAACGCTGAACATTTGCAAATCAGCACTTCAGTAACCAGAAAATTGCCAAAAACAATAAATAAGATTATTCTTCATCGCACAAAAAAAAAAGACAAAAAAAATTCAAACACTGATGGGTGTAAATTTTCCTGAATTTTAGTCATACCTGGGTTCAAGATTTTGAGAGTTCCTGGAGAAGCTCTTTTGAAGCTTCTTTAACTTGAAAGCACCTAAAAATGGAGACTCCTCAGGAATTAAATGCTCATTTTCTGGCTCTAAAAAATCACTCTTCCGTGGCTCCTCAATCTTTTCCACAACATCCATATCAGGCTTGTGAAACTTTGCAGGCAACTGATGCTTTGCCTTAACCTTATTTTCAATTTTGCTTTTCCTGACGCCGCCTTGTCTTATATTAAGAGCTTGCCTGAACTGCTCCTCTTCATGTTCTGGGTATACTTTTCTCGAGCTAATCTTTTGAAGATTCAATAATGTGTCGGAAATATTGTTATCTTGTGGAGCGGTGTAATTTACTGGCATTGCAGCAATGGACTTGTTGACAGGTACTCGAGCCGGAAAAGGTGCTTTTGCGACTGGTGGAGTCTCAACTGTGTCTGGCTTGACTCTGCTCCTGATAACTGATCCTCTATCTGTGGAAAGCGATCTTCTGACGGGAGGAGATGGTGATCTTGGCTTTGCAGAACTTGTTAACCTGTCTTCAATTGCAGAAGGGTTTCTTGATATTGTTTCTTTGTCTGTAAATGCTGATGGAAATCTTGACCTCCTTTGCTTTCCTGAAGAACAACTTCTAGGCTGAAAATGAAAGCAAACACCAGTTTAATACTCGGCCAAGTTTGATGTTAGAGTCCCTCTGTATTAATCCAAGTTTGGGCTCGCATTCTACTATTATAAATATAGAAATTCTATATTTCAAGTAAATTTACACCAAATGGGATTAAATAATTAAAGATCATTACAAATGAAATAAATTCATGCTTCCAACATAAATTTGAATCAATCGTGTTTTTTCTTTTACCTGAGAAATTTTAACTTCATCATTTGGTCTTTGACATGTTTCAGGTTTTGAGGTTGTACTTGCACCATATCTTGGCATATAGAATGGAGAAACTGCTCTTGCTTTTTGAGACTCTGTTGTGTTTTTACAATTTCCTCCTTTTATTTGCTCTAGCTCTGCTTCCTTTTTCTCCAACATTTCTTTCAGATTCGATATCTATACAAAAACAACAATTACTAGTTTAAGTGGCTAAATTTCAAGTTTTCATTTTTGGTATAAAAAAAAATTTCCAAGACAAGCTAAGAAAACTGAACCTCTTCTTTAAGTTGTCGAATTTCGCCAGTTTCTTTGTTAGATCGAGCCGCACCAAGTTCTATTGAAGCAACCCTCTCAGCAAATTTGAGTGTGCTAATTGTCTCTCCAACAGCATTAACGTCAGGGTTTATGTGAACAAACATCAATGTTTTAGCTTGTCCACCTAAATCAACATAAAACAAAAAATAAAATGAGAAAAGTCGATTTTTTTTCCTATGTAAAAGAGATTACCGGAGACCTTGTCTAAGTAAATGGGTACCTAAAGAATCTTGTAAGACTTGCGTAAGCTTGCTATTTCTATAGGGAACATGAGCACTCTTTTGGGCAAGTGCAGAGATAACATCTCCAAGTGCTGAAAGAGATCGATTAATATGTTGAGCTTCTCTCAATCTTTCACCTACAGCTTCAGATTTGTCTACTCTCTCACTTCCAGCCAAATCCACTAAATGTAGGCACCCTCTTAAGATCGATCCAGACACTAACTCTTTTCCATGCACATGAACTGTCAACACACTGCATATTACCAGCAATCATTACTTACTCCAACAAAAAAAAATATAATTAACGATGATGAATTGCCTTAAATGAATATTTAAAAATATTTGATTAAATATTTTTACCTGTGTGAACGACTACTTCTCTCATTTAGAGCGGTTGCACCAACAGCACGATTTCTTAGACCAATCCTCATAAGATCAAGAACATCTAGTGTACTTGAAACTGGAACCCAACTTGCATCTGGTACATTCAGTCCATTTAATTGAGAATTGTTACGTATATCTAATGTACAATACTTGTAGTTAAGGCAAACTTATTCGTAGATCTCAATTTGCAAAGAAAATTGCAAACTTGGATTCAGCTAAAATTAATGTAATCAAAATTTGCATAAAGTTTAAAAAATTTTATATAATTTATTAAAGGATATCTTCTGTTGGCGCCATCACTAACTAGTAAGTCTCTGACTTGTTCATTGTAGATTTCAATCATTTGTACTCCTACTTCATACTTTATAACATCTGCCCTTTCCTTTGAAATTTGAAATAAGTCACGAAGAGCTCTGTAATTCACACCCCATGTATCCTCTGTAGTTAAATCAGGGCCGCTCTGACAAAAATTAAAGTGAAAATACATAGTTAATTATCAAGTCAATCATAATATCTTATGTACGACCTTAAAGTCTCAAATTGATTTGAATTTATGTGTACAGCTACTTGGTTAAAAGTATGAATGTGGTATACCATTGTATATGTCTTGCCTGAGCCGGTTTGTCCATGTGCAAAGATACAAACATTATAACCGTCTAGAACTGATCTTATCAATGGTTGAGTATCAACATATATTTGCTCTACAATTACATATCAAAATGAACATTGTTTAGGAAACTAAATGATTGCAAAAAAAAAAAAAAGAATGCTTATGAACATTGGTTCAAAATGATCCAATTTTCAGAATTTATTTTTTTTTATTTGGGAATGAGATCATACCTTGTGTAACATTTGTTCCAAACACTTTGTTGAAAGAAAAAATCCTTTTGGAATCTTTTCCATTCTTTAGAGGATTGACAATCATTATATTCCCATTTTCTCCAATATAATCTACAGTAGATTGTCCATTTGATTGTCCTTGTAAAAAGGGTCTGACTCTACAATACACCCTTATAGTTCCTATTGAGAAAAAAAATGTTATATAATATACAATATTAATCATCAATAGAAATAATAATTATGAAAATTAATTAAAAAAATTAATAAATTATGACCTTTTAGATCTTGGACTTGATTGTAAAGTTGCCGATTTTCCTCTAGAACTTTGTGGTAAGAAGTGGATGCCACTTCAAGACCTTTGATATGTTGCTCTGAGACAATCATTAATGCAAGTTAATTGTTTAGTTTTTTCTTCGAAATAAAGCTTATTATAAAAGTAATAAATATGTATAAATGAACAATTGTAGTATTATTTGTAACGTTCTTACTTACCAAGCCTATTGAGTTCGTCTGCCCAACCTGCTTGAATTTGTTTCACTTCTTTTTTTGTCACTTTGCAATGCATTCTTAGCTCCTGAAAAGAGTAATTAATTAATATGACCCAATTGAAAACTACAAAGTGATTAAGTTGATATGCACATCATTAAGCTAAAATGAAATGATTTGAATCTATTAAGAGAAAAGAAGGGAACAAAATTAAGTTCGAATGAGCTGTAATGTTTCAAACCTCAAGTTGTTTCTGATGCATATCAATTATTTCTGTATTGGCAAAAGAGTGATTTGTAGCTTGTCGAACAACTTCTCGTTTCTCGCCGCAGACACAAAACTTGGAGAAATCACTTGATGCCAAATGAGCTCTTTGCCTAAGATATTGTGAAATAGCTTCTATAAATTCTGTCTTTGATAGCAAACCTATTTCTCCCTTCAATATTTTCTTTAGAAACAGTCCAAGCTGCATTTTTGTGGTAAAGAGGTCATTAAAATGCTTCTTCAGGCTAGCAAAAAGTGCAAGAATTTGATCTTATTGGAACATTGACCTTCAAAAAGCAATCTACATAAAACTCTAGCACATAAATAAGTTTTGATTCAATGGTACTATAAATTTGTAGATTCAAACTCTTTCAATCAACTAATGGATCGTAAAGTCGACCCTAGTTAATTTTAGGATTGAATTGAATTACCTGTGTCCCTTGAGAAACAAGCAATGCAGAGAAATCTTTTACTACCTTACTGAGTAAAGCATCTATGACCTGAAAAATTTTCAACAGGATAATTATATAAGGTTCCTTAAAACAAAAAAGAATTTATTAGCAAGATTACTATCTTGATATTGTGAAATCAACATGGACAAAAATAATATATGCAGAGAAAAATAAAATTGAATGAACCTTACCTACCATTGCATTCAAAAGGAATTCCTCAATCCCATTAGTCTCTTTAAGGTAAGCTTGTAATAGTCCAAGTCCAAAGTGATCAAAAAGAAATGCTAAAGCATTAGCAGTTTTGGATTCTTCAATTGAAACCTCATTGGAAAGATGGAGAAAGTCTAGTAGTTGTTCAAATTGAGATGATTCAGATTCATCAATGGATTCATCGGCACTTTCACTGCCAACTATGGAAGATGGAGACTCCTTTGGAAATGACACAATTTTCACAAGACCTCCATATCTCCATATGCCAGTTCCCCCAGCCTGCTTCCACTCATAATATCCTTTAAGACAAAGTATACAATCCACAACCTTACTTGATGATCCTCCCTGTGTTTCCAATAAATTTTTCATATCAAACAACAATTTAGTCACCGTAAACCAGTTGAGGTCAAATTTACTGCCAAAAACAAAGACCCAGAAATATATATATGCAAGACTTGAATTTAACTAATGTATTGTTAGTTGCAAGTGCACATAATTAACCATTTTAAAATTGCAAACCTTCTCTAAGTCAGATACTTCAAAAGTCAAGAGCTTCATGTCTTTAACAGCCACCAAAAAGTTTCTCATGTTTTCAAAATACTGAATTGCACATTGTGCTGCTCCTTCAGTTGACTGCACTGCAATTATTGGGTTTTCTACCACCTATATAAAAATAACAGTAAAAATTCAGGTTCTGAAGTTTAAACAAAAAAAAATGAAAAGTTCAGACACCAATTACAAATTAATACAGATATGGAAAGTTGAGGCAGTTGGAGCACCTTGAGGACAGCACCAGGATTGACTTTGTTAAGGACATTGCAGAGAATAAGACCATTTCTAAGAGCAAGGCAAAACTCTTCCTCGGATGGTTGTTTGGGTAGAGTAGCTGTTGCACCTTTGTCCATTTGTCTTAGCCATTCTGCTGCTTGGTATCTCCTTGAAGCTGACTCATATAATTATATACATTTGAAGTGAAATAAGCTTGCTGCTAAAACCCATGCATTTACTCTTTTTTTTTAAAAATAAAATTACAGAAGCCAATGAAGAACATTTAAGTTTTTGAATGTTATAATCATATTTTAAAAATATTTGAATGAAAACCTGACATTTTTTTAGCATTATTTTTTTAGGTAAAGGTGGACGGAATCACCGAGTATTTTATTAATAATATCAAAAAGAGTGGAAAACCATACAAAATTTAATACAAAGCCCTTATAGAAAAAACAGGCAAAAAGCAATTATTTGAACCGGATATATGGCAATCCCATATTATCCGAATTAATAATAATCTTAAGAAAATTAGGCAAAGAATCAAAGGACAAGAAAACAGAAGATCGCATACGCATTCTACAATCCATGGCAATGTAGTTGGCAGCTTGGTTGCCTTCATGAAAAGTATGTGAGATAGTAGACTTGGTGCTGTCAATAAAATGCTTAATTTTAACAGCTATAGACGACGCAAGAGAACCTTGAACAGCTGCAATTTGTTGAAGAACCCAGACTGAATCAGTTTCGATTTCCAATGGCAAGAAATGATTTTGAACACACCACTGCACACCAATAAAAACGGCCTGAAGTTCTGCATTATTTGGGCTGGAATGCTGCAAGAAAAAATTAATTGCCGAAACAAAAGATCCGCTGCTATCCCTCACAATAGCCCCACCAGTTGCCTTGTGAATCGTCACCGACGCATCAACATTCAACTTAAACCAAGAAGCTGATGGCTTACACCAAAAAACCAAGGAATGTCTCAACTTACCTTTACCATAATTATCGGGCAGGAGCTCTTGAAACAATTGTAAAGGCTTGGAAAATTTTGACGATGAGAAGGCTATACCCCAACTAAAAATTGCGGCGCGAATGGCTTGAATAATACTGGGAAAATAAATTTCTTCGCCTCCCCAAGTAAGCTTACAGTAAGATAACCATATATGATAGAGAATCACCTGGGGAATGAGAGCCGTGATTTTGCCAGCTGAGGAGTTAGGCGAGAATTGAGTCACCACATCATGAATTCCTGCTTAATAGAACTTTGAAAAGAAGCATTAAATTGAAAGGAGTTCTTGAAATATAGCCAGATGCCTTTTATCTCATCACATAAATAAAACATGTGAGCAGATGAAGCAGGACCCGAAAGACAAAAAGGACAACAAGTAGCCATTTGAATACCCATCTTTTGGAGACATTCAGGTAAAGGTAAAGCATTATGCCAAAAATGCCACACTAAAATAGAATACCGTTTGGGAATTGAAGGACTCCAGGACATACGAAAAGAAAGCAATTCACTCCTCCTGTTCCGCACAACATCATAAACATCAGCCAAGACAAAGGTTTTGGGCCACTCCCCATCCTCTTGCCGTTGAAAAATTGAAGAAGCTACAGGCGATATAGCACAAATTCTCTTCCATGTGGAAGAGTCAGTTTTGTAAGAATTTCATTTCACCATTTCTGCCATATTTCGTTCTCAGAATCTTTGCCCAAAGAGATGCTCCAGTTTGATATGTCCACCAAAGCTTAACAGAATAAGCTTTCTGCAAAGTATCAATAGATCGAATACCCATACCTCCTTCAGAAGTAGGGTAACAGAATTTACCAAACTTGGCCCAATGTCAACACCTGCATGCCAGAAAAAGGAAACAAATTTTTGTTCTAAAGCATATATAATCTTCTTAGGCAATTACATAGCTCCTAAGGTATGAATTGGAATGGAGCTCAAAACATGCTTTATAAGCAGAATACGTCCACTATTGGACAACATCTTCTTAGTCCAACCATTAAGCTTAGTATCCACTTTTTGCAACAAGTACTGGCAGTAAGATGAACGATTTATCCCACGATAAATGGGAGCCCCCAAATACATGAAAGGAAGTGAATGCCTTTTGATATCAAGAATCTGAGTCATCTTGTCTATGAAACCATGGCTAGCTTTGTTAGAGCAAAAGAAAGAACACTTCCCAAAATTAATTGCCTGACCCGAACCTAGCTGATACGCATTGAGAAAGGTCTGAAATTGCTTGACACTTTTAACATCACCATTCAGAAAAATTAGTAAGTCATCTGCAAAGGCAAGATGAGATACTACTTGACATCCTCTGGAAGTCTTATAAGGCATAATTTTTCCATCAGCAATGAGCTTGTTGAGCCCTCGGGAAAAACATTCCGCTGCTAAAATGAATAAATAAGGTGACAGTGGATCACCTTGCTTAACACCTCGACTAGGAGCGAAAAAACCGAAGTTAATTCCATTTACCATAACTGATAACCGAGTAGCTTTAAGATTAGACATAATCAAACCGACGATCTTAGAGGAAAAACCAAACTTGAGAAGAACAGACTCTAGGAAACGCCAGGAAACTCTGTCAAAGGCTTTAGCCATGTCAAGTTTGATTGCAAGGTTATGGCCCCTTGTTTCCTTGTCCAAATCATGAACCAGTTCATTAGCTAAAAGGATTTGCTCGTGAATAGAATGACCCTTGAGGAAACCAGCCTACTCCTGAGAGACAATAACAGAGAGAATCGGAGCCATTCTATTAGCAATAATCCGAGTACAAACATTGCTTATGAAAGTAGCAAGACAAATTGGGCGGAATTGACTGAACTCTGAAGGATTCTGAACTTTAGGCAAAATGATAATTTGAGCAGCACTGAAAGATTGAGGAATAAGCAACTCAAGGAAAAATTCCTTCACCGCGCTACAATCATCCCAAGCTATAATATCCCAACAATGTCTGAAGAACATACCGTTAAAACCATCTGGCCCCGGAGCACTATGAGGATCAAGTTGTCAAACAGCCTCTTTTATTTCAACATCATCTGGGATATGGTCAAGAATGGTATTTTGAGCATCCGTAACAAGCCTGGAAATTATCTCAATGAGAGATTCAAAGGAACCAGATCCATCATCTTTGAAAAGATTCTCGAAAAAAGACACAGCTTTAGCACCAATAGCCGCTTGATCGAAAATCCACTCACCTGCAGAATTTTTAATGGTGGAAACCCGATGAAGCTTCCTTGAAATTTTAACATATTGATGAAAAAACTTGGTATTATTTTCCCCCTCAGATAGCCATTTAATTCGCGCCTTTTGTTTCCAAAAAGACTCTTGCAATTTGTATTTCTGAAGGAGAACAGCCTGCTTCCTTTGCCAATCAGTTTGGTTTAAAGTAGATGGGTCAGTGAGAAAAAGTTGTTCCGCCTCCTCAGCCTCACGCTCAGCTATCTCAGTACCTTGAAAAATATTACCAAAAGTTTTGGCATTCCAGTCCCTGATAGAATTCTTAAGAAGTTTTAGCTTCATAAATAATCCTTTCATACCTCCACCGAAAAAAGTAGATTCCCAGCTAGCTCGAACCATTGGCAAGAAAGAATCATGAGATGTCCACATGTGCAAAAATTTAAAACTTTTAGGGGTCTGCAAATTAGAATTCAAACAATTCAATAACAATGGTGAGTGATCCGATGAGGATTTGCCCAGATGACGAACGCTGATATCTGAAAAAAGATCAAAAAAAGATGCAGTTTCCATAATACGATCAAAGCGTTCCCAAACCCTGCCTAAAGACCGAACACCAGTCCAGGTAAATTCACTGCCTTTAAAGGGGATATCGATGAGACCACAATCATCCGAACAACTAACAAAATCCTGAATACTGCCCAAACAAATTTTAGCATTACCTTTATACTCTGATGGCGCTTTAATGACATTGAAATCACCCCCTACCATCCAAGGACCAGTAATGGAATCAGAGAGTCTATTCAAATTATCCCAAAGAAGTTGTCGAGCTGATATGGAATGATTGCCATAGATTGCAGAATACATAAACTCTAAAGAAAGTGAGTGAAACTGAACCAAGCATGAGAAAACTTGAGGATTATCCCAAAAAGCCGAAAGGTGCACATACTGGTCCTTCCAAAGGAACCAAATCTTATTGTCTAAGGAGCATTCAATATTATTGAAACCAAGCTTCAAAGCCAGATATAAACTTCTAGTGTTACTGACCATGGGTTCAATAAGAACAAGAAGGAAGATTTTGTGATCACGACAAAGCGTAAATAATCTAGAGAAAGAAGAATTAACACCCCGCAAATTCCATTGAAGAACATTCATTATTGAGATGCAGAAGAAGAAATTAAAGAATGTTTACCTTGTTTTACAGCTTTTGAAGCTTGCGTTTGCTTATGCTTACCAACTTTTTTACGCTGGACCACAGTAAAGCCATGATCAGAATCGTCTCCTCCTGAAGTGTCTAAAACCAGCTGTAACTTTCTATTAAGAATGTGTTTTGACACGCGCAATTCCTCTGTTGGCAAAGCTACTGTTGGTAAGTCACTATCTGAATTATGCTGATCAGGATCATCTTCCTCTACAGGAACATGCTCTGGTTCTGAATTATATGACACAGTGTCAGCATTAGAAGTAACCAATTTATCTTTAGGTGCGATTTCAACATTCCTAGAATGGTCATGTAAAACAGGGGATACAATCAAATTATCAAGACCATAGGTAGGTTGTTGTTTAGAAGCAGGAGCTGAATCCTTATCATTTAGAGGCCCATGAATAAGAATAGGAGTAGAATCTTTATCAAATAAAGAATCATGATTAGAAGCAGCTTCTTTATCGTCCAAAGAAACCTGATTAGAAGCAGGATCGGAGTTACCGTCAATAAAACTGGCTCTCCCTGTAACAGGAGCAACACCAGCAGAATCATTACCAGTCACCAAATCATTACCTGAATCAACATCATGAATCGAAACATTGTCCTTATTAACAGGGGCAACAATAGATTCATTAACCTTTATCGCATCAGATTTAGATTTGGGAACCCAAACCTTCTCAAGATTCTTTTTTCTAGAAATCTCAGGATCAGATGAAGATGGCAGATTAACCGAAAATTAACAACTAGATAAATCGTGACCCATCTTATGACAATGAGAACAAAAAGCAGGCAATCCTTCATATGAAACCGATTGAAAGAAACAGATACCATCATCATCAATCCAAATTTTAGAGGGAAGCTCTTTTGATAAATCTAATTCAACGCAGACTCGAGCAACAGAAGGCCGAGTGAGGGTAGTCGTGGCAGCATCAACTTTGAGGGGAGGGCCTATCAATTTAACAATGGAAAAAAGTGCCGCTTTCTCGAAAAGATGTATGGGCAAACCGTCAAAAGATATCCATGCAGGAATTATGGAACTATCTTTATCGGAACGAAAATCCCTTGACCATTTGGAAACCCGCATGACAAACCCATTAAAGTACCAGACTTGTTTAAGCCAACATCTATGAAAATCACATTCCAAATCAAAACATGATTATGATCAAGCAAACCCAGATTGAAAGGGCCATTGAAACCAATCTGATCCAGATGTTTCTTCAAAGACTTCATTGATGGACGGCCAGATTGGAAGGATCCAACGACAGCAAATCGAAAAGGTTGTGCTAAAAATTTTGATTCCTCCTTAGAAAAGGAGATTGCAGGTACTCCTTTAAACATACATGGCTGTTTGGCTATCAACGAAGGAGCACGCGCGAAAACTGGAGCAAAAGATCTATCAACCTATTTCTGATCATTACGCACAATCTCAGCAAAAGAACGAGACAAAGGAGCGATAGGCTCCGGCGGAGCCACTACTTGAAAATCACCAGCCGTGTTGCACAAGAAAATGATACCCTCTCTAGTATTCACAGTTACCACATGAGGAGTGAAGTCCCCTCCTGCTGTGTTTGCAAACAAAACCAAAGCATACAAAAGTTTCTGCAGGACTTTTATCGAACACTTGGTGTGAGTAGAAGCAGGCGCCGAAAGTTAACCCAGAATCTGCAATCTAAGCTTATCTTTCTCAGAGAACTAGCATAGACAAACTCAAAAGGCCAACAATCTCTTTATACTGAAAATCTATAAAAGCTAGATCCAGACAAGAATCATTGAGATGAAAAAGCTGCTGTAGTTGTCTTTGAAGAGCATCATTACGCAATTTCTGGAGAAATCACTCTCTTTTGCTCTTTCCTACCGAAAATCTTTGCTATTCACTCCTCAGACCTCACGTTTTGAAGCATATGAGGGAAAAGAAGGAACATACATTCTACATGGGGGCCGGAGAGGAGACCAAATGAATATGTTTGAAGATCCTCCCCTTCCGCTCAGATTCACTCTTGCAGTTCTAGAAGTGGCAAATTTCTCAGAGAGCTACTGTTCCTGGCCTGAACTAACCAGGCACCAAGCGAGATTGCAGATCTGGTTGCTAAAGGAGCGGAAAGGAGATATGGTGTTGAGGAGCTCACCGATCGAAAATTTTTTTAGCATTATTATATACCATGATATAATGATAACAAATTAAAAATTTATAAGAATTATTTGAAAACTATATATTTTCGAAGAAAGCAAATGCAAAATGTACATGTAATAAATAAATTTTAAAAGATGAGACTAAAAATGGATAAATTCTAGAAAAAAAAATATATTAAAAAGCTTACGTAAAAATAAAATTTTAGAAAATTTTAATGCTACTTAATTACATTATTTAAAATTTTTTGTAACTAAAAAATGTGAAATTAATCTTGAAACTTTACTATATGAAGCATGAAAATTTTTAGTTTTTCAAAAAATTAAATAAAAATAGTATATTTTTCATATTTGATTTTTGATGTGAAATATAGAATTCGAGTATTAATTAATAATGGGAGGAGAAAAAGACATTGAACAATATATAAAATGACAAAATCCTATCCCACAGATCCTGACGTGAAACTTGAAATTTTTCAATTGAAAATGAAATCCTAAAACAGTAATCAATATGGATGAGATTTTTAATTTATTCTCACCTACCCCATCCTTTCATTTATCCAATTAAGTATCAAACATTCAAAACTGTTACCATTTTTAATATTTATTCCTCTTGACTTTTTTTTGCCTTTTGCTTTTCCTTTTTTTAAAGATAAATTTGGTTATAATTAAAACAATACTACTAATTAATTCATATTGAATTTTAAAAAAAATTTAACTCATTTAATTTATATTTTTTTATAGATCAAAATTTATCGTCGGATTATCAATTCACGTACACTTCACTATATATATAGTGCTAAAATTCAATTTATATATTCCAAAGTGCGGTTTGTAATAATAACTTTGGATGGCAAAAAGAACTAAAACAAAACCTGTAATTATAGGGCGTGCCTCTTTGGTCTCAATGGAGTCATCATTTATTTCTTAACTATGAAAAATAATTATGATTCTCATTATAATATAAAAATAAAATAAAAAAATTTTCTCGTAAACCCATTTTTCAATTTGACATATTAAATAAAATTTAAAATTTAAAACAATATATATAATATATGATACTAAATAACAATTAATGTGTACCACTTTATAATTATAATACATAATAACTATTTTTATAAAATATTATTAAAATTAAATAAAATTAAAAATTAATAGTTCTAAAAGTAAGTGTACATTCATTATTATTTTTAATAAAGATTTAACTGGATTTAAATTTGTAATTTAATTTATACTTTAAAAGAAATAGATAAAAAAAGATAAAAAAAATAATATGTATATGTAGCGATTACAGAGAGATAGATGCTTTCGGCTAAAATGAAAATAGAAAAAAAAAATGTAAAAATTAAATTGGACCCACATCTCCAAGGGTGAGCCCACATCAACATAGTTTATGAAGGGTTACCCGCAGTCTGCGCAACATCATGGCCCTTTGCACAATCTTTAATACTATTTATTTATTTGTGTATATATATTTTTCCCAAAGTAAAATAATTAATACTGTCGCTCAAATTAAAACCAGTTTTAATTTTAAAAAAATATATAAAAAAATAAGTTAAATAAATGTTATTGGATCCTATGCTAAACTAAGAGATATTGGAGGAAGAGCCTTTACAGAAATTAATTAATACATCCGCATCGTCATAAAAAAATAATAACAGTTTTATTCATATTATTTTTTTTAAAAAAAAAATTTATACTATCTATTGAAAAAAAAAAACAGTACTAACGATAATAAGTGAGCACTCGGGTGTCTGTCTCCTTCTGCAGAAAATAAGTGTTCAAATGCTGATAATTTTTTGTTTTAAATGTTTCAATATACTAAAAAAATTGATAATTTAATGATATTCATCAAAGAAAACAAATGTGTTTAATGGAGTATTTAGGAGTGACAGATATTATGTGAGAGGATAGTGATCTTATTTATCTTATAAAACAGAAATTCAAATATTAGAAGCGGTTTAATTATTTTTTTTTAAAAAAGAAAGGGTCAGATAATCAAAGAAAAAATAAATGGATAATGAGGAAGAAAGTACCAGCTTCTTCAGCTTTCCTTTGAGCTAATTCAAGGTCATTGATGATCTCTTCATTGTAAGAAGAAACCTCATTATTATTAGAAATCGAAGTCTTTAATCCTCTCAAGTTCTTGCAAGGAGAGCCAAACATTGAACTGAAGTTGGTTTCTTGCGGCATTTCTTAGTTATCTCTGCAAAAAAAGAAAAAAGAAAGAGAATTGGAAGAAGCTGCAGCAAATGCAGATGAATATATATAATAGTATTAATTAGTAAATACCTTCCTTTAATGGCTGTTGAAGAATTTCAGCCAAAATGGAAAGATAACAAAAAAAAGAAGTGTAGATATAGAGATTTTAGTGAAGAAAGAGCAGATCGGATCAAAACCAGAAATGGAAGGTGATGGAGAAAACAAAAGTATCTCGTGTGCAAGTAAATAAGTTGAAGAGCATCAGAAGAAAGAAATGGTAGCCTTAACTATTAATTGCCCTTTGCCTACATTTACATGGAGAGAAAGAGAAGAAAAGACACACTCGAAACATTTTATTTATTTATTTTTATTAACATTACAAAGATAGATACATGACACACTTCCTAAAACAATGCTTGCTTGAAACGTTTTATTAGATTATTACCATTACTGTTTCTTACCATTAACTTTTTACTATTTTTAGGAGAAATTAACTGTATATCATTTTTGAATGTTAGGTGTGTTTGGTAAAATTGAAACTTTAAATAATTAATAAGATAAGTGATAAAAAAAATTTAAATGCTAAAAATATTTTAGCAAAAATAGATCATGAGACCTTGTTTACATATTTTTTATATTCAGCATAATTGTTTGGAAAAATACAGTTTTAGTTTTTGTATTTATTCATTCTTTTATCACTTTATTCCATGTGTTTATTTATTTTGTACTAACACATTTATATAAATATATATTTATTTTTTATATTTTATATTAAATAAATATTTTAATGCATATAAAATATTATCTTTAATTGAGTGTATACTTAGTATAAAATAGATAAATAAAAAGAATAAAATGATTATATATATAAGTATTTGTTAATACGAAATAGATAAGCATGTGAGTAAAGTGATCAAAATAAATAAATATAGAGGACTATATATATATTAGGCTTAAATATATTGACTTGGTGATATTAAGCTCATGTATTTTTATTAAAGCACTTATAAATAGATTACGTATTTTTCCAATATTTTAAAATTTAATCACTTATTACATCAGTTCCACATTATAATAACTAGTAAAATATATTTTTAAATATTTTTAATTTTAAAAATATATTTTTTAATATTTTTAACTATTTAAAAAAATATAAAATAAATAAAGTGGGTTTTAGATTGCCTTCTAATTATTTTAACAGTAAATTAACTTTTTTCTAATGACAATATCTAAATTATCTAATTTTTACCAAAAAAAAAAAATACGTATTTAGTTAAAAATGATTTTAATATTTCAAGGCTTATTTGAACATTTAATCTTTTAGTAATTTACCCAAATAAGATAGGTTGGTATTAATTACCACTGTAAATTTTATTATTGTTTAAAAATTACTATTTTCGGTCTTTAAATAAATTTTTAAATTAAAAAATAAAATTTTAAGAGATTAAAATATTTTATAATATAATAAATCATTTAATTTATATAAAAAGTGTAAGATTCTGAAATATTAAAGTATATTACATTAAAATATCTCAATGTAAAATGTTTTTAAAGGATTAAATTGAGAATAAAAGTATTATATAAATTAAAAAAATTAAAGATAGAAGTTTAATAAAATATGTTTAGAGATTAAAACTACTAATTTACTCAGGGGTGTAATAGTGAATTTCTCTTTGAAATTAAAGTAGCTATCACATAATTGCTAATTCAATTTTTTTAAAAAGCAAAATAATAATAATAATAATTAAGAAGAATCAAGCAACATGACCTTATACATCAGTGTTTGGGTGCAATATTAGATTAGCATGTTAATTTAGTGGATCAATCTAGCGTCAATATTCTGTTCAAAAAAATATCTAGCGTCAATATTATTTTATTTAATTTGAAAGTAAATATAATTAATTAATATATATTACTTATAAATCAAATCAAATAAAAATTGTTAAAAATTATATTACATTTAACTAATAATATCAAAATGAGTCATGATACATTAGCACGGCATGCAAAACATATAAAATTAACTAGTTATAGTTAATCTTAAATGAGTTAGTGTCGTAAATAGATTAATTTATTTATGACACAACTTTAAATGAGTCATATAGCGAGTTGACATTATAATCTACTTAATTAAAATAATGTGACTTTTATATAATTTAAATTTATATAATTTTATTATGATTTGCTCTAAAAAATAAAAATAAGTATTATATATTTATTATATTATTATATATTAATTATTATATGATATATTAGTAATTTAGAACTATTTTATTTAATTTTTAATATTTTTATTGAAAATTTACTAAATTAATCTAATTACTAAATTTTTTCAATTTTTTAATTATTAATTAATTTAAATTTAATTATTTATGAATTTTAGAAATTATTTTTCTAAATCAAATATTAAAAATTAAATAATTTTATGATTTAAATAATTTAATAATATATATTTTATATCAAATATAATACACATCTATCATTTATTTCATATTAATTATGTTATATATTTTATTTTTTTGTATATTTTTAAGAAATTTTAATATATTTATATTTTAAAATTATTTTAATTATAATTTTATTATATGATTAATTTTTTAATTAATTATTTAAGAATATAAAATTTTTTTAATTAAAAATATTATATAAATTAAATGAATTGTATTAAATTATATAATTTATATATAATTTATTTAAATAAACGTATTATGTATGTTCTATTTATATAATTTATTTAATTTTTATATCTTATTTATATTGATACTATCAATAAATAAATTATAATTATATGAACTTTAATTATATCCATATAAATACAATTCATCAATTTATTTTTAATGTTCTATATGTCACATTTGTAAAAATTAATACTTTAAAAATATAAATATATAAAAGTAATGTCTTATATATATATATAATCTTCTATATATAAAAGTACATAAATATGTATAATTTAATCCGATTCAATTATTTCAATTTGACTCTCTACAAGTCAAACTCGTATAATCAACATTTATAATATTCAAAATCAAAATGAAAATAAAAATGAAATGGGATTTGAGTATGTGGTCTAATAATATTGTATTAAAAAGAAAAGAAAAGAAAATAATTTTGACTTCGAAATGTTTATTCATGAGGAGCAAAATGGGTGATGACAAGTGTGGACTATTGTGGGTCCCAATGATTGTTGAAGTGGACGGCAAGATCTGTCCTAAAGCATGATTTTGCTTTTATAAAGGTTTTGGGCTATGATTCCTTTTTCAATTTTGTAACGGTGTCTCTCCCTAGTGGCCATTGTGATTTTGTATTGTTCTTCGTATGATGATTTAATATGCTGAATTGCGGAGTTAATCCAGACCGTTGGATCTGTTGTTCATTTGATTGATGATGCAGATTAAATTTATTGGCTTTCCACTAGCCTTGCTCCAATTGTGTTTTTTATGGTCTTTCATTTATTGGTTTTGATGACTGAAGACGGAACACTAATTGTGCGTTTTTTTTTATATGATATTTTGCATTGTGTTTTGGGAAAAAAGAAAAGGGAAAAGAATACAAAGTTTATAGGAGTGGGTAAAGAAATAAAGAATGAAAATGGAGGCGGTTAAAATTATTTAGAAAAATAAAATAGTTTAATTTGTTAAAAAATATATAGATAACTATTTGATCGGATTAATTTTATTTAAATTTAAATTATAATTAATTTTATTTATCTAAAGTATAATAGTTATAATATTCTAATTATATATTCTTATCTCAAATTTACTTACACCTCTATATAATATGATAAAATCTCTATATGATATCATGGGTATTGTATATGATATAATTTTGAAGAAATAAAATTTTTTATATTTTTTACTTATTTATTTCTCATATTTCTTACTTATTTTTTATATTTACAATACGTTATCAATAAGATAATCTATATAAATTATAATAGTAAAAAAAATAATTTTTTTATTCTATAAGAAAATTTTTATTCTATCTCTCAAGAATTCATCATGAATTAAGATACACTTTTATTAATAATTTTAATTATTTTTAATATATTTTAATATTTAATTTATATATTTTTTTATGTTTTTTAAAAAATATTCAGAATCCGAGTTTTTACTAAAATTAGGGTTGGTATGAAAATCAAAGGTCTATAATGTCCTTAAAGGAGATTGAAAATATACATTGAATATAAATCTTCTTCTATAATTAATTATTTTAAATAATTAATTAGGTATTTATTTTTAACAAGATTTTTTTATTATCATTTTAATGAAACAATTTCCCCAATATTAGGGGGAAAATAAATAGTTAGAATATGAGATTATATAGAATACATTATTATTATCTCATTTAGATCCTCAAACAAAGCAATATGAACTAAAAGTTCAAAAGATAATACATTTATAAATTATTGCAAATCAATTATTATATGCATATGTTAATTTAAAGAGAATTATTACATCTCATATACTAGTTATAAATGTTTATGTTCGAATTGAAGTCCCTATAGGACAATCTGATAATGTAAATACTATTAATTTATATCTGAAGTATGATAGATTAGTTGGTTCTAAAGATAAAAATTCTTGAAAAGTGAGATGAATAAATAACCAAGATTGTCATATTTTAGAGGCAAGATCTCTTGAAAATATCCAAGATATAACCAATCATACAACTTTAGAAAGAGGTTTAGGTACCTAAAATTATGAAAATAATGACATTTTAATAAGTTATATAACTACGGAAAAAAAAAATGAAACCATAGAGATATAGTTGTCGATATCATTTTTTGCATATAATCTTATGTTGATATTTTACAACAAAACAATGATCTTGAACCTATATCTGTTGAATAATGTAGGCATATAATTAATTGACCAAAATAAAAAGATGTAATTCAAGTAGAATTAAATTCACTTTTAGAGCACAAAGTTTTTGAACCTATAGTTCAAACATCTAAAGGTATAATATCAAATGGAGTACAAATAGGTATATGAAAAAACACAATGAAAAAAATAAAATTATGAAATATTAAGTCGATTAGTTGCATAAGGGTTTTCACAAAATCTTGATATTGGCTATGAGAAAATGTATTCTTTTAAGGTGAATGCAATCACTTTTAGGTATTTAATTAATTTGGCAACATGTGAAAGGTTTGATATGCATCTAAATGATGTTATTAAAATTTATTTTATATGGCTCACTTGGTAGTAAAATCTATATAAAAATCTTTGAAAGATTTGAAATGCCAGAAAAATATAATTAATGAAGATTCTTGAGAAATTTATTCAATTAAGTTACAAAGATCTTTATATTGATTAAAACAATTTGGATACATGTGGTATAATTGTCTTATTAAATATTTGATAAAAGAAGGTATATGAATGATCAAATTTGTTCTTGTGTTTTTATAATGAAATTTGGATTCGAATTCACTATAATTGTTGTTCATATTGACGGTTTGAATATTATTGAAACCCTTGAAGAAATTTCAAAAACTATAAAAAATTTGAAAAAGGAATTTGAGATGAAATCTTAGAAAAAAAAAAATTTTTGTCTTGAGTTACAAATTGAACATTTAGCAAATAGAATTTTTGGTCATTGATCACATTATACATAAAAAGTTCAACAATTTTATATGAACAAAACACATTTGATAAGTAGTCAAATGATTATTCAATCACATGATGTTAATAAAGATTCTTTTTTACTGCAAGAAGATAATGAAAAATTATTAGTTATGAAGTATGCAATATGTTCATGAAACATTCACTTTTCGAATGAAAAATCCTAATAATAACATATGAAAATAACACAATTTATATTACTCAGTTAAAGGAAAGATATATTAAAAGAGATATAATAAAACACACTTTACTAAAATTCTTATTTACACATGATCTCTAAAAGAATGGTAAAATTAGTATTTAATAAATTCATTCAAGTGATAATTTAGAAAGTTTATTTACTAACTTCTGTATTTAAAAAATTAATTCATATTATTGGTATGTGTCTTCTTAAAAATCTTCAATAATATTGTAAATAAGGAGAGTTTAACACTGTACTCTTTTTCTTTTATCAAATATTTTGTCCCATTGAATATCCTTCAAGAATATTACATTCTTTTCTTCATTAGTATTTTTTATTGAATTTTTGCTAGTAAGATTTTGTTGAGACATATTCTTTATAAAGATAGACATTAAAGGAGAGCGAAATAGAAATTAGTGAATATCTATAACTCTTGTCTTTTAGAATTCTATAACTCTTGTCTTTTAGAATTATATGATTCATCCTTTATTATATCATGTTACATGTTTTTAATTCTATTTGTAATAGGATTGTAATCCTTAATTGTAATTGTAATTGGATTATAACTTATACTCCTAGAAATAGAGATACTCCTACCATTATATATATATAATTTAAAAAAATAAAAAATTCTTCTCCTTTTCTCTTGATCTTTTTATATATTTTGTTACTATATTTGTTTATATTTAATCGAATGAGATAATGTGAATTGATTATTAAATTTATTTATTTTCCACCAAATTGCTGAAAATTTTGTATAAATGTAGTAATGCTATTTTTCGCGTAAAATTGCCTAAAAATTATATCTAATATGGGAAACGATAAAAAATTTCTGAAATTTTAATTTTAAGATTTAAAAATGATTTAAAAGTTATTGTAATATTAGTAATTTAATTTAATTTAATTTTAACTTTTTTAGTAAATTAAATTGTATACCCTTTATTTAATAAAATTTGAGTTTAAATTAATTTTTTTATATAAATAAAAAAATATTTATAATTTCTATTTTTTAATATTCTCTTGTACCAAGCATATCCCAAATCTTACCATGATTACTAATTAGCCTGTGCTCCATTACTTTTCCTTTTCATTGGATTGAGTTCTCTAGATGCCATCATTAAACTATCAAGAGTGATTTTGTCCGTATGTTTGTCCCCTTTATGATTTTTTTAAAAAAATAAAAAATAAGATTTTAATTAATTAATTGAGCAAAACAAATACAAATTTTCCCCGAATTTGAATTTTCTCTATACAAATAATTCTAAGATTCTTAGTGTTTGATGAAGAAACAAAATAGTAGCAGGATATGGCAGTAGATTCTCCATTGAAATCTAAACCAACATTATTCCTTTCTGTATCCTTAGTAATCAATATAAAAAAAAAATATTGTCCTTTTAAAAAAAAAACTCAAATTGTGAATATATTCTCATTTTTTTGAACTATCAAACCATCAAGTATCCATTAATTACAAAAATCAGCAAACAACAAAGACTGCAGTTCATGAGGCTTATACATAACCCAATCCTTCCTAAGGCTGGCTTTGCTAATTGCGGATGCTACCCAGCCAGCAACCAAATTACAAGTTCTATTTACAAAACAAAAAGTACAGTTCTGAAAATATTTAGCTAATTGCACAATGCACAAAGCTATTGCTTCATTTTCCCATGGACAAGAGGACGGATGATGTATAGCTTGAATGAGAGTCTTATTATCATATTCAAAAATGCAATCTTTAAAGCCAAAATCCACTGCTTTCTGCACCGCAATTCTTAACGCCATTGCTTCGTTCCTTAGAGGCGTCACAGAATCAATAATACATGCTACTCCTTCTAACATATCACCAGAGCAATTTCTAAAAATGGCAGCTGCACCTGCATAGACAGATGAAGGATTACAAGAGGCATCAACATTGATCTTGATCCAACCCGGAGGGGGAGGGTTCCATTTCTGATGATTTTCCAGCCTATTAAAGTCAGAGTCATCAAATCTTATAGAATGAGGAAATTCTTTGAGTTGAGCAGATAAAAAGGAGGAGAAAAAAAATTGGGCTTTGTTTGCAGTAGCCTGTGGGTCTGGTGAGATACCATTAAAAATAAAATCATTCCTTGATTTCCAAATACACCAACATATACAGGCCAATCTAGCTAACCAATCACCTTTATATTCACAGTTTATTTTTGAAATGATGTCAGACCACCAACCTTTAAAAGATTCCATATTGAAAGCCTCTGGAAATACACCAGAATTGGAGGAAAATCATGTTGCTCTAGTATGACTACATATGAACAGCATGTGCATATTAGTTTCTGTACCATTACCACAGATAGGACATGCATCAGAATTGCTAAGATTTCTTTTGAATAGATTAGCAAGCGCAGGAAGAGAATTCGTGTACAGCGTCCATAAAAAACATTGAATCTTGGGTTGTACCTGAAGTTTCCAAATTGATTTCCAGATATCATTACTGGAAGAAGAAGTAGATAAAACTCTAGATAAGGGCCTCCAGCTCCAAAAGTCACACAGATAATGGTAAACAGATCTAACTGTTATTTTACCAGATTTCTCAAAGTGCTATATTAATTTATCCCCTTCCTCTGCGGGGCCTATTGGAATCTTTTTAATTGCCTGTATTTCACAATTAGAAAATAGTGTAGATAACAAGTTTATATTCCAATAACCATTATTGTTTATGAGATCAGAAACCATGGAAATATTACAGTTTGGAGACCAAATATTCGCACTTTGCCCATTTCTTATATTCTCATTTGATTAATAATAGATAAATTACATCCGTCATGTCATGTGATTTTAATGCGCCTGATGAGCTCTGTTATAAATTACTCCTTCCATCTATGAATATATGTCTAATTTATTTATTTTATTATTATTAAGAATATTATTTATTAATGTTATTTTTTTTATTTATTAGTATTATGAAAAAAACATTGAAATATTTTGAAAATTGAAATAAAGAATAATTTTGACAAAGAATTTGTATTTAATGATATTTTTTATAAAATTATAACTAAACAAAGTTTATTAATTAGATTCTATCTATAGGTAAATTATTAAAAAAATTCTTTCAAAATTTTCTAATTTCAAATAAAATTTTTAAAATTATTTTATTAATATAATACTTTTATTAAAATAATTAATAATTATACTTATATATAGATATATTATATCAATAAATATCGGAGTCTTTAGAATTATTCAAATGTAAAAAAAATAACAAAAAATATAATATACTTTATGAAAAAAAAACTTTATATTTTTTGCAAATGAAAAAAATTGTAAAAAAATAATTTTGAAATTATAAAATTGTTGAAAAATTGAACCTTTTTAATTATTTTTCCATAGATTTTAATAGTGTGATGGTGCATAAATATACATATTTTAAAAAAGAATGATTTAAAAAAAATCTTTGAGTTTTTTTTAATGAGATTAATATTTAATACTCTAATAAAACTACAATTTTATGCAATTTGTTAATTTTTTTTCATATTTTAATATTATCAATTTGATGTAGGTATTGTTGAACTTATTAAAAAAAAATAACGTTCTAAGAGAAGAAGAAAAATGTGGATGAAAATAAAAAGATAATTTTTTTTTTCATCTTTAATGAGACTAATGAGGATATAATTGACAAATAAAACTATACTTCTCTAGCCTGGTCCGTGACCAAATTTCATGTCCAACTTCTTGTTCATGAATCATCACTAGCATTTGAAATTTGCTTAAATTTGAATGGTAGGCAGAGATAAGTTCTGCCTGTAGAGAAGACAATTATGCAGCAGATTACTTAGCAGCATATACTTTGAAAATTTCTGTTGGAATATTCATGCTGGGTTCTGCCCCTGATCAGATTCATCAATGGATTCTCCATGATAGAGTGAGTGTCTCTTATGATAGTTGTCTAAATCCCAGCTGTGGACTCTTCCTTGTAAGAATAAAAAAAGTATACTTCCTTGGCAATTCATAAACAAAACAAACATGCTTATACAAGTTGTATTTCAAATGCATTTGATACCAAACATGGTGTATAATAATTTAAAAGTCGAACATTTATCTTGTATTATAAAAGATCAAAAGATTCAAACTCTGAAAAATTTTCACCTTTTAAAAATTTCATTAACATATGTCAAAAGATTTAAAAAAAAAAACACTTTAGTACCCGTTAGGAATAACAATCAAATTCGACTAATGGGATATCCAACTTAATTTAAAACAAGGTGAGTTTCAACCATCCTATTTTTAGTTAACGAATGGATTTAATCCAACACAAACTCAGCACGATTATATATATATATACACACACAATTAATTTATAATTTTTTATAAATAAATTATATTGTAAGAATGTGTAAAAAATATCAATTAATAAATTACATATGTGTGAGAAATGAATATTAAGAAATTATTTTTAAAGAAAAATAAAATTGAAAAAAAAAGAGAATATCCTTGACTCATTGCTTAATCCAACTCAAAACAAAATAAATAATATTATTTTTATACGGATGCAAGTCAAATTTTATACTCAATTCTAGAGCCCACTCTAAAAATTTTTTTATTAAAAAACTCTAAAATTTGAGTTAATTTAAATTTAATTAAATATTAAAAATAACATAATATCTAAATAAAATTTTCTCTTTCTATATAGATTGCTTAGATATAATTTTTTTTATTGTTTATATAATTTTTTTTAATTATACACTGATAATTTCTTTTTCCAAGTAAATAATGGCCCCCTGCTATCATTCTATCAATAACCACTATATATTATTAATTATTGTAAACAGCTCATTCAAATAAACTATGATTTTATTTTTAAATTTTTAAAAATGTTTACTATGATTCTATTATTAAATTCTTTAATAAATTTAAATACGATCGGCGTTTGAATGTGAAAGTTTTTAACTTCGAAAATTATTCATTATTATTAAATCAGATAATATATTATTAAGATAAAAGCATTGATTAAAGTAACGTTAGATTATTTGAAATGAAGAAGAGGCAAGTTAGAAGGACTTTGGGCCTCAAAATTGGAACGTTGGATCCCAAAACTCAAAAAAAAAAAAAATTAGTAGACCACTTAAAGGAGAAGGTTCTTTTAACTGCTATCTCCAGAACTTTTAAAAAAATAAAAATAAAAAATTGTACTAACAAGTGATTTATATTTTTATTAAAATATTATTTTTATTCTATTTTTTATAAAGAGAAATTATATTGTCTCTCAATATTAAAAGGTTAGGTTTATCACTAAATCAATCTAAATTTATTTTTCAGCAAGTACAAGAATATATTTTCCTATGTTTAGCTTGTACATTCAAGAATTTAGCTTTTTATACAATATTCTCAAAAAATCGACTATGATCAATAAATAAATAAATAAAATTTTTCTAACACTTAAAATTAGAAGGCCAATAATATTGACTTTATTTTTATAATTTATTTATAAATGTGATGACTAGTTTTTTTTTATTACTCCATCTATTTCATTTTAAGTGTCGTATATAAATTTTTTTATTTTACTTCAAACGTCGCTTTTAGAAATTTAAGAAAATATTAATTAAAAAGTTTAATATTGTCCATTTTATTATTGAAAGAGAATAAATACGGTGAGATGTGAGAAAGTGTATTTAGATAAATTATAATAAATTTTTTATAAAATTTATAATGGTTAATTATTTTATTAATCTGATTGCACCGTTCTTATACGATAATTAAAATAAAATGGATTAAGTATTTTTTTAATTCTTTTGTATATTTCAAGCATAAGTTTCGCCTAATTCCAAATATTTTGGGATAATATTGAATAACTTTATATGCTTTTTTTTAAGAGAAAAAATGTTGAACAACTTTCTTCGGAAAGAACAAAGTTAATTAGAACTTTAGACCAATGAATAAGAAGGTTCAGAGCAGACCAAGGATAATATGAGAAGTAGCTAGGTAACAGTCATTTGGTGCCTTGGATTTCTCAGTATCATAACAACTCGGTCTAAAAAGGGAAATTGATCAGTAAATTACATGTGAAAATTGCCATATTATATCCACCGAATTTATTTTAACCACTTCACTATCTGGGAATTTTTTTTAGCAATAGAAAACTAAATTCATTGAACCAAATAAACATTACAATGAATTACCTTCAAAAAAGGTTTAGAAGACTCATGCCTGTATAGGGTATATACAGGTAGCAGAATAAGTTTACAACCTAAATTATTCTTTGCAGCCACCATAACCATCTCAACATAAAGTATGGAAAAAAAAAAAAAACACAAGAAGCTATATTCAATAGATCATATTTACAGGATAAATCTCTCAACAATCAAGATAATACCAAATAAAGGATAAGAAAATGGCCAAATAAACAGCAGATAATTATCAAAGCCAAATACTGTTGGATACCAACCATGCAGTATTATTTTGACTAACTAAAAAAAAAGAGTAGTTAAAAATATTGAATTGCCTAACTAGGTAAGCCGACAACCATACGAGAAGGCATATATATATATATATATATATATATGGCCTTCACTTTCACTTCTTAGACATACCAAGGAGAGAAGAAAGAGTGAGGAAAAACTTGTGAGAAGTATAAGTCAAAACAAAATTGTTTTGATGAGTAAGTAAAAATTGAAAGAGAAAATTATTTAGGGAGTGACAAAATAGCGAAATAGTTTAATTTTTGAGATGTTTGAGAAATAATTGAGTGTCACTATTTTGAATTAATCTCAATTGTAAACCTTTAAAAATTTTTGTAGAGAATTCTCTCTTATAATCCTACAATTTTCAATAGTGAAAGAATATTTTTTGGAATTTGACTCAGACGTACCCAAATTAAAAGAGTGAATCACGTTAAATTCAGTCTGTCATTTTATCTCAATTTTATAGCTATTATCAAGGATATTTACTTTGTTATATTGTGCTATTAATTATCCGAGAAAAATTTTATCTAAGAAGACTGGATTTTAAATGAAACCGTATGTGATCCTTCCAGCCTTTTCTGAAATTTTTTTAGATTTATTTTTAGCACAATATTTTATACACCATTTACTTGTATTATAGTGAGTAATTTACATATTATTTATACTCGCTGCACAACAAGTGGTATCAAAGTCTGGTTCAGACACAGGGTGTTAGAGCTAACCTCTTTGCATTAAAGAGATGGAGACAAAAATAAACAATATGATCAATTTAAATGGCTCAAATTACCATATATGGAGAAACAAGATGAAGAATCTCCTATTTGTGATAAAAATACATTTGCTTGTGTTCACCACATCAAAACCTGATGAGAAATCAGATGAAGACTGAAAATTCGAGTATGAGCAAGTGTGTGGCTTTATTCAATAGTTTGTCAAAGACAACGTGTATAATCACATTTATAAAGAGACTCATGCTAGATCTCTATAAGAAAATCTTGAAAAGTTATATGCTTCTAAAACAGGGAATAACAAGTTGCTCTATTTGATTAAATTGGTCAAAATTAGTTACCAAGAAGGTACATCTGTGACAAGTTACAAAAATGTATTACTCTCTCAATAATTGAAGCAAAATTTATTGCTACAATTGAAGCATGCAAAGAGTTCTTATGAATGAAAAAGTTCTTAGATGAACTTGGATTTCAACATGATAGATATTTTTGTTTTATTGTGATAGTCAGAGGGCTATTAACCTTGGAAAGAATTTCTCCTTCCACTTAAAAATTAAAGCATATTGATGTAATATACCACTGGATCAAAAATGTATTGGAGAATAAGCTTTTACAGTTTAAAAAGATTCATACTGAAGAAAATGGTGCAAATATGTTGACAAATATTCTACCAAAATTTTTTTTTTGAGTTTTGTCGTTCATCTATATGAATGACAGTTGATTGATATGGTTAGTAGGGGGAGAATTGTTGGATACCAACCATGTAGTATTATTTTGACTAACTAAAAAAAAAAGAGTCACACCAAGGCCAACAACCATATAAGAAGATTTATATATATATCGCATTCTCATTCTCTTCTTAGGCACACCAAGGAGAGAAGAAAGAGTGAGGGAAAGCTTATAAAAAGTGTAAGTCAAAGCAAAATTGCTTTGATGAGTTAAGTAAAAATTGAGAGAGAAAATTATTTGGGGAGTGACAAAATAATGAAGTAGTATAATTTTTGAGGTGTTTGAGAAATACTTGAATGTCATTATTTTGAGTTAATCTCAATTGTAATTATTGTACCTCTAGAAATTTTTCAAAAGAAGTCTCACTTGTAATTCTATAATTTTCAATAATAGAAGAATTTTTTTTTGAGTTTGATCTATAGACGTAGCCCAAATTAAAAGGGTGAACCACGTTAAATTAGCTGCGTTATTTTGTCTCAATTTTATAACTATTATCAATGGTATTTATTTTATTATATTGTGCTATTAATTATTCGAAAAAAATTTTATTTAAGGAGACTGAGTTTTAAGCGGAACCGTCTATGACCTCTTTAGTATTTTTTGAGATTTTTTTAATATTTATTTTTAGTACAATATTTCATATGCTATTTATTTATATAATAGTAAATAATTTATGCATTATTTACATCCGTTGCATAATAAATACAAGACAAGAAATTAACCGAACCATCCATAACGATGGATAATTTGCTTAATATCTTTGCTGCATTGGAAAGTTGGTGGCTAAGGGCCCACTGTTCATTGAACTTTGAAAGAAAAATAAGAATGGAAACTATACCTCCTTTTTGACAATTTTTGTGAACAATACTTGAAAATATGTAGAAAGATTCATAACCTTGAAATCAAAGTCGATTGAGAACAATTACAAGCAGATTCCCATTCAACCCAAAAAAAAAAACCATTCATTTTGCTACTGTAGCTTATGAAAGAGAAGGCCTGAAATTTCATCAACAAAAAAAGTTAACATTTTCTACAAAAAAGCCTCATTGAAGCCAAGGTGAGACCTTGACAAAAGAGGCCTAAAGGATGCCAAGATAAAAGAAGAAATAAAGGAAAATCAAGACTAAATCTACTAAAAATTAAGAAAAAAACTAGATCTGAAACTACATAAATTAAAAATAAAAAAGCTAAGGGCTGCCGCCAGCCTCCCAAGACCAAATGGAGAAAGAGATAGAGGGGCAGAGGTGGGTGCGGCGTTGAAGAGATAAAGGCAGTGAGGTTTTCCGTAATTGATTTTTAATTTTAGAGTTCAATATGGTTATATTATTCGCCATCTAGGAATTGGTTCCATCTTTTATGAACTCGATATTAAAAAAAATCATATTATTTCTATTTTATCGCAAACTTTTAATTTTATCAAAAGAAACACTAAACTTTAACATAATTTATAATACTATCATTGACCAGTCTAAATTGCTTCTATGTTAATAAGTATTTAACATAAATACTTGTTCATGCTAATAAATGCCTGTTGGTATATATTATCATTTGTGTTAAACAATTATTCGTATTAATTAACACAGAAGGTGAAGTATCGCTTATATATATATATATATATATATATATATATCAAAATAGGTGAAGTAACGCTTGCTCGTGTTAATTGATGGAATTACTCCATCATCAAATGTTCCTTGCGTATTTCTATCATTATCCTTTTTTTACATCTCTTTTTTCAACCTTTCTTCCAATTGGTTAATATGTTGAAACAATAGTATTACTTTTTCTTACAATTACCAATCAATTTTTCCTCTAATAATTTCTTCTCAGGTACAATCTTGTTGAAAACAATATTTTCTTTTGCAATAGACTAAGATCATTCCAAACATACCTTGAAGAAAATCAAAACATTTAAATTATTGTTGTTTGTGTTGATGAACACCAAACTTACCTTTCATATTGGGCATCTTCAAAATCTTATGTTCATCAACACAAATAATAACACAAGTGCATGTTCATTAACACGAATAATAACACAAACCAATATTCATATTAAATAATAACTAGCAGTAAACATTGTCATTCCTAGTCTTCATTTTTGTTATTTTGCCATCCTTGAAGTAGCTAAATTTGTCTCGTCATTGTCCTTCCATCTATTTACTGTCTAAAATCTTAACGAAAAACCATTTGTGATCTCATTTCATAGGCTGATATAGCGTCACATTATGCACTACATTAGCTCTATTAGAAAATTAGCTACATCATGTGCCACCTTAGCTCCATTAAAAAATCACTTAAAATTTATTTAAAATTAAGTGAGGTGCAAAGATTCAAACCTTGCACCTCTAATATAAAAAATCAATAATTTAACCATCAAAGTTATATTTTATTTCTTGTTTACAAAATTATTTTATTTATATTTTGACTATAATTTTTTAAAAAATTATAAATTATAAAGTAATTTTATTCAATAATTAAATATGATTTATTAATTATATTAACAAATTTATGGGTAAAGTATTAAAAAAATTAAAATTTCAAAATTATTTTTTACAATTTTGATTTAAAAATAATTTATTTTTTGAAAAGTAGATTATATTTGTAAATAATCTAAATTCTTTTATTTTTACATTTGAATAATTTTAATGTAAAATGAAAACAATATTTAAATAATTAATTTTTAAACTTCATTGAATTCACTTAAATAATTAATAATTAAATTTGAAATTATAATAATTATATTAATAAAAATGAAAATTTTAGATTATTTGAAAATAATTTAGATTATTCAAATTTTATTAATAACTTTTATTTAAATATTAAATAAAATTATAATTTTATTAAATTTAAATATTAAATAATTTATAATTTATAATTTTTTCAAGAAATTATAGTTAAAATATAAATAAAATAACTTTGTAAATAAGAAAATAAAATGTGGCTTAGATAGTTCATATAAGCTCTTAGATGGTTAATATAAGATCAAATTCACAACAGAGATATGGTTCACAATAGAGCTTAACAAAACAACAAATGTATAACAAATATGTCTTATCAAGGTTATAGTTCAGAGTGTCAATGGGGAATAGCAACCACAACATATTCAAAGTAAATCAAATCTCACATTACCTTTGCAAACCGTTTCTCTGATTGTCGAGACTTCATTTAACCTATAATATCGCAAATTGGATCAACAACCAGACATTCATACTAATCCTAACCTTAAATATTCTTGAAGTTTTATCTTTTATTCTATCTTAGAGGCTCTTATCAATATTTTTAATGTTTACACAAGTGTTTAGGACTTGGGAGACAAATTTGTTTAAGTTTACTTCAGATTTTCACCTAAAACAGCTTCAAATAATTTGGCATAAGCGTGCCCTTGGGTTTGGGTTACGACTGTGCTGTTTAATTTGCTTTTGGACAGTGGACACCATGGACAACTTTAAAATGAATGGCACGACTATGCCATTTTAATCGGCTCAGCAATTCCCTTTTCGAAATTCTAGATTTTCATTTTTTTTTCAGTTCTAGCTTTTTCCCAATTAATTTCCATCAACTGTTACATATTCTCAGGAATTTGAGTTCATTTTTAACATATTAATTTAACCTATTAACAAAGTCCAAAATCAATTTCATACGATTATAAATCTAATTGACATACACATACTCAATTGTTTCAAAACCTTAATTCAAGGTTCATGTTCTTTTGCTATTCAACTTTTAACATATTTTCATGAGAGTATGGTGTCTGAGTTCTCTTGTTTCCCTTTTCATATTTTTTTTCCCACTAGCCTTTGGTTAATTGCAATTAGTCTTTCCCCATTAAACTTATACCCAAGTCAATACATCAACTATATACAATTTATCATACAACTAAGTTTCTCACTTCTTGTTAGCATCAATTTTGCTAGCAATTAACTCGTCACCATACTTCAATTTTAATAAATTCTCTCAAATCAAAATAAAGAATTACCCTTGTTTTTGTTGGCATCCTCACTGAAGTTAACAGTGCTTTATCATACAAAACTCTAGCTCTTGCATACCCTTGATGGATAACACCAGACAGAAGAAGTAGAAGAAGAGAGTAATTGCTTAACTTGTCAAAGCTCCCTTCACTTTCCATAGTCTTGATTTACCAATAAATTGTTCAATCTATGTAAGGACCTTAGTTTCTTTTAATGTTCTTGTTAAATGACTAAGTGAAGGAGGAAAAGGTGAATAAAACAAATGGATTTGGGTGGATCCTTTTCAAGAACATGTTTTCCTTTTCTAAAATTTAGATTGTGGTTCATTTTTTATTATTCTAATGAGTTGCTTTAAGTGTCTTCATCATATTCATTAAAAGGGGTTCGGTGGCTTAAAGTTAACTTGTCCTCCTCACATTGGCTTTAGAAATATTTCCATGCTGTCCCTTTTCTTTTAAGATTTTCATGTTTCCACCCCACATCTTTGTTTTACTTTTCTTGTACATCATTTCATTCTCCAAGTCCTCCCAACGCTTTTCCTATTTAGGTTTAGGCCCATACTTATTTATTTTCTCATTCAATTGAGCCCTTTTCTTTTCAAATCATCCCTTTTAAATTTTGAATTCTTTCACATTAATCCCTTAGTAGTTTTACATTCTTCCAATGAGGTCCCAACACCATCTTTAGGGTTCCTTTAGGTTTTCTTCCTAACCCTGAATTTACTAATTAGAGTTTTCTTCAAATTCCAATTTTTTTGAATAGGTTTTTTTTTTTCGAGTTCGATTTTTGAATTTCCAAATTCTTTGACTGGCGTCCCAAGGATCATGTGTACTCGGGACGGGGCATTACAATAACATTGCAAATTATTTTAGAATTTACTGTCTCATTTTCTAGTGATAAAATTAGTTAAAAAAAGAGGTAAGATTTATGTTTTTTTTTTGTAATTAACTCTTATTAGTCATATGTACTTCTATTTCAAATAGGGTTAATTAATATTACCCCAGTATTATTTATTTAATTTTTATTTGTCAATTAATAATTTATATTATTTACATTTTTTTAATTAATAAATTTTATCTTTGTGAATTTGGTATTTTTTACAGGATATTTAATTTTTTTTAACATGCTGTAAGATATTTATTGAGAGACAAAAATCTTATAAATATTGTATTTTGTTTTTTTTTATATGTTAAAATCATTGTATTATTTTTTATTTTTTATATTTTGCCAAAAAGCAAAAAATTAGTAGTAAAAAGAAATATAACATTGAAGTCATTTGACTATTATGACTATTATAAATATTATAGTATGATTTTTTGGGCTTATTATCTAATTTTATAAAAAATTGTGATCATTTATCAAATTCTTTTATTTAAAGTTTAACATATATATTTTGATACAAAATGCATACATTATAAAATTATAATTTTCATAATCGATATAGTGGGTCAATTGGGAGAATGTTAATTTCACATTTATTAAGTGAATAAGCCTGTAATCTATTATTTTATTTTTTACTTATACACTTATAATAGTTATCGCAAATTATACATTTGTCTCTTAAGTACTCGTACAAAAAAATAATAATAATTAGCGCGATTAGTAAAAATAAAATGAATTTCCAAAAAATAATTTTTAGATTATATTAATAAACACAATAATAACTGTCACTATAATTCATTAATATCATGTTTCATGTATTACATTACAAAAATAAAAAACAACTTGTATAAGTTGCTTTTTATAATATAAATAACTTTCAAAAATTAAAAAAAATTGATTTGTTATAGTAAATTATGTGAGATATTTTCATTTCTATATATTTAAGTAGGATTAATGTCAGATGTTAGTTGTAGCCTAAAACACACACACACACACACACACACACATATATATATATATATTAGTATTTTAGTGGTTCATGAATTGATGACCTCACCAAAATATTTCAGTTTCGTCCATGGAAGCTCGCGTCTGTGTGTATATATAAGTATGGATAAGTTATCTTTCAAAAAAAAAAAGTATGGATAAATTAAGTTGTAAAATTTGCAATAATGTAAAATTATAAATAATTAAACATAATAAAATATTAGTATATATGATATTATACTATAAAATATTCACAATAATAAATCATATATACAAAATACATTTTTAAATTAATGATCGCATTATGCTGTAAAAAATAAAATTGAAAAAACAAAAATTGCAATAGATATATTTTATTTTAAAATTTTTATAAAAAATATACTATAATTAATTTTTAAAATTTTTATATTCAACGGAAAATATATTTTATATCTCTAAACAAATTGAAAGTGAGTGTTTTCAAAATTAAAATTAAATTTTAAATAAATTGAAAATAAAAATATTTTTAAATATATATATATATATATATATATTTCTTTTGCAGTTGTTGACCTTTTATTGTAAGGACAGGGTCGACTTCCTCGTTCATAGAACATTGGTTGTGAGATTGAAATCCATTCCCTACGGTATAATATTGGATTTGGCCTACAAGCATCTTATTTTGAGGAAATTACATGAATTAATAATTTTTTTAAGTTTTATTTTTGAAAATGCTGTACAAATTTTTTGAGGAGATTTCTGCAAAAATACCTCAAAAATAAAAATATTTTAAAACATATTTATTTTTTTCTTTTTCTTTTTCAAAAATGCATTTTTAGATTTTTAATTTTTAAAAAAATACATTATATATTATTTTTCAAATTTTCTTTTCAATTTTAGTGCTCTAACTCTAACTTTTTTTTTATTTACAACTTTTTACTTTTTAATATTACGTTTTCTTCACTTTTAATTTTAAAAAATACGTTGGTTTGTTGTTTTTTTTCCGATCATTTTTTGCACTTTTTCTTCTCTAAGCACATCATTTTTTGCGCCTTTTCTTCTCTAAACACATTGCTCTTTCTTCTTCTTCTCCATTGCAGATCCTTTTTTTTTCTCCAGATTAATTAATTATTTACACTTTAGTTGATGATTTGTTGGTCGAAGGAAGCTTCGATGAAGCAATTTCAAAGTGTGTTCGTGTTTTCCACACTGCTTCACTAGTACATACTTCACCAATTGTTGCTACTCTCTCCATATTTTTAAATAATCTTTATATGAAATTGGTTGATTGTTGCTCTCTCCTCATTTCTAAATAATCTTTGTATAAAGGCAATTGCTGCTTATTGAAGGATTTTTTATGGCTAGCCTTTTTATGCCCACCAATTAAGTGCTTGATGAGACGGGAAATTTTTATTGCAAATGGTGCACTTATAAGTAAATCAGTGCAAAATTTTTGAGCTCGATTGAATCCGACCGAACCGATTGGGTTAAATTAAATTTGGTCGGTTTAAAAGTACATTATGGGTTGAAGGTGTGTTTTTTTCTACCAAACTTAACCGAACCCGATTATACTAATATAAACTCTAATATTAAATATTAACTCATTTGAAACTAATCTAATTTGTTCCAACTTGAAATTAATTCAAGTGAGTTGAAATTTTAAAAAAATTGTGCAGGAACGGTTTAGATTTTTTATTTTTTATCAGTCAAAAAAATACATTTTTAACTTGACTGAATCCGACTTGTGATCACCTCTACTTGTAAGAAAGATGTTTGGATCATTTTTACAACCTTTATAGTTATTTTTTTTATTGTGTTTTAGATTTTAAATATAATAATTGGAGATTTTTTCATCTTTTAATCAAAATACATATTAAATATTCGATAAAATGCTTTAAAGAGAAACTCTTAATTATAGTTACTAGCTTATTCAAAGAATCATTTATTAATGAATGAAAATTCAATGATTATTACTCTTTAAAAATTAAAAAGGGTGAGTTTGGTTTGATATTTTGTTTGGCTATTGGGATGTCTTATGGTTGCTAGTATTTTTTACTAGTGTAAGAGCTTGGGCTTGTATTTTTTTTTTAGTGTGTTGTTTATTGGTTGGTGCTTTGTGGAATAGCTGTTGCAAGTGCATCAACAAAGTGTTTGATTAATTGCTGAATTTGTTATGACTCTTTTTTGGTCTTTTTTTGGTTTTTTTTATTGATGTTGCCTTGTATATGTATTTGCCATTCCTATTCTTTTTTTTTTTTTTGTCTTTTCGGCCCATGCTCGATTCTAGTATACTTAGTTATACTAAAATACTTCTTTTTTTTTTTCAAATGATGATGCTGTTGTATAGTAATTGTCACTCACTTTGTTATTTTCTCAGTTTTATACTCTAAAATTTGTAAAGTTGATTAAATATGTAAAGAATACTTTCTTTTTGCTTATAACCGGCAAAATAATGAAATTTTATTGCTCATGTTGTATAACTCCATTCTACTACATTACAAATAAATACCTTCCTTCTTCACCATTTTCAAAATCACCATTCATTTTAACTATATAGAATTAGAATTCACTCCACTCTTCTCCTAATAATAAATAAAAGGAATTCCTATTTAATTTTGAGATTATCGCATATTGGACTATGGAAAGTCGACGAGAGATATCGATTTAATTTATTTTATATCGGTCTATATTTATTTATTATTATTATTTTCACATGTGTTAAGAGTCATAACTAATCAATTATAATATTTGATTGGACACCTAATAATGGTTTGAGTTTCTAGATTCGGAAAGTTGATCACGTGTATGGAAGAAAAAAAAAGTAGCTTACAACTCTAAAAATTGATACTATAATTATTGCGATATTTTATTATCTATTTATATTATATGATGAATTATATTCACTGTCTAAATATAAATTCTAATTACTTATTATATTTTTATAATTATTCTCACATATATTCACTTGCTTCATAGAAATATATATCTATTATAATTTTATTATTTATCATCTTTAATAGTTATATTACCATTATATATGCAATCTTTTTTATTAATTTGATTTTACCTCCACATTTACTTTCTGAATTTAGAAATTTTATATTTTACTATTATTATTATTATTATTTCGAATAATATTTACTTCCTGAACATAATTCTTTATCATTACTATTTTAATTCCATATTTTTTATTTTTATATTTATTTATTTATTTTATGATTTTCATCACGCTAATACGCACATATTTTATTTATTAATTAATAATTTAAACTTTGCATTCACTACATGAATATAAAAATTTTATGATTTAATATTTATTAAATTTATGATTATTATTTTTTTAATTTATGTCCACTCCTGAATACAACTGTTCTAATTTTATATTTTTATTAAATATTTTTTATATTTTTTATTTTTATAATTTATTAATATATTTTTTAAAATATATTTTTTATTAAAGTGAACTTGAATTTAAAACTCGATTTCGAATACCTACGTATTCGCTTGACAGAATTAAAGTCCCCGTAGTTTAAAATTTTTTATTGTACCATTTTATTGTGTTTTATTGTTGTTATTGTTATTAGGTTCACTTCTTGGACATAATCATTTAATATATTTATCTTATTTTATGGTTATAATTTTTTTTGTTCATGAATTATTATTAATTTATTATTTATTTTATATATGTTATTATTATTATTTTTATAAAATATATCCACTAACCAAGTATATTTCAAGATGTAGCATTAATTTTATTGAGTAATTATCATATCCACTATCTGAATATAATAATTATTATTTTAATTTCATTATTAATTAATTAAAATGAAGTATAGAAAGAAAGATATATTTCTTATTGCGAGTGGTAATAAAAAAAAGATAAAAAAAAAAGTTACAGTAGAATTGGTATAGTTTTACTCTAGAAATAACAAAATATAAGAACATGATTTATTATTTTTTTGAAAATATATTTATTTTTATTTATCTAAAAATGTATTTATTTTTTATTTATTTGAAAATATATTTTCTATTTTTTTTAATTTTATTTTGTCATTTTAAAGATAAAAATTGTATAAAAAATTTATAACATAAAGAAGAGAAGTCATTTATTCAACTAAAAAAAAAGAAAGAAAAGTCATTTATTTGAGTGGACCTACGCATGGAATTTGAATTTACAATGGGCCTTTATTATCTCTTTTAAAATACATATTAAAATATAAATTAAAGGGATATTTACAAAACCAATCAAAAACTTAAATCTCTTTTCAATAATACGACAGTGAAAAAAAAAATTCAATTATATACTACTAAAAGTTTATAGTTTGCAAAACTACGAAAATTGGGATAAAGATTATTTACACAGTAATAGATAGGAGAAGACACAAGCAAAGGACAGTGGAGCCCCCCACTGATATACATTTTTTCAAATAATAAAAGTTAATATAAAACATGTGAATGTGATTTTTTTTTTACTCAAATAGTAATTTGAATATATATATAGATATTAACTTTCCATTTTTTATATAAATTAGATGTAATTGTAATTTTTTAATCAATTTTTATCTTTTTTATTTCTCATTTTCTTTGTGCGATTTCAAAATGATGATGTAAAAGCTTTTCTAAATAAGGATTTTTTATTTTCTTTAATTTACTATTTTAATATTTATTATTTTAATATCTATAAAATTTTATATCATACATTTATTATTTTTTTTGTTTATCAATAATATATATATACGCAAATCATATGTAGAATTACAAATATATTAATTATTTTGAGTTGAAATTTTTAAATTTTCAATTTATTTTTTATTTTTTTTCTAATTAATTTAAATTATTGAGGATTAACAAAAATATACTTATAAATGTTTATTTTATTATTTTAAAATTAAAAACTATTTCATAAGAGTTATAGCTAATAAAAATTTTATAAATATAAATTCAATAAGAAATAATATATACCAACATATAAATAAATATATTATATTTTTATACTCTTATTCTTTTAAATTTTAATAAGTATATATTGTTATAATATATATCAACACATAACTAAATATATATCACTTTTATACTCTTATTTCTTTAAATTTTAATAATTATATATTATTATATATAATATAAACCGAAATATAATTAAATATATACCATATAAATTACAAACATGCTATTTTACATATAATATATATCAACATATACTAACATATACTAACATATATTGTCATTTTTTAGTTAATTTTAAATTATATTATTTTTTGATAAAAGATTTTTTTAAAAAAATACAATAGATATGGACATTCAAAACATATAGAGCTTATAAATTACAAAAATATTATTATATATATATAACATATATCGATATATATCAATATATACTGACGTATATCAACATATAATGTCATTCCTTTGTTAATTTTAAATACTCATATATATTGTTATTCTTTAGTTTAAAAATATATAATATATACTGACATATACCCAAATATATTGTTATTTTTTAGTTAAAGTATATATAATATATATCAATATATATCTATAAAAACCAACAGATATTGACATATACCGACATGTACTTATTTATATAATATATATATATATCTAGTTACATACTGTCATATATTGTTATTTTTTAGTTAAAGTATATGTAACATATGTCGATATATAATCACATATACTATTATTTTTTAATAAAAGTATATACAACATATACCCACATATATCTGCATATATATAACATATATTGTTATACTTTTGCAATATATATCCACATATATCTAGTTATATATAATTACATATATTGTTATTCCTTTTTTCTTTAATTAATTTTAAATTATATTTTTTTGGACAAAAGATTTTTAGTTATTATTGTTCTTTAGTTAATTTTAAATAATATTATTTTTAGACAAAAAGAATTTTTTCAAAAATACGGTGGATATAGACATTCAAAATATATGGAGCCTATAAATTATAAAATTATTTTATATGTAATATATATTGATATATACCAACAAACACTAGCGTATACTAACATATAATGCCATTCTTTTATTAATTTTAAATACTCACATATATTATTTTTCTTTAGTTAAAATATATGTAATATATATCGACATATACATATATATATTGTTATTTTTTAATTAAAATATATGTAATATATATCAATATATATCTATAGATGCCAACATATACTTATAGATACCATTATATACCGATGAATACCAATATATACCTATATATATAACACATACATATATAATTATATACTGACATATGTCAACATATATCGATATATACCCACATATATTGTTATTCTTTAGTTAAAGTATATATAATATGCATCAACAGATAACGATATATACCCACATATATCGTTATTTTTTAGTTAAAGTATATGCAACATGTACCGACATATATGTAACATATATTTTTATTCTTTTACAATAGATACCCACGTATAAATAAATTATCAAATAGTTATATACCGACATATATCTACATATACTGACATATATCTACATATATTGTTATTCTTTAATTAAAATATATCGACTATATATCAATATATACCGACATGTGCTTACATATATATGTATATATATAGTTATTGCATTACAAATGAAAAATATATATATGTTGTTACTTTAGTATATGAAGGTGTATATAGCATATACATTTATATACCTATTTTCTTGGAGAAATAATATCAGTATGCATCTTTTATATTTTAGTATTTATAGGCACATGATAACTATAACTACATATATTTATTTATTCAGTTTTTTTATTTCTCTTATTTTTTCTGTATATATTTATTTATTCTTTTTTTGGGATTGATTTCTTTTTTTTTTATGTAAATTGTTGTTGTTTTATATTTATTTTTTAGAAAAACAGACATGTATTAGATTTAAGATTACATATATTTTTCACTTAAGTTTATTTTTTTATTTAGCTTTTATTTTTTATTATTTTAATTCGGTTTAAATTTTTAGCATTTATATTTTTGTTTGCATGAATGGTGTTAAATAAACATATTCCTATTGCTATGTTGTTCATATGAAGTAAAGTTTTTTCCCTTTTATTGCATTAATTTTTTTTGTGTATATATATATTTTTTGTAAATTTTCTATATTCTTATTACTTTTATTTGGCTTTATATTGATTATGTGCATTTTTTTAATTTCATGATTCAATTATTTCATTTGATACGACCACTTTTTACCACCTTTTTAAATTATGCGTAAAAAATAATTTCAAAATAAAAGATAAAAATTAGCGGTAGAGAAATAAAAAAATCATAGGCATGCACTTGATTTTGTGAGCTTTAGTTTTCAAAATTGACGAGCTCTTATTGTTTTCTGCTCTAATTTTTAAAATTTACTCAGTACACTTCTTGTATTTAATTAAAATTTTATTTTTTTAATAATTTCCTCTTCCAGGAAATGATTTTAAAATTCTGCTCAATATTTCACTTAATACTACTATGTGTAATTTTTTAATACTACTATATGTAATTTTTTATATATGAATTTTTTTGTATCAATTTTTTTTGTTTTTTCTTTTATTTTCTTTCCCCTTTTCTTGTAAAATTCTCCTCTGTGTATAGAGAAAATTATTTTCATTTTCTTGTTTTAATATTTTATCTTTTTTTTTTCTTTTTGCAGATAAAGAGGAAACAATGCATGAAATTATGGTAGAAAACCAAGAGTGATTTCTTGCAAAAAAAAAAAAAATAGAAGTGATTTTATGCAAAAAAAAAAATCAGGAATTAATTGCTTTTTGCTTAATTTAATTTTTTGTATATTTTTTATTTTTTAATGTATTTAGTATATAATAATGACTGTATTATAAATATTTTATTAATAATTTATTTATTTACCTTTAATTACTTTTTTTATTATTTTTCTTTGAAGAAAAAATGGATTACTACAAAGATGAAACACAAGAAAATGAAAAAGAAATTGAATTCTATTGTATAAACTAAATAAAATCTTAATCTTGTCATTAAGATAAAATGCAAGTGGATTAAAAAGTGAAAAATGACAAGACTAGGCCCCAAATATATACAGGTCGATTAAAAATAACAAAGTTTCATTTACTTATTTACCAATATACAAAATTAAATAAAAACTATAATATTAAAAATGATAAAAAAAACCAAAATATTTAAAATACACCAATATACATGTGCATTCAAATTCATACGTCAAAATTATATAATTCCAACTAAAATACTGAAATATAAATAACTACAATCTAACATTATATATATATATATTATTATTATTATTATTATAAAAGCATAAAGATGATATATATTTAGTTATATGTAAGTATATATTATATATAATAATACATTTATATTAAATTTTAAAAGAATAAGAATATAAAAGCAATATGTTTATAGTTATACTATTAGTATATGTTATATATAAAAATATATACTTGTTAAAATTTAAAAGAATAAAAATATAAAACTATTATATATTTAGTTATTTGTCATTATATATTACATATAACAAAATATACTTGTTAAAATTTAAAAGTATAAGAGTATAAAAATAATATATGTAGATATATGCTACATATACATTCATATGCTAATACATTACAGTTGCATACTAATATTATTTTTTGAAAAAAAATAGATATATGTAGTTATAGTTAACATATATCTATATATACTGAGATATAATAATTGTATAATTATATTTTTTCTCCAAGACAATAGGCACATATAGATATATATTACATATACATTCATATACTAAGATATTATAACTGTTTGCTAACATTATTTTTGAAAGAAGATAGATATATGTAGTTATAGTTAACATATACCTACAAATATTAATATATAATAGTTGCATACTGATATTTTTTCTCCAATACAATAGCTATATGTAAATATATGATATATATATATATATATATACCTTCATATACTAAGATATTACAGCTGCATATTGACTTTTTTTAAAAGACAATAGATGTATGTAGTTATAGTTAGTATATACCTAAATAATAAAATATAACAGTTGCATAATGATATTTTTTTTTCCAAGATAATATATATAGGTAAATATATGTAGTATATCTTAGTATATATTGATATATATCAGTATATTATATATAATTTAATTAAAGAATAATAATACACATGAGTATATGTCATATATGTGTATATTTATCGGTATATAACTATTTTTATATTTTTATTTATATTTGAGTATATATTATATATAACTAGATATATCGAAAAAAATAACAATATATGTTGTTGATATATGTTACCAAAAGAATGGCTTTTATAGGTATATATGTGTATATAGTATATATAACTAGATATACTAAAAATAATAACAATATATATTGGTATGTATTACAAAAAAGAATAGTAGTTATTAATATATGTGGATATATATTATGTTGGACAATTAAACTCCATTTTGATCATTGATAATCAAATTAATATAGACTAATAATTTCGAATAAGTTTGTTGTTGTAGGCATGAAATCCTAACCTTTGTGCAACCGCCCGAGACTACCGAGGGACTGCACAAAGTTGCAAGACAAATGTACCGAAGTTATAGAAAGAATGGCAGGCTTGCCGAGCAGTGAAGCTGGATTGCGAGCTGGATGTGCGACTGCCCGAGCTGACCAAGCAACCGCAAGCTATACTGAGCTAAAATCCACAAAACTTACAAAGGAGCTCATGGTCTCAGTGTGTAGTGTATTCCAGTCGTGAGGCAAAGGTGCGACCATACCCAAGCACCGAGCAACCGCACCAAAAATCGAGCTAAATTCATAAACTTATAGAGAAGTTCGTTGTTTCAGCGTGTAGTGAAGTTAGATTGTGAGGTAGGCATGCGATCACACCACCAGCCAGAGTGACCGCATAACCCAATGACTCAAAAACTCAAAAATGGCAGAAAGGATAACGATCAGCCCGTGCGGTACTTCTACAATTCTCAATCTGTACGACTGTCTGAGACAACCGAGCGACCACACAGGTCCAGTACATTTGAATCTTAGCGTCAAAAATCTTGGACCAATGATTATTGAACACGTGGACGAAGAAATTCAAATTAAACGGTAACTTTGTGTCATGCGACTGCATAAGGTATTGTGAAACTGCATGACATGGCAGCATGGGCATACAAGTGGTAGTGAGACTGCACAAAGTGACTCAGCCATCCAATTAGTAGAAGACAAGCTCTAAACATATGTGAACAATTTTAAACGGCCAATTTTAGTCCAATTGACTATAAATACCCCCAAAAAATCTCTTATTTGAGGGTAATTATGATTCTAATAGCCAAAGCAATATACTTTTAATTTCATTTACTACAATTAATATTTGTATTCTTTGAGTGTTGGGTGTGAGCATCAAAAATACCATTGTAAGTTGAGTGTTAGTTTTGAAACACGTAGATTTTTAGAGTGAACCTTGGAAAAACTCTTGTAAGAGTTGTGAGGATTGATCTTAAACCTTATTAAAGTTTGGTGTGAGTTTGTGAAAATACTAAGTTAGAGTTAAGCTTATAAAATCTCAAGAGTAGTGGAACCTTAAAAAGTTGTTATGGAAGTGGATGTAGAATTGAGATAAATCGGAACCACTATAAATCTCTTGTGTTTATTCTCTCTACTCTACTCTATCTTCATCTTCATCTTCTTTTTGCTCAAAATTTTTAATTGATCATTACTTCTCCAATCAACCAATTCTCTAATCAACTAATTCACCACCCCTCTCGATTGCTAATTTGGGACAATAATTAATATAAGAGCCTCCTAAATTTTAAGAAACTTAATTGTAAAATTTGATATAAAATGACAGCCATTCTACCAACAAATATCTCTACATCAACTTCTACTTCCAACTCCATGACCTCTATATATGAAAACCTAAATTTCTTCCTTAGGCATTATTTTGATAGAACCAATTGCTCTTATTGGTAACATAAGATTTATTTGTTCTTTTATAGTGGATGAATTGAGCTTTGAGAATATGTTGGAGAGGGTCTAGTGGAGATTGATGCTGTGACATTTGAAATTTTAAAAAATTAAATTAAATAAATTAAATAAATAATTTAAATAGAAAATTAAATGATTATAAGTGAAAAAGTAAATAGTATATGTGATATATATATTAAATATACATAACATATACAAAAGTCAATATTTTTTAATAGAAAAGTTAAAAGTCAAAAGTCAAATGGCAAAATGGTAATTATACTTTGTAAAATTAAAATTATTTAAATAAGTTAAAAATAAATTATTTTTGGTTGGAAGAGGTAATTTGTAATTTTTTAATTAATTAATTAAAAATATAATAAAATAATATATATATATATATGGTCATATTTTTTAAAGTGGAAAGAAAGAGAAAATTAAAATTTAAAAACATCTTCTTCTTCTTCTTCCTTAGGAGGCCGAACCTCCATGTGAGAGTAAGAGAGATTTCTTCATCTTCTAAGCTTCATCAATTGAAGGAATTAATAAGATTTAAGTGAAGTTTTGGTGATTTTTTCTTGAAATAGTAAGTTTTCAACTTATTTCCTTAGATTTCCATGAAGATATGAATATGTTGAATTTGAGATTTTGTCTTAGCATGATTTAATGGCTTGAATGAGTATGTATGAAGTTATTTTGATTAGTTGTTAATGATTCTTAAGTTGGATTGAAGGAATGAGTAAGTTTGGATTGAGTTTGGTGGTAAAACATGATTGGTTATGAAAAATTTGGACTTTTGAAATCATATGCTTTAATTATGCAAATTGATTTCAAATGTGTTGTTTTGATGCATAAACAAAAATTTTGAAGTCAAATGATAGATTTAACCAAGTTTGGTTAGAGATTGGATAAGGTAGTGTTAAATTTAAGGTTTTGGAAGAAAATTTTCAAAGAATAGTTGATTGTTTGATTTTAATGTTTAAATCATGTTATTTAATGATATAAGTGATGAAAATAAGCTTGGATTAATAATTGGTATGAGTTGGAATGAAGAACCTTCAATGATGAAGGTTATAACATTTTAGGGTTTTAACAAAGTATATGTGGTTATTTAGTTTGAATGATTAAAACATGTTATAATATCTTTGTAATGATATAAATAAACTTAAAATACCAATTTAAATGGATTAATATAGTTTTTCACTGCTAAAGTAAGGTTAGGCTAAATTTTGAGATATTGCTTAGAGTGAAATTTAATTAAAATTTAATGCTTGTAATACTTTAAAATGTGATTCTAAATGATAATATTTGTTCAAATTTGGAATAGACATTAAGAGAAAGTAGGTTACCCAACCCTAATGTTGAAGTGTAAGTTGGAAGTGAAGGTTGGAGGGAAATTTTTTGCTTGCATTTGAGTGCTTTCTAAAGTGTGTACAAACTTGTGATAAATTGGATATGTTTGCATTAAAGTTGACCTAACACATTTTTGATAAAAAAATATGTTAAGCTACTTGGTAGCTTGAACATTCATAAACATTGTGTTATAACATGTGACTTATTATGTATACAATATGTGCATTATGAAAAGCCATTATTAATGGTTAAATCAAATAAATGTGATTTATGTGCATTATGTGAGAATGATCCAAAAATATTTAGGTAATGTGATTTTAATGTGAAATGAGATACATTATGATGAGATATGCTGAATTAAAATGAATTGACATTGATATGAATGAGAAAATGAGATAATGTGATGAGAAATTGATGCAATGTGATAAAAAAAAAGTTGATTATGAAAAATATGTATTAATTGTGTGCCTAGTATATTATTCAATTTTTAGAGTTTTGTGTTTGGTGGCATACCTATGAGGTTATCCTCATTATTTTCTTTCGGGGTTAGATGCTAAGCGTCATTGATACATAATTTATCTTCGGGGCTAGACGCTATACGTCACTGATACATAATTTATCTTTGGAGCTAGACGCTAGGCGTCACCGATATATGATTTGCCTTCGGAGCTAGACATTTAGTGTTAATATGGACCAAAATAATAACTCTGAAATTTGAATAATATTTTAGTCTGTTTGGGCTCATGCTTATGTATGTATTTATGCGAATTATAGAAGATGAAAGATTATATTTTAAAAGTAAACTTGTATACCATATTGTGACATAGCATATAAAATATTATGCATTGGCATTTTATTAAAGTTTTATTATTATTAAGGTTTGTACCACTAGGCTTTTAGATTAGCGCGATTGTAATTCATCGCACAAGTGACAAGAGTGATCCGGTAGATTCGGAGGGTTCTTCTAGACCCCTGGTAGAGTCTAGCTTTGTGGTGATTTTGCTACTTCGAGATCGACCAATTGTCATCATGTATATATTTTATGTTATAATACATTTTGTTTATTATGTATATTATGTATATGTTTTGCGATATATATTATAAATTATAAAAACTTGTTGGATAAATTTTACAATGTGAGAATATATATAAATGTATTTGATATTTATATATTTATGTACATATATGAATATTTTGAGAAACTGGGAGGAGATTGGGAAGTATTGGTGAAATATTGATTTGTTTTTATTGGGAGTATATTTTTATGCAGGTTGAGTTTTATTAAATTTTGAAATGTCTAATTTACAGATAAAATTTTGATGAATTTTTTTAGAGATTTTTTTTATGTAAAATGCTTATTTTGAAACTTATAATTAATAAAAAATATTTTATTTAAAATATACAATTTAAAATATTTGAGATTTTAAATTAGAAATATAAATTTTTTTATTAAATCAGGTTGTGATATTTTTATATTTTATATATGTATTTTATATATATCGAATATATATATTTTATGTATATAGAAAGGGCGTTGTATATGCGAAGAAAGTTATTGCTGTTTTACCAGCTAAGTCCACCGACAATTCTGAGTTTGGGACGTTGGTACAAGATTTTAGTGCCTTATTGAATACTTGACTAGATATTTCCCTTCATTGGGTTCCTCATTCTGCAAATCAAGCTATTCATAGCTGGGCAAGAAGCCTTTTTGATCAATCTTCTGTTGTTTTTTGGGATTCTATTCAATTGCTTCTGTAACTTTATCTGATTTGAATTAATATATTTGAGCTTTCCTCTTAAAAAAAATCCCTATATTATTCTATTTATGAAGTTATAAAAAGTAAAAATGTTCTTTTAGTTAAAATTATTTTTAAAAACTTTTTTTTTCTTGTAATAAAACTTATTTTTTAACTTTTAATTTTAAAAATTCTTACTGTCGAAAGTATACACTTAGAATGTGTTGGTGTGTTTACATATATATATATATATTTGTTTTATTTTAATAAAATATATATTTTTAAACTTCTAATTAAAACCTAGAATATTTTAAAAAATAAAAATGGCTTACTATATTATTTTTGTCTAAGCATAAAATGAAAAGAGAACTTACAAAAGGTATTATCAAAAATTTATAATTTGTGCTAAATTTATTTAAAATTAATTAATGTTGCTTTAATAATGTAATATGTAAAAAGTTATTCAATGATTTTTTTGTTGAACTGATTATAATAAAAAATAATTAATTAATGGTATATATTTGTTTGGATGAATTTCATAATTTTTGATAATTATTTTTTTTATTTTATTTATGATTGATATTAAAAAAATTATAATTTTATAAAAAATCATTTATTTTTATTCTAAACTAGTGATGTATCCACACATTACATAGTAATAAAATAATAAAATATTAATAAATATAATTAATAATAAATATAAAACAATGTATACAAATTATATAGTAGAATACAAATCAATAATAAATTCTACTATAAAAAATAATAGAAGCTTTTATCTCAATTTTTATAACATGAGTTTCATCCAAATATTATGAATTAGCATATAAAATCTCTCTTTTCTATAATTTAGCACCATTAAGAATCAAAGTCATATCACAAATTTTAATTACAAAAATAAAGTTATGAACTTTATAAAAAATAAGAAAAAAAATAAAAATTTGAATAAATTTTTTAAAGAGTAAGAAAAATATGAACAGTAAGTTAAGAGTTATATATTAATATTATTTAATTTTCAAAACTAATATTATTATTGAGTAAATTATTAAGTATAATTAATATGTTATGAAGATTAAAAAGTCATAGTTTTTATTGTCTAACTTTTAAAATTTCTAAAATAATTATAAAAATAAAATTATTAAATAAATTATTAATATATAATTACTTTGTTAGAAAGATTAAGAGCCATATACAATTAATTTATTAAAAGGATTAAGAGTCATACATATTTTATTATTTAATTTTTGAAATCTCTAAAAAAAATTATATAAATCAATTAAATATCACTAAATTAAATTATTAACATGCATAACTAAATGTTAACATTTTAAATTTCTAAAAAAATCATGATTAGATAGAAATATAAATTTTTATTAAAAAAAAACATGGCTATGTAGGAATTAATGAAATTTCTTAACTTTTACATATATAATATAGATAGATTTACTTATAAAATAATCATTTGAAAATAAATATTTACTATAAAATAATTAATTTATAATTTTTATTTTATATTATAAAAATATTTGATAAATATATAATTAGTTAATTCCAACAAAAATATGATATAGATAGCATTTGCTTAAATGTCATTATTACGTACAGCTTCAAAAATGGTACTAACAAACACACCATAGATTTACCCACTCACCTTCTTCTAGGCATAGTGAAAATGATGGACCCGCATCCGATTCGGTGCTGACGTGTTCTCACAATCTAATCTATAATTAAGCCGTACATTTCACTGGTGATATATTTATTTAATTAATACAAACAAAAATATGAAAAATGTGAAATCCTACCTTCCTCTCTCTCAATTATTATATTATTATTATTTTTATTATTATCTGATCTTTTAAAAAATAATTAAATAAAAATGGCATTTCCGACATTTTATCTCTCTAGAATGATCATGCTGTGTCGGTACGTGCCAATTAATAATTTATATTTTATTTTAATTGCTTCTTTTATTTATAGTAGCATTTTAAAAATAATTATACATATTAAAAGAATTATAAATTTATAATATTATACTTACTTAGAGACGGTTTAGAAAAAGTGGTTCAACGACATTTTAGAGTAATTTTATCTAAAAAAAGATTTACAAATCATTTTAACTAAAAAATTAAAAAAATTATTTAAAATTAAAATTAATGAGAAAAAATATTATAATTAAATTTTCTTAAATAAAAAGTAATAAAATTTGGTTCGAATCAGTAAACTGGTTCAACATCTGAAAAATACTAGTTCAAACTGATTTGAAATCGATAATTTTGAATATTATGAATTCAAACCAAATTGTCTTTTTTTTTTTTTCCGATTTTAGTTTATGTTTGGCACGATTTTTATTTTGAGTTCAGTTATGGTCAATTCCGGTATTATTAAAAGAAGAAGAATTTTCCATTAAATTGAAGATTAGGCACGGAATTTCCATTTCGACAATTTCGAATTTACGATCTCGAAATGCCGAATATACTCTTACTATATTATTATTATTATTATCATGGCTGGCTCTTTTGTAATTTTATTCAATCTCTAAGGTTAATTTTCTATTAAGGACTTTGGGTGCTCAGTCTCCCTTGCTTGCTTCACTATAAATATCCAAACCAATTTCCACTTAGCTCTCTACTCTCTCTGTTATTATTATTACTATTATCTCACTAATTATTGCTAATTAATTGTCTTTGTTTTATTTTTTGAAAATAAATAAGTAAATACAATAATATAAAAATATAAATAATAAATTAAATTTCGGCACACACACATTCACACACGTCTTCGTCTCCTCTATTGATCTCTGATTCGAGTTTGCTGCAGAGGTATATTCAATAATCTCCTAACTTTTTTTTTTGGAATTAGTTATGTTTTTTATTTTTTTTAAATTCAATTATTATTTTCGGATCATTTTATTCACTGTTCATTGAATCTCAATCTACTGTTTTGCTTTTTGCTAAGATGTGGTTTGCTCTGTTTAATTTGATTACTTTTTGTTTATTATGAACTGATTTCTCTATTATTGTTTTGATTAATTTTTGTTATTGGTCTTTGGTTTTCAGAATATAGGCTGAGTTGTTTTTATGTAGATTTGTGGATATAATGTGATAGATTCTGGAATCCAAAACTTTATATATGTTTTTATTAATTTGGATATAGTTATTTTGGAGCTTAATGTAATCTGGGATAGTGATGTTTTGAATGGAGAATGGTTGGAATTATTATACTGATACTATGGCAATGTTGATTGAGGTTTTGCTTCTCTTTGATTAGCACGGAACTGAACTGGGTTTTTCATTGTTGAGTAAAAGAAAGAAAATGCTATGATTGATTGCTTTTTTGTTTGATTTGTTTACATTATTGAAGAAATGGGAGTTGTTATATTTTATAGATGAAATGGAATTCTTTTATGTCCTAAATATAGGAATGGAAATGGTAGGAAGAGGCGAGCTAATTTCATTCAGCATGACTTGTGATGCGCCTTCATTTTTATTTGTTGGTTTGGATTTATTTATTTATGGTTTTTGCAGGTTTCTTCTTATGGATTCTAAATCAGTTGTGGATATGATAGAGGCCTCCTCGGGGGTCCATTTTTCTGGGTTTCATATGGATGGTTTGGAGTTGAGAAATACAGACATGGGACAACCGACAACCTCTGAAACTGAAAAGATGCATAAACAACCATTCGTCATCGGTGAGTTTTCTCGTTGAGTTTTAAAAGTAGCCTGCAGAAGCCAGTAATAAGTGTATTTGAGATAAGTTGCTCAATTAATTCAGAGTTATCAGCTTGTGATTTTGAATGTTTTACATTTTTCTTCTTTTTTACTAGATCAATGATTAAGCTTGTGTGTCTGTCGGACAAGATTCGTTCCCATTTTGTGGCAAAATGGGGGTGATGAATTGAGATAAAGATTAAGGTGTCAAGGTTGGTGTTGAGCATTGGCTGGGAAAATAAAATAAAATAAAATAAAGACAAGAAAAGGAAAGATGGTTGCTAACTTAGGTTTTGATGAGTGGGAAAATGGAATCGAACTAGATATATACTTATTTGCTGGTGCATTTTATTCTTCTGATTTTGTCATGGGTCCACCTTGACTTGCATTTATTAATTTGAGTTTGCAGTTTAAGATATGCATGTTTATCATTGCATGGTACAGGAGTTGCTGGGGGAGCGTCTTCTGGAAAAACAACAGTTTGTGATATGATTATTCAGCAACTTCATGATCAGCGCGTAGTACTCGTTAACCAGGTAAAATTGAGGACCAGGTGGAAACCTTTTATTAACAAAATGCATAATCTTTTAGTATTATAATGAAGAAATGATTGACCGTGGGAATTTTTAAACATGATGTGCCCATAGGGCTTTCTATCCTCGTTCTTGTATTAGCCTTCTATGCTTTGTGGATTGTATTTATTAATAAAATGTTACTAACCATAAAATGGAGTTGTAATTTTTTGAGTAAAAAATAGAGGTGCCTAACTTAGATATTTTTGGTCTAAAATGGAGGTGCCTAACTTAAGTGATAGTGTTAAAAAATGGAGATGCCTAACTTAAGTGACGGTGGTAAAAAATGGAGGTGCCTAACTTAGGTAAAAGAGATGCCTAATCTTTGATAAATCTCACCAACCATTATGTACACATGTTATAATTTTCCTATATAAATGGCCCTTTGGCCATTGTTATGAAGGTGAAAAATTAGAGAGAATAGAAAGAAAATTAATAGAGAGTAAGATCAGAGCGGGTCTAGCAAAAATTAAGTCAAGTAATTTTTGTGCTCTTGATCACGTCTATTAGGAAATTTCTTTAAGAGAATTTTTGTTAAAATTTCTTGGGGATAATTGGGTGTGAGGTGTGAGTGTTTGTAAACATGGTATATTTTTCTCCTTAATAGAAGTCTGCAGCAGCTCCGGAGACGTAGGCATAATTGGCCGAACTCCGCTATCAAATTGTGTATTACTATTCCGCATTTATTTTCGCTTTCCTACTAATTTGGTTTAAGGAAAATAGAGTGATAATATTTATTTTTCAACAACTGGTATCAGAGCCAAGGTTCGGAATCCGGCTAAAGTACTATTCATATGTACGGGGGTACTATTCACTATCAGAAATTTATTTGGAGAATCCAGATTCGAGTGGGAGCGATGGCCGCGGACGAAGGAAAAGTGAGAATTGAAAAGTTCGATGGTGCGGACTTTGGCTTTTGGAAGATGCAGATTGAAGATTATCTGTATCAGAAAAAGCTGTATCAACCTCTTTCACAAACGAAACCAGAAGGCATGAAAGAAGAAGATTGGAACCTTCTCGACAGACAAGCCTTTGGAGTTATTAGATTAACATTATCCCGTAATGTTGCTTTCAACATAGCCAAGGAAAAGACCACGGCGGGTCTTATGGCGGCTCTCTCCAGCATGTATGAAAAGCCATCGGCCGCAAATAAAGTTCACTTGATGAGGCGGTTATTTAATTTACGAATGGCAGAAGGGGCATCGGTGGCCCAACATCTGAATGAACTCAACACAGTCACAACCCAGTTGAGTTCAGTGGAAATTGAATTCGATGATGAAGATCGGGCTTTAATTCTCTTATCATCTCTACCAGACAGTTGGAGTGCTACCGTTACAGCGGTTTGCAGTTCGTCGGAAAATACCAAATTAAAATTCGACGATGTACGAGATCTGGTATTGAGTGAAAAAATTTGGCGAAGAGAATCAGGAGAAGCATCAACCTCTTCAGCTCTACACACAAAGTCTAGAGGGAGAACTTCAAACAGAAATTTAGACTCTGGCAGATCAAGATCTAGAAGGGGCAAATCTAGATCGGGGAAGAAAGATTTCAAGTGTTATAATTGTGGCAAGAATGGTTACTTTAAGAAGGATTGCCGAGCTCCAAAGAAAGATACCGGCACAGGAATCTGTAAACGTGACCAAGGATGTAGGCAATGCTATGATTCTAAGCATTAACAGTCCGATTGAATCATGGATCTTGGATTCAGGGGCATCTTTTCACTCCACTCCTTGTTGAGAAATCATGAAAAACTATGTCAGTGGTGATTTCGAGAAGGTTCATCTAGCCGATGATGAAACATTGAAGATCATGGGAAAAGGAGATGTCAAATTAAAGTTGCCAAATGGGACTGCCTGGAAGCTGCAAGGAGTGAGACATATTCCTGGTCTCAGAAGGAATTTGATCTCCGTGGGACAACTTGATGAAGGTTATTGTACGACCTTCACAGATTGTGAATGGAAAATTACCAAAGGAGCACTTGTCATTGCTTGTGGTAAGAAGACCGGTATTCTCTATGTAACCTCAAACATAGAGAACATCATCGCAGTAGCTTGGCCATATGAGCGAGAAAGGGATGAAGGCACTTCTATCAAAGGGAAAGTTGCCAGAACTTAAAAGTGTAGATGTCGTTCTATTTAAAGATTGCATCTTTGGGAAACAAAAGAAGTTCAGTTTCACGAAAATTGGCAAAACACTCCAGGAAGAAAAGCTCGAGTTGGTACATACCGATGTATGGGGACCATTTCCAGTTCCATCTCTTGCAGGCTCATTGTATTACGTCACCTTCATTGATGATTCAACGAGAAAGGTATGGGTGTATTTTCTGAAAAAGAAATCAGAAGTCTTTGATACATTCAGAAAATGGAAGGCCATGGTGGAAAATAAAATTTGCTTGAAAGTCAAGCGATTGAGGTCCGACAATGGAGGGGAGTACAAAGATAAAAGGTTCAGAGAATTTTGCGCAAGCAGCGGAATTAAGATGGAAAAAACAGTTCCTATGACACCGCAGCAAAACGGCGTAGCTGAGCGCATGAACAGAACTCTGAATGAACGTGCCAGAAACATGAGGATACACGCTGACTTGCCCAAGAATTTATGGACTGAATCTGTCAACACCGCGGCCTACCTAATCAACCGTGAACCTTCAGTACCTCTGGATGGTGAAATACCAGAGGAAGCATGGAGCAAAAAAGAGGTAAACCTTTCACACTTAAGAGTGTTTGGTTGTATCTCTTACATACATATAGATTCTGCTGGAAGAAGTAAACTTGATGCCAAGTCTAAAAAATGTGTCTTTGTTGGATATGGTGGTGATGAGTTCGGTTACCGGTTTTGGGATTATAAAAATTGGATGATCGTAAGAAGCCGAGATGTCATATTCAACGAGAATGTGATGTATAAAGATAGGCTAACAACAGAATCAAGTAGCTCAAAATAGATGCTGAAAATAAGGAATTTGCTGAGTTCGAGGATATTTCTGGAAATGATGTTCAGAATAGTCCTGAAGCAGAGGAGCGAAGCATGTCGGAATTGAGATGCTCCTCCAGAATTCTTAGACAAATCCAATGTTACTTGCCTTCTTTGCATTACTTGTTGCTGACAGACAATGGTGATCCAGAGTGCTACGATGAAGCAATGCAAGTGGAGGATTCAGTCAAGTGGGAGTCTGCCATGAAAGAAGAGATGGACTCACTCATATCAAATCAGACATGGGAATTAGCTGAACTACCACAAGGCAAGAAAACACTCCACAACAAGTGGATTTACAGGATCAATTAAGAGCATGGTGGGAGTAGACGCTATAAAGCAAGATTGGTTGTAAAAAGTTTTCAGCAAAAGGAAGGTGTTGACTATACTGAAATTTTTTCTCCAGTTGTAAAGTTTACGACAATCAGACTGGTGTTGAAAATAGTAGCTGCAGAGAATTTACATCTTGAACAGTTAGATGTAAAGACAACATTCCTTCATGGAGATTTGAAGGAAGTGATCTACATGAAGCAGCCAGAAGGCTTCATTAAGGCAGGCAAGAAAAACCTGGTGTGCAGGTTGAAGAAGAGTTTGTATGGTTTGAAACAAGCTCCTAGACAGTGGTACAGAAAGTTTGATAGCTTTATGGGCAGCAACGGTTTCACAAGATGCCGAGCAGATCATTGTTGCTACATTTTGACAGTAGCTTTATTATTTTATTGTTATACGTTGATGACATGCTCGTTGCAGGTTCAGGCATGCAAGAGATTAAAAATTTAAAGCAGAAATTGTCAAAACAGTTTGCAATGAACTGGGTGCTGCAAAGCAGATTCTTGGAATGAGGATCAAGAGAGACACGAAGTCGGGGACTTTGATGTTATCACAGGCTGAGTATATCACCAAAGTACTAGCCAGATTCAACATGCAAGATGCTAAACCAGTGAGCACACCTTTAGGTGTTCATTTCAGACTCTCCAAAGAACAGTCACCGAAGACGGAGGATGAACGTGCACATATGGCAAAGGTGCCGTATGCCTCAGCAATTGGGAGTTTGATGTATGCCATGGTTTGTACCGGGCCAGATATTGCTCAAGCAGTGAGAGTTGTTAGCAGGTGCCGTTGATGACATGCTCGTTGCAGGTTCAAGCATGCAAGAGATTAAAAATTTAAAGCAGAAATTGTCAAAACAGTTTGCAATAAACTGGGTGCTGCAAAGCAGATTCTTGGAATGAGGATCAAGAGAGACACGAAGTCGGGGACTTTGATGTTATCACAGGCTGAGTACATCACCAAAGTACTAGACAGATTCAACATGCAAGATGCTAAACCAGTGAGCACACCTTTAGATGTTCATTTCAGACTCTCCAAAGAACAGTCACCGAAGACGGAGGAGGAACGTGCACACATGGCAAAGGTGCCGTATGCCTCAGCAATTGGGAGTTTGATGTATGTCATGGTTTGTACCAGGCCAGATATTGCTCAAGTAGTGGGAGCTGTTAGCAGGTACATGAATAATCTAGGCAAGGTACACTGGGCAGCAGTCAAGTGGATTCTCAGATATCTTCGGGGTACCACAGATAAGGCACTTTGTTTTCAAGGTGGAGATACGACACTAGCAGGCTATGTGGATGCTGACTTAGCTGGAAATGTTGACATCAGAAAGAGCACTATAGGGTATGTCTATACTATAGGAGGTACCGCAGTGAGCTGGGTCTCTCAACTACAGAAGATAGTTACTCTCTCCACAACTGAAGCAGAATATGTCGCTGTCACGGAAACCAGCAAGGAGATGATCTGGCTCCAAAGTTTCTTGGAAGAACTAGGCAAGAAACAAGAAAATAATGTTTTGCATTGCGACAGTCAAAGTGCCATACATTATCTGGCCAGAACGAAGCTGAACACAGTTTCAGTTTGAATTGCGTCAAGAATGGCAAGAACGTGCACATTTGATGATCCGTCTTTTCAAAACGAAGCACATACAGTTGCGATATCACTTTATCTGGTCACTTCTGGAAGATGGATTTTGAAACTTGAGAAGATCAGTGGAACTCAAAATCCAGCAGACATGTTAACGAAGACAGTGTCGACTGACAAACTGAAACTGTGTTCAGCTTCAGTTGGCCTGCAGTAGAAGTAGATCGTTGTGGGAGATTGTTAATAAAATATTACTAACCATAAAATGGAGTTGTAATTTTTTGAGTAAAAAATAGATGTGTCTAACTTAGGTATTTTTGGTAAAAAATGGAGGTGCCTAACTTAAGTGATAGTGGTAAAAAATGGAGATGCCTAACTTAAGTGATGGTGGTAAAAAATGGAGGTGCCTAACTTAGGTAAAAGAGATGCCTAACTTTTGACAAATTTTACCAACCATTATGTATACATGTTATAATTTTTCTATATAAATAGCCCTTTGGCTATTGTTATGAAGGTGGAAAATTAGAGAGAATAGAAAGAAAATTAATAGAGAGGAAGATCGGAGCGGGTCTAGCAAAAATTAAGTCAAGTAATTTTTGTGCTCTTGATCACGTCTATCAGGAAATTTCTTTAAGAGAATTTCTGTTAAAATTTCTTGGGGATAATTGGGTGTGAGGTGTGAGTGTTTATAAACACGGTATATTTTTTTCCTTAATAGAAGTCTGCAGCAGCTCCGGAGAATTAGGCATAATTGGCCGAACTCCGTTATCAAATTGTGTATTACTATTCCGCATTTATTTTCGCTTTCCTACTAATCTGGTTTAAGGGAAATAGAGTAATAATATTTATTTTCCAACAGTATCTTATTTTCTTTTAATACTTCTAGAATGGATATAATAGCTTACAGATATATGTTGGCAACAGTTGGACTTCTTAATTCTTTGTTCTTTTCTATTATTATCATTCTGTTTACTGTTTTATATATGTTTCATGCTATCCTCATGGTTTATACATCAGCTGAACTAATTTTCTTTACTAGTAAATATTTTGACACAAATGACATTGCAGGATTCCTTTTATCACAATCTGACTGAAGATGAACTTACACGAGTTCATGAATACAATTTTGACCATCCTGGTAAATAGATTTTTTATAAATCATTTTCCAAATTTTAGGCATGCTCCAATAAATGAGATAGCAAGGGCACTTGAGTAAGCATCAGCAAAAAAAGCATGCTAGTATGAGTTGGTGGCAGTAATTTTTTTTATCTGGTGGATGCTGCATTTTCCTTGTCTTCAATACAATATTTTATTTTATTTTCAGATGCTTTTGACACTGAACAACTGTTACGTTCCATGGAGAAGTTGAGGCATGGGCAAGCAGTAGATATTCCAAACTATGACTTCAAGAGTTACAAAAATGATGTTTTTCCTGCAAGAAGGGTACAGTTTTTGTATGGCCTATTTTTAATGCAATGCCTTGTTATTTTCTTATGAAAAAAGGGCGGTTTGTAATTGTCCTTATGCTAAATAAATACTTGTGGAGATGCCTTAAGATTATAAATTGAGTACAGAAGCTGGTTTTGTACAATAATCTACAAGTGTCTTTTGAAATTTAGATTTGCTTGGTTATTTTGTATTTCTCAGACTTTATTCTCCAAATGGATAATCTGTTTGTTTAATGTTCAAATTCCACCTCATAAGATTCACCATATAAATTGAATTGAGGGTTAGATAAATAGTTATGATCTGAGCTTGCATTCCTTTTTATGCTGTATTCTGAGCTATCTGATCCAATATGGTTACAAGAAAAATAAGGAACCTGTCATTCCAATTACACACCACTCGGGGTGGGGGACTGGATGGGTTTTGTTTCTATGAATTTATATAAGGATTCTTCTCTCCTCCCTTTTTCTTTCCTAATTTGTGAAAAAAAATACGAAGGGAAATAAAATCAGGCAAAACATTTTTATTACATATATTGGAAATTCAAACCAAGTAAATTTTTATTATTGGTATTGTAGCAAAAGGCATATGACAAGCACTCTTTTGAACCAAATGATGGTGGCCTCTATTATTAGTTTCATAATGTCCTGGACATGATGCATAGATGTGATGTTGACGTGTGTTTTCATTATAATCATCAATAGACAGGTTTGTCCAGGAGATGATATATTTTACACTTAGTTGACTACTTTACAGTGTCAATTTCTTTTCTTAAGACATCTACTACGTCTACCTATCTTCATATGATACTGTGGTCATCTCCTCTTCTCTCTAACATACAGAACATACGTATTAACTTTCTATCAGGTCTTGCTGTTCCACATTAATTGTTGTAAACTTGCTGTAAACATTCTGCAGGTAAATCCTTCAGATGTTATAATATTGGAGGGCATACTTGTTTTCCATGATCCTCGTGTTTGCAATTTGATGAACATGAAGATATTTGTTGATACAGGTTATTAATTTCTTCCCCTGTAATGTGTGTCCTTTATAATTTTTAAATTACCTGATTTTTTTTTTCGAATGCTTAATTGCAAAGAGAATTGTGACTTTAATTCCATGTCCTTGAGCGCATGTTTTCTAGCCATGTTAATTGGTTATTACATTTTATTTTTCAGGTGTCTAATATAGTGGGGTGTTGGGTGGGAAAGAGAGGTGTAAGAATCATGTCTAGGAACATCACAACCTAGCTGAATTGACTATTCTACCAAAATTAAAGCATCTCATTATCTTAATCGTTGGTCATGATTTGTTTTATTAAAAAAATGCCTGCATGTTTCCGAGTGCTGCAATCTCTCAATAACAAAGTCATACCATGCTTATCTTTCTTTGGTTCTACTAGATGTTTTTTATTGTCTTGTTTTAAAAATAGTTTTGAATGTTCCTAGTAAAAATGATTGTATTATTTATTTAATTTGCAATTTATTTTGTGTCTGAGTTGAGCTATTACTTCACATCATTGAATTTTCAGTACAGATGCTGATGTACGTTTGGCAAGAAGAATTAGGCGCGATACTGTTGAGAAGGGCAGAGATATTGGTGCAGTCCTTGATCAGGTTGGCAATATTCTCTTTAATATGTTGTAATCTTGAAGTACTGTTTCTTCGTCATTTACATTTTTAAATCAATATGTGAAAAAGGTGGTGGGAGCTTTATATTCTTTCCATAAAACTCTGCTCTTTCCTTGTATTGTGAAAATTGAAGATGACTATCACCCTTCTCTTAATGAAACCACCTTTTATATTTATGTCAAACAAGAACATGAGAGATAATCTTTTTCTTTAAGTAAGGTTTCTCCACAATAAATGATAGGTAATAGGTTCTACTAAAGATTTGGCTACAAAAGACACATTTGAACAGGCTCGCTTACCATTTAGCTACCACATTCTTGGTAGACTTTAGGAACCAAGGGACTAAAAGTTTTCTCCATTAAATGTACTAACATTCATTTTTTTTTGTTCTTTTTTTTCCTAATATGGTGTATTACCTTTTTCTTTTGACAGTACTCAAAATTTGTGAAGCCGGCTTTTGATGACTTCATACTTCCAACAAAGAAGTATGCAGACATAATAATTCCCCGTGGAGGAGATAATCATGTAGCTATTGATTTGATTGTGCAGCATATTCGTACGAAGCTTGGTCAACATGATCTGTGTAAAATATACCCTAATTTGTATGTCATTCATTCGACTTTTCAGGTGTGGCTTCATCTTTATTCATTCTATCAAAAAGTGATATTAATATATATATATATATATGTGTGTGTGTGTGTGTGTGTGTGTGTTAATTTTGATAAAAGCAAAAGATTAGTGGTTTGTTAGGTTCAATACCCAGTAATCTTTGCTTCTTTAGCTTCATTAATTGTTGTTTGTCTCATGCAGATACGTGGTATGCATACTCTTATACGTGATTCTCAAACAACAAAACATGACTTTGTTTTTTATGCTGATCGGTTGATTCGTTTGGTATATATATAATTTATTTATTTTCAACCAGTAGTTGGTGTTATTTTTAAAATGATAGTATGATGCAGAAGGTTTTTCTTTTTGTTTGGTAACTTATGAATCAAAGTTTCTTGGTTTTTCCAGGTTGTTGAACATGGTCTTGGACATCTACCATTTACAGAAAAGCAAGTGACCACTCCCACTGGTAAGCAGATACCGCTTGATGATCTCAGCTGCGTAGTGCTTCATATATAATGCCCAGATATTGATGCTTGTTTAACTATCCATGAAATGTTTTCCCTCATGAGATGATGACATGATATTTGATGTTCACTATTCTGTGCTTATTGTGTTCTCCATGAATAAAAGGTGCTTTATGCTTTTGCTTTCACTTTGATAATTATAATGTGCTGTTGATGATGTGTATGTTGGTATCTGGGACGCTTAACTTCTATCATTGATTTTTTTTACAAACCTACAATATGGAGCTTTTGTCATTTAGTTGCTGAATATACTGGAGGTTGGACCAGTGTCTTACTTTATTGATTAATATAGGGAATTGTAATTTTATTAATGGAGAAAAGTAGTGTAATATTCGCCCATATTCTTGTTTTGTGCTGTTGCTGCTATGTTTGGTATAATATTAATTACTGCTTCTTTTTTAATTTGAAACTGTGATTGCTTGGAACTTTTTTTTTTCTACATTTCCTTTTTTGGTGTGAAATGCAGGGTCTGTATACTCTGGTGTGGATTTCTGTAAGAGGTTGTGTGGTGTCTCTGTTATTAGGAGGTACTGATATGGTCTCAAACCTTGAAATTGTGGATTATTTATTCCCCGTCTTTGTTTAAATAGCATTTCCTCTGTTTAACATAAGTATTTTCCTGGTGGCTTTTTTATTGCCTTGCATATGCTATCACCCGTGGCCATGATATATATATCTCTGGGCAACATCAAGCTGCTGCTCTCTTTTTCCTGCATGACTGGTCTATTTATAGCGCTGTAAAGTTCATAGTCAGATTTGTAGAGATGAATTCAAGCTGAATTTTTTTAATCATACAACTAAATAGACTTATGATTGATGGGTCATTCTGTCTAATTTGCTTAATTATAGGAATTAGGAAAACTGAATCAGAATGCTAGGCGTCCCTGAATATGGCATCTTTGTTTATGATTGCCCTTTTGTTGTTTTACATGTTATGAGATTCTTCCTGCTGTTTTCACTGATTACATGCCAAATAACTAAAACAATACTGCCCTAAACTGACTCTAGTGGTGAGAGTATGGAGAATGCTCTGCGAGCATGTTGTAAAGGTATCAAGATTGGGAAGATTCTTATTCATAGGGAAGGTGACAATGGTCAGCAGGTATGTTGCGGCTTCTTTCTCTCTGTGGTGGGGTGGGGACGGGGGGTGAAGATGGAGGAGGGGTGGTGGGTGAGGGAATTTCTTACTTAATTGTTTAACTCCTGACCAATTTCTTGCTGCTTTAACAAATTGGCAGCTAATCTATGAAAAATTGCCACAAGACATCTCAAAGAGACATGTGTTGCTGTTGGATCCCATTCTGGGAACAGGTTGGTGCGAAACTGTTTTCTTTCTTTTCACCCCCTAATAAATAAATGTTTTTATGTGATGGGTGATGTTACCTTTGCCATGGCTGTTAAAGTTTTTCCAATGTCCCGCATTATGTAGCTTTCGTATAATCTTTCCATCATTTCACTTGTTTTCAACTTATTTAGTAGTGGATTCATGCACCCTTCAAGATTATTGGATATTGTTGTATTTTGAAAATGAACTCGTTCCTTTGTGCTTCTCTTGACAATATTTCACTAATATAAATTTCATGATAGTGTAGCCTCTATATGTCATTGCAAGTTCGTACTTGAACATGATAGAAGCTTTGATTAAAAAGAGAAAATTATCAATTTGCACAATAGTTGACTGTAGTAAACTTTGCTCCAGGCAACTCAGCAGTTCAAGCTATATCTTTACTAATTAGCAAGGGTGTCCCAGAGTCCAACATTATATTTCTTAATCTGATATCTGTGAGTGATCGCTTTGATTTTCTTTTCTGATTTCTTTAACCTGCTTACTTCATAGATTTTTTTTTCACTTCTCTATCCATAAATGCTGCTTGTTTTGCCAGGCACCTCAGGGAGTGCATGTGGTCTGCAAAAGATTCCCAAGAATAAAGATAGTGACATCTGAGATAGAAATTGGTTTAAATGAAGATTTTCGCGTCATTCCTGGAATGGGAGAATTTGGAGATAGATATTTTGGCACAGATGATGATGACCAACCAGTGATGGCCCCAACAAAATTGATCAATTAAGGGTTTCGGATTATCCATGAGTTGGCGATGTGGGGGTTTTTTTTGTTAATCAAACGGACTTGCTATGCGCATTATGTGCTGAGTTCTGCAATTTCAGTTTCCAACAAATTTTGACTTCATTAAACCTTCAATTTGAATCTTATTTTGCCACATTGTGGTGTTTATTCATGCATCTCACTGTCCTATTACAATTAGGAATGTGATAATCCCCCCCCCCCCCCCCCCCCCCCATAGAGAAGGTTACTCTTTTAATGCGTGTCTTAAAGAAGAGAAATTACAGACAATCAGGCATTAACTTGGAAAATACGTCTGCAAGTCCAGATATTTCAACTCATAATTTTTTATGGGTTATATATATATATATGTATATATATTAAAGATTGTACTAAATTTTGATTCAACTTTTTATCCAATTTATATCATGACTCGCTAAAACGAGGAAGTCTTGTTCTTACTATTATAGGGCAATGAAAGAAATCAAGAAATGCCCCAATAAGAGAGGGCTGATTCTGAATTTGACAGGGATGTTGACATGGATGGTTGAGGTAGTAGAGGCAGTACGATCCAAAGATTGCCCTTTGGCAAGGTTTTTCCTTTTTCTTATGACTTGGGAGGCTGTTCAAAATTTGGAGGGAGCAAAGCAAAGTGTTAGTGGATGAGAGATGGATAGGGCCTTTCCACACATTAGTTCTTAGGGTTCAGCTGATGTGAGTTGGGATAAAGTGCTGACAGACTGCCACTTGGCTTACAGAGGGATCACTCATTGCTTTATCCGAGGATGATAATCTGTGTTGGGCTAATCTGTTGACACGTGTACATTTTTTTTTGGTGTTAGGAGGATTCTGTTGGAATGTTCCACTGGTGCTCTTCTTTTTTTATTTTTTTATTGTTTTTTTATTTCAGTGCTTGTGCTGCTTTGTTTTCTCATTTTCGTCCTCTATATCTTTCTTTCTTTTTTTTTTTTTTTTTTTATCTAAAGCCCATACCGACAGCTCTAGCAATGTCTGCCTTTATTGGAAAATATGTAGGTAATCTTCTCTCTTGCAAACATAGCACAAAACTATATAATAACATTCATATCTCCATTTTGAATGTATTTCGAAAATTCTTTAAGAGAGGGATTATGAGCCTCAAACTCTTAACCATTGTTGGTTGCTTTTGACTATTTTCTTACTTGCTGGAGTGTTGACTAGACTCATTTCATATTTTACTGATAAAGAGACGAAAATATCCAAAAAAAAAAAAGAAAACTCTTAACCATCTGCGAAAGATACTGCAAAATTTATACATATTTGACTTAACTTGCACAGTGAAACATGGAGCGGTTCATTAGATAGCTATTTCAATAACATTCTTACAATTTAAGTTTACGAGTGAGTATCTCTTTTCTTATTGATCAAGTTGGCAAAAACTGTCTCCAGATGAGCTGATCAAGACTGCTAAGTACATTGCCACACCAGGGAAGGGAATTTTAGCAGCAGATAGAGCACAGGCACCATTGGCAAGCGTCTCGCCAGCATAAGCGTTGAGAATGTTGAGTCCAATCGCCAAGCTCTTCGTGAGCTTCTATTTACCTCCCCCAATGCCCTTCAATTCCTTTCTGGTGTCATCCTTTTCGAAGAAACTCTCTACCAGAAAACTTCTGATGGGAAACCCTTTGTGGAAGTCCTTCAAGAGAACAATGTCATTCCTGGAATCAAAGTTGACAAGGGCACAGTTTAATTAGCAGGAACTAAAGGTGAAACCACAACACAAGGGTTCGACTCGCTTGTTGCCCGTTGTGCTCAGTACTATAAGGCAGGTGCTCGATTCACCAAATGGCGTGCTGTACTTAAAATTGGTCCTACTGAGCCCTCAGAGTTGGCAATTCAGCAAAATGCACGGGGATTGGCTCGTTATGCCATTATTTGTCAGGAAAATGGACTGGTGCCAATAGTGGAGCCTGAGATTTTGACTGATGGACCTCATGACATTAAGAAGTGTGCTGCTGTGACTGAAACTGTGCTTGCTGCTGTTTATAAGGCATTGAATGATCATCATGTTCTTCTTGAAGGCACTCTCCTCAAGCCTAACATGGTTACTCCTGGTTCTGATAGCCCTAAGGTATTGATCCTTCCTTAATTTATCATTAAAATGCCTAATTATTATTCTAATTTAATTTCAATATAATCCAAATTGATTATTATTATTATTAATATTAATAAAAAGAGATTAGATTAGAATTTTAGATTTTTATGAGCATGTGTATAATATCTATCGATATAAGTAGTAAAAAGTTTGAGATTTTTATTAGAACACATTAAATTTATATTTTTATTAAATTCTCCAAAATAACAATCTAACAATAAAGATTTATATTATATATTAATGGGACAAACTTAAAAGAAAAAACAAATCCAATAAGATATATACTTTGTGTTAATTGTACAGGTAACACCAGAGGAAATTGCAGAGTTCACAGTGACTGCACTACGCCGAACAGTTCCACCAGCTGTTCCGGGCATCGTATTTTTATCCGGCGGACAAAGTGAGGAGGAAGCAACATTGAACCTGAATGCAATGAATAAGCTTCCAGTGTTAAAACCATGGACATTATCATTCTCGTTCGTTCGGGCGTGCTCTGCAGCAAAGCACACTCAAAACATGGGCCGGAAAGAAAGAAAATATTGGGAAAGCTCAAGAAACATTCTTCTTCTTCTCTCTCTCTCTACTTTAATAACTTTTAGTTTAACTAAATGAATAATCTCTTTCATAATTCATATTTTTAGTTTAAATTAGTAATTTTTGTTATTTTAGTTTGAAATATTTACTAGCTTAAAGT